>OW119926.1:5349398-6771898 GCA_933210815.1 Meta bourneti
AAAAATGCTTTACGGATGTCTGCCGTAACTCCAAACTTGTTCATCCGAAAACGTGTTAATATAGTAGGAATTAACTCAACAAGGTTTATTCCTTCTCCAGGCAGTCATTCAAGCTTGGGGAACCTCTCATCTTCGCCGAAGCATCAAACACAGGTCTGATTCTGGTTGTGCTATTCTCTTTCACGACATGTCTGTGTGGTAAATAATGAGACGGCAATTGAATCTCATGTTAGGAACTTCTTCAATTATTCCTTCTCTTGCACATTCTTCAAATATTTGATTATAATCGTCATACAAATTTTCTTCTTTTAACTTTCGTGCAGTACCGTCCAGTCTCTTTAAAGCCAAGTTAAAATTATCAGGCAGTGGAGGGTGATCGGCGAGCCAGGGTAAATGTACCACGAAACGATTGTCTTTGTCGACCTGAACTGTGTTAATAAAATGCTCTCTGGCGGATTCCTGAAGGTCTTTAGTTTTCTTCTCAGATGGATCGGTAATGCCGAGAGTGTCAAGAGTCCACAATTCTGTTATTGTTCTAGTAGTAGAAAGCATAGGGCTAGCTACTGAGATTTCATTTTCCTCTGAAGAAATCTGTGGTATACGTCCCATAATGGTCCACCCTAAACGTGTTTCCATTGCTGTTAAACCACAAAGTAAGGATTTGTAACCACCGGTAATGATTTTTCCAGCTACATCGGCTCCTATTAAAATTTCAATAGGACCTTTATAATCATCGCTCACATGAATACTATAGTCCGTAAGCTCTTTTAAATGAATCGCAGGCATTGTCGGTGGAACGCTTTCACAGATAACAGGTTGACTCAATACTTTGAAATGACAGTTATAAGACCCATCGCAACTTGTCAAATATAAAGTAAACACATCATGCTTGCACACTCCTGTATTTTCTCCACCGAACAGAGAATGTTGAAGATATTCCCAGCTTTCCCTTTTATATTTCATTTCTTTAGCAGTATTTTTTAAAATGTAAGAGCGCTGTGAAGCAGAGTCTATGATGGCTCTTGCTTTTCGTTTTCTCCCATCACCTCTGATTAAAACCGTTAACGTTAGCAACATAACGCTAGGGCTTTGGGACACATTCGCAAGTGCTTGATCCTCATTCGGAACATTATCTAATTCTGCAGTTTCTTTCCCGGTAGGTGAGAATGCTTGCTGCTTTATGCTATGACAGAGTAAAATATGATGTCTTTTTCCACAACCCAAACAAGTTACCTTTGAGTAACATTTACGAACTTGATGACCTGGTTTTAAGCACAGAAAACAGCACCCTGATTTCTCTACGAGATTCTCTCTATCTTTCATCGCCATTTTTCGTACCTTCAAACAGTCAGTGGAATTATGTAAATTGTGGCAAAATATGCACTGTCTCTGTTCCTTCGAAGAGGTTAAAAGATCAGCCGCACTAGCTATTTGACGAGGGTCCCCATATTTATGTTTATTATTTCCAGCCCCCTTCTCCTTGAACAATTTAAAATTATACTTGGTTTCAACTCCAAAGTTTTTGAGGCTAGAATTATACGTTCCTCTGCCTGTACTTCATCTTGAAGAAAATCAAGAATTGAATCGAGATCAGTCTTTTTAGTAATTTTAGTTGTATTTTGATCTTCCTCATCATGTTATCTACGACTTGTAGATCTATATCGTTCCCACGCTAGAAGCGTTTCCTCAGGTAGAGCAGACTCAACAAGTGGGAAAAGCATCGACGCATATTTATCCCTAGTTACTCCTAATATCTCAAGCGCACGGAGCTTTGTTTCTAACAAATCATAAAGATTTCTCAAAGATTTTCTCGGCATATTCTGCTTTTGGAGAACTAATGATAGAAGATCCCTAACATACACCTGTATAAGTAGTTCTTCTCTGCCTAAACGTAATTTTAATTGTTCTATAGCTTTCTCATAACTGTTTCCCCCATTTGGAAAACTTTTAATTAGTTCTTCGGCAACACTTCCCTTCTCCATACATTGGGATAGGTATGCGAACTTATGCGGATCTAAATTATGGTCTTTATCGACTTTCTCAAATTGACCCCAAAATCTAACCCAGTTTCTTAAATCTCCACTAAATGTAGGTAACTGTATTTTAGGGTAACGTAATAATGTATTTTGCTGAGAAACACTACAATTCGAAAAAACGTCTTCTCTTTCTGAAAGCGAAAGTTGTTTCAACTTAAACTGTAACAACCGCCAACGGTCTATATAACTTTCAGATTCATCGATCTCTTTCTCTATTACATCATCTTCAATGTTTGCAGAAAAAAAAAACTGCTTAACATTTTCTTCGGCATTCACCATTAGCGTAGCTTTTTCCTCAATAACTTTCAGAAAGAGTATTTTATCACAAATTTCTAAGTTTGCCTCTTCAGCATCAAACTCATTACATGCTTTACTAAACAGTCTCCTCTGCTGCGTTCTATTTTTCTTTGCTGCTTCCATATTAATTCAGGAAGTAGGATATACAAAACAAAACTCACCCAAATCAGCAGTCGAGTCCTGTCACGGACGCCAGATGTTCCGTTTTGAATTTCGGAATCAGAAGTATTCAGATTATAGTTGGTGTAGTCAATTATTCCATAAAAACACCTTATAACACAAACAGTTTATTTACAGCTCTAATATGTACACTCTTTGCTTTAGATCACAAAATAACACTCAGAAGCATTTATGGCGTAAATAATACGTATTATTTCTCTCTAAAAATACGACAAAGGAACTCAGAAGCCATTTCTCTGCGTACATAAAACACAAACTAAAACTAGACTGTTGCCATTCGCAACTTACTAAATATATCAAAACAAAGATAATAATCAGGTAGAGTATCAATCCGACATTCTCCCACCTAAGTTAACTTTTATCTTAAAATTTAACTTACATCTAGTTATAATCACAATTACAATAACAAAATTATATAAACAGTTCACAAGTCCAGTTTATGAGGCATTTTAATGATACGTTTCGTGTTGTCGCTTCCAATCAAGACAACGTCACCAACTACTACTTCGGCAGCCCTTTTACGTTCTGGTCTCTGAAGCAGAGCTCCCAAGTATTCCGATCGAAATCTATTTCTTAAGGCTTTTTGTAAATTTTGTCGATACTTAACACGTTGGTTAAGACTGGTGATCAATTCTATCACAGTTAGGAACACCACTCATTTTGATATCTTGCAGGAACATTGAAGGAGTCAATGGAACCAGTTCTGCGTCATTATCCGCGACATACGTTATCGGTCGTGAATTAATTATGGATTCGCAATCACATAGCACCGTCGTCATCTGTTCATAAGTTAAAGAAGATCGGCCCAGTACTCTTCTCAATAACCTTTTAAGAATACCGATCAGTCTCTCCCACCATCCACCCCACCAAGAGGCAGTCGGTGGGTTGAATTTCCACTTAATAGGATGAAGAGCAGTGTCACTCACAATAAGGTTCCAATCCAGTGCACTTAGCAAATTTGAAGCACCTACAAAATTGGATCCATTGTCACAATAGATAGTGCTGCATCGTCCTCTACAGGCTATGAACCTGCGCAAAGCCATTAAGAAGGATTGCGTAGATAAAGAAGCCACTAATTTAATGTGTACTGCCCTATAGACAGCGCATGTGAATAGACAAACCCAAGATTTGTTATTATCTCTGAGAAACAGTGATCCCGCCAGGTCAACACCACAGATCTCAAATACAGCAGCCTCTCGTATACGGTCCTCTGGAAGAGATGCAGTGAGAGCATCAAGCTTCTTTGCAGAATGTCTCTTACAGACAATACATTTGGATAGGATAGATCTCACTGTCTTTGTACCATGCAGAATCCAGAATCGCTCTCTTAAAAGGTTAAGCAGCATTTGAGTCCCAGCATGAGCATTTTTTACATGATAGTGTATCACTATACGCTTTACAACTTCATGTTTGGATGGTAAAATTGCAAGCATCTTAAAATCTTCACTATCTGGTCGATATAAAAGTTTTGTTTTCAATCGGATGATATCGTTTTTATCTTTGAAGGCTCCCAGAGTTTTTAACTTTTCATCTTGTTCATTAACGAAGCTTTCTTTCTGTATTATTCTGATAACTCCATACTCAGCTACAGAAATTTCTTCGGAATCAAGGCTACCATATTTTCTAGTATTTCTCGGAATGCGACAATTATTAATGAATCGAAGTAGCCAGGCAATAATTCTTATAGTTTTGCTATAACTCGAAAACTTATAGATGAAGGAATTGTCTATATTTTGAAGGTTCACCATAGATGATACTATTTCTTTCAACACTTCTTCATTTACGGAAAGAGTATCTGAGTTTAAAAACCATTGCAGGCCTAATACCGGGACAATTTTATTTTTTACACAAGAAACCTCTTCTGTTGAGGAATGGGAACAATTGTGCTCCCACCCTCTAAGGTCAAATTTCCTTTCTGACATAATATCTGTAGCTACTTGAATGAACTCATGCAATTCTGTCTCAGTTTTTACACTAGTTAAACAATTGTCCACATAAAAACTGTTTTTAAATTTCTGAACCATATCCACAGGATATTTTGAGTTCCCAAGTTGTGCTTCCTCCAAAATCGTTTCTAGATGATATTGAATCATAGAATTAAGTAAGAAGGGACTACTAGAAATTCCAAAGACGACACGACAGTGTCTAAAGTATTTCAGTTCATTGTTTTCGTTATACCAAAGAAATCTTAAATAATCTTTGTCGTTTTCTTGTAGGCGAATTTGTAAAAATGCTTTACGGATGTCTGCCGTAACTCCAAACTTGTTCATCCGAAAACGTGTTAATATAGTAGGAATTAACTCAACAAGGTTTATTCCTTCTCCAGGCAGTCATTCAAGCTTGGGGAACCTCTCATCTTCGCCGAAGCATCAAACACAGGTCTGATTCTGGTTGTGCTATTCTCTTTCACGACATGTCTGTGTGGTAAATAATGAGACGGCAATTGAATCTCATGTTAGGAACTTCTTCAATTATTCCTTCTCTTGCACATTCTTCAAATATTTGATTATAATCGTCATACAAATTTTCTTCTTTTAACTTTCGTGCAGTACCGTCCAGTCTCTTTAAAGCCAAGTTAAAATTATCAGGCAGTGGAGGGTGATCGGCGAGCCAGGGTAAATGTACCACGAAACGATTGTCTTTGTCGACCTGAACTGTGTTAATAAAATGCTCTCTGGCGGATTCCTGAAGGTCTTTAGTTTTCTTCTCAGATGGATCGGTAATGCCGAGAGTGTCAAGAGTCCACAATTCTGTTATTGTTCTAGTAGTAGAAAGCATAGGGCTAGCTACTGAGATTTCATTTTCCTCTGAAGAAATCTGTGGTATACGTCCCATAATGGTCCACCCTAAACGTGTTTCCATTGCTGTTAAACCACAAAGTAAGGATTTGTAACCACCGGTAATGATTTTTCCAGCTACATCGGCTCCTATTAAAATTTCAATAGGACCTTTATAATCATCGCTCACATGAATACTATAGTCCGTAAGCTCTTTTAAATGAATCGCAGGCATTGTCGGTGGAACGCTTTCACAGATAACAGGTTGACTCAATACTTTGAAATGACAGTTATAAGACCCATCGCAACTTGTCAAATATAAAGTAAACACATCATGCTTGCACACTCCTGTATTTTCTCCACCGAACAGAGAATGTTGAAGATATTCCCAGCTTTCCCTTTTATATTTCATTTCTTTAGCAGTATTTTTTAAAATGTAAGAGCGCTGTGAAGCAGAGTCTATGATGGCTCTTGCTTTTCGTTTTCTCCCATCACCTCTGATTAAAACCGTTAACGTTAGCAACATAACGCTAGGGCTTTGGGACACATTCGCAAGTGCTTGATCCTCATTCGGAACATTATCTAATTCTGCAGTTTCTTTCCCGGTAGGTGAGAATGCTTGCTGCTTTATGCTATGACAGAGTAAAATATGATGTCTTTTTCCACAACCCAAACAAGTTACCTTTGAGTAACATTTACGAACTTGATGACCTGGTTTTAAGCACAGAAAACAGCACCCTGATTTCTCTACGAGATTCTCTCTATCTTTCATCGCCATTTTTCGTACCTTCAAACAGTCAGTGGAATTATGTAAATTGTGGCAAAATATGCACTGTCTCTGTTCCTTCGAAGAGGTTAAAAGATCAGCCGCACTAGCTATTTGACGAGGGTCCCCATATTTATGTTTATTATTTCCAGCCCCCTTCTCCTTGAACAATTTAAAATTATACTTGGTTTCAACTCCAAAGTTTTTGAGGCTAGAATTATACGTTCCTCTGCCTGTACTTCATCTTGAAGAAAATCAAGAATTGAATCGAGATCAGTCTTTTTAGTAATTTTAGTTGTATTTTGATCTTCCTCATCATGTTATCTACGACTTGTAGATCTATATCGTTCCCACGCTAGAAGCGTTTCCTCAGGTAGAGCAGACTCAACAAGTGGGAAAAGCATCGACGCATATTTATCCCTAGTTACTCCTAATATCTCAAGCGCACGGAGCTTTGTTTCTAACAAATCATAAAGATTTCTCAAAGATTTTCTCGGCATATTCTGCTTTTGCAGAACTAATGATAGAAGATCCCTAACATACACCTGTATAAGTAGTTCTTCTCTGCCTAAACGTAATTTTAATTGTTCTATAGCTTTCTCATAACTGTTTCCCCCATTTGGAAAACTTTTAATTAGTTCTTCGGCAACACTTCCCTTCTCCATACATTGGGATAGGTATGCGAACTTATGCGGATCTAAATTATGGTCTTTATCGACTTTCTCAAATTGACCCCAAAATCTAACCCAGTTTCTTAAATCTCCACTAAATGTAGGTAACTGTATTTTAGGGTAACGTAATAATGTATTTTGCTGAGAAACACTACAATTCGAAAAAACGTCTTCTCTTTCTGAAAGCGAAAGTTGTTTCAACTTAAACTGTAACAACCGCCAACGGTCTATATAACTTTCAGATTCATCGATCTCTTTCTCTATTACATCATCTTCAATGTTTGCAGAAAAAAAAAACTGCTTAACATTTTCTTCGGCATTCACCATTAGCGTAGCTTTTTCCTCAATAACTTTCAGAAAGAGTATTTTATCACAAATTTCTAAGTTTGCCTCTTCAGCATCAAACTCATTACATGCTTTACTAAACAGTCTCCTCTGCTGCGTTCTATTTTTCTTTGCTGCTTCCATATTAATTCAGGAAGTAGGATATACAAAACAAAACTCACCCAAATCAGCAGTCGAGTCCTGTCACGGACGCCAGATGTTCCGTTTTGAATTTCGGAATCAGAAGTATTCAGATTATAGTTGGTGTAGTCAATTATTCCATAAAAACACCTTATAACACAAACAGTTTATTTACAGCTCTAATATGTACACTCTTTGCTTTAGATCACAAAATAACACTCAGAAGCATTTATGGCGTAAATAATACGTATTATTTCTCTCTAAAAATACGACAAAGGAACTCAGAAGCCATTTCTCTGCGTACATAAAACACAAACTAAAACTAGACTGTTGCCATTCGCAACTTACTAAATATATCAAAACAAAGATAATAATCAGGTAGAGTATCAATCCGACATTCTCCCACCTAAGTTAACTTTTATCTTAAAATTTAACTTACATCTAGTTATAATCACAATTACAATAACAAAATTATATAAACAGTTCACAAGTCCAGTTTATGAGGCATTTTAATGATACGTTTCGTGTTGTCGCTTCCAATCAAGACAACGTCACCAACTACTACTTCGGCAGCCCTTTTACGTTCTGGTCTCTGAAGCAGAGCTCCCAAGTATTCCGATCGAAATCTATTTCTTAAGGCTTTTTGTAAATTTTGTCGATACTTAACACGTTGGTTAAGACTGGTGATCAATTCTATCACAGTTAGGAACACCACTCATTTTGATATCTTGCAGGAACATTGAAGGAGTCAATGGAACCAGTTCTGCGTCATTATCCGCGACATACGTTATCGGTCGTGAATTAATTATGGATTCGCAATCACATAGCACCGTCGTCATCTGTTCATAAGTTAAAGAAGATCGGCCCAGTACTCTTCTCAATAACCTTTTAAGAATACCGATCAGTCTCTCCCACCATCCACCCCACCAAGAGGCAGTCGGTGGGTTGAATTTCCACTTAATAGGATGAAGAGCAGTGTCACTCACAATAAGGTTCCAATCCAGTGCACTTAGCAAATTTGAAGCACCTACAAAATTGGATCCATTGTCACAATAGATAGTGCTGCATCGTCCTCTACAGGCTATGAACCTGCGCAAAGCCATTAAGAAGGATTGCGTAGATAAAGAAGCCACTAATTTAATGTGTACTGCCCTATAGACAGCGCATGTGAATAGACAAACCCAAGATTTGTTATTATCTCTGAGAAACAGTGATCCCGCCAGGTCAACACCACAGATCTCAAATACAGCAGCCTCTCGTATACGGTCCTCTGGAAGAGATGCAGTGAGAGCATCAAGCTTCTTTGCAGAATGTCTCTTACAGACAATACATTTGGATAGGATAGATCTCACTGTCTTTGTACCATGCAGAATCCAGAATCGCTCTCTTAAAAGGTTAAGCAGCATTTGAGTCCCAGCATGAGCATTTTTTACATGATAGTGTATCACTATACGCTTTACAACTTCATGTTTGGATGGTAAAATTGCAAGCATCTTAAAATCTTCACTATCTGGTCGATATAAAAGTTTTGTTTTCAATCGGATGATATCGTTTTTATCTTTGAAGGCTCCCAGAGTTTTTAACTTTTCATCTTGTTCATTAACGAAGCTTTCTTTCTGTATTATTCTGATAACTCCATACTCAGCTACAGAAATTTCTTCGGAATCAAGGCTACCATATTTTCTAGTATTTCTCGGAATGCGACAATTATTAATGAATCGAAGTAGCCAGGCAATAATTCTTATAGTTTTGCTATAACTCGAAAACTTATAGATGAAGGAATTGTCTATATTTTGAAGGTTCACCATAGATGATACTATTTCTTTCAACACTTCTTCATTTACGGAAAGAGTATCTGAGTTTAAAAACCATTGCAGGCCTAATACCGGGACAATTTTATTTTTTACACAAGAAACCTCTTCTGTTGAGGAATGGGAACAATTGTGCTCCCACCCTCTAAGGTCAAATTTCCTTTCTGACATAATATCTGTAGCTACTTGAATGAACTCATGCAATTCTGTCTCAGTTTTTACACTAGTTAAACAATTGTCCACATAAAAACTGTTTTTAAATTTCTGAACCATATCCACAGGATATTTTGAGTTCCCAAGTTGTGCTTCCTCCAAAATCGTTTCTAGATGATATTGAATCATAGAATTAAGTAAGAAGGGACTACTAGAAATTCCAAAGACGACACGACAGTGTCTAAAGTATTTCAGTTCATTGTTTTCGTTATACCAAAGAAATCTTAAATAATCTTTGTCGTTTTCTTGTAGGCGAATTTGTAAAAATGCTTTACGGATGTCTGCCGTAACTCCAAACTTGTTCATCCGAAAACGTGTTAATATAGTAGGAATTAACTCAACAAGGTTTATTCCTTCTCCAGGCAGTCATTCAAGCTTGGGGAACCTCTCATCTTCGCCGAAGCATCAAACACAGGTCTGATTCTGGTTGTGCTATTCTCTTTCACGACATGTCTGTGTGGTAAATAATGAGACGGCAATTGAATCTCATGTTAGGAACTTCTTCAATTATTCCTTCTCTTGCACATTCTTCAAATATTTGATTATAATCGTCATACAAATTTTCTTCTTTTAACTTTCGTGCAGTACCGTCCAGTCTCTTTAAAGCCAAGTTAAAATTATCAGGCAGTGGAGGGTGATCGGCGAGCCAGGGTAAATGTACCACGAAACGATTGTCTTTGTCGACCTGAACTGTGTTAATAAAATGCTCTCTGGCGGATTCCTGAAGGTCTTTAGTTTTCTTCTCAGATGGATCGGTAATGCCGAGAGTGTCAAGAGTCCACAATTCTGTTATTGTTCTAGTAGTAGAAAGCATAGGGCTAGCTACTGAGATTTCATTTTCCTCTGAAGAAATCTGTGGTATACGTCCCATAATGGTCCACCCTAAACGTGTTTCCATTGCTGTTAAACCACAAAGTAAGGATTTGTAACCACCGGTAATGATTTTTCCAGCTACATCGGCTCCTATTAAAATTTCAATAGGACCTTTATAATCATCGCTCACATGAATACTATAGTCCGTAAGCTCTTTTAAATGAATCGCAGGCATTGTCGGTGGAACGCTTTCACAGATAACAGGTTGACTCAATACTTTGAAATGACAGTTATAAGACCCATCGCAACTTGTCAAATATAAAGTAAACACATCATGCTTGCACACTCCTGTATTTTCTCCACCGAACAGAGAATGTTGAAGATATTCCCAGCTTTCCCTTTTATATTTCATTTCTTTAGCAGTATTTTTTAAAATGTAAGAGCGCTGTGAAGCAGAGTCTATGATGGCTCTTGCTTTTCGTTTTCTCCCATCACCTCTGATTAAAACCGTTAACGTTAGCAACATAACGCTAGGGCTTTGGGACACATTCGCAAGTGCTTGATCCTCATTCGGAACATTATCTAATTCTGCAGTTTCTTTCCCGGTAGGTGAGAATGCTTGCTGCTTTATGCTATGACAGAGTAAAATATGATGTCTTTTTCCACAACCCAAACAAGTTACCTTTGAGTAACATTTACGAACTTGATGACCTGGTTTTAAGCACAGAAAACAGCACCCTGATTTCTCTACGAGATTCTCTCTATCTTTCATCGCCATTTTTCGTACCTTCAAACAGTCAGTGGAATTATGTAAATTGTGGCAAAATATGCACTGTCTCTGTTCCTTCGAAGAGGTTAAAAGATCAGCCGCACTAGCTATTTGACGAGGGTCCCCATATTTATGTTTATTATTTCCAGCCCCCTTCTCCTTGAACAATTTAAAATTATACTTGGTTTCAACTCCAAAGTTTTTGAGGCTAGAATTATACGTTCCTCTGCCTGTACTTCATCTTGAAGAAAATCAAGAATTGAATCGAGATCAGTCTTTTTAGTAATTTTAGTTGTATTTTGATCTTCCTCATCATGTTATCTACGACTTGTAGATCTATATCGTTCCCACGCTAGAAGCGTTTCCTCAGGTAGAGCAGACTCAACAAGTGGGAAAAGCATCGACGCATATTTATCCCTAGTTACTCCTAATATCTCAAGCGCACGGAGCTTTGTTTCTAACAAATCATAAAGATTTCTCAAAGATTTTCTCGGCATATTCTGCTTTTGGAGAACTAATGATAGAAGATCCCTAACATACACCTGTATAAGTAGTTCTTCTCTGCCTAAACGTAATTTTAATTGTTCTATAGCTTTCTCATAACTGTTTCCCCCATTTGGAAAACTTTTAATTAGTTCTTCGGCAACACTTCCCTTCTCCATACATTGGGATAGGTATGCGAACTTATGCGGATCTAAATTATGGTCTTTATCGACTTTCTCAAATTGACCCCAAAATCTAACCCAGTTTCTTAAATCTCCACTAAATGTAGGTAACTGTATTTTAGGGTAACGTAATAATGTATTTTGCTGAGAAACACTACAATTCGAAAAAACGTCTTCTCTTTCTGAAAGCGAAAGTTGTTTCAACTTAAACTGTAACAACCGCCAACGGTCTATATAACTTTCAGATTCATCGATCTCTTTCTCTATTACATCATCTTCAATGTTTGCAGAAAAAAAAAACTGCTTAACATTTTCTTCGGCATTCACCATTAGCGTAGCTTTTTCCTCAATAACTTTCAGAAAGAGTATTTTATCACAAATTTCTAAGTTTGCCTCTTCAGCATCAAACTCATTACATGCTTTACTAAACAGTCTCCTCTGCTGCGTTCTATTTTTCTTTGCTGCTTCCATATTAATTCAGGAAGTAGGATATACAAAACAAAACTCACCCAAATCAGCAGTCGAGTCCTGTCACGGACGCCAGATGTTCCGTTTTGAATTTCGGAATCAGAAGTATTCAGATTATAGTTGGTGTAGTCAATTATTCCATAAAAACACCTTATAACACAAACAGTTTATTTACAGCTCTAATATGTACACTCTTTGCTTTAGATCACAAAATAACACTCAGAAGCATTTATGGCGTAAATAATACGTATTATTTCTCTCTAAAAATACGACAAAGGAACTCAGAAGCCATTTCTCTGCGTACATAAAACACAAACTAAAACTAGACTGTTGCCATTCGCAACTTACTAAATATATCAAAACAAAGATAATAATCAGGTAGAGTATCAATCCGACATTCTCCCACCTAAGTTAACTTTTATCTTAAAATTTAACTTACATCTAGTTATAATCACAATTACAATAACAAAATTATATAAACAGTTCACAAGTCCAGTTTATGAGGCATTTTAATGATACGTTTCGTGTTGTCGCTTCCAATCAAGACAACGTCACCAACTACTACTTCGGCAGCCCTTTTACGTTCTGGTCTCTGAAGCAGAGCTCCCAAGTATTCCGATCGAAATCTATTTCTTAAGGCTTTTTGTAAATTTTGTCGATACTTAACACGTTGGTTAAGACTGGTGATCAATTCTATCACAGTTAGGAACACCACTCATTTTGATATCTTGCAGGAACATTGAAGGAGTCAATGGAACCAGTTCTGCGTCATTATCCGCGACATACGTTATCGGTCGTGAATTAATTATGGATTCGCAATCACATAGCACCGTCGTCATCTGTTCATAAGTTAAAGAAGATCGGCCCAGTACTCTTCTCAATAACCTTTTAAGAATACCGATCAGTCTCTCCCACCATCCACCCCACCAAGAGGCAGTCGGTGGGTTGAATTTCCACTTAATAGGATGAAGAGCAGTGTCACTCACAATAAGGTTCCAATCCAGTGCACTTAGCAAATTTGAAGCACCTACAAAATTGGATCCATTGTCACAATAGATAGTGCTGCATCGTCCTCTACAGGCTATGAACCTGCGCAAAGCCATTAAGAAGGATTGCGTAGATAAAGAAGCCACTAATTTAATGTGTACTGCCCTATAGACAGCGCATGTGAATAGACAAACCCAAGATTTGTTATTATCTCTGAGAAACAGTGATCCCGCCAGGTCAACACCACAGATCTCAAATACAGCAGCCTCTCGTATACGGTCCTCTGGAAGAGATGCAGTGAGAGCATCAAGCTTCTTTGCAGAATGTCTCTTACAGACAATACATTTGGATAGGATAGATCTCACTGTCTTTGTACCATGCAGAATCCAGAATCGCTCTCTTAAAAGGTTAAGCAGCATTTGAGTCCCAGCATGAGCATTTTTTACATGATAGTGTATCACTATACGCTTTACAACTTCATGTTTGGATGGTAAAATTGCAAGCATCTTAAAATCTTCACTATCTGGTCGATATAAAAGTTTTGTTTTCAATCGGATGATATCGTTTTTATCTTTGAAGGCTCCCAGAGTTTTTAACTTTTCATCTTGTTCATTAACGAAGCTTTCTTTCTGTATTATTCTGATAACTCCATACTCAGCTACAGAAATTTCTTCGGAATCAAGGCTACCATATTTTCTAGTATTTCTCGGAATGCGACAATTATTAATGAATCGAAGTAGCCAGGCAATAATTCTTATAGTTTTGCTATAACTCGAAAACTTATAGATGAAGGAATTGTCTATATTTTGAAGGTTCACCATAGATGATACTATTTCTTTCAACACTTCTTCATTTACGGAAAGAGTATCTGAGTTTAAAAACCATTGCAGGCCTAATACCGGGACAATTTTATTTTTTACACAAGAAACCTCTTCTGTTGAGGAATGGGAACAATTGTGCTCCCACCCTCTAAGGTCAAATTTCCTTTCTGACATAATATCTGTAGCTACTTGAATGAACTCATGCAATTCTGTCTCAGTTTTTACACTAGTTAAACAATTGTCCACATAAAAACTGTTTTTAAATTTCTGAACCATATCCACAGGATATTTTGAGTTCCCAAGTTGTGCTTCCTCCAAAATCGTTTCTAGATGATATTGAATCATAGAATTAAGTAAGAAGGGACTACTAGAAATTCCAAAGACGACACGACAGTGTCTAAAGTATTTCAGTTCATTGTTTTCGTTATACCAAAGAAATCTTAAATAATCTTTGTCGTTTTCTTGTAGGCGAATTTGTAAAAATGCTTTACGGATGTCTGCCGTAACTCCAAACTTGTTCATCCGAAAACGTGTTAATATAGTAGGAATTAACTCAACAAGGTTTATTCCTTCTCCAGGCAGTCATTCAAGCTTGGGGAACCTCTCATCTTCGCCGAAGCATCAAACACAGGTCTGATTCTGGTTGTGCTATTCTCTTTCACGACATGTCTGTGTGGTAAATAATGAGACGGCAATTGAATCTCATGTTAGGAACTTCTTCAATTATTCCTTCTCTTGCACATTCTTCAAATATTTGATTATAATCGTCATACAAATTTTCTTCTTTTAACTTTCGTGCAGTACCGTCCAGTCTCTTTAAAGCCAAGTTAAAATTATCAGGCAGTGGAGGGTGATCGGCGAGCCAGGGTAAATGTACCACGAAACGATTGTCTTTGTCGACCTGAACTGTGTTAATAAAATGCTCTCTGGCGGATTCCTGAAGGTCTTTAGTTTTCTTCTCAGATGGATCGGTAATGCCGAGAGTGTCAAGAGTCCACAATTCTGTTATTGTTCTAGTAGTAGAAAGCATAGGGCTAGCTACTGAGATTTCATTTTCCTCTGAAGAAATCTGTGGTATACGTCCCATAATGGTCCACCCTAAACGTGTTTCCATTGCTGTTAAACCACAAAGTAAGGATTTGTAACCACCGGTAATGATTTTTCCAGCTACATCGGCTCCTATTAAAATTTCAATAGGACCTTTATAATCATCGCTCACATGAATACTATAGTCCGTAAGCTCTTTTAAATGAATCGCAGGCATTGTCGGTGGAACGCTTTCACAGATAACAGGTTGACTCAATACTTTGAAATGACAGTTATAAGACCCATCGCAACTTGTCAAATATAAAGTAAACACATCATGCTTGCACACTCCTGTATTTTCTCCACCGAACAGAGAATGTTGAAGATATTCCCAGCTTTCCCTTTTATATTTCATTTCTTTAGCAGTATTTTTTAAAATGTAAGAGCGCTGTGAAGCAGAGTCTATGATGGCTCTTGCTTTTCGTTTTCTCCCATCACCTCTGATTAAAACCGTTAACGTTAGCAACATAACGCTAGGGCTTTGGGACACATTCGCAAGTGCTTGATCCTCATTCGGAACATTATCTAATTCTGCAGTTTCTTTCCCGGTAGGTGAGAATGCTTGCTGCTTTATGCTATGACAGAGTAAAATATGATGTCTTTTTCCACAACCCAAACAAGTTACCTTTGAGTAACATTTACGAACTTGATGACCTGGTTTTAAGCACAGAAAACAGCACCCTGATTTCTCTACGAGATTCTCTCTATCTTTCATCGCCATTTTTCGTACCTTCAAACAGTCAGTGGAATTATGTAAATTGTGGCAAAATATGCACTGTCTCTGTTCCTTCGAAGAGGTTAAAAGATCAGCCGCACTAGCTATTTGACGAGGGTCCCCATATTTATGTTTATTATTTCCAGCCCCCTTCTCCTTGAACAATTTAAAATTATACTTGGTTTCAACTCCAAAGTTTTTGAGGCTAGAATTATACGTTCCTCTGCCTGTACTTCATCTTGAAGAAAATCAAGAATTGAATCGAGATCAGTCTTTTTAGTAATTTTAGTTGTATTTTGATCTTCCTCATCGTGTTATCTACGACTTGTAGATCTATATCGTTCCCACGCTAGAAGCGTTTCCTCAGGTAGAGCAGACTCAACAAGTGGGAAAAGCATCGACGCATATTTATCCCTAGTTACTCCTAATATCTCAAGCGCACGGAGCTTTGTTTCTAACAAATCATAAAGATTTCTCAAAGATTTTCTCGGCATATTCTGCTTTTGCAGAACTAATGATAGAAGATCCCTAACATACACCTGTATAAGTAGTTCTTCTCTGCCTAAACGTAATTTTAATTGTTCTATAGCTTTCTCATAACTGTTTCCCCCATTTGGAAAACTTTTAATTAGTTCTTCGGCAACACTTCCCTTCTCCATACATTGGGATAGGTATGCGAACTTATGCGGATCTAAATTATGGTCTTTATCGACTTTCTCAAATTGACCCCAAAATCTAACCCAGTTTCTTAAATCTCCACTAAATGTAGGTACCTGTATTTTAGGGTAACGTAATAATGTATTTTGCTGAGAAACACTACAATTCGAAAAAACGTCTTCTCTTTCTGAAAGCGAAAGTTGTTTCAACTTAAACTGTAACAACCGCCAACGGTCTATATAACTTTCAGATTCATCGATCTCTTTCTCTATTACATCATCTTCAATGTTTGCAGAAAAAAAAAACTGCTTAACATTTTCTTCGGCATTCACCATTAGCGTAGCTTTTTCCTCAATAACTTTCAGAAAGAGTATTTTATCACAAATTTCTAAGTTTGCCTCTTCAGCATCAAAATCATTACATGCTTTACTAAACAGTCTCCTCTGCTGCGTTCTATTTTTCTTTGCTGCTTCCATATTAATTCAGGAAGTAGGATATACAAAACAAAACTCACCCAAATCAGCAGTCGAGTCCTGTCACGGACGCCAGATGTTCCGTTTTGAATTTCGGAATCAGAAGTATTCAGATTATAGTTGGTGTAGTCAATTATTTCATAAAAACACCTTATAACACAAACAGTTTATTTACAGCTCTAATATGTACACTCTTTGCTTTAGATCACAAAATAACACTCAGAAGCATTTATGGCGTAAATAATACGTATTATTTCTCTCTAAAAATACGACAAAGGAACTCAGAAGCCATTTCTCTGCGTACATAAAACACAAACTAAAACTAGACTGTTGCCATTCGCAACTTACTAAATACATCAAAACAAAGATAATAATCAGGTAGAGTATCAATCCGACATTTGTCAGTTCTCAAATATTTTTTACTGTTTGTTTAGCGCTTTTTTGTATTCCCATTGATTTGTTGTATTTCCATTTGTTTTCATAATTTTTACTATTTGTTGAATGTTTTAAGAGTTCATTTTGCATTTTTAAATTGAATGATTGCATTTGTGCTGTAGTCTTTTTTGTTTGATTGTTTTCTGTGACCAGTTTCTATTTTTTTAATTACTTTTCTTGTCTGTAAATTATCTAATAATTGTAAGGTATAACTATGAAGGTTTTACTTACTGGCGATTATATGGTTAAATATTTAGATCAGTATTTACCATCGCAATTACATGGTAGTGTAATACATGTTCTAGCTTTTCCAGGAATCACCATTGAACGTTTAACGGAAAAGATTTCATCTTTAAAGAATCATTATGACTTGATTCTGTTGCATGTAGGTAACAATAACACTTACGATAGCCTTGATGGATGCTTCTCAAAATTTGAGGACCTGTTTCAAACTATTTTAAACCGAAAGCAAGAGACATGTATTGTGATTTCAGTTTTATTGTCTCGGGATCAGGATAAATACCTCTCCCTTGAAGAACAAACTGTAATGAAACCTTTTCTTCAGAAAATTAATCAAAAAATTTATCTTCTAAACCAACGGCTGTTTTCCTACTGCCAAAAGGAGCAAAATGTTTCTTTTTGTAGATCCCAAGTCACTTGGAAAGGTTGTATGGCAAGGGATGGCCTTCATTTAAACAGGAAAGGGAACCTTCAACTAGCGCAACTATTTATTGCAATGCTAAAGGAAGCTCTGGCGAGCATTCAAGCTTGTGATGTAGAAAAGCAGCAGGTTTTCCACGACCTACCTGCTCAGTTTCCCTCTCTCAATTCTTCAACTGAGAGTTCGAATCAACCTGTAGTTCCCCCTGAGACTAAGGCTGTTGAACTGTATTCTGCTATTGTTACCAAAGGTTCTGTTCAATGCAGGTATTAATATTCATTATGTTGTACATCAAATATTACTTTTAAATTTGTAACGTTGTTTCCATATTCAAGCTTTAGTTGAGGCTTGGCTAACAAGTTCCCTTATTTTCACTAGACGTCTTAGTCCAACTTTCAGTAGTAAGAACTCTGGAGGGAGAATCGCTGTTTTGTCAAAGCATCAACAGCATCCCAGGATTGAGCAGTCTCAAAACAAAAAGTAAGAATAACTTTTTCTAAGATCGGAAGTTTATTTTTCAAAAAATATTAATCACAACTAGTATTTGAAATATATAACTAACAGTTGCAGCGTATTTTAAAAGCCAATTATTTTTATTTTCACTTAGACATCCCAAACCTCAACTATCCAACTACTCTATTACTAACAAGGATAATGATGGCTGGATCACTGTTTTGCCGAAGGAGAAACAGAGACGAAGAGTTAAGCAGCCACAAATTAAGAGGTAAGGATTCTTTCTTTTTCTGGAATTCAGGAATGAAATTTCTCTTCAAAAATACATGAATCACAACCTGTATTTTTAAAAAATGCAATGAATCATCACAGTATATAAAAATGTTATTTTTCCCATAGACATCCTAAACTTCAATCTGACTCTCCTAAGACCAGTTGTGAGGGCCATAATGGTTGCATCTCTGTTTCCCCAACGAGTGAACAAAAATCAAAGCCTGTGTGGTGGTGGTAGCTGTGACGATATGGTGAATGGTAAGGATAATGAGGGAAGTGGTCTATGTTCTATTAATTTTTCCAAAACTTGCAAATCTAAAATTTCCAAATCTGCAGAATTTGTTTGTAATAAGTGCCAAAAGGTATATAAACATCGAGGTAGTCTATTTAGGCATCAAAGAATTTGTCAAATTTCTGATAATAATAGTGATGGATATTATCCTTGTGTCTTTCCTGAATGTGATAAAGCTTTCCATTCAAAAAGTGTACATGATAAACATATAGTTGATGTCCATGACAGTAACATAAAATTACAGGAATACCAGTTTGATTCTATGGAGTGGTCATTCTATGGAGCAGTTTCAGGCATGGTTAGATGAAGAAAGCTCCAAAACTTACAGTTACTTTTAAAAAAAATCTGGAAGCAAATGTGTTGCTGGTAAAACTTACCATTATTATGTATGTCAGTTTTATTCATCTGAGTCTGAAATTCAACGTCTTGAACAAAGAAAAAATTTAAAGCATAATGTGCTTCCTAACTGCAACTGTCCATCAAGAATATCTGTATGTGAAGAAGTGGATCAAGTTAAAGTCAGTTTTTTCCCTGGACACAATCATCAATTAAATTTTGATAACACTAAATTTCAACCTTTGAGACGAAGTTATCGAGATCAAACTAAAGCTTATGTGGAATTGGGAATATCAACTTCTAAAATTCAAGCCATTTTACGAGATGGAACAGGATCACGAAATAACAGAGATTGCTTCAATGTGAAGAAGTCATTTGTATCTCGAAAAACAATAAATTACTATATGAAACAAAATAAATCATTTTTATACCCCAATGATAATGACGCCCTTTCCGTAGCTGCTGTAGTTGAAAAACTCAGCAAAGAGTCTTACAATCCCATACTTATATATGGACCCAAAGGTCTTGATAAGCTGCCCTCCTCTCATGAGTCTTTTGCTCTTGGTTTACAAACTAGAGAACAAAAAAGTTTGATGATTGAAGGAAGCACTAGGGTGTTGTGTATTGATTCGACACATCAAACCAATCAATATGTGGTTTTTATTTATTAAATTTGATTGTTCCAGATGAATTTGGTTCTGGATACCCTGTAGCCCACTTCATTGTAAACCATCTAGACCAGGATACATTGTACCATTTGTTTAAGAGCATTAAAATAGTAATTCCTGATTTGAAAGTCAATTGTGCAATGACAGATGATGATCATGTAACAGGGCCTGTATTCAAAAAAGTATTTGGTGAAAATGTTCCTCATTTATTATGTAAGTGGCATATTTTAAGAGCTTGGCAGCGTCAATTATTGGCCAAAGTTTCCAATTGTAAATTGAAAGAAGAGTTATATTGTGCTCTATTAACATTGCTTGAAGAAAGAAATTCAATTAAGTTTCAAACAATGATGGACAATTTTTTGCAGAAGTTTCAGACAATTGCACCATCATTTATTGAGTATTTTGAAGAATATTATTACAGTAGAGCAAGTCTTTGGGCAATGGCTTATAGGAATTTTCCCCATGCCTTCACTGAAACGAACATGTATTGTGAATCATTTCACAACAAACTTAAAACGACTTATTTACAATGAAAATTTAACAGGCGATTAGATCAGCTGATTGAAACCCTCTTACAAATTGAAGAAGATATATTTATGACCCACAAGTATAATATTTTAACTAACTGCCCAAAGAGCATATATCCACCAACTTATCATTTATCAGCAATGAAAATTCCTGATCATCACGTACTTGAAATAAATTGTCAATCATGGATAATAAAATCTGCATCTAATGATCACACTGAATACATCGTATGATTTACAAAGCATGTCCTCAAGAAGATCATTGTTTTTTAAAGTGCTTAGATGGGAAATGTTTAAGTCTATGCAGTCACTTGTATATTTGTAATTGTCCTGATAAAAACCCATTATGCAAGCATATCCAGACTCTTTATTAAGGAAAAAAAATCGTGTAGGAAAGATTTATACACCCTTATACATATATTGACTATTTTAATTATTAGAGAGTCGTTTGTTCATTACATGTTAAACCTATTTACTAAAGAATTTTAAAGTGCCTTAAACAGGAGTTACTAAATGCTTTAGGAAAGATGTATAAATGTACTCTGTAATGCAAGAAAGAATGCTTGAATTAAATATTCATTTTAGTGTTTCTTTTAGTGGGGCTTATTAAAACACTTTTGTTTAAGCATTTTAAAATATTTCGCACTTTAAAAGAATTATTTATATTTATTTTTATTAATTTTTTAAAACTTTTTTACTTTACTTTACTGATTAACTTTTTTTATTGTTACTGCTTAACTTTTTTACTGTTTAACTTTTTTTTACTGTTTAACTTTTTTTTACTGTTTAACTTTTTATGTTTAACTTTTTTACTGTTTAAGTTTTTTTTACTGTTTAACTTTTTTACTGTTCAATTTTTTCTGTTTAACTTTTTTCTCTAACTTTTTTCTGTTTAACTTTTTTTTTTACTGTTTATCTTTTTTTCACTGTTTAACTTTTTTCAGTTTAATTTCTTCTGTTTAGCTTTTTTCACTGTTTAATATTTCCTGTATAACTTTTCATTGCTTAATTTTTTCTGTATAACTTTTTTTATTGTTTAATTTTTTCTGTATAACTTTTCATTGCCTAATTTTTTCTGTATAACTTTTTTTATTGTTTAATTTTTTCTGTATAACTTTTTTAAATTGGTTTTTACTGCTTAATGTTTTTTCTACTATAAAAATAGGTCGATAAGATTATACAGGATGTTTCGAAAATTGTTCTGAAAATGAATGTTACAAACATGTTTGTTGAAAAGAATGCCTGGATTATAATATAGTAATTTTAAATAAAATATCATTTGTATGTATATCTACGTCCTATGATTATTTCTCCTTAGGTTCATAAATTTTGATTTAGAAAAGTGGGAATTCGAAAACACCGAGGATGGAGGAAATTACTAGCTCCCATTCTCGGTGTTTTCGAATTCCCACTTTTCGACTCTCTAATAATTAAAATAGTCAATATATGTATAAGGGTGTATAAATCTTTCCTACACGATTTTTTTCCTTAATAAAGAGTCTTAGGTTTTAGAGTCTCAAACTTCCTTACTAATCTTTTTACCGAAGCACTTGTGCCAATTTAAAAACTTTCAACTCAATACCACCCTTTTACAATTGGATTTTCTTCCACATCACGTTCAGTATAACACTTGAGATTGCATAATACATGTACTAATACACTGTTTAGTAACAAATGTACGTTTTAATTTTATGTAAAATATTGGTTCGGCTCATAGGACACGTTGAAAGACTCTTCGTACATCTCATGCATGTCACCAGATGACCGCAAGGCTGTAAAGTAGCAATCATTTCCGATTCCTTGCAAATTTTACAAAGTCGTTCGTCCTTGTCGTTGTATAAGGGGTAAAGCTATACGTCGGTTTTTATAAAACCATTGGTATTATTGTTGATTTCATCCAGCACCTGTACAATTTCATCTAACTGGCTACCAAACATTTTGGATAAAACTTTGTGTTTGTGTCTCACTGCATCTTCTTTTTACCAATTCTCAAGCCCTTCGCCACACCAATAGCACCTGATCACGTCCAAGACACCAGTATAATACAATCCGTTTTGGATAGGTCTCTAATGTCAACGTCTGTGCGTTGGCCAATCTCTAAACGTAGATAGGCGCATAGACATGCTTGCAACTTTTGACTTCAAATTTGCATAATGGTTATTCGTTTTCCTTAAAACTATATTATGCTCTATTACTCTTAAGTGTAAAATTATGATGCAGATTGAGTTAAATCCCATGAAAAAGGTTCTTCCCTTAATCAATTTTTAAAAATCTGATACTTGTCAAAGATACTAGTTACCAAAGATACTCCTTTCAACAAAGGCAAAGACTTGTGTGTGCCCACAAATAAATAATTCAATTTGTTGATGTAATTTTAGAAAAAATAAAACTGCAGAATCAAGAGAATTCAGTATACTTTAAAGTTCTCATTTTAAAGAAAGTCAAAATACGTTTCTCCTTTAAAATTATATTTGGTTATGTGTTTTTTTCTTGCTCAAGTTTAGTCGTAGAATTGAATTGCATTCAGCACATAAGCGTGGTAGAGTAAAAAATCACACGCACATTTAAGTATATCCTTTCGTTAAAATCTTCTTGTATTACAACACAAAATTTTATTTCGCGCATTATCACAAATATCATGTTTTTTTAGTATGTACATTCTTCACTTAGTCTTATCTTTTGAGTAACTATGGAACGCAAAAGATAAATTTTAACTTTACTGATTAGTATGATTAGTAAGTGTATGGTGTTATATAGTCCAGTTTTTCGTGGCCTCCAGTTTACAATTATTTTTTCAAGAACAGCTAACGCTTTTCAATAGCAATGCTTAATATTTGTGCAATTGTGGATTTTGATGGATTTCAGACTCAAGAAGGTTTCTTAGTACGTAAATACGCATACATCGCAGTAAAATCGCAAGTAGCTTCAAGTATTCGTTTTAACTTATCGTCTTATAATCATAAACTTAGTGCCAAAGATCGTACAACTGTGCGATATGTTAAAAATTACGTATGTGCACTTAATTTCTGTCCCATGACATGGCAAATTGTGCTCCCTTAGAAAGTCTAGACTCTAAGCTTTTAGAATTGTACGAGCAGACCAAGGGGCCACTCAGTACCTAGTTGCTTACAAAGGTGGTTGTGTGGAAAAGAAACGCTTAGATGCATTGACTTCCGAACATCAGCTTGGAACAATATGGGTGTCCCAAATTCGATGCACTATGTGCTCTAAGTAGCAACAAAGATATCCAAAAACTATAATGTGATCATCACAAAAATAATTGGCTTGTCGGAAATATGCGTCTTTTTATAAATGTAAGTATGTAAAAAATAAAGTTCTTTTTTGCTATAATGTTTTAGTTTTGTAAAATATGTGAATTATGATGTTTTTCTATAAAAAATGTTTTAATTAACTTTGTTTCCATGCGGCTTCCTTCAATCTGTTTATGAATTGTCTGTGCTGGTTTTTGCAGAGATTGTTTTAAGAATACATAGAATTCAGATTTATCCATTATTTCAATACTATTTGTTCATTTTAAAATTCATTAATATTTAAAATTTTAAGCAATTTAATATTACTCATGGGTAAAACTATCATCGGTGTGAGTAAATATTTAGATTATGCATTAAATATCAAGAAAAGGGAAAAAGTTAATTTGCTTAGCAGCACAGATGTGCACACATTATTTTCAAAACTGAAAACCCACATGCTATCCATTTATCGTAGCAATGAATTACATGTAAAATTAAGAAAACAGTACAAAGTATCTTGTAAAATACATCATAGGTTCGTACAGTATTGGTATTTTGCTCTGCAATTTAAACTGTACGATGTGCATAAGGTTTTCAAATAAATAAAAGGAAGTTCATATTTAGTAAAATGTGTGGTTTGCAAAAGCATTAAAGAAAAAGAACATTTAATTTAGAACTTCAAGGACAAATGGTTTTAATAAACAATTTTTCACTACTTCAAATGTGCAAGGAAACATAGTATGGGTCTTGTAAAGTTTCAAATTAATGTATAAAATATTTTTACTCTTACAGATTTTTTAGTATTGTTTTTTTACTATGCATAAAACACACTCTAAGAATCAAACTTTTAAAAAATGTCTTAATTGTAAAATTAAAAATAAAAAGCAAATTGCATTTAAATGTTTGTAGTAATATTTAAAGTATGTATTTTTAATTGTTAAACGTTTTTTAAAAATCTTCATTATTAAGATATGTGTAATAGTATCTTATATATAATTAATTTTTGTGTAAAAACATCCAACTTTTAAAAATATAAATCCTTATATCAAAGAAAATTTCGTTAAAAACAGTTTGTGAATCTTTATAATATAAATAAAATCACTAACATTTATGAAAATTTATTTAAAGTAAACAATAATATGCAAGAAAAGATTAATTAAAAATAATATTTAATTTAGATTTTACAGGATAAAGGGTTTTAATACTATTTTTCACTACTTCAAATGTGTAAGGAAACATGTTCATAATATGGGTGTAAAGTTTCAAAAATTTTACGCTCACTTAAGTGTATAATATTAAAAAAATTCTGCAATAAAATATGTGCTATAGCATCTAATGTATAATTAATTTTTGAGTATAAAACATGCATCTTAAAATCAAAGAAAATTGCATTTCAGATCTTGTATTTTAAAAGACAATTTATAAAACCATGAAATAAAAAAACAAATAATCCAAAATACAGTGTATGTGGTAAGACAAGCAAAAGTTTATTTAAAATAGCAAGATGTAAGCATTAAAAAATTTCCAATATTCCCTTACGGAACATTATCAAAAAATTTGTTAAAAAAAAACAAAGGGAAAATTAAAGTAGTAAGATTTGTAACCAAATTTGAATGAAACTATAATAAACCCTACTGTCACTGAAATTCATACCTAATTTAAACAAACTCCTCTTGCATAAATTATACATGTTAATACCAATTCTCTGCATTTCCCACTCTATCGGTTTACTCGTTTTCCCCCTAGCGATCCTCCTGTTTCTGAACTCTCCTCCTCCTTATCAGTCTAATTACCCTCCTTATCATCATCGCGATCCTCACTCCTCTTGTGCTTGAACTCTCACTTTTCTACTACTTAGGTGAGTTACTGTGATCTATATGAAATTTAGCTTATAAAATGCAAAATTTTATTTAAGGGGGTACTAATTTTTATTTTACTTGAAGAGTGAAAATTCTGCCTGAACAAGCAGCTTGATTGCTAGTGCCCTTGGAAACCATCTTATTGTCTCCTTTGCCTTTTGTTTTAATTATATTCTGATAATGTTAATATCTTAATTACTTTCAGAAATCTCGTGCTATTTTGGCTCAACCATCTATTTGGTTGCCTGTACCTCTTAAAAAATCTTGTGCTTTGTCTTCTATTATTGCATCACTTAAACATGCTTCATTTTGGTTGACTGCTTCTCGTTTACGCGTCTTTAACAAATATTTGTCGAACAATACCTGTAAAGTCATTTCTGTTCTCAAAACAACTGAGATGTAATAATTTTAATACTGTTTGTTTAAGTTCCTTAATTTATTGTCTTTGTAATCAAATATGTTAGTATAAAACAGCGCTCCAAAAGCAACGGTAAACTGAAAAACAAATTTCAATAAATAAATTTTTGAATACTTGTTAATATTATTAATTGTCGTGATAACAATCTGTGAACACGACTATTATAATATTATCCCTGCACTCAGATCTGACGAAATGCGTTATTTTCCATGCCTACAATAATCTCTTACTTTAAAGAAGGTATAAAAAAATTAAGAAAACCTTTTTCAAAATAAATCTAAATCTTCAAAAGCCATAAAAATAAACTTTAGATCTTGGACCCCTTCCGAAAATAATTCCTGACAACTCCTTTGATTTATTAGATGTGAACTGAGAAGTAAAAAGTATCACAAAAATGAAGCAATTTATATAAGTTTAAAAGGATTGACACACATACAAGGAGAGACACTATGAAGACAATATAGTAAAAATACGCTTTCTTGCCCCCGATGCCTGAAATATATGATTGAGTCCTGTTGGATTTAAAAACATTAAGATTAAAAGTATAGTAAAAACAGTCATGAGTGAAAGGGAAGTTAACATCCTCTTGTAAGATATGCAATGTTTGAAATGTTCTCCAAAATCGAGTTTACAAAGTTTTAAATCCAAAATGTACAGAAATGATTAGTATCCACAAAATTTACTTTGAAATTATACTTTATTTTAAAGCGATTTCGCTCGGGGTTTGTGGTAAATTTGAATGATCAAGTTACAGTAATGTTTCCAAAGAATTGGATTCAAAAACATGTTTTTCTGAATGAGATACATTTTCAATACAGTTTTATAAATCATACCAAAATTTACTAATCGATTTCATTTGAATTGGGGTTTGATTGTCGCTCTATGGTCATTTTGTTCAATATGGCCTTTTTAACTGGAAACATTGCTTTTGGTCTCACAAATACCTTTTTTACAGATATTTGGAATGACTAATTCTTTTACTCTCCTGACCATTCTAAATTCTGAGTATTTTAGCTGTGCTGAGCGTTATGTGACCTTCATTTGACTCAAGATGTAGGAAAACCCAAATCCCCATCCTTGCTTTCCCGAGAGACCTATCAGAAAATCATCATTTACGAAGAAATTCGTAAATGATGATTTCCTGAAGAAATTCGTGAATGACATGGCAATAAAAAAACTACACTGGTTATCTGCTAAAAATCTGGAAACACAAAAGACTTTGGGGAGCCTTCCCTTACATCAGTCGGATAGACTCATTAAAAGGCACTCTGCGAAGAAATGGATATACGGACGTAGGGGATGTAATGGTATTTTCTTAGAATCCCGACTGTCGCCCGAAACTCGCCGATTGACGGTGCCAGGGTCAGCGGGCCCTGGCGCCAATGTCTCGAGCAGTGGTTCAGATTAACGCACTTTTTTTCATTGACATGAGAATTTTTAAACCACGAACTCATTTTTTTGTACGTTGCAAACGTTGCAAAATTTTCAATTCTTCAGAGATCTAGTGGGATGGCAACCAATCGTACGATTTTAATTTGATAATTAATTGACTAAGAATAATTAAACGTACTTAAAACCAGGTTAACAATTAGGGTTGTGTTAGTTTTTCGAAATGGAGTAAGACTGATCAAATTTTAGTACTCACGTTGTTAGCCAAATAACAATTTGAATTCAACATCTGAAACAGAAGACAGATTTATCTATAAACTGTGTCAGCAAATTCATCTCTGTTTCCAGACCTGTTGTGGTTGGCGAAAACTTATACTTTTCAAACCGACATTTTAATATTTAGCTTAAAGTACACATATCTAATTTTTAGCCCTCGTGTAGCAAAAAATTATCACAGAATGACAAACTAAACTTTATAACGAAAATAATTTTTTTACTTATTTGCGTGACGTACTACAATGAAATATATTGATAAATTTTCATTATCAAGCCCTTGCGATCTAAAGATGTAATTCATTTCAATCAGAATTTCAGGCAGATATTATCTATCTAAAAAAGTGCGCGCCGCTCCTTTGTCTTTAAAACAAAATTTTTTTTCTCTTTCAAATACTTATTTGGTTTAAGAGAGATATTCAAATAACCTATTATGTCAAATATTTTAGCAAAATGAAAAAATTAAATGAAATATGGACCACCTATGAAACTTTTTCTCAACACCTGCCTGAATGTCAATTATTTTCTTTCTCAAGAATGCATTACATTTATAAAAAATTATCCAATGTTAATCAAGTTATTAAATCTAATTTATTAGGAATAAATATTTTTTGTAGATATTTCAACTTTTGCATTTCAGTTGGGTAACAGCAAAAAATCTTTCAAATTGTTTTAATATGCTAAGTGAGAACACAAATTTAGTGTTGGAGGATGTATTCTATGGGGTAGCATTTGTTTTCACGACTAGAAGAGTACACATATGATATTTTGTCATACACCAAAAAGTATTAATGAAATAATACTTGCAATTTAATTTTTATGCATTTTGAGGGCGCACTTCTACTTTTACCTCGCAAACAGTAGTTTCATTTCTGAAAATAAAGAAACAAACCAGTTTTAAGCATCCATTTCGCTGGATATCGGGTCTTAGCATAGCCAAAATACTAATTTTAACAAATATTAAAGAAACTTTTCAAAGATGAGAAACATTTGTGTCAGAAATTTCAAGACTTGCAAAAGTGTTTTTTTATTCGGAAAACATTTTTGAGTGTCCCACATGAAAGGCTTATGCCGGAAAGAATAGCCCTTACATCGCTTTGCAAGCGTCCATCGTGCAACTGAGGCGACGAATGATATAACAGAATCGAGTCTCAGAAATCGATTCAGACACTCATTTTAACAGAGTGTTTAAGAATTATTCCAGCGTAGGGTAACCGTTGTTGAATCATCTATCGCCTTTTTGATAAGAAACCGCGCCGAGGTATTCCTCGCCAGTAGGGACATCAAAAATTCGGTGGCAACGATACCGCGTCACCTGTTCCTGAAATGCCATTAGTCCTTCCTGGATACAGCTATGTCAACCAGTCAAGGCACAAGGGATTTCCTTTGCTTATAAGCTAAGTTGCTGCAATACTATTGGCCGCAATTAGCCTAAGCGTGTGGATCATTTCTCTGTTCCACTGTTCTGACAATGTGTGAGAAAATTCCCTCATCTAAAATCCTTCATTGTCAGAGGAATCCAATAAAAGACCAATACATTTTTGACTTTGATCCTTTTTTGCTCAGTTGCAGTATTGCATTTTTATAGACGTTTTCATTGTTTTTTTAATAAACGACGGCATTAGTTTTAATAACGGCGATTTTACATTGATCTAAATTGTTCATACAGAAATTTGAAAATTAACTATGAACATCGTACCCATAAGAACATTTAGTTCACATTCCTGACTTTTGAGTTTCGGTTTTCTAACTCAGCTGTTTCAATGGCTAGATTGAAATTATTATACAAATTTTTATATTAACGAAGATTACTTGCAT
This sequence comes from Meta bourneti, assembly GCA_933210815.1. NCBI lineage: Eukaryota > Metazoa > Arthropoda > Arachnida > Araneae > Tetragnathidae > Meta > Meta bourneti. The sequence continues at coordinate 5,378,722 of OW119926.1, forward strand.
ACAGCTGAGTATTTTCCCTTTTACATTAGTTTAGTACATTTAATATTTTCAGGAAACGAGGATACCTATTCACACAACAAAACTGCACCACCATAGCGATATGCTCTTGCACATAAAACTATACAATTGGCAATCTGATTTTAAATTTTCATTAGCCCAATTTTATTGATTTATAAATTTTAACAAATTTCATGTTGTGGAGTTTAATTTAGGGCTTTTTCCAAAGACAGGATCTTAGTCAAAATTGCTCAAAATCAAAAGCGAAACGCATTACTTCTTTGCGTTGTGTTTAACGTATGCACAATCCATGATTAAATGGACCAATTCTTATGCCTTGTTCTTTACTTTCGGTTCCTTCCCATTCAGTGAACAGACCGTCAGATTTGGTCATAGCGCTTGTTTGACACCCAGTAGGTCGCGGGTTCGAATCCCGATTTGTAAGCGCATGGATGTAAGCGATTGTCCTTGTTAGGAGTAGAGGCGGCTCACCCATTGCGTGCTCGCTCCTTCACAAGCAGCCGTTATTTGCCCCTTGTAGTGTTATCTTTTTGACCAATTCAATTCAAGATAACTGCTTGAAACAAGTGCTTTTGATCTTCCATTTCTAAAGGAATTGATCAGAATTTCTCGTTTTCAGAAACCGAAAATTCATGAAGGGACCAGCAAAAAGAACAATATAATCGAATGCACGATATATTGGGGAGATGTTAGTATATTATATGTGTAGTTAAAGTATTATCTATATTTTCGATGCTGATTTCAAAAATGTCTTAAAAGAATGATCATATAACTTCATTTAACAGCTTTAATGAACAATTTTCTATTTCCGTATGTAGTGCACAAAGATCTTAATGTTTAGTTTGCTGAAAACTATTCCTCTGAGATAAGAAAGTAATAAGGTTCACTCCTTGACTTCACTGAGTCATAAACTCACATTCGTTTAAAGTTGGGACCGTCGTGGTTGTGGGTATGCCCACTGCACTAGCACTCCTCGAGTTGTAGGTGGCGCAGGTTCAATTCCTGGTGTATTCAGCAGGGCGAAGCAGGCATTCCTCCCTGAGTGTATTTCTATCTTCTGTGTCAGTAAAAGCTTTTATTGTGTTTATTACTTGATTGCGTCTTGAGCATGACCAAATACGGCCCTTGTGCCATAAAAACCCCAAACCACCCATCAATCACATAACATGTATTATGATTACCCTAGCCATTGGAAATGAAAGAAAAGCTTTGGACTGATAATTTAATTGTTAAATTTTGTTTTTAAAATATCGCAGAAAGGGGGGGAGTGAGGGAGTAACAAATATTGATAAATTTTGCGAAAACGAGATACGCATTTGTAATGAGCTTTTATATACACTTCTGGAATGTCAGTTTTTTTAAAGCTAATATATTGTTTTTTATTTATTTTTAAGGTAGAGAACTCTTTCATAGCTTTTCTTATAAGATCTGTAAGGAAAGAGGATTTGTTACCTTCCGTTTCTGACGATATGGATGGAATTGCTTGTCTTACTCTTAGATTAATTAATAATTGCCTTGAAATTCACTGATTTAATGAGTAAAACTATTTTAAATAGTTAGATTGAAATAAAACAATTTAATTGGGCGTGGAGTTTCTGCTACTTTCCACAGGAGAGGAAGAAATGGTAAACTTCGCGATGTGTAGCGTCTATTTTTATGCATGTATTTTTAGTAATTAGTAAGATACTGAATGATGATATGATGATTCGTCTGGATACGTATTCCAAGCTTTCATTTATGTCTTCAATAATTCAAAGTTAAGAGTACCTAGTGTATTACACAATTTAAAATATACCCCCTTCTTGCATGCTTGGGAAAAATAAGCACTGTGTGCTTTTACAATTCTGAGCTTTTGCCATCAAAATGATAATTGCTTTCAAAATTTTATGGAAAAAATTCACCTCCAAATTGTTGACCAAGACAAATATGTAAAAACGGATTGTGAAAATAGCATGATATAGAACCTTGAATGAATTGTGAGCTATGATTCTCGATTGTAACTGACTGTGAGATTTTGTTTTCACTGTAGTTGACTTAGTATTTACTGTACTTTTAGTAGTAAGAAGGTACCACCATTGGTTACCGGAAAAGACTCAGCTCAAACGCTTTACTTGTATAAAAAATATTCCAAATGCATTTTAAGAAGAAATTAACTGAAAAAGTTATTTTTTAGGTTTCTAAGGTTGCTTTGTGTTTTCTTAGGTTCTTTAGAACATTTAAGGTCTTTTTAGGTCCTAAACCCCGAATTAGGTATTTTTAAGTGCTATAAAATTTGCATATTTTATTCAGGATATCTCAAATCGCCAAAATGTGAAAACAGGTTTGAAATAGAGGGCATAGAACTAAATAGGTGAAAACCCCAGAATCCTGAGCATATATGTAACACAACCGGAGTGGACCACGACTAATTGGAAGATCCCACAAGAGAGAAATCGATTTGAAACCTATAGTAATTATTTCTATGTTTGAAATCAAATATAAACCATTAATAGTCCTTATTTAACGCATCAAAGTAAATCAATAAAGGTTAATCAACATTCATACACTTGGTCAAAATTGACTCGAGAGAATCCAGTTACTCTGACAGAACTGGATACGAGTGTGTAAAGGTTAATTCGTTTCAGATAACGTAATTTATATGTAATCAGAAATCATTAAAAATAATTGCTTATTTAATTGCAACAATTAATTTCGATTGATAATTAACAATAGGAATAATTGATAAGTGTAAAAGTTGATATGGTACTGATTGCGATAATTTATCCGTAATATTTTAATATATTAACTTTTTTTATGCACATAACCTTTTTTCAGTCAAAGCATCAGCATTATTTTCCCAACTTCGCCAATAGATGAGAGAATCCGAACACCCCAACGTAAATTTGAATCTGAAGGAAATTTGGTTATTGGATAAGGGCAAAGACAATTCGGGGTCAGAGCCCTTAAAGGAGATCGATCCCACCGCGAAATATTTAGTGTTGAAAAACAATTTCACTATTGTGAAATATTAAAATTCTTATCAGGACGAATGAAAAAGAGAAATGCTCAAATATGAAATATTTATCACAGTAAATTACTAATACAACAATCCTTCATTTTCGGCAGTGTTTCTAAACCAAAAAAAACCGACCGTAGAGTGTGACAAACCTCAAAAAACTTTAAGTAGCTCTCCCTGTTTTTTACATAAAAAATTATCGTACTATAAGAAATCTTGTCCCTATGCATAGAATATAACTTAAAATAGATGTTTCGCGTAGCCCCAACGAAGTCATGCCCTACAGTTTGGTAAACACTGATGTATGGTATTTATACAGTATTTGATGAAGTTTCAGATTCTATAAATCACATAAAATTCGATGAAATTTCGATTTGTACTGATCCTTCATCGAAACAGTGGCGGATCACCCCTAGATACGCGCCTAGGGTACTTTTTGCACAAGGGCCTTGAAAGGGAAAAATTTGAGAAATCTTTTTTGCAATCCATAGCAACTCTCGGGGTGAGAGGTCAACACTTTCATCACTGACGCCGGTCGTAAATCACGAACTATCTATCGGTTGAAACGGGAGAAATCGGACTTAACAATGGAGGAGAGGAATGTGTCGTTCCATTATCACCAGATATTGTGTTTTCCTTCCAGGGTAAACTGAAAGGGCGGCAGTGACTTTAATATGTGTGGTCAATAAGACTTGAAGGACCTGCAAGGTGTCTTGGTGCAAGAAAAATCATGAGAAAAAAAAGGTTTCTCACGATCATTCTTTGAACGCTAACATACCTCTCCCTATTCCTTGAAACACTTAATTCCTCGCATCACAGCATAAGAAACCTGCTTCCTCACAGCTGTATTAAATACTCTCAATTCAGTTTATACTGATCAGACAAGCTTTGCATATCACTCCCAATTTCAGGTCGTGGTTTCAAAACCTATTTAATTCTCTGTTGATTTAAAATAAGTCTTTTTCAAGACTGTTTTTTTTTGTTTACTGTATAAAAATCCTGTGCCGGGGAACCCGCCTTGGGGTCACCTCCAAGGTGACGTGCAAATTGGTTTAATACAAATGCTATATTATTGATGTGTCATTTTACTGATGCATCTATAAAATTCTCATAAATTTTAGATATTGCACGAATTTTATAGCCGTTAGCTTTCTAAACCCCAGGTAACGGGAGTAGATGGAAAACGCCGGTTCTAACTCAGCGGTGCCGCGGAAGTGACGTCACGCGGAGTTGAGTTGTTTTCTCCTGCTGCCGGAAGTGATGTCATAAACAGGAAGTTGGGTTTAGTTGTTTTCTCCTGCTGTCGGAAGTGACGTCATAGACCGGAAGTGGAGTTTGGTTGTTTTCTTCTGCTGCTAAAAATGACGTCATAGATTATAGGTTGAGTTTAGTTGTTTTCTTTTTTAGTTTTTTTTGGGGGATCTGGCAACACGAATATTTATCCTTCGCAGAATGGCAACGAATTTATCATGGGAAGTGCATGTTATGAGCAAATTGCGGTGCCGTGAGTGACGTCACAGTCTGGATTGAACAAATTCCGGTGCCTTGTGTGACGTCAGACTCAGTATACGAGAAAAGACTCATTCTTGCATGTCTGATCATGCTCTCAATGCTGCTATGACGTCACAGACTGGCGTGTTCGACAAATTGCGGTGCCTTGGTATTTTTGCGTGTCAGATCATGTCCCTGATACAAGTTCCTGCGTAGAAGCCTGTTTTCATTTCATTTCCAATATAAGTACTGCGGTGAGTTGTAATAATCCTGCTTGCAGTTTTTTCATTGGTTGGTTTTCTGTTTGGAATAAACGACGTTCTCATCTGACCATCGCATTTTAAACTCTGAGGTCCGTTAGTGAACAGTGACTCTATCTATTGCTTTACTGAAAACCTTTTCGTGAAAAAACTTTCAACCTAAAAGCTAAGGGGGAAAAATATGAAGCGTTTCAGCAATCAACCTAAAGTGTGTAAAAGAGTTCATTTTGATGATCAAGTGGTACAATCTGAAGTTTCTAAATTAACGATGCAGTCACTTCCAGACACCATGTTTCATCTTGGAAACTATTCATTTATGTTGATTAACAACTTCATCTGCTCTACTCGAGTGCATGTGCGAAAATTTGCTTTGAATGGAAATGGTGACTTGCAACCAACAAAGGAAGGTATCTCCCTACATCCAAAAACATGGGATATTCTGATGAGAAAGGTAAGCAATTTTTTTGCACATGCTGCTGACTCTGACGTTAAAGTTTTACAGAAAGAAGTCTGTCTTTCGAAAGTGTGTGATAACGGAAAAATGGACTTGGTTTTACAAAGAGTATTTCAAAAAAGAGACCACTCCTTACAATTCCTACCCAACTCTATTTTTCTGAATTCTGATCAGTATTTTAAACTGTGTGAACACTATGAGAATGTATCAGATATACTGAAAATATCGATTTTGAAATATTCCCTACCATATTATGTGAAAAAGGAAGTGCAAAGGAACTTTCCCAGTGAGATTTACAAACTCTACTATGGTGATCCTGATAACCCTGAGGGTTGGAGAGAAGTTACAACTTCATTGTGTAAGTGCCTAAAGGCTATTATAGCGCTTAACATTACTGTTCTTTTGGACTGTTTAAGTTGTAAAAATGAAATTATCAATCAATCTGTACATACATGCATGAACATGAGTGTTGATGAACGCTTTTGCGAATTCTTTACTCCTGCCTTATATTCTATAAACTGGAAAGATTTTGCTTTTAACTTTGTGAAAGAAAACCATGGAATTATAAACTTTTTTTATATAATATTTGAGGGTGACTTTTTTGAATGCTTGAATACAACTGGTTTTCAATAATATCAGAAATATGTATGTAAAAGATCTGTAAAATAAGTATAATGTATTCTCTAACAAATGTAACTGAGTAACATCTTACGTGCTTTTAATATATGTTGATGTTTTTCAATGGTGTGTTATTAAAATTATTCTTCAACAATCATGAATTACTGTGAGAGGTTTCAAAGAATTTTCACATTTTTTTTTAATTATCTAATTTAAAGAACATGAACTAAAATTAAGTTTAACTTAATTACTAGAAATAGAAACTCTTTTAAGCGAAATGTTTTACTCAGAAATTAGAATATTAATTCAGATCTTAGAAACACTATTTCTTTTTTATTCTCAAAAATTATTTCCCATGAAAATTTCTATTAAAAGTAATCAATAATCACATCAAATGCTTCAAAATGAAAATGCCCTTAAGTCTAATTTTTTAGAACAGATTATGCTTCAAAATGAAAATGTCCTTAAGTCTTATTTTTTAGAACAGATTAACATAAGAATTACATTACTATGTCTTTTCTTTAAGCAAAACATTTAAAGCAATATAATAGAAGCTATTTCAGAAAAAAATATAGGATTTAAAAAATTAAACACAATAAAAATTCATAAGTATTTAAAATAACGAATTTTATTTCACATATACTTTAAAGAAAAAGTTACAATTTTGAAGTTAGGTTCTTTTAACATACATTTTTCGAATGAGATTCTTTGCATCTTGAAACATGGTTGAGATTTAGTTTCAAATAGAATAGTTTATTTTAAAAAATATCATGTAGCAACATTTATCAACATATATACAGAATATCTACATACATACATATACACTATATATATATATAAGATCTACATATAACGCGCTGAAATGAGTTTTCAATTTACATGTGTTGCTTATAAAAAAATTTACAAAACTAAATAGATACATATATACTCATACAATTAATTGCTAAGGTGAATATTTACAACACTTTAGAGAACAATTAAGTTGAGTTTATCTCATGTATTTCATGATGACCCCAAGCGTAGGTGAAAATGCCATCCTCCGAAACGAACCTCTTTTCATCACCTGGGGACAAGGCAAGTTTGTTCATCTTCGAAGTGAAAATCTCATGACTTACACATCGAATACTTTGCATGGTTGTGAAACTCCTGTGTGCCACGCAACACGCACTTCTTATAGTCCTCGAAAGTTATTCTATTTTTTAATGCTGATTTTTTTTAACCCCTTTTAGTTTTTTTATAACATCTCCCCCTTGCACTTGGTAGCTGTACACTTTACTACGAAGTGACGCAAATTCAGTCATGATGTTTCCGGCACACTCATCTTTCATAAGACCTAACATTTTTTTATTTACTCGCGGCAATCCGTACACATTATTTTCTGGATAGTCTGATGTATCGAAGAGATAAAGATGACCTTTCATATCCTCGTAAACGTCGCGAGTTTCAATTTTAAGGATAAATGAGTCCGTATCCGTATACATAAGACGAAAGTTTGCTCTATATTTTTCTTTCAAGTGATTGTAAAAAAAATCATACATTAATGTTTTCGAAATATCTAATATTGCCATACCAATTGCTATCGGTTTATTAAAGATAATTTCTGTTTTTTCTAGATGAATTGCAACCAATCGAGGGGTAAAAATTGTTCTATCATGAAAATTTGGTTTGGCAATCAATTTTTCCGCTTGCATCGCGCTGCAGCACAAACGAATGTCCTTCCTCCTTCTCACGTCCTCCATGCATTTGCCGAAAACGCTGTTGTTGTTGTCCATGAGTTTATAGAATCTTTCTCGAAAGAATTTACCGCAGCTGCTCTGAGGCGAGTGCTGTGATCAATAAAAGGTTTTAAAAAAGCTGATTGCCTAAATTGGAGTATTCTATGGATTTTTTTAAGAATGAGTCCATGCTTCAAATAAAATTTTAAGTTATTTACATGTAGAATATAATTAACTTTATTTTCTAGAGTGAGAAGAAGTCTCTTTTCTTTGCAGCCTGGAGGAACTTGATTGGTGGGTGCCAAAGGGTAATCATTGTGTGCAGCGTGAAGTGTAGGAGGATAATCCAGGTCTACTTCTAAAATGTAGCCGAATTCATCATCATCTGATGAATTTAATACATTCATGGAATTGTCCACCAATTGAAAATTATTAAGGGGAAGTGGTTGGCTCATTGCCCAACCATACAAATTGTTAGCAACGAGGTAGAGCAGATATGATTCGGGTTTTCCTGCATCATACTCACTCATGTATTTATTGTTGGCACGGGCGTATCTGTGACTACATTGCGAGACACCACCTCGAATGCCTTTCTCTACAAATAGCAACTTTTCATAATCCGTTAAAAGTTCAATTTGGACACCCGTAAACTTTAACATGGCATCGAAAGAGAGGCCGGGAGCCGTGAAATACCAGGCCATATCTAAACCATATGTCTTATAACAATTTTTTCGAAATGCCTGAAGGACATCGGCAAGCAACAAAACATCTGTTTTGACATACAAATCTGTATACTGACCTATGTTCTTGATTTCAAATTACTCCCAGACATTGAGGGCATGCGTGTGCTCATCCTGAGTTATATGGGTTTCGTTGAGGAGGCTATAGAAGGCTTCCTTGTTCGGAAGAGACTCTTCATCGAATTTAGATATATCATCCATATAATCGTAAGGGTATACGCCCTTCCTCAGAAGCAAGTCCACTTTCGTAGATGGAAAGAACGTTTTCATGATACGAAACTCGTCCTGATGTAAATTTGAAACTAATTTTTCCAAACTGCTAGGCATGAAATGTTAAGAATCTAGAAACCGCAACTCATTTTCCCGACTTGTTTGCTAAAAGAAATGTATTTGTCCTCATTCTCGGCTATTATACTAATCATTTTTTCATCCACACCAAGTTCTTTTACGATAAAATGAGAATCGTATCCGGACAAGTTGTGAATGAAAACTGGGATAAAACTAGGCCTTTTAAGTTTCAAGTTGCAGGTATTACACGCAGTCCCTCGGTACGATCCTGTTATATGATCATGTTCGAAAACTTTAGGATTTGTGTCAGAAAACCCACCACCACAGAGATAACAAATCGACTTAGCGTAGTGCTAATTTTTTGCATCTGCTGATTAGGTGCTCCATAGGTACGATCCTCTTATAAATTTCCTCAATTTCAATGGCTTCAGCCATAAGCATCTTCATGAATTTTTGAGACGCATCCGCACCTCGGTACACCACAGGTGGTTTATATGATCCATATAAATATAAAACATAATAACAGAAGGAGATAGGTTTATGCTTTTGATAAGCGAAAGTGAATGAAGCACTAGGATCTGGTTGACACCCATCGATTTTTTTCAGTTAACGATTCGAAATCGGCTACTATAAGGAATGGTGTTTTTTGCTGATGTTTAATGTTTTTAAAGTGAACGAAAGTTTCCTTTGACGGCATTTTCACCCGCGCTGCATCATGCTCGAAACACAACCCTTGATGTTTTAATAAAAGTTCGGGTGAACCGAACGCATTTTGAGGCAGCGACGGCCTCAAAATACGTCTTCTTTTCATGCTTAGATATTTGCGAAGAGACTAGGCGTGAAAGATCTTTGACCCACGCGTAGTGGGCATTCTCATTACTTTTTATGTACAGCAAGTCAATATGGGTAGAATAGTCTACTTTACTAATACACAATGGAAATATTTTAAAGTTCTTGTTATATGAAAATACATTTATACACATGTTATTAAGTCTTTCAAATTTTGATATATTAGTTAGACTTACCGGAAATGGTATACCGGTGAAATCTAACGAGTCTGCATGCTCCTAGTAGTTGGCTTGTCTGCAGGAGTTCTCTCTAGCTGGATGCAGAGCTGATAAAACAGCCCATTTGAAGCACATCATATCACTGTTTTGCACATTAACTACAGCACGTTTGTGCTGTATGGTAGCAGGTAATGGAATGTATGATGTTGCTCGCAATGGATTATAGCAATTCGTTCGCAATTCCAAGAACAGAATTTCAATCAGTCGCCAGCCATACTCTTTTTGTTCAAATTCCGACGCTTCTCGGCACAGCTTGTCAGTAACACGGTCGTAAAAATTGTGCAAATCCGAGGTTGGTAGAATCAATTCATTACGAGTCTTGAAATTTTTGGTCTCTTCAATATGACCTCCATCCACAGTTTTTTCATATTTACAAAATAAACGGAAGTTAATTTTTACTTCACGGGTAGTTAAATCTCCATCAACTGATCGATTACATCTAAACTCCTCGCATTTAGGAAATGCTGAATATCAAGGAAACTTTCATAGTTCTCTATACGATAAGTCTCCAGCACACCGTCAAAAGCGCGTTCACTTCGTCGCAGGTTGGATTGCAAACGGGGTCTTTTCTCGTCGGAGTGCACTTTCCTATCATGCGTGCGCTTCCTCGATGACTCGGGAACAGAACCTGGAACGGTAGGCTTGTTGTGGATCTTTTCATGGAGTAGCAAAATGTCTTTGCGATTAAACACGGCATTGCAAACATTACACGAGAAGGAAGCTGCACCACTATGCTTAGTTCTATTATGCCGCAAAAGGCTTTTCTTGGCAGTAAAAGAAACTCCACAAACTTCACAGGAAATCATTTTTACACCAATTCAAAGTAGATAAACTCTCACGAATACAAAATTGCAAAATGGCATGCAATTCAACTAAAAAAATAGTCCACGAACTGAATAACACGCCTAGAACAAGGGAGCCAATCAGTTTGAAGCAAGTTGAGACGAGAGACAGCTCAGAATGGTTAGATGTGCGTGGATTTCAGCTTATAACATGTCTAGAATTGAATTCGAGATAAGACGGATTAGCAACTAATCTCGCTCAGGGTTTCCCCACCGCCCCCTCCCTCCACAGCACCGCTCTTAGACACTAATGATTCACATGCATATCAACGCAAAGCATATCAACGCAAAGCATATCAATGTAACATCCCTCTCTCCCATTCAAATCCCATTCGAAATAAAATCTATGTATACTTTAACAATTATATTTTCTTCAAAGGAACGCTCCTACAGTAGACAATAAACACATAGAAAGCAGAATATAATGAAAAAAAGAAAAGACAAGACGACGTAATTCTCTAAAAATAAAATAATTTTTTCCTTTTATTAATATGATATCCATGACCTAATTTTATTATTAGATCTTGTTACACGCTTATTTTTAACAAATGCACGATTATTTTTCACAAAGGTTTTTGGAATATTCAATTCGTGAATGGAGTTAAAGAATTGAGAAAATCCATTTATTTCTTTGTCTGATGGATCCTTTACAACAGTCGATCACGTTAGAGTTTGGAATTAGGGTCCCATTGTGAATGATTTCTCCTCTCTCATTCCAGTTTATGACGTGTTTGTGCTGTTTTAAAAATGATAAAATGTTTCTAGTCATAGTCTTTTTATTTCTGGGTGCTGCATTTAATATCAGCTGATCAAGAATTTCAGTTGAAGGTTCCGTTTTGATAGAGATTTCCTCGGACGATTCCTGAACCGGAAGTCTTTCTCTCTGTTTCTGACCAGTAGATGTGTATATTTCTTCAACAGGTTTCTTAATAGAGGGATTATGTGTTTCAACATGAATACGCTTTTGAAGAACTTGATGGTAAAGCTTCACTTTTTCATCGTCAGAAAGCATGCGTTTCAGTATTGCCGACATTTCTTTGTCCAAATCCGATAAGCTTTCTTCGGTAGGTACATGTTTTGAAAGTTGATCATGAGGTACCAGAACAAATTTTTTCGCAAACTCCATTACTTAGCAATAAGACTTGTTAAAACACTCAATGCGGCTGGAATTAGCAAATTTAAAAACCCTCCTTTTTGCACTAAAAGCTTGCGCTTCACATACAATGGTGTTTTTTATCAGTCAATTTTCTGAAGGTTGTTTTGTATTGACGGAATCGAGCTTTTTGAGCTGGTCTTAAAGGCACATTGCCTTTTATAAGATTTAAACAATATTCACAGATGCATTTCAAAGTTGATTTCGGAACTTTCCTTATCAAGGATTTCCTCAATTCAGGTTTGCTTGCACTAATGGCCAGCAGTTTTTGAACGTCTTTCTTATTCGGTGGCATACCTCAAACTAAATTAATACAACTAATGTGGTTGATAAACATACCTTGTTTCTTCTGGTAATATGTTGGTTCCCAAACGCATGGACTCTTCGGTATCAGGTTTTAAATCAATCAATAAATAACTATAAGGATTCATTGTTGCGTCTTGAAAAGCTTCTATGAAAAATTTGTATTATGAGGATACAATTGTCTTCCAAGATGTGTAATTTGATTGATATCTCTACGTGACTTGAATAAAAACATATAATGGGTGTTTAGCGATACTTCTCTGAACTATTTATCTTTATGAAAAATATTTTGCGTCACTGTGATAATTGATAGATTGAGATGATGTGAGCCTTTAGTATACAGATTTGTTAAACGTTTATCGTTTCCGCATTCAACCATTAGATCATCGATAATGAAGAGTGTATTTCCACCCAAATAGTTTTTAAAATTCTCTGGAAATCCCTCCACAAAGGTCACATTTGTTATCTTCTCATACAAATCCTGATAGATACCGTAAAACCATACAACTTTATTGATATTTGCATGAATCATCTCTGTTCGGTGTTCAAGAAGTCTTTTTAAAAAGTATGACTTTCCACATTAAGTCGGGCCTGAAACTAGAGCAGTAAAAGGATGTCGTAGCACTAAAGGATTCATTGTGTTAAATGAAGAAAGCAAAGTCATTTCATCTATTTTATAATATTTTTTTATTGAAACAATTTCACATATACATTATGGTTTCTTTTAACATAATTATACATAATAATATCATTATTCATTGAATCATGTCCAAACTTAGATAGAATTCGCTTAAAAGAATTATTTCTACATCGTTGTTTAAGGTAATATATGCAGTATTGTCCACAAACAGCTGTTCTGAAGTTTTGCAGCGGGAAATCGTTGTACGTCACATTGGAAAATTTTTTTTAAATAATAGCGGACGTAAAAAAATTGTTGAAAACTTGAGGAGGACGTCCAAAGGAGTCAAAGAATTCTATATTTCCCGACGATCTCAGAAAAACTGCTAACCTGTGAGTACCTTCTTCGTGAGCAGGATCTGTGTTAATAGCCATGGCTGCTGGATAATGATTCAATCGCATTGGAATATCATCACAGGCAAACACGCCAATGAAACAATGTCTCGTGTAAGCATCTCTTTTCAGAATTTCATTTATTTGAATTGAATTCATATTGAAAAATCACATAATATGTTGCGCGATTTGGTTATTTCAATAACACTTTGAAATTCAGCATATACCAACACTGAAATGGTCTTTGGTAGAGCAGATGCGAATTTCAATTCTATGCGCGTAAATTTCCTTGTTGTATCAAATTAAAGTGGTTTCCATCGCAAAGATCCGGAGTCAAGTCGAAGGAGTATAATGAATATCCTTTTGCAAATTCATCCCTATTTATGTATATTCCTTTGTCTGATATCAATTTCCACTTCCTAATAGCAGACTGTTATATGCTCTTATATATTGATCGCTGGAAAAATCCGGTGTGATAGGTTTGAAAGCGATTGGATTTCCATCCACATACACGCCGAGGAAGTTTAAATCATAGTGTTTGAATTCCAAAGGGTTCTTCTCAAAATTTCCATTGAAAGCTTCGTTGTCTATGGTGGCGATAATTAGTTTATTCGGCATAGCACCGAGAAAAACATTTTATCCTGCTGGAAACTATAACTTCCACCTGAGACGGCGTACATTTTACATAAAATTCGATCAATGGGATATTTAGCGTTTGATTTCTCAAGAGCTTTTGCATGTCCTAATAGAACACCTCGGGACAATTTTTGTTTCCTTATAAAAATAGAAGCATGATCAATACTGATGCTGTAATTTGCTTTCTGCAAAGCCATCAGACAGAATTCCGGCTTGTTTCGTATCAGTCTAATTTTCAAATCCACCAAGTTCAGTAAAAGTCTATCTTGGTGGAATATATCGCAATACAAGTTTCCAATCATATCTAAAACTTTGCTTTTGGCAGTCATTGTAGCTCTTTTCTTCAATCCTTCGTTTCCTTTCGATGGATCATTTTCCCCAATATGATCGGCAGTGTCTTTGTAAAAACCTTCCGAGGTGAGAAAACTTTTCTTGTAATCCGAACCGTAATTTAGCAAAGTTTCGATGTAAGCTCTGTATGGATACGTATTATTGGACGATGAAATCAGACGATCATTCCAACTCACATCTACTTGAGAAAACAGGGAATGCAAGAACAAATTTATAGGGCCTACAGGTTCAGTATCGGGTAAGTCGGCGCCGTTCTTTAAAATGCGTACTTTTAAATAAAGCTGTGTGGCTGATAAATCAATGCATTCCTCGCCGCTCCCCGAAATATTAAATTCTATGGGTGTCTCATCTTGTATATTTGCAATTGGATAGTATTCCAACCATTGTCCTTTTTCTATTGATGTTTGTGTCGGAGGAGTTAAAAACAAATCAAGCTCGCTCTTTACTGAGGGATAGGAATCATTACGTATTACAGCCATGTTAAGGGTGATCGAAAACTATCGGTGGTGCGCTGCTTGCGAGATTTCTTTCGAATGAAGCGTTTCTTAGTATGACGTTTCCTTTTATGTCCTCCAACCAACGATTTCACTTTGGTTGCTGCTTTATCAGATAGAACGCTTGCTGCCTCTTTTGCTCTTTCTTTTGCTGACGCCTTCAGATTTTCCCTTGTACGTAGTCGTTGGTAATATCCACCCGTCTTGAAGGCCTGTTTTCCGAAAGCCTTTGCACCAGATTTGAATAACGGCAGAATCATTCGGTACATACTTCTAAAAATACCTCCAATACCGCTACCTCTTTGTAAAGAAACTCCCTTGTAGAAAGATAAACCATTTCCTGCTTGATTTGAATAGTATTCCTCGTAAGAACGAGTGCACCAATGATATGGTTGATACATGACTTACAAATGCTTTAGACGAAAATGTAGTTTCAAGATCACTTTCCCACGTTCAAATGACACGTATCGTCCTGTGTGCGTCTTTATAACTATTTTGATGGTCTGAAAATTTTTTCTAGAAATCGAATAGTAATGAGGTCTATCGAATAATTCGTGTACCATCTGACCGTCCATACCTCGAACTGTAACGATGCGTAATAGGGGAGCAACGACACCACCGACCACTTGAGACTCAATTATATCTGTATACACGTACAGCAATTGTAAGTCAACGTTAGGATCTGCCACAAAAGGATTCTCAATGCTCAAGGTTTCAGAAACATTATTTTCCCCAATTATTTTATTGGTCTCAAAACCCAAACATTGCGCTAATCCATCACTCAGATTCAACTTTGAACCTTTAAACAACTGAAGTTTAACTTTCTTATTATGTTTATTGTAATTCATCTGTATTTGAATGCGTTTTTCAAAAGCGTTTATAATGTCTTGCGGTGTTTCATAATAACCGCATGGAATACTGTAGTTCATTTTTCCACCAGAACCTAAATCATACTCATATTTATTGTTACCGTGAGTAACATTATTCCACATTTTTGGAGAGATCAATTCAACTATACCGCATTCCCATTCTCCAGACAGTTCAAAATTCTTCGGAAGTCTCGTTATGTAATGAGACAGAGCATTATCAGTGAAAACATCAGTGCTTCCATCACTAGGAAGAGTTATGTAGAAACTCATTTTTCTTTACAAAAATTATTGCTTTCTTACTCTCACACGTCTGTTATAGGGAAAACAAATTCCTGGAAGGTATCCAATCATTAAATTTATTCGAATATCCCTTAAACTTTACGAAGTACTCTATCACGTTTTTCCTCTTCTTCAGAACTTTATCCACAGGAAATTTTTCACTGTTCGCTACTTGTTGTAATTCTTCAGCATAAAATGTACCTTGAATGTCTTCATGTAACAAATCCTTAATTTTATACACGGGTATAGGGTTGGACACTAATTCGCGTATTACAAATAATTCTTCTGACCAATTACTTTCATATCCTTTTTCGAACGTTATTTTCTGCTTTGAAACTCTTACAATATCTCCCACTTTAAATTTGAAAATAGGTTTCTTACGCATCTGAAGTGCATCCCCATAAAGTTTTTTACGGACTTCATTTTCATTATCAATATTTACACTAGATGGTTTTCTACCGATGCTCGAGTGAACGGTATTGTTGTAGCTGTGAACCAACTTTTTCAAAACATTAATGTAATTGAAAGTGTTAGCATGAGTAAAATATCGCCACATATGGGTTTTAAGTATGCGATTGTAACGCTCAACAACGCTTGCTTTTGTCTCATTAAATGTAGAAAAGAAGTGAACTCCCTGAGATTTTAAAAAGGACTGAAATCGTATATTCAAAAATTCTGAACCGCGATCACTTTGCAATTTCAAAGGTTTGCGTTCCTCAAATATAATTTTAAAAGCTTCCACTATACTTTTACCAGTTTTATATTTCAAAGGTATAGCCCATGCATATTTCGAAAATACGTCAATCACAGTTAACAAATAGCAATATCCTTGGTTGAATTTGGAAAGACTTCTTAAATCAACTAGATCTGCTTGATACTGCACTTGTGCACCTGAAACGGAAACGCGGTTACGAGGAAATACTTTTCGAATTGGTTTATGTAAAGTATATGCACGTTCCTTTTGAAGCATAAACCTTATGTCTTTAGAAGGGACTTCTTTAAAAAATTTCTTTAAGGTTTGAACATTTCCCAATCCTGCAGGATGAGCAACGTCGTTGAATACTTTCTTCACCTTTTCCATGACTGATTATTCTGTGGAAAACTAATACATTTATATTGCAAAGATCGGTAGATATTCGTGGCCGAGTGGTTTAGTTGATCAAATACTCGGAGACGAGTACCTTTTGTCACGCGTTCAAGTCCTGAAGAAGTAGATATTTTTTTAAAACATATCTATATTTAAAATATTTTTCTCTTTTAATTTTAAAAGTGCTCGCCAGATGGCCCCACGGGTACCGAAAGTATCACCTATACGTCATGACGTCACACAAGGCACCGCAATTTGTCGAACACGCCAGTCTGTGACGTCATAGCAGCATTGAGAGCATGATCAGACATGTAAGAATGAGTCCTTTCTCGTATACTGAGTCTGACGTCACACAAGGAACCGCAATTTGTTCAATACAGACTGTGACGTCACTCACGGCACCGCAATTTGCTCATAACATGCACTTCCCATGATAAATTCGTTGCCATTCTGCGAAGGATAAGTATTCGTGTTGCCAGATCCCCCCCAAAAAACTAAAAAGAAAACAACTAAACTCAACCTACAATCTATGACGTCACTTCTGGCAGCAGGAGAAAACAACCAAACTCCACTTCCGGTCTATAACGTCACTTCAGGCAGTAGGAGGAAACAACTCAACTCCGCGTGACGTCACTTCCGGCACCGCGGAGTTAGAACCGGCGTTTTCCATCTACTTGTGTCAATCCTTTTAAACTTATATAAATTGCTTCATTTTTGTGATGCTTTTTACTTCTCAGTTCGCATCTAATAAATCAAAAGCGTAGTCAGGAATTATTTTCGGAAGGGGTCCTAAATAGAAAATTTTTTTTATGGCCTTTGAAGATTTAGATTTATTTTGAAAAAGGTTTTCTTAATTTTTTTATACCTTCTTTAAAGTAAGGGATTATGGTAGGTATGGAAAATAACGCATTTCATCTGATCTGAATGCAGGAATATTATAATAGTCGTGTTCACAGATTGTTATCACAACAATTAATAATATTAACAGGTATTCAAAAACTTATTTATTGAAATTTGGTTTTCATTTTACCGTTGCTTCTGGAGCGCTGTTTTATACTTACATATTTGATTACAAAGACAATAAATTAAGGAACTTAAACATACAGTATTAAAATTATTACATCTTAGTTGTTTTGAGAACAGAAATGACTTTACAGGTATTGTTCGACAAATATTTGTTAAAGAAAATACAATCTAAGGGGCTTAAGCTCACATAGACCCCTAAGTGCAGCCATGAATTAAAAAAAAGAGAGAATATCTCTGCTTTTACGGATCTAGGGGCTGAAGCACCAACCCTGTACATAGGCCCATGACAAAAAGGATAAATTTGCTTAGCTTGGGTCTAAGGAGCTTAAGCCCCCGTAGTGTACCCATGCATTAAAGAAAGGATGTATTTACTTTTTCTAGGGGGCTTTAGTTCCCTAGCCCTTCACTCATGAAGTAAAAAGGATATATTTGCTTATTGCAAGTCTAAGGCGCTTAAGCCCCGTAGTCATATTCATAAATTAAAAAGGACACATTTATTTTATCGGGTCTAGGAAGCTTAAACCTGTCACCCCTTTAGCTCCCCCAAGGCGGGCTCATGAATTAAAATATTTTTTCGGGTCCCCCAAGGGATACTTGCTTTATCGGGTCTGAGGGGGCTTAAGCCCCTTCCCCGTGGGTTCGCCTATGATTCTATAGAAGTCTTAATATAATTCTATAGAAATTTATTTCTATATAATCAGAACTCGGTTACTCTTTAGAAAAAATTTCTACAGAGCCAAAATTACTTTTCTCTATTCTACAGAGCTCTGTCGTTCCCTATCAAAATATTTCGTAAGAGGATGAGACTGTCCCTCAAAACCGCTGACACTAAAAGGTTTGGTTGATAAATTTTGGAATTAAACAGTCTTTATGGAGTAAGCGAGGAGCGATAGAAGTGGGAAATTTTTCAAACTTTAATTAGTAAAAACATTCGAAAAATATACTTTTTAAAATGCTTGCAGTCATAAAAGTTTACAAAACCATTCTTCTGTGGATAAAGTATAATTTGGGACAAAAGAAATTAAAAATCGTTAGCTTTCCGATTTCGTTGCTAAGTATTAAATGCCATAGTAGACCACATTCCTTGAAATAAAAATCACATCGGGATGGCAAAAACGGTACTGGGATTATTTTGTATTCATGAAAAAGTCAGACGATAAATTCTTTCAGGAGATCGTCATTAAAACTGAAGTTTCGCCAAAGCTTTAAAAATGATAAAAGAATTAAAGAAATGAAATTTAAAACGTCGCATTGAATAACAAAGCCACAGGTTCACATACAGGAATTGTGATCTATGATATTCAGGTAATTTGTTTGCCTGATAATGAAAACGACTATTGCTTATTATGACTAACCAATATTAAGGATAGTTTTTATTAAAACTGACCAAAAAATTCACATTTTTAGTAAAACGATTGGAAGGTTGGGAAACATGATAAAAACCGATACTGTCCCATTCAAACCATCACGTGGGGCTGTCCTTTTTTAGGAATACATTTTCAGATTTTATAAACACAATTCATTATAAGAAACACGAAAAAAATTATAAATGAACTAGGTAGGTAGGTAGTTGAAAAATGTCACACTGGAGCTCATCAATTGTTATTGATAAATGAACTAAGTTAACAAAATCAGAAAACTTAGTTTTTTCTTTATCAAATGCAAAAAAAACCTTTAACGTATCAATACAAATACAATTGAATTATTAAAAAAATTGTTAGATTTCAGAAACAAAAGCAAGCGTTCCCAAATACCTAATACACCCAAAATACATTTATATAGAAGTCAGCCTTATTGAAAATTAATTATCTGGGACTTTATTTTTCTTTTTCCTTCCTACCGAAAGATGGACACACGGCTAATATCACGATCAATCTTTCAAAAGATTCGAATTGAATCGATTTTCACATTCGTTACACGGTGCACTGAGACATCGTCTTGTATGGTACCCATATTCTAATCATTTATCGCTCTATTCCAATTTAACACGCCAAGGCCTTTCTCGCCAAATCGTGCACCCAAAATGGTCGAGAGCGCGTAACATTGTCTTGAAATGCCACCGGTCCAGAAATTCGCCCTCAATCGCCTTTTTTCAAGCATGAAAGATGGAGTTTTGGAATGGCAGTAGTTTTACATTTAATATTGAACTACATCAGAATTTATTAACAATAAAATTTCAAAAATATGCTCACTTCAATGCGTGATGTACCACTGAGTAATCGGATTTCTCCCTTTGGGATATTTGGCCAAATATGACCCTTGCGGCATAAAACCCCAACAAACAAAACCTTTGGGATGGATCCCGGACCGCCACCAATAGCCCGTGTGTTGCTCCAGTGGAATGTTAATAACAATACCTACTACTCATCATTAAAATATCATTGCTATATACCCTGTGTCACAGAGAAGGAAGCAATGGTCTGATAAATAACATGGGAAATTGAATAGTTGGCGGCGCCCTCGGTGGGAGTCCAGCCAACGTCACCTATATACAAGGCCGAAGTACAGGTTTCGTGACGTAGCCGAACTTGGGCAATGTAGAATCCCATACATAATTTTCCCAACACTCCCTGCTGTAAATGAAGAGACTACACTTCTCCAAATTACTCTCAAAAAAGGTTTTTTTAGCCCAATCTATAAAAAAAGTACACTAAAATCTAGAGTAGGGCATTTTTCTTTATATTAAGATACACGAGTTCCTCGGTTAATTGTTTATATACGTTTGAAAACCTTATATTAAAACAAATATTAATAGCTTATTAAATTTGATTTAGTGACATCAGCTGATTAAACAAAGTATATTAAATTTTTTAGATAACATTTCAAACGTGAAATTTCGGCAAGTTTCAATCTTTTTTGGAAACTAAGATCAACGTTATATAAATTTGATAATAGTGAATTTTAACTAAAACAAACAAGTTTTATTTTTTAATCAGTATGGAAAAGAAAAAGTCTTCTGATACTTAAATATAAAGCAACTTTAAAAAAATAAGTATGAAAACACAAAGTTTCAAATAAGTTGCTTATTTACACAAGCAAAATATAATGCAGAAACTGCATTACAAATCAATTGCTGTCACATTTAAATAATGTTTCATAGAAGAAAGAATACAAATAATTTATATAGAAGGACTAAATGATTTTATATACATGCAGATCTTTATATACACCCTTCAGAAAAAGTATCAAAATAGTGTCCTGAGGTTAACATGGAATAAATTGAATTATTATAAAATGAAAATATGCTTATATTTAACTGTGTTTTAAAGACGTTTTAAGACAGGGTAAGGGGTTCTTGAAATACATTACGTTTGTGCTTTTCCTTAAAGGGCGTTCGCACATTCATAATATCAAACCAATGACAGATAACTTCAATGAACATTGAAGTGCCTACATAATCTACAGTGTGTTTTTCTTCACCCGCAATTCGTAAGCCTTCTACAACAAACATTAAAAATTTGCAGTGCAAATTTTACATTCTGCCGTTCTAAATTACTTGGATTTAATCCTTTGAACGTTACACCATAGCCATATTTTATAGTTACTCTCTTCAGAGTTATAAAGTTGTTGAAGAGAAGCTATGGATGCTGTTTTAACATCTGATGCATCGATATTTTCTAAAGAAAATGATGGAAAGCATAAACATTTATTTTTTTGGTTCAACCAGTTATTTCTTACACATTTAAGTAAATGCACTGGGTCAACAAAATGGGCGTTTTGGATCAACAGGATGTGGATACACGATACTAACTTTGGGAGGAGATGCAAAATTTGTAATGGCTTTTCGATTAATAGCATTATTATCTGTAATTATGCAACATACAGTAAAGACTATTTTTTCTAAGCCAGTTATCACTTTATAAATATACTTATACAACAAATCTGCAGTCAATTTCTTCACAGGAAGAACTTGCACTATATCTTTGTAACTTGATTTTAAACTCTGAATCATACTGTAATATGGTGGGGTTATGTATCTCAAGGATCCAGCATATCAAAATACTTTTGTACTCAACAAAAACTTAACTTTATTACAATAACAAAACAGATTACATTGAATTATAGCAATAAGGATTACACGCCCCTCAGACAACCGACCTAGCACGCCGGAGTCAGACGCTAATCTCCCCTTTAGTCTACTCCCTCTTGTTTAAGGGAGTATGGCGCGCCCCCTAGAGAGAAGGGATAACGCTACACCCCCCATGCAAGATTGACGTATCACCTGCGATACTCAATCTGACAATCCCATAAGGAATTGTACAAAAATGTTGAAATCAAAATACACAATCATATCAATACATATACAATAGTACTCACACGTTATGCACTACTCGACTGTCACTCCAAACACAAAATTAGCATCAACCTTCATGTAGTATGATATACCAATATAGATAAACAAATAATGTACACTGATTATAGAAATTGAAAATAAATGCACTACAAGCAATTACTGCGGCTATGAAATTATCATATCACAATTTTAAAAAAACCTCACATTTCACAAATTCTAAGAATATGACTTATTAACAATTTAAACACATTTTAAAACACTAAAGGTACATAACACAATTCTAAGAATATGACTTATTAACAATTTAAACACATTTTAAAACACTAAAGGTACATAACACAATTCTAAGTACCTAAACATATAATTGAAAATTGATCATTACAAAATGAAATTATTTTCCACTTCATCCAAGATTATAATTAAAATTTTACAATAAGCGTGAGAGTGCGTCAGCATGAGGCATTTTTGCACCTGGGCAATGTTTAATAGCAATATTATACTTTTGTAGTGCAAAAGCCCATCTTTGCAATCTCGAAGATTGAGGAGCACTTTTAGTTAAGTAGGGTAAAGGGTTATGATCAGTGTGAAACTCTATTTCTGTTCCAAATACCCAAACTTCAAACTTTTTCAAGCTCCAAACGATTGCAAATGCCTCCCGTTCAATGGTAGACCAAGCCTGCTGCGCAGTGGTCAGTTTCTGACTGGCATAAGCAATTGGATAAATCTTATCACCACACTTTTGCGAAAGGCAAGCGGCTACACCAATTTGAGATGCATCCGAATAAATGATGAAAGGTTTATCAGGAACCGGAGAATATAAAGAGGGAGCCTCGATCAAGGCTCTCTTCAAAACACTAAAAGTGACATCATGCTCCTGAGTCCATGGAATGCAATCAGGAACTCTCTTTTTCGTAAGTTCCGTCAAAGGATACACAAGTTCAGAATAATTTGGAATGTACTCACGATAGTAGTTGCAAAGTCCTAGCACACTTCGCAAATTTTTCTTAGTAATAGGTCTGCGTAAATCTTCAATTACTTTAGTTTTCTCAGGATCGGGCTGATGTTTTCCGGACCCAATGACATGTCCAAGAAATTTAATTTCCGATTTCACAAAAGAGCACTTTTTGAGATTTACTGTGAAATTCAGTTCTTCAAGTTTCGTGAGAATTGTATCCAAATGAATTAGATGTTCATTCCAATCCCTTGAAAAGACGGCTATATCATCGATGTAAGCCCGTGAAAAATCTCGGTAAGGCGACAAAGCCTTATTCATTACACGTTGAAAGGTTGCAGACGCATTCTTTAGACCAAAACTCATCACTTTGAAGCGATATCGTTGTCGATGCGTCTTGAACGATGTAAAATCCTTGCTATCTTCAGCCATAGGGATGGCCCAGTATCCCTTCAGAAGATCTAGAGTAGAGATGACATTGGCTCTACCAATGGACTGGATTAACTCAGCGGCATCTTCCATTGGAAAATCATCGGAAACCGTGACTGAGTTGAGGGCTCTATAGTCTACACAAAGACGCATGCTGCCATCTTTCTTGTTCACACAAACAATTGGATAGGCAATTTCGGCATCACTTTCTTCTATTAGATCAAGATCCAAAAGCTCTTCTATCTGCTCATCTACTTTCCCTTTCAGCGCTTCCGGAATGCGGAACACAAATGGCTTGTTCCTTTCGGCATTCGGTTTCAAGCAATGCGGTGTGCACCCACCTTCGCTACCTTTACATTATCAGTGAAGAGTGCTCGATGCTTGCGAATCAACTCCATTAGTTGCTCTTCATCTGCTTTCTTCAGATGGCTCAACTTAGCTTCTGTAAACATCATCTCTGATTCATCTCTTGACAAACTAGGAGTCGGGTGGATTTCTCCGAATTCGTGCTCTTCTTCGAAGATAACTCCAACTGCAAGGGAACGAGGATGATATCTTCGTACCTTGTTCACATGAACATGCCTTACAGTTCCATCTGATAGTCTCACTTTGTATGAATGAGGAGGGCAGTGCTGCATGATTTCCCCAGGACCAGTCCATCTGGCGTAAATCTTGTTGTTTGAATCAGGAATCAGAAGGACAACTTGCTCTCCTATAGTGAAATTTCGCACAGACGATCGTTTGTTAAAATAATCACCATGTTTTTTTGTTTGTGAGCAGCAGTCAGAGATGCACGTTCAGCAGCTTTTTCCAATTTCACCTTCATTTCTTGAAGATAATCAGCGGCTGACTGAGAGATGCTTGTCGGTAGGTGTATCTCACCAGCCCAGGAGGATTTGAGAACTGATAGTGGACCTCGAGCTTCTCTGCCATATAGCAATTTAAAAGGTGAAACTCCTGTAGTTGTGTTCGGCACTTCTCGATAGGCAAACAACAGGAATGGTAGTTGTTGATCCCAACTTCTTGGATCTTCTCGAATTACGTGATGAAGCATTTCCTTCAACACTCTGTTCCATCGCTCTACTAAACCGTTACTAGCTGGGTAACCAGGACAAGAAAATCTTGGACTCGATCCAATTCTTTCCAAAAATTCTTGCGTTAGGGACGATTTAAAGTTTGTTCCCTGGTCACTAGCGACAATTTTGGGTATACCAGTCCTCGAAAATATCTGTAGTAAAGCATCGCATGCCGCCTTGGCTGAAAGTGACCTAAGAGGTACAGCCTCAGGCCAACGGGTGTGCTGGTCCATCATACAAAGAATATATTTGTGTCCTCTACTGGATGGAGGCTCAATAGGTCCAACGACATCAATATTAACTACTTCAAAAGGAAGCTCCGGACGAACTACTGGCGTGATTGGAGCTCTTTCACCAACCTTTTCCTTTTTCCGAAGTTGACAACCTTTGCAAGTCCGGACAAATTCAGTAATATTTTTATTCATGCCCGGCCAATAAAAATTACATCTTATCCTTTCTTTGGTTCTCTTCACCCCCATATGGCCCCCGAAAACTGACTCGTGAGCTAAGCTTAAAACTTTATCTACCCTATTGTGCGGTAAAACTAACTGTAGCACTGGTTCATCGAGAATTTTGTCTTTGTGGTAGATTAATCCGTCGATTAAAATAAAATTGCCTTTATTTTGCTTTAATTCCTCGCGAACCCTTTCTAGAGATTTGCAGTTACTCTGCTCATCTTTTAATTTAGCCTGATCCGAGTAAAATTGAGAATCGTCTAAATTATTTTTATTATTTTCTTCCTCTCCACTAGACATAGCGTTCCCCATTTCCCTTGTCGACTGCAGAAAAACGTCTGCGGATGTACTCCCCTCTTTGAGGTAAACAAATCCCTTGTTTACTGTTCCGTCTGGCGTTTCGCTATTTATTGAACATAATGCCTCATACAGAGACGGTGGTATGTGCATGTAATTGGTCCGTAAGCGCACATTCTACGGGATGCTTTAATGCAGAGTCGCTGTTAAGCGCAATCGCCGTTTTCACTAATTTGGCTTCAACCTTTTCGCCAAAAGCCGAACTCAAAACAACTTTCCCGAACTCATCGCTGTCCACGTGAGGGAGGAAGTCAGAATTTATGACCAACAATTGAGTCAATAATACATTCCATCTCTCTCCCCTTAACGAAGATGGTGACATGTTTCAAAGGTTCAAGGTCAACCTATGGTTTGAAGCGTTCCGAAAGAACCTTTGCTACGACAGCCCTCTTTCCTTTCGCTTGTTTTTGTTTGGGGGTACTTTTTGTTGCACTCCCGGGCCAAATGGTTTTCACCACAAACGTAGCATTCAATTTTCCTACTCATTTTGTCTTTAGGCCTTGGTTTTAACTCTTCACGTCTTACATGAGGAGGGATATATTTAAAATCATTACGCGAGTTGATGTGATTAGTTGAAGTTTTATAACAATTAAAAGGTGTTTCGGCAAGCGATTTTCCTATCGAAGCAAAGAACATGTCGCATTCTCTGCCCATTTGTGTGGGTTCAAACCAACTTTGTTCTTGCTTTATGTTTATATGCGTGGCTGTTTCTCGATCAAGCGTTTGATATAACTTATCACTAACAATTAATCCCTTTAAAGAATTGAAATCATTCACTTCTCTTAGCTTACAATATTGTTTCCAATTTGTTGCTAGTCGCGATGAAATTGAACACGAGTTTCATTTGCCATACGTTTCGCTTTTTGAAAATTCTGTAAACAGATCAATGGTGTCGGTTCAAATTCTCTTAGAACTGCACTTCTTAATTTATTGTAATCATTTATCTCCTCGTCTTTAATGTACACTAATATATTAGCGGCCTTTTCTCCTAAGAGATTCAACAGAATTTCCCCTTTGAATTCGTCGGGTACACTTTTGGTTTTGAATGCTCTCTCTAGTGACGCGAAAAATAAATTCCAACCCTCTGGCCTTTTCGGAACAGGGAGTGTTAGTGTGCGAGCACTACGAATGAAATTTTCTATTGAAAGTTGACTCACTATCTCAGGATTTACATTAACTTGCTCAGCCCTGCCAAGTGAACTTTCATATCTCAACCTCTCTAAGTTTATTCTTTCTAATTCTAACTGAACTTTCTAGTTTTGCTTTTTCGAGATTTATTTTTTCTAACTCGATTCGAGCCTCTTGCTCTTCTTTGGACTTCCTATCAGCTATAACTGAATCTGCATATTGTGTTACGAATGTTTCATCCTCTACATAACTTTCGCTATTCAAAATAAGATTTCTTAAGTCAATTACTTTCATATCTGGAGTAACTGTCTCGCCTATTTCCTCAGCGATTAACTTAAGATCTTCCTTTTTCGCTCCCCGGAACATTTTTAAAATAATAAATATTAATTAACCAGGCAATTAAAATTAATTATCTCATATACTGAATCTGACTAAACAGCAAAGCAAAAGTTGCCTACCTCATCGTCCACTGGAACCAATCCACAAACTTAGACTGATGATTCAGATCCGGTCGTCATTGCGCCAATGTAATATGGTGGGGTTATGTATCTCAAGGATCCAGCATATCAAAATACTTTTGTACTCAACAAAAACTTAACTTTATTACAATAACAAAACAGATTACATTGAATTATAGCAATAAGGATTATACGCCCCTCAGACAACCGACCTAGCACGCCGGAGTCAGACGCTAATCTCCCCTTTAGTCTACTCCCTCTTGTTTAAGGGAATATAGCGCGCCCCCTAGAGAGAAGGGATAACGCTACACATACACTGACGCTTCAAACATCAAACACTACATTTAGATTAAATTACGTCGGGGTGCCATTCACAATTGTTGAGAAGTTAGTTTTAAATGTATTAGTGTTCCTCATAGATGGCAGCACGGTCCCCTTGTAACTATTGGTATGTGTTCCTTTAATAAAATTTCAGTCTAGCTTGCTCCACCTAACAGGTATGTTGTGGCTGTTTTTATTCTTGGGCTCATGCTATTAGTTATTTTATTATCCACATAACTGTTTGAGTAGGTTTTTAACAATACAATCTAGCAGCGGCTCGTCCTTTCCGTTAGCTGGTCCCACATGCTTGGTTGTTTTAGGGTTTTATGGCGCAAGGGCCATATTTGGCCAAGCTGCGCCAAACACAAGATGACAAAAGTGAAAAATATTGTGAAAGGGGGAAAGATGGATTTGGAGACAGAGTAATGTGATGAAAGCGGAAAGGGATCGATTGGGTATCCCAGGAAAGCGACCCCGTTTTTACCCCAGTAAATGCGGGGTCGCGGTGGCCCGGTTGGAAGAGTAGCGGACTAACAACCGAAGGGTTGCGAGTTCGAATCCAGTCAAACACCGTCGTGTACAAAGGGGGGCTGGTGCACGTTAAATCTGTCGTGGCCTCAAATGTCCTCACGTTGGCGTGGTGTGGAAGCTTGGAGAGTGGGGTGCCAGCTCAAGTGTTGCCTCGTCATCTGACCGTGGTTCAAAATTACGTGTTGTCCTCGGATCTTTCCCTTTGGGATTGATCCCGGACCGCCACCAATAGCCCGTTGTGTTGCTCCAGTGTGACGTTAATTGAAATACCCCCAGTAAATGCCATGGGAAACAAAAGATGGGAAACTTTGTGGAGCGATCGCCCTTTTAACGGTTTAGAGAGGCGAGTTAGATATGTACATAAAGATCATACTAACGTTTCAAAGATGAGTTTAGAGTGGATTTACTTGATTTATATTAGATTCGGCAAAGGTTCTGTCGGGGTACCGTTCACAGTACAATCTCACAACGGCTCGCTCTATTCCGTTAGCTACCCCACAGGCCCAGACACTGAAATGATGCGTCGCCCGTGTCATTTCACGATGTGGGTAGGAATTTAATTAACGTCGCACTGGAGCAACACAACGGGCTATTGCATCGAGTCTACACAATGGGACAGTTTTCAATGCACACCAGGAGAGAGAGGATTAAGGTTAGATAAGAAACATCAATTAAATCATATTCACATGGGAACGTATGTCTGCGCCTTCTGAATGGGACCATATAAAACCGGTTGGAAGAGTAACAGATTAACTACTGGAGGGTTGCGAGTTAGAAACGCGATCAAGCGAAAGACCGTCGTGTATTTGGGGCTGGTGCACGTTGAATCTGTCGTGGCTCAAATGTCCTCTCGTGAGTTCAGAGTCGGGTGCCAGCTCAGGTGTCTGTCTCGGATCTTTCCCTTCCGGTCCATCGTCAATAGCCAGTTGTGGTGCTGCATTGCGACGTAAGTTCTACAACCTACCTGAATTAGGCTTACGTCAATTTAGACACTGACTTCCTAAGGGTAACATGTATCATTTCACGAATACTGAGGCACTTGACATATGGGAAGATAAAGGAAATAGAGGAACAACCTAACTTCCGCACCACGCCGCTGTGAGGACATTGGAGGCCACAACAGATTGAACGTGACCAGCACCCTCGTACACGGTCTTTGGATCGAATCTTGAACTCGCAATCCTCCGGTTGCGAATCCGATACCTACTACGTTACCGCGTCCAGATTGCATAATGAACGGTGTCCTAACAGACGCGTGCAAAATCAAATTGTGGAGTGTCTGCTTCAGCCTGGTAAAATCAGAACAATGCACGGAATGTAAAAAAATCAAACTGTAAAATTAGAGCTAGTAAAAAATGTTGATACTTGATATTTCTGTGGCGCTTGGTTGGCGATTTTTTAGATTTCATGGCACAGGTGCATATTTGGCCATGCTGCGCAAGACACAGTATCAAGTAATAGACACACACAGTGAAAGATTTACTGACACAGAAGAGAGGAACGCACCTGGCAGGAATTGAACCCGCTCCGCCTACAACTCGAAGGTTGCTACCACAGTGGCCATACCCACTGAGCCACCGATGGACCCGAAAAAGAATGAAAACATTTTATAAAACAGTCAAACTCTGAATGCCCGTGGAATTTTTTTACGTTTCATTTATATCTGTGACCTCTCGTTCATAAATGGATTACACTTTAAATTACAAACAGAAGGAATACTAAAAAGAACATACTATTACAAATAATGCAAAGCGAAAGAAAAAATAATTTAAATTCACTGGAAGTCAAATATGAGTTTATTCAAATTTTTGTGATGTTTCCCTTTTCCGTCTATCTGTTTTCGGGGAGGGGAGTTGGACATGCCCCAATATTGTTCTCAAGTGATCTTACGAATTTTGTGAACTCACTAGCCGACCTCCCAAATTGAATTTTTACTCCTTCCGAATACTTTCCAGATAGGCTGTTTAGTGCGCCATCTACCGTAATAAAAATGCTTTAAAAGCTCTCAGAAACACTGTTTCTGCAAACGTCGTCTGACGAAATTGAAAAACCTGACCCTGAACTCAAAAGATTATTAATGGTAATGAAAATGTTTTCTGTTATATAATTATACATAATCTAAAGTAAATCTCTTCTAGCTTTAAAATCCAACACTTTGTTATATTGGTTGTCGCTTTAGGGGCATTTTTTGTTGCATGGGGCTTATTAGACGGGAAACAAAGTGAATTCCGAACTACTACTAGCATCCATGCCTTGACTGATATATGTCCTTTTACTTTCCCTCTCGGGGGCACATATTTAGATGTGTAAGGGCTTCGAGCACCCGAGGTGCCCTATTCTTTTCCCATGGCGTTTATTGCCTCTGAGGTAAACATGAGGGTCGCGAACCCAGTATGCAAAACGATCTTCACTCCTTTCTTTTCAAATTACTTGACATTGTCGCGATTCGTGCCGCTTGGCCAAACATGGCCGATAAAACCCAAAACTAACCTATTTACTTTTGCTGAGCGGCAAAACAGTTTTATCTAAAAGAGGATTCAGCGACAGCTTAGAATGTAGCTGGAAAACCGATTTTTTTCCATCCCAAAGTCCCCCATAATGAGCAACAAATTTATAAAGTTGAGAATATTTCATACCACATTGGGGCGACATATTTAATAAAGCTGACTCAAGTTATTAGAGGTATTATTTTAACAAATAAATAAATCAATTAGTTTTCATATTTTTATTTATCTTTAGTCGAACTAGTCTATAGAGATAAATTTAAAAAATAACCTCTTTTATCCCTCAATGAGGCTGTAAAGTAAAACAAACCATTCAATTAGTCACAACTTACTTTTTTTGCATCAATAGTCGTTTCATTCTTGAGGAATCAAAAGTGAAGAATAAAATATTGAGATTCAATAGCAATCGTAATAAAATAAATATCTAATTATGATCAGATTCAGCAAGAATGAAAAAATTAGTGTTTTTGAAAATCGTTTCAAAAGAACAATTCGTAGGATACCATACAATCCTGTAAAATTGACTGTTCCCTGTTCGTTTAAGTTTCGCCATGAGCATCAACAAGGCACAAGGACAATCGCTGAAAGTTGTAGGACTCGATCTCATTAAACCGTGTTTCTCCCACGGTCAACTGCATGTGGGTCGTTCAAGAGTTCGAAAACCCGAGAACCTACATCCTAGCTCCGAATGGAAGAACATTCAACATAGTGTATCATGAACCTCTCTAAGTAAGAATCAGTGAGGTGGAAGGAATGAGGCGACATGCCTGTGTCATGTCGGGTGGTGGTGGAATTTTCTTAAAATTGTTTTTTTCTTTTTAATGTTTGCAGAATCAGTGAGGACAAACAAGAATGAACACATGGGCAATCATGCCATGCCTGCGAATACTGCTAATATTATATAAATAGGTTGAGTATGCTGCATCCTAGAGTAACATATCTAATCTCGGCAAAATTTGGTATTTGTTTTAAATAATTTTAAAATATATTTCAAACGTAAGTTCTTTGTTATGGTGTCTAATAAAAGCAGAAGACTCAACACAATAAGTAATTTAGCCCATGATCACGACCCGCAATCAGATCTGTTATGGAGATCTGCAAAATTTTAGGTCAGCCTTTATCAAGTTTCAAACTCGCAACCCTCCGGTTGCTAATAGGCAACTCTTCCCAACTGGCTAAATCAGCCCATTCCAGCTCAGGGTTCGGAGTCATCATCTGGTCGTGATTCTAAATGACGAGGTGTCCTCGAATCTTTCCTTTTGGAGTAGATCCCATACCATTAACCCATTGAGATGCTCCAGTGCGATGTTAATTCAACCTATGTTACCTACCTACATCTCATTCTAGAAAAAAATTCAAGATATTTTTATCAAAAACGTGCCATTTTCTACAAATAATGAGATGGATTTTCAGTGTAAAGAAACAAATCACTGTCTGCGAATGGTTCATAATTGCGTGTTGTCCTCGAATCTTTCCCTTCGGAGGTTGATACCGAACCATCGCCAATAGCTTGTTGTGTAAATCCAGTGCGACGTTAATTAAAATACATACCTATTATATACCAGTTAATGGTAATTAATGAATGTCGCACTAGAGCAACACAACGGGCTATTGACATGGGTCCAGGATCAATTCTGAAGGGAAAGGTCGAGGACAGCACGTAATTTTGAATCACTGTCAGATGACGAGGCAACACCTAAGCTGGCAGATTTAATGTGCACCAGCCCCCTTTGTACATGGTCTTTTGACTGGATTCGAACATGCAACCCTCTGATTGCTAGTCCGTTACTCTTCCAAATGGGCCACCGTGGCCCTACCTACATACCAGATTGTCTGCAAAGATTTAATTTGTGTGGTCCAAATTCTCTCGATGGTTGGAAATGAAGGAGTGTTGTCCTAGTATATTTCCCTTTGGGATTGATCCATTGTGTTGCTCCAGTGTGACGTTAATTCAATTAAAGAACTTTTAAACAAGTTTGTACGATTTTCTATTTATGCGAGATCAAATTCTTTTATAACTAGATATATAAACCAGCTCCTCTCCCGATCATGGGTAAGGCCGGGGTGGCCCGGTTGGAAGAGTAACGGACTAGGAATCGGAGGGTTGCGAGTTGGAATCCCCAGTCAAGATACCGTCGTGTACAAAGGGAGCTGCTGCTCGTTAAATCTGTCGTGGCGTCGAATGTCCTCAAGTTGACATGGTCTGGGAGAGTGAAGTTCCAGCTAAGGTGACCTCGTCATCTGACCATGGTTCAAAATTACGTGGTGTCCTGATCTTTCCCTTAGGGTTTGATCTGGATTCTGGATCTCCCAGTGCCACATATTAACTCAAATACCTACCTCCCGAAATTATTTTTCGAGTAGACAACGTTTATTAAAACATCTCCAAATGTACGTTTAAAATTACAAATTTATACAAAATATGAAAATGGTACGATGGAAATTTATATGCTTAATATGCATTCTATCACTCATGAAATCAGTCCATGAAAATATATTAATAACAATCCAATGCCAGATGAAGATATATAGTTTGAGATTGTGCGTGGTTGAGAAAATCCACAGAATGTGAAACTCAATAAGTCCACTCAAATTCATTATCTTCTAACAGATGGTTCAGGTATTTTGATTTTAGATAAACGACAATGCTTGTCTTTAAAGTACTCTGGCACAACAGAAAGTAGCATTTCTTCTGGGATATATGTTACATTCCTGAGAAGAAAAATAATTTATATACACACAAGTAATTATAAAAATTAAAACTAAAATTACAAATGAAATTTTTTTAAACAATAGAGGACCTAATTAAAGCTAATAACTCTTGGATTATTTTGATTAGGTGTTATGATGGATGTCAGATTAAAGATAGCTTTTAAGGATTTTTATTTACAGTAGATGAACAAATAAGCACAATCCAATATCCCCGAAACACAGAAAGCATAACAGGGCAGGTTACAGCACATCCACCCTGCCTCAAGCTCTTAAAGGAAGTCTTCTTCCCAACACGCTTTCTCCATAGAGCAGCCTCTTCGTTCCAGTTACACAGGTGGTGATCTCACAATACCTAAAGCCCAGTGCTCATTAGCGAACTGTTGCATGTAATGATACAGCTTCTGATGAAGTAGGTATGCCCAATCACTTTGCAAAAGCTGCAAGCAGTCCAATCCAGAGATTAGAGCATGCCACAAGCCAGGCCTTAACCCGACTTGAACCAGGAACCTTTCGATCCAGAAGCCAGCACACTGAATCACTAGACCGATTAGTCAACTTGAATAAGAACGGTACTTCATTTAATAAACATGGTATTTCATTAAGTTTGGAAAAGCTTAATCGAAAAGGCATACCCAATCGTTTGACTAAGGCTCACAGGGGATTGCTGGGGAATCATCATCTGACAGGTCATCCATTCATCAAACCTACAGATTTAATGTGTACATACCCAGCATATACACAAGGGGCAATACTAAGTGTAGAGTTCTCATGTGTTAAACCATGCCCAATGCTTGACTTGAGTGATCTGATGAAAACCTTCATTTTTCCAAGCATGTTGGATCTACTAAGGAATGATATCTGTAAGAACTCTGAAAGCATTTCGGTCTTTGGGGCTTGGTACCTAACTTTTAAAAGCAGATCCTGTGACTAATGCAAGCTGATTTGCAGCTATTTTGTAGCAACAATACAAACTAGCGACCAGCAAAATTCTATCAGCACAAGGCTTTGCCAGCCAACAGTATCTATTACCTTTCTATACACTAAAATAACCTTTAGCAAGCATCAGAAAATTAAGTTAAGTAACGTTTTCAATCTTATGTGATTGAACCCTCAAACGGTAAGATTTCATCTTTAATCAAACAAAACTTTTTTAATAACTACATAGGACAGTATCAATGTTAAATAATTACATGTAATAAATACAATAAAGATCAAACACTTAGGCTAAAGTAATTTTTAACTGAATTTTTTATTTAATAACTTACCTCAGGTACATTTCTACTAAAATGCATTTAATTTTTTACATATTTTCCCCTAGTCCGACCACTGACCCAAAGCCTTCGGCACTAGGAGGGGCGAAATAACAGCTATTAGTGAAGAAGCACTATGGATGAGCCGCCACTACTCCTAACAAGGACAGTCACTAAGATCCATGCACTTACAAACAGGAATTAGAAACCATAACCTATTGGGTAGGAGACAAGTGCTTCACCACTAGGAGAAAGGCTGCTTCTATCACACAAATGTATTTAAGGCTGCTTTTGATCATTTACATACATTTGTGTGATAAAGACAAGTATAAATTGTAATTGAGATACACAAAACATTATTAATTCAACTTCCTTCATAATGTTGATTATTGACGTTTCGAAGGTTACCGATATTATGATATATTATTAAGCATACCTCATATACACATTCGATGTCTGTACTAAATCTGTGTAGATGCAGCAAGACAGATTTCGTTTATACAGACAGGATGATGGATGGATTAGTACTTCTAGGTTACTTTCAACCTATAAGGTTAAAAAATAGTAGTTATTACTTATAAACTTATAATACCAGTCTAAATAGTCAAAACAAATTTGCAGTCCACTCAAATATGGCAAAACAGGTTTCGGAATAACAATTGATCAGTAATTAAAAAAGGAAATACTTGTTAGTAATTATCACCTCTCAATTCTCTTATCTATTACACAACTTTATAATAAAAATTTAAACTGGTAGTCAAATATTGAACGCTTCAATGACTAATAAGGTCGAAAATAAGATGATAAAAACGTCAAGTCATTTGAGTGGAGCAAAATGTGTGCATCGCCACATTTTGCTCCACTGTGGATGGTGGATTTGCAAATTGGATTTGCCAAAAGTGGATGGTGCTCCGACCGGTAGAGAGGGGAAAGTCTCCTCGATTCGTCCTTCTAAGTGTTGCCAGTACTCACTTTTTAAATTAAACACTTTCAGGACATGTGCAAAGACAGATAAGCACTAGTATCATTCACTAGTGTGATATTAGTGCTTTGACTTTACAATAGTAAATTATACAAATACACTAGTAATTTGCATGTGGCCTGGAAGGGATTGATTAAAAAAGTGAGTGGTGCCCCAACACTATTCTGGGAGAACATAGTTCAACTCGCGTTTTCCTCTTCCTATTTACAGGGTCATTGCGGTTAATTAACGTCGTCGAGAAAATCAACGGGCTATTGGCGATGGTCCGAGATCAATCCCCAGGGAAAAGATCCGAGGACAACACGTAATTTTGAATCATGCTCAGATGATGGGGTAACACCTAAGCTGGCACCCCACTCCAAATTTTCCACACCATGCCAACGTGAGGATATTTGAGGCCACAACAGATTTAACGTCCACCAGCCTGCTTTGTGCACCACGGTCAGTGGTTGGATTCGAACTTGCAACCCTCTGGTTGCTAATCCGTTACTCTTCCAACCGTGCTACCGCGGCTCATAGGTTTCAGTGCAAAACAGACAAAATATTTTATTACAAAAAGTATTATGAAATTATCAAAAGGTATAACAAAATATTTTATTTTCCCAAATAGTTAAGTTTCTAAACTTGGTTAAGGGTCTGTAAGTCCTCAATGGGTTTACCCACTGCGCTAGCAGCCTGCAAGTTGCAGGAGGTGCAGGTTTGATTCCTGTCAGGTTCTATTCTTTACAAGCGTATTTCTCTCCTGTGTTAGTAAAACTTTGCTTGTGTGCATGTCCATTGATGTGTTTGGAGCAGTTTGGTCAAATATGGCCCTTGCACCATAAAAACTCAATCCAACCATGAACAAAATGCCATGGACTCGAAATGCGTCATCACAAAAGAGGTTACATTCTTATATCTTGTTCCCATCTTTATTAAATCACTTCTTGAAGCTTTTAATGTTTGACCACTGCTTTCTCTAGTGAATATCCTCAGATACGCAGATGATTTTCAGTTGAAAAAGGGTCATACTTGGGTTGCAATAAGTTCAATATATTTAAGCTAGACGGAATGAAACAGGATCCTGTTCCGAATTATTTCCAATTCAACATTATTAGACTTCATAGCAGAGAAGAGATTTTTCATTTTGATCTAAATGGTTTTCCTTATAAAGAATGTTGTAATTTAAATCGAACCTACTTAAATACTTCAAGTAATTTAATCCAATCATGCAATCGAGTAATTTAAATCTGCAATGCTTCTAATAAAAATTTTCAGAAAATAACTGATTATGTGATATATAGAATAAAAATATATTCTTTTAATATCTGTAAAATAATTCTAAACATATATCTAATTTATAACTGTCACATGATTGAAGAGGGTATTAAGAAATGCCAGATAGTTTCTGTTTATAAACATCTTAACCTAACTTTTCACTTTTTTCTATTGTAAATCACTTGTAATTCTTATTAAGTATATCTGGAGAGCTTATTTTCAGCAGATATAAAAGGTTTGGAATTTAACTAAATGCTTTCATATTATATATTACTCAGAATGCTGGCATTATCAGTGTGGGCATTTAACATGTGCAGCATGAATTCGTGTGAACACTTGATAACAAATTGAATTTAAACAATTCAAACAAAAACTTACCAGTTTATAAGTATTATTTTCACTCAAAAGAGCTACATTCATAAAAAGTCCAGATGCCAAGCAATTCCTAAATGAATGAAAAAAAATCAAATAAAATTTGAACTTAATAGTTTTGATTTAATATTTAAAGCAATTTATAAGAGTTATAGTAATTTGTACAGCAATTTATGGCAATTATAATAAAAATATAATTTTGTAGCAATTTTCTTTTTAAAATGGAAATAAGCTGCATATTCTATAAAAGTTTACCTAAACTCTCTATATGCTGCAGTGTTCTGCCGAGTACATATATATTTTCAGTGTTTTAAAATTAGAATATAAATATTTTATTTAACTCTTAATGTTCACTTCATTTATTTATAAATTGTTGACATTAATTTATGCCATTTAATCTGTGATACAAATTACTAATTTTTGAATGAATTATTGAATTTTTGTGTGCAACACAAAACATTCTAGGTGACCATGCATACGAAAATTGTACAAATGTTCTAGGTATTTTAATTAATGTCGCACTGTAGCAACACAATGGACTGTTGGCGACTATCCCGGATCAATCCTGAAGGGAAAGATCGAGGACAACACCACGTAATTTTGTACCATAGTCAGATGGCGAGGTCACACCTGAGTTGGCACCCTACTCTCCAGACTTCCACACTACTCCAACGCAAGAAAACATTTCAGGTCACGACAGATGGTTTAATGTGCACTAGCCCCTTTGCATACAACAGTCTTTAGTTGGATTCGAACTCACAACCCTCCTGTTACTCTTCCAACCAGGCTACCGTGGCCTTATAAATTTTCTCACACATTAGGTATGCATACCGTGAAGAAATCTCAATAAATCTGGCAACATAAGAAACCAGTACTTTTTCAGAAATTTCAGGAGTATTATTATTTTATCTGTGATGCAGCTAAAATTGTACTTATTATCAAATTGTCATTTTGGGGTGAATAAATATCCCTTTTAAAGCCCATTTAGTTTCACGCCATTGTATACAACTTGTCTTTTCACCAACACCAAACCATTCCTTGAAACGCCACCAAATTGCATTTCACAACTTAACAGAATTCAAGACAAATCAATAAAAAGAGAAACCAAACACTCAGAGCAGTTGAAATTAACAGACATTCTTAAACAAACGCTATACTTAATAATAAATACATATGTGCTACTTAAATTGTTTAAAATTTATGACAGCAAGTTTTCTTTCGTATTGCGTTACTTTTTTGCTATTTTGAAAAATGTTAATAAATGATTGGTTTCTTTCAGAGTTGTTTTTATTTATATTTATGAGACATGGACGTGCAAATTTGCGTTGAAATGACCCGTTACATGTAAGTGCATTCTTTAAGTTATGTCCCTCATGCAATTTTTAGACGGCTTCAGAGATCTAGTACTCATCGATGACAGATTTACGAGTACTTACTGTACTGAACTTACTTGACTGTACTTACATTGAGGAGAGGAGAGCGTTGGGTGCCAAATCAGAACAGGGGAAAAGCATTGATTGCAAATAGAAAACAAATAAACGAGGTAATGAACAGTACATACCTGACTTTTTCGTTACTATGAGTTGAATAATTATTTATACCCATTTGGGAACACAAGGCACTCAGCTGCCTTCTGATTTTTATCGCTCTACAAACATTTCGAGCATTTATAAAATTTTTTTTACACCATTCCTGAAAAAGAAATTCATTGAAATAAAAATCAACATTTAAGTTAAACAAGATGTCAGACGATAATTTTAGTCTTTGAAAAGATTAACAGCAATAGTAACCCACATACAGATTGTATGTTTATCTCTTAATCACATTGATCATGAAACTAATTCCAGTATCGGGCAAATATATTTGCATAATAAAATAGCATCTAAAATCTACTAAACTTTCAGAATTGTTATTATTTCGTTTCACAATCATACAATCCCAATCTAATGTATTCCATTCTGAAACAGAACATATATATATATATATATATATATATATACTTGTACATCACAAGATCTCGATAAGCATAACATTGAGAATTAAAAACATTTCTCATTGCAACTTAATTTAAGAAATAATAATATGAATAAAAAGAAATAAAACACAACATCATACCTCTGAATTTATTTTTTATGTAATAGCCATTAGATTCAAGCCAAAGTATTCAAGCCATTGGAGTTTGAATCTATATTAAGGAATTGTAGAACCTCGTGCGGTTCTTTTTGCCAAAGGAAAGAGAACACTTAAAACTCAACATGTTTATTACAAACATCAAAACAGCGAATGATATGATAAATCACAATCCTTTCTCTCAGCGAAGAGCCTTATAAAGTACGTTCGGTCAGCTATACCCACATCTTCCTTGCTCTCTAGTTCCCTGTCCCTATCTGACCTTTCAGTCACCTGATCACCCCTCAGTCTAACCCTTCACAGCGTCACCATGTGGTCACTTCTCTCACTGACTCTCCTCTCTCCATCAAGTAAGGGTTGGAAGAATGAGCAGAATATTGCACTACTTTTAAACTAATTAAAATGATCAAAACTACTATTTTGTTTCAAACAGATTTGAGAAAAGCTGGCTGTAAGTCTAATGTTTGGCATTATTTACAGATATTTCCAAGTATACATAGTCTATAGGTATACTTAAAGCAACTTGGATATTACTACAGCAGAAAGCTGCTAATAGTTATGTCCATGTTCAAAAGTGCATACATCACATAACAAATTGTCAAGTCGACAAAAGCACAGTAAGGAAACTCCCAGGTTGAAAATCTCACTCCAAACTAGTAAAAAATATTTAAAACTGAAACGACATTTTGCTCCACCATACCATAAAATTTAGCTGAAATCAAATTTCCTGTAAAATTATCTTAGTGATAAGAATTTGTACAGAAGGACTGGTTATTATCATAACATAAACATGTGCAATAAATTACAAAATTAACTTTTAGAAATCTAAGTGTTTAATGTTGTAGGTCAACAAATATTACTTACTGCATTTCCTTTACATCTTTTGAATTGCTTATAAACATTGAGCATCATAATAAGATCACCTTCTATGGTCTCAAATTTCTCCCTGGCTTTTTTAAATTCGTCTCTCTGAATGAAAAGAAATACTTAAAATGTAAAAATATTTACATGATTAAATCACAAGAGGGTTGGTAGTTAAATTTTAAGCAAACATAATCCCAAAATAGTATAGTAATCCCTTGATAAAGTTATACTTGTTTGAATAACAAACCCTCAAATTATACAAAATGTCTTCAAAGTTCACCTTTTCTATGCAGCTTACTGCAATAGCTAACTCATCTTGGAAAACTTTCAATACTTCTTAATGAGGCCATGGAAAAGAAAGTCACAGCAAAAAACACACCATTGACCTCTCTTAATTTTATTGTGAGCATTAAAATTCAGTACGGTGGCTATTTGGGTAGTCAAGTCAAAACAGGTTTAATATGTTGACCACCATTAATTGTTACCATCTGAAATCTCAGAATAGCCTGTAAAACTGTTGAATGAAAAGACTCGCTGGAAATGTTCAGCATATGGTTTCTTAAGATATATCACAATTAATAAACTCATGATTGCATAGGTGAAGAAACTTTCACATGTGTTAGGTTTGGGTATCAGGCTCAGTTTTAAAATCATTGATTTTTAGCTAACCCTCATGCCCCTCACCCAATTTTTTATGAACCTTGACCCCGTACAAGTATCATTAATCTTTGTGTTTGAATATAGGTAAAATAAAATATGCAGTGTTCTTGTAAAAACTAGCCTTTTTAAAAGAATTTCAGCAAATATTACGGCTTTTTAAACATCTGTAAAGACTAAAATGAAAAATCAAGCCTTATTCAGATTGCAATGTTTAACTACATTTGTCAAAGAATCAACGACCTGGTTACAATTTTACCCACAAAGAAACAGCCTTTCATGCTAGTTAACGAGATGTTTTTAGACTCTATTGCGACAATGTAAAGATCAGCTCATCACATCTTTCGATGAAATTTAAAATAATTGCATTATATTCCACAATTCAATTAATTGTATTTGATACAAATAAATGGTTTATTTCTAAGCTTTCCCTGCACTGCTTCAAAGGGGTTAGTGTTTTTACACTTAGAAAATGTAACTTTTGCAGAGTCTATGTGTGTGGACAATATACCATATTTAATCATACCATTTCCATATAAAATATCTTGATAAGGTGATGGTAGTTTTCGAAGTAACAGATTATTACTTAGAAAACAATATAAGTTCTTATTCTCTTATATTCATTTAGTCATATCCGTGAACTAAATTGTCATGACTATTAACTTTTTTTTTTCAGTTTAAAAGCAGGTCTGGTGTAAATGGCAATCACTATTAGTCAACATAATATCTAAATAAATATCTAGATATTCGAAGGAAATATATTTAAAGAAAAGTTGGGGAGAAATTCCCAAACACAGTTGGGGAGAAATTCCCAATTTTCTGAGAAAGTGACCCAGATACAAATTTATAAGATCAAAAGGAACTTCAGAAGCACAAAATAGCATTGAGTGACTAAATGTAAGAAAATATAATAAACGTACCCTTGATACTGGTATGTAAAAGATTGATTCAACAGAGAGAAGAGCAATAATAGACACAATGTCATAGCTAGAAAAAAATATTTCCACTGATTATACTTGAAAATACAAGCACATTGAGCTTTTAGATTACATTTAGATAAATAACAGACTAAATAATGACTGATGCTGATATAAAAATATTATTCATATAGTGTTTAATTAAGAAATATACAAATAGGGAGTTTTTAAATGAAAAACAGATACCCCATTAAAAACAGCCAAGATGGAAAACATTTAAATGAAAATTTGGATGAGTTCAAGTAAATAGTATAACATTTTTGACAACATAAATAAGTAACACAAAAGGAATACATGCAAGACTTACGTGCACTTGTGTTTTACAGAAGAAAGGATAAGTTTAGAGTATCTTGGATTTAAGGGAAAATTAACCATCTTCTTGCCACATGCAGTCAACTAAAGAAAATTCAACATTAAATTAGATATTACTGATATTAATTATATCTACATATATATCTAATATTAGGAAATATCTAAGAATACATATATGTGTATACAGTGAGTAAAAAAGTTTCATATGCACTTGCTATTTAAAATAAATTGCTTTATTATTTGCAGAATATAAATATTGAAGAAATAAAAATAGAAAAACAGATGAGCATAATTGCATAGAAAGTTTCTATTGTATTTAAACAAAAATATTAACATAATTTAACACATAATTCACAATAACACAAAATATGCCAAATATAAACCAAAAAGTCTCTACAGTGAAAAATATTTCATTAAATGTCATTCCGCATGTTTCATCATTAAATGGTAAGTTGAACCTGCTTTTGCTTTAATGACCTCTCAGAAATTTAGGCATAACTTTTCAGTTCACGACCGATTTCTTCTTATAATTGTTCCATGGGGTTTAAATCAGGAGACTGGTGGTGTGTGAAGCTGCAACATATGGTAAAGGCATAATTCTTTATAGAATTCCCATTTTAGGCAATCCACTGGTATAAAAATCATTTGAAATGCTTACACTTGCACAATACTGAAGTTCTTTTTCATTCGATAGTTATGATAATTGAATGTGAGACAGCTGGACTGTACGTTCTAATCAATTTCATGATGCGTACAGAAACTTTTTTCTTTACTTTTGTATATCTTTCTCAAAGTTTTAATTAATTTCTTTTATTGGTAAAAATTAAGAACTTTTGTTGCGAACACATTCTCTAATATGAAATAAGTTTCACAGTTTCTGAATCTTTGGTGAGATTTCTTTAGAAATTATAATTTATATGCCATTTTCGTTTCCGTACAGAGGCTTTTTATATCCACTGTACATTCACTATGAGTATGAGGTACAGAAATCGGCAGTATTTGTATATTA
The DNA here is from genome assembly GCA_933210815.1 of Meta bourneti. Lineage (NCBI taxonomy): Eukaryota > Metazoa > Arthropoda > Arachnida > Araneae > Tetragnathidae > Meta > Meta bourneti. The sequence continues at coordinate 5,421,446 of OW119926.1, forward strand.
ACGAATAGCAATAAATGGATGTAGACAATATAAAATCAATCACCAGATTTTCCTGAAATTCGTTTAACTCTCTGACATCTGTACGCATCTGAAAATCATGTCTTCAGAAACCCAAAATGCCCGAGTAGCATTTGTTCAATCTCCAATATTTCTTCCCCCCTCGTTTGCAATTTATTTTACACCTAATCCGGGGACCCTACACTGGGACCGAAAACCACGCTTGTTTTAATGGGGTATCGTATGGAAAGCGCTCTTTTCAACTTATAAGTCGATCTTAGATACAGGGGTTATATATACAGGGGTTGGACAAAAATATGGAAACACCTAATAACATGTAACCTTGCCTAATATGGTGTAGGAAAACAGTTGGCATTCAAAACAGCTTGCAGTCGTCTCGGAATGGATAGATACAGTTCCTGTATGCTTGCCAAGGGAATCTTGTACCATTTTTCCTGCAAAATGGTGGCAAGGTCAGATAACGATTGCACACTTTCCTCTCCAATGTAGACCACAAAGATTCAATAATATTGAGGTCTGGTGACTGGTGGCCAGGGGAGATGTGATAAATCATCCTCGTACTCAGAAAACCAGTTCTGGACGATGTGAGCTGTGTGAACAGGGGCTTTGTCGTCTTGGAAGACACCATCACCACTGGGAACAAAGTTTGTACCATGGGATGGACTTGATCGGCCAAAAGGTTCAATAATCCTTGGCCTTAATGTGCCCTTGCAGAGTAATCATGGTGCCCACAGAAAACCACGATATGGCTGCCCAAACCATCACAGAACCCCAGCCATGTTTCACTCTTAGCAACAAGAAGTCTGTATTATAGGCTTGGGATGGTGTTTGCCAGACGTAAACTCGGCCAGAAGTGGGAAACAGTGTGAAATAAGACTCATCCGACCAAATTACTGTCTTCCATTGCTCCAGGCTTTATGACTTAAACACCACTTTTTCCTGTTACAGGCATTAGCATCACTGATGAATGGGTTTTGAATTGCAGCTCGGCCAGAAATACCCTGCCTATGGAGCTCCCTTCTTATTGTTTTGGTACTCACAGGGTTCGTGAGCACGACATTCATTTCAGCAGTAACTTTAGCAGTTGTGGTCTTATTTTTAGTCACAATCCTCCTTAATGATTGTCTGTCACGATCACTCAACACACGACGTGTCCACGTGTGATTTAGCGGATGATGTTTTTCCGATTTTCAAACATATGGAATAAATCTTAAACACTAAACACTTCGGCTACCTTGCTTATGGAAGCACCCACGAGCTCCAACAATTTGCCCACGTTCGAAGTCTGTTAGCTGACATGATGCAATTACAACTTCACAGAACAGTGCCCCAACAATGACTGACCTGCGGAACATATTTACGACATTGTATAGGTGGCATCAGTAGGCAAAAACACCAGTGCCCCTACACATTTCACTAGAATAAACATTTCTTTTCAAGCATGCATTTCACGAGGTGTTTCCATATTTTTGTCCAACCCCTGTATATAGACATGTTGCTGTATGCTGATGTTCAGCGCCAATTACATAACATTTTTAAACTCTCGAAAAGAAAGCAGAGATAGAAAATTGTCAAATTATTAGAAAGAACAATTTTACCTATTCATAAGAATAATTTTCTTTTAATGAAATATAGTGCAAAAGTATAGCAATTGCAATTACTTATAAAACAAGGAAAATATTTTCTAATTTTAGAACAAGCACATTAGGTTACGTTTAATTTTAAGTACATATTTTTTCATTAAATGTTTTAAAAGGGCAATTTAATTTCTTTATTCCCCTCTGATATCTTTTATTTCAAATCTCTTGCAACTGGAATATGCAAGGTATACTTTTTCTGTTGTGTTATCAGCAATTAATTTGTAATTTCTTATCTTATTTTTAAAGCAGTGTATCAAAAATTCGTGATAATTTTCAAATTAATAATATATCCTTTGCTTTGAAATTGATGTTTAAAAAAGTTTTCGGAAATATAATACAAAAGACAAAAGTGGTTATTTTTCAATAATTCCTTATAAATAGAATTTTAAAAGCAGCATGAATTTTTTGAAAATGGTTTCTTTTAAAATTGTAGACCAAAAGCATCTTGGTACAGCAATAAAGTATGACAAGAATTACGTTAGTTATGTCCCTGAAATGGACGTTTTAGTCGTTTGCAGGACTTTTAAAAATATGCGCCTTTTCCTAAAAAAAAATTGGCAAACCTTTAAGTGTGATAACCTTTATTTATTAGAAATAAAATTCACACTCTACTACTATCACCCAACCCTCACTTAAAAATTACAAAATTAACATTTATAGCGCGTAATTCAATTTAAAAGTCATTCTTTACAATTTTTCTTTTCAGTTACTATTATATATGCATAGGTACAAAACACGTCTTGGAATTAAATTTCACATAAAAATACAAGTGAACATGTACTGCAGTCAAATTCCACGTTGAAAGCGACGGTCAAGTGAGCGTCACTCAAAATGAGAAGTGCATTGTAGTTTCTTCTATTTTTATAAATTTGTGATAACTTCCATTCTAAAAGACCAAGGGGCTAAAACTGGTCAGATGAGGGAAAACATAAAACTCAGCTACTAATAAAGTCATCTCATTCTTATAGTATGCATTCTTAGAATTTTGTTCTTTTGATTGGGTTACGACATACCCTCAATGACCACTTCGGGACTAATGTTTTCAACATTTCTCGGATTATTTCATGTTACCGGTCGATACAAGTGGTTTTGTATACAAGAGAAACTGGCTTATCGACATGAAGTCAATTGTTCACTCAAGAATCTCCCTCTCTCAGGCTTCAATTTCCCGTAACCTGTATACAAACAGCAATACTGGTTCTTTTATATGAAGCATAATATTGAAAAGCACAATGGACAAAAAAAATCACTGGAATCCTTTGTTCCCAACTTCGCTCTATTCTCTTCAATGTGAGAAACACCATCAGCTAGTCGTTTGCGTTTCTCATTACAGCAAAAACACGTTTTCATCCTCAAGCAGTGAATACTAAGAGCCGCCTTGAAGAGAGGCCATTTATTATTTTTCTACCTTTCTTTAGAGGTCCTTAACCCCTTGGGTGGTGAATATTATATTAAATACAATAAAATATATTTTCCCACTACAAATGATAATTATTGTAGAAAATTTCTTTCGTAGTAAATTATGATCAAACATAAAATTTGCTATAAACACTTTTACTTACAATGATTTAGAATTATATCTCTTAACAGAATTGATTTAATAGCACATTAAAACATAAAAATAAACTTACTGAAATTCTGGACTATTCTTGAATAGAGCAATTTCTTTAGTATTGAAATCCTAATCATCATTAAAACAATTCTGACAGACACATTTTGCAAATTTGACATTCAAAGGAGCTTTCAATGGAACAGCCGCTTATAATTTTAAATCCAAGCTTCCGGCAACGGACACAAGTCCTTTTACGTCCATCAATTTTTCTTTTCGTATGACTGTGAATAGGAGTTGGTGAGAAATCGGAATTGTTTCTTTTTCGACACCCTTTTGCCAGTTCATCAATCAGTTCTAACTTGAAATCGTAGAGTTAAAACGATTGCTTTGTCGATCGAGAGTTAGTAGTTTTGTGCAAAATATATGCATTGCTAATAGCAGTGTCAAGGAGGAAGGAAAACACATTCCACCACCATTTGGATGATTTCCTAGCCACTGAAAAATATTTTCTGCATTGGTCAGCCAGATCAACTCCTCCCATGTGTTTGTTATACTCGGCGAAAGCTATTGGGAACTGAACTAAATTTTTCTCCGATACCAAGCAGCTCTCATTTTTAACATTGGTAGATAAAAGATGTATTTGTTTTTTATCTACCCAGGTAGTACACAGCATATTTGATAAGTTCTTACACTGAAAACGTTTGATTTTATGTGGGACCTTTAATTTTAAATTTTTTAAAGCTTGGGGCAAATTCTTTCGGTTTCCCATCACAGTTCCACAAGAATATATCCCTATTTTTAGGAGATCTTTCATCAGCACCACACTACTGAAAAAGCGATCAAAGTATATTGTGTGGCTTTAATGGGCTGGCTTTTACTAGGTGCATAACATCATATCCCAATTCATTAGTTCAGGGGTCTCCAAACTACGGCCTGCGGAAACCCGGCCGATTCAGCATGCAATATATATATGTATATATACATGTAAATATATCAGGTTGGCAACTAAGTTCAAGCCGTTTTTTTTAATTTTAACATTCCGCATGTCATTAAATGTTTTTGGCATAATGTTTTAAATCATTCGAAAGAGGATGTTTTGTTCTACCGGAATCTATGTTTTTTTGTTCGAGTTAATTTATGTTAATTTTCAGATCATTAAAATGGAATGTCAAGTTGAGAAAAATGAGCATTTTCGACACCTCCTTCTTTTTGCTTTTAATCAAGGTTCTAAGGCCGCAAAAGCTGCTCGCGACATTTGTGCTGTGTATGGAGAGGGTGCCATAGCTGAAAGAACCGCTCATGATTGGTATGCCAAGTTCAAAAATGGAAATTTTGACCTCAAAGACGCACCTCGTTCTGGCCGTCCAATTGAGTTCGATGAAGAGCGATTAAACCAACTTTTGCATGAAAATTCGCATCAAACGGCAGAGAAAATGGAATGCTCCCACACTGCTATAGAGAAGCATCTTCACTCAATGGGAAAGGTTCAGAAGTGTGGAGCATGGGTTCCGCATGCTTTAAGTGACAACAACAAAAATCAACGAGCCACAATCTCCGCTGGTTTGCTTGCTCGTCACTGCTCAACTCATGGATGCAAGCAACGATTTCTTTACCGAATCGTTACTGGCGACGAAAAATGGTGCCTGTACATTAATATGAAGCAGTGCAAGGAATGGCTTAGCCCCGGTAAACAAGCGACACCGCGCATGAAACAAGATCTTCATCCGCGTAAAACAATGTTGTGCGTATGGTGGGACTGGGAAGAGATTATCCATCACGAATTGCTTGAACGGAACCAAATGGTCAATGCGGAACTCTATGTTCAACAGATGGAACAACACAAAACGGCAGGAACTTAGTTGCCAACCCAATATACATATATATATATACATACATATATGTGTGTGTTGTTGGCCCGCCTGACTTCCAGAATTTTTTAATCTGGCCCTCAAATGAAAAAGTTTGGAGACCACTGCATTAGTTGAACGAGGAGTATTGTCTTTCTTTCCACAGTACATTTCAAAGGACAGAGTGTATCCTAAATAAGGTATACATAACATCCAAAATTTCATGCCTCTTTTTGCTGGTTTTAAGGGCATTTATTGAATAATGCCCAAACCGTCCCTTAAATTGGATCAGTGCTTTGTCAACTGATAAGTGAGCATTCGGCTTAAAATGTTCGGAAATTTTTTTCACATGTTTGTAGTGGCTCTACTTTTTGCCATGAAAATAAAATTTTCACTCTCCTTAAGTTCGTATTCCCTATTGGATATATGGAAATAGTGTTTAATGCATAAAAATCTATTTTTACTCATCATCATTTTCACTCTTGAATTTCCAAGTGTCTCATTTTTGGACCAGAAATCAGTGATTCTAGGCATGCGTACAATACTCATTACAAGCAGAACTGTAAAAAAATTCCACAGTTCTTTGATGCGTGCAATAGGTTCCCATCTCTCGTCTGCTGTTGGAATCGGTCTCAAACCTCCAAATATAGTGCCGTGTGGGGCACATAAATTTGAATGTATGTATGTATATAAATCTTTGAATGTATAAAAGTGAAATATTTGGGGATCATGAGCTGATCAGACTTCTTGTATGTTTTTAAACCATAAGACTTGGTCACGTAATAAAATTTATTTTTAATATATAAAAACTCTGTCTTCAATCGATAAAACCCAACAATTGGTTATGGGCCACAGACCTTAAGCTGAACCTGAATTCTGCCACTACCGGTATCCAGTATGATGGGGATTCAAGAAATGTCCATGTTTTCCTTCCCGAAGTTATCGGATTTCAACTATGCCACGTGGAAGACGGACATGAAGATATTGCTAATGGACCGGAACTGCTGGGAATTTATCACTAAAACGGAACCTCAATTATTGGAAGATGCTCCAGAACAAGAAAAAAGAGACTATCGTTATAGGAAACAGAGGACATACACAACTATCTACCAGGGCATAGACAGAAAATATCAAGTCTTAATTTCATCTACTGAGGATGGTAAGGAAGCCTGGGATATATTAAAGACCAACTTTGAACCAGCATCTAGAGCACGATTGGCAGGCCTTGTGGACGAGTTCTTTTCAATCCGCTACCAGCCGGAGGACGAATCCATTGGACTCTTCTGCAAACGAGTGCATGAGAAGCTGTTACAGATAAAAGAATGTGGATTCGAAATCCCAGACCTTTTAGTTTGCTTTCAACTAATAAGACATTTGCCTCACGAATACGATAATCTGGTACAATTGCTATACAGGATGGATGACAACGAGTTCACGCTAGACAATTTGTCTAAACATTTAATAACAGAATCCAGCCGAATCGAGCTGAAGCGGAAAGACGAAGGCACAAAATTAAGTATCGTGGCCGATGCTTATGCTACAAGAAACAAGTCATCTAGATACAAGGAGACACGGGCGTCTACTCCTGATCACAGCAGATGCGTACTGGACCCTGAATTAATTCCTTCAAGCCCAAGAAAGTCGACAGTTTGTCGTATGGGGCCGCAACCATTCTGCAACTACTGCAAAAAGTCGGGACATTACGAATCGAAGTGCTTCAAGAAATGCAATCGGCAGAAACCTGGTGGTGAATTATTTTATATGGAGGACAATCCAAAAACTGATCTTCAACGTGCCTATGCAGTTTCAAATTTTCCAAATGAAAGACCGAGGGAATTTCTCATTGATTCTGCTGCAACTGCTCACTTCTGTAAAGAACATGATATGTTTACGACATTCAGAAAACTACCACCACAGAAGATCCTAGTCGGAGACAAGGACAGCACCTCGGAAGTATTAGGTATGGGTGATATTCAATTTACAGTTTTAGATAGAAACAGAAATTATGATATAACTTTAAAAGATGTGTTATACTCACCTAATATGAGAAGAAATTTAATTAGTGGTGCTCGTATTGACCTTGTGGGAAACCAAATTAAATGGGGAAATAACAAAATGATTATTTATAATAGTTATAATAAATATTTGTTTACTGTTCCCAGAATTGGAAAATTGTATATCTTAAAAGGTTATCCCAAGATTAAAAATTATACATATGTAACTGGTTTAGATCTAGAAAAAGCCCACCGTAGGTTTTGTCATGTTAACATGCCCTTAATTGAAAATATGAGTAAAATTAATTGTGTAAAAGGAATTGAAAAACTTAATTGTAAGAATATAGATAAAAATTGTAAGATTTGTGCTATTGCTAAATCCACTAGAATATCCTTAAAAAGAAACTATATGTACGAAAGGAAAACTAAAAATGTTTTGGAAAGGATCCATATGGATTTGTGGGGTCCTGCTCCAGTTAACTCTCTAGGTGGAAACAAATACTTTTTATCTATTATTGATGATTTTTCACGTAAAGTAACTGTTTATATTATTCGAAATAAGAATGAAGTTTTTGATTACTTTAAAAAATACTTGGTTAAAGCTGAAAGACAGCTAAATGTTAAGTTAAAATGTGTCCGAACTGACAATGGTTTAGAATTTTGTCACAAAGAATTTAAAAAGTTTTTAAATGATCTAGGAATAAAAATCGAAAGAACTTCAACTTATACCCCTGAACAAAATGGCATTGCAGAAAGGTTCAATAGAACAGCCATGGATTGTGTCAGAGCTATGCTTCAAGACAGTGGTTTACAACCACAATTTTGGTCAGAAGCACTTTTAGCATTTATTCATACTAAAAATAGATGCGAACACAAATTAACTGAGGGTATATCTCCTAACGAAATATGGACTGGTTTCAAACCATCAGTAAAACATTTTAGAATTTTTGGCTCTTTGGCATATGTTCATATTCCTAAAATACAGAGAAATAAATTACAACCCAGAGCTAAACTTGGTATTTTGACAGGATATGGTTTGAAGACTAAAGGTTACAGAATATATGTACCAAACGAGAAGAGAATAGTTGAAACAGTCCATGTTCATATCGACGAAAGTAAGAAAGCTGTTGATGTACTATTTGGTAAAAACTTTGAGTACGTTTCTTTCGATCTTAATTCTAATATTCCTATTTATCAATCAAATGAAAATATAAAAGTAAAATCGGAAAGTGAAACTCAAGTTTTAGATTCTAAAGATTTAGTTAAAACTGAGGACTTAAAAAGTCTTAACATTTCAAATTGGCGAAGAATCGAAAAACCTAGAAATAAAAGCAATAGGATAGATGTATACTATTATTCTCCTGAAAATTTGAGAATGAGATCTTTAAATGATATTAAAAAGTACTGTACTAAAAATAAGATTAGGTTTGATCCTGTAAATTTCAATTTTAAGCCAGAAACTGAACATCCTAATGTGGATATTTCTAATGTGCCATCTACTTCTAGTGATGAATCTAATTTTTTAGACCAACAGATGTATGACATGTATGATCAGTGTTACAATGTCGAAATCCCCAAAAGTTATGAAGAAACGCAAGCAAGTAAGGATAAAATTAAATGGAATACTGCCATGAATGAAGAAATTCAGATAATGAAGGATAGGCAAGTATGGAAATTAGTGGACACACCCCCAAATACAACCATAATTGGAAGTAAGTGGGTGTACAGCATAAAAATGGACGAAAACAATATACCTAAAAGGTATAAAGCTCGTCTTGTTGCTCAAGGTTTTAAGCAAAAACCCGGCATTGATTTTAAAGATATTTTTTCACCAGTTGTGAATTTTTCTATTGTTAGATTTATATATATATATTGAATTGTAATACATCTGCTGAGGTTTTACAACCGATGGGGCCGCATGTTGGAATCGGTCTCAAACCTCCAAATATAGTGCCGTGTGGGGCACATAAATTTGAATGTATGTATGTATATAAATCTTTGAATGTATAAAAGTGAAATATTTGGGGATCATGAGCTGATCAGACTTCTTGTATGTTTTTAAACCATAAGACTTGGTCACGTAATAAAATTTATTTTTAATATATAAAAACTCTGTCTTCAATCGATAAAACCCAACATCTGCAAATCCTCGCATTTTGGCACAAAATTCAGCATACTTATTTGTATTAACCCTGATGAGTTCGCATATCTCTTCAGTCATTAATAATTTTAGATAGCCCAACGCTGAAGAGCCAGGTGGTAACATATGAAGGGGACAAGGAAAATTAGTGAATTGGGGGATGCTTATGCGCTCGTTCTCAACCACTTCTGAATCCCATTCAACGGTACCATCATTTTTTTCAGTTTGAAAAATATCTATATTTTCTTCATCTTTGGATTCACTAATGACACTGATCGAATTGTTTCCCAATTCCTTAGTTGGTATTTCCAATTCGTCATCTTCACCACTCATATCCAAATCTGATTCATCTGTATAATTAAAGAGTATTGTTTCGATCTCTTCTCAAGTCAAAGTTCTTCTATACCGAGGCATTTTAAAGGCAAAATACCTCACAGGTGGTTATCCAATCCGCAGACAGACTGAAGAATGTAGTTAGAAATCAACCCCCTAACACCTGATGATCATTTAGCACACCTTTAGGTGACAAGGAGATGTTCGAAAATCCTTTGTAGAGTGGGATGACCGATTACCCTCCTCAATGGTACCGATTACCCTACTCAATAGAAACACCGATTACTTTAAAGGCAGGACGGGCGGCTAGCGTTTGTCTGAATGCAAAGCCGTCTTGGGCAGGTCAGCAGTCAGAGGGTTAAATGCTTTATTTTAGCTATACAATAAAATTAGAAATGAATGCAAAGCAGAGATTTACTTAAAAACAATCTATTTAATACATGTAACATTTCATAATCCACACTAACCTTTAGATTTCCCCTTTTATCTACAACAGCTTCCAGAATTGTAAGCAACTTTATTGCAGCATTAATGCTCTGTAAAAAAGTATGTTTTGGTAATTTTCAAATAAAACAAGGTTTTATTATTAAAAATTATTTTCTCATGAATCAGTGAAATACAATTTAAATGAAAAAAATAGAGATAAAAGAATTATTTCACACAAATGGATGCATCAGAAAAACACTTTCTTCTTATTCTAGAAAACCATAGCAAGAAATATGTAATTTATACAAAATAACTTAAGACTTGTTAATTTATTCAATATATAAATTACTCATCAACTTTAGTCTTGCAATTGTTTCAAAAAGTGTACGTTTATAGATCAGACATAATAAAAATACAAAATTCAACCTATTGTACAGTGCACCAGAAACAATTAATGATAAATATCTTATTTCAACTGACAAGCAATTTAGAGTATTCTAAATATATTACTAACACATTATTTAGGAAAACGGTTAGCATTGACAGCTCTTTCCTAGTAGATGAGTTCAGTAACAGGCTGCAAATGTATCAGATAATACTAGTGTGTTACAAACTCATTCAAAGGAATCAAAGCATCGTTGTATCCAGTTTTAAATCGGTAAGTTCCTTCGTTCACTTGGTTTCTAAGACTCAACATGACTAGTGTCTCAACTCCAGCCTACTTTCGATGAACTTCCCCAATTGTCTGGTACAATTAGTTACATACAGGGTGGACAGAATCAACAACACAATTATCACACCCCATGTGACTCCTAGTCAAAACCAACCTGAAAAGTGTTGTCCTTTCTTTGATCGGATATAGCATTTTGGTTGGTTGGTAGCTGAATCAACCTGATGAAGCAATACAACAGGGTATTGGCGATGAACCTGCATCACAATCCCCCTACCTTCTACACGTGTCTTCAGGAGGGCATGGCCAATAAAAAAACTGACTTTTCTGTTTGATTTTCGGCAAGGAAGTGCACGGTATAATGTGCAATCGATTCTGACCATATGCGAGTTCATTTTGCATTGTACTGTTGTGTGGAATAAACAATTATTTAACTTAAATTTACATAATTTGTGTAGGAAGAATCCACATTTCTTACTACTTTTACCTAAAATTTTTCATAAGTAAACACAAAAGAGATAAAAATAGTTCGAAACTCACCTCTTCAGATGGTTTGTCAATGAAATCAAATTTAGCAACTCTTGTAATACCCATACCAACCATCTGTAGAATGGCACTAGATAGACAAGTCCTGCAATTTGGTAAAATGCTTTGAAGTCATCAATTTTATAATACATGACATTTTTTACTTAACTGGGAGAAGACAGCTCTATTTTTGTACTTCAGCTAATACTTTTCAATCCAAGTTTCACTCATACCATAATATGCATATTTACTTTTACACTATTGCATTTAGGAATTGTGATCACATTTTGGGATCTGACATCGATTTAAGAAAAATAAAATTGCAAAAATTTTGAATTTTAAATGTGCGGTGTCAGGAAAAAAGGGATTAAGTCAAAATGGCTACTTCTCATAATCTCAAGTTGAATATTTCACTATTCAGGAAGAAAAAGAAACATGCCAAGCCATACCAATAATTGAAATTTAGATTAATTTTGTTTTGATTTTAAGTACATTATATTTAAATTATAATAATGCACTCTCGACTCATTCCATCAAAAGTCAGGCTTAACCCCTTTTGCCCTGACACGGAAAGCACTACATGAATTAAACATGTCATAAAGAAACTACATACCCACTGTACCTATCATAGCCCATCCACTTATGCATAAATTTCAAGATTTGCGAAACAAATTTTTACATACAATGCATCGTCTTCAAACTTCGTTGAACAGTTCTGTTTGTAATAATTTCACATAATATTAAAATTAGATTATTATCAATACATTTAATTACATCACTGAGCAAACTCAATATCTTGATTCTTGTTAAAAAATACAATGAACAATTACTTCTATGAAATGTTAGATAGATATTGGGACATCCTCTGATGCATCAGACAGGTCGACAATCCTGTCCCACTTCTTCCCCAGGACAGAGGGCACGTTTCTTTACCTGATGTTCCTCGGATTCCTCCACCCCCATTTCCTTGGCAAATTTTTCTGTTCCTTCGAAACAGAACGACTATTGGAGTTACCCATGGCTACCCCAGCTTTATTTATTCACAATGCAATTAGCACAGGAATCTAGTTATATTGTGCCAGTACAACACAGCTATCACAATTTTAAATCCTGACCAGTGATGCATGTACATGCTCTCTAAATGTGGTGACACATGGGATGACTTGGAAAGTGCCACCTAGGTTGCACTTTGGCACGACCTGGGTGGTGCTTTTCAGAGTATTCAATCAGTTTTATCTGAGGAGAAAATGCAAACCTGGGTTGCTTTGCTTATGTCACCCTTTGCATCAAATCCATATAAAACAAAAGGTTGGCAACATGACGAATTTGGAAATCGAGGATGGTCGACCATCGTGTGCAATCTGTCGAGCAGTGCTACCCTATGACAGGTAGATGAATGTAGAAATACATTCATCTACCCCATGTCACCACCAAACAGAAAAGGAACTGCCCTTTTTCATTGGACAAAAACAAAGGGCAAGATTCACAAGGGAAGGTGTAGAGAAGTAGAAGTGAGATCTCATCATTGGTTGTTCCAATATGTTGCTCCCATAATAAATTTGTCTGTTGGATGGATGTCTATTTGATGCAAGGCACTCAATAAAAATTTGAACACTACTTTCTCAGCATACTCAGAAGTACTGTCACAGAATTAAAGGTAACAGTAATTCTAGGTTGGTTAGGATTGTATTGAGCAAGAGCCATATTTGGTCATGCTGAGACAAAGAAAATACTTTTAATAATAAAAGAATCTAATACTTTTTGTGGTACAAAATATATTCAAGTTAGTATATTTGTTTACCAAAAGAAAATAGCTTAATGGGAGTTTATCAGTTTCTTGCAGATTCAGTGCTGGGTTTTGTTGTTGGACATCTGATAGTTATTTGGGTTTATGACATTTGGCCAAGCATAAGCCAAACATCCAAGTGGACAGACACAAAAGAAAAGTTTTACTTACACAGAAGAGAAATACATCCAGGGTAAGTTATAAAATTGCACCTGTACTGCCTAAAACTCAGGTTGCTAGAGCAGTGAAGCTAACCCACTGAGCCATGGTGATCCCTAATAATTCCACGATAAAACAAAAATCATGAAACCCCACATTACATGGAAACAATTATCTATAGCTTATGCTGTAGCAAACTATTTGCTGCACACGAGTTAGTAAACGTCTCATCAAATAACGTAAAGTGTAATAACTTACCTTAAAATTTCAGGTTTAGTTTGATCCTCGAAATTTTGATATTCTTCTGTAGTATACAATCGATAACAAACCCCACTGTAATAAAACAAAATATTGCATAACAAATGATACATCAATGCATTTATTGAACAATTTTAAATAATAAAGAACAAAAACATACTGGTAAAAGATACCCTTCATGAATCTTAAATTCAATTACAACAGCATACAAGATCAGTTTCAAAAACTGTTACTCAACATGCTGTTAAAAAAATTTAATCGAATAGAAAAGAAATAAAAACAAGAACATTTTATGTATTCAGCAATCTCTAATGCTTTGACAAAACAAATCCTTAAAAATTAAAAAATGTCATACAATATTGTTTTTATAGCTTCTTATTGAACAGCATGTTACAGAAAAAATAATCTGAAATAACAATACTTATAAAAAATACACAATCTCAACAAAAACAGTCACTCAGATAATTCAGTCAAATATTTCTCAGCATTGATAGAAAAATAGTTTAGCACTAACTGAACTTACTCAAATTCCCTTCCAGCCCTACCAGCTCTTTGCTCAGCTTGAGCTTTGGATATCTTTTGAACACTCAACACATCAAACCCACATGAGGCATTAAAACTTCTAAAAGGAATGAAAAAATACCACGCTAAAATAAATTGCAATGTACTACCGAGCATTTTGAACACATTTATAACATTCAAAATAATCATTTTAGTCAGAAAACATGATTTGCTAGAAATATGAATAAGTTGGTATCGGGTTTTATGGTGCAAGAGTCATTTGGCTAAGCTGAGTCAAACACAAGACAACAAAGGTAGAAAAAAGCAGAAGGGTTAGCGAGGATAAAATAGAAGGGAGGACAAATCACTCAGGTACCTCTGGGTTGTGACACCTAAAGAGGGCAAATATGAGAAAGAGGTGTGACAATTTATATAATTCCTAGAATGCAACATACAGTGATGGTAATTGCTACAAAGTATTTTGGAGCAAATCTTGGAGCAGGTAAATTAACATTTTGGAGCAGCCAGACTGTCTTTTGGAGCAGTGGAAGATATTTTAATAATGAAACTAATAAAATTCAGGTTTTTAAACATATGACTATGAATGATAAACAATAAACATAATTGTAAACTATTACAAAATTCATTTTAAATACTTACTAAAATTGATGAAATAATGTGTGAATAAGAAAACATACATAAAAACTTACCAAGCGTTTTCCATTTCCATAAAGTTATGTGCAAGGTAAGAAATAACTATGACATTAACATGACTAATAAACATTTTATTAAACAAAAAAATATTATTTTCTTTTCTTATATTTGTTACATCCCAATTGCGCCTTTCTGTTTTCTTCTAAGGCACATATCGTTTTGGACATTCTATCTTTACCTTCTTTAAAAAGAATCTGTCCGCATTCAACAGCACTCATATCTTTGTCTGCAATACCTTGTGAAATCTTGCTTTCAGCATGATTTAATAGTTTTTGAGAAAGTTCAAGTTCCTTTTGCAATTCAATTTGTTTCGACTTTAATTTTAAATCTTCCTCATTATGGCAAATATTTTCTACTTTTCTCTTTTTTTGTTCTGATGTTAACAGCAATCTGTCATGATACCGCCTCCAGGAATTTCGAACTGATTTAATCAAAGCCGTAGTAACTTGAAAGTTCTTTATGCTTTCTGTATTAGTAAAATGTGACTTAATTTGCCTTATACCATTTATACTGTATACAGTCAGATTACTCCTATTTTCCAACATGTGATTGTTCTCACTGAAGCCTCTTTCTACATCAGAGTTTCCATGAGCTAAACTTAAGAGAGACTTGACAAAAATAGGCAAAATCTCAAACTTAAACTTGCCAGATGATTCTCTTATATTAAATATATTCCTCCAATAATGGTCTATACGACTATATATTGAAACTTCTGGAAAATGAAAGCTATCAATGGTTTCACATTGATATTTGATCCATTCATCTGATAGAGCAGATCCTTCACTTGGCTTTACAATAAATGGAAAAGATGCTGCTAAAAACTTCAGAGAGCTTAAAGATTTTTCTTCAGTTCGCTTCATGGGATGAAGGCAAGAGAGATGTCTTAACAAATTATTTTCAAAAGGGAGTTTTTTAATTAGATAACTTGTGCATGTTTTATAAAACAAACGAGTACCTAAATTTATATCTTTCTTTTCTGCGTCAGAAAATTTAGATAATTCTTCCAGGGTGTCGAACCCAATTTCAACCAGTTTTTTCCATTTTCAATTTCAATAGACTTAAGTAAATATCCATCTACATTTTGAAATGCAGACATCTTCAGAAAACGTCCCATTACTTTTTTTACAAGAGAAGTTAATTCTTCATGCAAACGATGAATTAATGGCTTATCATTTTGGAAAGTTTTCAGGAATTGTCCAAACAGATCAGAAGCATTTTTCAAAAATATTGCTTTCACTAAAAGTAATTTATCATGGATAAAAGCCTCCTTTATTCTTCTTAACCTAATGCCTTCATTTCTACATTTAATTTCTTTCGAAAAAAATGTTTTAAGACATTCAAACTGTTCAATAAATCTTCCTAGTGAAATCTGCAGGGTAAGCCATCTATTGTCAACATGGCGCAAAAAAACATGGTTGGGCAAACCAAGTTCAATCTGTAAATTCAAAAGTTCTGATGATTGCATAGCAGACCTTTTAAAAAAATAATATATATCTATTATTAATTCCTCAATCTCTTTTCCAAATGCAGACAACCCCTTACCAAATGCATTGTGTACAATGTGTAGTGGACAAGTTGAAACATCCACTATTTGTGGATAATTTTGCTTCAGCATTTGATGAACGCTTTTCATTACTGCTGGACCATCAGTATAAACACACAAAAGTTTTTGTGATGGCAGAGGACTCAGTGACTCACAAATATGTTTAAATATGTTTTCAGCAGTACTTCTACCAATAAAAAAAGATTCTAAATGATTAGTTTGAACCTCTTGGTGAGTTTTACTAAAATAACGTATTAAAATATCTAACTGCTGAGTACGTTTCTCAGGCACTGGTGTTTCATCTATCATAATGGTAAAAAAGCAATTTGAATTAATGATATCATCAACTAATTTATTTTTTAAATAAGGACCTATCCCATCAGATATAAAATAAGATATCTTGTTTCGACTATAGCTTAATTCTTTTGCAATTTGTGAGTCTGGAAACATACGGGGAAATAATTCATTAGCACTTTCACAAAAACTATATGGTATATCGTGTTTTGCAACAGTAATAGCAAACAAGGTTTCAGATGTAGTGACCAAATCAGCATGAGAACAAGCTGGAGGATATCCGTTTTCAAAAGTAAGGCGTAACTGGGAAGATGCCTTTAGTTTCCCACTTCCATCTCTTCTCTTAAGACAAATTTTTTTATGTTTGTCAGCACTTGCATGCCTTTTTACTGCCGATATGCCATGATGCTTGCAATTTATCACAATGTTGCAAAATGTGCAGATAGCTTCTTCTAGCTTTTTCCCAGGCAAACACCAAATAGATATAATATCTCCATTGCAATCTGTTTCTGACAGCACATTTGGGTTAAATTTGGTACTTCTCCCTGAAAAGTACAAATAAAAGTTATTAAATATTTATATAGTTCAAAAATTAAGTCAAAATTATTTATTTATTTGTCATCACACATTTTAAAACCTTTTATAAACAAGGGCAGATCCTTGGGGGGGGGGAGAGAATTATGGAGAGAATCTACGCCAGAAAGTTTTTCAGTGGAGGGAAAGCAAACTTTAAAAAGTCTCAGAAGACAAATTACTTTACAAATATTTTCACAAATAAAAAATTAGATGTGGATTTTCAAGGGGGTGCATTTGCCCCCCTTCATGGCCTTAGTCAATTTGTGTACCCCAGTATCCATGTACTACAATAATCTTAAATTTAATTGAAATCGCAGAATTTTCAATTTAAATAAGTTAAATTGAAAATTATGACGATCTATTTAAACATTTTAAATGTTTAAGTAGATCATCACTGGCGCATTATTGTACATAAGGGGAGGGGAAGATTCGCGGGAAATTTTCTATGGGGGGGATAGCTTTAGTCTCATAAGACAATTTACACCACAAATACAAAATTTTCAAAAAAAAATTAGTTACATGTGGATATTCCAGTGGATATGAATATCCAGAGTATATGAATAATATACACTCACTTTTAAAAAGTAATGTTCAAACATAATATGCAACTATGGATGTAGAACACAACAATAAAGTGTTCTACTATTGATGTATGTAACCCTGATACCATCGAAATATAGATTTCTTATTTGCACTATTTTGGAAATATTACTTTTCTTATTTCATACATTCAACCATCATAAAACGAGGAGTAATAAAAAACAGAAATCTGCCAGATATGAAGAGTATTTTGAAAATTTATAATACTTCATTTAATCATTTCTTTTTAACATAAAAAGCTAAACTAACTACAAACATA
Source organism: Meta bourneti (assembly GCA_933210815.1). Taxonomy (NCBI): domain Eukaryota; kingdom Metazoa; phylum Arthropoda; class Arachnida; order Araneae; family Tetragnathidae; genus Meta; species Meta bourneti. Next base: position 5,439,281 of record OW119926.1, read on the forward strand.
AGAATATATATAAAATATTTAATTAATGTAGCACAAGAACAAAAAATTCTAAAAAGAACTTCTCAAAACTCACCTTCAGACATCTTGAAAAATGTTCCAATGGAAACTGCTACTAGTATTAGAAAGAATAGCACACTTCACATCGGCGTTAAAACACGTGCAAAGTAATTCTTTATAGGCCAAGGTCAAACAGTCGCCAAACGAAGCAGTCTGTGTTACGATTGCTATGTACTTCTCCCAAGCACCTGACCTCAGCAAAAAGTGCAGAGGCGAAAAGTGGAAGTTTTTATTTCGCTGATACTTCAGAAATTCGCCATTAGGCCATATTCAGGTATGATTAGCAGTCGCTAAGCAGCGACTGATAACGTGAAAATGATGTCAGTCTGAAATGTGAAAATCGTTACTGCTTACATTTATCAGTTGAATTTGAATTCTTACATAGCGGGGGGGGGGGGGGACCTGGTAGCGGTAACCAATCATAGAACGCAATACATCGGAATTTCGTTAAAAGAAGCGCTCTTTCCTTCCGAAAAACCAAGCTTTTGCATAGGGTTGCCATAAAGCTGGATCAAAACTGCAAGGTTACCATGTTCGACATCTCCGACCTCAAGAGTGAATTTTATTATTACTCGAACGCGATTTGGAGCAAGCAATACGCTATGGCGCATGCTGGCGCAATTGGAGCAGAATTACCATCACTGAACATACTATTGCCCAACTAGTAATCTGGTAGCAGTCGTGTTTGCACATTTTAGTTAATGTATCATCTCAACCTGAAACTGAGAACCATCCGTTGATTGATTATTGTGAAAATAGAGATCTGCATGTTCTTATCCCAGAGTAAAAAACAAATTACACTAAGTCATTGTGTCTGCAAAAAAAGTTTTTGAGCAATGGCAGATGTGAGGGAGAGGCTGGTAATAAGCCGCACTTTGCACCCCCCCCCAGGTGGGAAATGATTTTTCTAGCCATCAATGAATATCATCTTCAAATGGCCAGATCAGAGCCTGGCAAGCATAAAGAAAGCTTTCCGGGGCAAATTTAAGGCAAGCAGCTCTCCTGGTGTTCCACTGAAGTACCAGTGATGAAACGGTACTGGAGATTATCTGCATGCAAACTTTGGAAGTAAAAATGAGTGTTAAACAGAGAAGTTAACATCATCTAGACATTTTGTGTAAAAGTCAGTAAAAACTGCTAGTGAAATATTGAAGCTGTTGAAAGTAGCATGTGGTGTACTCTGAAAAAGGCAAGTGAGATTTCAAAGATGGGCAAGAACAAGAAGATGTGAGCAACAACCAAAGTGAAAAAAAAAACGAGTCGGAAATATGAACCGATCATGCTAGTGCGTTTCTTCAATCACATAAGCCATAGTGAGTTTCTGGCTAAAAGAAATCGATTATCGAATCATGACATTCTGCTTACTAACCCAACTTAGACAAATGATTCCTGGCTATTTCCAAAATTTAAGACTGCTGAGAGCACAGATTTTCTGACATCCATGATATTCACCATATAATAAAGGAACTCAAGAGTATTCCAGAAAGTGTTCCAGTCCTGTTTCCAGAAATGGGAACACCATCTAAACTAGACAGACAAGAGGGCTAATTCAGAGGCAATTAATGTACAGATCCAAACGCATGGTTTTGTAGGTGTATTCCGAGAATTAACTTGTCAAATCCTGTACTTTAAATTCATAATGGTTGTACAAATTTTGAAATCTCCCAAATCTATACATTAATATTGCCATAAAGTTATAAATATTTTATTCCAATGACACTAAAATCAAAAGGATTATTTTACAACAGTAATGATCAATTAAGATACTGGAAATGCATTTCCACCAATTTTCAAAAGAAACAATATCTAGTAAAAAAATTTGCATTGTTTTAGGTATTAAATTAATTAAGTTGGGACTGCATTTAATATGAAATAAGCTATTTTGGTTTCACAAAGCAAATCAAAAATGCTTTGAATAATATGATCATAATGAAATACTATAACTGACTTAATTGAATTTAAATGATCATGAGATTTAGAAAATATAATCATCTAAATTGTTCATTTTCTGTTAATAGAAATATGAATACTAAAAAACTGTCCAAGGTGAGTTATTTAAATTGTATCCAGAGAAAATAAAATTAATTTCATCAATTTTTTAAAGTATTCAAACAGACAATTCATATTCAAGACTAACAAAAATCTTTGGCCTATTTGGAAGCGTTTTTCTCCATGATAGGTAAGGATGTTTAAAATATACTCACTCAAATTATTAAAATCATGGTAACTTCTATTCCTTATTAAGATGTTCTAGTTATTTATTTAGTATTGTATAGTGTTCTTGAAAAAATACTTATAAGAGAGTTAACACATTGACTGCTGATCTCGCGCCAGCACGTGATTTGGCGTTATCGGTGAAGGGCCAATCACGCGCAGGCGCGTTGTGTGGGGTGATGTCTCAGGTGCCAGTCACGCTCGGGCGCTGGAAAAGCTATGCCTCATTGTTTGTTCTCCAGTTCAATCGGAATTACGTTTTGGGTATGTATTGGTGTGGAGTGAAGGTTGGAAACTAGTTGTAAAGGTGTGTGGTTTCTGATTTATTGCTTTGTAATATAATGAGGTAACATGAGTTGTACAGATGATAGTTCTGCAGGGCCTTCACGTGCAAAGAAAAGGAAGTTGAAATAATAAAAAGCTAACGGACGAGTACCCGAGTGATTTTAGTTATGACAGTGACGAGGAATTATTTTCTCCCAAAGATGCCCATGTGTCGGATTCAGATTTCATGACAATGTCAGTCCACACACGGCCAATCGAACTCAAGAGCTGATCGGATCACTTGGCTGGGAACAACTTGATCACCCTCCGTACAGCCCCGATCTAGCGCCCGGTGACTACCACGTGTTCCTGCATTTGAAGAGGCATCTGGGTGGTCAGCGCCTCGACGACGATGACAAAACGACTGTGTTGCAATGGTTGTCTAATCAGGCGGCTTATTCCGATGGTATTCAAAAGCTGGTTGTACGATACGATAAGTGCCTTAATATTGGTGGGAATTATGTAGAAAAGTAGATAAAAGTACAGGCTTTGATGTAAAAATAAAATTGTTAAGAAAAGTCTACTTGTTTTATTTTTATTTCAAAACAGTACTTACTTAAAAACACGCCTCATATAAAAAATGTAATTCCTCCTTCAGTAATTTCCTCCAGATCACATTTTTAGGGAATGGGCGCGAGCAGCGAGTCCCTTCAATTTTGATTACTGTTTAATTTGGTTTTGATTTCACTGATATTGTGATTCATTTAGATTGATTGTTGGAATCAGTGAGGATTAGCATTAAGACTTTTAAAAGTATAGCGTTATATTTAAAGATTGAATCACATTTTTATTTCAGTAGGTTATTTCATAACTTACTTTTGAATTTGTATCTTTTATGCAATTTTGATTATTACTCTTTAATTTCGTTTTGATTTTGCTGACATAGTAGTGGTTTTTTCATAATTTACTTTTGAATTAGTATAATTTCTGTATTTGTATAATACAAGTCTATCAACACTACATGTGACACAGATGAGGCCGTGAACTACACAACAGAGTTATTTAACACCATCTGGAGTACTCTCGCACATATTAGAGCTGAAGATTGGGGCACCGATTATGTTTCTCACAAACCTGCATCCACCTTCACTCTGTAATGGAACAAGACTCGCTATCAAGAAACTGATGCCGAATATTATTGAAGCCACCATCATGACTGGACATGCTGCATGAAAAACTGGACATGCCAAATGGAAGAACATTCAACAGTGTATCAAAAAGCTCTCTAAGCAAGAACCAGTAAGGTGAAAGGAATGAGGCGACATGACCGTTTCATGTCAGGTGGTGGGACTCATTCTTAAAATTATTGTTTTTAGTGTTTTCAGAATCAGTGAGCACATAACACACAAGAATGATGTCACTGCAATGCTGTGCAGGTACTACTAGTTTATTAAGTCTAAAAATTTCACATCACTCATTATGGGTTAAACTCAAAGTAATCTAAACCACTTGAGAACCAGATGGAAAAACATTGCTTATGCTTGGCATTTTTTGGCACTGTTCAATTTACTCTATCATGTGATTTACTTTTATAATTGCTATGTCGAATTTTAATCTTTCAAAACTTTACCCAGCTATATTTCCTAATACATTAATGTTATACATCACATACATATTAATGTTTAACATAAATCAAAACCGTCTGAAAACTACACTGACTTGCATCTCATGTTCAACAAATTTAAACTTGTATGGGCAAGGAATTAATTGAAATCATAAAAATCCGATTTAAATTAAATAAATCCGATGTTTTAGACTTTCTTAAAAATCTGGAATTTTTTCATACCCCACTATTCAACACAAAAGTAAAAATTTATAACAATATCAATTTTAATTTTAACTTATTTGTTTAATATTTCATTTAAAGCAATAATAAAAGATTTTACAGACATTCATGTTTTAAGATTCTGTGTTTCAAGGGCAATTTCAAAAATAAAGAAACAAAAATTATATTAGATTTAAAAAGCATAAACATAAAACAGAACATTTAAATATATCAAGTGGTTTTTACATAAATTATGAATTTATTCTAACTAAAAAATACATTAGATGTAAAAGTCATTTCAGAAACTTACTTAGCCTTCACCATACCAGTATCAACAACATATTTAATATTAGGAATAGTAATTGAAGTTTCAGCTATATTTGTAGCGAAAATAACTTTCCTAGTACCCTAGAAAACAAAATAAATCAAATTTTGAATTAAACTTGTGATGTAAATTGACATCGAGGACAGCACCTTGTAATTTTGAACCAAGGTCAGATGACAAGAACTGAGCTGCCACACCACCTCTCCAAACCACCAACAAGACAATATACAAGGCCACGATAGATATAAAGTGCCCCCACTGACACGACAGTCTTTGAGTGAATCAAGTTTCAAACACGCAACCCTCCAGTTGCTAATCCGCTAAATAATGTTGCATCCAACATTTTATAACTAAATAAAGCAAAAATTATTCAATGTCTTTTTTAATTTTAAGTAATCTCAAATGGTACATAACTTATATACTTAGTTTTAACATTTTATTTTTACTAATTTTCCTCGACATTGTCGGATTTCATAACATGTTATTTAAGGACAAACTGTGCAAGGAATAAACAAAAAAAGAGTAACATTGCCACAGGATCTAAAACTAGATACAGAAAAGAACTGAACAAGCTAATTTGCACTACATTAAACACTGGAATTTGAGATGTTGTCAGTGCCATCTACTGCTAATGCACTTAACTAATAAACATATTAAATCTATCAATATTCATTTGTGAAGCAAATAAATTTTAATCCCTATACTGATTTAAATTTTCAGGAGCACATTATCACTTCATAAAGACAGTTTATTTCTCAGCAAATTATTAATCACAATGAAAAATTACCAAATATACAACTAGAATAGAAAACAAAGATATTAAAAACTCTTACCTCAGGTGCTGGTTTAAAAACAGCTAGTTGTTGATCAGAGGGAAGACAACCATAGAGTGCACATGGATAGATTTTGCCCACATCTGGTAACAAATTCAATTAGATATTAGTGTTTCTAAAATTTCAAAATACTAATACATTTTATTCTTTATTTTTCATTAAAATAGAATACTATCGAAATTACTAATCAAAACACAGCAAATAAAGGTACTTTTCCATTATAGCCATACCAATAAATTTTGCTACCAATATGGCGTATTTTTGCTTATTTTTTGAGCTATTTGCACCACCATGCCACCTTTTTGTTTGATGGCGCCATTTTAGCTTATTCCTTTGTTAGTGCAATGGATTTCACAATTTAGGATTTCCAAGAGATGAACAAGCGGCAATACTATTTGGTCAAGAAATATTCTTCACAAAGATTGTGTTTGAATAACCACCTAATGAAATTAAAATCCAACTCGAAGCCGAAATGATCATGTAGCCTTTGTTCATGCCGTGAAAAAAAAGGTGCCCAAACAAAAGTGTGGTTTACTGGATGATGCATTGCTTACGTTACTGCCATACGATTCATTTATTCATGGTATCAAGAGTTAACGTCTATTGAATTCTGTGAATTCCAGCATGAAACACAACAGTAGATTCAAATAATTATATGCGAGAAGTATGTGCCAGTTCTTTGTTATCTCGCCCTAACGTAAAAATCAGTGGAAGTAATAAAATTATTGAAATAGATAAAACCTTATTTACAAAAAGAAAAACATCACACAGGGCATGTTCTTTCCTTAATGGGTTTTCGGAAGAATGTGTCGAGAAACAGAATGACTTCTGGTTGCTGTTCCCGATCGTTTGATAAGAACTTTAATGGCCGCAATAAAACTAAAACCACATCTTTTTTCTGTATTTGTTTATTGTTAGTTGGGCCGGAAAGAAACGGAATTAAGTGATGACTTTAATGGAAATGAGTGTAAGGTTATAACGGAAGAATACCCATATCACCCATACATATTTTGCTCTAGGTCAATAGCTCTCAACCTTTTGAGACCATAGTCAGGTAAATTATTTCTTAAGATGAGGGACGATAGGAAAACATTTACTCATAAATACCTTTCTAATTTTTTAAATTTATGGCAAAGGACAAGGAGTCCCAGCAACATGAACACCACGCTAATCAGGTGATCCTTCCATCACATCCAGCTGGAACGAGAATACTTTCTCTTTTCAAAAGAAAATTAACACTTTGATGTGAGAGGAAAAGGGAACGATGCACTTTTTAGCAATGCACTTAGAGATGCACTCTCCAGCAAGTCACAAGTCTCCATCAAGACTTAAATTTATAAACATAAATTATATTTGAAATTGCTTTGATGATATCGTTAGGGCTGTCAGTCAAAGCACTTGTAAAATAGTAGCATAAATTCTTCAAAATAGAAGCTGAAGTTTCCTCTTAAACCCAATCTTAGTAACAATTTTAGTAGCTCATATATACAATGAATCGGCTAAAACACAAAATGTGCTAATTAAGTATAAAACAGGGATTGAAGATCTCACCAAGAAATTTAAATTTTATAAAAAATATTTCTTTTTCATGTTTTCATGACTATCTAACAAGTACAGATTCCGATGTTTTTGTTTCATGGTTGCCATAGCTTGGCACCAAACCTTCGAAACTGGCATTCCTTGAAAAAAGAGTTTCCCTCTAAAGAAAACTTTAAAAATATTTTTTCCATCCGCTATTAGTTAAAGGGACTAAATTTTTGTTAACCTTCGGTGAATTTTCAAAAAGTCAGTTTTGAAAATAAGATTGGATTGGACGTTGGGGTTTTATGGCGCAAGGTCCAAAAGCGGACAAGCTGCGCCAAACACAAGACAGAACATTAAAACATTTAAAAATGAAGTCTGAGACAAAGATAAGAGTTCGATTTAAAACATGAAAAATGTACTTTTGAAGGGGAGCCCTCACATCCGAAGAGGCAATGAGAGAGGAAGAAAAAGTAAAAAGCAAAAGGGTGGGGTAGGGGGAAAATGAAAGGGAGGGAAGATCACTCAGGCACCCTAGGGTCATGAAGCCTGTACAAACCTAAAGAAGGTATGCCCCTGAGGGTTTTGAAAATAGGAGCTTTTGAGGTGATTTTGCTTAAGATAGCCTAGTTAAGGTTGAAAAATAGTAGCAAAAAGCCTCCTTTTAGTAGCCTGTAGCCAGCTGTGTATTACTATACATATCAGTACTTAAATGAAATAATAATTCACTTCAATGTTACCTGCAGGTAAAGAAAGAGCACCTTTCTTGAAGTCAGAAACCATACCATCTATTTCCTCTTGACCAGTGCAAAATACCAATATATCCCTAAAAAATTATGCAATTGAAATACTTTTTCAGTTCAAAGCTACTAAAAATGAACAGAATAGACACCTTTTGTTAATGCAAACTCAAATGAACATTTTTTTCTAGGAATGAATAAAAAAACAAGATATTTAACACTGAATTATAATTCAAAGACACGATAACTACCCTGCATCCTCACTCTGATGGATCTGGAACACTGTGGTCAATGCTGATTGAACATAATTCGGCAGCGGAGTATCAGAAGTCATTATCTAGAAAATGTACAAGTCATGTTTTAAACATTTATAATGCATACATATCACATGGGGAGCAAAAGAAACAAAAACGAATATCTAGGATTCCCACAACAGAAAAATTAGAGCCTTATTTCTCTCATTCAGGCTATTTTTCATTCTTTTAAGGCTGCATTTCACATAGATCACAATAGATTAACCCAGGTGAAGTGCATTAACCCAGCAAAGTACCAGGTGGTTAGCATTTGTGAAGAAATTCACAAATGCTACCCTAACGAAAAATTTCTATAGAACGTGGTCTTTCTTTTTCTTGATAAAGACACAGGACTACTATACATTAAGGATGTGATCTACATGTTAGTGAAGGCCTATGAAGATATGCCTAACACTATGTTTACTAAATCTTGGAGAAAACTCTGGCCAAGTGTGCTGGAAGCCATCGAAACATAAAGATAATCCTACAGCTGTACAGAATACTACAGAGGCACCTGAATCAGATGACACCAACCTACTCAATGATTTACAGAAACTTCCTGAATGTGGGTCTAAGTGCAGAAGATGTGAACGAATGGGTTAATGCTGACGAAAGTCTTGAAAACGAGTTTTTAAGTGACGATGATATAGTGCAAGCAGTTATTGGTGGAGATGATCGAGAAAATGAAGAAGTTATTCAAAAGGAGTATGTAGGAAAAGTAAGCCATGTAGAAGCAAAAGCCGAACTTGAACTAGTAACATCCTACATTGAACAGTAAGAGTCCACTCCAGGTGACATAATGTTTGTTAAAAAATGCTGTGACTTTGCTTTCAAGAACAATGCACACAAACAAAAGAAAATCGACAATAATATTGAGAGCTTATTTTTTTATATTTACAGTACAGTATTGTGCTAAATGTGAGATTTAATTTTCTGTTTAATAAGGACTAATATGTATACTGCAATTATGTACTGTAAATACAGTAGCCTACAGTAACATGTGTTTAGTTTTTTCCCAACAAAGTAAGTCCTTCAAGGGTAAGTTTTCTTAATTATATACATCATCTTACAATAAAGTAGGCTATATACTTAGTTTTATTCTAATAAAAACGATTTCAGGAGTGTATTTTAATGTTATTGAGGGAACGACAGTTTAACCAGCTAAATCGTTATCCGGCCTGGCTCCCAGTCCCGAAGTAGCCGGTTAAGAGGGAGTCCACTGTACCACATAAAATAAGCCATTAGAGCAATGCCTGTGAGAATATGTTTAGTACAATCTAACATTATTTAGCAATGTGTTGGAGTATCAGTGCAAACAATTAGACTTGTGTGGTTCATTGAACAATTTAGATCTGATGTTTTAAATTGTTCTCTATTCTTAATATCAAATAATTTCACATTAAAATATTACTCAAAATATAATTAAGACTATAAAACAAATAATTTTACATTTCTAAATAATCCATAATCAAATGTAACATTTTATACAAATTGTTAAGCTAACAACTATTAACTACGAAACTTAAGAAATATGGTTTTTGAAAATTCACTTTAATAATAAAACCTAACATATATTTTTCTCTTATGGCAGACTAGACCTGAGGTAATTGTTGGTCAAAATTATTTTCCCAACTTGTAATCAAAAGCAGGGGTGTAATTTTATGTAAAGTAATTATTTTTTAGTCTAAAAGTACACAATTGTTGTGTGTTGATATGATGTAGGTGAATACATAGCAAACTAGTTTAATAGCAATCTAGTAATGAGAATTACACGGTGCAATAATGAATTTCAACATGGTCTGTTCCACTTTGAGCAGATGGAAAACAAAATGTGAGAAAATGTGCTGCAAAGATAAAGGGGCACTGAATGAACTCGGGACTCCCCTAGCTGCCAACAGATAGGAGCTGTGAAAAGGGGCGATTCCAGAACAGGAATACATGCCAATGATTAATTAATTAAACACCTTTAAACTTACATTCAGTGATAAATTTAGTTAAAATTTTAACAAATACCAGTCAAAGCATTAAAAATTTTTAGATTTATACTAGAATAAGACTTACTGAAATATTGTAACCTCTTCCAGTGATAGTACGATGAGGAGCTTTGAAGTAATCACAAATATGCTTAGCATCTAAAGTGGCAGACATAACAATTATCTAAAATGATAAAAATTTACAAATTAACAGGTTGAAAAATTTGACATTACGAACAGAATATTTACAAGAGAATCAACTGAAAAAGTTATTTCGCTTTTATACATAGGCATTTTATTCCCTGTCAGAAGGCTTTTTTGAGGTAGTTTTACGAAATATTAATGGTAAATTTAACTTATAAGACATTTCTATTTCTCCATTAATAACGAAAGCAAGCAATTTTTTTAAAATGAGTACAATTTGAATTGGCATTCTGAAAATAAAATGTGTTTCAATGGAGTGTTCAGATAAACTACTGCATCAATGTAAATGAAGTATTTAGCATAAAATCACAAAAAAATCTTAAAACAGAAGACATGTATTGATGTAAACTCCTAAAATGAATAAAAAACTAGTAAATATATCAATATTCAAACAAACATTAACCATTAACAAATTTGAAAAATACTGTTGATTGTAGATCACTGAAGTTGAAATACTTACAACACTCGTGACTGTCACTGAGCAAAATTTAGGAATTATTATCTAAAAATTCATGTCTTTGTTGCCTTGTTTATTATTTAATACATTTGATAAAGGGATAGAAGAAAATAATAATTATTTTCAGATACAACATGTATGATATATCAAGCTGAAAACATAGTTTATAACTGAGACTTAACTCTTATATGGTATGGGGAAAAAATCAAATCAACATTGGAAATAAATAAAATAATTTTTGTATCATTAAAAGAGGATTTTTTATTCCAATAAAACTGCAGAGAAATTTTGGGCCGATTGTATTCATTGGTATACAGATGCCATTTGAAATGGGTTCTCTAATAGATGATTGAACATAACAAACTAACCTTCAGAGGTAACAAACATCCTTTTTCTCTTCGAAGCTGAGCTTTTTTAACAATTCCCATTAGGAGATCAATGCTCAAAGTTCTTTCATGGACTTCGTCTAGAATTACAACACTGTACCTAAAGTAATATACAAAGTTAGAACAGGATTTTTAAAAATACCATTCAATATGGCCTATAAAACAAAATACCTAAATATTACTTAGAAAAACTCCATCCTCATATGGAAAAATAAAAGCACTCTAATATAAGGATCTTTCACTTTCTTACAACATACGAGGTGTGATTGGAAAGTTATAAGACAGGTGCCGCCGTTGCTCAAAAGGAGGGGCTATGTTTGCCTGTGCTGGTGTGGAGAAAAAGCTTGTTTTGTCCTTGAAATGTTCTAAAAATATCACAGCGATATCTTTGTTCAGTACAGAGTGGAATCCTGGTGAGTGAAGACGTGTTTATAGATCTTGGCAGATTATTGATTTTGCAAAATGGATGAAAAAACAGAACGAGTTTGTACCAAATTTTGTTTTAAAACAGGGAAATCAGCTTCGGAGACTTATGAACTCATAAAACAGCTTTCGGGGATAAATGCCTGAGAATTTCATGAAATGAATTTGTCCCTAGGGGCACAGTCAAACAGGAATACTATAAGTGTCCTTCAGCGTTTGCGCGAAAATGTGTGGAAGAAAAGGCCTGCACTCTGGCAAGAGAAAAGAATTGGGTCCTCCACCATGGCAATGCACTGGCTCATAGTGCGTTCTGGATCACAGAATTTTTGGCCAAATTCAAAATTCCTGTGCATCCCAACCCCCTTATTCCCCTGATAATAGCCCCTGTCGACTTGTTTCCTAAATTTAAATTTTCACTGAAAGGAAAACGATTTGACTCAATAGAAGACAGAGGAAAATAAGGAGAGGGTTCTTAACACCGTTAAGAAAGAAGATTTCAAGGAATGTTTTCAAAAGCAGAAACACCGTTGGAGTCAGTGTGTTCAGTCAGAAGGGGACTACTTTGAAGGAGATCCATCTCAATAGCCTGTAAGTACTGCCATTTTTAAATTACAAACCCTGTCTTAAAACTTTCCAATCACACCTCGTATATCAGTGTCATCATTACATCAAATGTCACAATGAATGGAAAGTATAATGTCAGTCAACCAAAAAGTACTTTAAGGTGAAAATGGGTAACACTGCTATATATGCTACTATATTGTGAGTAAATTTTGTAGGGGTGGCTAAGTTTATCACAGTACTGCCCCCTAAAACTTAGCAGCGGCTGAATTCAATGCATACTATTACAAGTTGGCAGATTGACAGGTTTGTTAATCCAAGAGAGCACTACCAAGATCAAAGGTATGCATGGTCATGCAATGGATGATTGAGACCGTATGAGTGTCACATGTTCCTTTAGCAAACGAGTACAAGTAGTTTTTTTAATGAGACTGAGGAGCAGCGAATACTGAAGCTGTGATAGGAGTGGAAGCAATCTGTTATCCAAGTTTCAGAACATTGTTGGAAGCAATATGCATTGCAATGGCAATCAATTCAACTCTTCAATGTGGACCTTCCATCAAAGTACATGTCGATTGAGTCAAGCCCTATATGGCTTGTTTCAAAGCACGTATGTTTACATATGTCTACCAGTCACCAATTGTTGGAGGACATGGAAAGACCATGCAACATCAGTCAACCAAAAATTACTTTGTGGTGAAGTTAATTTTTGTTGTGGTGACTAAGCTCTACCACATAATTTTATTCTAAAAAATTAGTTACATTTCACTGTGGTAAGGCATTAGGAATTTGGTCTGTGAATTTACAAAGTTATTAAACATAATACCTTATTAATGTACCACAGAATGCAGAAAATGGTAATACTGAATTAGCTTTGAGCAGGATATTAAAACATCCTTTTTAAAGAATTCAATAACAAAATCACAAGTACATTGAGACTGAACTGAAAATTGTTTTTCAATGCACCAAAACCGATCTTTTAGAATCATTCAATCTCAATATGGTTTTACATTGATTTTTGAACAGTTGAAAAAGATTAACATAGAAAAGTGGATTTCATAAAACCGGAATTATCAGTACGGACACATTTTATTTGAAGGATTTACAAATAATTTTACTTTATGTCAAACTTGGTAAAAATAGGCATAACTAAAATGTACTTTTGATTTGCATCAAAAATGTTTATTTATATTGAATAGCAAAATGCTCAAAATAGATTAATCAGATCTATGCATTTTGAGACCCATCCTCTTATCTGCATTCAATTCTATTTTAGTATTCTATGTGTTTTATTTGTTGTGTTTGAACAATCTAACGACTAATTAAGGTACAAAATATTTAATTACATGTAAAATATTATCACATCAAAAACTTCTTAGCATATCTAATTACACTACCATGAGCCTTATTGCAGTCTTGAGATAAATCTGATTTTAAAAAAAGTAAAAATGGCTTCAGTTTATTCATGTTTGCTGTGAAAAGGTTATTTACAGACATAACAATATCTTTTATAAGGTGGGACGGACAACATCGCAAGTTTAGCATGATCTTCAAATCTTGCAATAATTTTAATGAATAACTAAAAAATAAACAAAAACTAATGTTTCCTCATTGCATAAAATCTTGAATTAAATTTTCTTTTACTTTCTAACTAAATTCTATTTTGGGAAAAACAAGGCAAATTGTACCAAAGATATATAAATATGGATACTCACTCTAAAAGCAGGGTGTCAGTGATGGATTCTCGTAAAAGCATGCCATCAGTGAGAAACTGAAATTAAAGGAAAAAGTATACATTTTTTGTAATTGAAATTCTTCTTTAAAACAATTAAATGCTATATGACACAGTAAATTTTAAAACTAAAACCCCTAGAACATGATTTACACAATATTTACCTTTATTTTAGTAGCCGCAGATGTCATGTTTTCGAATCGAATACTATACCCAACCTGCAAGACAAATAAATTACATTGTTCTGAATACATTAATATCTCTTAATTGGAAATAAAATTGGAAATGGCACCAAATAAATACGTTTAGATACGATTTATTATGCAGTAGTGCAAATCAGTCGTAAGAAATTGCTCAAGGAAGCAGATGATAATAACGACACATTTCTGCAATATACTGTTGAATCTGCCTGTAATGAATGCTCGACTTTTGAAAAACTGCTGGGAAAATTTGATAAATAGAAATCCGAAATGATTTTCTTAGAAAGGGTTGATAACAGTTATATAATTTTCATTAAGTCAGGAAATCTGGCATTCCCTGCTGAAGTAAATAGTAAGTTATAATATCAAGAAAGTCTGATGTCAAAAACAAACAAATAATCCAACACTACATTATGAATTTTTTCAATCATACAAATTTCAGAATTTTTTTGCATTACATATTTATCACATATGATTAAAATGTTTTGAATTACTTCACTTATTTTGGAATAAAATAATTAATTGGTTCAAGACTTGCTTTTAAGAAAAGGAATTGCATTTTGAAAAAATTCCTACTTCTCATTAATTTTTAGATTGCAAAAATAACTTATTGGTGAAATTTTTTATATTTTTTTAAGTTAACAGTAAAAAATGAGACGAAATGAAAACACATAAATTTGAAATCAAATGTCTATTTTTTCAAATTCTTTGAGCATTGACATTTCATAGGTATATTCGAAGCACACAAAAAGGGCTTAAACATAACATACAAGAATTCAAAGAAGCAACCTCTTCAGCCGGGAAAACTATTGGGCCCAGTACACATCTTATCAGGTTAACAAAACGAAAGTTCATTTTCATAAAAATGAATAGTTCATTCTGCAACCTGTTAAACAAGGTTACCAGCTTGACTCTCTAGACCACCTGGCTTCTTTCAAATTTTGTCAAAAACTGTCTACATTATGCTGGTGTGGCTTGAACAAGAGATGCAAGAATTACAATGACAGTCAGCTAAGGGTAATACACCCTAGAGATAGATCATAATGTAAGTTATGTAGTAAAGAAAAAGGTCGAATTTCAATGTCACTTAGTACGCTTATTTAAATATTTTAAATCATAGTCAGGTTTACAGATTACTATCTTGATTATTTATTTTGTACTGGGATGTGTCAATAAATGACCTAGTGACCAAACGAAATCATTGAGTGGGGCTGTTCTGCTTATTTCTCTTTACTAACATAAAACTATAAAAGTATGGTGTACCTTATTGCCAAGTTCTGTTCCTGCTTCTTCAGCTACACGTTTGGCAATTGTAACAGCAGCAACTCTTCGTGGCTGAAACATATTTAGAGAATATGAGTTCTGAAATGCGTTTTAAGTTTTTAGTTAATGGAATCACTATAATTCATGCTAACATGTAGAATCTTAGAATATCATCGAATTTATCTAAAATTCCCATACATTTTCTATAAGATGTTAAAAATGAATGAAAAATAATTAAAATTTCTTTTTAAACATAGTAAATAACTAATAAAAATATCAAGACTATTCAAAAAAGGGGATACATCAAAATCAATTATTTTATCTTTGCATTTATAACTAAAATCAAAATTACCTGGGTTACGGCAATGCATTTATGCGTTGCAAATCCAGCGTCCAAAAGAAACTGCAAGTATAGAAATTCTGTTATTAAACAAACACCCAAGTAATCAAAATAGTTTAGAGTCAAATTGAACAAGTCACAAAATTGGGTTTGGATAGTTTTTTCCTTTTAATACTTTTATATTTATCCACCAGAGAAAACACATTTTAAGAAAAATACCTTGTATCATAATTTCTGGATTAAAAATCATTCTTTTTCTTTATGACCATTTTTCTACATGCCTTTCATATTCATATTTACTTTGATCAAAATAATTTTCATATTCGTTTAAAGGATTTGTTCTTTACTTTCATTTTTAAAGTATTAAGTGCTCAGAAAACCGAATTGCCTCAAGTCCAAATAAAATATTCAAATCTGATTTAATCCTTTAAATTTCTAAGTAAATTTGTATGCTTGTAGTTTTGTGCATTTTGTGTTATAAGAGAGAATTATATTTGGTCATTAAGTATGAAATGTCCAATTTCGAACTGAAAGTTTGGTTTATTATACCTCAAACAAGAAGCAGTATAATTAATAAAAGTATGCGCCTAAACTATCAATACAGTTTTGCCATCTTAACGGAGCTTGTAAATGCAGACAGCAAAGAAGCCTGGAGAGCAAGTGGTGATAAAATCACGAAAGGCGTTTTCAACAGCTAGTTGGGAATTAAATATTTTTGTAAAATGCCTGGACGAAATGGTAATCAGTTGGTGCAATGTCTGGGTAATACGGGGGCGACAGAGAGTTTCCAAGTCCAGCTCCTGTAGTTCGAGCAACATTATTCGTGTGACTTGTGGTCGAGCATTGTCCTGTCTCTATTCATCAATCCCGGCTGCTTAATCCCAAGCTCCCTTATCATTTTGTCTAATTGATTACAATAGACATCCGCCGTAATGGATTGACCAGGTCTCATGGAGCTGTAGTGGAAAACACCAGTGCTGGACCACCAGACACAATTAGCTTTTTTGGTGAATATTCGGTTTTGTAGTGTGTTTTGGCACTTCATCTTTATCCAATCATTGTGTCGAATGCTTGCGATTGACGAAAATAATCCATTTTTCATCACAAGTAACAATACGGTGTAAAAATGGTTTGCCTTTATGTTGCGACAGCAAGGAATGGCAAGCTTCGAAACGATTTCTCTTCTGACGCTCGTTTAATTCATGCGGAACCCATCTATCCAGCTCTTAACCATACCGATTTTTTTCAAATGGTTTAATATTGTTGGAATAGTAACATCAAACCTTGCTGCTAATTCACAAAGTTTGAGATGTATCCGCTTCCATTGCAGCTTTCAGCTCATCACTATCCACCTAGCTCTCAGGTCGCCCACATGGTTCATTTTGAAGAACAAAATCGCCAGATCAAAACTTCTCAAACCATCGATGTACTGTGCGTTCATTAGAGTCATCCTTGCCAAACACTTCGTTGACACTTCGAGTTGTCTGCACTGCATTAGTTCAACGACAGAACTTATATTCGAAAATAACGTTCATTTTTGACTTATCCATGGTTTACAAAATTTAATCTGCAAAAGTCAATTCAACAGCTAATCACAAACCAAAGCGTGCGTCTGAAAGGCTGATGATACCTTCACAATAAAAAAAACCAAAGAACTTTCAAAGTGGAATATCAGAGATAACGGATATCAAACTTGAGGTAATCGGACATTTCATATTTAATGACCTAATATGATGGACGAGTATGCAATGTGAAAATGGATTCCTGAAAAATCAAGAAATGGGTGTAAGCATATTCGATTTAACAGAACTAATGTAGAAGTTCAAAACGAGGACACAATGGAAGGAATTGCCAAAAAAATTTGAAGAGCATATGGATTGATATTTACAATGGTTTCCATACCTCGTACAACTACGTATAACTACGCCAAAAGTCCAAATATTTAATCAATATTTGCAGTGTTTTTCTAGTCAAAATGTTGTTTAATTCAGATTTACATAATTTATCCGTACGTATGCAGTATATATTCAATGTTGGAAGATTTCCGTGGCGACATAAAAAGTACGCCAAGAGTCGTTGCCACCGCGCGCGGCAGAGACTGCAGCTGTACCAGCTTTAAAGCCTTTACCTTCAGGAAATTAATTATAGTCGAGTAAAGATCCCGCAACTACCAATTTATGTATTTGTCAAAAATGAATATGCATTACGTATTATAATTACGCAAGTTGTTTCAGATATTTTGAAATGTAAAAAGAAAAGGAAATACTTTACCTGAGGAATTTGTGTTGTCTTACCGCAACCAGTTTCGCCACAAATAACTGTTGTTTTATTTTTGTATATACATTTCAGAATTTTCTTTTTCGCTTTAAAAATCGGAAGTTTCTCTGTAGTAACTTGAAAAGATTCCATTTTATAGGTTTACGAACAATTGTTTGCTTGCCTTTTAAAATTTATTGAATTTAACACACTTGAGAGAAAATCACATTTCGGAGTATAACCACAAATTGGATGGACAGCAAGAACCCTAAACTTAAGATTCAAGATTGAGTGCTTTGAGGTTTATGGCTGCGACGTGGTCGCTTCACCTCTATTGTTCGAGTCTTAGGTTTTGTTTGGTAATAGGACAAGTGGAGTTGTTAAATTTAGAATTTGTTTGTAGAGATTAGAAATCGGATTAGTCGGATTTAGTTATTTTGTTTTCAAATGCTCGGGTCATCAGATTGGACGAATGGCATTTCATTCAATTTTTTCAAAAAAAAAAATTGTCGATACATTACATTAGGTTTTTAGTTCTCTCGTTCCATTGTTTTTGGTATTATGCTCCAGTGCGAGGCTAATTAAAAATACCTACCATAATACCACGCCTTTAATTATTTTTGATCATTTTTCTGTTTGTAGTGGGGGGTTGGGTATTTCAATTAACGTCACACTGGAGCAACACAATGGGCTATTGGTGACGGTCCGGGATCAATCCCAAAGGGAAAGAACCGAGGACAACATCACGTAATTTTGAACCATCTGTTTGTAGTGGAAGTTATTGAAGTGATCCACCACGTGGGGTTTGAAAAGTTGTAACGTTAGGCAAGGCATAATTGGTTTAGTGTATTGCTGTCCATCTGCTTGTGGTTGTACTCCGAAGCGTAATTCTCTCAAGTGTTGTGTTAAATCCAATAATTTTAAAAGGCAAGCAAAAAATTGTTCGTAAACCTATAAAATGGAATCTCTTCAAGTTGGTACTGAGAGACTTCCGATTTTTAAAGCGAGAAAGAAAATTTTAAAAGCTGTATATAGTAATAAAATAATAGTTATTAGTGGTGAAACTGGTTGCGGAAAGTCCACACAAGTTCCTCAGGTAAAGTATTTCCTTTTTACGGTTCAAAATATCTGAAACAACTTGCGTAATTATAATACGTAATGCATATTCATTTTTGACAAATTGCTGGATCTTTACTCGACTATATTTTCAATTTCCTGAAGGTAAAGGCTTAAAAGTGAAACTGCTTATAAAGCATTAAAGAGAAAAATGAAAAACCCTGCAACACAAATTTATCACATTAATGTGTTGAATCAAAGAGAAAGCACTAATCATTCAACCATGTGATAAAATCTTTAAAGAAGTCTTCATACTTTTGCCTTTCAGAAGCCTTTTATATACAGTGGCTCCCAAAAGTGTTCGTACACTTATGAATTTCAATGAAATACTGCTCTATACATTAATAAAAATTAATATTTCAGAATGGGAATTTTTTAATAACTTGTTCTTAACAAAACTACATAAAATATTTTAAAAACATGGTAAAACTTTTTTGGAAAATCAATAATCAAAAGTAACAAAAAAGTTACCTCACAAAAGTCTGCGTACACTTTAAAAAAATCTCTACATGTTAGTAAATATTGTAATATTTTGGTAAATTAGTACTTAGTAGGATATCCTATAGCATCCACAACAGCTCTTAAACATCTGGGAATAGAGTTCACTATTTTTTTGTAATTTCTGCATCAATGCACCTTCATTCTT
This sequence comes from Meta bourneti, assembly GCA_933210815.1. Taxonomy (NCBI): domain Eukaryota; kingdom Metazoa; phylum Arthropoda; class Arachnida; order Araneae; family Tetragnathidae; genus Meta; species Meta bourneti. The sequence goes on from OW119926.1 coordinate 5,458,910, forward strand.
CAATCATTACTGGTTTTAGTTCGCTTTTCGTTTTAATGTCGGTCCAGTTCTCTCCAAAGTGTTCTGTTGGGTTTAAATCCGGCGACTGAAGTGTTTTCAGAACTTGTGGACAATTATAGTCACCAGAGGGCAAATGTTGAGAGCCGTGTGCTTATGATCCTTATCTTGATAAAAACAAAGTTGTTTCCAATACCCAAATTTTGGGCTGCTAATTTTAAATTGTCTTAAAATGTTTGGTACAGCTGCAGTCTGCCGCGCGCGGTGGCAACGCGTTTTTTTTGGCGCCGTGTTTGGCGCACTTTTTATGTCGCCACGGAAATCTTCCAACATTGAATATATACTGCATACGTACGGATGAAATATGTAAATTTGAATTAAACAACATTTTGACTAGAAAAACACTGCAAATATGGATTAAATATATGGACTTTTGGCGTAGTTATAAGCGACTCATGCCGGTGAGGGTAACCCATTTTTTCTCGAATTTCCAACAGTGAATCTATACTGTACATATGGATGAAATGAATCAAAAAATGTACATAAGTAGAATATAAGTTATTTTTAAAAATACCCGCTCTCCACCGTGTCCAAACTAAAAAGAACAACCAATGCTGGACAGAACTGGATGCCGGCAAGGTTGCCATAAAAACAGGTTAACCCTAACCAGGAGAAAATATGAGAAAAAAATGGGTTACCATCACCCGGCATGAGTCGCTTATAAACTACACCAAGAGTCGTTGCCACAGCGCGCGGCAGAGACTGCAACTCTACCAAATTTTTAAATAAAGAGCATGATTCATTATGCCATCAATAAATACCAAATTAACTAGTCCTGATGCTGACATGCACCCCCACACAATGACACCTCCACCGCCATGCTTTATTGTTCAAAGTTCTTGGGATTAAGTTCCTCATTTTTTCTTCTTCATACAATTATATGCCCATCAGAACCAAACATGTTAAATTTGCTTTCATCTGCAAATAAGAAATGATTCCAATACATTTCAGGCTTATTTATCATTGATTTTGTGAAGAAAAGCCTAAGCTTTCTATTTTTCACACTTACAAAAAAATTTTCTTTGGCCAGAACGCCCATTTAATCCAGCTGATCTGAGCACTAGTCGAACAGTTTCAGATGAAATTGAAGTAGAAAATTTTTTAATAAATTTTGTAGAAATTTTTACAGCACGCAAATGTGAATTTTTCATAAATTTTCTAACTAAATCTGATCATGTTGAGTTAACTTTGCCGGACGACCTTTCCTTACCTTGTTTTCGATCCGATTTTCTTCTTTAAAGCGTTTTATCACATATTGCACCGTAGAATGGGATAAATGTACTAATTTAGAGATATTGAAAAATGATTTACCTCTAGTAAGACGAAAAATAATCAATTTTCGAACTCTGTTCGTTGTTTTCTTACGAATACGAGCCATTTTTAAATTATAAATAGAATATTATGAAGTAAGCAAGGAATGATTAAAGCCAAACGATTTTTTAAATGTTACCACAATGCAAAAATAAAAAATGTGATAAACGATAATTTTTTTTATGAATTTATCCGAATTTATTCTCTGCCTTGCATTTTTATAAAAAGAAAATTAGTCAATATTTTTTAAAAAATGTTAGGTTTTATTCAGAATCACATGGAGACATGAAAATATATTGGACTTTTTATTCGAATTCAATTCCAGGCTACAGTGCTTTTTCTACGAATTTTTAAAGTGTTTGAACACTTTTGGAGCCACTGTATGTGATAAGGGTATGTGGAAACCTTGTGGGTGTTCACAGATTTTAAAAAATTATACCATGAATATAGACATGGTAGTGAAATCGTTTAATCTACCTATAAAGTATTACCCAATAGTAGCTGGGAGCCGTCGTGGCTCAGTGGGTATGTCCACTGCGCTAGCAATCTTCGAGTTGTAGGCTGCACAGGTTCAATTTCTGTCAGGTGCATTCCTCCCTGGGAGTATTTCTCTTCTGTGTCAGCAAAACTTTCATTGTGTATCTATTACTTGATATTGTATGTTGTGTCTGGCGCAGCATGGCCAAATATGGCTCTTGTGCCATAAAACTTTTAAACCAACCAACCCAATAGTAGCTGAGGTACAGGAATTTTAGAATTGATCAGTTTTACAAAATGGCTGCTTAAATTTTGTAAAACTGATCGATTCTAAAATTCTACTTAAATGGCTGCTTAAATTTGAAGCTTTCTATAAATGGTGCAAATTTGAGAACTGATTGCTTAAATTGAGTAAATGTATAGATTGCAAGTTTAGTTATTGCCCTCTTAATATGGCATCAAACATATTATAAACTACACGAAGTAGGGACTCAAGGTGGTGGCGAGATGTTCCTCGTTGATTTTTATTTCGCCATTTTTCACTTCCCCAGATGCGCTATATATTCTGTGTGCGTGCCAGTTTCAGAATCAATGAAATTGTATTTGTGGTTCACTTAGTAGTGAATATAACCAGGTTGTTCCAGTTCTTCCGTCTTAAACCCCTTCCAACAGTTGGAAAAATGGTCGATCCATCTTTAATGTGTTTTTTTATTTCGTTCATTAATGTGTTAGCACTACGATCGGGGACCATAACAAGAAATGTTTCTCTTGTTTCGCGACAAATGCCCCCAAATATGCATTGGGATGGGAATATTCTTCCAGTATTATTTCATAACGATCAAGAGTTACGTAAAAATTTACTTCGACGTAAAAACAGAAAATAAAACACGAGTATCTAATGCACTGAACACTGAACTGTTGGTTCTAAAAATAGTTTTGGAAAACAACGGAATCAATGAAATTGTATTTGTGGTTCACTTGGCAGTGAATATAACCAGATTCTTCCATCTTATGCCCCTTCCAACAGATTTGGCGATTAATCGTTGGCATGCGGTTGATATTTAAGTACCAAGAAATTGTTTCGAAGCTTGCCATCGCGACATAAAGGTGAACCATTTTTACACCGTATTGTTACGTGTGATGAAAAATGGATTCTTTTCATCAATCGCAAGCCTTACGGCACAATGATGAAGTGCCAAAACACTACAAAACCGAAACACTGCAAAAAAGCTAATGGTGTCTGTTTGGTGTCCAGCGCTGTTGTTTTCCACTACAGCTTCATGAGACCTGGTCAATCGATTACGGCGGATGTCTATTGTAATCAATTAGACAAAATGATGGGGGAGCTTGGGATTAAGCAGCCGGGATTGATGAATAGAGACAGGCCAATCCTCTTGCACTGCAATGCTCGATCACAAGTCGCTTGAATAACGTTGCTCAGGAGCTGGACTTCGAAACTCTCTATCGCCTACCTTATTCCCCAGACCTTGCACCAACTGATTTTATTTCTTCCAGGCATTGGACCACTTCTTTCAAGGAAAAATATTTAATTCCCAACTAGCTGTTGAAAACGCCTTTCGTGATTTTATCACCACTTGCTCTCCAGGCTTCTTTGCTGCCTGCATTAACAAGCTACCATTAAGATGGCAAAACTGTATTGATAGTTTAGGTGCATACTTTTATTAATTATACTGCTTCTTGTTTGACATATAATAAACCAAACTTTCAGTTCGAAATTGGACATTTCATACTTAGTGACCAAATATAATTCTCTCTTATAACATAAAATGCACAAAACTACGAGCAAACAAATTTACTTAGAAATTTAAAGGATTAAATCAGATTTGAATATTTATTTGGACTTGAGGCAACTCGGTTTTCTGAGCACTTAATACATTAAAAATGAAAGTAAAGAACAAATCCTTTAAACGAATATGCAAATTATTTTGATCAAAGTAAATAGGAATATGAAAGGCATGTAGAAAAATGATTAAAAATAAAAAGAATGTGATTTTTAATCCAGAAATTATGATACAAGGTATTTTTCTTAAAATGTGTTTTCTCTGGTGGATAAATATAAAAGTATTAAAAGGAAAAAACTATCCAAACCCAATTTTGTGACTTGTTCAATTTGACTCTAAACTATTTTGATTACTTGGGTGTTTGTTTAATAACAGAATTTCTATACTTGCAGTTTCTTTTGGACGCTGGATTTGCAACGCATAAATGCATTGCCGTAACCCAGGTAATTTTGATTTTAGTTATAAATGCAGAGATAAAATAATTGATTTTGATGTATCCCTTTTTTTGATAGTCTTAATATTTCTATTAGTTATTTACTATGTTTAAAAAGAAATTTTAATTATTTTTCATTCATTTTTAACATCTTGTAGAAAATGTATGTTAATTTTAGATAAATTGCAATGATATTCTAAGATTCTACATGTTAGCATGGGAATTATGGTGATTCCATTAACTAAAAACTTAAAACGCATTTCAGAACTCATATTCTCTAAATATGTTTCAGCCACGAACAGTTTTTGCTATTACAATTGCCAAACGTGTAGCTGAAGAAGCAGGAACAGAACTTGGCAATAAGGTACACCATACTTTTATAGTTTTATGTTAGTAAAGAGAAATAAGCAGAAAAGCCCCACTCAATGATTTCTTTTGGTCACTGGGTCATTTATTGACACATCCCAGTACAAAATAAATCAAGATAGTAATCTGTAAACCTGCCTATGATTTAAGTATTTAAATAAGTGTACTAAGTGACATTGAAATTCAACTTTTTCCTTTACTACATAACTTACATTATGCTCAATCTCTAAGGGGTATTACCATTAGCTGACTCATTGTAATTCTTGTACCTCTTGTTCAGGCCACACCAGCATAATGTAGATACTTTTTGACAAAATTTGAAAGCCAGGTGGTCATGAGAGTCAAGCTGGTAACCTTGTGTAACAGGTTGCAGAATGAACTACAGGTAACCCCCGTATAACACAGGAGTTACGTTCCAAAAAATTGCCGTGTTATGCGAAACAAAGAACTAGTACGAAAAGGGGGGGGTTATGTTCCAAAAATTAAAAACATGTTATTATGTTTTCATAATTAAGATAAATATCTTTATTAAAATTTTCTGAAGAAGTAATACATATTAATATGTATTAAACAATGTTTTCATTATCACTAAGCACTATTAACCGAGGGTGTTTTCATTTTGGCAAGATATCCTCATTCTCTGAGCATTTTTCTGCATTATCTTCTGATCCATGCTCTACCTTTTGCAAAAAATCTGTTATTTTAGATTGGTTACTTTTAGTTAAAAGATCTTTATAAATTTCCTTATATGGTACTAAGCACTTATGAAGTTCTCTTTTAAACTTTGTGCTCCTTTCATTTGAAGGATCTTCATTTAAGAAATATGACTAACTGTTCGGCTAAACCTAGGCCTTTCTTTATGCTTTGTAGAGTAAACTTTTTAACTTCTTTGTCTTCACCTATGCTATCATCCTCAGAGTTATCATGGATTCCAGATATCATTTCTACCAAACTCGCTTCATCAATTTCTTCTTCCACCAGTAATTCTTGGATATCTTGTGCAGTCATATCGTCAAAACCTTCCCCTCCTAGAGACTTGGCACTTTCTACTACTGCATCCATTCTGTTTTCTGCTGTCTCAATCAAATTTTCACTTTCAATTGACTCCGGCCATATTTTTTTCCAACAACCATTTAATGTCATCGGTTTTATTTCTCTGATGGATGAGTTTATTAGATTAATGCAGTCCAAATTGTGAAGAGTTTCCATGCCTCCTTGACGTCCATAGATTTCTCATCGATTTTGTTCAAAACCCATTGTAATGATCTCCTTATGTAATTGGTTTTAAATGTAGCTATAATTCCCTGATTTGAAGTAAAGCAGTTGTATTTGGAGGTAAAAAAATTATTTTGATATTTGGGTTATTTAAATCTTGCGGATGGCTGGGTGCATATCCAATATAAGTAGAACTTTAAAATCTAAATTTTCTGTTTTAAGTAGTTTTCCACACTTGGTACAAAACAGTTTAAAACTATTTCTTAAATAATTCAGTAGTCACCGAAGCTTTTTTATTTTCTGCCCGGTAAATTACTCTTATTTAGGTTTTTCATTGCACGAGGATTGAGGGATTTATAAACCAGCATAGGTTTTACCATGTGATCGCCTGAAGCATTACTGCACATAAGTAATGTTACACCGTCTTTTGATACCTTGAAACCTGGCGTAACTTTTTCGTCTTTAGAAATATATGTCCTCTTGGGCATTTTTTCCAACAATGAGCAGTCTCGTCGGCATTAAAAACTTGGTGTGTTGAATATCCACCCTCTTCAATAATTCTTTTCAATTCCATTGGATAAATTTCAACGGCTTCTTTATCGGCTGATTCACTTTCACCTTCTATTTAGGTTTTCTAGTGATAAGCGTTTTCTCATATGATCAAAAAACCCTTTGCTGGCTACAAAATCTGGATTAGTAGCAGTTTCTCCATTTTCCTTTAAGTAGTCGTAAATTTTCAAGGCTTTTTGTGTTTAATATTGATGCTTGGTGGAATCCGTTTTTTTAAGTCTTCAATCCAGATGCCAAGGGCTTTTTGCATCTGCTCAATTATTGCTGCCCTAGGACGATATGTCATGTTTGAGGAGATAGAACAGCCTGCAGCAGCAGAATCTCTAATTTTCTATTCATTTTTCCTTATAGTCCGTCTTGTCGCTTCATTTAAATCCAACGATTTGGCAACATATCTTTTTGAGCCGATCTCGAATTTGTAATTTTGTTTCCATGGAGATGAAATGTCTTTTAAGAGACATTTTTTATTTTCGCCAGACATAGCTTAGGGCTACAGATTAATTCATAAAAATAAAAACATAATTATTATTTCTTTAAAAAGGTTGAGTACTACTTACTGTTGTGTCTTGGTTCACGAACACACCAGTGCTGTGTGTCGGTTCACGAACACACGACTTCAATCTAATCGAATCAAATTCAGAGTGACAGCCACGAGATCAATGATGCCATTTATTTTTTAAGTCCTTTATTTCTCAATTCCGTTTTCTCTCTCGCCCCAGTGATGCTCATTAACTATGCTAAGAATCTTCCAGAAAGTTGTGTCATGTGTGTCTGTCTAACAAATTACAGGTGAGCTATTTAAAAACAGCGAATCAGGAAGTCCAGCTCCCTTGATTGCCAAGACAATCTCCCCTGTTTTGCGACCCCCTGAGAAACTGATAAAAGGTGTGGAGAGGAAGAACACGCTCTCTTTTTTCGCCTCAGTCCAACGACCTTGCAGTTTTGTGAGAAAGAAACGCGTTAAGCGTTCTTGCCATTTTTTCTTTTTGATGACGAGCGGGGATCCCAAGAAATGCCATGTCTCTTCTAAGCTAAGTTAATTTTTATTTAATTTATCTCGAGATAATATCCACGCTTGTAGTTCTTAGGATATTCCCATGCTACACCGTTTAAATTAAACTATCATAATGCCCGTCCTTTTCGTATCGTTGTTCCTGTTGGCGCCTGCGCGCCAACCGCTCTCCAACTTGGGGATGTTGGCGCTTATGCACCAACCGTTCGCCAACTTGGGTTACCACTATATTAATATCTTCACTTGGCTATATGTTTTTGATCAGATCGGACGTCTTTCGTCCAATAGGGATTTTTCCCACTATCCCTTTTGTATATTGGGTATACCCATCATTATGTATATTAATCTATATGTTCCTTGTTAAGTTTTAAATAAAACTAAAAACTGCCAAGTCGCGTCACTCCTTCTTTATGCTGTTGACGCTATCTACAAGCTTAACACAAAGACATTTTTTGGTCCGTCGAGCCAGAGCTGAGCTGAATCAGAGCTATGGATAAACACGAAGTTGCGCTTAATCGATCTAAGGGATCGGTTAAATCTACTCTTACTAAGTTGGAGAACTTTATATTGGAGAAATCGCAAACGGAAATACCTTCAAACATCGAAATTGATGTGAAACTCAGGACAATTGACTCTTTACATCGCAAAATCGATGATATTCGGGACTCGTACTATGCAATTCCTGATCTACCAAATCTACCTGCGATAGAGGAAGATATCGATGACATCGAAAATCGCATAGAACTCGCTGAGGTGAGTTTGAAATTATTTTTAATAAAACCTAGTTCTGGTACTGGACATTCACTCAATGTCTCAAATGAAAATGTGGATGTCGAAACTAAATCGAAAATACGTTTGCCTGAGATTCCACTCCCAACCTTTTCTGGTCAGTACGAAGAGTGGAATAACTTTAAAACTCAATTTGTATCCTTAATAAGTGAAAATCCTTCTTTAAGTGATTCACAAAAGCTATTTTATTTGCGCGCTTCCCTTAGAGGTGAAGCCAAAAACTTACAGTCTGTAGACGACTCATTCAATTCCTTATTTACTGCATTGACTGAACGTTTTGAGAACAAAAGAGTGATGATTGACACTCACATTTTAGGAATTCTTAACCACGGAATAATACGCGAATCTTCAGGGGATTTGCGAAACTTAGTCGACTGTGTAAAAAAGAACTTAAGAGCGCTAAAACTTCTTGATTATGAACAAAATAATTTATCTGATGCTATGCTAGTTAACATTTTGTTACAAAAGTTGGATAAGGAAACGAGAAAACAGTTTGAATTTTCCTTGAAATCGAAGGAGCCTCCAGACTTTGAAAGCTTAATTTCGTTTCTGGAAACAAGAGCTTCTATTTTGAACAGCATAAATCAAAATCCTTCCTCAGTTTTGAGTAATAAAAGGATTTCCAATTCTTATCCTAAAGCAAAAGCTTTGATGATTCAGTCGAACGACGAAATTAACAAGAAACGAGAGTGCTCTTTGTGTGCTAACGAGTCATTCATTCAATTTCATCCCCTCTTCAAGTGCCCTGTTTTTCTGAAAATGAATCCCAAACAAAGGTTTGATCATGCTAAAAAAAGTAAAATTTGTGTGAATTGCTTACACATTCATAAAACCAAATGCCTGTCTATGTTCAAATGCAGGATTTGTTCGAAGTCTCATACGTTATTACACTTTGGCGAAAATAAAAAAAATGATCAGCTTATTTCCCAAACCTTCATATTCTAACTCAAGTTGTTGATACATCTGCGACGCCAGAGAAACTAAACACATCGATCCTTGAGGCTGAGAGAAATGAAAAACAAGAAAGGGCTAAGGGGTCTAAGGAAGTTACATTCATTTCAAACGAAAGTAGAAAACTATCGCTTTTATGTACTTGCGTGATTTTTTTGGAAGATCGGTATGGTAATAGGCATAGAATTAGGTCAATTATTGATAGCGCAAGCACTATTTGTATTTTGACTAAAAGAGTAGCAGAGAGGCTACAATTAAAGAAAGAAAAAATTTGTTCTTCTGTGAGTGGTCTAAATATCTCAGTTCTGAAAAAATAAAGTGGAAATTCATACCTCCCAAATCTCCTCATTTTGGAGGGCTTTGGGAGGCTGGTATAAAATCCTTTAAATTTCATTTGAAACGCGGGATAGGAAAATTAATATTTACCTATGAGGAGTTTTTGACTATAACAAATCAAATAGAAGGAATTTTAAATTTGCGGCCATTAGTTCCTCTTTCCACTGATGCAAATGATTTGGAGACATTAACACCTGGTCATTTTCTGATTGGACGACCCATTGTTTCAATTGTTGAACCTGATTTAACAACCTACACTGATAATTTACTAAAAAGGTGGCAACGAACCACCAAGGTGATTCAATATATTTGGAAACGGTGGCAGAGAGATTATATCAGCCACTTACAACAAAGATCTAAATTAGCGCTTTTACCAGTTCCCACTGAGTAATCAATTTAAAACTTGTATATTATTATGTACTTTAGTTTGAATAATCATTGTGTTTGTGTTTATTTTTGTATGGAATTCATTAATTGCTGTCATTATTGCATGAGTATTTTAATTCTCAAATCAAAATTTGCGTTTGAATGCTTATAACTATTGTTTAATTGAAAATTCTATTTCCACTGTACTTGTTATATGTGTATTTAACATTTTTTTATACAATGTGGTAATTATTATTCTTTGCACTTCGTGCAAGGCCGGGCGGGATGTTGGCGCCTGCGCGCCAACCGCTCTCCAACTTGGGGATGTTGGCGCTTATGCGCCAACTTGGGTTACCACTATATTAATATCTTCACTTGGCTATATGTTTTTGATCAGATCGGACGTCTTTCGTCCAATAGGGATTTTTCCCACTATCCCTTTTGTATATTGGGTATACCCATCATTATGTATATTAATCTATATGTTCCTTGTTGTTAAGTTTTAAATAAAACTAAAAACTGCCAAGTCGCGTCACTCCTTCTTTATGCTGTTGACGCTATCTACAAGCTTAACACAAAGACAGTTCCAATCATTTCATAAAAGCACCGTGTTATACGGGGATGTTCCCAACTCTCGAACTGTGTTAGAGTGAATCCGTGCTATAAAAGCATCGTGTTATATGGGGATGTTCCCAATTCTCGAACTGTGTTAGAGTGAATCCGTGCTATAGGAGTGCCATGTTATATGGGGGTTACCTGTATTCATTTTTATGAAAATGAACTTTCGTTTTATTAACCTGATGTGTACTGGGCCCGATAGTTTTCCCGGCTGAAGAGGCTAATTCTTTGAATTGTATGTTATGTTTAAGCCCTTTCGAATATACCTATGAAATGTCAATGCTCAAAGAATTTGAAAAATAGACATTTGATTTCAAATTGATGTATTTTCATTTTGTTACATTTTTTACTGTTAACTTACAAAAAATAAAAAATTTTCACCAATGCGTTATTTTTGTAATCTAAAAATTAATGAGAAGAAGGAATTTTTTAAAAATATAATTCCTTTTATTTTTTTATTGGTGCATGTTTTCTCAAAAGCAAGCCTTGAACCAATTAATTATTTTATATCAAAATAAGTGAAGTAATTCAAAACATTTTAATCATATATGATAAATATGTAATGCAAAAACAATTCTGAAATTTGTATGATTGAAAAAATTCATAATATAGTGTTGGCAGCAACCTTATTTATCTGTCCAAAAAATTCACGTCACTGGTTATGGGTTAAACTCAAAGTAATCTAAACCACTTGAGAACCAGATGGGAAAACATTTCTCATTCTTGACATTTGGGACACTGTTCTATTTACTCTCATGTGATTTACTTTGCTAATTCCTATGTTGCATTTTAATCTTTCAAAAATTTAGCCAACTACATTTCGTTATATGCTAATGTTTTACATAAAACAATATTAATGTTTAAATAAGTCAAACCTATCTAGAAACTACAGTGGAATTTGCATGTCTCATGTCCAGCAAATTTAAACTTGTATGTGCAAGGAATTAATTAAAATCATAAAAATCCAATTGAAATGAAGCAAATCTGATTTAAATCAAATAAATCTAATGTTTTTGATTAAAAATTTTTCATACCCTGCTTGAAGATATTTAAGATGTACCTATTTCATACGACAAACCTTACTGACCAAGGAGATACAGAAATAATCAGTCAGGACGATTGGGTATCTGCTACATGTTTTGACGACAAGTTGTCTTCGTAATCTCATTCCAATAGAGTGCAGGCGGAAGTGCATGTTTGAAATGAAATCTGATGTTCACTAAAATTTGTGTCAAAAATAAACTATTTTTGACATCAGATTTTCTTGATGTTAGATCTTACTATTTACATCAACAGGGAATGCCAGATTTCTGGACTCCATGGACACTATATAACTGTTATCAACCCTTTCTAAGAAAATCATTTCAGAATTCTATTTATCAAATTTCCCAGCCTTTTTTCAAAAGTCAAGCATTCCTTACAGGCAGATTCAACAGTATATTGCAGAAATGTGTCGTTATTATCATCTGCTTCCTAGAGCAATTTCTTACAACTGATTTTCACTACTGCACAATAAATCGTATCTAAACGTATTTATTTGGTGCCATTCCCAATTTTATTTCCAATTAAGAGATCATACTGTATTCAGAAAAATGTAATTTATTTGTCTTGCAGGTTGGGTATAGTATTCGATTCGAAAACAAGACATCTGCGGCTACTAAAATAAAGGTAAATATTGTGTAAATCATATTCTAGGGGTTTTAGTTTTAAAATTTACTGTATCATATAGCATTTAATTATTTTAAAGAAAAATTTCAATTACAAGAAATGTATACTTTTCCCTTTAATTTCAGTTTCTCACGGATTGCATGCTTTTACACGAATCCATCACGGATGCCCTGCTTTTAGAGTGAGTAGTATCCTTATTTATATATCTTTGGTACAATTTGCCTTGTTTTTCCCAAAATAGAAATTAGTTAGACAGTAAAAGAACATTTAATTCAAGATTTTATTCAATGAAGAAAGATTAGTTTTTGATTATTTTTTATTCATTAAAAACATTGCAAGATTTGAAGATCTTGCTAAACTTGAGATGTTGTCCGTCAAACCTTATAAAAGATATTGTTATGTCTGTAAATAACCTTTTCACAGCAAACATGAATAAACTGAAGCCATTTTTACTTTATTTTAAAATCAGATTTACCTCAAGACTGCAATAAGGCTCATGGTAGTGTAATTAGAATATGCTAAGAAGTTTTTGATGTGATAATATTTTACATGTAATTAAATATTTTTTTACCTTAATTAGTCATTAGATTGTTCAAACACAACAAATAAAACACATAGAATACCGAAATAGAATTGAATGCAGATAAGAGGATGGGTCTCAAAATGCATAGATCTGATTAATCTATTTTGAGCCTTTTGCATTTTGCTATTCAATTTAAATAAACATTTTTGATGCAAATCAAAAGTACATTTTAGTTATGCCTATTTTTACCAAGTTTGACATAAAATAAAATTATTTGTAAATCCTTCAAATAAAATGTGTCCGTACTGATAATTCCGGGTTTATGAAATCCACTTTTCTTTGTTAATCTTTTTCAACTGTTCAAAAATCAATGTAAAACCATATTGAGATTGAATGATTCTAAAAGATCGGTTTTGGTGCATTGAAAAACAATTTTCAGTTCAGTCTCAATGTACTTGTGATTTTGTTATTGAATTCTTTAAAAAGGATGTTTTAATATCCTGCTCAAAGCTAATTCAGTATTACCATTTTCTGCATTCTGTGGTACATTAATAAGGTATTATGTTTAATAACTTCATAAATTCACAGACCAAATTCCTAATGCCTTATCACAGTGAAATATGTAACTAATTTTTTAGAATAAAATTATGTGGTAGAGCTTAGTCACCACAACAAAAATTAACTTCACCACAAAGTACTTTTTGGTTGACTGATGTTGCATGGTCTTTCCATGTCCTCCAACAATTGGTGACTGGTAGACATATGTAAACATACGTGCTTTGAAACAAGCCATATGGGGCTTGCCTCAATCGACATGTACTTTGATGGAAGGTCCACATTGAAGAGTTGAATTGATTGCCAATGCAATGCATATTGTTTCCAACAATATTCTGAAATTTGGATAACAGATTGCTTTCACTCCTATCTAGCAGTGTTACCCATTTCCACCTTGAAGTACTTTTTGGTTGACTGACATTACACTGTCTTTCCATTCATTATGACATTTGATGTAATGATGATGACGCTGATATACGAGGTGTGATTGGAAAGTTTTAAGACGGCTTGTAATTTAAAAATGGCAGTACTTACAGGCTATTGAGATGGATCTCCTTCAAATTAGTCCCCTTCTGACTGAACACACTGACTCCAACAGTGTTTCTGCTTTTGGAAAAATTCATGGAAATTTTCTTAAGGGTATTAAGAAGCCTCTCTGTATTTTCTGGATGTCTTCTATTGAGTCAAATCGTTTTCCTTTCAGTGAAAATTTCAATTTAGGAAACAGAAGTCGGCAGGGGGCTATATCAGGGGAATAAGGGGGTTGAGGAAGCACAGGAATTTTGAATTTGGCCAAAAATTTCGTGATCAAGAACGCACGATGAGCCAGTGCATTGTCATGGTGAAGGACCCAATTCTTTTCTCTTGCCAGAGTGCAGGCCTTTTCTTCCACACATTTTCGTGCAAATGCTGAAGGACATTTATAGTTTTCCTGTTTGACTGTGCCCCCTAGGGACAAATTCATTTCATGAAATTCTCAGGCATTTGTCCCCGAAAGCTGTTTTAAGAGTTCCTAAGTCTCCGAAGCTGATTTCCCAGTTTTAAAACAAAATTTGATACAAACTCGTTCTGTTTTGTCATCCATTTTGCGAAATCAATAATCCGCCAAGATCCGAAAACACGTCTTCACTCACCAGGATTCCACTCTACTGAACAAAGATATCGCGGTGATATTTTCAGAACGTTTCAAGGACAAGACAAGCTTTTCCTCGATACCCATGGGCAAACCTAGTCCCTCCTATTGAGCAATGGTGGCACCTGTGTTATAACTTTCCAATCGCACCTCGTATGTTGTAAGAAAGTAAAAGATCCTTATATTAGAATGTACCTGTATTTTTCCATCTGAGGATGGAGTTTTTCTAAGTATTTTGGTTTATAGGCCATATTGGATGGTATTTTTAAAAATCCTGTTCTAACTTTGTATATTACTTTAGGTACAGTGTTGTAATTCTAGACGAAGTCCATGAAAGAACTTTGAGCGTTGATCTCCTAATGGGAATTGTTAAAAAAGCTCAGTTTCAAAGAGAAAAAAGAAATTTGTTACCCCTGAAGGTTAGTTTGTTAAGTTCAATGATCTATTAGAGATTCCATTTCAAATGGCATCTGTAACCAGTGAATATAATCAGCCCATGATTTCTCTGCAGTTTTATTGGAATAAAAAAATCCTCTTTTAATGATACAAAAAGTATTTTATTTATTTCCAATGTTGATTTGATTTTTTCCCCACACCATATATATAAGATTTAAGTCTCAGTTATAGACTGTTTTCAGCTTGTTATATCATACATGTTGTATCTGAAAATATTTTTTTCTGTCCCTCTACCAAATGTATTAAATAATGTATACCAAGGCAACAAAGACATGAAATTTTAAGAGAATAATTCCTAAATTTTGCGCAGTGACAGTCACGAATGTTGTAAATATTTCAACTTCAGTGATCTACAATCAACAGTATTTTTCAAATTTGTTATTGGTTAATGTTTGTTTTAATATTGATATATTTACTAGTTTTTTATTCATTTTAGGAGTTTACATCAATACATGTCTTCTGTTTTAAGATTTTTTGTGATTTTATGTTAAATACTTCATTTACATTGATGCAGTAGTATATCTGAACACTCCATTGAAACACATTTTATTTTCAAACTGCCAATTCAAATTGTACTCATTTAAAAAAATGCTTGCTTTCATTACTAATGGAGAAATAGAAATGTCTTATAAGTTACCATTAATATTTCATAAATCTACCTCAAAAAAGCCTTCTGACAGGGAACAAAATAAAATGCCTATGTATAAAAGCGGAATAATTTTTCAGTTGATTCTCTTGTAAATATTCTGTTCGTAATGTCAAATTCTTCAACCTGATAATTTGTAAATTTTTATCATTTTAGATAATTGTTATGTCTGCCACTTTAGATGCTAAGCTTATTTGTGATTACTTCAAAGCTCCTAATCTTACTATCACTGGAAGAGGTTACAATATTACAGTAAGTCTTATTCTAGTATAAATCTAAATCACAAGTCTAATTTTTTGCACTGATACTCCACCACATTGCTAAATAATGTTAGATTGTACTAAACATGTTTTCACAGGCATTGCTCTAATGGCTTATTTTATGTGTTAAAGTGGACTCCCTCTGAACCGGCTACTACGGGACTGGAAGACAGGCCGGATAACGATTTGGCCTGTTAAACCATCGTTCCCTTAATAGCATTAAAATACACTCCCCAAATCGTTTTTATTAGTATAAAACTAAGTATATAGCCTACTTTACTTTATTGTAATATGATGTGTATAATTAAGAAAACTTACCCTTGAAGAACTTCCTTTGTTGGGAAAAAACTAAACACATGTTACTGTAGGCTATTGTATTTACAGTACATAATTGCAGTATACATATTAGGCCTTATTAAACAGGAAATTAAATCTCATATTTAGCACAGGCATGTAAATATAAAAAAATAAGCTCTAAAAGTAATTGTCGATATTCTTTTGTTTCTTTGTGTGCATTGCTCTTGAAAGCAAAGTCCCGCCATTTTTCACAAACATTATGTCACCTGGAGTGGACTCTTACTGTTCAATGTAGGATGTTACTAGTTCAAGTTCGGCTTTTGCTTCTACATGGCTTACTTTTTCTTCATCCTCCTTTTGAACAACTTCATTTTCTCGATCATCTTCGCCATTAACTGCTTGCACTATATCATCGTCACTTAAAAACTCATTTTCAAGACATTCGTCGGCAGTAACCCATTCGTTCATATCTTCTGCACTGAGACCCACATTCAGGAAATTTCTGTAAATCGATGAGTAAGTTGGTGTCATCAAATTCAGGTGCCTCTGTAGTATTCTGCACAGCTGTAGGAGTATCTTTATGTTTCGATGGCTTCCAGCACACTTGGCCAGAATTTTCTCCAAGATTTAGAAAACATAGTGTTAGGCATATCTTCATAGGCCTTTGCTAGCATGTAGATCACATTCTTAATGTATAGTCTCAGTCCTGTGTCTTTATCAAGAAAAAGAAAGACCACATTCTATAGAAATTTTTCATTAGGGTAGCATTTGTGAGTTTCTTCACCTGTGCACTCATGGGTTAATCTATTGTGATCTACACTGAAGAGACAACATTATGATCACCTACTCAATAACTTGTTGCGCCTCCTTTGGCCTGCAAAACAGCTGCAACTTGCCTGGGCATAGATGCCACAAGTTCTTGGTACACGACTGGAGACAGGTTGTATCAAATGTCTAAGCAGCGGTCACGCAAAGTCGAGATATTCGGACATGGTG
The DNA here is from genome assembly GCA_933210815.1 of Meta bourneti. Lineage (NCBI taxonomy): Eukaryota > Metazoa > Arthropoda > Arachnida > Araneae > Tetragnathidae > Meta > Meta bourneti. The sequence continues at coordinate 5,475,746 of OW119926.1, forward strand.
GTGTTTGAGCTCTGAGCTGCCGCTCCATGACATCTCAATGTGCTCTATCTGTTTAATATCCGGCGAGTTAGGTGGCCAGGACGTTAAGTGCCTACGTTCGGAGCTTCAGTTTTTTTGAAAATTTTCGAAATTTTTTTTTTTATTATTTTATATTAAAGCCCAGACTTTTAGGATTCTAAAAATGGTTTACTTTTGTTTCTACGGTAATTAGAAGCAAATTTATAGACCAAATTATAAACCGGAAGTGAAGTTTTCGAAACCGAAACTAAGCCATAGAAATGTAAATAATGCATCTGAACAGCTGTTTCATTGCTCTAAAACATTGTGAATGCACAATTTGCTTTTTAAATATAGAATTAAGTATTTATTATAGTTTTTGGAGTGTCTGGCAACAGTTTTTTTACTTAATTTTGATTTACAGATTGGCAATACTTTGATTAGGCTCACGTTGTTTACGTTCTACATGTGATCACGTTCGTTTTGATTCTCTGCTATTTTTCTTATAATTTTCAACTTGATTTTGAGTTTTCAAAAGTAATTGAAGCTTATTTCGTTTTAAATTGTTCAAAGATGGTAAAAGCAAGGTCCAAGAAAGGTAAAAAGCGTCGGATTTACGGAAACCAACATCAAGGTATCCGAAAAATCACCAGGACTTCCAGATGACATCATAAAGAAAATAAAACCAATATATTTACAACTTTGTGACCAAGAACTACTAAGCAAGTGTTTGCATGGCATGACACAGAATAACAATGAGTCTTCCAATAATGTTCTGTGGAATGTTATTCCGAAAGAAAATTTTGTTCAACTGCGAACACTGTTATTAGGTACTAAGATAGCAGTTTTGCTGTTCAACTCAGGCTACATGGGGCTGATACCTGTATTTAACTATCTCAATATAACACTTGAACCAGAAATGGTAAAAAACTACAAAGAAATTGATGTTGAAAGAATTAAGAAATCAAGGCTACAAGTACAGCCCAAAGCAAAATTATCCAGAAAAATATTAAAAGCTAAAAGAAAATCAAAATTAATTAAAAATGAAGTCAAGGAAGGCTTGACTTACATTGACTTGTATGGTGAATTTTAAGGTGTTACAACATGTATATAATTTTTAGTGGAACTTTAAAATCTTTATTTGCGTTTTATGGAAAACTGCTATTTTCATTTTTTTGGATTACGAAAAATCTCATTTCTCATAAAGTTTTTGATATTTTCAAATAAAATTGTACCACAGTATTCTATACACCTCTAGGTATGTTCTGAACCTCAAATATAGCTTGTAAGTATTGATTAATTTATTTTAGAGCTATAGTTATTTGAAAAAGTGATATATTTTTTTGTAAAATCCTGTTGTGTTTACAAAATTTGACATATCTCAGTAACTTTTAAGAGGTACTGCAAATATTCTGGTTCACAACACAGGTAAATGTGTAACAAATATATTATTGAAAGAAAAAGTGAAATATATTTATTAGAATTTGTTATAGGAGCTTTGGCGTAATGGTCAAATTTCACTAAATTTTGACCAAATATAGCCAAACTTTCTAAAATAAAAAAAAATTTCATTAAAATAGCATTTGAATTAACAGTTTTATATACTTTTTAACCAAAAACATAAGCGTTGTAGAAAAATTTCCTTTTCTTAAAAAAAAGCTCCGAACGTAGGCACATACCTTAAGTGGAATTCATCAGTATGCTCCTTGAGCCACTCCAATACAACCCGAGCCTTGTGACATGGGGCGTTGTCCTGCTGGAAGATTCGATTTCCAGTTGGGAAGACAGACGCCATGTAAGGGTGCAACTGATCTGCAATGATGTTCAAATAGTTCGCAGCATTCATGGTGTGTTCTACCACAACTACGGGTCCCAGAGTCGCCCATGAGAATGTGAGTATAATACTGCCACCACCAGACTGTGTATGACCTACTATACAAGAGGGGAGCAATTCTTCGCCTGGCAGACGGCGTACCCTGACACGACCATCGACGTGATGAATGAGAAATCGGGATTCATCTGACCAGGCAACTCTTCGACTCATCTATGGTCCAGTCTCGATGTTCCCGGGCCCACTGTAGGCGTAGTTGACGAGGACGCTTGGTCAACAGAGGCACACGAGTGGGACGTCTGCTGCACAGTCCCATATCCAACAGTGTCCACTGAACTGTGTTCCGAAACACTTGCACTTGGACCTGCATTGTATTGGGCTGTCAGCTGAGCCACTGTCTCGCGCCGATTTTGCTGTACCAAGCGGGACAGTCTCCGATGTCCTTTTTCTTTAATGATGCGTGGACGACCAACGCCTTGGCGTCTACTGCTGGTGTCACCGTCATTTATCCACTTTGCATGAATACTAACAATGGCAGATCGTGAACACCCTACCAGTCGTGCAGTTTCTGTGATACTCGTTCCTACTCTTCGGGCCATTACGATCTGCCCTCTATCAAATTCGCTTATATCAGCAGCCTTTCCCATCACTCGCAAAAGTAAGTGCAAGAATGATTACTTATCTTCTCCAGCAGCAGTTAAATACCATTCTCACTTAATCACGTGCCCTACACGTCATCCAGACGAATTCATTGAAAAATGTGGGGATGGTCATAATGTTTTGGCTCGTCAGTGTATGTGAAATGCAGCCTTAAAAGAATTTTTCTGTTATGGGAACCCTAGATATTCGTTTTTGTTTCTTTTGCTCCCCATGTGGTATGTATGCATTATAAATGTTTAAGATGTGACTTGTACATTTTCTAGATAATGTCTTCTGATACTCCACTGCCGAATTATGTTGAATCAGCATTGACCACAGTGTTCCAGATTCATCAGGGAGAGGATGCAGGGTAGTTATCATCGTGTCTTTGAATTATAATTCAGTGTTAAATATCTCGTTTTTTTATTCATTCTTAGAAAAAATGTTCATTTGAGTTTGCATTAACAAAAGGGTATTCTATTCTGTACATTTTTAGTAGCTTTGAACTGAAAAAGTATTTCAATCGCATAATTTTAGGGATATATTGGTATTTTGCACTGGTCAAGAGGAAATAGATGGTATGGTTTCTGACTTCAAGAAACGTGCTCTTTCTTTACCTGCAGGTAACATTGAAGTGAATTATTATTTCATTTAAGTACTGATATGTATAGTTAATACACAGCTGCTACAGGCTACTAAAAGGAGGCTTTTTGCTACTATTTTTCAACTTTAACAACTAGGCTATCTTTTTAAGCAAAATCATCTCAAAAGCTCCTATTTTCAAAGCCCTCAGGGGTACCCTTCTTTAGGTTTGTACCGGCTTCATGACCCCGGGGTGCCTGAGTGATCTTCCCTCCCTTTAATTTTTCCCCTACCCCACCCTTCTGCTTTTTCCTTTTTCTTCCTCTCGTTGCCTCTTCGGATGTGAGAGCTCCCCTTCAGAAGTACATTTTTCATGTGTTAAATCTAACTTTTATCTTTGTCTTAGACCTCATTTTTAAATGTTTTAATGCTTTTGTTCTGTCTTGTGTTTGATGCAGCTTGTCCGCTTTTGGACCTTGCGCCATAAAACCCCAACATCCAATCCAATCTTATTTTCAAAACTGACTCTTTAAAAATTCACTGAAGGTTAACAAAAATTTAGTCCCTTTAAAAATATTTTTTCCATCTGCTATTAGTTAAAGTTTTCTTAAGAGGGAAATTCTTTTTTCAAGGAATGCCAGTTTCAAAGGTTTGGTGCCAAACTATGGCAACCATGAAACAAAAACATCAGAATCTGTTCTTGTTAGATAGTCATGAAAACATGAAAAAGAAATATTTTTTATAAAATTTAAATTTCTCGGTGAGATCTTCTCTCTCAATGCCTGTTTTATACTTAATTAGCACATTTTGTGTTTTAGCCGATTCGTTGTATATATGAGCTGCTAAAATTGTTACTAAGATTGGGTTTAAGAGGAAACTTCAGCTTCCATTTTTAAGAATTTATGCTACTATTTTACAAGTGCTTTGACTGACAGCCCTAACGATATCATCAAAGCAATTTAAAATATAATTTATGTTTATAAATTTAAGTCTTGATAGACTTGCTGGAGAGGAAATAAGGGGCAGAACTAAATGTAAAAATGACGACATTCTAAATTATTTAATTAGATTGGAAAAAATGATATATAGATATTTACAGAAAAACGAAATGGTAGTCAGAAAGTTCTAAAAAGTGCATCGCTCCCTATTCCTCTCACATCAAGGAGTGTTAATTTTCTTTTGAAAAGAAAGTACTCATTCCAGCTTGAGGTGATGGAAGGATCACCTGATTAGCGCGGTGTTTGCGTTGCAGGTACTCCTCGTCCTTTGCCATAAATTAAAAAAATTGGAAAGGTATGTATGAGTAAATGTTTTCCGATCGTCCCTCATCTTAAGAAATAATTTACCTGACTATGGTCTCAAAAGGTTGAGAGCTTTTGACCTAGAGCTAAATATGTATGCGTAATATGGGTATTCTTCCGTTATAACCTTACACTCATTTCCATTAAAGTCACACCACTTATTTCCGTTTCTTTCCGGCCCAACTAACAATAAACAAATGCAGAAAAAGATGTGGTTTTAATTTTATTGCGGCCGTTAAAGTTCTTGTCGAACGATCGGGAACAGCAACCAGAAGGCATTCTGTTTCTCGACACATTCCTCCGAAAACCCATTAAAGAAAGTACATGCCCTGCGTGATTTTTTCTTTTTGTAAATAAGGTTTTTTCCATTTCAATAATTTTATTATTGAAATGGATGAAACCTTAGATTTTTAGGTTAGGGCGAGATAACTAAGAACTGGCATATACTTCTCATAATTATTCCAATCTACTGTTATGTTGTGTTTCATGCTGTAATTCACAGAATTTAATAGAATTTAACTCTTAACACCATAAATAAATGAATTGTATGGCAGTAACGTAAGCAATGCGTAATCCAATAAACCACATTTTCGTTAGGCTACATAGGCTACATAAGCATTTTGGCTTCAAGTCTCATTTTAATTTCATTAGGTGGTTATTCAAACACAATCTTTTTGAAGAATATTTCTTGACCAAATAGTATTGCCGCTTGTTCATCTCTTGGCATATCCCAAATCGTGAAATCCATTTCACTAACAAAGGAATAAGCTGAAATGGCACCATAAAACTAAAAGGTGGCATGGTGCTACAAATAGCGCCAAAAAATAAGCAAAAATGTGCCATATTGGTAGCAAAATTTATTGGTATGGTTATAATGGAAAAGTACCTTTATTTGTTGTGTTTTGAATAGTAATTTCGATAGTATTCTATTTTAATGAAAAATAAAGAATAAAATGTATTAGTATTTTGAAATTTTAGAAACACTAATATCTAATTGAATTTGTTACCAGATGTGGGCAAAAGCTATCCATGTGCACTCTATGGTGTTCTTCCCTCTGATCAACAACTAGATGTTTTTAAACCAGCACCTGAGGTAAGAGTTTTTAATATCTTTGTTTTCTATTCTAGTTGTATAATATTGGTAATTTTTTATTGTAATTAATAATTTGCTTAGAAATAACTGTCTTTATGAAGTGATACCTACTTCATATAATGTGCTCCTGAAAATTGAAATCAGGTTTAGGGATTTAAAATTTATTTGCTTCACTATTGAATATTGATAGATTTAATATGTTTATTAGTTAAGTGCATTAACAGTAGATGGCACTAACATCTCAAATTTCAGTGTTTAATGTAGTGTGAATTAGTTTGTTCAGTTCTTTTCTATGTCCAGTTTTAGATCCTGTGGCAATGTTACTTTTTTTTGCTTATTCCTTGCACACAGTTTGTCCTGAAATAATATGTTATGAAATTCGACAATGTCGAGGAAAATTAGTAAAAATAAAGTGTTAAAACTAAGTATACAAGTTATGTACCATTTGAGATTACTTAATATTCAAAAATACAAAAGTTTATTGAATAATTTTAGCTTTGTTTACTCGTTATAAAATTTTGGATGCAACATTATTTGGGGGCCAGGGTAGCGGATTAGCAACTGGAGGGTTGCCAGTTCGAAACTCGATTCAACCAAAAACCGTCATGTAAGTGGGGGCACTTTATATCTGTCATGGCCTCGTATATCGTCATGTTGATGGTTTGGAGAATGGGATGGCAACTCAGTTGTTGTCATCTGATCTTGGTTCAAAATTACAAGGTGCTGTCCTCGATGTCAACTTACATCTCAAGTTTAATTCAAGATGTGATTTTTTGTTTTGTAGGTTACTAGGAAGATTATTTTCGCTACAAGTATAGCTGAAACTTCAATTACTATTCCTAATATTAAATATGTTGTTGATACTGGTATGGTGAAGGCTAAGTAAGTTTCTGAAATGACTTACATCTAATGTATTTTTTAGTGTTAGAATAAATTCATAATTTATGTAAAAACCACTTGATATATTTAAATGTTCCGTTTTATGTTTATGCTTTTTAAATCTAATATAATTCTTTGTTTCTTTATTTTTGAAATCGCCCTTGAAAAACCAAATCTTAAAACATGAATTTCTGTAAAATCTTTTATTATTGCTTTAAATGAAATATTAAACAAATAAGTTAAGTTAAAATTGATATTGTTATATATTTTTACTTTTGTGTTTAATAGTGGGGTATGAAAAAAATCCAGATTTTTAAGCAAATCAAAAACATCGGATTTATTTGATTTCAATCGGATTTTTATAATTTTAATTAATTCCTTGCCATACAAGTTTAAATTTGTTGAACATGAGATGCAAATCAGTGTAGTTTTTAGATGGTTTTGATTTATGCTAAACATTAATATATATGATGTATAACATTTAATGTATTAGGAAATATAGCTGGGTAAAGTTTTGAAAGATTAAAATTCGACATAGCCATTATAAAAGTAAATCACATGAGAGAATAAATAGAACAGTGCCAAAAAATGCCAAGCATAAGCAATGTTTTTCCATCTGGTTCTCAAGTGGTTTAGATTACTTTGAGTTTAACCCATAACGAGTGACATGAAATTTTTAGACTTATAATTAACTATTAGTACCTGCACTGCATTGCAGTGACATCATTCTTGTGTTAATTACTCACTGATTGTAAAAACACTAAAAAAATAATAATTTTAAGAATGACTCCCACCACCCGACATTATACACTGTTGAATGTTCTTCCACTTGGCATGTCCAGTCATGATGGTGGCTTCAATAATATTCTGCATCGGTTTCTTGATAGTCTTGTTTCATTGCAGAGTGAAGGTGGATGCAGATTTGTGAGAAAAATAAACGGTGTTCCAATCTTCAGCTCTAATATGTGCGAGGGTACTCCATATGGTGTTCAAAAACTCTGTTGTGTAGTTCACAGCCTCATCTGTGTAACATGTGGTGTTGATAGACTTGTATTATACAAATACAGAAATTATACAAATTCAAAAGTAAATTATGAAAAAACCACTACTATGTCAGTAAAATCAAAATCAAATTGAAGAGTAATAATCAAAATTGCATAAAAGATACAAATTCAAAAGTAAGTTATGAAATAACCTGAAATAAAAATGTGATTCAATCTTTAAATATAATGCTATACTTTTAAAAGTCTTAATGCTAAACCTCACTAATTCCGACAAACAACCTAAATGAATCACTATATGAGCGAAATCAAAACCAAATTAAACAGTAAGTTATGCAATAATCACTATATACTTTTTGCGAAAAATACTCAAACAAAAACAGAAAGCAATACAAAAATTAACAAAGTGAATCAAGAGCGTTTTGAATACATTGGATGGTCTGCAGCTGTATACAGATAATTACACAGCTGTTTAATGAGACATCCTTTTTAGAAAGTAAACAGAGACTTGGCTTATCGCCATGAGCAGAAGCTGTGTGATCTCGTACTGTTCCATTCTTAGGAAACCAAATAATACAAAAATATGCCAATAAATTAATTAAAAAAATTTCTAAATTAAATTTTAAAATTTGGACTTTGAGGTACATTCAGTCACCTTTAGGACTACCTGTACCAAATTTCATGGCTGTAAGTGCTATAGATGTATCTGGACACTGCACATGGACACACAAACACTTCCTTTTATAATATTAGAGATAAGGTTGTGGGATCCCACCTTTTTAAAATAAATATAAATATATACTAGATATAAATTTTTGTATAAAATTATTCATTCATGAATTTTTTTGCATGATATATTTTTCATACATGAATAAAATGCATGGAATTTAATTATTTTGATATAAAATAATTGGTTCAAGTCATGCTTTTGAGAAAAAATCATGTCACCAATAGAAATTAAAATAAAAGGAACTTGCATAGTGAAAACATTCCTATATCCCATTAAAATATTTAGCTTGCAAAACTAACTTTTGTAAGTAAACAGCAAAAATTAGACAAGACATGAAGATACATTTATTTGAAATAAAAAATGCCTTTTCAAATTTTCTCAGCATTGACTAGTATTTCTTTGATATTGGAAGCAAACAAAAAGGGCTTATATATAACATACAATAAAATGAAGCTTTTCTCTGAACAGCATAAAACAAGCGTAATAGCATCCCCCAGAAAGGTCAAGGTATTGTAGTTCAATTCAGTGGAATTTGAGCTTGCAATAAAAATTCCATTGCGATCTTCATAATCACTCAAATAGCTTTCTAATGCAATCCATAATCTATTTTCTCAACATACTAAATTATCAGGTGTGGGAATTAACTTTTACTTTCCGAATTTCAATTCCATAAATACAGAATAGTATTGAATTCCAAGGGATCAATGTATAAAATTTCCCAATAAAATTTAAATGAAAATTAACCATCAAAATACAAAACAAAACGAAAATATTAAAATTGCACATTTTAAGATATATGTGCAAAATTGGAATGCTTTCATGATACTGCAGAAAACCTTTTCATTGTGTCTAACTCTCTTATAAGTATTTTTCAAGAACACTACAATACTAAATAAATAACTGGAACATCTTAATAAAGAATAGAAGTTACCAGGATTTTAATAATTTGAGTGAGTATATTTTAAACATCCTTACCCATCATGGAGAAAAACGTTTCCAAATAGGCCAAAGATTTTTGTTAGTCTTGAATATGAATTGTCTGTTTGAATACTTTAAAAAATTGATGAAATTAATTTTATTTTCTCTGGATACAATTTAAATGACTCATCTTGGGGAGATTTTTAGTATTCTTATTTCTATTAATAGAAAATGAACAATTTAAATGATTAAATGATCACAAGATTTAAAAAATATAAATTCAATTAAGTCAGTTATAGTATTTCATTATGATCATATTATTCAAAGCATTTTTGATTTCCTTTGTGAAACCAAAATAGTTTATTTCATATTAAATGCAGTCGCAACTTAATTAATTTAATACCTAAAACAATTCAAATTTTTTTACTAGATGTTTCTTTTGAAAATTGGTGGAAATGCATTTCCAGTATCTCTTAATTGATCATTACTGTTGTAAAATAATCCTTTTGATTTTATTGTCATTGGAATAAAGTATTTATAACTTTATGGCAATATTAATGTATGGATTTGGGAGATTTCAAAATTTGTACAACCATTATGAATTTAAAGTACAGGATTTGACAAGTTAATTCTCGGAATACACCTGCAAAACCATGCGTTTGGATCTGTACATTAATTGCCTCTGAATTAGCCCTCTTGTCTGTCTAGTTTAGATGATGTTCCCATTTCTGAAAGCAGGCCTGGAACACTTTCTGGAATACATTTGAGTTCCTTTATTATATGGTGAATATCATAGATGTCAGAAAATCTGTCCTCTTAGCAGTCTTAAATTTTGCAATAGCCAGGAATCACATTTGTCTAAGTTGGGTTAGTAAGCAGAATGTCATGATTCGATAATCGATTTCTTTTAGCCAGAAACTCACTATGGCTTATGTGATTGAAGAAACGCACTAGCATGATCGGTTCATATTTCCGACTGTCGTTTTTGTTGTTCACTTTGGTTGTTGCTCACATCTTCTTGCCCATCTTTGAAATCTCACTTGCCTTTTTCAGAGCACACCACATGCTTTCAACAGCTTCAATATTTCACTGGCAGTTTTTACCGATTTTTACACAAAAAATGTCTAGATGATGTTAACATGTTTAACACTCATTTTTACTTCCAAAGTTTGCATGCAGGTAATCTCCAGTACCCTTTCATCACTGGTACTTCAGTGGAACACCATTAGAGCTGCTTGCCTTAAAATTGCCCTGGAAAGCTTTCTCTATGCTTGCCAGGCTCTGATCTGACCATTTGAAGATGATATTCATTGATGGCCAGAAATCATTTCCCACCTGTGCAAAGTGCGGCTTATTACCAGCTTCTCCCTCACATCTGCCATTGCCCAAAAACTTTTTTTGCAGACTCAATGACTTAGTGTAATTTGTTTTTTACTCTGGGATAAGAACATGCAGATCTCTATTTTCACAATAGTCAATCAACGAATGTTTCTCAGTTTGAGGTTGAGATGACACATTAACTAAAACATGTGCAAACACGACTGCTACCAGATCACTAGTTGGGCAATTCTAGTATGTTGCATACTAGTTGGGCAATAGTATGTTGCATTCTAGGAATTATATATAAATTGTCACACCTCTTATATTTGCCCTCTTTAGGTGTCACAACCCAGAGGTACCTGAGTGATTTGTCCCCTTCTATTTTATCCTCGCTTACCCTTCTGCTTTTTTTGCCTTTGCTGTCTTGTGTTTGACTCAGATTGGCCAAATATAGCTCTTGTGCCATAAAACCCAATACCAACTTACTCAAATTTCTAGCAAATCATGTTTTCTGACTAAAATGATTATGTTGAATGTTATAAATGTGATTTCAAAATGCTCGGTAATACATTGCAATTTATTTTAGCATGGTATTTTTTCATTCCTTTTAGAAGTTTTAATGCCTCATGTGGGTTTGATGTGTTGCGTGTTGAAAGGATATCCAAAGCTCAAGCTGAGCAAAGAGCTGGTAGGGCTGGAAGGGAATTTGAGTAAGTTCAGTTAGTGCTAAACTATTTTTCTATCAATGCTGTGAAATATTTGACTGAATTATCTGAATGACTTTTTTGTTGAGATTGTAAATTTTTTATAAGTATTGTTATTTCAGATTATTTTTTTCTGTAACATGCTGTTCAATAAGAAGCTATAAAAACAATATTGTATGACATTTTTAATTTTTAAGGATTTGTTTTGTCAAAGCATTAGAGATTGCTGAATACATAAAATGTTGTTTTAATTTCTTTTCCATTCGATTAAATTTTTCAATAGCATGTTGAGTAACAGTTTTTGAAACTGATCTTGTATGCTGTTGTAATTGAATTTAAGATTTATGAAGGGTATCTTACCAGTATGATTTTGATCTTTATTATTTAAAATTGTTTAATAAATTTATTGATGTATCGTTTATTATGCAATATTTTTTATTACAGTGGGGTTTGTTATCGATTGTATACTACAGAAGAATATGAAAATTTCGAGGATCAAACTAAACCTGAAATTTTAAGGTAAGTTATTACACTTTACGTTATTTGATGAGACGTTTACTAACTCGTATGCAGCAAATAGTTTGCTACAGCATAAGCTATAGATAATTGTTTCTATGTAATGTGGGGTTTTCTTGATTTTTGTTTTATCCTGGATTTATTGGGGACCACCATGGCTCAGTGGGTTAGCTTGACTGCTCTAGCAACCTGAGTTTCAGGCAGTACAGGTGCAATTTTATAACTTACCCTTTATGTATTTCTCTTCTGTGTAAGTAAAACTTTCCTTTTGTGTCTGTCCACTTGGTTGTTTGGCTTATGCTTGGCCAAATGTCATAAACCCAAATAACTATCAGATGTCCAACCACAAAAGCCAGCAGTGAATCTGCAAGAAACTGATAAACTTCCAAGGAAGACCACTAAGATGGAAAAATCTCACAAGATAGGCAGATTGTATATAGACCATAAAGCTATTTTCTTTTGGTAAACAAATATACAGGTAGCCCTCCTACAACACAGTTGCACTCTAACACGATTGAATAAATTGTGGGAACCCTCGTATAGCACCGCAACCTATAATACGGTTTCGCTCTAACACGATAAGAAAATTGCGAAAATCTTTCTCCAACACTACTTTTGCAGTACTGGATAACGTGATTTTTGTTTAACATATTTAAAAAACTAAATTACCTTAAAATAATGATGGGACGGGATAATGAACTATAGTGCCTTCACATGAAAATATATGTATAAATTATAATTTACTCATTTAGCATAAAAATTCAAGGAGAAACTGCGTCGGCTGATCATGAAACTGCCAGACGTATCCAGAAAAAATTCAAAACATAGAACAGCAAGGATACACAGCACATCATGTTTTCAATGCTGACGAAACTGGGCTTTGGTGGGAAAAAAATGCCCAGTAGAACCTTTATATTGAAAAAAGAAAAACTGCACCTGGATTTAAGGTGTCTAAAGATCGTATAACGCAACTTTTGTGCAGTAATGCGTCCGGGGACTTTATGACAAAACCCTTGCTAGTTTATAGATCTTTAAATTGTGCACTTAAAGGCATAAATAAAAACACCTTACCGGTATATTGGAAAGCAAATCCAAGAGTTTTGGTGACTGGAAATTTATTTAAAGATTGGTTTTTAAATTGTTTTGTGGCAAACGTTGAAAATTATTTAAAATGGAAAAATTTGAGCTTTAAGGCGCTATTACTATTAAATAATGCTCCATGTCACCCACAAGATTTGAATCATCGCAATTTCAAAATAGTATTCCTACCACCTAACACTACTTCGTTGCTCCAACCATTGAATCAAGGTATTATTTATACCTCTAAAACTTATTACATAAGAATAGAGAGCATTACAGTGGATTTTAGACATAACCGATTAGAAATTAATTAATGTAATGGAAGCTTGGAATCAATTTTCAATTAAGCACTGCGTCGTCATCATATCTTTGTCGCAGAAAGAACTAAAAACATCAACGTTAAATTCATGTTGGAAGAAGATATGGCCATCTTCAGTTGAAATAGTAAACGTGCTTGAATCGTCAGAAAATGAAATTGGTGGCATATTAGAACTTGCTAAATCTATCAGAGGCGAAGGCTTTGTGGATATGGCTATTGAGGATGTTCAAGACTTATTAGTGGAAGAAGTTGATGAAGCGGATTTGATGGAAATGGCATCCGAAGTTGGAAATCAAATCGATTCTGAGGACAATAGCACTGATGAAGATTCTGAAGTTAATAATTTAACGTTAAAAAAATTAGAAGGCCTAAGCTTAGCTGAAAATCTTCAATCATTTTTCTTGAATGCAGACCCTTCTGCTGAAAGAAGCCGAAAATTCGAAAGGGAGCTGTAAAATTGTCTATCTCCATACCATGAAATCTGTGATGACCTTGTAAGAACCAGCAAACAAACCAAACTTACAGATTTTTTAAAGAGGATAGAAGGTGCAAAAAATCTGAATGAAGAAGGTTCAGAAAATGAAGGTGATATCGTTCAACCGAAAAAACGTTCTTGTTTGATTGTACTGAATAGTGATGAAGAAGAAATTTATTAAATTAAGGTTACATTAAATGAAAATAATATATATTTTTCATTTTGTGTTATACATACATTTATATTTTTAATAAAAACTAAGTTGCTTATATGAAATTTAAAAAGATTGTTTTTGATAGGTTTTCAGAGAACATAACCCCCTTTTTGTACTGGCTCTGAGTCCCGTAACACGGTTTCACACAACACGTCATTTTCTAGGAACCTATCCACCTTGTTATAGGAGGGTTACCAGTACTAAAACTTGAATATATTTTGTACCACAAAAAGTATTAGATTATCGTCATAAATACAAGCATCCTAAGGTATAAATAGGGTACTCTTTGGAAGTACTTTAATCCTTTCACAAGAAAAGCCTGGTGTTTCTTAAATCTTATTTTCTTTGGCTCAGCATGGCCAAATATGGCTCTTGCTCAATAAAAATCTAACCAACCTAGAATTACTGTTACCTTTAATACTGTGACAGTACTTCTCAGTATGTTGAGAAAGTAGTGTCCTCATTTTTATTGAGTGCCTTGCATCAAATAGACATCCATCCAACAGACAAATTAATTTTGGGAGCAACATATTTGAACAACCAATGATGAGATCTCACTTCTCCTTCTCTACACCTTCCCTTGTGAATCTTGCTCCCTTGCTTTTGTCCAATGAAAAAGGCAGTTCCTTTTCTGTTTGGTGACATGGGGTAGATGAATGTATTTCTACTGCTCCTGTCAGGATGGTAGTGCTGCTTAACAGATTGCACACGATGGTCGATCATCCTCGATTTCCAAGTTGCGTCACACTGCCAACCTTTCGTTTTATGTGGATTTGATGCAAAGGGTGACATAAGCAACGCAACCCAGGTTTGCATTTTCTCCCTAGATAAAACTGATTGAATACTCAGAAAAGCACCACCCAGGTCGTGCCAAAGTGCAACCTAGGTGGCACTTTCAATGTCACCACACTTAGAGAGTTGACATGCATCACTGGTCAGGAATTTAAAATTGGGATGGTTGTATTGTACTGGCACAATATGACTAGATTCCTGTGCCAATTGCATTATGAATAAATAAAGCTGGGATAGCTGTGGTAGCTCCAATAATTCTGTTTCTAAGGAACAGAAAAATTTGGCAAGGAAATGGGGGTGGAGGAATCCGAGGAACATCAGGAAAAGAAACGCGCCCTCTGTCCTGGGGAAGAAGTGGGACAGGATTGTCGACCTGTCTGATGCATCAGAGGATGTTCCAATATCTATCTAACATTTCATTAATTAGAAGTAATTGTTCATTGTATTTTTTAATAAGAATCAAAATATTGAGTTTGCTCAGTGATGTAATTAAATGTATTGATAATCTAATTTTAATGTCATGTGAAATTATTACAAACAGAACTGTTCAACCAAGTTTGAGGATGATGCATTGTATGTAAAAATTTGTTTCGCAAATCTTGAAATTTATGCATAAGTGGATGGGCTATGATAGGTACAGTGGGTATGTAGTTTCTTTATGACATGTTTAATTCATGTAGTACCTTCCGTGTCAGGGCAAAAGGGATTAAGCCTGACTTGATGGAAGGAGTCGAGAGTGCATCATTATAATTTAAAAAATATAATATACTTAAAATCAAAACTAAATTCATCTAAATTTCAATTATTGGTATGGCTTGGCATGTTTCTTTTTCTTCCTGAATAGTGAAATATTCAACTTGAGATTATGAGAAGTAGCCATTTTGTGACTTAATCCTTTTGCCTGACACCGCACGTTTAAAATTCAAAATTTTTGCAATTTTATTTTTCTTAAATTTATGTTAGATCCCAAAATGTGATCACCATTGCTAATTGCAATAGTATAAAAGTAAATGTGTATATTATGGTATGAGTGAATCTTGGATTGAAAAGTATAGGCTGAAGTCCCAAAATAGAGCTGTCTTCTCCATGTTAAGTAAAAAATGTCATGTATTATAAAATTGAAGACTTCAAACCCAAGGTTTCTGGAAAGGGAATATGTTTGCTCCAATAACGCGAAACTCGTTCTGAGCGGAGAAGTGATCATGATGTACTGGCGGGAAGTCAGACCCTGGCGCCTAGATGTTTCCCATACTACTAAATCGGATTTCACCTAGAATTATTAAACTCACAGAAGACGAATCCGACTTCACGAAACGACGATTTTTCTTTTATTCAATAACTGATAATATGAAACATTTACACAAGGAGCCTCATTAATGAAATTATTACCATTTTTGAGAAAAACGCTACTGAAAAGTGAAAAGCAGAAATCTCCAAGACCATTAGTTACTCCCCTGCTGTTTCATTGGCTTTGTAGATTGGACTCTGGGCACCATTTCGCGGTTTTACTAGATATCTATCGTTGAGGGATTTGCTTAGTGAAAGGGTTTCGTAGATCATTTAATAGTGCAAATTGGGGGGAAAACTTTGTCTTCTTTTTTTGCTTAAACACTTCTATTGCGAGGTTCACGTTTTTCTTGGGTGGAAGGTCATTTTGACCACTTGTTTGGAGTAGAAGAAATAATGCTCAATTTCCAAACATGAGAAAAAACACTACTGTTTGCTTAAATTTAATCTTCTATCGATACTTTCATCCAACACTTTCGTACTTAATTCATCCTACAAAATAAGTTATTTCAGATTTTTTACTTTAAATTTTCAAAATAAACGAACCACATTTTGAAAATAATGAACAGAAAAATGCAAGCATACTTTTAAAAAATTAAATAATTTAAAATAACTTCATGATTGATTGTTTCTAATCTATAGTAATCATTTAGCAAGTTAAAGTTATTTTTCAAGTTGAAATTATGTAGTGAAAAAGAAATCACTTTCATTACTTGGGGCCATCGTGGCTCAGTGGGTATGCCCACTGCGCTTGCAACCTTCGAGGTATAGGCGGTGCAGGTTCGATTCCTGTCAGGTGCTTTCCTCCCTGGGTGTATTTCTCTGTCAGTAAAGCTTTCATTGTGGTTCTGTCTATTGATATTGTATGTCGTGTCTGGAACAGCATGGCCAAATATTGCCCTTGCGCCATAAAACCCCAGAACCAACCACTTCCTTACATTATTCCTTTCATCAATTCACACAAATTTTTGCTTTTGTAAATTTACTGCACAAGGTACATACAGATTTATCACAATTGGTATAACTTTTCAGTTTTGTTTCCCTTGCCTTTATTATTTCGTGCTGCTTTAGTTTAAGGGTAGAGGCATCACAAACATCAATAAATGACATTTTATAGTATAGATCAGGGATGTCAAACTGGCGGTTCCTGAGGTAATTTTTCGTGGCCCACATTGTTCTGAAATAAAATAAAAAACAGGACAATATGTTACGAAGAAAATTGCACTTAGGGGAGATCTAGGCAATACCATACACACAATTTCGTCATGTTAACTGACTTTGTTTAAAAATCATCTACAAAAAACGTTTTGGCTTATTTTCCTACGTGTGAGCAGTTAAAAGCACAAAATAAAATTTGCTCATTTTCACAATATTGTTAAATTGAAGAAATCAAACACGAATTCGATAAACGTTTTAATGATTTCAGTTACAAAAAAAATTTCTCTTTTTATTAGACCTTTTCCCTTTATGCAAATGCTTCCACTTCGATACAACTGGAATTAATTGATTTCCAGAATGATTCGGTTTTAAAAGACAAATATTGAGAAGTAGGAATTCCGAAAATATATCCTTAGGTGAAAAATACCCGGAAATTAAAAAGTTTGCTGCACAAATTTTATGCTATTTTGGGAGTACGTACTTGTGTGAGCAACTATTTTCATCCACGAAATTAAATAAAACAGCCTACTGATCAAGAGATTAACTGAAACATCTATCTGCCATAACATAAGATTGTTTGTTCTCAGTCTTTGAATCCAGATATTGGAAAACTAGTAGGAGGAAAGCGCTGCCAAGTTCCCAGTAAAAAAAAATTAATTTTAGTTTTCTAAATGCATTAAATTAAATAAACATTTAAATAAAAGCAATTATAGCAATATCATAAATTATTACCTTAAATTCACTTAATTACATAATGTGTTTTAATTATCCTATCCCTATTCCTGAATCCTCATTTCAAAGTATAATTTTAAGAAAATTTGTAAATGTGATGTGGCCCTCGTGAATCTTACCAGTTGCATTAAATGGCCCATGTTTTAATTGAGTTTGACACCCCTGGTATAGATTAATTAAACTTACTGGGAGTGGGGATTTCAAGCAAATGCATTCAATCTTTAAGCACTACTCAATGTGGAATAAAATCTCAAAAACTCGACTTATAGCTCAAGCTCTGGAAAAATTACATAATTATTTGTGAGTGCGTAGCCAAGAACTAAGCTAGTGTCAGCGAATGAAGGATCGTAGCCGAATCGGAATAATCCCTTATCTATGCACGTCTTGACCCTGGGTTCGAATCCCGTTCTGGGAAAGGATGTTCTTAATGGTTTGAAACAATAGTGTTGAAAAACAGGTATGAACACTGGAATATAATTATTTCAAGCAAAATGGAGCCAGCTTTCAAATAAATTCTTCGATGGAAAAAAAGATAGTCCTAGTGCCAGTATATTTTGCGTAGTGTTTTAGTTTTTACACTTTCTCACGATCCTTTTAATAGAATGCACAATAACTGATATACCTTACTTTTCTCACATCTGACTGTCCCCAAACAGAAACAAGCCAAAGGGAAAGATCCGAGGACAATACTTTGTCATTTTGAACCATGATCAGATGACGAGGCTGCACTTGAACCCATTCTCCAAACTTCCATGCCAATGTGAGGACATTTGAGACAAGACAGATTTAATGTGCACAATCCCCCATGTACACGACGGTCTTTGATTGGATCGAGTTTCGAACTCACAACTTTCTGGTTGCTAATCCACTGCTCTTCCAATCGAGTGAGAAAATAATATATTTATAGACCGTTAAAATTTCTTTGTGGTCAAACTGACTGCTTCCTTAATTCTTCTGT
Organism: Meta bourneti; assembly: GCA_933210815.1. NCBI lineage: Eukaryota > Metazoa > Arthropoda > Arachnida > Araneae > Tetragnathidae > Meta > Meta bourneti. Next base: position 5,494,272 of record OW119926.1, read on the forward strand.
TAATATGTAAAAAGTGCTAACTGTTGCTCCATGATAAAATTTCCTTTTGATTTGAAAATTTAGAATCATTGTAACATAGGTTTTGACGAGATTAATTATTGAAATTGCTATACAGTTTGGTTTTTCGTACAATACTTTCCACCAGACTCATTATTTATCCTGTGAAAATTGATAAACCCTTTCACATACTGAAAGCTAATTGTAGAATATTTCATTCAGTTCTAAGGTACTCTTCCTGCGGTTTGGTTGCTCTAGATTTAGTTTTTCATAAAAACTAGTTTGATTCCCGGTAGGTACTCGGGCACTTTTCAAACAATAATTTCCAATTTTGTATAATTGTGTCTTATATTCCACAAGAAATCTGCATATGATGAGCAAAGGTTAACTATACCGAAGACCCTGAATTTTAAAAGAATAAATCATCTACGCAATCAATAGTTACAGGTCGTTTGTTTTTAAATAAAATGGGATGAACCTAATTGAGTGTTAACCGCATTCAATGAATTGAATACATACTCAAATATGTGAAAACATAAATAGATAACATCTTTGCTACGCTAATTAAGCGCATGAACTTTCCCCGATCACTGCAAATCCCTTAAGAATAGATGCCTGGTAAAACTGCAAAACAAAGCCTGGGGAGTCAAACCCACAGAGCCAATGAAACATCTGGGGAGTGGTTAATGGTTTTGGAAATTTCTGTTTTTCACACTTTTCAGCAGCTTTTTCTCAAAAATGGTATTCATTTCATAAATGAGGCTCCTTGTATCAGCTTCATATTATCAGTTATGCTTCATGTTTGTAATGCTTCATATTATCAGTTATTGAATAAAAGAAAAATGGTCGTTTTGTGAGGTGATTCGTCTTCTGCGAGTTTCATAATTTAAGGCGAAATCCGATTCATCCGATTCAATTGTATGGGAAACGTCTAGGTGCCAGGGTCTGACATTCCCGCCAGTACGTCAAGATACTACGTAAAACGCGTCATACTGCAACTCGCTTTTGGGCCAGACAGTTCCCCCGCTTCAAAGCATTTTACCATATTGCAGGACTTGTCTATCTAGTGCCATTCTACAGATGGTTGGTATGGGTATTACAAGAGTTGCTAAATTTGATTTCATTGACAAACCATCTGAAGAGGTGAGTTTCAAACTATTTTGATCTCTTGTGTTTACTGATGAAAAATGTTATGTAAAAGTAGTAAGAAATATGGATTATTCCTACACAAATTATGTAAATATAAGTTAAATAATTGTTTATTCCACACAACAGTACAATGAAAACAATGCAAAATGAACTCGCAGATGGTCAGAATCAATTGCACATTATACAGCGCACTTCCTTGCCGAAAACCAAACAGAAAAAGTTAGTTTTTTTATTGGCCATGGCCTCCTGGAGACACGTGTAAAAAGTTTGATGTCCCTATTGGTTATTTGAAATTTTAGCACTAAAAACACCGAACAAACTATCCTCTTGGTTGTCTGGGGTTGCCAATACCTGAGAGTGAATTGAGACGAAATTAAATCCCCAAACTGCAAATACAGATGTTGCGTTAACTTATCAGCTGTGGGTACGCATCTCCAAAATGCTACGAGAGCCAACCAATTGGTAGAGTTGCAAATTATGAACTGCAGGGTTGCGAGTTCGAAACTCGATCCAATGGAAGACTGTCGTGTACATGGGGCAAGATAAATCTGTCTTGACATCAAATGTCCTCATTTTAAGATGGTGTGGAAGTTTGGAGAGTGGAGTGCCAGCTTTGGTGTTGACTTTGTTGTCTGAACATGGTTCAAAATTATGAGGTGTTGTACTCGAATCTTCCCCTTTGGGATTGATGCAGGTTCATCACCAATAGCATGTTGTATCGCTTCATCGGGTTGATTCAGCTGCCAACCAAAATGCTATATCCAATCAAAGAAAGAACAAACTTTTCAGGTTGGTTTTGACTAGGAATCACATGGGGTGTGATAATTGTGCAGTTGATTCTGTCCACCCTGTATGTAACTCATTGTACCAGACAATTGGGGAAGTTCATCGAAAGTAGGCTGGAGTTGACACTAGTCATGTTGAGTGTTAGAAACCAAGTGAACAAAGGAACTTGCCGATTTAAAACTGGATACAAATATGCTTTGATTGAGTTTGTAACAGAAGTATTATCTTATACATTTGCAGCCTGTTACTGAATTCATCTACTAGGAAAGAGCTGTCAATGCTAATCATTTTCCTAAATAATGTGTTAGTAATATATTTAGAATACTCTAATTGCTGGTCAGTTAAAATAAGACATATTTATCATTAATAGTTTGGTGCACTGTACAATAGGTTGAATTTTGTATTTTTATCATGTCTGATCTAAACGTACACTTTTTGAAACAATTGCAAGACTGAAGTTGAGTAATTTATATACTGAATACTAACAAGTCTTAAGTTATTTTGTATAAATTACATATTTCTTGCTATAGTTTTCTAGAATAAGTGTATACCAAAAAAGTATTTTTCCAATGCATCCATTTGTGTGAAATAATTCTTTTATCTCTATTTTTTTCATTTAAATTGTATTTCACTGATTCACGAGAAAATAAATTTGAACAATAAAACCTTGTTTTATTTGAAAATTACCAAAACATACTTTTTTACAGAGCATTAATGCTGCAATAAAGTTGCTTACAATTCTGGAAGCTGTTGTAGATAAAAAGGGAAATCTAGAGGTTAGTGTGGATTATGAAATGTTACATGTATTAAATAGATTTTTTTAAGTAAATCTGCTTTGTATTTATATATTTCTAATTTTATTGTTATAGCTCAAATAAAGCATTTATAAACGAATTTCAGGAAAACCTAGTGATTGATTTTATATTGTCTACATCCTTTTGTTACTATTTGTTAATATACAAATACTGTCGATTTGTGTACCTCATACTTTAGTGAATATACAGTGGATAAGAAGTTTCTGTATGGAAACGGAAATGGCACATAAATTATAATTTCTAAAGAAATCTCACCAAAGATTCAAAAACTGTGTGAAACTTATTTCATGCTAGAGAATGTGTTCACAACAAAAGTTCTTAATTTTTACAAATAAAAAGATATTAATTGAAACTGAGAAAAATATACGAAAGGAAAGGCCAAAAAAGTTTCCTCACGCATAATGAAAATTGATAAAAACATAGTCCAGCTGGTCCCACATCTATTTATCATAACTATCGTATGAAAAAGAACTTCAGTATTGTGTAAATAAGCATTTCAAATTATTTTTATACCAGTGGATTGCCTAAAATGGGAATTCTATAAAGAATGATGCCTTTACCATATGTTGCAGCTTCACACACCATCACTCTGCTGATTTAAACCTTATGGAACACTTATGAGAAATCGGTCGTGAACTGAAAAGTTATGCCTAAACTTCTGAGAGGTCTTAAAGCAAAAGCAGGTTCAACGTACCATTTAATGATGAAACATGAAGAATGGCATTTAATTAAATATTTTTCACTGTAGAGACTTTTTGGTTTATATTTGGCATATTTTGTGTTATTGTGAATTATGTGTTAAATTATGTTAATATTTTTGTTTAAATACAATAGAAACTTTCTAATCAATTATGTTCATCTGTTTTTCTATTTTTGTTTCTTGAATATTTATATTCTGCAAATAATAAAGCAATTTATTTCAAATAGCAAGTGCGTATGGAAACTTTTACTCACTGTATACATATATGTATTCTTAGATATTCCTAATATTAGATATATGTAGATATGATTAATATTAAACATCAGTAATATCTAATTTAATGTTGAATTTTCTTTAGTTGACTGAATGTGGCAAGAAGATGGTTACTTTTCCCTTAAATCCAAGATACTCTAAACTTATCCTTTCTTCTGTAAAATACAAGTGCACGTAAGTCTTGCATGTATTCCTTTTGTGTTATTTATTATGTTGTCAAAAATGTTATACTATTTACTTGAACTCATCCAACTTTTCATTTAAACATTTTCTATCTTGGCTGTTTTTATCAGCATCAGTCTGTTATTTATCTAAATGTAATCTAAAAGCTCAATGTGCTTCTATTTTCAAGTATATTCAGTGGAAATATTTTTTTCTAGTGATGACATTGTGTCTATTATTGCTCTTCTCTCTGTTAAATCAATCTTTTACTATCAAGCATCAGAGGTATGTTTATTATATTTTCTTACATTTAGTCGCTCAATATTATTTTGTACTTTTGAAGTTCTTTTTGATCTTATAAATTTGTATCTGTCATTTTCTCAGAAAATTGGGAATTTCTCCCCAACTTTTCTTTAAATATATTTCTTTCAAATATCTAGATATTTATTTAGATTTTATATTGACTAATAGCATTGAGATTCCCATTCGTACCAGACATGCTTTTAAACTGAAAAGAAATGTTAATAGTCATGACTACCATCGCCTTATCAAGATATTTGGTATGATTAAATATGGTATGTTCTCCATAGACTTTGCAAAAGTTACATTTACTAAGTGTAAAAACACCTACATTTGAAGCAGTGCAGCGAAATAAATCATTTATTTGTATCAAATACAATTAATTGAATTGTGGAATATAATGTAATTATTTTAAATTTCATCGAAAGGTGTGATGATCTGATCTTTACATTGTCGCGATAGAGTCGAAAAACATCTCATTAACTAGCAAGAAAGGCCATTTCTTTGTGAGTAAAATTGTAACCTGGTCGTTGATTCTTTGACAAATGTAGTTTAACGTTGCAATCTCAATAAGGCTTGATTTTTCATTTTAGTCTACAGACCTTTAAAAAGCTATAATATTTGCTGAAATTCTTTTATAAAAAAGGCCTTAGTTTTTAAAGGACACTATATTTTATTTTACCTATATTCAAACACCAAGATTAATGATACTTGTATGGGGTCAAGGGTCATAAAAAATCAGTCGAGGGGGCATGAGGGTTAGCTAAAAATCAATGATTTTAAATCTGAGCCTGATACCCAAACCTAACACATGTGAAAGTTTCTTCACCTACTATGCAATCATGAGTTTATTAATTGTGATATATGTTAAGAAACCATATCATTGCATGCTGAACATTTCCAGTGAGTCTTTGCTTTTAATGTATTTTGTACATGCTATTATGAGATTTCAGATGGTAACAATTAATGGTGGTCAACATATTAAACCTGTTTTGACTTGACTACCCAAATCGCCACCTTACTGAATTTTAATGCTCACAATAAAATAATCAGATGTTAACCCTCTGGATACCGACCCGCCCGAGACGGCTTCTCATTCAGACATTCGCTACCCGCCCGTCCGGCTCTTAAAGTAATCAGCGTTTCTGCCCCTCTACCAGTGAGGAGGGTAATCGGTCATCCCCACTCTACAAAGGATTTTCGAACATCTCCTTGTCACCTGAAGGTGTGCTAAATAATCATCAGGTGTTAGGGGGTCGATTTCTAACTACGTTCTTCAGTCTGTCTGCGGATCGGATAACCACCTGTGAGATTTTTTGCCTTTAAAATGCCTCGGTACAGAAGAATTTTGACTCGAGAAGAGATCGAAACAATACTCTTTAATGGTACAGATGAATCAGATTTGGATAGGAGTGAAGATGACGAATTGGAAATGCCAACTAAGGAATTGGGAAACAATTCGATCAGTGTCGATAGTGAATCCGAAGATGAAGAAAATATAGATATTCTTCATACTGAAAAAAATGACGGTACCGTTGAATGGGATTCAGAAGTGGTTGAGAACGAACGCATGAACGTCCCCCAATTCACTAATTTTTCTGGTCCCCTTCATATGTTACCACCTGGCTCTTCAGCGTTGGACTATCTAAAATTATTAATGAGTGAAGAGATATGCGAACTCATCAGGGTTAATACAAATAAGTATGCTGAATTTTGTGCCAAAATGCGAGGATTTACAGACGAGAGATGGGAACCTATTGCGAGCATCAAAGAACTGGAATTTTTTTACAGTTCTGCTTGTAATGAGTATTGTACGCATGCCTAGAATCACTGATTACTGGTCCAAAAATGAGACACTTGGAAATTCAAGAGTGAAAATGATGAGTAAAAATAGATTTTTACGCATTAAACACTATTTCCATATATCCGACAGGGAATACGAACTTAAGAAGGACAGTGAAAATTTTATTTTCACCAAAAAGTAGAGCCACTAGAAACATACTTGCGAAAAGAATTTTCCGAACATTTTAAGCCGTACGCTCACTTATCAGTTGACGAAGCACTGGTCAAATTTAATGGAGAATTCTATAATTCTTGCTATAATTTAGAATACAGTTACCGTTGTTCGGTAGCTGTGCTTTAGAATACAGTTAGATAGTTCTTCAGTAGCACCTCGATCTATCACACATTGTTACTTTCACTTGGATTAATGTTTGGTTTGGAGGCAGTAGAGAAAATATGTCTGTTTCTTTAGAACTGAGGGCTCAAAGCTTCCAACAATTTCTTTCACCTTACCCATGGGATCCCCACAATGTTAAATTTCATGTGGGTATTTACCACCCAAGTGTTAACTGGACCTCTAAAGAAAGGTAGAAAAATAGTAAATGGCCTCTCTCTATTCAAGGCGGCTCTTAGGTTTAGCTCTCACTGCTTGAGGATGAACACGTGTTTTTGCTGCAATGAGAAACGTAAACGACTGTAGCTGAGGGTGTTTTTCGCGTTGAAGAGAATAGAGCGGAGTTGGGACCGAAGGATTCAAGTGATCTTTTTTGTCCATTGTCCCTTTCAATACTATGCTTCATATAAAAGAACCAGTGTTGCTGTTTGTATACAGGTTACGGGAAACCGAAGCCTGAGGGACAGAGGGAGATTCTTGAGTGAACAATTGACTTCGCGTCGATAAGCCAGTTTCTCTTGTATACAAAACCACTTGTATCGACCGGTAACATGAAATAATCCGAGAAATGTTTTAAACATTAGTCCCGAAGTGGTCGTTGAGGGTATGTTATAACCCAATAATCAAACGAACAGAATTCTAAGAATGCATACTTTAAGAATGAGATGACTTTATTAGTAGCTGAGTTTTATGTTTTCTCTCATCTGACCATTTTAGCCCCTTGGTTTTTTAGAATGGAAGTTATCACAAATTTATAACAATAGAAGAAACTATAATGCACTTCTCATTTTGAGTGACGCTCACTTGACCGTCGCTTTCAACGCGGAATTTGACTCAAGTACATGTTCACTTGTATTGTTATGTAAAATTTAATTCCAACACATGTTTTGTACCTACGCATATACAATAGTAACTGAAAAGAAAAATTGTGTAAAGAATGACTTTTAAATTGAATTACGAGCTATAAATGCTAATTTTGCGATTTATTAGTGAGGGTTGGGTAATAGTAGTAAAGTGTGAATTTTATTTCTAATGAATAAAGGTTATCACACTTAAAGGTTTGCCTATCTCTGTTTTTAGGAAAAAGCGCATATTTTTAAGTCCCGCAAACGAATAAAACGTCCATTTCAGGGACATAACTGTGACGTAATTCTTGCATATTTTATTGCAAGATGCTTTTGGTCTACAATTTTAAAAGAAACCATTACCAAAAAAATCACGCTGCTTTTAAGATCATATTTATAAGGAAGAATTATTGAAAAATAACCACTTTTATCACTGTATTATATTTCCGAAAACCTTTTTTAAACATCAATTTCAAAGCAAAAGATATATTATTAATTTGAAAATTATCACGAATTTTTGATACATTGTTTTAAAAATAAGATAAGAAATTACAAATTAATTGCCGATAACACAACAGAAAAAGTATACCTTGTATATTCCTGTTGCAAGAGATTTGAAGTAAAAGAGATCAGAGGGGAATAAAGAAATTAATTTGCCTTTTTAAAACATTTAATGAAAAATATGTACTTAAAATTAAACGCAACCTAATGTGTTTGTTCTAAAATTAAAAAATATTTTCCTTGTTTTATAAGTAATTGCAATTGCTTTACTTTTGCGCTATATTTCATTAAAAGAAAATTGTTCTTTCTAACAATTTGACAATTTTCTATCCGTGTTTTCTTTTTGAGAGTTTAAAAATGCTATGTAATGGACGCTGAACATCAGCATACACAACATGTCTATATATATATAATTCTAAGATCGACTTATAAGTTGAAAAGAGCACTTTCCATACAACCCCCCATTAAAACCAGCGCGGTTTTCGGTCCCAGTGTAGAGTCCCCCGATGAGGTGTAAAATAAGTTGCAAATGAGGGGGGAAGAAATATTGGTGATTGAACTAATGCTACTCGGGCGTTTTGGGTTTCTGAGGACATGATGTTTAGATGCGTACGGATGTCAGAGGGTTAATGGTGTTTTTTTGCTGTGACTTTCTTTTCCATGGCCTCATTAAGTACTGAAAGTTTTCCAATGAGTAGCTTTTGCAGTAAGCTGCATAGAATAGGTGAACTTTGAAGAAGTTTTGTATAATTTGAGGTTTTGTTATTCAAACAAGTATAACTTTATCGAGGGATTACTATACTATTTTGGGATTGTTTGCTTAAAATATAACTACCAACCCTCTTGTGATTTGATCATGTAAATATTTTTACATTTTAAGCATTTCTTTTCATTCAGAGAGACGAATTTAAAAAAGCCATGGAGAAATTTGAGACAATAGACGGTGATCTTATTATGATGCTCAATGTTTATAAGCAGTTCAAAAGATGTGAAGGAAATGCAGTAAGTAATTATATTTGTTGACCTACAACATTAAACACTTAGATTTCTAAAAGTTAATTTTGTAATTTATTGCACATGTTTATGTTATGATAATAACCAGTCCTGTACAAATTCTTATCAATAAGATAATTTTATAGGAAATTTGAATTTAGCTAAATTTGATCGTTGATTTTATAGTATGGTGAAGGAAAATGACATTTCAGTTTTAAATATTTTTTACTAGTTTGGAGTGTAAGATTTTCAACCTGGGAGTTTCCTTAGTGTGCACTTGTCTACTTGACAATTTGTTATGTGATGTATGTGCACTGTTGAACATGGACATAACTATTAGCAGCTTTCTGCTGTAGTAATATTCAAGTTGCTTGAAGTATACCTAAAGACTATGTATACTTGGAAATTTCTGTAAATAATGTCAAACATTAGACAGCCAGCTTTTCTCAAATCTGTTTGAAACAAAATAATAGTTTTGATCATTTTAATTAGTTTAAAATTGTATATTAATTATATAATAACAATTCTAAAAGCTTAGTAGATTTTAGATGCTATTTTATTGTTATGCAAATATGTTTGCCCGATACTTGAATTAGTTTCATGATCAATTTGATTAAGAGAATTAAACATCCAATCTATGTGGGTTACCATTGATGTTAATCTTTTCAAAGACTAAAATTACCATCTGACATCTTGTTTAACTTAAGTGTTGATTTTTATTTCAATGAATTTCTTTTTCAGGAATGGTGTAAAGAAAATTTTATAAATGCTCACAATGTCCGTAGAGTGATAAAAAACAGAAAGCAGCTGAGTGCCTTGTGTTCCCAAATGGGTATAAATAATTATTCAACTCATTGTAATGAAAAAGTTAGGTATGTACTGTTCATTACCTCGTTTTGTTTGTTTTGTATTTGCAATAAATGCTTTTCCCCTGTACTGACTTGGCACCCAACACTCTTCTCCTCTATGTAAGTACAGTCAAGTAAGTTCAGTACAGTAAGTACTCTGTCATCGATGAGTACTAGATGTCTGAAGCCGTCTAGAAATTGCATGAGGGACATAACGCAAAGCATGCACTTGCATGTAGCGGGTCATTTCAACGGGAATTTATAGGGTCATGTCTCATAAATATATATAAAAAGAACTCTGAAAGAAACCAATTATTTATTAACATTTTCCAAAATAGCAAAAATGTAACGCAATATGGAAGAAAACTTGCTGTCATAAATTTGAAACAATTTAAGTAGCACATATCTATTTATTATTAAGTATAGCGTTTGTTTAAGAATGTGTTAATTTCAACTTCTTTGAGTGTTTGGTTTCTCTTTTTATTGATTTGTTTTGAATCCTGTTAAGTTGTGAAATGCAATTTGGAGGCGTTTCAAGGAACGGTTTGGTGTTGGTGAAAAGACAAGTTGTATACAATGGCATGACTCAAAACTGGCTTTAAAAGGGATATTTATTCACCCCAAAATGACAATTTGATAATAAGTACAATTTTAGCTGCATCACAGATAAAATAATAATACTCCTGAAATATCTGAAAAAGTGCTGGTTTCTTATGTTGCCAGATTTATTGAGATTTCACAGTATGCATACCTAATGTGTTAGAACATTTATAAAGCCACTAGCTTGGTTGGAAGAGTAACTCATTAGTAACAAGAGGGTTGCAAGTTCGAATCCAAGTAAAGACTGTTGTATACAAAGGGGCTAGTGCACATTAAACCATCTGTCATGACCTCAAATGTTCTTGCATTGGAGTAGTGTGGAAGTTTGGAGAGTAGGGTGCCAACTCAGGTGTGACCTCGTCATCTGACCATGGTACAAAATTACATTGTGTTGTCCTCATGTCTTTCCCTTCAGGTTTGATCGAGGATAGTCGCCAATAGTCCGTTGTGTTGCTCCAGTGCGACGTTAATTAAAATACCTAGAACATTTGTACAATTTTCGTATGCATGGTCACCTAGAATGTTTTGTGTTGCACACAAAAATTCAATAATTCATTCAAAAATTAGTAATTTGTATCACAGATTAAATGGCATAAATTAATGTCAACAATTTATAAATAAATGAAGTGAACATTAAGAGTCAAATAAAATATTTATATTCTAATTTTAAAACACTGAAAATAAATATGTACTTGGCAGAACACTGCAGCATAGAGAGAGATTAGCCAAATTTTATGGAGTATGCAGCCTTTTTCCATTTTAAAAAGATAATTGCTTCAAAATTATATTTTTATTATAATTGCCATAAATTGCTGTATTATGATTGCTGTACGAATTACTAACTGTTATAAATTGCTTTAAATATTAAATCATAACTTTCAAGTTTTGTATGATTTTCATTCATTTAGGAAATGCTTGGCATCTGTACTTTTTATGAATGTTGCTCTATTGTGTGAAAATAATACTTATCAACTGGTAAGTTTTTGTTTGAATTTTTTAAATTCAATCTGTTCTCGAGTGTTCACTCGAATTCAAGCTGCTCATGTTAAATGTTCACACTGATAATTCCAGCATTCTCATTAATATATAATATGAAAGCATTTACATAAATTCCAAACCTTTTATATCTGCTGAAACAGCTCTCCAGATATACTTAATAAGAATTACAAGTGATTTACAATAGAAAAAAGTGAAAAGTTAGGTTAAGATGTTTATAAACAGAAACTATCTGGCATTTCTTAATACCCTCTTCAATCATGTGACAGTTATAAATTAGACATATGTTTAGAATTATTTTACAGATATTAAAAGAATATATTTTTATTTTATGTATCACATAATCAGTTATTTTCTGAAAATTTTTATTAGAAGTATTGCAGATTTAAATTACTCGATTGCATGGTTACATTAAATTACTTGGAAGTATTACAGATTTAAGTAGGTTGAATTTAAATTACTCGGTTCTTTAAGAAAAACCATTGAGATCAAAATGAAAAATCTCTTCTCTGCTATGAAGTCTAATAATGTTGAATTGGAAATAATTCGGAACAGGATCGTGTTTCATTCCAACTAGCTTAAATATATTGAACTTATTGCAACCCAAGTATGACCCTTTTTCAACTGAAAATCATCTGCGTATCTGAGGATATTCACTAGAGAAAGCAGTGGTCAAACATTAAAAGCTTCAAGAAGTGATTTAATAAAGATGGGAACAAGATATAAGAATGTAACCTCTTTTGTGATGACGCATTTCGAGTCCATGGCATTTTGTTCATGGTTGGATTGAGTTTTTATGGTGCAAGGGCCATATTTGACCAAACTGCTCCAAACACATCAATGGACATGCACACAAGCAAAGTTTTACTAACACAGGAGAGAAATACGCTTGTAAAGAATAGAACCTGACAGGAATCAAACCTGCACCTCCTGCAACTTGCAGGCTGCTAGCGCAGTGGGTAAACCCATTGAGGACTTACAGACCCTTAACCAAGTTTAGAAACTTAACTATTTGGGAAAATAAATACTTTTTATAATAAAATATTTTGTTATACCTTAATTTCACAACTTTTTGTAATAAAATATTTTGTCTGTTTTGCATTGAAATCTTTCTGCCGCAGTAGCCCTGTTGGAAGAGTATTGGATTAGCATCCAGAGGGTTGCAAGTTCGAATCCAACCACTGACTATGGTGCACAAAGCAGGATGGTGGACATTAAATCTCTTGTGGCCTCAAATATCCTCACGTTGGCATGGTGTGGAAAATTTGGAGTGGGGTGCCAGCTTAGGTGTGACCTCATCATCTGAGCATGATTCAAAATTACGTGTTGTCCTCGGATCATTTCCTTGGGGATTGATCTCGGACCATCGCCAATAGCCCGTTGATTTTCTCCAGTGCGACGTTAATTAACCGCAATGATCCTGTAAATAGGTTGAACTATGTTCTCCCAGAATAGTGTTGGGGCACCACTCACTTTTTTAATCAATCCCTTCCAGGCCACATGCAAATTACTAGTGTCATGTGTACTTGTATAATTTACTATTGTGAAGTCAAAGCACTAATATCACACTAGTGAATGATACTAGTGCTTCTCTGTCTTTGCACATGGCCTGAAAGTGTTTAATTTAAAAAGTGAGTACTGGCAACACTTAGAAGAACAGATCGAGGAAACTTTCCCGTCTACCAGTCGGAGCACCATCCAATGGCTCAACTACCAAGCGTGGACGTTGGCTAGCAAGCAAGCACTATTCTTCGGAGAACATACTTAAACTCGCATTTTCCTCTTTCTATTTACTTTTGTACTGGCGATGCACACATTTTGCTCCACTCAAATGACTATTGACGTTTTTATCGTCTTATTTTCGACCTTATTAGTCATTGAAGCGTTCAATATTTGACTACCAGTTTAAATTTTTATTATAAGGTTGTGTAATAGATAAGAGAATTGAGAGGTGATAATTACTAACAAGTATTTCCTTTTTTAATTACTGATCAAGTGTTATTCAGAAACCTGTTTTGCCGTATTTGAGTGGACTGCAGATTTGTTTTGACTATTTAGACTGCTATTATAAGTTTATAAGTAATAACTACTATTTTTTTTAACCTTATAGGTTGAAAGTAACCAAGAAGTACTAATCCATCCATCATCCTGTCTGTATAAACGAAAGCTGTCTTGCTGCATCTACACAGATTTAGAACAGACATCGAATGTGTATATGAGGTATGCTTAATAATAATATATCATAATATCGGTAACCTTCGAAACGTCAATAATCAACATTATGAAGGAAGTTGAATTAATAATGTTTTGTGTATCTCAATTACAATTTATACTTGTAATTGTCTTTGATCACATTTAAATACATTTGTGATAGAAGCAGCCTTAAATACATTTGTGTGATAGAAGCAGCCTATCTCGTAGTGGTCAAGCACTTGTCTCCTACCCAATAGGTTATGGTTTCTAATTCCTGTTTGTAAGTGCATGGATGTTAGTGACTGTCCTTAGGAGTAGTGGCGGCTCACCCATAGAGTGCTTCACTAATAGCCATTATTTCGCCCCTCGTAGTGTCGAAGGCTTTGGGTCAGTGGTTGGACTAGGGGGAAATATGTAAAAAATTAAATGCAGTTTAGTAGAAATGTACTTCAGGTAGGTTATTAAAAAATTCAGTTAAAAATTACTTTAGCCTAAGTGTTTGATCTTTATTGTATTTATTACATGTAATTATTTAACATTGATACTGTCCTATGTATTTATTAAAGTTTTGTTTGATTAAAGATGAAATCTTACCTGTTTGAGGGTTCAATCACATAAGATTGAAAACGTTACTTAACTTAATTTTCTGATGCTTGCTAAAGGTTATTTTAGTGTATAGGAAGGTAATAGATACTGTTTGGCTGGCAAAGTCGTGTACTGATAGAATTTTGCTAGTCGCTAGTTTCTATTGTTGCTACAAAATAGCTGCAAATCAGCTTGCATTAGTCACAGGATCTGCTTTTAACAGTTGGGTACCGAGCCCCAAAGACCGAAATGCTTTCAGAGTTCTTGCCGATCTCATTCCTTAGTAGATCCGAAATGCTTGGAAAAATGAAGGTTTTCATCAGATCATTCTCAAGTCAAGCATTGGGCATGGTTGAACACCTGAGAACTCTACACTTGCTGTTGCCCCTTGTGTATATGCTGGGTATGTACATGTTAAATCTGTAGGTTTGGTGAATGGATGACCTGTAAGATGATGAGTCCCCAGCACCCCCTTGTGAGCCTTGGTCATACGAATGGGTATGCCTTTTCGATTATGCTTTTCCAAATTTAATGAAATACCATGTTTATTAAATCAAGTACCGTGCTTATTCAATTTGACTAATCGGTCTAGTGATTCAGTGAACCTTCTGGATCGAAAGGTTCCTGGTTCAAGTCGGGTTAAGGCCTGGCTTGTGACTCTCCAGAGACATGCTCTAATCTCTGGATTGGACTGCTTGCAGCTTTTGCAAAGTGATTGGGCATACCTACTTCATCAGAAGCTGTATCATTACATGCAACAGTTCGCTAATGAGCACTGGGCTTTAGGTATTGTCAGATCACCACCTGTGTAACTGGAACCAAGAGGCTGCTCTATGGGGAAATCTGTAAGAGCTTGAGGCAGGGTGGACACGCTGTAACCTGCCCTGTTTCTTGTTATGCTTTCTGTGTTTCGGGGATATTGCATTGCTTATTTGTCCTCATCTACTGTAAATAAAAATCCTTAAAAGCTATCTTTAATCTGACATCCATCATAACACCTAATCAAAATAATCCAACAGATATTAGCTTTAATTAGGTCCTCTATTTAAAAAAATTTCATTTGTAATTTTAGTTTTAATTTGTATTATTACTTGTGTGTATATAAATTATTTTTCTTTTCAGGAATGTAACATATATCCCAGAAGAAATGCTAATTTCTGTTGTGCCAGAGTACTTTAAAGACAATCTGTGTTGTTTAGGTAAAAACCAAATACCTCAACCATCTGTTAGAAGATAATGAATTTGAGTGAACTTATTGAGTTTCACTTTCTACGGATTTTTCTCAACCACGCACACTCTCAAACTGTATATCTTCATTTGGCATTGGATTGTTATCAATATATTTTTTATGGACTTATTTCATGAGTGATAGAATGCATATTGGGCATAAATTTCTATTGTACTATTTTCATATTTCGTATGAATTTGTAATTTTAAACGTACATTTGGAGATGTTTTAATAAAGATTTCTTTAATAAAGGTTGTCTACTGGGAAAATAATTTCGGGACATAGGTATTTGAGTTAATATGTGGCACTGGGTCTCAACTGGCTATTGGCGACAATCCAGATCAAACCCTAAGGGAAAGATCAGGACACCATGTAATTTTGAACCATGGTCAGATGACGAGGTCACCTTAGCTGGAACCTCGCTCTCCCAGACCATGTCAATGTGAGGACATTCGAGACCACGACAGATTTAACGAGCAGCAGCTCCCTTTGTACACGACGGTATCTTGACTGGGGATTCCAACTCGCAACCCTCCGATTCCTAGTCCGTTACTCTTCCAACCGGGCCACCCCGGCCTTACCCATGATCGGGAGAGGAGCTGGTTTATATATCTAGTTATAAAAGAATTTGATCTCGCATAAATAGAAAATCGTACAAACTTGTTTAAAAGTTCTTTAATTGAATTAACGTCACAATGGATCAATCCCAAAGGGAAATATACTAGGACAACACTCCTTCATTTCCAACCATCGAGAGAATTTGGACCACACAAATTAAATCTTTGCAGACAATCTGGTATGTAGGTAGGGCCGCGATAGCCCATTTGGAAGAGTAACGGACTAGCAATCGGATGGTTGCGTGTTCGAATCCAGTCAAAAGACCATGTACAAAGGGGGCTGGTGCATATTAAATCTGTCGTGGCCTCAAATGTCCTCACGTTGGTGTGGAAGTTTGGAGAGTGGGGTGCCAGCTTAAGTGTTGCCTCATCATCTGACAGTGATTTAAAATTACGTGCTGTCCTCATCCTTTCCCTTCGGAATTGATCCTGGACCGACGTCAATAGCCCGTTGTGTTGCTCTAGTGCGACATTAATTAATTACCATGAACTGGTATATAATAGGTATGTATTTTTAATTAACGTCGCACTGGATTTACACAACGAGCTATTGGCGATGGTTCGGTATCAACCCCCGAAGGGAAAGAACAGAGGACCATGCAATTATGAACCATTCGCAGACAGTGATTTGTTTCTTTACACTGAAAATCCGTCTCGTTATTTAGAAAATGGCACGTTTTTGATAAAATCTTGAATTTTTTTCTGGAATATGAGATGTATGTTGAATTAACGTCGCACTGGAGCATCTCAACGGGTTAATGGTCCGGGATTTATTCCAAAAGGAAAGATTCGAGGACACCTCATCATTTTGAATCACGACCAGATGATGAGTTCGAACCCTGAGCTGGAATGGACCGATTTAGCCAGATGGGAAGAGTATCTTAGCAACCGGAGGGTTGCGAGTTCGATCACGGACCGTCGCCCATAGTCCGTGTGTTGCCCCAGTACTTCATTAATTAACTACCTATCTACTACAGGCTCTTGGATGCTTTTAGACTGGTCTTACCGTTTCGCCGTCCGTAGAGGCTAACCTAGAGTTTTGCCGATCTCCATAACATCTGATTGTGGGTTGTGATCATGAGCTAAATTACTTAGTGTGTTGAGTCTTCTGCTTTTATTAGACACATAACAAAACTTAAATTTGAAATATATTTTAAAATTATTTAAAACAAGTACCAAATTTTGCAGAGATTAGATATGTTACTCTAGGTTGCAGCATAACTCAACCTATTTATATAATACTAGCAGTATCCTCGTGGCGTTTCCCATGACTTCATTCTTGTTTGTCCTCACTGATTCTGAAAACATTAAAAAGAAAAAACTATTTTAAGAATGAATCCCACCACCCGACATGACACGGGCATGTCGCCTCATTCCTTCCACCTCACTGATTCTTGCTTAGAGAGCTTCATGATACACTATTTGGAATGTTCTTCCATTTGGAGCTAGGATGTAAAAATTCTCGGCTTTTCCAATTCTTGAACGACCCACATGCAGTTGACCATGAGAGAAACACGGTTTAATGAGACCAAGTCCTACAACTTTCAGCGATTGTCATTGTGCCTTGATGCTCATGGCGAAACTTAAACGAACAGGGAACAGTCAATTCTACAGGATTGTATGGTATCCTAAGAATTGCTCTTTTGAAATGATTGTCAAAAACACTAACTTTTTCATTCTTGCTGAATCTGATCATAATTAGATATTTATTTTATTTCTCCTATCATATATTAATATTCTTATGAACATGTGACTTTACTATTGCTATTGAATCTCAATATTTTATTCTGCACTTTTGATTCCTCAAGAATGAAACGACTATTGATGCAAAAAAAGTAAGTTGTGTCTAATTGAATGGTTTAAGTTTTACTTTACAGCCTCATTGAGGGGTAAAAGGTTATTTTTTTTTTAATTTATCTCTATAGACTAGTTCGACTAAAGATAAATAAAAATATGAAAACTAGTCGATTTAGTTAATTGTTAAAATAATATCTAATAACTCGAGTCAGCTTTATTAAATATGTCGCCCCAATGTGGTATGAAATATTCACAGCTTTATAAATTCGTTGCTCATGTATGGGGGACTTTGGGATGGAAAAAAATCGGTTTTCCAGCTATATTCTAATCTTGCTGAATCCAATTCCTCTTTTAGATAAAATTGTTTTCCGCTCAGCAAAAATAAATAGATTAGTTGGCTGGTTTTTGGTTTTATGGGCCATGGTTTGGCCAAGCGGCACAAATCGCGACAATGTCAAGTAATTTGAAAAGAAAGGAGTGAAGATTGTTTGGCATACTGGGTTCGCGACCCGCATGTTTACCAGAGGCAGTAAACGCCATGGGAAAAGAATAGGGCACCTCGGGTGCTCGAAGCCCTTACACATCTAAAGATGTGCCCCCGAGGCGGAAAGTAAAAGGACACATCAGTCAAGGCATGGATGCTCGTAGTAGTTCGGAATTCACTTTAAGATTCCCGTCTAAGTCCTCATGCAGCAAAAAATGCCCTAGAGCGACAACCAAATTATCGAAAAACAAAGCGTTGGGGTTTGATCATAAAATTTGGATTTTAAAGCTAGAAGATAATTTTCTTTCGCTTATGTATAATTATATCAAAACATTTTCATTTGCATTACTAATCTTGAGTTCAGGGTCAGGTTTTTCCATTTCGTCAGACGACGTTTGCAGAAACTGATTCTGAAAGATTATAAATCATTTTTATTACGGTAGATGGCGCACTAAACATTTGCCTATCTGGAAAATATTCGGAAGGAGTAGGGATGGGAAATACTGTTCTTTTCGGCGAAGTTCTTTGATATTCCGTTCTTTTTAAAAGAACTGTTCTTTTGTTCTCAAATGTCTACTCGAAATGTACAAGCCCTGTTCTTCCTCGTAGACTACGTGACGCCAGCAGTTTTCCCGATTGACAGGGACTGAATTTTGTTGACGTCATCTTTGTTAGTACTTTGTATAGGCGTGCATATATAAAAAAATACAAATGACTCGGAGTCTTTGTATTGTTATCGGTTGATGGATTTTTTTATGGTGCAAGGGGCAAGTCGATTCAAGCTGCGCCAAACTATCAGTAATTGAGAAAAGAAAATCACAATTTTTCCGTAAATTGGAAAACGTTCTTGCAAATCGAAACGTTTAAATTCTCTCCCCAGTGGCAACTAATAATGTCCCACATTTGAACCATCTCAATTAGTTTCCCAAACATGAGGTGCCTAGGATAAAACAAATACGCAAGCGAAAGTAATATTTTTTAGATTTTAATGCCATTTTTAAGTCAACAAAATAGTCATTTAAATCAATAAAACGACGGTCCATGATCCATCCCGAAGAGAAAGATCCGAAGACAACACCAGGTAATTTTGAATCACGTTATGCAATAGGGAGTTGCCCTTTATAAAAGATTATAAACACAAAACACGCATACCGGGATTACCACTTGGAAAGTAAAATTGGTTTGAAAAACAGGTTAATATTATATGATCTATCTAAACACGTTTAAAACAAAAAAATATAAGTCAAAGAATCACTTTCGCTTTTCAACTCATTAGTTTTATGGTGGGATTCTTATTTCCGAGATGTCTTTAAAATCGTAATACCTGACTTAATGAGATCCTTTTTCAACTTATAGAGAGCATGACACCCGATCCGAACTTCCTTTTCACAGTGAAATATGTCCACACATTTGAAATTTTGCTTTCCATTTTGTAAAATTTGGTTTTAAAATAAAGTTAAAAGCATTGCAAATCCTAAGAACGAGTAGAGGTGACACCGCCAGAGAGAAAGCTGGACAACAAAATCTTGATCAGCAATATTTAAAAAAGAATTTTAATTTGTTTAAAACTAAAAATTCATCATTATGTCATTGCCTAACAATTATAACATTTCACAATTATTACACTAATCTCCTCGCAAATTCATCAGACGTCGGGGCTTGGTTCAGTCGAGAACAGTTCCTGGAGCAGTCATCGAGATCAGCTCCGCGAACCGTTCATCGAGAACAGAGAACAGCTCCGAGATCAGAGAACTGCTCTGAGAACGGAGAACAGGGTCGGAACAATTTGAGAACAGGAATCATTTTCCGAACAGGAAGTAAAAGAGCTCCGAGAACGGAGAACAGGGTCGGATCAGTTTGAGAGCAGGAATCGATTCCTTAGGTAAATTTGATTCCTGCTCTCAAACAGGAAGTGGTCTCAGAGCAGGGAGTAGATTTATGGACAGATAACGGATGAATGAATCAACAGGAAACATTGAGTCACGAACTGTAGGATGAACAGCTGTGTTTCGGATTTACCATAATTTAGAATATATGAAAATTTTTGCGAACTTAGAAAATTCGAGAAAAGATAACTTTGCAAAATTCCCACCTGTTTAAAATCGAAGTATAAAAAAAATTGCAATGTTTCTTTTAACAAAAAGAACCGAGAACAGGTTTTTGTGAAAAGTGGGAACAGGCTGTTCCCGTTCTTTTTGAAGAACAGGTGAAAAAGAACAGTTCGCTCTTTTTTCCCCATCCCTAGGAAGGAGTAAAAATTCAAATTGGGAGGTCGGCTAGCGAGTTCACAAAATTCGTAAGATCACTTGAGAACAAGATTGAGGCATGTGCAACTCCCCTCCCCGAAAACAGGTAGATGGAAAAGGGAAACAACACAAAAAGTTCAATAAACTATCATCAGGGGTGCCCATCCCCCTCAAGCGCAATGGCGCAAATCCCCCCAAATTTTTCTTTACCGCCCCACTCAAATCCTAGTCTGTCAAATGGGAGCGAAAATGCAGCGCCCGAGGCGGGTAATTAGGGTGTGTTTAAGTTAATCACATTTGGCAAGTTATCATACTTTGCAACTGTCACATTTCACTAGTTATCGCTTTCTTGGCAAATGCTTTGGCGCTTTTTTTGGCTTTGGCTTCTTTGAGACATTTTCTCACTGAAGTCATTAGTGAGTCATCTTTTCCCCGTTTTTCGAAGAATTGCCGTTGAATAGAATTATCTAGAAATCTACAAGGGGAATGGGGACGCCATCTTAACAAAGGGTGGTGCATCATTTATAAACATCTTCATTTTTGTACAATTGTGTGTGTACATGTTTTGAAAATTAAAAATCAATTTTATTTTTGAGATTTCTTTACCATTTGGAATTTAAGAAACTGCGAACCTCTCCATTTTTGCAATTGAGGAGTACACAAAATGCTGACTCCCCTCCTGATTGAGCAAATCACAAAATACAAACTCACTTCACCTGGTAGAAATTTGGCTTAATTTTGATTGTTAGGTATTCAAAAACTTTCCTGATTGAAACTTGCGATTTGTCTTTAATTTCAAAGACAAATTTACATGAAGGGAAAAGCACTAAAATAATATTTTTTGCAAGAACCAGTGACAGTAGAAGATTTTGTCATGAGTAAGAAAACAGGAATGTTTCGAGCCTTTGCAAGATTTTGCCACTGATAAAAAGAGAAATTTTAATCTAGTAGTTACTGTATATATATGGCTTACACACAACCAAAATCTGAATTTTTCATGGCTTCTATTCAGTTCTGACGTAAAAAATTTGATCACTTTGTTTTGCGAATTAAGGAAATATTTAAGTTTAAAATGATAAATCCACTTTTACTGTTTATTTTTAAAGGTAATTTAATACGCTTTTACAGTTTATTACATACCTATTACATTTTTCATTGCAATTAATAACTATGGATCTATTTCAATTTGGGGACTCTTGAAAAATATTTTACTGAAGAGTGAAAGTAAAATTATACCACTATACTAAAAGTTGGATTTATCAAAATGTTTAGTTATATCATTAAAAATGTGGTCACTTTGTTTTGAGTAATAAAGAAATGTCAGTTCAAAGTTATGTAAAACTTCCTTCGCTTTATTTCTTTTTAAGGACAGTTCATTATCCTATTCCTGTTTATTACTTGTTTAACACCTTTTTGAAGTTTATTAAATGACGATAGATCGTGTTGAATGTTGTAGACTTTAATTTGAAAAGAAAACATTGTAGAGGTAAATCTCATGAGCTGCTTGCTTTTGTAAAGAAAATGTAAAGGGCGTCTATTTATTGTAGGCAATTCAAATTGATGTTGCTTCAACAGACTTCTTGAAATACGTTTTCCCTCTTTGCTAAGATGATAAACCATACACAACACAGAATCATCATTTTGTATCGGTAGAATACATCTACATAAAGTGTCTCATTGTGGCTCAGGGAGTTGTAAATCGATTCTCCTCAAACCCTCCTAGGATCAAGAAAGCAAGCTCAAGAAAATTTTTAGTCTCCCTAATACATAATTTTGGTAAATATAGAAAAATGAATTTTTTCACAACTATAAATTCTGATTCCTCTTAAACTTTTTTAGGCAAAACAATAGTGATCAAATTTTAGTAAGATGTTACAGAGAAGCCCTTAGTACAAATTTAGATTTTTCAACGTACTCCACGAGCATCCACTAAAAAATGGAATTTCAAAATTTCCCATTTTTAGTGGACAAATCTTGGAAAGGCTTGAAAGGATCAAAACACACTCCTATTTTCTTATTCTGGACAAAATCTGTCACAATGGTTCTATATAGCAGAACAAAACTGGTTAAACTGAATTGATGAATGAGCAATGACAATATCAGATGTGTTGCTCAAATATTGCATAGTATTATAGCATTAGCTGGTCATATAATAAATTTCAAATATTATTAATTATAATTAGTCATAAATTTTGAAATTAAGCATTGATAAATTTAGCATAAAATAGCTAAATTTAATGTATCAAAAGTTGGGTTTTATTTCATAAACATTTTCCATAAATATAACTAATTAAGTAGATAGTCATTTTTCAGACTGAAATGTGTCAAACCTCCATTCATTGAAAAATGTACTAGGGGTTCAGATAATTAGCTTTTACGACGTTTTAAATTTATTCGAAATTTTTGACAAATTCCCAGATACAATTTTCAGTGCCTACATAGAGTAATTTTATAAATATCTATTTTCAAAACTTGAGAAGAAATTTTTTTAATAATTTAAATGTCTGGCATTTACCTTATAAAATAAGTTATATTATATCTCATCGATATAAAAAAATATAAAAAAGCATATATTCTTGGTCTATATAACAAGCATATATTCTTGGCCAGGGGGACGGGCAATGGGTTTCTGAGCTGACATCGAAAGCGTTGGAATCGGATTTTTAAAATGTTTTCAAGATAAAATACGATAAAAATTCATGGATTTCTTTAACATAGTTATTGAATTATGAAAATAATTATTGTTTATTGTACTTCGCATAGAAAATTGTATGTATTTAACCAGCAATAAATATTTGTTGAAAAACCCTCGTAAAATCATTTCTGTACTAAAACAACTGAGGTGTAACAATTTTAACACTGTATGTCTTTTTTTTTCAATTCATAGACAGGACTAAATTTGATATATTATATTATACAAAAATTTAGCGAACCAATATCTTTTTTAAAATATAATAAAGTTCAGATATTCATTTTGCATAAAAAGCTGTATTCCTAAGTTGGTTCAAAGTACAAAATAAAAAATACTTTTTAATGTAATAAGTCCAAATCTGCAATTAGCATAAAAATTCAATCTCTCTTTTGTACCTCCAAAAATAATTCCTGACTAGATTAATGGTTTATTAAGTGTGAACTTTGAAACGAACAGCACTTCCAAAACCGGGGGGTGGGTAGTTGAATCTTGAAGGGAAAGATCCGAGGTCAACACCTCGTAATTTTAAACCACAGTCAGATGACGAGGCAACACCTGGCTAGCACACTACTCTCCAAACATCCACACCACGTCAACGTGAGGACATTTGAGGTTACGACAGATTTAACACACACCAGCACCCACGTATACGACGGTCTTTGGTTAGACCGAGTTTCGAACTCACAACCCTCCTATTGCTAATATCCGCTACTCTTCCAACCGGGCTACCACGGCCCCACCAAAAATCGGAGTCACGTAATCAATTCATATAAGCTATGTATAGGATATTTTCACGAATACTCTCAAAACTTGAAATAAAAATGCTCTTTCTTGCCGACTTATTAACTTAGTATACAATTTACTAACGTTGTCAATGTAAAGGGTGTGCTTCGTGACTCTTGACAAGATGAGCAATGCTGGATTCAAAATTAGTAAGTTTCAGACTTAAAGTGCCACTGTAACTAGAGCGACTCGTGTTCATTTCATTACACCACGGAATTCCATATATAGCTTATTTCTTTGTTCTATTAAATGGAATTAACATGGCTGAAACCAGCTTCAACCATTGTTCGGAAATGCAAGCAAAAGTTTTGGATATTTTTCTACAACATTTATATTCATCCAAAAGTAACTTAAAGTCTTTTTTTTAAAAAAGCGTCTTAGCTTCAAGATCAACTGACAATTCGATAAGTTCATCTTGTTTGTTACATTCGATGTTTTTAATATCTGCAGAAAATGGAATGATAACCCAATCTGGAATGTGCATGTTTTCAAAATCTGCAAAGCGCATTTTAAAATCATCGCTCAAATTTTGACGATATTTTTGTATACTTAAGTCTTCCTCTTTTACTTTTAATTGCCGTAGATTCGAAAAGTTCTGAAAATCTTTTCGTAACAATGGTGATTTAAATAAGGCTAATTTAGCTTAGAAATCTAAAAGAATCGTCCAAGCTTGAATAATCGTGATAGTTTATCTTGTAAACGGGTCGGTATGTCATTAAATTTTGAAAATAAGGTAGCCAAGTAGAAAATATGAACCGAATTAATATTACCCATACAATGATGTTTTCTATTTTTCTATCGCCCCTGGGGTCTATATCGACCACTTTGGCGACCACTGGTTAGGAGTATCAGCACAGTACGAATATTTCGTACATATGATAACAAAAATGACTATCTGACCCATTGAGAAGAAAGACATTTTTGAGTTATCAGTCCCTTCCTCTTAGAAATTTGGGAGCGGTCCGACGAAAGCAGCAAAAAGTAAAATTTAAAAGTTTTCTTTCTTGCTGGAAATATGAAAAATGCTTATTTATACAATATTTTTCCGTTGTGAGGCCCATCTGTATAAAACATCCTTGTCGCACGTCTAGTGGGTAATTCATCACTAGAATTGTAAAGATGATTTTTCAACTTGAATTGCATGTTTCACCTCTTTCTTGAACGTTGGTAATAGACGAAAAAAATATTTTTCCTAAAAGGATCTTTAAAATTTGTTGGCGGACCACACAAAATCATTCTCTTTTGAAGATGCACATAGGCTTTATTCATTCAGTTTTCATAAAATTATAGATGCCATCGAAATCTTAGCTTTGGAGTAATATCTAATTATGTCTTCAATTTTTTTCTAGGGGAATTATCCCCTTGATAGGAATTCGATATGCTGGCTCATTTGTAAGGGATGGAAGATAAATTCAATGGGAAAGCATCGTCTTATAATGTTTGGGCCACCATATTTTCAGATCAATAACAACTTTTCCTTATCACCTCAAACAGAAGACTTAATAAAAGTGGCACATTTGTCGACAGTGGAGATGCGAACAATTTTTTAACGGCGAAATCGCGGTCACACATTTGCATTTTGCGCTTTGTTCGGGAGTGTCAAAATACGCGATTTTACTTAAATTTGTTCAACAAAAAATTAGTTTTATACTGTGCTGTATGAAAATGGAAGGGCAAGATATAGTGTTGGAGAAGGAGTCACAGTCAATAGACATGCAACGACGATTCGAAGATGAACTGTCTAAGCTTCGAGTTAATGCTGCAAAAAACAGTTTATTCTTAAACGAAACTACTTACCAGAAGTTAATAAATGATGTAAAAAAAGCCAAAATGACTACTAAGAAGGAACCACGGGACTATTGGTTGCTGAATCGCTATGATGTGATGTTTATGGAAAACAAAAGTAAACTCATTTATCCTGTTAAAGAAGGCGTCAGTACTGTACAGTATTACGTCACGGACACTGTCATTTCACGTACTTCAATAACATTTGTATATTTGAGGAATGAACGGTTTTTAAATAATAGTCTTATCATGACCTTTTTTTTTCATACTTTAGCATTTGTCATTCTATAGAATGCCTAGGTATTATATACAATGCCTAGGGGGGATTTCAATTAACGTCACACTGGAGCAACACAACGGACTATTGGTGACGGTCCGGGATCAATCCCAAAGGGAAAGATCCGAGGACAACACCACGTAATTTTGAACCACGGTCAGATGACGACAATGCCTAGGGAAAGTATATAATAATTCTCATATTTCATACTTTGCCTAAAAACGCCGGGCATTCTATAAAATGCCTAGGTATTCTATACAATGCCGGCGTTTCAAACTATGCCGGTAACATAGATTAAAAAGTTATCGAGATCTTACTATTTGTAACTTGATTCATATTAAGTTTACAGGTTCAGGTTTAATACATTTTATTTTCCTGATTATGTATAACTTTTATTTTCGACATTGAGGTTACCCATGCCTTATTTTTAATTTTTATTAATTATTTAGTTCAGTCTCACTTTTAAATGAGATTGAACTTATGTTCATGGAACTTCACAAAATAAAGCTTAAACAACTGACATGTTAATATATGAGTTAACTAAACTTTCCGGAATGTCAAACAACCGCCACTGAATTTTACACAATTCAACAAAAGTAATTCTCAAGCTCCCGAAAAATTTCACTATCCTTTGTAATTCTGGATAACCTAGAACTAAACGAGTGAATTAGAATGAGTGGAGTCTATCTGAAACGGGAATATTTCCTTATCCAGACACACGTATTCCTGACCCTTGGTTGAAAAGGCTCTGGGTTCGATTCTTGATCTGAGAAAGAATATATCTATTGGTTTGCAATCCACTTTAAGTCGTAGGTTCCAGTCTAATTAGCCTTCATTTAGGAAAAAATTACTATAGCGCGACCAAACAAAAGTAAACCCAAACCCAGGTACATAATCAGAAAACAATTTCGGAATAACTAGGTCTTCCCTCTACCGTTTCCTCAATCCAATAGAATTGAGCTAACATTCTATGAGCATTGCATTTAATAATTTTTCGAATGCCTAAATATAAATAATCTAGTACTGAGTTACGTTATCGAGTTGGCAATTTATCATTGTACTAAAGATATAAACCAAAGTATTCCCCTCTCACACAAAAAGTGTGATGTTTTCGTGGATTATGCAAGGTACCCAGAAATAGGAATTGTATTTAGTGTTTTTGAATCATTAATATCTTAACAAAATTAAAGGCTACGACATGATTTTTTTCATACTGAAAGAAAACGTTTTCCTTTCACAATACATTGCTTTTATCTAAAAAAGGTACGAGTTTGCTTTAAAACGGCAACATTTTTGCTCTAGGGATTTTAAAAGTGAGAATATTTTGTCATATCCCGGATATATATCATGTATCTGGAATTTGTTATTTGAATCAAAACTGTAGAAGCAACCTCCACATTTTCTTCACCACTCATGGCGTCTACGACAGAAGAGGTTAAAGATTATTCCTTCTCTATAGTCCCCTTCCGTGCGAGAATGAGGTATTTTTCCCACACTAGAAAAACCAGCTATATAGCCAAAGGCGATGTCCGAGGCTTTCTTGATAAAAAAGGCCGCACCCAGACCCCTATGTCTCCCCACATACGACACTTTTCTGAGAAATCTTCCATACCCCATCTTATTGAGAAAGGTTTCACTGATCAGAAGATTCCTTCTGCGTTGTTTCCTTAGTTAAATGACCTGTCAGTGTGATGGATGGATTTAGTCATTATGTTTTCCAGTAATCCAGATTCTTATTGTGTTGATGGTCTGCGTAATTTAAGTGGCGAGCCAAGTTGCTACTCATTGAAAAAAAAATCTGTGCCGTAAAGGAGAATACGAGCGAATAATTATATATGGTCTTTTTTATTCCACACCCCATCGAATGTCTTTTCTATTGACTCCCCACTTAGAAAAACTCGTTAATCTCAATGAAAACCAGACTGCGGACATTTCCTTTGCCAAATTTTCGCATGCTGCTAAGACCACTGAATGGATGGGGGGGGGGCAGAGGGCTCAACCCCCCAGGCGAGGAAAACATTAAGCCCGCTTTATATGCGTACATCCTGCATCCCTCCTTCCCTTGTAGATTTTCAATTATAAACAGGTATTTTCAACTTTCATCCTTTATTTTTCAGACGCTTATCATTTACTTTTCCTTGCAAAGGATAAAATTACCTGAGTGCAACTAGAATTTCTAAAATGTAAAATTAAAAAAAATTGTTTCCTGAAATTCTGGTAAACTCGAATAACTTAGTTTTAAAAAATTGCGTTTGGTATGTTTGGGGAAGTTTATAAAAATGTTTTCCTTTGAGGAAGTTTCTCTAGTATATTTTGGGTCGTTTTCAGAAAAGCTGTGGAAATACCACTGCGATTTTTTAAAATTATAGTAAAATAAAAGTTCTGAAAAGCTGAGCCTAACACCATATAAGGTCTAAAATTAAATTTTACTCATGACTGAGAAAAAATCACAACTTTGCAACACTAAGAATATATTTCAATTCTAACGAATTTATTGCATCTTTCCAATGTTGCACTTCTATAATCTACTGATTATCTTAACTAAAAGAAATTTATTATTGATGCCATATAAAATGGTCACCAAAAACAAACATCATCTAGTTATTTATAGTAGAATACTGGATGATCAAGAGACATCAAATTGCAGCATTATTTTAGCTTTCCATATTCAGTTAGATTCAAACAAAATACAAATTCGAGCTAGAAAAGAAAACCAGTATTTCTATTTGCATGCAAAGATCAATTTTAATACAATGATAGAAACCTCTTGAGTTGCATCCTGAAAAAGAAAAATTAATTCTGTTTCTTTTTAGATAAAAGTACAATGATACAAACCTCTTGAGTAGCACTCTGGAAACAAAAATTAATCATTTCTTTCGATACACTGGTTTATATTTACCCTCAAGTAGTTACCATGCTTTTGACCTACAAAAATCTCAAGGGTATATCTTGAAATGGCTACATCTCGAATTTCCCACTAAAATCTTAGCAGTTGCTAGAGTCTTATGAATATGTGAGGTTACTTTAGAATCATCCTGTATTTATTTGCTACTTATCTAAAATATTTCTTGACAATTTAATTAAACAATCTTGATCTTTCATTACATCTTATAATCTTGACAATGCAAAATGATTGAAGTAAATTTTCAAAACCTGTAGCTGTCTTGACTTCTCAACATTTAATAAAACTATAACGCACACTATACTACCAATTCTGACATATAGATGGCGCCACTAAACGTGACCAATCTATCATCGCGCTGCTGTGCTATTACGCAGGCAGAGAGAGCTTGGACCTTAAATGTAGCGGACGCCTCGCCTGCTTTTTGCCCAAAATTGTATCTAAATGTTTAATTGTTTGTGTTTATGTTTTTACCGTCCTTTGTAACTGTGTTCTCTTATAATTAAATATATATAAAACTTTACCCCGAGATTTTTTAATGATTACTTTGGATTTTACCCCAGTAATTACAGGAGGACAGTTATAAATTGGCCCCCCAACGTTTGGCCCGAAATAAAATATCCCAGCTCTCTCTCGCATTTTCACAGGATTTGGTAGGTCTCTGAAGTGTTTGTCATCCCGACAACAAGAGGAATAAAAATTCGCAACCTGCTAATGTCTTTACAGATAAGTGTATTTCTCTTATTGTGATTGTAATTTTGAATCTTGTTTTGGCCACCCTGGTGAAACAGAAAGCATAGAATGTTTAACATTGTGTATGACAAATTTTGCAATAAGAATACATATTATATTATATATATATATATATATTTAAATTTGTTTTGATTTTTGTTTGAATCTATCTTACTGTAAATTCTGTTTTGTTTTAAATACTTAAATTTAGAATTGATTTCGGTTTAGAATCCTTTAATTCTAATTTGTTTTTTTGTTTGAATTCTTTAATTCTAACTTGGTTCTGGTTTTAAATTTAATTTTGTTTAAATTTAGGCTTGATTTGAATTTTGATTTTTATTTTGTTTAAAATTCTGGTTTTGAACTTCATTTAGAATTTTAGTTGATTCGTCGCTATTATTGTTTCGATTTTGTAAGAACTCTATTGTTACAGGATTGGCATGGTACTGTGTTCAAAACTTAATTGATTAAATTGTGTAAACCTTTCATTGTTGAATAATTTAAAAGAAAATTTTTAAATTTTAAGAATATTTAGTAACTTTTAATTTTGTTTTGTTTAAAAGAGAAAGTAGGCATATTGTTTTGTATTCACACCCTGTGTACTGTTTATGTTCTACCGATCTTGTGTTACTAATATTTTATGTCAGCTTACACAATTTATACACCAGTTAAATAAGACATTGTTTAGGACTGTTACATCCAATTAGGACAGTTTTCTTTTCTCGTCCACAAAATTTCGTTGGAACTCTCCTTCTCCCCAATACCCCCCTCAGGCAACAATGGCTTTCCTCGCGCGTGGAAAGAAAGAGGATCTGAGGATCCTGGCTCAAGATTTTGGCGTCGATGTCGCTTCTGACATAAGGATTGTGGAATTGAAGAATCTCATCGTCAAATCTGATCAGTATGATGAAGACTTTGCTAAAGAAAGATTGGCTACTATCATTGAGGATAGAAAAGCTGAAGAAGCCGATAGGGAACGACAAGCAGCCCTTGACCGTGCTGAAAAAGAAAAAGAAGCAGAACGAGTCCTAAGAGAAAAACAGATCGAAATGGATCAGGCTGAAAAAGAAAAGAAAAGAGAACAGGATCAACGCTTCGAATTGGAAAAGTTGAGACTACAGTTAGAAGCTCAGAAAATTTCTGCAGACTCCGAAGCCCATGCTTCCGAAGGTGATGTTGACTTACCCAAGTTCGAGTTAAAAAAGCTGATTCCCTACTTCAACCCCAAGCAGGATGATATGGGATTATTCTTAAATCTCTTTGAGAGACAGTTGAAGTTCCTGAAGATTCCAGAGGCCAAATGGGTCGCCTACTTGATCGGTGTCCTACCAGCCGATGTGGCTAAGTTGATCGCAAGGGAGCCTGAAGAGAAGGCTCAGGAGTATTCCCACGTAAAGGATGTCCTGCTGAAGCGGTTCAAGCTAACCAGCGAACGCTTCCGACAACTTTTCAGCCAGCATCGAAAAACTCCTGAAAGTACCTGGCGCGACTTCTACTTTGAAATCCGCAGTTACCTGGAAGGATGGCTAGAAGAGCTGAATGTCACCAACTTTGACCAGATAAAGGACCTGATGTTGGCTGACCAACTGAAAAGGAAAGCCCCACCAGAGGCCCGTGAACATTTCCTGGATGACTGGCATACATGGAATTCCCCTGGAGAACTGGCTGACAAACTGGATGCGTATGACAACCAACGCTCCACCTCTAGAAAAGATTCGGCTTTCAAGAAAAGAAATTTTGAAAGGCATAAAGAAGACGCAACCCGTCTTAACCCACCTAAAAAGACTTTTCCTTTCCATGGAAATAGAACGGACGGATCAAATCCTGACCCTCCACTCGAAGTTAAACCTGGCGTAGCATGTTTTGGCTGTGGAAAACCCGGGTACATCAAAGCAAAATGCCCAGATTGCTCGCCGCCAAAGAAGAAGGTCTCCACCAATCACCTGAAAGCCTTTGCTTCAATTACCAAGGGATCACCAATAACCCTATTGGACGCAACTATTTGCGGAGTTTATGGAAGAGTGTGCGCTGACACAGGCTCTACACATTCCATAGCTGGAGCATATCTCTACTCCCTGTTTAAGGAAAACAACTTACCTTTTCAGAAGACGGAGCTGACGTTGCACCTAGCAAATGGATCCCAGACTCTGGAGAAATGTCTCACCACCCAGGTTCCAGTATACCTGGAAGACCGCAAGATTATGACCAACTTCATTATCCTGCCGGATGCAACCAACAACCGTACCTTACTAGGAACAGATTTCCTAGAGACCGCTAGAGTGGTACTGGACTTAGCCAACAAAAACTGGTTTTTTCATGACAAGCCCAAAGAAAAGTACCCCTTCGGTGAAGAATTACCTCTGACTCCCGTTCAGGGCAAAGAACAGATAGAATCCAACATCTGTCAACTGAGAGAGGAAGAAGGAGAAAACCTGGATCCTCACCAAAGAAAAGATCTCAATGATCTAATTGCCAAATTTGACACTGTCTTCAAGCTAGGGGGAGGGACAACACCCTTGATCGAACATCACATCAATACCGGAGACCACCCACCTGTGGCTGTTCCTCCATATAGGATGTCCCCAACTAAGAAGGAGTTATTGAAGAAAGAGCTTGATGACTTGCTACAGAAGAACATCATAGAGGAGTGTGAATCCGCCTATGGAGCTCCTGTGGTCCTGATTCCCAAACCTAATGGTGATGTGAGGCTGTGTATCGACTACCGGAAGCTGAATGCCATCACAGTTCCCGATGTCTACCCTTTGCCCCGCATGGATGACCTCCTGCAGGATGCGAAGCACACTGCCTACATGTCCACCATCGACTTGAAAGCAGGATACCACCAAGTAAATGTTTACCCACCTGACAAAGACAAAACTGCTTTCGTGTGTCCCTTTGGAACCTATAGATTCAACAAAATGCCTTTCGGACTAAGAAATGCACCTGCAACCTTTCAGAGATTAATGGATGTATTCAGAAGAGATTTGCCAGTCCTGGCCTATCTGGATGATATCATAGTTTTATCCCCAAGTTTCGACCAACATTTAAAGGACTTAGAAGCAGTTTTTACCAAATTAATTAAATTCAACCTTTGTGCCAATCGCGATAAATGTACATTTTCCTGTTCAAAGGTCAAATATCTTGGTCTATGGATCACTCCTAAAGGAATTGAAGCAGACCCGGAAAAAGTTTCATCTATCCAAAATATTCCCCCGCCAAAGAATATCAAGCAACTGCAGTCATTTCTACAAACCTGTTCTTGGTACAGAAAGTTCGTCCCGAACTTCTCCGAACTGTCAAGACCCTTAAGTAACCTAACCAAGAAAAACACACCTTGGACATGGACATCTGAACATCAAAAAGCTTTCAGCACCCTAAAGAAATGCTTAGTGACACCACCAATACTAAAGCAAGCGGATTTTACTCAACCCTTTACGATAAGGACGGATGCTAGTAACTATGCCTTAGGAGCGGTACTTTTGCAAGGTGCAGGTCAAGATGAACGCCCCGTCGAATATGCCAGCCGACTACTCCAAAGTGCGGAACGCAATTATTCCACCACCGAGCGCGAAGCCTTAGCCGTGGTGTGGGCCCTCATCAAATTTAGAGGATACGTGGATGGACAAGAAGTCATCATAGCATCTGACCACCAGCCCCTGAAGTGGCTGATGAGCCTGAAGTCCCCGTCCGGAAGACTAGCCCGGTGGGCCCTACAGTTACAAGCATTCAATTTGAAAATGGAGTATATCCCTGGAAAGGCCAATGTAGTGGCCGACATGCTGTCGCGCCCTACTTGCCTACATGAAGAGGATACGTGCGAAGCCTGCACTGTCTCTGTGATGTTGCCTTCCAGGAGCTCAAAAGAATTGAGGGAAGAACAACTTAAAGATAACGACATCAAGAAGATCATAGACACTTTTGAATCTGAAGAGAAAAATGAAAATTTTGCAAATTGGACTGCAAGAGGCTACCTGATGAATCAAGGTGTGCTATACCGTTATGCCCCTGATGTGGAAGCTGAAGACGCACAGCTCGTTGTTCCGGTTCAAGAAAGGGAAAATGTTCTCAAGGAGCACCATGATGCACCGGCTGCCGGACACTACGGAGCCGAGGGAACATTCCATAGAATAGCCTCCCGTTATTATTGGACCGGCATGAGAAAGCATATCACCGAATATACCAAGAATTGCCCAGAGTGCAATAGGTATAAAGCCTCAAACCAGAAACCAGCTGGTTTACTACAGACTCCTGTGCAGTCGCGAAGATTTGAAGTCCTATCCATGGACCTATTTGGACCGTTGCCCGAGAGCAAAGATGGGAAGAAGTGGATCTTCATCCTTGAAGATGTGGCAACCCGATGGGTCGAACTGTTCGCATTGCCCAATGCTACAGCGGCTGAATGTGCTAAAGTCCTGTTGGAAGAAGTACTAATGCGGTATGGCTTACCCCGAAAGATAATCAGTGACAACGGACCACAATTCGTTTCTTTTGTGATCCAACAACTGTGTTCCCTGTTAGAGATAGACCAATCGCTAACACCAGTATACCACCCTGAAGCTAACCCAGTGGAACGGAAAAATCGGGATTTGAAGCCTAGACTAGCAATCCTAGTCAAAGATCAACATACAACCTGGCCTGAACATCTGCCACATATCCGGTTCGCAATGAATTCAGCAAAGTGTGACTCGACAGGACACACTGCTGCCTATCTAACTTTCGGACGAGAGCTCAGAACTACTGATGATGTCACCCATGACTTAAGAACCGTCCTTGAAAGTGATAATTTCGTCCCTGAATTTACGCCCTACCTCAAACGTTTTGCAAAAATAGCCAAACAAGTGAAAGAGAGGTTAGAGCAGAAACAAGACAAACACAAAAAATATGCAGACAAGAAAAGATCACCTGCCCCACACTATGCACCAGGCGATCATGTCTACATTGATCTCCATCCCATTAGCAGCACCGCTAAGGGAAAAACAGCAAAGTTCGTACCAAAGAGAGATGGACCATATGTCATCGTGACGCAAAAGTCACCCACCTCTTACGTGATAGCAAGCCCTGATGAGCCGACAGTGCCCTTGGGCATATATCACACATCAGCTGTGAAACCGTGCAACCAAAGACAATCCACAAACCCAGTGCACCCTCTAAGGAAACGGGGTCGTCCGAGGCATAAACCACCAGACTCAACTGCAGGTTCCTCATCGGGACGTCTTCGAAACCTGAGGGGGAGTATATAACGCACACTATACTACCAATTCTGACATATAGATGGCGCCACTAAACGTGACCAATCTATCATCGCGCTGCTGTGCTATTACGCAGGCAGAGAGAGCTTGGACCTTAAATGTAGCGGACGCCTCGCCTGCTTTTTGCCCAAAATTGTATCTAAATGTTTAATTGTTTGTGTTTATGTTTTTACCGTCCTTTGTAACTGTGTTCTCTTATAATTAAATATATATAAAACTTTACCCCGAGATTTTTTAATGATTACTTTGGATTTTACCCCAGTAATTACAGGAGGACAGTTATAAAACTAATTTATTGTTACATGGATAGTCAGTAGCTACACAGAGTTTCAAAAATAAATTTCCTAAAGTCAAAAGTATTAAATTCCTTTCTAACATCTAAATTCTTAACAATCTGATGTACAAAGTATGATACAAAGACACCACAACTAGTGCTATCTGTCTGGTTAAAGTGAGGAGGGCATGAAATTAACCAATTTTCATTAAGATTTAAAGCTTTACAGTTCTGATTTTTCCAAAATTGAATGGAATCTTTGTAATTTTCAGCAGAAGTTTCCAGGGGATCATAGAAATCAAATTTTTTCTCTTGAATTTTTCCAACCAGTAGAACCCAATGATAATTTTTATTTAAAGGTATAAATAAATATTCACTAAGAGCAAATTGCACTCCAGCCAATCGATTCAATATTTCATTAGTGTTACTGATATAATTCGTTTCAAAGCACCTGGCAGCCAAGGAATTAGTACCATAAAGGATCTTACTTAAAAATCCATCAATAACACTAATAAAGCCAGCCACATTTGAAATCAGATGCTGCAGTTGTTAAGGTCAAAATTTCTTCGTTTGGAATATAGGGATCAAGAGATTTAATTTCTAGCAAGCTAATGGAAATGTCATCAGTGTGAAATATGGGCTTAGTCATATTGTTTAAATCAAGTTTCAGAGTAAAAGTTTTGTAATTTTCAGTAGTATTTTCATTATTAAATGCTTTTTGACATAATAAGCTATTGTCTTTACTTAAATAACTCTGAGTCAAATCTAGCAAATTGTCTTGCATGGCTTTTTTTAGTAAATGTAGGATAATTACCTGCTTTGCGTTTGGAAGCTTTAGTGGCTGTTGTTTTAAAGAAGCTTTGGTGTGCCAACTTCTGATTTGGAGATATAGGTACAAATGGCATTTTATTACTAAACTCTTCCAAAGTCTTTGATTTAACTGCACCTTTGCATTCAGATACAAGATTTTTTAACGTTTTGGTAATGTTAGGCAATAACACTTTTTTAACAGTTGGATCATGAATAAGAGCAAGTACATGTATCCGAATTTGAAAAGATTATTCCGAGAACACTTTCCTGTCACGGCTACTTCAGTTCCTTGTGAAAGAATATTTTCCAAATCGGGACAAATTCTAAATGAAAGAAGATCTAGACTGTCTGTTGAAAAAGTAAAACAATTGTTGTTTATTAATTGTAATAGTAACAATTAGTTGTATCGATTTTTAAAGGAATATGTAAAATATGAGTAAAAAAATTAGAGAATTTTGTACTAAGGTGTGAATTTTTTATTTCATACAAATTTGTAAATAAAAATTTAATTTACTGTGTTCACATTTGATATTTAAAGTATTCTCAATCCCTTTTGATTTATACACTTCATGTTTTGGAAATTAAAATGGCTATTGCTTTTTGTAATAATAATATGCACTTTCTTTTGATTTTGAGAAAATGTGAAATGTAATGAAAATTGTGTACGAAACTGAACTCCTATTTTTGCCAACTATTTTTATAAAGTAGTATTCATTGTTGTAGTGTTTACATCTTACGTATTGTATATTTTGTAATGTATATTTCAATTCTATTGATTTACATTCTTCATGTTTTGAACATGCAGAGATATATCATAAAATGATTAATCTGGCCTTCGTTAAATAAATTAATTTTACTTTCAAAGTGGTAACATCAAACTATCTTTAAGTGCTTAATTTTTAATGGCTGGAATTTTGTTGATCAAAAATTTCCTTAAAATGTATTTTTTGTCCTATACACTACGAATCACATTTTCAGAAACCATGCTGTAGATGGTTCAGGTAGACGTAAGAAACATCTCGATCAACTCAAAAATCCAAAATTATGCGATATATATATATATACCTTTCGTTTTCTTCTGTGAAAACAAGAGAAAAAAAATCTTCCCCAATAAAAAATCGTTGATCGCGAAAACGCTAGCAATAATTTTTTTGTACTTAGCCTTTTTTCCGGTATAACCTACAATAAGTACTTACAAAAAATGAGGTGTATACAGAATCTGGGCCCTGTGAGTCTACCACAAAAACTCCCGCCATAAAGGCGGTTGCTATAGGAACAAGGCTCGTATGTCTCAAGTTGAATGCGAGAACAGTAGTGAGCAGAAGAATAGGCTAAAGAACAGTTCTTTTAGAAAGAACAGGAACAACAAAGAACTGTTCACCTAAAAGAAGAGTATTTCCCATCCCTAGGCGTGATTGACCACTGCAACGCATTCCAAAATCAAAATTGGCTGAAATCGAATTGGCTTCCACGCCAGAAAGGTTTTCGAGCCAAGACGGCGAAATCTGTAGCAACCTCCGAAAATCTAGAGTAACCCAGTGCTGCATTTTCGCTCCCAAAAGTAACTTTCCTCAAATCCAGTTAACCATATAACCTTTATTGAAATCTCAAATTTCCAACTGAATCCACACAAAGCTCTACATTTCGTATTTTGTAAATCAGCTAGGGATAAATAAAATTAAGAGATAAATTTGGATGAGATAAATAAAACCAGAACAGCTAAGAAAATGAACAGTTTATATTTATAACAGCAATTTATGTATAAACAATATTACTTACACTTTGCAAATGAAAATAACTATAATATAGTAAAAACAGTTGTTTTGAAAGATTCTGAATGTTATATGAATAAAGCAAATACTTTAGCTTGACCTTTTGTATAAGAATAATTTTTATATTCATAAAAAAATCTAAAATTGAGTGAATGGAAGAATAGAATATAAAAAATGGAACACGTCAATGAAGATCAATAATTCAATAATCAGATATTGAAAAAACGAACTAAATGTGTAAAAACTGATGATATGAGTATTATCGTAATGTTTACATGAGTTGCGTAAGTGTGAAAATCGAATCTTTAAGAATTCGAATCTTTTGAAAGATTGTTCGTGATATTAGCCAGTGTGTCCATCTTTCGGTAGGAAGGGAAAAGAAAAATAAAGTCCCAGATAATTAATTTTCAATGAGGCTGACTTCTATATAAATTTGTATTTTGGGTGTATTAGGTATTTGGGGACGCTTGCTTTTGTTTCTGGAATCTAATAATTTTTTAATAATTCAATTTTATTTGTATTGATACGTTAAAGTTTTTTTTGCATTTGATAAAGAAAAATTAAGTTTTCTGATTTTGTTAACTTAGTTCATTTATCAATAACCAATTGAGTAGCTCCAGTGTGACGTTTTTCAACTACCTACCTACCTAGTTCATTCATCGGGACAGTAGCGTTTTTTATCATGTTTCCCAACCTTCCCATCGCTTTACTAAAAATGTGGATTTTTTGGTCAGTTTTAATAAAAACTATCTTTAATATTGGTTAGTCATAATAAGCAATAATCGTTTTCATTATCAGGCAAACAAATTACCTGAATATCATAGATCACAATTCCTGTATGTGAACCGGTGGCTTTGTTATTCAATGGGATGTTTTAAATTTCATTTCTTTAATTCTTTAGTCATTTTTAAAGCTTTGGCGAAACTTCAGTTTTAATGACGATCCCCTGAAAGAATTTATCGTCTGACTTTTTCATGAATACAAAATAACCCCAGTACCGTTTTTGCCATCCCGATGTGATTTTTGTTTCAAGGAATATGGCCTACAATGGCATTTAATACTTAGCAACGAAATCGGAAAGCTAACGATTTTTAATTTCTTTTGTCCCAAATTATACTTTATCCACAGAAGAATGTTTTTGTAAACTTTTATGACTCTGCAAGCATTTTAAAAAGTATATTTTTCGAATGTTTTTACTAATTAAAGTTTGAAAATTTTCCCACTTCTATCTATCGCTCGCTTACTCCATAAAGACTGTTTAATTCCAAAATTTTTATCAGCCAAACCTTTTAGTGTCAGCTGTTTTGAGGGACACTCATCCTCTTACGAAATATTGTGATAGGGAACGACAGAGCTCTGTAGAATAGAGAAAAGAAATTTTGGCTCTATAGAAATTTTTTATAGTTTTAGAGATTTCTAAAGAGTAACCGAGTTCTGATTATATAGAAATAAATTTCTATAGAATCATAGGCGAACTCAAGGGGAAGAGGCTTAAGCCCCCCAGACCCGATAAAGCAAGTATCCCTTGGGGGACCCGAAAAAATATCATTTTAATTCATGAGCCCGCATTGGGGGAGCTAAAGGGGTGACAGGTTTAAGCTTCCTAGGCCCGAAAAAATAAATGTGTCCTTTTTAATTTATGAATATGACTACGGGGCTTAAGCGCCTTAGACTTGCAATAAGCAAATATATCCTTTTTACTTCATGAATGAAGGGCTGAGGAACTAAAGTCCCCTAGACCCCCTAGAAAAAGTAAATACATCCTTTCTTTAATGCATGGGTACACTACGGGGGCTTAAGCTCCTTAGACCCAAACTAAGCAAATTTATCCTTTTTATGTTATGGGCTTATGAACACGGTTGGTGCTTCAGCCCCTAGATCCGTAAAAGCAAAGATATCCTCTCTTTTTTTAATTCATGGCTGCACTTAGGGGTCTATGTGAGCTTAAACCCCTTAGATTGTATTTCCTTTAACAAATATTTGTCGAACAATACCTGTAAAGTCATTTCTGTTCTCAAAACAACTGAGATGTAATAATTTTAATACTGTATGTTTAAGTTCCTAAATTTATTGTCTTTGTAATCAAATATGTAAGTATAAAACAGCGCTCCAAAAGCAACGGTAAACTGAAAAACAAATTTCAATAAATAAATTTTTGAATACTTGTTAATATTATTAATTGTCGTGATAATAATCTGTGAACACGACTATTATAATATTATTCCTGCACTCAGATCTGAGGAAATGCGTTATTTTCCATGCCTACAATAATCCCTTACTTTAAAGAAGGTATAAAAAAATTAAGAAAACCTTTTTCAAAATAAATCTAAATCTTCAAAGGCCATAAAAATAAATTTTCTATTTTGGACCCATTCCGAAAATAATTCCTGACTACGCTTTTAATTTATTAGATGTGAACTGAGAAGTAAAAAGCATCACAAAAATGAAGCAATTTATATAAGTTTAAAAGGATTGACACACATACAAGGAGAGATACTATGAAGACTATTATAGTAAAAATACGCTTTCTTGCCCGCGATGCCTGAAATCTATGAGTCTTGTTGGATTTAAGAACATTAAGATTAAAAGTATAGTAAAAACAGTCATGAGTGAAAGGGAAATTAACATCCTCTTGTAAGATATGCAATGTTTGAGATGTTCTCCAAAATCGAGTTTACAAAGTTTTAAATCCAAAATGTACAGAAATGATTAGTATCCACAAAATTTACTTTGAAATTATACTTTATTTTTAAAGCTATTTCGCTCGGGGTTTGTGGTAAATTTGAATGATCAAGTTACAGTAATGTTTCCAAAGAATTGGATTCAAAAACATGTTTTTCTGAATGAGATACATTTTCAATACAGTTTTATAAATCATACCAAAATGTACTAATCGATTTCATTTGAATTGGGGTTTGATTGTCGCTCTATGGTCATTTTGTTCAATACGGCCTTTCCAACTGGAAACATTGCTTTCGATCCCACAAATACCTTTTTTTACAGATATAGCCAATATTTTGGAATGACTAATCCTTTTACTCTCCTAACAACTCTAAATTCTGAGTATTTTAGCTGTGCTGAGGGTTATGTGACCTTCATTTAACCCGCGGAGACGCGCGCTACTTGTTGTTACATGAAGACGCGCGCCGGGCTTCGTAGGCCCAAAGCAATATTTTCTTCAACTCAAAATTTAGGTTTGAAAATACCCAAATCCCCCATCCATGCTTTCCCGAGAGACCCATCAGAAAATCATCATCATTTACGAAGAAATTCGTAAATGACATGGCAATAAAAAAAACTTCACTGGTTATCTGCTAAAAATCTGGAAACACAAAAGACTTTGGGGAGCCTTCCCTTACATCAGTCGGATAGACTCATTAAAAGGCACTCTGCGAAGAAATGGATATACGGACGTAGGGGATGAAATGGTATTTTCTTAGAATCCCGACTGTCGCCCGAAACTCGCCGATTGACGGTGCCAGGGTCAGCGGGCCCTGGCGCCAATGTCTCGAGCAGTGGTTCAGATTAACGCACTTTTTTTCATTGACATGAGAATTTTTAAACCACGAACTCATTTTTTTGTAAATAACGTTGCAAAATTTTCAATTCTTCAGAGATCTGGTGGGATGGCAACCAATCGTACGATTTTAATTTGATAATTAATTGACTAAGAATAATTAAACGTACTTAAAAACAGGTTAACAATTAGGGTGGTGTTAGTTTTTCGAAATGGAGCAAGACTGATCAAATTTTAGTACTCACGTTGTTAGCCAAATAACAATTTGAATTCAACATCTGAAACAGAAGACAGATTTATCTATAGACTGTGTGTGTCAGCAAATTCATCTCTGTTTCCAGACCTGTTGTGGTTGGCGAAAACTTATACTTTTCAAACTGACATTTTAATACTTAGGTTAAAGTACACATATCTAATTTTTAGCCCTCGTGTAGCAAAAAATTATCATAGAACGACAAACCAAATTAAACTTTATTTAAACGAAAATAATTTTTTTACTTATTTGCGTGACGTTGTAGTACAATGAAATATATAAATTTCCATTATCAAGCCCTTGCGATCTAAAGATGTAATTCATTTCAATCCTGAAAAATAGCGTTCAGCGGAACATGTCAGGGGGCAAATTTCATCTAAAATGTTTCGATGATTACCCATAGTAGATCGTTTTCAACGATGAACTCTGGAGACATTCTCAATTATTCAATTTGAAGTCAGGGCTTCTTGCTAGGACAAGCTCTACCTTCCTGGATACAGCTATGTCAACCAGTCAAGGCACAAGGGATTTCCTTTGCTTATAAGCTAAGTTGCTGCAACACTATCGGCCGCAATTAGCCTAAGCGTGTGGATCATTTCTCTGTTCCACTGTTCTGACAATGTGTGAGAAAATTCCCTCATCTAAAATCCCTCATTGTCAGAGGAATCCAATAAAAGAGCAATATATTTTTGACTTTGATCCTTTTTTTGCTCAGTTGCGGTATTGCATTTTTATAGACGTTTTCATTGTTTTTTTAATAAACGTAGGCGTTAGTTGTAATAACGGCGATTTTACAATGGTATTGCATTGATCTAAATTGTTCATACAGAAATTTGATAAAATTAACTATGAACATCGTACCCATAAGAACATTTAGTTCACATTCCTGACTTTTGAGTTTCGGTTTTCTAACTCAGCTGTTTCAATGGCTAGATTGAAATTATTATACTAATTTTTATATTAACGAAGATTACTTGCATACAGCTGAGTATTTTCCCTTTTACATTAGTTTAGTACATTTAATATTTTCAGGAAACGAGGATACCTATTCACACAACAAAACTGAACCACCATAGCAATATGCTCTTGCACATAAAACTATATAATTGGCAATCTGATTTTCATTTTTCTTTAGCCCAATTTTATTGATTTATAAATTTTAACAAATTTCATGTTGTGGAGTTTAATTTAGGGCTTTTCAACGACAGGATCTTAATTAAAATTGGTCAAATTAAAAACGAAACGCATTACTTCTTTGCGTTGTGCTCAACTTACGCACAATCCATGATTAACTGGACCAATTCTTACGCCTTGTTCTTTACTTTCGGTTCCTTCATTGAGTGAACAGACCGTCAGATTTGGTCATAGCGCTTGTTTGCCACCCAGTATGTCGCGGGTTCGAATCCCGATTTGTAAGCGCATGGATGTAAGCGATTGTCCTTGTTAGGAGTAGAGGCGGCTCACCCATTGCGTGCTCGCTCCTTCACAAGCAGCCGTTATTTGCCCCTTGTAGTGTTATCTTTTTGACCAATTCAATTCAAGATAACTGCTTGAAACAAGTGCTTTTGATTTTCCATTTCTAAAGGAATTGATCAGAATTTCCCGTTTTCAGAAACCGAAAATTCATCAAGGGACCAGTAAAAAGAACAATATAATCGAATGCACGAAATATTGGGGAGATGTTAGTATATTATATGTGTAGTTAAAGTATTATCTATATTTTTGATGCTGATTTCAAAAATGTCTTAAAAGAACGATCATATAACTTCATTTAACAGCTTTAATGGACAATTTTCTATTTCCGTACGTAGTGCACAAAGATCTTAATGTTCAGTTTACTGAAGACTATTCCTCTGAGATAAGAAAGTAATAAGGTTCACCCCTTGACTCCACTGAGTCATAAACTCACATTCGTTTAAAGTTGG
This sequence comes from Meta bourneti, assembly GCA_933210815.1. Classification (NCBI taxonomy): domain Eukaryota; kingdom Metazoa; phylum Arthropoda; class Arachnida; order Araneae; family Tetragnathidae; genus Meta; species Meta bourneti. Next base: position 5,537,534 of record OW119926.1, read on the forward strand.
GACCGTCGTGGTTGTGGGTATGCCCACTGCGCTAGCACTCCTCGAGTTGTAGGCGGCGCAGGTTCAATTCCTGGTGTATTCAGCAGGGCGAAGCAGGCATTCCTCCCTGGGTGTATTTCTCTTTCCTGTGTCAGTAAAAGCTTTTATTGTGAGTGTGTTTATTACTTGATTGCGTCTTGAGCATGGCCAAATACGGCCCTTGGGCCATAAAACCCCCAAAACACCCATCAATCACATAACATGTATTATGATACATGTTATGTATCATAATACATGTTGCTGGGGTATGTATCATAATACATACCCCAGCCATTGGAAATGAAAAAAAAGCTTTGGACTGATTATTTTATTTTTAAATTTTGTTTTTAAAATATCGCAGAAAGGGGTGGGTGGGTGAAGCAGTAACAAATATTGATAAAGTTTGCGAAAACGAGGTACGCACTTGTAATGAGCTTTTATATACACTTCTGGAATGTCAGTTTTTTAAAGCAAATATATTGTTTTTTATTTATTTTTAAGGTAGAGAACTCTTTCTTAGCTTTTCTTATAAGAACTGTAAGGAAAGAGGATTGGTTACCTTCCGTTTCTGACGATATGGATGGAATTGCTTGTCTTACTCTTAGATTAATTAATTATTGCCCTGAAATTCACTTATTTAATGAGTAAAATTATTTTAAATAGTTAGATTAAAACAAAACAATTTAATTGGAGGAGTTTCTGCTTCTTTCCATAGGAGGGGAAGAAATGGTAAACTTCGCGATGTGTAGCGTCTATTTTTATGCATGTATTTTTAGTAATTAGTAAGATACTGAATGATGGATTCGTCTGAATACGTATTCCAAGCTTTCATTTATGTCTTCAATAATTCAAAGCTAAGAGTACCTAGTACATTACACAATTTAAAATATACCCACTTCTTGCATGCTTGGGATATATATATGATTATATCTTAAATACAAATGTTTAGCACTGTGCTTTTAGAATTTTGAGCTTTTGCCATCAAAATGATAATTGCCTTCAAAATTTTATGTAGTAAAATTCACCTTCAAATTGTTGACCAAGACAAATATGTAAAAACGGATTGAAAATAGCATGATATAGAACCCTGAATGAGAGAGAGAATTGTGAGCTATGATTGTAACTGACTTGAGATTTTGTTTTTACTGTAGTTGACTTAGTATTTACTGAACTTTTAGTAGCAAGAAGGTACCACCATTGGTTACCGGAAAAGACTCAGCACACCGCTTTATTTGAATAAAAAACATTCTTAAAGCATTTAAAGAAATTAAATGAGAAAAGTTCTTTTTTAGGTTCCAAAGGTCGTTTTGTGTCTTAGGTGCTTTAGATCATTTAAGGTGTTTTAGGTCCTAAACCCCGAATTGGGTATTTTCAGGTGCTATAAAATTTGCATATTTTTTTTCAGGATATCTCAAATAGCCAAAATGTAAAAATAGCTTTGAAATAGAAGGTATAGAACTAAATAGGTAAAAACTCCAGAATCCTGAGCTTATATGTTACACACCCGTATGACGCTGCAGAACTCCTAATCTGGTTACGGGAGCCTGCCCCGAAAGGCCTTACAGACAACATACGGACTTCACAATGGAGAGGAATGTGTCGTTCCATTATCACTAGATGTGTTTTCTATTGTGGTGCCGTGGGTATGCTTAGAAGGTAGATACTTCCCGGGTAAACTGGTGTGTCAAGTTGTCTTCGAGCAAGAATGATCGTGAGAAAAAAAGGTTTCTCACGATCATTCTTTGAACGCTAACATACCTCTCTTGTACCTTGAAATACTTAATTCCTCGAATCACAACATAAAACACCTGGTTCCCCACAGCTGTCTTAAGCACTCTCGACTCAGTTTATACTGATCAGACAAGCTTTGCATATTGCTCCCTAATTTCAGGTCATGGTTTCAAAACCTATTTAATTCTATGTTGATTCAAAATAACTTTTTCAAGACTATTTTCTTTGGTTTACTGCATAAAAATCCTGTGCCGGGGAACCCGCCTTACTGATTGCAAAAGGGGTCACCTTCAAGGTGATGTGGAAATTGGTTTAATTCAAATGCTATATTATTGATGTCATTTTATTGATGCGTCTATGAAATTCTCATAAATTTTAGATATTGCACGAATTATATTATAGCCGTTAACTTTCTAAACCCCAGCTAACGGGATCCTAGTTCTATTTTTTAGTATGGCGTTAGAAATTAATTTCTTATGACTTTATTCATATATACAAACGTAGCCTAATGTATAAAATATTCATTGTTTTTTAAAGTAAAAAATATATTCTTCATTTTGGAATTAATCTTAGAAATGAAGAAAAGGATAAATGAATTATAAATGTGATAAATAAAGATTCTTAGATTATTCTTCCAAAGTGGAATAAGGAAAATGTAGTCAATTTTGTAATCAATCTCCTTATAATATTCAATTATAATTGTAAGTAGTTGAAACTCAAATGTGAAGTATTTGAGTACTGGGGGTACTTTCTCAACAGATCAATCAATCCTATTTGATGCCTCAGGAGATTCCTGGGAAATTTCCTTTTGGTAATGGGATTATAAATGCTTCCTCTTCTGCTCGTTAACTATTAATATTTTTAACATTATGCTTTTAAGTGTCCTGCGATTTGTAGGAGCTTCACTTATTTCAGTTACAAAAACGAATGATTTTTAGTACAATATATTATCTTTTACACCTCATTTAAATCCTTTACTCAATTTTGTGATCTGATTTTTGTAATTTGGGCACTTAAAACTTATTTTTAAAAACATTATAGAGAAAATTGTTTTTTTCTGCCTCATATGTTTTTAATCATTCTTAAGAAAATTAAGTTCAAGTTATTATTTATAACTGAGTTTTATGCTTCTAACTGAAATCTCATGGTGTATACTGTTTTGGAAGCCACTGTAGATGTTTATTAGATATCTAGGGAATTATTTAAATGCTAATTGAAACCAAATGAATTTTGACAATTTAAAGAAAGGGGGATAATGTGCTGTATAAATGGAATACAGAAAGATTTTCCTTTCTGAACACTTGTAATTTTCAGATTTCCATCTTGAATGAATATTTTTGAAACTATATTTCATAAAACTATGCAAAAATATAAAACATTTTCCAAAAGGATCAGCCTATCTTTACTTAGTTTTTAGTTGAATTTATTTCCTTCCAAACACGTCTTTATTCTATTAACTGAGAAATATTTATAATTCATGTCATAAAAATGAACATTCAAAAATAAACATCATTCAGTTTGAACCATTCATCTGTGGTATAATCTTCTCAGTGACATATTTCACCCCTTTATATTTATTACCTACAATGATATAAATTAACATTTACAAATCACAACTTTATAACTACACAAAACACACATCTATTTTAAACACATCAGTATCACATTGAAACAGATTTGCAAATAAAAAAATTACAATTCTCAACTCTAAAATTAGTGTAGAATGCCTTTCAACACTTAACATTTGGTGTTGTTATAACAGTTAGTGAAGAAATGATTGGTTACCATAGAGTCAACAAATGATTTCTTAGACGATTCAAGTTTGATTTCCAATTTAGTATACTATTAACATGCTTCAAGCAAAACTTTAAAGGTTAAATGAATTTTCTGTTTCAAATAGACGAAGAAAAGAAAACGACCCAACGACCCTTGATACTGTTATTTTAATTCATAAGTAAAAATCAAGATTTTAGCCCATTTTATATATGGCATGATTACCAGAATCCATAAATATTCATGTACATATAATATCTATGAAGTTGGAAGAAAAAGACACATTGATTCCTTCAATTGGAGAAATGGTTAACTCTGATGAATGAACTAGCAAAATTCATAGGGAAAACATATAGCACAATTTTAGCTATATCTCATGTTCAAGCAACAATGTTATTGGTTAGAGATAGTTGCTCTTTTCTCTAATTTCACATATTAGAAACATTTAGTTCTGTCATAAACATGACACACAGATGCAATTAAAATAAGACTGACAGACTGAAAGTTAAAGCGAAATAGTCTTTCTCAAATTAGTCTTTTTTTTCAGTATTTCATATATATACATTTTCAATACTTCTATAATTTTTTTTCTATTACGATTTATAAATGACTAAAGTACTTACAAATATGAACGAATTTAATTTCGCACAGCACGTTATTCAATACACGGAAAATATTTTACAATGCTTACGACTGTGACAGTGAAAGCATAGCATGGAAGTTATTACTGAAAAATAGTTGCGCATATTCAGTAAGCCAGATGGTTACTATGACAAAACCGTCATTAGCAATGGAAAGACATTTAGACTGTCAGCTCCGAAGGAAGGCGAAAGCTAAAAACCAGCAATTCCCCTTCCTCTATAGGGCTGCTGGTGAAATCTAAAAATAGATGTCCCTTGTTTCCAGTTGCGAGCAGCGACCACAGAAAACTAATCGAGAGAGCTTTAGTGCCAATCACGCCGAATATTACATGAAATAGAGCAATGATTTTGTTGACCATTTTGTTTTAGATTTTCAGCGGAATGAATCCAATTAATGATATTGTGTAATATACTGGAACTCCATTTAGCCGGTGGAAAGACGAAGACAAAAGGGACGTATTACGTCAAGCACATCCAACGGATTTATTGACAACTATGGCCCAAAGAGAAATTAAAAAGAGCGATAAGTCGTACAATATTAGTTTTCAAGAGTGTTGGTTTACTCAGCATAAATGGTTATGCAGTAGTGTAACCTTAAAAAGATTATTTTGTTGGCCGTGCTTGCTTTTTGTAATAAACATTCTGTTTGGAATAAAGAGATTCGTAGACTTATTAAACATAACACGAGCACTCCATAGTCACGATGATTCTGCTGAACATCTGAAGTGTGAATTAATGCTAAGAAATTTTTTAAAATCATAACACGATTGTCGATGCCCTGAGGGAGAATGCTAGGTTTTTTAAGTCATTTCAATGAAAACGTTCATTTGAATAGACTGTTTCTACAAACAGTGATTGATGCAGTAATATATTTGAGCAAACAAGAAATGGCATTCCCGGGGCATGATGAAAGCAGTGACTCCATAAATCGCGGAAATTTCAAGAAAATAATAGGATTGTTGATATCAAAAGTCCTATGGAAATTCAAAAACGTCTTCACTGGTGACTCCAAAACTATTCAAAATGAAATGATGAATGTATTTCCGATTATATAAACGATCACGTCAAAGATGAAATAAACGGGGCTAAATTCTTTTCTATTCAAGTGGATGACACCACTGACATAAATCAAACTTCCCAATGCTCCTTAATATTAAGATTTGTGAAGGCGTATTAGTTGAGCGATTTTTGGGTTTCCATGACAGAACGTCAGAAATGTTATACAAAATGTTGGATCCGTTTGATTATCAACACAAATTAATAGGACAATATTACGATGGGATCAGTGTAATGTCTGGACTGCAAAAAAATGTCAAGGATAAAGCTCCTCAAGCCGTTTTTGTCCATTGTCTAGCACATCATTTCAATCTTGTATTGCAGCAAAGTTTTTCTAAAATTTCTAAGTGTCGAATTTTTTTTTTGCAAGCCTCAGCGGCATTCCTTCGTTTTTTCATCACTTGGCAAAGCGATCTTATGCTCTGACATCAAATTCCACAAGACGCAGACCAACCATAACACACTCGATGGTCCTCCAATTCGAAATTAGTGAATGCGTTTGTTGAAGATTGGATAATTTAAAGAAATATTCGAATTTATGACAAACAACGAACATTCAGACAAAACAATTCAACTTGCAAAGGGATTTTTAAAAATGAACAATTTTGAATTTACATTTTTGGCAGTAGTATTCAGCGAAATTTTCTTCTTTGAATGTTGAGGATAAAATATGGTCTTGATAATATGTGGGAGTTGATTTCTACATTCCCCCTCTTTATACTTTTAATTTTCCATTATATGCAAAACCGGCAACAATCATAAATCTCTTGGAGAAAGTTCTCACGTTCACTTTGCTATAGTCCTTTGACTTGACGGATTGTCTTTTAAAATTAAAGATCTTACATTACAAATATTCTCAGAAATATTCTTCTTTTTGGGAAGTATTTTTCCACTTTTACGTTTTTTCCTTTCTCATTAATAATATTACTTATCGTACCTTTAGATATCGAAAAACCATGACTTTTACAGCGTTTTTGAACAATTGAATAAGCATGATTCTCTTCTGAAAGAGCGGAAAGTCTTCTATCCATTGCTTATTTAAAAGCGGCATTTTGAAGGTAAACAAAACTCTGAGTTAGCAGACTATAAGTTATACTTTAATATTTAACTGTTGTGAAAATAAAATTCTTTCGTAGGCATACAATTTTTTACAGCTCATCGAAATCGTTCAAAAAATGTTCGAACAGCCTCTGTACATCCTTAAGTTATGAATCTCCATATTTAACAAATTTTATGATGGTAATAAATTTCTGCATAGTTGCGAAAAATCTGCTACACTTTTCCCATTTCCTAGGATAAAGAGTGCATTTACCCGAAGTTTGATTAATATTTGAAATAGACTGGTTACTATTTAAACTTCTCTCGATATAAAAAATTCCTGCTTCAGGGGGGGGAAAACCAAACCGATTCACTTAGGGAAGAACTATTACTTGAATTACTATTTAATTGAAAACATAAATTTGATTGTGATGTACTATTATATCCAGTTAAAATTATTGATTAAATTTATTTGATTGAAAAAAACATCTCCCTATATATAAAGGTCTTTTATATGTATAAGTGAAACCATTACATTGTAAACACTGGATTGATTCAACAAGACTTCTATCCCTTCCAGTTCTATAATTAACAAATAAACTTTCAAATAGATATTTTATATTTTTTCTTGTTTTCTTTAGTATACCAGTTTTACCTATACAATTTCCCAAAATATCAATCTTATTAGAAATACTCACCATTTACCAAATTTAATTGAACAGAAAGTAACTTGTAAACAAAGAAAAAAGGTGAATCTGAGAAATCACTGAATGAGAAAGATGTATCAGTTTTGAAACATTCCTTTTACTTTCCAATTTACCATGAGTAGTAAAAGTTTTATCAAGGGAGAGAGGAATAAATTACATTATCAACAGAAATTAATATTGAGAACAGAAGCAGAGGTTTAGAATTAACAAAACAAAAAGTGCTGAGAACGAAAGCAAAGCGGATTCCAGTGAGGCAGGTGTCAATGGTAGTTGTGGAGGCACATTAGCAGGCAACAGTGGACGTTGTAGAAATACAACAGCAGGCATCTGCAGTGAACTGGATTTAGGGGATGAAGATATGAGCCTTTTAAAGAAGCGTAAACGAGAAGCACGCAACCAAAATGATGCATGTTTAAGTGGTGCAATAATAGAAGACAAAGCACAGCAAGATTTTTAAGAGGTACAGGCAACCAAATAGATGGTTGAGCTAAAATAGCATGAGATTTCTAAAAGTAATTAAGATGTATTAGATATTAAAATTATCAGAATATAATTAAAACAAAAGGCAAAGGAGACAATAACATGGTTTCCAAAGGGCACTAGCAATCAAGCTGCTTGTTCAGGCAGAATTCTCACTCTTCAAGTAAAATAAAAATTAGTACCTCTTAAAAGAAATTTTTCATTTTATAGGCTACATTTCATATAGATCACAGTAACTCACCAATTAGTGCATATGAAGAAACTTTCACAAGTATTATATTTGGGTAGGGTGACCAAATGTCCCGGTTTTCCGGGATTGTCCCGGTTTTAGGTACTCTGTCCCGGCGTCCCGAAAAATGTCTTCGGGACGGTCTATTGTCCCGCTTTTACATATTTTACAAATTTCGTATTCGAAAAAAATACTGCTATTCGTGAGCAAGCAGCTCACTCGTTTTACGAAACAGATGTAAGTGGTTGTAAGCTTAAGCACACTAACGTACTTGTTTACATTTTCCTTGTGGCGCTGGCCATATAGTAGTGGGGGTAACGAACCTGTGTTTCGTATGTTTTTTCACTTTGCTGATCGCTTTCGTACAGATAACAGCGCTTTGGTCAAAGCTTTGCATCTTTTGAGAGTACACTGTTTGCTCAAGACTCGAAACGCCAGTTTTCCGACTCCTAGCGTAATAGGGTATGTTTTTCCTTTTTAAAATAATTTTTAAATTTAACCTAATTTTTAAAAATCAAGTTCGTTCAATCCACATTAAAATTATATGTTCCCTATTTTGTAAATTGATAATTGGCTTGTATATTAAATAAGTTAGAAATTAATATAAAATTAAATTTCATTAATTACTATTTTAATTTTAGATCCTTTGAAATGCCGAAGCGTAAATGTACATATAAAGAAGATTACTCGAAAAAATGGAAGTTCATAAGAAAAGGTAGACACGTAGAGGAAGTAGAATGTACAGTATGTATGTCCTTTATAAGTATTAGGCATGGCGGTCGAGCAGATATTAAGGACCACTTAAAGTCGAAAAGCATATTTGCAACATATCAACTGCAAGTTCTTCACGAACAGTAGATTCTTTTTTTAGCAAACCTAGTTCCGATGAAGAATATAAAATAAATGCAGCTGAATTGACTACTGCATATCATACAATTAAACATCATTATACATTTCGCAGTACAGATTGCAATAATACGTTAATAAAAGTTTTATACTCAGATTCAGTAATTGCAAGTAAATTTTCGTCAGCACGAACCAAGACGACTGCATTAATGAAATCAATTATTGCTCCACATTCTCTTCAAAATATTAATATCATTATTGAAAAAAATAATTTTTATGGATTCTCTACAGACGCTAGCAATCATAAATCGACAAAAATGTTTCCTTTTGGCATCCAGTATTTTGACATGTATAATGGAATACAATTTAAATTTTTAAGGGTCACTTCTTTGCCAAATGAAACAGCCGAGACGATCACCAATTTTTGCATTGACACGTTAAAAGAATTTAAATTAGACATAAGTAAATGTGTAGCTTTCTGCGGTGATAATGCTAATACGAACTTCGGAGGTATTCGAAGAAAAGGAACGTGCAATATTTATTATAGATTGAAACAAATAAATGAAAATATAGAGGGTATCGGTTGCCCGGCGCATATCATGCACAATACTATACAAACAGCCTCAGATAGACTCTCTTGTGATATTGAGGCCGTAGTCGTTAAAATATTTACATATTTTTCAATTTATACTGTGAGGACTGAAAGACTAAAAGAATTTTGCGATTTCGTGGGACTCCAATATCAAAATGTGTTGGCCCATTCAGGCACACGTTGGCTTTCATTGCTTCCTGCAGTAGAAAGGATACTAAAAATTTTGAGGGATTAAAAAGTTTTTTTCTTTCTGAGGAAAGAGCTCCGAAAACCTTATTGACATTTTTCAATAATCCCTTGAGTGAAGCCTATCTATGGTTTATTCATAGTCAATTGCATGTTTTTGAAAAAGGAATTAAAAAATAGAAGGTAACAAGAAATGCTGCATCGAAGTTTATTCAATATTGGAAGAGACGCTAACCATCATTAAGGAAAGGTCCGACGAACGTTTTCTTACAATCAGTGTAAAAAATGTCTTACGAGAGAAAAAAGATGAAATATCGCAATCGATGTTGTCTAATTATAAGCGTGAAATTGACGACTTTTACAAAACAGCGTACGAATACCTTTTCATGTGGAAGGAAACAAATTCTAGTGTATCCGTACTTTCTTGGATGTTACTTTTAGAAATACCCGTTTGGAAGAAAGTTGAGACCACCTGTTTGTATCTCAAAGAAAGAGGAGTTAAATTAAATGATTCACTACTCTTTAATCAAATGAGTAACGTAAAGAAAATAATGATTGAAAAATCCACAGAATGGAAGAATGAGAATATGCTCTGTTACGAAAAATGGGTGGATTTTTTTAAATGTAGTGAACACGCTGAGGAATATTCCGAAATTTTGAAAATATGTCAGTATATGTTTTCAATTCCACCTCATAACGCTAATATTGAACGGATTTTTTCTCTAATGAATGTACAGTGGACAGACGAGCGAAATCGATTGGACATTTCAACCGTAGAGTCCATTCTTCAAGTGCTGACGAATTATGATTTGAACTGCCAAGAATTTCATGAATACATTATTTCCAAACCAGAAATATTAAAGCAAGTCGGGTCAACCAAAAAATATAAATAAGTGACACATTATTTATAATTTATAATTGACGATTTATAATTTATTTTGTTTTGCATAAACCATTAGAACATGATAATTCTAACCATTTATGTACTTATTACATATAAACACATGTGCATATATTTCTGTGATTTAGATTTAATTGTATTGTTTTGTGAAAATAAATGAGAATGAGACTGATGCGTTTTTTTAGTGTCCCGGTTTGGTGTTTTCGAAATATGGTCACCCTATATTTGGGTCTCATGGACCCAGATTACAAACCAATCACTTTCAGATAACCTATAAATGTTATGCCATTGGTATTATTAACTTGGCTATGGAAAGGTGCAATGAAATATATATATCTATAAAGTTCTTGCAGAACTTAAGGTTGTAGAAAAAATTTAATGATAGAAATTGAAACTTTTTGGGCTTAAATCAGGCCCTCTTTTAGCTTTAATGGAACTGTGTATGAATAAAAGTACATTAACTATTAACATAATATCAGCATTGATCAAATAAGACATTTCAACCAGATAATACCTGCTTTGGAACTTCTAGAAGTCTTTTGAGGTAGTAAATTTTTCTTGCGACAGCTTTGAGAGATGTTAAGAAGCATTGGAGTGTACAAATGAAAAACCATGTTCAATTTCTTTTGCAAAGATTGATGAATGCATGGAAACAAATCTTGGGATTCCTAAGGAAAATATAAGTACATTGAACAGTGTAACAATGTGGATTAAAACCTTATCAAACGATAGAACACAGCAGGTATTTCCTAACCTCATACACATAATTTTTTGAATTTACATTGATAGTGGGCTGAATAAACAAAATATGATTGTTTGAGCAAACAAAATTTTTTGAGCACATTTTCAAATTAAGATGTATCGCAAACAGCACAAGCTTTTTTATGTATTGTCGGTACTCACATTAGCAAGAGTTTAGAAAATTGCAAAAAAAGTTACCTTACCTTTGAAGTTCCAAACGTAAAATGGTGTTAAGAATTCATAACAGCAGATTCATCTGTCACTAAATTCCAACCCCCCATCGGCTCCAAAACGCGCAATTATTTTTCTCAGAAGCGCCAGGGAAAGCAGCTACAATTAGATGGGCTTGACAATGTTTTAGGAAAACATTTTCCTAAATATTTCATCATGGAATCGCCGATCACCAGGATAGCCATTTGCAGTAGATAATCACAAGCGCAGAGCACAGCGATACATCCCGCTTGAAATCCAAATAAAATGACAATCGAGCGGGAACTGCGATTTTCGAGAACGAATTCGATTAACGATTCGGTTTAAGAACTATTCGATCTAAGAAATGAGGCCAAAATTAAGATCGCCAAAAAAGTCACAAAAGTAGACTAACCCGGTGCACCCAAAATGGTCGAGAGCAGGTAACATTGTCCTGAAATGCGTAAGTTTCAGAAATTCTCGCCCTCAATCGCCTTTTTTCAAGCATGAAAAATGGAGTTTGGGAATGGCAGTTGTTTTACATTTAATATTGAACTACATCAGAATTTATTAACAGTAAAATTTCAAAAATATGCTCATTCAACGTGTGATGTACCACTGAGTAATCAGATTTCTCCCTTTGGGATGTTTGGCCGAATATGACCCTTGCGCCATAAAACCCCATCAAACGAAACCTTTGGGATGGATCCCGGACTGTCACCAATAGCCAGTATGTTGCTCCAGTGGGAGGTTAACTACAATACCTAATAATGATCCGTAAAAATCATTGCTATATACCCTGTGTCGCATAGTAAATAGCAATGCATTCAGAGGGATCACTGCCATAGGAAACAATGGCCTAACAGCAATAAATAACATGGGAAATGGCATAGTTGGTGGCGCCCTTGGTGGGAGTCCAGCACAATCATTGCAACTGATTTAGCTTCGTATCCATAACACTAGCGTCTACGAGTCATGTCTGTCAAATCTTCAGCCTTTTGTGATTGGTTGAGAAATTTCCTTATCGTAACGACTAAAAATCCCCAAGCAATAATTTCTCGCCAACGGCTACCTTACCAACCTCGAATCGCCAACGCATAAGGCTATTTTTTTCCCGTTCATTTCACACCCGTAGAATGTGAATGGATGTGAGCTTGTATTACTCTCTTCGCTTGCGAGAAGAGAGTAATGCTAATTTTAAATTCCGAGTGAAGGAATGTAAATGAAAACTAAATTTTGTTGAGTTAGCTTGTCATTTAGCAATACTCAATCTGGTTTACTTTTGGGTTGATTCCTTTCCTTAATGTTAGTCACGAACTAAAATTGTTTATATGATGTGTGTGCATGGTTGAAATGATGCCCAGAGGCGTAACTAGAAGGGCCATCTGCCAAGGGCGCCGGATTGGAAAGGGCGCTAAATTGGCCGAGTATTTTTTTACTAGAGATATTTACGTATGATAAAAAATGAAAAGGAAAAACTTAGTAGTAGACTACAAAAACCAAAAGCTATAAAAGGAGCTAAATGCAGAATGCGTGAAGAAATTGCAGGAAAGCTTAACCTAGATCCTCTTTTTAAAGAAGTACGGAGAAGGAAGAAGTGGATGTTGGATGAGAAGGGCGAAGTTGAAAGAGCTATGAATTCTCAGAAGAAAAAGTTCAGATTATTGATTATACAAATAATAGATCGGATTCTGAATGAACTGAGGCAAAGGTTTCAAGTCATTCAAAACAAAAATAATTTATTTGGTTTCCTCGATGGAGCTCGGTTTGAAACAATGAATGGAGAAGAATTGAAGAACCAGGCACTTGAGTTAGGTACCACATATAAAGAAGACTTAGACAGGGACTAGCTGGCGATAGAAGTGGAGAGTTTTAAGTATCATGTCGTCGACTTAAGCCCTAATATGAAAACGGCTACACCATCAGGTCTTCTGACGTTAATATACAACACGGACTTGAAGACGCGTCCACAAACATAACGACAGCGTTGAGAATTTTCCTCACAATACCAGTCTCAGTCGCCTCAAATGAAAGGAGTTTTAGCAAACTAAAGATCATAAAAAATTACCTCATAAACTTAACAAGACAGCAACGACTTACCAACCTGAGCATCATATCAATAGAGCACAAGTTAGCTTCAAAGCTATCTTTTGAGGACATTATAAAAATGTTTGCAGCCGAAAAAGCCCGTAAAGTTAAGTTTTAGTTCAAGCTTTCTGTGTTTAAATTATTTTTTTTTCACATTTTGTCAATAGATTAAGAGATGGTGAAAAATGTCTAAGTATAATACTCAAGATAATAACTTCAGTAAAATCTGTTATTATTAATTCTTTTTCCAGTTTTCCAAAATCCTTGAATGGTTTTCAGTCGACGTTTCGATAATTCTCTTTTTAAAAGTCCAAAAGCACAAAAGTCCATGGGTGAATAGGGATGGGGAAAAAAGAGCGAACTGTTCTTTTTCAACTGTTCTTCAAAAAGAACGGGAACAGCCTGTTCCCACTTTTCACAAAAATCTGTTCTAGGTTCTTTTTGTAAAAGAAACTTTGCAATCTTTTTATACTTCGATTTTAAACAGGTGGGAATTTTGCAAAGTTCTCTTTTCTCGAATTTTCTAAGTTCGTAAAAATCTTCGTATATTCTAAATTATGGTAAGTCCGAAACACAGCTGTTCATCCTACAGTTCGTGACTCACTGTTTCCTGTTGATTCATTCATCCGTTCTCTGTCCATAAACCTATTCCCTGCTTTGAGACTACTTCCTGTTTGAGAGCAGGAATCAAATTTACCAAAGGAATCGATTCCTGCTCTCAAACTTATCCGACCCTGTTCTCCGTTCTGGGAGCTGTTTTACTTCCTGTTCGGAAAATGATTCCTGCTCTCAAACTGTTCCGACCCTGTTCTCCGTTCTCGAAGCTGTTCTCCGTTCTCGGAGCTGTTCTCCGTTCTCGGAGCTGTTCTCCATTCTCAGAGCTGTTCTCCGTTCTCAGAGCAGTTCTCTGTTCTCGGAGCTGTTCTCGATGAACGGTTCGCGGAACTGATCTCGATGACTGCTCCAGGAACTGTTCTCGACTGAGCCAAACCCCGACGTCTGATGAATTTGCGAGGAGATTAGCGTAATAATTGTGAAATTTTATAATTGTTAGGCAATGACATAATGATGAATTTTAATTTTAAATATTGCTGATCAGGATTTTGTTGTCCAGCTTTCTCTCTGGTGGTGTCGCCTCTACTCGTTCTTAGGATTTGCAATGCTTTTAACTTTATTTTAAAACCAAATTTTACAAAATGGAAAGAAAAATTTCAAATGTTTGGACATATTTCACTGTGAAAAGAAAATTCGGATCGGGTGTCATGCTCTCTATAAGTTGAAAAGGAATCTCATTAAGTCAGGTATTGCGATTTTAAAGACATCTCGGAAATAAGAATCCCACCATAAAACTAATGTGTTGAAAAGCTAGTGATTTTTTGTTTTAAACGTGTTTAGATAGATCATATAATATTAACTTGTTTTTCAAACCAATTTTACTTTCCAAGTGGTAATCCCGGTATGCTTTTTTTGTTTATAATCTTTTATAAAGAGTAACTCCCTATTGCATAACGTGATTCAAAATTACCTGGTGTTGTCCTCGGATCTTTCTCTTCGGGATTGATAACGGACCGTCGTTTTATTGACTTAAATGACCATTTTGTTGACTTAAAATGACATTAAAATAAAAAAAAATTATTACTTTCGCTTGCGTATTTGTTTTGTCCTAGGCACCTCATATGTTTGGGAAACTACTTGAGATGGTTCAGATGTGGGACATTATTAGTTGCCACTGGGGAGAGAATTTAAACATTTCGATTTGCAAGAACGTTTTCCAATTTACAGAAAAATTCTGATTTTTTTTCTCAATTACTGATAGTTCGGCGCAGCTTGAATAGATTTGACCCTTTCGCCACAAAAAAGTCAATCAACCGATAACAATACGAAGACTACGGAGTCATTTGTATTTTTTTATATATGCACGCCTATACAAAGTACTAACAAAGATGACGTCAACAAAATTCCGTCCCTGTCTATGGCGAAAACTGCTGGCGCCACATAGTCTACGAGGAGGAACAGGGCTTGCACATTTCGAGTAGAAAGACATTTGGGAACAGAAGAACAGGTTAAAGAACAGTTCTTTTAAAAAGAACGGAACATCAAAGCACTGTTCGCCCAAAAGAACAGTATTTCCCATCCCTATGGGTGAGACATCTGGAGATTTAGCAGGAATATCAGTAAAGGATATTTATTAACTTGATACCAGTTTCTTGTTCCATTTTTTCCACGAATTTAATAGTGGATTTAGATGTGTGGCTGCTTGCTTTATCCTGATGCAGTGTTCTACTGATTGTTGGCACTTCGGGTAAAGATATAGTATTTCTTTTTTTAATATTGGGATAAAATAGGGTCTTGATAATAAGTGGGAGTTGATTTTTACATTCCCCCTACTTCTAACTTTTAATTTTCCATTATATGCAAAACCGGCAGCAATCAAATCTATTAGAGAAAGTTCTCACATTAAAGTTACAAAGTTTAACCATGTTTTAAGATTTTTCTCCTCTTTTATGATAATAAATTGTTCTTTTTTATTGAAATCTTTTAAATGCACCCACGCCTTGTCTATTCTCGCAACATTTTTCCATCTTTCTCCAGCTAAATGCTTCTAATACAGAATTATGCAACGAATTCTGCTTTCTGCAATATGCCGTGGAGATAGACGATGAACATTATACTTTTTGGCCTTTTTAAGATTTAAATCAATGTAAATTATTTTATTTACAGTTGAAACTGAACTTTTAATAATTGTAATAGTCTTTGACTTGGCGGATTCTCTTTTAAAATTAAAGATCTTACCTTACAAATATTCTCAGATATTCTTTTCTTTTTTGGATACTTTTTTGAAAGTATTTTTCCACTTTCACGTTTTTTCCTTTCTCATTAATAATATTACTTATCGTACCTTTAGATATCGAAAAACCATGACTTTTACAGCGTTTTTGAATAACTGAATAAGCGTAATTCTCTTCGGAAAGAGAGGAAACATAGCCTTCCATCCATTGCTTATTTAAAAGCGCCATTTTGAAGTATACAAAACTCTGAGTTAGCAGACGATAAGTTATACTTTAACTATTTAACTGCTGCGAAAATAAAATTATTTCGTAGCATGCATTTTTTTACAGCTCATCAAAATCATTCAAAAAATATCCGAACCGTCTCTGTATTTATCATAATTAAATATCCTATTCTAAAGCAACAGTCTATTGATTTTGATGCAGCCCACACATATCAAGATATCATTTGACAAAATCTTTTCATTTCATTTGCAGCGATTATAAGCATGAAAGAATGTACCAAGCATGCTACTCTTAGATTATTTGGCAATGAAATATCTTAGAATTAATTATGTATTTTATCTTGTGCTAAAATGAAATTGTTGCAAATTAATCTATTTACCTTTGAAATCAAGCATTTACCATCTAAGTTTAATAAAAAAATTTGGACTAGTGGAATTAATGTGTGGTGGCGATATCAGGTACTGTCGGGGAGGGTTTTGGTTTGGTTGGTCGGGGGGGGGGCGCCAAGGCGAGTTCTTGCCCCGGGTGGAAACTAGCCTAGTTACGTCTCTGGTGATGCCTGGTGAAACAAACTAGCTGGACTGTAAGGCTTAGGCCTAAAGGAAATGGTTTTTACAAAGTATGCGTTGTCTTCCCTAAACACATTAAACTGCTCTTTACTCTTAAAAATATGTGTGTTTTTGATTTATGCATTGCTATGTTGTCTCTTCCTATGCTCTATGTATTTCATCACACAGAATGTCGATATAGCATATTAAAGCTATCCACCTGTAAATTTTTGCATTGGAATCCGTTCCAAAAATAAAGTATGTGTTTCAACATGAATTTAAGCATGTTGTTTTTTGCGAACTGTGCTGCACAACTAAATGGAAGATTTTGTCGAGTCAGCTTTTTAATTTATGGCGATTCAATAAAATTGACTTTTTGGTATGCAGCTAATTATCCTCTAATGTAAGTTTTGAAATGATTTTAACAATTTATATTTAATATGCAATTCAGTAACTCTTAACATTTGTATCACTTATTCTTCTGCATTAAAATGACATTTCTAAATGTTCTTTTTTGTGGACAATAAATATTGGTGCTATAGTTGAATAATTCTTCCCTTTTAGTATTCGAGAAGAGAGTATTGCTATTTTTAAACTCCCGAAGAGGAATGTATAACTGAAAACTAAATTTTGTTGAGTTAGCTTGTCATTTATCAATAATCAATCTGGTTTACTTTTGGGTTTATTCCTTCCCTTAATGTTAGTTACGAACTAAAATAGTTTATATAATGTGTGTGCATGGTTTAAGTGAAGCCTGGTGAAACAAATTAGCTGGATTGTAAGGCTTGGGCTTAAAGGAATTGTTTTTCAGCGAACTAAGATTTGTCTTCCCTAAACACATTAAAACTACACTTTACTCTAAAAAATTTGTTTTTTATTTATACATCATTTTCTTGTTATGTTTTCACTTCCTATGAGCCTTACTGAATTCTATTTTCTCATTTCATACCCAATTTTCCCTATCTTTATGAGCATTCCAATTGAAAAATATTACAGGCAAAATATATATACACTATAGGTCAATTGTCCTGATTATTCTCAGATTTGTACCAAAATATATTCAGAAATGTACCTAAAGAGAGGACAATGGTCAGTGGCGCTGAGGACCCTTACTCACTTTTGGTGAGGGCCTTAGAATTAAAATAAGATGTTCATAAGAAAGAGGACTTAAAAACTAAGTTTTAATGAAAAACAATAAAATGAATTTAATCCTATTTCGATTCATACGTCAGTTTTTCAATTCCTGTTGGAAGAAATTTTTATCATTGAATTTGTCGATTTGTAATAACAGAAGTCCGGCTGCGTGCAATTTCATCGTTTAGGATTCTTTTGTCATATCTGCCGCAATTTTTGTATCGTTTTTATTTTAATTTTAAAATGTTTATTTACAAGAAAATCAATCTTAATTTTGGTGCTATCAGCTCATTAAACCTCAAATGTTGAATTTGCAAATTTGAAGAAACATGTGAACGTTATTTTCATTGTCAGTATAATTTCAAACTCAACTTTATACTAGTATCATTATTATTATGGTCAGATATAGCTTTTTAGTATTTTTACTTTACTATAATATTAGAAAATCCCAATAGTTTTTAAAATATAGGTAAATCACGTTCAAAAAGGAAACTTAATTTTTTTATTTTACATTCTAGAAATCCGAGGTGTACTCCAGTAATTTTATCCGTTGCAAAAGAAAATGATAAGTGTCCAAAAAAAAAATAAACGGAGATTAAATTCGAAAAGTCAGCATCGAATTATTGAAAATCACCTGAATGGAGATTCAAGGAATTGATTTTCCGCCCTCTGAGTACTTTATCATCCGTAAACTAAATGCATTTCATCCTTGTCATCTGAAGCATTGTTAAATGATCATCATGTGTTAGGGGGTCGATTTCTAAGTATGTACATCTGTTAGTTCAGTCTGCCTGCGGATCGGATAAACTTGTGAGATTTTCGACATGAGCTAAAATATACAAAAGACCCAGTGTTGCTGTTTGTGTTACAGGTTACTGGACATCAAAGACAGATTCTTGAGTGAACAATTGAGTTCGCGTTCATAAGTCAGCTCCTCTTATAAACAAAACCACGTGCTTCGACCGGTAGTCATAAATAATTCAGGAAATGATGAGAACTTTAGCCCAGGAGTAGTAGCGTAGGGTTATGCCCTAAACCAGTACTCAAAAGTACAAATTATAATAATGTATAATTGGATTACCTATCTTGTTTGTAGCTGACTTTTACGTTTTCCCTCATCGAAAAAACCACTTTCAGTCCCTTTGGTCTTTTAGAATGGGAGTTCACGGACCTCTAATAAAGGGTAGGAAATATCCCACAACTTGTCGTGTGGGATATTTCCTACTTATAACCTATGTAGGATTGTAACTGTATCTCCATTTACTCTATTTGAGTAAAATTCTAAGAATCTACAACTCATGAGTCACTCGGGTAATCTGCCCTTAAACATTTAAAACCATTTCCAGACGCCTCGGTTCTTCATAATGGGAGCTCTCACGAATTTATAACAATGGAAGAAACTACCCTGAACTACTTTAACGTACACATGCCCATCGCTTTCAACACAGAATTTGACTGAAGCATGTTTCGCTTTTCTTTTTTTCCCATTTAATTCTATATTTTTTGTGCCTACGTATTTATAACAATTGCTGAAAATGATATATTGTCTAAAGGATAGCGATCTAGAAATGTTAATTTCGCGATTAATTAGCCACAGCAGGGTGATAGTAATAATGTAAATAAGAAAGACTACTACTAATACTACTAATATAAATAGATAAGACTTGTAATAAGAAAGTTGTTTTCGCATGTCGGCTTTATATCTCCCACCCTAAAGTGCAATACAGTGAAGTATTGCACTGTCATTTTCGTACTTAAAAGTGTGCCTATCTTAGTGTCTTTAGGAAGAGATATTGAAAAGTGCAACCAAACAGTCAATCTCTATTTTAGGGATATAATTGGACCGTGATTCCAATGCAAGTTCATTGATGTACCAAGATGTTTTGGGTCTACAATTGGAAAAGAAAACCATTATCAAAAAATTCACACTGTTTTGAGATTGGCGAAGGTCCGGGAACAATCCCGAAGGGAAAGATCCAAGGACAACACCACGTAATTTTGAAATATGGTCAGAGGACGAGTTAACACCTGAGATGGCACCCCACCCTCCAAACTTCCACACCACGCCAACATGAAGACATTTGAGGCCACGACAGATTTAACGTGCACCAGCCCCCTTTGTACACGACGGTCTTTGGTTGGATTCGAACTCGCAAACCTCCGATTGCTAATCCGTTACTCTTCCAACCGGGCTACTTAAATACATTGGAGAAATAAATAAAAGAAATTGCTCTTTTAAAACATTTATTGAAAACACATTAATTTAAAACTCATTTTGTAATGTGTTTGATCCAAAATTGAAAAACGTTTTCCTAGTTCTATTATAATTGTTTTAATTTTGCGCTATACTTCATCAAAGGAAAGTTCTCTTACTTAGTCGTTCATCTTAATATAGATAAAATTGTTTTCTAACCATAATTTCTTTTGATTAATGTTTTCTTTACGAGTTTAAAAAATGCTATGCTTTTGATGCCAAACATCAGCAAACACGAAAATTTTCAAATTCGACTTACAAGTTGAAAAGAGCACTTTATGTACGACCCCCCCCCCCATCAAGACAAAAGGGGTTTGGGACCCGGCGTGGGATCCCCCGATGATGTGTAAAAGATATCGTAAAAGGAGGTGGAAGAAATGGTTGGTGATTGTATCAATGATACTCGGCCCCCGGGGGACATCTTTCACTCAACCTTCTCTTATCTACATCGCAGTGAACAACCCATTTAAGATGTCTGGTTTTTTATTCAGATTAATGAGTTTTTCTCAGTGGAGGGTCAAAGGAAAACACCTTTTTCTCGCGTCAATGGGTCCCGATCATTAGAGAGGGGGCAAAAAAAAGACGTCGCGACTGCTATAATCCTATGAAAGTAGTAATTTCCAGTAATAGTAAAATTTCCAAAGAAACATTTTCTATTTTGCTGGAAATATAAGTCATGCTTATTAACAATATTTTTCCATAGTGAGATCTCTAAAATACATCCTAGCAAGCCTAGTGATCTACCTCTCTGAAATATATCCAATAAAGTTGTTAAGACTGTCCAGTAGTTTCTTCTGTGGACTCCACACGCACACATGCATTGCCTTTTAGTAATATAGATTCTACTGTACATTATTGAATAATATATTATTCAATAATGTACATTATATTTCTTACACATAGATCAAGCTGTACTTGTAAAAATCATGCGGCGAATATGATTGACACTGCTGATTAAGATCGGCCGTTCCTTCGCTTTTGGCAATTTTTTAAAACCAGGTGTTCCATATACTCGTCTTTACATACATGCTCACAATTCAACAAGCTTCTCGTTGAA
Source organism: Meta bourneti (assembly GCA_933210815.1). Taxonomy (NCBI): domain Eukaryota; kingdom Metazoa; phylum Arthropoda; class Arachnida; order Araneae; family Tetragnathidae; genus Meta; species Meta bourneti. Next base: position 5,558,757 of record OW119926.1, read on the forward strand.
TAAATTCTTTGAAAATACATATCCATTGTGAATCCCCAGTAAGAAGGTACATAACATTTGCTACCATAATAATCCTTAGATTATATGTTATAATTATATATTCCTCTATTTTACTCAGTTCATCATTTAAGAAATCGACTTTTTAAAATTGTTTTGTTTTTTCAACTTTATTGCACATTTACAGTTATACAGTCGTTGGTAATAGATGACTTCAGTCCAATTTGTATTAATCGTAAGTTAGATAAAGTATAAAATTTAGTTTTAAACAATTTACATAGGATACTTTTAAAGAACGAAGTAAATTGAAAAGCTAAGATAATTGTAGCTGTAATTTTGTTTTAACAATGTTTTTTACCGATATTTAAATAAACACTGTTCATAAATTAAATAAGGATATATTATAAGGAAAGGATGTATTAAATTTCATATATAAAAGCCCCAATATCTTAAATTTACCTAATGTTCAGAATTTTATATAATTTTTCACAAGATTTTTATACCCTAAGAATATTTTTAAAAGACATTTATATTTACTTTAAATAAATTTAGCAGTGTTATGCGATTATTTATAGTGATAAAATTATCATATTTCACTAACTATATTCTGTAACTGAAAAGTTCTATGAATATGCAATTTTACAAATTTTGTATCTAAAATATTTCGTGAACTCAAAATCTTGCATAAAATAAGCCATCTATCTACAAACATGGGAATCCTAATTTATTACATTTTTTCTCACTGTTCGTACAATTAGTTTCTTTTGAAAGTTACATTTATTTACCATTTTTAATTTAATACATGGGAGTCTTTATAAATGTAGATGAAGTTAATTGGTATTTATTATAGTATTTATGCATTCTACATTCCTTCTTTGTTAATGTTATGTTTCCGAAGTAAAACTGGAATGTGTGGATTTTCCACAATAATTGCTTAGTGCTTTTCGATACTTGACATTCACAATGTTTAAAAAAATATTTCTTGTGAAAGTATTAATTTCTCTGTATTTCTCTCAAATATACACATTTCATACACAAAAAGAAACAAATTCCTTTTGCTTAACGAATTGCTACTTTTATGTTAATTACTGTTTAAATCATTTTTATTATGAATTTTAAAAATCGGCCTCTGAGCATTGCCTATAAAATGACTTCGTATAATACGTGATTTACATGCAAACGGGCTATTGGTGACGGTCCGGGAACAATCCCAAAGGGAAAGATCCGAGGACAACACCACGTAATTTTGAACCACGGTCAGATGACGAGGCAACACCTGAGCTGGCACCCCACTCTCCAAACTTCCACGCCAACGTCATATTTACATAGGAACTTGAAAAATCCATATTTCAAATACTATTTAAGTTCTACAAATAAAATTAGGTTTCCACAGGAATGATAGATCTAATCCTAAGTGAAAAGTAACTACCCACTGCACTTTAAATTAACTGACAGTTTGTAAATGATCTTTTTCTGTGTGCCAAGAAATTTTTTGAATTGTGACTAATCACAACTTTTTTCTTTCAGGTGCAGAAGCTGCAGCTGTTTCCAACTCCTTCCTTTATTTTTTATCATATAACTTCACATTTTGTCCCGAAATGTTCCCTATTTTCTATAAGTCATTTCTGGACTAGATAAGTAAATATATTAAGCTATCGTCATTGCTCACTCTCACTGTAAGCCCTGCTCGTGCCTCTTGGTAGATACGTACCATATTTTAGCATTATATATTTTATCCCTTCTTCGGTCCGACACATGATTTTTAGGAATTCCCTTGCTGTACAGCCCTTTTTAAACCATATTAAGGCCAGTGGAAGACCTTGTCCTGATTTAATACGATTGTTTTTTATTTAAATGGCATCTTTCATTATTTATTAATGTTTTTTTAATCTTCTCATTCTTTCAATTTTAAAATTTTGTTTCTTTAAAAGGCAGTTGAAAACCGCTGCAGCAGAGGATTAAGGCTCCTGGCAATACCTCTTTAAAAAAAACGCATCATGATTCCTACCTCATGGGTGATGTGGAAATGGAATCTGGTTTATTTTAGGTTGCCTGGTCTGCAGATACAGGAGGACAGTTTGTTCCAGTGCCTGAACTCGTAGAAAATAATGATTTGTTGTCGAGCAAATTGAAGAGATTTTATCAATTGCGCTGACAGAGTGTGGATTTTTGAGTTAGATACTGGCATATCCAAAATAATATGTACACTGCTGGCCACCCAAATTGCAACACCAAGAAAGACAAGAGATATCACAACAAAATTTATTTTGTAGATAACATGTTGACCAAGTATCAAATGATTAAATTTATAGACTTCTGTGAAGTGTGGTTCCTGCCAAAATCAGTAGCCAGAGTAGCCGCCATTGTTGGAGATCACCGCTGCCACACGCCTCGGCATTGATTCAAAGAGACTTTGGATGTGTTCTTGGGGTACAGCAGACCAAGCAGCTTCCACACGTTGCCAAAGTTGATCTGGTGTGGCAGCTGGGGATGTATTCTGGGTCAATCGTTGAGCAACCATGGACCACATGTTTTCTATCGGCGAAAGATCCGGAGAGCGAGCTGGCCAGGGAAGCAATTCAATCTGGCGATTGACGAAGAACCCTTGGACAATGCGTGCCACGTGTGGTCGCGCATTATCCTGTTGAAATATGGCTGTGGGCAAGCCCTGAAGGTAAGGAAGGACAACTGGCTCCAACACCTCGGAGATGTAGCGCTGGCTGTTTAAAGTACCGGCAATGCGTACTAGAGGAGTGCGAGAGTGATATCCAATACCGCCCCATACCATAATACCCGGTGCAGGACCAGTGTGGCGGTGCATAACGCAGCTGTTCAGCATCCTCTCTCCACGGTGTCTCCAGACTCGAATCCGACCATCGTGGTGTTGCAGACAGAAGCGTGACTCGTCAGTAAAGACAATTTCATTCCATTCTGCCGTCCACATCCTTCTTTCATCGCACCATTGGCGGCGGAAACGTCTGTGGTTCTGCGTCAAGGGTAGACGAAGCAATGGACGTCTTGCGGACAGACCACTCTGCTGTAAACGGCGTCGAATGGTACGCGCAGACACTGGATGATGCGGTACAGACTGAATGTGATGTGATTCGTGATGTGGCTGAGCGATCCGTCACTGCCATACGCACAATATGCCTGTCATCACGTGAAGTGGTGCACTGAGGTGGATGCGATCGAACACGTCGGTCCGTCGTACCCTCCTGCATCCAACGATCACATATCCACATTACAGTTGTTTGGTTTCGTCCAACACGACTACCGATTTCCCTGAAAGATAATCCACAATCTCGGTAGGCCACTATCCTTCCTCTGTCGAACTCGGATACTTGATCAAAAGATGATCGCTGTTTTCTACGAGGCATAATTGATCGTTTTTTTTTAAAACCACAAGAAAAACACAATTGCCGTACTTGAAATCGTCGAAATCTCCAAGCCTTAAATAGCGCTTTGAAGTGGCGCCACAGGCGCGCGTGATGTGCGTCTGCGCTGAAATTCTAATCATTTGCATATCTCACCTCCGCTAATGCATGTTGTAAATTTCATATTATTTGCATGCTTCCTTCAGGGTGTTGCATTTACGGTGGCCAGCAGTGTAGTATAATTATAATTTTTTTTCATTGGACTGTGAAATGGTGTACTTTTAATGTTACTTTTCTTATGAGAAGTAGAAAACTAATATTTGTTTTATTATATTAATAAAATGTTAAAATATCAACCTGAGTTATATTACCCACGAGCTCTCATACTGGTGTATCAAGTGCGGTTTTTCTGCCATGACTGCTCAAAACGAAACAGGACTTTCAATTAACCAACACATCGAATCATTCTAGAATTAATAAGCTAACAGACAGAATACAAGTCTCATTAACCTAACTAAAACCTTGTTATAATAAAAGTAACTTATAATTGCTGTTTTTTCGTGTTGCGTTTTTTAAATTCGAAATACTAATGTTGGAACTAGTATTTAGAATAGAGAAATTCGTACATTTTATGCATAGATACTTTTCTCATTACCGTTTTATCAAACCCACATCATTAAAATCAATTTAATACAATGATCAATTTTACATTGCGTTGGGTCTTATAAAAAATAATTTACCGGGCCGCGATCTTACAAAGACTGAGAGTGGTACACCTTTTAATATCTCCTATAAAATTTGAGTATTGCAACATGTCCCCTTTTTACATCTGCCGATTCAATTGGGAGAAAAGATAAAAATCGGGTATTGCTATAATTAGGAGTCCTGGGAACACGTTCCAAAGAGGCAAGAAACAGGGGACAACCAGAAACAAACTCCTCTCAGTAGTGATGTAAAAGGACGAAATGCGTATGCTTGCATTATCCATCCATCTAGTATATCACACACTTCGCGGTAGCCCGGTTGGAAGAGTAACGGATTAGAGTACTCTTACACCCGCAATGCGATATTTCCTAATTCCACTATCATTATGAAAGGATGACAAATCATATTGATACAATATTTATAATGAATTTCGTTTCAAAGAAATTTTTTAATCACAGCGTACGGTTTAAACGGAATTCTACAAATCATTATGTATTGAATCAATGACTTTTATGGGAAGTTGGTCGAGATATACACATACCGTCAAGAAAGAAACCAATGCGAAAATTAAATACCTTCATCCATACGAGGGGCCGCGGTAGCCTGGTTGGAGGAGTAACGGATTAGCAACCGGAGGGTTGCGAGTTCGAATCCAACCAACGACAGTCGTGTACAAAGGGGTCTGGTGCACGTTAAATCCGTCATAGCTTCAAATGTCCCCATGTTGGCGTGGAAGTTTGGAGAGTGGGGTGCCATCTCAGGTGTAGCCTCCTCATCTGACCGCGGTTCAAAATTACGTGGAGTTGTCTTCGGTTCTTTCCCTATGGGAATGATCCCGTACTGTCACCAATAACCGGTTGTGTGACGTTAATTAAAATATCTACCTTCATACAAACGGAGCAAAGTTAATCACAATTTTTCAAATAACGGAAGGTCAATTGTCAGCGTTTAAAAAAAGAAAAAAAATGTTTTCAATGAATGCTTGAGATAGCAAAGTTGCTAAAAATAGCTTCAACTCATTATGTAAATAACTTCGATCTTCTCACTTAAAACAAAACTTTTAACTTTTCAAAAGGCTTAGTTAGAACATTTTATAACCGTGATATTATTCCAAGATCAGCTGTTTTAAATATCTTACCTATTACGTACAGCTTTCAATACAATCTAATATAATTTGAAAAACATATGCAAGTTTTATTGATTTTAATAGCCTTATAATGGAAACCTACGTCAAAATTTTAAAACAAATTTTTTAATCATTGTACGGTTATACGTCTTATTTTAACGTTAACTGTTTTATTTTAAAATAACTTTATTTTAGTGGAGATATACACATACCGTCAAGAAAGGAACCAATGCGATATTTTCCACAAAACAAATAATTCATTTTAAAATTAGAAAATGAAACATTAATTTTGGCGTGCCAGTTATCAAGTAGCAAAACAACACTTTTATTATCAGTGGGTGTTTCGCTTGCTCTTCACATTAAATAGACTCGTTTACTTACAAAATGTAAGTTGTGCAAAATTAAACTTTAGTCAATACACCAATTAAAAAGAATATTCCGTGCGAACAACACTAAAATTAAGATCTAGCAAACAATACTGCCATGCAATTAAAATTGGCATTTCTCAAGATAAATTTCAATATTTAAAAGAAATTTTTTTAACAATATTTAAAATTTATGAATCAAATTTCAAAGTTTAAAACATGCCTAATGCAACACAAATGGCAAAATATCCAAATTTCAACGTTGAAAAATGACTAGATTTAAGCAAATTAACGTTGAACTAAAGGCCCTAAATAGCAGTATCCTGTTTCCAAATTTCAAGTGAAAGGTTGATTCCATGCGACATATCAAAGTTGACACAGCGAGTCTAAACGTTTTTTTACCTAAATAGCAACGTTAGAAACATCACTAAATCAATACAATTTCAGAGTTGAAATCTTTTTTTATTTCAATGTTAACTAAATGTCGATTAACAGTGACATATTCACGTAGAATTGGCGAATGCTAATTCGACCAAACTCCTCAATTTTCTTGTGCTACTTCAGTAAATAAGTCCTCCTGAAGGAAATCAATTGATCTGAAAAAAATAACCACTTAATATTCCCAAAAGCAAAATATTTACCTAGTATCAGCTTGTAATTATAAAAATTCATGTGAAAGCAGATAATTTTTTTGGTTTCTCTTTGAGAACGCATAGTACCCAGACGTTCTTTTGGAATGGGGAACTCATTTAGACGTTAATGTTTGAGTAAAAGACAAGAAAACCATTCTTAGAGTTATCTAACTGCCTCAGGTCGGTTGTTTGGGGATTTTATGGCGCAAGGTCTCGGGTTGTTTGGGATTTATGACGCAAGAGACACATTTAGCCAAGCTGCGCCAAGTAAATAGACATAAACACACAAGTAAAGCTTTATTGACACAGAAGAGAAATACAGAGAAGAATCGAATCGACGCCTAAACCTCGCCCGTTGCTAACGCAGTGGGTAAATCCACTGACACACGGACACCTAATCACCACAGCTATTTCTGTATTTGTAGAAAGAATAATTTCAACTTAGTTGGGAGGCTGGAAAATTAAAATTTATTTAATTACTGATTTATAAAATTTAACGTCTCCTTATTAAACCTCATATTTAACATAAATCAATGACCACAAACTACTCTTGATTTGCATGTCTAACAAGTTTGAAACACATAAGGACAACAAATTAAAAAATCATAAAAATCCGATTAAAATCTTTTAAAAATCAGACTTAAAATAAATTCGAATACAAAAAAATTTTGATCAACCTGCAATTAGCTTACTTTCCCAAAACACCTTCTTTCACTGAAAGTGCTGAGGAACTTTTCTTCAATTTTTAAAACTTTTTTTATCAAATTGCACATTTCCATTTTCTTCTGGCATAAGCGCAAGTAAAGATTTATCTCCACCTCTGACAGATACTGGGGGTACTTGAGCCTCCCAAGCACTTTCGAGGTTCCTGGGTTCAGAATAAGAGAAATGTAGAATCTGATATATTTGAAAGTTAAAAAGGGTTGAGAAAAAATTTATTGATTACAGCAGCAAATGATTTCTGTGGAACAAAAATTGTATTATTTATGAGGTTTTTCTTCCACTACAAACTATTTTCATTAAAAATATAAACTGTTGTACAGCTGATCAACATTAAAATGAGATTCAAAAACATACAGCATCATATCTAAGGACTTTACATTGCAAACTTTGCTGTTTTGTTTCACATAATGTCATTGAATACAATAGGTCCACATTTGTGGTCTTTTATATAGTAATTTATTTCCAAAATAGTTTTTGAAAGACAACATTCAAGCAAATGATCTTAAATCCAATTTTCCAATCCAAAAAGTATATTCTGCTGGGTAGCATTTCAAACCAAGCTGACTCAACAGAATGCACCATTTGGAAAACTAGTTAGAAATAGACAAATTACAAATATTAATGAAAGCAGATGCAAGCATTGTTACTTACCTGGATTTAATCCTTGCATGTGTAATTAATTATTCTCCATACTCAGCCTCAGCTTTCCAAGATGTAGCAAAAATGGCTAAAGCGCATTGATCTTTATGCATTTTATAAAGCAATATGAACTGTCATCAAAAACAGCACATAAATAGAAGCAATGATCAGGCCGTTTGCAGAAAACATGCAAAACGAATCATAAACACAATATGCAATAACAAAAAATATAGGTATAACAAAAGTTTTTGCACACCGAAGATTGAATCAATGGATAAAACATTTCCTCTAGCAAACGTAAAATAACATGCATTTAAAACGAATATATATGTTGCTGTTTACCTTTTTTACCCTTAAATATTCAAGCCTTGGTTGAGAGCTCGACGAGAGATGGAGAAGATCACCAACCGACAATCCGTAACAAAAATAGCTAAACCTTAGCATGTGCAGAGGTGCGGAACGCTCCGACATGGGTTGCTTTTCCTCTCACACAATTTCTCTTGGGAAAACTACAACCAAGTCCATCAGTAGAACCACTGAAGTTCTAAAACATTTTCTAGTTTCACTTAAGTTATTACCAACCCATCCTCTAAGATGAAATCCATCTGAAGACATCAATTCTTTTGCCTCAGAGATAAAAATTTCTGCTTCATTTTCACTTTGAACATCAGTCAAAACAATTATCTACAAAGAAGGGGATTTACTAAGTTTTCCAGCTATATTTTTGAGATGGTCAGGAGCATTTTCTATCAAGTTGTTTGTACAAGCAGCCAACAAGGGACTAGAAGTAACACCAAAGACTTACTGTACGAAGGCGAAAAATAGCTTTTTGATCATTCTTCCACCACAGAAATCTCAACATATCATGATCAGCTTGTTCAATTTCTATCTGTAAAAATGCTTTTTCAATATCTGCTGATAATCCCAGAAGGTACTGTCTAAAGCTAAAGAGAATAAGTGGAATTTCTTCAATTAAATAAGGATCTTTTTCTAAGAATTTATTTAAAGAATGTCCATTTTTATCAGTTGCTGATGTGTCAAATACAGGTCTTACACGAGTTGTACTATATTCTTTCAGCACAGTTGACGCAGTAAATAAAAATTAATTTGAACCCTGTTCTTCATTAACCAGCTCAATTATCTCATTCCTCAACCAGTCTTGTATAACCGAGTCATACTCCACATATTTGCTTATTTGGTTCAATTTTCGAGTTGTAGTATGTATCTATTTGTTGTTTTCAAGAGGTGGATAGCTGTTGTGTCGAAAATTAGTTTGGATCGTATAGTGGATAATTTACTTTGAACAGTGTATTGCCTCCATAGGAACAGTAAAGTATCTAGACACAGTTCTTTAAAAATTACATTAAAAAATTTATTAAGCTAAAATTTAAGGGTAAACAAAATGCTGATTAACAATTGAACAAGAGGGGCCCCCGATAAGACACCGAAGACATCACTTTTTACAAATAATGATTTGACACAATACAAAAGTCAAAAGTTCAGGAGAAGGAGATGGGGACCAATGGCACAACCCGAGGAACAGATGGACTCACCCTCAGCAAAAGATCTCAGGAAAATGGTGTGGGGTTTCGGTACGCCGGACGTCAGACATGGAACTTCTGAATCCTCTCAAATCTCGTAGCAGTCAAATCTCGTAGCTCCCTATCCATGGAGGAGCGTCGTTGTCGAGATGAATCCAACTCTGCTGGACCGCCAGGTCGCCGGGGAAACTCGTCAGGGCAATCCGTTCTTCGCCGCTTCCTCCTCTTCTTCCGATCGTCTTCTCCGCAGAGAAAAATCAAGAGTGTCCTCCTTGTAGGGGTGTACGACTATTTATCGTACTTCGACTTCTGAAGAACCGCCCAATCCATCAACCCTGATCAACGGTAAACCCCGTAAAAGATAAACCCACCTGCCCCAAGAGGTCATCCATCAAAATCCCCCTCCTCCAAGTGAACAATCCACCCCGACGAAAGGGGCCAAGCGGTCAGACATCAAAGACTGCCAAATACGCCGATACTAATGAGCGCTTTCCCCTCAACGGGGACTTACATTCCTTCTCACGGTAACCCGTGAGAAAAACTACCAAGCGCCCAAAAGGTGGCGCAAAGGCTACATAATATATACAGTCAAAAAATTACAGACAAAACAATTAATACTTACAAATCAACCAAACATAGCCTTCAATCCAAGGTAATTTAACAACATACTGACCTGTGTTATTTCCTTTTATAGTTTGTTCAAAAATCTACAAACTTCATGATTTACCAGATCTTGTTTGAGTTTAACTCCAGATTCTTTCATTCCCAGACTTTCCAAGTCCCACAACTCAGAAATGTAATGAATCAAATAAAGACACTAAAAAGTTTGATATGTTGTTTTCTGATATACCAATTAGACACTAACATTTAGTTTTTTTCTACTAAATTTTCACTAATCTTGGGAGATCCAACTGTGATAATTTTCGACCATGCATCATCTTCTAACAGTATCTGAATATCACAAAGATTGTCTACATCATTTGAAAAGTCACTTAAATATATTCCTCTTTATCTTTCAAACCTCTACTAAGAACAGCATCATTAATTTTGGGTACATAACTACAAATTCGATCTTGATCTAGTACATTTACTTCAAATTGAAAATCAGAATCTGTACTCACCAATAAACGCTTGTATATGCAATGTGATGTTCGTGCAGTTTCACTGCCCCCAAATAATTCTTATACATAGACAACACCCATAAGTGCGAGTTCTAATTCCTTCACACAGCCTTTGGTAATATAGCTTCTCTGTGACCCAGAATCACTCAAAATTCTCACCTTTCGCACCACATTCTCATGAACCGCATTTGCAATTAAAGTTTGTAAATATGTTATTGGTGTTCTGTTCCTAAAATTAGTTAACATACTAATTTCACTATCTTGTATAAGTATTACCCCTTTTAACCAAAAGCTTTGTGCACAAAATCGGTTGTTTTCCTTTACACGCAGCATGCTTAACGAATGCTCTGCACTTTGAAATAAGATGCCCTCGTTTCAGACAGCAAAAACAAGCTCCTTTTTCTTACCTGTCACAGTTGTCTTTCCTCCGAAGAATCAATAGTCACTGCAGTCCTGGGAAGCATGTCAAAATTTATTGTTAATATGCATCCAATTTCTACGGAAGTGCCCTCAGATGAAATCAACAAAGTAGCAGAAAGCATGAGTCTTGAACCTTGTTAGCTGCTTTAGCAATCTGGCTTCATAGATAAACATAAATATTCAAATTTTTCTTCTATTAAACTTTCACCAGTGTGAATCTTTTCAAACTGGTCCCAGAACCCAATCCAACCACTTAAACTTCCATCATATTTCTTTAGTTCAAGTTTCGGAAGGTGCATTTTTTTAAATTCCAACTTGACAGTCATTTACAACATTCAAGTTTTCGAATCATCAATTAATTCTTTAATTTTCAAGAATCTGAGTTTGTAATCTCCGCATTTCTTCAACTTGTTCTTTAGTTCTTTTTCCGACTTGTAGAATTTCTTTCAAATAGGTTGGTTGGTAATCGAGCTTTATTTGGTCATGCTGAACCTGACACAAGATATACAATGTGAATAGACACATACACACAATGAAAGTTTTTACTGACACAGAAGAGAGAAATATACCCAGGGAGGAATGCACGACAATGCAGACACGAATTCAATTCGACAATGCATTCAATTCGAATGCAGACACGAATCGAAACTGCGCCGCCTACAACTCGAAGGTTGTTAGCGCAGTGGGCATACCCACTGAGCCACGACGGTCCTTCTTTCAAATAAGAAGTGTTTATAGCATTAATCTTTTCATACTTTGATTTTAATGTTTCTTCAAATCTTGCCTTGATTTCTAATTTATTTTCTAACTCGCAATCGTTCTGTCAGGGACGCGAAATATTAAATCAGGATGAAAATGCATACTTAGAAGACAACATATTTAATTCTAAGACAAGACATGAAGAACAGACATGTAGAAAGAAAATGGCTGAGTACAAACTTAAGTTATAGATCTCAATTCAAAATCAAATTCTGGCTCTCTATCGTTGTCAGATTCAGTTTAAATTTAACATTCACAATATATCTGGCTCAATTATAGCTTTTCACAACAAAATAGTTTCATGTAAAACTTCAGACACGAAAACATGTAAATTTGTTTTACACTCCAAACTATAAGCCATGTAATGAATAAAAATATCTTTTGTACGTGGCAATTTCTATAAGTTTCCTTAGGTTACTATGGAGAAGTTCAGAATATTACTTGGTTATGTCTTGGGTATGTATCTTATTTTCAAAACCTTTCAAATCCAGAACATGGAGTTTTTCCTTCCAGTATTGTAGAATTCGAATTAGATAAAAAGAAGAAAGGAAACTTTAAGATCGAGAGCAGTAATGTCCATCCTCAACAGGTAGCAGTTTATAAAATGTTACACCTAAGTGACAGGGTGTGTTTGAACACGTTTAATTAACTAAATTATACACAGATCAAATTATAACTGTAAAGTAAATAAAAATCATCAGTATTATCCGTAAGAAACATTTAGAAATGTCATGTCAGAGTTTACGTTCAGGTTTGGTTAAAAGGTTTTTCATTCCATGCACAAGAAAAGCAGCAAGGTTCACCTTACTTAAAAATCTAGTTGCAATTGATACAAATCTAAAGAAGGATGCTTTATTTGAATTTAAAAATGGATACTTGTAATGATATACTATTTGATTGATAAAAGAAATTACGAATTATGACTGCTCTAATGGAAGTGTCGAAAAAGATTAAATAAATACAATTTCCACGAGTTGGTGAACAACATGTAAAGTGAAAAGCAATGCATCCTAGGTGAAATGTAGTGTCACATTTGTTTATGTTAGAACTGGGTATTTAATGAAACATAATTAGATATAACCAAAATATATATGAAAATATTAAGACAAATCTTTAAATAAGAATAATTAAAACAATCTTAAAATGTGAAACGAAAGGGAAAACCAACTGCTAATATTATTAAAAGAAAAACTGTTGAATTAAACATCGATATAGTGTTTAAAGGAATAGAGAAAATGGTTAAATACAATGTAGAAGACAAATTTTATGTTATAATGGTGAAATTTGTTGAACTAAATTATATTTTATTTGCGTCATTTTATGTCAAACCCTTTTCGGCTGAGGTAGACCAAGCCCTACAATCAAGAATTGTAGGTGAGTACATCTTTCCCCATAATCGAATCATTCGTAAGAGGTTTCATTAAAGAATTAGTTATGCAAGTAAGCAAAAGGTTTCTATACCCCACAACTATAAACACGTGCAGTTCATAAAAATTATTAAGTGTTTAAAACTCCACATCTACAGGAATCTCCTTAGAAGTCTGTGAAGTACACAAAAAATTTCCTTGATACATGTTTTGAGCAAATATTGTACTTCTATAACCTGTGAAAACCTGAAGAGTAGATAAGTATTCCTTACTTAATATAGAATTTGAATAGAAAGAAGTTTAAAATGAAAATCTGTATGTTTTTCTCCCTCTAAGAAAAAATGTATATATACTGTCACACTCTAGTGGCAAAGTGATTTTGAGTTCATTGAAAATACTAAATTGTGCACTCACCTCTTGTTGATTGTGGTAATTTTGCAATAAAGTTCATGATTAAGCTCGTTTATCACAAAGCCTGCAAATAAATGAAACAATTAAATGACAAATACTTTTAGGACATTTATTTGAAAGTTCTAAAAATGTGAAAGTAAAGACAAGGTCTAGCTGCAGAGCAATTGATAGAAAATCTGATGAATTAAGCACTAATAATTTTAGACAATTTTCTTAACTTAAAACATGCTTTAACCAGGGATTTCTGTATAACACTTTTTGTCAAATAAAGGCTACTACAAACATACATGAAATTTATGTGAGTATATCTGCCTCTATCACCTAAGAGATTTCTTAAATCAAGGAAACAAAGTTGTTTCATTTCTTCATAACTAAACACATTTAATTAATTAAAATATTGTGTTTTATGTTTCTGTGATTGGGACTTCACAGGCCTAGTATTAGAATTAAGTAAAAGCAAATCTGTATCAGGAATTTTGTTACTTTTTTTATGTCTGGCTTCAATGTCTGGATTTTCTTCTTTTGGTGGAATGTCATTTAAAATTCTATTTTTATACATTAAAAAGTTATCTTTTTTGCTATCAAGTAGTACTTTTAACAAGGTATCTAACCTTCTATTAAATTTACGTCCAAAGTAAACGGTTTTTAACTGATTATGAAATGATTCACAATAATTATTTGTATTAACTGAAGCATGATAATAATCTCCTATAAGATGTGGCCCACAATTCATATCGGTTAGAATATTCCCTTTTAAAATAATTTACAAATAACTCACAATTTTTGGAACAGTTCGAAAAGTCAGTCATTAAGAAGTCTATGAAATTCTGTAAGGTTTTTTCATTTAGCAGATTTCTTAATTTTAATTTGATTTCATTTCGTAGAATTTTATCAGAAATGTAAGAATTTAAATTTCTATTCCAGGCTCTTAACACATGCCACTGGCACAGCAAATGTTTTACTTCATGTCCAAACACAGCCTGAAATGCACTAAAAGTAGTGTGGTCATCATCAGTCATGACACAATTAACATTCAAATAAGGAATTCTACACTTAATACTTTTAAAAAGGCAATTCATTGTTTCATATGTTAATGAATTTGTAATAAAATGTGCTACTGGATACCCACGACCAAACTCATCCGAGACTACTAAATTAATTAAATAAAAATCATATTGATTCGTTTTATGGGTTGAGTCAATGCATAATATTTTACTGCAAGATTTTACCATCATATCCCTTTGCTCTTTACTTTGAATCCCTAAAGCAAAAGAGGTGTTACTATTTAATAAAAGGTCTAAATCAGAAGGACCATACAGTGTACGAGAGCCCTTGAGGTTTAAAAATTAACACTGGGTCATACTCCTCAATTTTTAGCTCCTCAACAAGAGCAGCAATGGAAATTGCATCATTCTTTGGTTGCAATGCAAGTCCATGACGAGAATATGATTGAATTACTTTACGTGAAAGGAACACTTCTTTTACAGGAAAAAACTCCCTGCAATCACGATCTCCAAATTTTTTTCTCAAAAGAAATTGAATTTTTTGTACAGGAACACCTAACAATAACTGTGCTTTAACAAAATCGCGTGTACTTTGTTTCAAGAGCTGAAACTTACAATTTTTAAATTGTAGGGGATGATTATGATTAGTGATGTAAGAGACAGTAACCAAGTCCTTTTGCTCACAAGCACATATTCTGACTGGACAGTTGATATTTGGTATTGTACCTTTTCTATTTTTGCTATTTGTTTTCCTAGAATTTTGAAACTGAGATGATGGAATATTAAACTGACAAGCATAATAGTGAAATGTTTTAGAGCCATACTGCTTGCCTCCTGTTGTTTTAGTGAAAGATGTAAAAGTTGATGTTCCTTCCATCTCTAACCAATTTTGGAAATTAACCATTGAATCGAATGAAAGTATTTGAAGAGAATCTAAATTGTGTACTTCGAACACATGCCTATTTAAATTTCCAAGGTGCTTAAATGGCCTATTACAGTCTTCAAAAGTACAGTAATGCATTTCCCGTTCATTATTTAAATTACACAACTGCTCATGCCCAATGAATTCTGCCTCTATTTTAAAAAACTTGCCAGAAACTGGACACTTTTTAGCCCTTAAGATTTTTTCACGAGTTCTTGTACATACCATTTCATGCCGTTGAAGATTGTATTTATTGGAAAATACCTTAGAGCATTTCTCGCATGTTTTTAAATCAGAATTTGGTACATACTTACTTAATGAATTAGCAAGAGATGGAACATCTATCGATTTTAAGATAGTGAGTAGCGAGTTACTTTGAAATTCTTTTGAACTAATTGCAGAGGTTAATGGGTTGTCCTTAGTTTTAGGTAATACAGATGAATTGGATGTTACACTAGACGTAGTTTCCCAATCAGAACTGTTAGATAGTTCAGAAACACAGATTTCCGAAATTGAACAAGTATCAGTTGAACAGTCATCTCTCATGGTATTAGGAACTTGGGTGAGATCTTGCATTAAACTACAATTTTCTTGCACTTTACACTTGTTCTTATGATAAGAAAATGTTTTTCTGGAATTGTAGAACTTAAAACATTTTTCACATTGCCGAGGATATGAAATTTTAACACTAACATTACATGTTTTAAGATGGTTTCTAAAAGTGACCTTTGATTTATAAATTTTTTGACAACATGCACATTGTCTGGGATATAATTCCTTTTCCATCTCAAGATGTTCAACATTACCCCCACCAGTTCTACAATGCTCAATCAAACCTTTTATCTTACATTGCTTATTAACATTACTATCATTTACCAAACTATCTGATAAAAATACCTTTACTGAGCAATAACATTCTAGGTTACAAGAAAATGGAAGAGTGGTAACTGACTGAACAGTCGAAAGAGCAGAAATATTAGTGCTTACAGGTGGAACAGGAGGAATAGCAGGTTGAAAATTATTCATGTTAGTGTTAGAAATAAGTTTCGGTAAAGGAGGAAATTCTAGCAAAGAATGGATGTCAGAAACATTAGATTTATTAGAGGGGGTAGTAGTGGTAATTGTTGGAGAAGCAAGATTTGGAACAGACTGAATAACTGAAAGAGCAGGAATAGAAGGTCGATAATAATGGCATTTAATTAGAAGAATAGAAGAAAAAGGGGCCAGAAGAATAAGTGATTCTGGGTTATTTATTAAGAGGTAAAAAAAACGATCACATTACATGTCTGGGATAAGTTTCAAAGATCAACATGAGCTGGATGTTGCCAATCAGCTAAAGACAAACTTAGCGTTGCCATACAAAATATACTTACAACTAATATATATATACATTGGGAAACATAATCATAACAATAACAGATAATTACTCATTTTAGAGTTAGAAATAAGTTTCGGTAAAAGAGGAAATTCTAGCAAAGAATGGATGTCAGGAACATTAGATTTATTAGAGGGGGTAGTAGTGGTAATTGTTGGAGAAGCAAGATTTGGAACAGACTGAATAACTGAAAGAGCAGGAATAGAAGGTCGATAATTACTCATTTTAGAGTTAGAAATAAGTTTCGGTAAAGGAGGAAATTCTAGCAAAGAATGGATGTCAGGAACATTAGATTTATTAGAAGGGGAAATAGAGGTATTTGTTGGAGAAAGAACAGTAGGAACAGACTGAATAACTGAAAGAGCAGAAATATTAGTACTTGCAGGTGGAACAGAAGGTTGAAAATTACTCATGTTAGTGTTAGAAATAATTATTGGCAAAGGAGGAAATTCTAACGAAGAGTAGATGTCAGGAACATTAAGTTTTTTAGAAAGGACAGGTTTGAAAGAGGTTACATAGCACATATTAGGCTTAGAATAAGATTGAAAATTGCATTTAACAGGCAAAGTAACATCTAAAAATGCACTTACTGCAGGACTGTCCTTGGAGATTGCAGCTTCCATTGGAATCAGCAAATTCTAACAAAGAGAAATTAAATGTCAGAAAAATTAAAATTTTTTTAGAAAGGACAGGTTTGAAAGAGAACACATATTAGGCTTAGAACAAGATAGGAAGTTGTATTTAACAAGGTAATATCTAAAATTGCAACTTACCGAAGGACTGTTCTTGGAGATTGCAGCTTCCATTGCAATCAGCCCTCCTAATGTTAGTGAAAACATTTTCGCCAAACGAAGATTCCCTTTTCTGTTGAGATGCAATCCATCACGTCCCCAGAGGCCTTTCCATGAACCAAGAGACTGACAGAAATAAAATCCCTCTCGGCCCAGGCAAGCCTTTTCTAGTTCATGATTGACGATTGAAGTCTTTTGGTTTAACAACTCTAGTTCAGATGCCAGAGAAGCACGGGACTCAGAATCCAGAAAAAAATTGGGACCACGTGGTATGATCCCAGAAATAATCACCTTAGCAGCAGGATACAAAATAGAAAGCTCCTGAAAAAGGCTGGTGTATTCCTGAAGAATTTCAGAAACATCACCAGCAAGGTTATTAGTCCCTACATGAAATAGCATCCATTCATACTTACCTAAACTGGTAAGTTTACTGGTAAAGATGTAGAATCCGGGGCATGTTTGTCGCCAAGCAATTTTTGTCGCCAAATCAAAATGGCGTCCAATACCGGTATGGCGTCCATCTTGACGATTCGATGTTATAATCGCAAGTTAAAATGAGGAATGCACAAATAAACAATGAAAAGTAAAGAAAAATTAAACTTACGGTCTAATCTTCTGGGTTGAAATTACGGACAATTTCTGCCACAAATGCCAGAAACATCCGCTGGATTTCTGTTCCCATGTGTTGCCGCCGCCAGATGTATTCGGCAAGGTAACCGTCAAATTGATCCTTGACTGAACTTGTTCCCTTCAGTGATCGTTTGACGGCACCCCACGTCCCCTCAATTGCGTTGGTATGGGCTCCTGTAGCCGGGTCCTTAAAGTGTTCACTATGGTTGACCGTCAGATGCTCGAATCGATAACCCCTGAATTCTTTGTCTTTAGGGTTATCAATACCAGCATAAGACTTCCAACAGTCAGACACTATAGTAGTTCCCGGCAAAATCCTTTCGCGTATAATTTCAGACAACACAGCCTTACTCCTATCATTCACAACAAACATAAAACATTTGTCCGTACCCCTTTCAATTCCACCAAACACCCATTTACCTTCCACTCGTCTACCCCTATTAAACTTCCTTTTGCCAAACTTACTCTCATCAATTTCAACAGTCTTTCCTTCTCCTCCAATCTTACCATTAAATTTCAAGCAAGCATCCAAACACACTTCTCTACAAAAATTAAACCAGTCAGTCATCGTATGGGTCGCCACATCCATTTCATTCATAACACATTTAATTGGCATTTCATTCACCCAGTACCATGTAATCAAAAGAATCTTACACATATGCAAATTACTATTTTCAAACCACGTTCCCTTTCGCACCGATCGCTTTCGCTTATGTCCATCCTTTCTACACAGCCATTCGTACCTATCGCCACAATCCTTTCTCGCTTTCAAAGACATTTCACTCCCACATTCAGGACATTTAACACTTTTAGCAATCAAACCAACTCTCTGACACCATTCAATTACTTTCAAGCTTTCCGGATTCGCTACAGATTCATCATACATTTTTCCAAAAAAATAAGCATTTATTCGTCCAGTCAAACCATCTACTGCCATACCTAATTAAGGGAAGTGAGCTGCTAATAAATCTATAAGATCACGAACGATAATTAATAAATTGAATTTCAAATTACCAAAATTAAAAAAAAAACCAAAAAATCAAGAGAAATCAGCCACTTACTTAAAAAAACTGTATTCCGAATTTGGGAAATCCAGCGGAAAGCACAAAATTTCAATAAGTCTTTGGTCGTGTACAAAGGGGGCTGGTGCACGTTAAATCTGTCGTGGCCTCAAATGTCCTCACGTTGGCGTGGTGTGGAAGTTTGGAGAGTGGGGTGCCAGCTCAGGTGTTGCCTCGTCATCTGACCGTGGTTCAAAATTACGTGGTATTGTCCTCGGATCTTTCCCTTTGGGATTGATCCCGGACCGTCACCAATAGCCCATTGTGTTGCTCCAGTGTGACGTTAATTGAAATACCCAAATACCCAAATACTCAATAAGTCTTTGTTTGGTAATAGGACAAGTGGAGTTGTTGAATTTAGAATTTGTTTGTAGAGATTAGAAATTGGATTAGTCGGATTTAGTTGTTTTGTTTTCAAATGCTCGGGTCATCAGATTGCAGAAGTTATCAGTATATGATGTTTGGAGTTTTAAGGAATTTTTTTTCGTTCTTTTGTTGGAATCGGTCTCAAACCTCCAATTATAGTGCCGTGTGGGGCACATCAATATATGGAAAATTGTGTAAATCTTTGAATGTATAAAAGAGAGGAGATAATGTGAAGAGTAAAAGGGGGATCACGATCTGATCAGACTTCTTGTTGTTTTTAAAAATGTATGTTTTAAACCATAAGACTTGGCTACGTAATAAAATTTATTTTTAATATATAACTCTGTCTTCAATCGATGAAACCCAACAATTGGTTATGGGCCTCAGACCTTAAGCTGAACCTGAATTCTGCCACTACCGGTATCCAGTATGATGGGTATTCAAGAAATGTCCAAGTTTTCCTTCCCGAAGTTATCGGATTTCAACTATACCACGTGGAAGACGGACATGAAGGTATTGCTAATTGACCGGAACTGCTGGGAATTTATCACTAAAACAGAACCTCTATTATTGGAAGATGCTCCAGAACAAGAAAAAAGAGACTCGTTATAGGAAGCAGAGGACATACACAACTCTACCAGGGCATAGACAGAAAATATCAAGTCTTAATTTCATCTACTGAAGACGGTAAGGAAGCTTGGGATATATTAAAGACCAACTTTGAACCAGCATCTAGAGCACGATAGGCAGGCCTTGTGGACGAGTTCTTTTCAATCCGCTACCAGCCGGAGGACGAATCCATGTCCAGTTAACTTTCTAGGTGGAAACAAATACTTTTTATCTATTATTGATGATTTTTCACGAAAAGTAACTGTTTATATTATTCAAAATAAGAAGGAAGTTTTTGATTACTTTAAAAAATACTTGGTTAAAGCTGAAAGACAACTAAATGTTAAGTTAAAATGTGTCCGAACTGACAATGGTTTAGAATTTTGTCACAAAGAATTTAAAAAGTTTTTAAATGATCTAGGAATAAAAATCGAAAGAACTTCAACTTATACCCCTGAACAAAATGGCGTTGCAGAAAGGTTCAATAGAACAGCCATGGATTGTGTCAGAGCTATGCTTCAGGACAGTGGTTTACAACCACAATTTTGGTCAGAAGCACTTTTAGCATTTATTCACACTAAAAATAGATGCGAACACAAATTAACTGAGGGTATATCTCCTAACGAAATATGGACTGGTTTCAAACCATCAGTAAAACATTTTAGAATTTTTGGCTCTTTGGCATATGTTCATATTCCTAAAATACAGAGAAATAAATTACAACCCAGAGCAAAACTTGGTATTTTGACAGGATATGGTTTGAAAACTAAAGGTTATAGAATATATATCCCAAACGAGAAGAGAATAGTTGAAACAGTCCATGTTCATATCGACGAAAGTAAGAAAGCTGTTGATGTACTATTTGGTAAAAACTTTGAGTACGTTTCTTTCGATCTTAATTCTGATATTCCTATTTATCAATCAAATGAAAATATAAAAGTAAAATCGGAAAGTGAAACTCAAGTTTTAGATTCTAAAGATTTAGTTAAAACTGAGAACTTAAAAAGTCTTAACATTTCAAATTGTTTAAGAATCGAAAAACCTAGAAATAAAAGCAATAGGATAGATGTATACTATTATTCTCCTGAAAATATGAGAATGAGATCTTTAAATGATATTAAAAAGTACTGTACTAAAAATAATATTAGGTTTGATCCTGTAAATTTCAATTTTAAGCCAGAGACTGAACATCCTAATGTGGATATTTCTAATGTGCCATCTACTTCTAGTGATGAATCTAACTTTTTAGACCAACAGATGTACGACATGTATGATCAGTGTTACAATGTCGAAATCCCCAAAAGTTATGAAGAAACGCAAGCAAGTAAGGATAAAATTAAATGGAATACTGCCATGAATGAAGAAATTCAGATAATGAAGGATAGGCAAGTATGGAAATTAGTGGACACCCCCCCCCCCCCAAATACAACCATAATTGGAAGTAAGTGGGTGTACAGCTTAAAAATGGACGAAAACAATATACCTAAAAGGTATAAAGCTCGTCTTGTTGCTCAAGGTTTTAAGCAAAAACCTGGCATTGATTTTAAAGATATTTTTTCACCAGTTGTGAATTTTTCTATTGTTAAATTATTGTTTGTACTATTGATTTCTATGTTGGGTTGGTATCACTGTCAAGTTGACGTGAAAAGTGCATATTTATATGGACACCTTAAGGATACTATATACATGAAACAGCCAAAAGGATTTGTGCTGAAAGGATCCGAAAACAAAGTATGTCTATTGGAAAAGGCTATATATGGTCTGCATCAAAGTGGCAGAGAATGGAATTTGGAATTAGACGGTATTTTAACTAAATTAGGATTTTCTCAGTTAAATTGATGTAATTGTGTCTACAAATTTAAAGATGTAATTTTAATTGTTTATGTAGATGATATGGTTTTGTTTTCAAAAAGAGAACATTTGATAAATGACGTAATCGAATTATTGGACAAAAAATTGGATCTTACAGTCCTAGGTAAAACTAAATATTTGTTAGGCATAAACTTTCAAGAAATTGAAAATTCGATTTATTTACATCAAATTACCTACATTGAAAAATTAATGTCAAAATTCAAAGATCTTCCTAAAAGTTTTGTGAATTTACCTTTTAAAATTGGTTGTAACTTACCTGATAAGGTTAAAGATGAAGAAATAATTGAAAATGATTTAATGAGGAAATTTCCCTATCGTTCCTTAATAGGATGTTTATCGTTTTTGTCAGATAGATCCAGACCAGATATTGCATTTGCCGTAAATATAATGTCTCAGTTTTGTAATGGTTATACTTACAAACACTGGTCTTATGTTGTTGATATTATGAACTATGTTTTTCTCACAAAGGATTTTAAAATTAATCTTTCCAATGTAAAAAGTTCAAATTTGATTGCTTTTTCTGATGCAAATTGGGGATGTGGTCTCACAAACAGACATTCAAGCAGTGGCTATTTAATTTATTTTGGTAACATCCCAATATCATGGAAATCTTCTAAACAAAAGTGCATAGCTCTTAGCTCAATGGAATCTGAATTTATTGCACTAACCGATTGCACTAAAGAAGTTATTTGGTTTAGTAGAATTATAAATGAATTAAGTTTGTGTGATTACATAAGACCCCAAGTATATTGTGATAATCAATCTGCTATCTATTTTTCAAAAAATAGTCAGGAAAATTTGAAAACTAAACATATTGATATCAAGTACAAATTTATTCATAAATTAATAAAAGATGAACTATTTAACGTAAATTATATTTCATCGGAAAATAATTTGGCTGACTTTTTAACAAAGCCTTTATTGTTAAATAAATTTAAAAATATTATTAGAAAAATATTTTGTTAGATTTATATATATATATATGTTGAATTGTAATACATCTGCTGAGGTTTTATAACCGATGGGGCCGCATGTTGGAATCGGTCTCAAACCTCCAATTATAGTGCCGTGTGGGGCACATCAATATATGGAAAATTGTGTAAATCTTTGAATGTATAAAAGAGAGGAGATAATGTGTGTGAAGAGTAAAAGGGGGATCATGATCACATGATCTGATCAGACTTCTTGTTTTTAAAAATGTATGTTTTAAACCATAAGACTTGGCTACGTAATAAAATTTATTTTTAATATATAAAACTCTGTCTTCAATCGATGAAACCCAACATCTTTATTGTATTTTGCGCAATCTAGTAAAACGTGGTCTAATGAATCCTCCTTTTTACAAGTAGAACATTCTGCTGATTCTTCGAGATTGAAACGGAATAAGGAGGGTGTGATTAACATTTTAATTCTGCATCTCGTTAATAAAACATCTCGTCTGTTTGACCATTTGCAAATGTTTGGTAAATCGGGAATATTTCCTAAAGTCGAGTGATATTGCTTGTTATCCATTCTTTAGTTTTTATCAATTTCAATTATTCGCCTTGTCAGATCTGGAGATATCCAGTCTAAAAAGATGTCTTGATGATTGACAGCTTTTGCAAGTTTTATCGCTTTTTCATTAATATCTATGTTCCGGTGGCCTGGTATCCAAAGTAAAGTTATGTTGATTGATTTTAATTGTGATTTAACTAATTTATTTCTTCAGCGAAGGATTACTTTGGGAGATTTAATGTTAATTGTTGGTCAATGTCAAGTTAATGTTGGTCAATGTCAAGTTAATGTTGGTCAATGTCAAGTTAATGTTGGTCAATGTCAAGTTAATGTTGGGAGATCAATGTTAATGCTGTTAGAACTGATTTACTATCAGAAAATCGCATATCTTTTGTCCGGGGTTGTTAAGTCGTCAATTGCTTGACAAATTGCTAAAGCTTCTGTAGTGAAAATGGTATTAATGTTATTAATTCTGAAACTAAGGGAACTTTCTTCTGACCAACATGCAATTGAGGTGAATGCAATCGATTTTGAAGCATCTGTGGCAATTATATGGTAATCTTAAGTGTTCTGTCTCTGAATTCTTGGAAAAGTGGATTGATTATTTCGGGAATAAGATTTTTATTTTGGAAATCATAGTCTGAGATTTTAATCTGGATATCGTAGTATTCGAGATTAGTTGGAAATATAAATTCGATGATGTTATCGGGATTAATTTCAAGATTTTTAAGCATTTCTATGTGTTGAACATAAGGGTCACTTTGATCTTTCGTTTGTTCGTTTTTAAATTTTGCGATGGTGGTTTTAAGAGGAGAAATTTCATTGATACTGATATGTCGGATCCAAAAGTTGAAATTCAATCTAGTGATTCTTTTTGACAGGTTTGATTCATTTGCTATTTTCCTGAGAGCGAGTAAAGGAGTCCATCTTGGTAAACCAAGAGCGATTCTTAAAGCTGAATTATAAGCTATTTCTAAGATTTGTTTTTGGGATTTGCTGGCGTAGTAATGTTTCCGTAGTCAAAAAGGCTTCAAATGAAAGACAGTACTAATTGATGTAGATGTTTGAATCTTGCACCATAACTGTTGTTAGAAAGCGCTTTTAATAAATTATTTCTTTTGAAGACTTTAGAACGAATGTAATTGAAGTGTGGTTCGAATTTTCCTGTTTTAGAGAATATAACACCAAGAAATTTCAGTTGATTTGTCCAAGAAATGTGTTTGCTTCCGATTGTTAAGAAATAGTTTGGTATCTTTTACGAGAAAGGTTGATAGAATGACATTTGTCCGGACGGATTTCTAATTTCCAATATTTGCACCATTTAGAAATTTTGTTAAGTGTTCTGGAGTTTGATGTAAATATTATTAAGGTTGGATCCGATACAAATAATAAAAATGTCGTCTGCATAAATGATAACTTTCAGTCCATGAAGATTGATTTCGTATATATCTTTCATTATAGTATATCGTAAAAAGAAAAGCGGATATAACGCCACCTTGTATTAAACCTCGTCGTGTGGGTTGGGCTGTGGAAATTGAATTTCTCCACTTGACTTTAATATTTCTTTCTTTGAGAAAATTATGGATCCATTGAGCTGCTCGACCTTTGATGTTATTTTTAAGACATTTTTCTGAGTCCGTCGATCCAAATAGAATCATGCTCGTGAATACTAATGATATTCTTATAATAAATTCTTTTTTATCGATTGCTTTCTGAATTTTTTATAAACTTGAAAAATAGCTGACTGAGTGTC
Source organism: Meta bourneti (assembly GCA_933210815.1). Taxonomy (NCBI): domain Eukaryota; kingdom Metazoa; phylum Arthropoda; class Arachnida; order Araneae; family Tetragnathidae; genus Meta; species Meta bourneti. The sequence goes on from OW119926.1 coordinate 5,583,814, forward strand.
TGAAGGGTAAGAATCCGAGATGAGAATTTTCAAGTGGTTCTTGAAGGATTGTGTTTTCAATAAGAGGCGTAGTAGCATGTTTTCGAAGATTTTTGCGGGAACTGAAGTTAGACCAATTGGTCGGTATGATTTAATTTCTTCTTTAGGTTTATTAGTTTTGTGAATAGGGACGATGATAGTTGTTTTCCAACTGTCTGGGATTTCGTTGGTTTGCCAGATATGATTGAAACTATTTAATAATTTGGAGAGATATTTCACTCAAATTTTTTAAAAGGATTGCAGAAATTTTGTCTTCTGGGGTTGAAATTTTTGCTTTTCTGGTCAATTTTTTTAGTTTGTCGAGAGAGAAATCGCGATTCATTTTTGTATCTCCTTGTCCTCCGTAATCAAGAGGGATTGATTGGTTGTGATAGTTTGCTTGACTGAAAAATTTTGCAAATGTTTCGCTTTGTACGTTTGGTTGCGTAATAACTTTGTTGTCAAGGTTAAGTAAATTTTGTGAGGTTTGCTTTGCAAACGATCTATTTGAAATATTTTTTTAAATATTTTGAAAAGTAGTTTTGAATAGTTTGAATTTGAACAGGTTTTATCCCAATATTGTCTTGATGCATTTTTCATTTCCATTTTAAGTTTAGCAGATGATCTTTTATATTGAATCCAGTGTTCTTTTGAAATGTATTTTTTTGCTTGCTTGTGATGATATTTTCTTTTGCAAAGAGCACTGCATTTGGAAGTTCACCAAATCGGAAAATCTTTGAGTGGAAAATGTTGAAATTTTTTATTTTGAAAGATTGATTGTTCGCATATCTTTTGAAAGGTTTGATAAGTTAGATTTTCAATTTTCTGGATTTTATCATTGACTTTGGAGATTAAATCCCATCTGTATCTTAATCTAGTTTGGTAATTTGTATTGGTTTTTCCAATTGTGATGATAATCGGGTAGTGGTCACTTCCAAAAGTATCTTCGGCTTCTTCATATTTAATTTGAGGGAAGACATCTGGTGAGCATATTGAAAGGTCAATAAGCGAGGTGGATCCGTTGGAAGAGATATGAGTGGGGATATGATTACTGGTGAGGCAAAAATCATTTATGAGAATCCAATTTGCAAGATTTTCTTCTCTTGTGTTGGTTTGAGCATTCCAAAAGTTATGGTGGGCGTTGAAATCACCAAGAATGAGAGTCGGATTTGAAGTGCTAGTACAAAATGGATCTAGCTCTTTTGTTGACAATTTTCCTTTGGGACAGTAAATATTAATGATGTTTAAGCATTGATTGTTTGAGTTGTGGACGGTAATTCCTAAAACTCATTGGGGCCGCGGTGGCCCGGTTGGAAGAGTAACGGACTAGCAACCGAAGGGTTGCGAGTTCGAATCCAGCCAAACACTGTCGTGTACAAAGGGGACTGGTGCACGTTAAATCTGTCGTGCCCTCAAATGTCCTCACGCGTTGGCGTGGTGTGGAAGTTTGGAGAGTGGGGTGCCAGCACAGGTGTGTTGCCTCGTCATCTGACCGTGGTTCAAAATTACGTGGTGTTGTCCTCGGATCTTTCCCTTTGAGATTGATCCCGGACTGTCACCAATAGCACGGTGTTGCTCCAGTGTGACGTTAATTGAAATACCCCCTAAAATTTCTTCATAAGGGCGGAAAATTTATAACATTTGTTGATAATTTTTTATTAATTGCGATAAGAAGTCCTCCTTTGTTAGGTCTGTCTTTTCTGAATATTGTTTTATTTTTAACATGAAATTTTTGATCGGGTTTTAGATGTTTCTTGAAATACGTATATATCTGTTGAGTTAAAGAGCGAGTTCTGTAGCCAGATTCTTATTACGAACGCTTCTTACGTTCCACTGAACAATGTTTAGATTGAAAGCAATATAAAGGGGGGTATTTCAATTAACGTTACACTGGAGCAACACAACGGACTATTGGTGACGGTCCGGGATCAATCCCAAAGGCAATATAAAGGAAAATAAATGAAAGACCTATTTGGTAGAAAAGAAAACCCGGCTACCATCTTCCGACTATTTCCTAGAGTTTCTTTGGATTGTTCTGTTTCTTCGTTTTATCGAGTCAAAAAGGTTAGTTTTACTTTCTGTTTCCAAGTCATTTTCAGCTTCAATTTTATCTTTATGTTGATCACTTTTTTTTGGATTGGGATTATTTGGGGTTTGATTTTTCTTTTTCTTTCTGGACTTGTAACGGTTGTAGATGTTTGGGAATCTTTAGATTGCGTGTTTCCTTGGATGATGGTTTGGATCAGGGATTTGCCGAATTCATTCAAGGTTTCGATGAATTGTGCTTGTTCTTTCAATGCTTCAGTTAGGATTGTTTTGAAATTTGTTAGTTTCTTGAATTACTTTTTTATATTCTAAATCAGTTGGTTTGTTTTCTTGATTATTTTAAAGAATTTGTGATATTAGTGGTTTGGGAGTTGTTGATTTATATGTTCTTGCTTCAGTGAATGAAAGGTGATTATATGCTTTGAATTCCAGAAATTTGCGTTCTTCATGGCGTTTCGGGCAATTTGCTGGATGGTCTTGTTGGTAATTGCAGCATTGTATTGGATTGTTACAGTTCAGGTTTTCATGGTTTTGATCGCATTTTACGCATTTTGCCTCGTTTCTGCAATTCCTTGTTGCGTGATAAAATTTAAAACATTTTTGACATTGGTTTGTCGATGAAAAGTGATATCTTTTGAATGGTGTACCACATTTTGACTTCAGGAGGTATTTTAGTTCCTATTAATGTTAAAAGGACAATGGGTACTCTGTTGTTTCCTATTCTTTTTTGAAACCTTCTAATCTCTAGTACTTTCAAGTTGTTTTCTGTTTCTAGTTCTATAATTTCTTCTGCTGGGGCATCAATCGGAATATCAAATAAGAGAAATCGTGTTGTAACATTTTCTGTTTTTATTTCTGTCGTGATAAGTATGTTCAGAATTTCTTCTAATTTGGCTATTTCAGAGGCACATTTTCCGTCTTTACTCGTAATAATGATTTTGTTGTTGCTAGTGAAACGTAGTTTCAATTTGCTTGTGGGAGTGAATTTTTTGAGTTAGCTCTTTGAGTTTTCTTGGGTATTGCTGAGGTATTCCATTTCTATCATCTTTTGAGCTGAGGAATAAACAATACTTTACAGTTCCGTAGTCAGAGGCTAAGTCGATGAGTTCCGATGTTAAATTCTTTTTTCACCAAGAGTTAATTGTGTCCATGTTGTGACTTGTTTCGGATCCCAAATCATTTCTTGGCTGTCAGTTCTGACATCTTCGAAGGTTGTTGAATGGCCAGCTTGGCCAATAAATTATTGTGTAATAGTCTTTTATTAAAATATTTACTTGCTTCAGTAAATGGAAAAGGAATAGAAAATAATAAAAATTAGGAAAAATATAATTAATGAAATAAGTTTTTAAATTTTAATTCAAAATTTTCGCCGATTTCCAACAATTTAAATTTCTGCTTCCACCAACTTAAAAACTGCAAAAACACTTCAGAAATTGAGGCCGAATCTACAGCGACTCAAATCAATGTCTGAACCGAGGTTGCATACACGAGCCGCTCCCACGTGATGTTTCGGGTCCCCTAAAGTAGTTATGCCTTGCCTAACGTTAAAACTTTTCAAACCACGTAGTGGACAACTTCAATAACTTCCACTTCAAACAGAAAAATGGTCAAAAATAATTAAAGGCATGGTATTATGGTAGGTAGGTATTTTAAATTAGTGTCGCACTGGAGCTGTATAACCAAAAACAATGGAACGAGATAATTAAAAACCTAATTAAATGTATCGACAAATTCTTTTTCTTGAAAAAAATCATTATCATATTATAGTAAGTAGAAATTCTCGCCCTCAATCGTCATTTTTCAAGCATGAAAGATGGAGTTTTGGAATGGCAGTTGTTTTACATTTAATATTGAACTACATCCGAATTTATTAACAGTAAAATTTCAAAAATATGCTCATTTCAACGCGTGATGTACCACTGAGTAATCGGATTCTCCCTTTGGGATGTTTGGGCAAATATGACCCTTGCGCCATAAAACCCCAACAAACGAAACCTTTGGGATGGATCCAGGACCGTCACCAATAGCCCGTGTGTTGCTCCAGTGGGATATTACAATACTTACCACTCATTAAAATATCATTGCTATATACCCTGTGTCACAGAGTAGGAAGCAATGGACATGCTATTGAAGAGTGGCTCATATAATGGAGAATTAAATTAAACGTTGATAAGACAGCAGCCATCATATTCGGCACTAAATCCGCTCCCAGCCGTAAAATCCAAGTTTACGGACAAGACGTTGCATGGGAAACCCACACAAAATACCTAGGTGTCATCCACTGCTATGTAGATAAGAGAAGGTTGTGAGTTGAGAGAAGGTTGAGTGAAAGATGTCCCTCCGGGGCCGAGTAGCATTAATACAATCACCAACCATTTCTTCCACCTCCTTTTACGATTTATTTTACACATCATCGGGGGACCCCACGTCGGGTCCCCAAACCCCTTTTGTCTTGATGGGGGGGGGGGGTCGTACATAAAGTGCTCTTTTCAACTTGTAAGTCGAATTTGGAAATTTTCGTGTTTGCTGATGTTTGACATCAAAAGCATAGCATTTTTTAAACTCGCAAAGAAAACATTAATCAAAAGAAATTATGGTTAGAAAACAATTTTATCTATACTAAGATGAACGACTAAGTAAGAGAACTTTCCTTTGATGAAGTATAGCGCAAAATTAAAACAATTATAATAGAATTAGGAAGACATTTTTCAATTTTGGATCAAACACATTACAAAATGAGTTTTAAATTAATTTGTTTTCAATAAATGTTTTAAAAAAGCAATTTCTTTTATTTATTTCTCCAATGTATTTAAGTAGCCCGGTTGGAAGAGTAACGGATTAGCAACCTGAGGTTTGCGAGTTCGAATCCAACCAAAGACCGTCGTGTACAAAAGGGACTGGTGCACGTTAAATCTGCCGAGGCCTCAAATGTCCTCATGTTGGCGTGGTGTGGAAGTTTGGAGGGTGGGGTGCCATCTCAGGTGTTAACTCGTCATCTGACCGTGGTTCAAAATTACGTGGTGTTGTCCTTGGATCTTTCCCTTCGGGATTGTTCCCGGACCGTCGCCAATCTCAAAACAGTGTGAATTTTTTGATAATGGGTTTCTTTTCCATTTGTAGACCCAAAACATCTTGGTACATCAATGAACTTGCACTAGAATCACGGTCCAATTATATCCCTAAAATAGAGACTGACTGTTTGGTTGCACTTTTCAATATCTCTTCCTGAAGACACTAAGATAGGCACACTTTTAAGTACGAAAATGACAGAGCAATATTTCACTGTATATTTAGGGTGGGAGGTATAAAGCCGACATGCGAAAACAACTTTCTTATTAGAAGTCTTACATTATTGCTATCACCCTGCTGTCGCTAATTAATAGCGAAATTAACATTTCTAGATCGCTATCCTTTAGACAATATATCATTTTCAGCAACTGTTATAAATACGTAGGCACAAAAAATATAGAATTAAATGTGAAAAAAGAAAAGCGAAACATGCTTCAGTCAAATTCTGTGTTGAAAGCGATGGTCATGTGTACGTTAAAGTAGTTCAGGGTAGTTTCTTCCATTGTTATAAATTCGTGAGAGCTCCCATTATGAAGAACCGAGGCGTCTGGAAATGGTTTTAAATGTTTAAGGGCAGATTACCCGAGTGACACATGAGTTGTAGATCCTTAGAATTTTACTCAAATAGAGTAAATAGAGTTCCAGTTACAATCCTACATAGGTTAGAAGTAGGAAATATCCCACACAAGTTGAGGGATATTTCCTACCTTTGTTAGAGGTCCGTGAACTCCCATTCTAAAAGACCAAAGGGGACTGAAACTGGTTTTTTCGATGAGGGAAAACGTAAAAGTCAGCTACAAACAAGATAGGTAATCCAATTATAGATTCTTATAATTTGTACTTTTGAGTACTGGGTCAGGGCATAACCCTACGCTACTACTCCTGGGCTAATGTTCTCATCATTTCCTGAATTATTTATGACTACCGGTCGAAAGCACGTGGTTTTGTTCATAAGAGGAGCTGACTTATGAACGCGAACTCAATTGTTCACTCAAGAATCTGTCTTTGATGTCCAGTAACCTGTAACACAAACAGCAACACTGGGTCTTTTGTATATTTTAGCTCATGTCGAAAATCTCACGAGTTTATCCGATCCGCAGGCAGACTGAACTAACAGATGCACATAGTTAGAAATCGACCCCCTAACACATGATGATCATTTAACAATGCTTCAGATGACAAGGATGAAATGCATTTAGTTTACGGATGATAAAGTACTGAGGGCAGAAAATCAATTCCTTGAATCTCCATGCAGGTGATTTTCAATAATTCGATGCTGACTTTTCAAATTTAATCTCCGTTTATTTTTTTTGGACACTTATCATTTTCTTTTGCAACGGATAAAATTACTGGAGTACACCTCGGATTTCTAGAATGTAAAATAAAAAAATTAAGTTTCCTTTTTGAATGTGATTTACCTATATTTTAAAAACATTTGCTTTAGGTTTTCTGTGTTTGTGGAAGTTTCTAGTAAACTTCGGGTTTTTCTCGTAATGGTAATGGAAATACTATTGGTATTTTCTAATATTATAGTAAAGTAAAAATATTAAAAAGCTATATCTGACCATAATAATAGTGATACTAGTATAAAGTTGAGTTTGAAATTATACTGACAATGAAAATAACGGTCACATGTTTCTTCAAATTTGCAAATTCAACATTTGAGGTTTAATGAGCTGATAGCACCGAAATTAAGATTGATTTTCTTGTAAATAAACATTTTAAAATTAAAATAAAAACGATACAAAAATTGCGGCAGATATGACAAAAGAATCCTAAACGATGAAATTGCACGCAGCCGGACTTCTGTTATTACTAATCGACAAATTCAATGATAAAAATTTCTTCCAACAGGAATTGAAAAACTGACGTATGAATCGAAATAGGATTAAATTCATTTTATTGTTTTTCATTAAAACTTAGTTTTTAGTCCTCTTCTTATGAACATCTTACTTTAATTCTAAGGCCCTCACCAAAAGTGAGTAAGGGTCCTCAGCGCCGCTGACCATTGTCCTCTCTTTAGGTACATCTCGGAATATATTTTGGTATAAAGCTGAGAATAATCAGGGTATTTGGGTATTTCAATTAACGTCACACTGGAGCAACACAATGGGCTATTGGTGACGGTCCGGGATCAATCCCAAAGGGAAAGATCCGAGGACAACACCACGTAATTTTGAACCACGGTCAGATGACGAGGCAACACCTGAGCTGGCACCCCACTCTCCAAACTTCCACACCACGCCAACGTGAGGACATTTGAGGCCACGACAGATTTAACGTGCACCAGCCCCCTTTGTACACGACGGTGTTTGGCTGGATTCGAACTCGCAACCCTTCGGTTGCTAGTTCGTTACTCTTCCAACCGGGCCACCGCGGCCCAGAATAATCAGGACAATTGACCTATAGTGTATATATATATACACAAAGCACAGTAAAAAAATATATATGTGAGTGACTCCAGTGTTTACTAAAAACATAAATCTCATAGGAGAACAGATCACTAAAGTACCTTGGGTCCTTGAAACCCGTATACACCTCAAGGAGATGAGCCTCTGAGGGTGTGCAAACACGAGTACAAATAAGTACTCAAACAATTGATGCCCTTCCCAAATATTATTTTACGATCCCTTTCAAATTTAAACAGTTAAACAAACTACAAGGAAAGCAAAAATCAATATTTTGTAATTGAAAATTCAGAAAGAAAAAAGTTATAACTGGGAGAATGTTGAACAAGTTAAATACAAAATATCCAAATAAAGGACATTTTAATACATATCTTGAGGGAAAGAAAACGGTACTTTCATAAAAAATTCCATTAAACATTTACCTTACAATCTAGATTTTTTCCATCATACTTCACATTAAGCAAATCACTAAATACATTTTATGGTACAGCTGTAGTCTCTGCCGCGCGCGGTGGCAACGCGTTTTTTTTGGCGCCGTGTTTGGCGCACTTTTTTATGTCGCCACGGAAATCTTCCAACATTGAATATATACTGCATACGTACGGATGAATTATGTAAATCTGAATTAAACAACATTTTGACTAGAAAAACACTGCAAATATTGATTAAATATTTGGACTTTTGGCGTAGTTATAAGCGACTCATGCCGGTGAGGGTAACCCTAACTGAAAAAGTCATATCCCCGTTACATTTATCGCAAGAAACTTTAGATTTAATTAATCCCGATTCCTTTAAAAAGTTAAAAAAAGCTCTTTATCGCGACACAACTCGTAACAAAAAAAAACGATTAACTACTCCCTCAGTCCCGTAAGTTAGCCTAAAAACATGTTAACCCTAACCAGGAGAAAATTCGAGAAAAAAATGGGTTACCATCACCCGGCATGAGTCACTTATAACTACGCCAAAAGCCGCGCCAAGAGTCGTTGCCACCGCGCGCGGCAGAGACTACAGCTGTACCCATTTTATAAACACAAAGTTTGACTTCATAACTAGGAAATACTGAACAGGGAATGAATCCACAATAAAATCTAAATAAACTTTTTTGAGTGACTATCAAATGGCAAGCTGACACAACAAAGTTCAGTATTTGCAACTGTCTTTGGGAGAAATGCATGTAACAAAAACATTTCAATACTTTTTGCATTCAAGTTCTTTAAATTATTTTACGAATTTACCAGTTCTGTATTAATTAATAGTGTAGAGCATGCCTGCAAACCAAGTTTAATTGGCTTCTTTATCATTCATCAAAATGACTGATTGGTGCTAAAAATAGTTATTATGCAATACACATAGATTTAAGTACTATTTTCAATTTTCATGATCTCTTTGCAGCTGAAACTTTAATTAGGATAATATGAAAAAGTATTTCATATAAACAAATAAATTGAATAAGACATTTTGACTTTAATATTTTTCAATTAGAATGCTCATATAAAGATAGTGAAAATTGTGTGGGTATAAAAGGAGAAAATAGAATTCAGTAAGGCTTATAGGAAGTGAAAACATAGCAAGAAAATGATGCATAATTTAAAACCCCTTTTTTTTAGAGTAAAGGGCAAATTTAATGTGTTTAGGGAACATAAGGCTTACTTTGTTAAAACCTTTTCCTTTAGGCCTAAGCCTTACATTCCAACTTGCTTGTTTCAGCAGGCTTCACGAATCACGCACACACATTATAGATACAATTTTAGTTTGTAACTAACATTAAGTGAAGGAAGAAACTCAAAAGTAAACCAGATTGAGTAGCTATAAATGGCAAGCTGACCTGAACAAAATTTAGTTTTCTGCTATATATTCCTTCTTCCGGAGTTGAAAATTAGCATTACACTCTTCTCGCAAATAAAAAAGAATTATTCAACTATAGAAAAATTATTTATTGTGGAGAAAAAAGAACATTTAGAAATGTCATTTTATTGCAAAAAGATACGATACGTGATACAAATGGCAAGAGCTACTGAATAGCATATTAAAGACAAATTGTTAAAATCATTTCAAAACTTACATTAGAGGATAAATTATAAGCATACCAAAAAGACGATCCCATTGAATAGCTATTAAATAAAAAGCTGACTCAACAAAATATTCCATTTGATTGTGCAACAGTTGGCAAAAAAAAACATGCTTAAATTCATATTGAAACAAATACTTTACTTTACTTTTGGAACGGATTCCAAAGCAAAAACAGGACAGGTGCATAGCTTTACTGTGCTATACTGACATTCTGTGAAATTTCTCCCTAGAGCTCCTCCATTCACGTTCTGCAGGTGTCAAATGAAAGGTAAAAATAACCCTATGCTTTGGCGATTCGAGGTTGGTAAGGTAACCGTTGGCGAGAAATTATTGCTTAGGGGATTTTTAGTCGTTACGATAAGGAAATTTCTCAACCAATCACAAAGAACTCCGCCCACAATTAGGGACATCGGACCCGCACCAAGGGCGCTGTAAGTCATATCTTCAGTGAAGCCTCTATCTTTTACTCTGTGCCCTGTGTGATATACCATGTGATTGAAGCAAAAACCTCAACCATATCCCAAACCATAACCAAAACAAGTTAATGTCTGCCAAATTTACTTCATGTTCGTGATTCATGTACGCAAAAGGATAAAATTTTCCTAATTATGGAAAAAGGTTATAATTTTTGAATAAAAAATGAGTAACGTTTACTTTTTCGTTGCGACCGGAGTTGTTGCTGCTATTGCTGCGTTGTTTATGTGGTTTTCAGATAGGCCTCATACCGAACCTCCAGCCAGAAACGAGTCTCGCAGGGAAAGTACCTGCTCAAAATCTAAAGGATCTTCAGTTTCTCGCGCTGATCCTGATGAGAAATGCATCATTTGCACTGAGCGTGCGAGTGTTGTCAAATTTATGCCTTGTCTCCATAGTTGCATGTGCAGGGAATGCGCTTCAGTGTATCGGAAATATGACAACAAATGCCCTTTATGTAGATCAGTTATACAAGAAAGTATGAGCATACGTTAGTGACGGCAGTTTCATCTGAATGCATTTTGCACAAAACAAAGTGAGTCCAGATCTACCGGTGTTGAAACTGTTTTGTTATTGAACAAAGATCTCAATCTTTTTTAGTGTTCTCAATGTGTAAGCTTGACAATGCAAGCAGCTGTATTACAAAATGCTGTGAATCCTGTACTCAAAAGTTGTTATTAAATTGATTTCTATCGTTTTTGTTGAATTTTATTTCTATAAACACATTGTATTGTTCTTACCAATATTCAAAATGTATGCTATCAGGAAACTTTCCTACCTTTTTATACATTTTTCACAAATCATGGTTAATGTCATCTTATTAACAAGAATTATTTTTGTGCTGTCTCACAAATCCAATTAAAATAGTAAAATAACTTATGGAAAGTTCACTTAAGCATGCTGGAATCAAACTTGCATTTCATGTATTGCCAAGCGGGAGAGAGGGAAATCAATTTGTTGTGGGATCAATATTAATTGTCGATGGAGGTGTGACATGACACTTTGATATTGATAGAAAGACTTGTGGTAGGCAAAGGCAACCCCATTTTATTATGATTTAATCTCATTAATTGTGTAAATAATTTTTAATTTTATCATGCCTTACCAACTCAAGTTCGATAGAAGTAATGTGATCTTTCGTAACATTCATAAAAGATAGCCTGGTTCCATTAGACTTAAAACTAAAATTATTTAGCTTTGACGAACTTTTATATCAATATTTTTCTAAAAAATATCTTTGGCAACAAAGCACTAAATGCATTGCCACAAAATGTCTAGACTTGATATAGATATCAAAGCTGTACTGACACCCTTCTTCTATTACTAAATAACAGCAAATTGGAAAGAATGGAAATGAAACAATGATTCCACCTTAGAAGTTTGTTTCTTGCAGCATGGAATCGTAAGGATTTCATTTTTAATGCAATCTAGAAAGTAGTCACAGTAGTGTATGTTGTGGAAAGATGATTTCAAAAGTAGGAATTGCAGGACAAATTTATTTGTTCTTGTTAAAGTTTCTGATTGTTTGTCAGAGATAGAATTCAACATTCTATCCCTTATGAGGATACCAGACATTTTTTAAATTTAGTTATGGATGCTGATGTAATACATTTTCATCCATGAACAGGGATAATCTTAATTTCTACTGTTTCCTATTTCAGTTCCAAATTCCTCTGAAGGTTTTGCTTTTCATAATGTGTGCAGCAGTGTATGCTGATTTAAATCAAATGATTTTTATTAAAAAAATTTGATTTAAATCAAAATATAAATTTTATTTTGTATGAAACTTAAAAAACAAAATGCATTTTATTTTATTCAAATAATTGAATAACTTTGCTTGTACTCAGTTCCCCCAAAAATATGAATGAAAATGATCCTCCCTTTGGAAGCACTAAATAGCGGTATTTGTTGATTGGGATAAAATTACCAGACAAATATGTACTTCGGTCTTAGGCTATTGACCAACAGGTGTCACTCACAAGCCTGTTCATCAGTGTGGTTGTTTTAACCATTCCATGTGATTATAAATTGCATGTGGTTAATTTTGAGCTGTCCTCCATGTGATGGGTGAAGATACTTGAAATGTGTTCCTTCAAATTATTAAAATTGTGAACAATGTATTCTTTTTTGAAATGCTCTAGTTTTTTTTTATTTAGTTTTGCAGTCTGTTCATGAAAAAAGTATACTTAGTCACAATGAAAAGGTTTTCTGTATGTTCACAAAAGTATGCGCATAAATCTTTGATAGGCAATTTTTATTTTTTGATGTATGTTGGTTAAGTATTTAAATGTTATTCATTTGACCATGGGACTTTACTCTGAGGACATAATTATGCTGTATTTATGGAATTGAAATTTTGAATGTAAAAATTAATTTGCCCATCTGATAATTGAGTATGTTAACAAAATATATTATGGATTGAAGCGGAAAGCTATTTTAATTATGGTGGTAGCACAATGAATTTTTCATTGAAAGCTCAAAATTCCACTGAATTGACATGTCCTGGGGGATGCTTTTACACTTGTTCTATGCTGTTCATAGAGAAAGGCTTCATTTTCTTGTATGTTATGTATAAAGCCTTTTTGTGCACTTGGAATGTACCTATGAAATACTTGTCAATGTTCAGAAAATTTGAAAAATAGTCATATTTGATTTCAATTTATGTATTTCTCATTTTTTACAGAAAAGTCCTTTTTGCTAGCTAAACAGCAATGAAAAAAAAAAAGTAGTAACTTTTGCATAAAACTTGATGTAGGTATTATTTTATTTTCTAAAATAAAATAAAAGGAATTTATGATTGTCTTGAACTAATTATTTTTTTAAATAACTAGAAATTTGATAAACATTTTATTCATATATGATAAATACATAATTCTGAAATGTGTCTAATTTTAAAATAATTTTATTCAAAAATTCGTAAGGTGTCAGTAGGATCCCACAACCTTATTTATCTACACCTAAAATTTTTATGTCTCTATTATGGTTTAAAATCAAGTATTCTAAACTGGGAAGAAGAGGCTGACAAGTATGCTAATATTTCTTGATATAAAGGGTGCATTTGATAATGCGTGGTGGCCTTCTATCTTGAATATCTTAAAAGATGCTGATATTCCGAAAAATTCATATAACCTTCTTAGAAGTTTTCTGAATGAAAGAACTGCAGAACTTTTTATCGGATCGGAAGGCAAAATTTGTTCTTTAGAGAGAGGTTGTCCTCAGGGCTCTGTTTCTGGACCGAGTCTGTGGAATATTATTATAAACGATCTTTTAATTCGTCTTTCTGACTGTTTCAAAATTGCATTTGCTGATGATATTCTGCTGATTTTTCAAGGAAGGCTTCAAAACATCATCTTGTGTGTGTGTGTGAGAGAGCACACAATCTGCGCTAAACTTTATTTCCCAGTGGTCTAACCTTCATAAACTTGAATTCAACCCTTCCAAGAGTAAAGCTATGATTATCGGTGGAAAATTGGATGAAGATGTTATTTCGCCTTTGATCCTTGAGGGTTCGACTCTCGAATTTGTTGACCAATTTAAGTACCTTGGTGTTTTCCTGGACAGTAAACTCAAATGGAAAAAGCATATTGAATATGTTTCCAATAAATGCGAAAAACTCCTTACTGGCCTGTATCGTATTGCCAAAAATACATTTGGAGTAGGCTATGGGGTTTTACAAGTTATGTATAAACAAGGTATTGTGCCTTTCATATCTTATGTATCCCGGATCTGGGGACAGGCTTTGGAGACTAAGACCAACAGACGCAGGTTGAGGAAGATTCAACGGAGAATTCTGCGTCTTATCAGAGGTTATAAAACTTTGAAGTTATGAAGCAACCTTTGCTATAGCTGGAGTTCCACCTTTAGATTTGGAAATTAAGTGCAAAAATGAATTGTATGCTTCGATTCTATATGATTTTTCGACGGACTGTGTTGATGGAAAATTGCCTCTGCGACATCCCTCATCCGGCTGCTTTTGAACCAATTCATCTAATTAAGTACGAGAAAAATGTGGAGAAGCGTTTTCAGAAAGTCTGTTTTACGGACGGTAGTAAGATGAACAAGGTCGGCCTTGCTTTTGTTCTATTTGAGGACAACTTCGAATGCGGCTTTTATAAACATCGTATCCGGAATGAATGCACTATCTTTCAAGCAGAATTGCTTTGTATTAATCTCGCAGTTAAGTGGTTTAAAGAAAATGGAAATTTTTGTTCAAAGTATCTTATTTGTAGCGATTCTCTTTCCTCTTTACATTTACTGAAGAATGTTGCAAGCACAGAAAAATTGGTTGTTGAAACGCTTTTAACAATTAGTTCTCTTAAAAATAGAGGAACTGAGATTTTTTTGCCTATGTGCGTGGACACTGGAATTTACGGGAATTTACGAGCTGATTTTTTAGCCAAAGACGCTTTGAATTTAGCAATTGATGTAAATTGTAACATTCCTAAGTGTTACTTGAAAGGCTCATATTATGAAAAGCTTGTTGCTAAGTGGAACGAAGAGTATGTCTCGTCTGAGAAAGTTGGCCACACCAAAAAATTTTTTCCTACTATTAAGCATAGATTGAACTCAGAATTATTTTTCTTCACAAACTTCCAAATTACACAATTTTTATCTGGCCATGGAAATTTTGCTAAATATCTATATAGGTTTCACCTTCGGACTAATGATTTGTGCGAGTGTTTTAAAAAGCATCCACAAGATGTAGAGCATTTGCTTTTTAGTTGTCCTGCATTTAAAACTTCAAGAATGTGCCTGAAAAATGATTTGAGAAGATTAGGTGAAACATGGCCAGTGAAACTCAATGTTTTTGTAAAATCTAATCTGCTTTTCTACTCATTTGTCAAGTTCATAAAATCTTGTAATTTCAGTTAAATTTTTTTCCACTGTTTCTTTGTTAAATCAACTTACTTCTATAAGCCCCGTGTTGTACTTTTGTGGTGCACGGGGAGTTTGCTTTTGTTCAAAAAAAAATCTAAACTGTTCGAGAAGCCGATGAAAAACTTTACTTACTGGGTTACTAAACTGGGCGTCTAGAGGATTCAGAGGGATGAGAATGAGCAAATTCTCAGATATTTAAACAGCAGTGTATATTTATCTAATCGAGTAAAACAGAAAATATATATATATCTTAAAATTCTCGCAGTCAGCTTTGCTGAAATATTTGGCCATTTGAGGGATGTTTTTGAGAGCGCTGTACTTTTAGTTGCTAATTTGCCCATTTGGTCAACTGCTTCATTTCGAATGATGCCAGGGTGTGCTTTGACACAATTTATGTGTATTTGAATGTTTGGGTGCTGTGTTTTTGAAGACATTTTTTAAAATTTCGTTTACACCATAATGTTGTTGGCAAAATTGTTAATGGTTTTAAATTTGCTACGCTGTCGGTAAATATTGAAATTGTTTTACTTTTGATGTTGATAGCCCATTTATGGCTTCATAAATTGCAAGCATTTTGCTTGGAAAACTGAATTATCATTAATAATCAAACTATAAAAATATTCCATAGTTCGAGTTTTGACTTGTGTAAGAAAATTTGTTTTTCCAGGCGAGTTGTCAGAGCAAATGTCCTTTAAAAATATGGTTTTCTGTTGTCGAGCATAAAGGCACTCAATACCAAAAATGTAAGTTTTCTTTATTTTCCCCCCATTAAATAGTTGTATAAATAACTTTAAACCTTCTGTATAAAAGAGAATTTTTTGATGAAGGAAAGTTCAATGAGTTTTTCTAATTGTTTATGAGAAAAATATTGATTCATAAAAAAAATTTTTGGCTTGTGACGAATATTACAGCAATTTTTTTCCTTTGCACAAACTATAGATTTCCCCTAAACTTAATTTTTCTAGTGTCTACGAAAGTCACTGGAAATATTTTTTCGAATTGTACAAAAGATGACTTTTTTTACTGTACTTGTCAAAGCTTTATAAAATGCTTACTGCTTAGTTGGCATACAATTTTAACTTAATTGTATTTTTTGTCAGAAATCTATATTAAAATTTACTATCCTAAATAATCTGAAACATTTCGTTAATTCTCTTGAACTCTTCAATTCCAGCTTATAAATACTGTAGAAAGAAAAATTGTTTGGAAATTTATATTTTATCTTTGACTCTAAGAATTACTTTTTTGTGACTTTTGAGTCCCCTGTCCGAGGCCAGTAGATTGTAACATTTCCAGTTCGTCTTTGAACATCGTTAAATTAATTTTTTGGTTTTTACTGACACATCCCATTCTGATCACCGAAAATTTATATTTGTTGTGACAAGCACCTTCAATCTGCGATTTCTTAACATCAAAACCCATCTCTTATTCCCTACAAAGTTAGTGTATTATTTTCATTTTACAATTTAAACTAGGCTTATTACTTAAAAAAAATCATGTCATTCAGGTTTCGAAACAAGCATTTACACACGGCAATGCAAATTTGCAAAGTCTAGTATTATTATATACGAGAAATGAATAGTGGCAGTCTTGTACCTAGATCTTCAATTTCAGTAGGAAAATTTTCTTTACGATTCCTGATTGGTCCCTGACACTTGCTACGCAATGTTATTTAGGGGTTCTGGGTCTGAGCTTTTATCGATACATCCATGAATATTCTCTTCAGATTATTTCTGCAACAAAATATGTATTCATAAAAAGAATGCTAAGGAAACAAAAATGACAAATCCCAGTAATCTTGTGAATGGGGTTCCCCATCCACATTTTATTGATACATAGAATTTGTTTTAAATTCCATTTAAAGTTTTCATTTATCGTATATTTTTAAAATTGGTCTTATACTTTAAGGCATTTTCACTAACACCTACCATTTGTGTTAGAACGCATTCCATTCTTTTTATTTATTGTCTCATCTGTTTGAATGTTTTAACCATCTTATTTCCATGCTGATTATACAAGTCCCGACTATTGTTACTTTGGCTGTGTTTAAATTTTTAGCTGTTTTATTGGGTAGTATATATATATATATATATATATATATGGTAGCTATATTTATTGGGTAGTTCAATATGACTGCATAAGACTTATCTGAAACGAATGTCTAGCTGGAATGTTTATGTATTATAGTGCAAAAATATTTGAAAGATCTTATTAATTAAATCCCTAGTATGAAATAGGAGAAAATAATCACATTAAAAAATGTTCCTTCATAGTGTGCCGTGAAATGATTTATGCTCGTGAGGTGTGGCGTGACGTGAAAAAGGTTGGGAAGCACTGCATTACAGGACTGTGGCCGACTGTTGAGGAAGACTGGCCCACTGCTTCGAAATTTGTCCTGATAGTTTATCTAGCAGGGTATGAAAAAATGACTTTTTTTAAATTAAAAACATCGGATTTATTTGATTTAAATCATTTTTTTATTTAAACTGAATTTTTTTATGAATTTAATTAATTCGTAATTAATACTAAATAACTAGAACATCTTAAAAAAGAAAGCAAGTTACCACAATTTTAATAATTTGAGTGAATATATTTCAAGCATCTTCACTCAACACATGGTGAATGGTTTAAAATTGGCCATATGCAATTTAGTCACAAGGAATGTTTAAAACAAAATCAACACTGATGAGCAGGCTTGTGACACATTGGTTAATGGCCCAAGATGAAAATACTTGCCTGGTATTTATGATCCCAATCAGCAAATACTGTTATTTAGTGTCTTCAAAGGGAGGATGATTTTCAATATAATTTTGGGGTGAATTCAGTACAAGTGAAGTTTTTAATTTATTTGAATAAAATAACATGCATCTTGTTTAGTATTTCATTCTCATTATTAAACATAACATCAACACAGAAGGAATCTTTTCAATCACTGAACATTCCCTATTGAGATAAGCGATACTTAACCTTTATGATACAGTGCCCAAATTTCGTTACTCGTGTCCATGAACGGCAGATTTCTCTTGACTTCCTTCCTCCTACAGAACTTGTGAGTCATGAATGAATTTTATGACTGACCATATAGAGCGCTTTCCTCATTGTTTGACATGCTAGAAATATCATCAGTTATCAATAAGTACATCAAATACGTGTATTTATTTAAAAAATATATGAATACTTGTAAGAAACTATTATGCATACTTATGAATTTCAGTAACTAGTAAATCTAAAGTTGAGAATTTTCCAACATGTAGATCTTGAAAGAGGAACAAATCTAGACCATTCCAACAAAAATATGCTTTTTAAATATTTCAAGACGTCATGCTCAGCTAAGTAGACATCTTCCCATGGACATAAGTGCACTAATTCTACTGAACTAAAAGATGCTTATTATTGATGCCAGGTGAATTGGTCATCAAAAAGAAACATTATTTAGTTTTACATTTTACTGCTTTCCCATACAATTCACAATAGCTTTCTACTACTATGAATGACCTAAATATAAAAGATAAAGTTCATATATTAATGTCATGTTTCAAGAAAGTCAATTTTAGTCATAATAAAAAGTTAAGAGGTATAAACTATTTTGAAAAAGGTAATTAATATCGAAATATTTTCTATAAACACTGAAAAAAATACAAGAAATAACAGAAATTTGCACTAGCATAAAACGAAATGAATTTTAAGAATATTCAACAATCTTGGTTAAAATATTTCTTTACAGTTTGGATTTCAAAGCAGAAATTCTACTGTAAAATACACTCACTGCCAAAAGTTAAGCACGAAGCGGTAAAATGTGAAAAAATCGACTAGTACAGCTTTGATTGTCACGAAATGCAGCAGGAAAGCAACAAATATGTTTATGCATGAAACAAAACAGAATTACATACAAAGATGAAAACAATATTGAATTTTCATAAATTATAAGATGAAGTCATATTGGAGTCATTAACAAAATGATGTTTAAATCCCAAACCGACATTAATAGGATATGTGACCACCCCTCATCCTCATACAAAGTTTACAGCGTGTGACCATGCTTTCCATCAACCACCCCAGAGTCAAGTAATCGCCATTCTTTCTGTAGAGCAGTTTGCAACTCTGTGAGAGTGACTGAGGATGGGAAACGTGCAGACACAGAATGGCCGAAGGCATCCCAAAGATTTTCAATGGGATTAAGGTCGGGAGAGTACGCAAGCCAATCCATAAGCGCAATCCCCTCACTCTCCAGGTAGCCGTCGACGATGGCTCGATGGGGACGCGCATTGTCATCCATTAAAACGAAAGCAGGACCAACTGCTGCAGCGCACAATTTCACAGTGGGTTCTAGGACTTCATCCCGATACCGGACAGCTGTCACAGAACCCTGTCTATAGATATGCAGGTCGGTGCAATATCCCAACGAAATTCCTGCCCACACCAAGATGCTTCCAACTCGGAATGAGTGATGCTCGATGATGTTCTGGGGCCGATTGCGCGTGCCTTGTTCTCTCCAGACCCTTACATGCTTGTCATCTGGCTCCAGGGCAAATCTCGACTCATCCGTGGACATAACGTTGGCCCAATCAGACAGTCCAATTCACATGTTGCCGACACCACTTTAATCATGCCCCTCTGGATTGGACGGATAGAGGGACAAAAACTTGTGGTACCCAGGCATACAGCCCATTCATGTGTAGCCTTCGGCGAACAGTAGTGGCAGATATTGTCTTACCAATGGATGCTGCAACCATAGATGTCACACGTGTGGAGGTCGCTCTTCGATTCCGCTTGGCTAAAACAGCAATATATCAATCTTCCACGGGGGTCGTAACCCTTGGGCGACCGGCCACAGGTCTTCGGACAACTGTTTGGAATTGTTTCCATAATCGTGAAATGACGGAATGATGAAAGACGAAGAAAAGAGCAACATCTGTGATTGATTGTCCTGCTTCAAGGCGTCCCACAGAACGCCAGCGCTCACTATCTGCCATTCATCTTCTGGAAGCCATAGAAACATGTCTGTCTTAAAAACTAATCGTACGAAAGTTCTAAACACTTTTTATCAGCACTTACATGAAACTCCTCTAACCCTTCACAATGCTGGCTTCTTATATGACGCCTTTTTTGCATATTTCTCGACAAGAAAATGTGATTGGCTGTTACAGAACATATTTGCATACTTCCATCTACCTCTGCAGCGAAATGCAGCCTCTCAAATTCAGATTGGCTTCCGGAAATTAACATTTTCCTCTCGTGCTTAACTTTTGGCAGTGAGTGTACTACAAAGTTTATGCGAAAGTAATAGTGGGTTAGATTAAGAGTAACATGCCTTTAGTTATGTTTTTCCTTACATGCATACATGAAATGCACTGAATCAATATTTGACAATTTTAAACCATCATGCAAAAGATTTATTTCTTCTATCTAACCACCTGCATCACCCATAAAATTACATGCAAAATAAGGTAAAAAGTATGTGAATGATTTATTAGGGTTTATTAAAATGTTTGTACACTGAAATCAATTACCAGTTGCTGAAGAATTTGTTCATGGTTAAAAACCTGTCTACAGAATAAAAAATGTAAGAATATGTTGACAGCTAAAAAACACTTTTAAATATTAATGATAGTATCAAAAATAAATTTTCTAAACCTAATTATGTCAAATTTTGCTTCCAAAGATAAATTATTTATCTTTTGATATACATAATAGCAAATAAAGACATCACAATTCATATTGTCTCTGTTTAATGTGGGGAGGAAATTTAAGTGTCCATTTAATTGAACTGCAAAATAAATTACTCAATGCCAAACACCATTTCATCATTAAATGTGTTGAAGTTTTACTTACAGGGTTTGAAGGATCATAAAATTCCAACGTAGTTTTCAATATCTACAATAATTAAAAGCCAATGTTTATTAACATTAGCAGGCATAAATAAAATTTTATGTTTGACGATTTCATTAATGCAGGTACCAGTACTGTCTCCACTCATGACCAAAGAGGAATAAATTGCATCGATTGATCCAAAAATGTTTGAATTTCTTACTAAATTATAAGCAAATGCATCAATTATGGAGTCGTACAACCAACCTTTACGAAAATGAATAGAAACTGATTTTAAGTTTCTTCTTCAGTTGTGATGAAGAGATCCAACGACTTAAGCACGTATGTTTTAATCTCTACATTAACTTTTAACTCGCATGTTATAACATTATTTTTTATCTAGTGTTTCCAATTTAGAAAATTTACGCGAGTTTTCAGCTGGTAAATCATTTGCATTAAATGTTTTAAAGTCTTCTGAAGGGGCCACTGTACCTAATAAAACAGCACGAATGAAAGTAGAATGGATTTAGTACCTAAACAATATCATGATGCATAACAAAAGGAAAATTGCAGACACTGAAAAAAGTTAGATGTAAAAAAGGTAAACAAAAACGAAATCACGTGTTGCCACTCTGCTAAAATAAAATAAACAAGGCACAATTTATGTGGCTTTAGATCAGCATATTTCTATTCTAACACCATCCTTTATGATATGTCCATTCATAGAGGGGTATTTCAATTAACGTCACACTGGAGCAACACAACGGGCTATTGGTGACGGTCCGGGATCAATCCCAAAGGGAAAGATCCGAGGACAACACCACGTAATTTTGAACCACGGTCAGATGACGAGGCAACACTTGAGTTGGCACCCCACTCTCCAAGCTTCCACACCACGCCAACGTGAGGACATTTGAGGCCACGACAGATTTAACGTGCACCAGCCCCCTTTGTACACGACGGTGTTTGGCTGGATTCGAACTCGCAACCCTTCAGTTGCTAGTCCGTTACATTTCCAACCGGGCCACAGCGGCCCCTTTACATTTTGGTTAATAGCGATTTTGAATATTTCTAATCGATATTAAATATTTAATATCTTTTGTTCATTTCGTTTTGGCAACATGCTAAAAAGAAGTAGAAAGTTACTTTTGGGAGCGAAAATGCAGCACCTGGGTTAGTAAAGTTTTTCGGAGGTTGCTATAGATTTCGCCGTCTTGACTCAGAAACCTTTCTGGCGTGGAAGCCAATTCGATTTCAGCCAATTTTGATTTTGGAATGCGTTGCAGTAGTCAATCACGCCAGTAGCTCAGTACCACCTTGCTTGATATCAGTGGATTTGATTACGCTTCTTGGTATTGCGAAGCTTGTTTGGAATCGCTTTTCCTTTTTTCTTGCATATTTCGTAATTTTGAAAGTTATTTTGTTTTCGATATACATTTTTGTACAGATTGTTTTCTGTTCTCAATTATTTTTTACTGTTTGTTTAGCACTTTTTTGTATTTCCATTGATTTGTTGTATTTCCATTTGTTTTCATGATTTGTACTATTTGTTGAATGTTTTAAGAGTTCATTTTGCATTTTAAAAATTGAATGATTGCATTTGTGCTGTAGTCTTTTTTGTTTGATTGTTTTCTGTGACCAGTTTCTATTTTTTTAATTACTTTTCTTGTCTGTAAATTATCTAATAATTGTAAGGTATAACTATGAAGGTTTTACTTACTGGCGATTATATGGTTAAATATTTAGATCAGTATTTACCATCGCAATTACATGGTAGTGTAATACATGTTCTAGCTTTTCCAGGAATCACCATTGAACGTTTAACGGAAAAGATTTCATCTTTAAAGAATCATTATGACTTGATTCTGTTGCATGTAGGTAACAATAACACTTACGATAGCCTTGATGGATGCTTCTCAAAATTTGAGGACCTGTTTCAAACTATTTTAAACCGAAATCAAGAGACATGTATTGTGATTTCAGCTTTATTGTCTCGGGATCAGGATAAATACCTCTCCCTTGAAGAACAAGCTGTAATGAGACCTTTTCTTCAGAAAATTAATCAAAAAATTATGTTCTAAACCAACGGCTTTTTTCCTACTGCCAAAAGAAGCAAAATGTTTCTTTTTGTAGATTCCAAGTCACTTGGAAAGATTGTATGGCAAGGGATGGCCTTCATTTAAACAGGAAAGGGAACATTCAACTAGCGCAACTCTTTATTGCAATGCTAAAAGAAGCTCTGGCGAGCATTTAAGCTTGTGATGTAAAAAAGCAACAGGTTTTCCACGACCTACCTGGTCAGTTTCCCTCTCTCAATTCTTCAACTGAGAGTTCGAATCAACCTGTAGTTCCTCCTCAGACTAAGGTTGTTAAACTGTATTCTGCTGTTACCAAAGGTTCTGTTCAGTGCAGGTATTAATTTGCATTATATTGTACATCAAATATTACTTTTAAATGTGTAATGTTGTTTCCATATTCAAGCTTTAGTTGAGGCTTGGCTAACAAGTTCCCTTATTTTCACTAGACGTCCTAGTCCAACTTTCAGTAGTAAGAACTCTGGAGGTAGGATCGTTGTTTTGTCAAAGCGTCGACAGCATCCCAGGATTGAGCAGTCTCAAAACAAAAAGTAACAATAACTTTTTCTAAGATCTGAAGTTTATTAAAAACTAATTCTTTTTATTTTCACTTAGACATCCCAAACCTCAACTATCCAACTACTCCATTACTAGTGAGGATAATGATGGCTGGATCACTGTTCTGCCGAAGGAGAAACAGACGAAGAGTTAAGCAGCCACAAATTAAGAGGTAAGTATGCCTTCTTTTTCTGGAATTATGACTTGATTCTGTTAAATGTAGCTACCAATAACACCTATGATAGCCTTCATGGATGCTTCTCAAAATTTGAGGACCTGTTGCAAACCATTTTAAACCAAAATCAAGAGACATGTATTGTGATTTCAGCTTTGTTGTCTCGGGATCAGGATAAATACCTCTCCCTTGAAGATTAAGCTGTAATGTGATCTTTTCTTCAGAAAGGGAATAAAAAATAACTTTTTCTAAGAACTGAAGTTTATTTTTCAAAAAATATTAATCACAACTAGTATTTGAAATATATAACTAGCAGTTCCAACATATTAAAAGCCAATCCTTTTTATTTTCACTTAGACATCCCAAGCCTAAACTATCCAACTACTCCATTACTAGTAAGGATAACGATGGATGGATCACTGTTTTGCCGAAGGAGAAACAGACGAAGTGTTAAACTATTAGCCACAAATTAAGAGGTAAGGATGCTTTCTTTTTCTGGAATTCAGAAATGAAATTTCTTTTGGAAAATACATGAATCACAACCTGTATTTAGAAAAAATTCAATGAATCATCACAGTATATAAAAATAATGTTATTTTTCCCATAGACATCCTAAACTTCAATCTGACTCTCCTAAGACCAGTTGTGAGGACCATAATGGTTGCATCTGTTTTCCCAACGAGTGAACAAAATTCAAAGCCTGTGGAGTACAAGAGATGTGGTGGTGGTAGCTGTGACGATATGGTGAATGGTAAGTATAATGATGGAAGTAGTCTAGTCAATTAATTTTTCCAAAACTTGCAAATCTAAAGTTTCCAAACCTGCAGAATTTGTTTGTAATAAGTGCTAAAAGGTATATAATCATCGAGGTAGTCTATTTAGGCATCAAAGAATTTGCCAAATTTCTGATTGTAATAGTCATGCATATTATCCTTGTGTCTTTCCTGAATGTGATAAAACTTTCCGTTCGAAAAGTGTACGTGATAAACATAGTTGATGTTCATGACAGTAACATAAAATTACAGGAATACCAGTTTGATTCTATGGAGCAGTTTCAGGCATGGTTAGATGAAGAAAGCTCCTAAACTTAGTTACTTTTAAAAATATTCTGGAAGCAAATGTGTTGCTGGTAAAACTTACCATTATTATCAATATAAGTTTTATTCATCTGAGTCTGAAATTCAATCTTGAACAAAGAAAAAATTTAAAGCATAATATGCTTCCTAATTGCAACTGTCCATCAAGAATATCTGTATGTGAAGAAGTGGATCAAGTTAAAGTCAGTTTTTTCTCTGGACACAATAAAGAATTAAATTTTGATAACACTAAATTTCAACCTTTGAGACAATGTTATCGAGATCAAATTAAAGCTTATGTAGAATTGGGAATCTCAACTTCCAAAATTCCAAGACATTTTACGAGATAGAACCGGATCACAAAATAACAGATTGCTTCAATGTGAAGTCATTTTTATCTCTAAAAACAATAAATTACTATATGAAACAATAAATCATTTTTATACCCCAACGATGATGATGCCCTTTCAGTAGCTGCTGTAGTTGAAAAACTCAGCAAAGTGTCTTATAATCATCTACTTTTATTTAAACCACAAGGGCAGCCTACTGTATATGGACCCAAAGGTCTTGATAAGCTGCCCTCATCTCATGAGTCTTTTGCTCTTGGTTTACAAACTAGAAAACAAAAAAAGTTTGATGATTGAAGGAAGGACTAGGGTGTTGTGTATTGATTCGACACATCAAACCAATCAATATGGTTTTTATTTATTAAATTAGATTGTTCTAGATGAATTTGGCTCTGGATACCCTGTAGCCCACTTCATTGTAAACCATCTAGACTAGGATACATTGTACCATTTGTTTAAGAGCATTAAAATAGTAATTCCTGATTTGAAAGTCAATTGTGTAATGATGGATGATGACCACGTAACAGGGCCTGTATTCAAAAAGTATTTGGTGAAAATGTTCCTCATTTATTGTGTAAGGGGCATATTTTAAGAGCTTGGCAGCGTCAATTGTTGGCCAAAGTTTCCAATTGTAAATTGAAAGAAGAGTTATATTGTACTCTATTAACATTGCTTAAAGAAATTCAATTAACTTTCAAACAATGATGGATAATTTTTTTGTAGAAGTTTCAGACCATTGCACTCTCATTTATTGAGTATTTTGAAAAATATTATTACAGCAGAGCAAGTCTTTGGGCAATGGCTTATAGGAATTTTCCCCATGCCTTCCCTGAAGCGAACATGTATTGTGAATCATTTCACAATAAATTTAAAACGACTTATTTACAATGAAAATTTAACAGGCGATTAGATCAGCTGATTGAAACCCTCTTACAAATTGAAGAAGATATATTTATGACCCACAAGTATAATATTTTAACTAACTGCCTAAAGAGCATATATCCACCAACTTATCAAAGACGACATTTATCAGCAATACAAATTCCTGATCCTCACATACTTGAAGTAAGTTGTCAATCATTGATAATAAAATCTGCATCTAATGATCACACTGAATACATCGTAGAGCAGATTTACAAAGCATGTCCTCAAGAAGATCATTGTTCCTTAAAGTGCTTATAGATGGGAAATGTTTAAGTCTATGCAGTCACTTGTATATTTGTAATTGTCCCGATAAAAACCTATTTTGCAAGCATATCCATAAAATTCATTCGATTTCCTGCAGAGAGGCTTTGTCTAAGGTAAGTGATAATTCTATCGAAAAGATGGAAATTTGCTCCTCGTTAGAATTAGTGGCAAAACCCAGGATTTCTCCAGATGCTATTTTTTTGAAGACAAGCTTGAGTCATGCAGAAATTTAATGTCTGAGCTACTTGCTCTTATTCATGATCCAACTGTTAAAAAAGTGTTATTGCCTAACATTACCAAAACGTTAAAAAATCTTGTATCTGAATGCAAAGGTGCAGTTAAATCAGACTTTGGAAGAGTTTAGTAATAAAATGCCATTTGTACCTATATCTCCAAATCAGAAGTTGGCACATCAAAGCTTCTTTAAAACAACAGCCACTAAAGCTTCCAAATGCAAAGCAGGTAATTATCCTACATTTACTCAAAAAAAGCCATGCAAGACAATTTGCTAGATTTGACTCAGAGTTATTTAAGTAAAGACAGTAGTTTATTATGTCAAAAAGCATTTAATGAAAATACTGCTGAAAATTACAAAACTTTTACTCCGAAACTTGATTTAAACAATATTACTAAGCCTATATTCTGCACTTATAACATTTCCATTAACTTGCTAGAAATTAAATATCTTGATCCCTATATTCCAAATGGAGAAATTTTGACCTTAACATTTGCATCTGATTTCAAATGTGGATAGCTTTATGACAGTGTTATTGATGGATTTTTAAGTAAGATCCTTTATGGTACTAATTCCATGGCTGCCAGGTGCTTTGAAACGAATTATATTAGTAACACTAATGAAATATTAAATCGATTGGCTGGAGTACAATTTGCTCTTTGTGAATATGTATTTATACCTTTAAATGAAAATTATCATTCGGTTCTATGGTTGGAAAAATTCAAGAGAAAAAATAATAAAAATCTTCATCAAGATTGGTTAATTTCATGCCCTCCTCATTTTAACCAGACAGATAGCACTAGTTGTGGTGCTTTTGTATCATACTTTGTACATCAGATTATTAAGAATTTAGATGTTAGAAAGGAATTTAATACTTTTGACTTTAGGAAATTTATTTTTGAAACTCTGTATGGCTACTGACTACCCATCTAGCAATAAATTAGTTTTATTAAATGTTGAGAAGATAAGACAGCTACAGGTTTTGAAGATTTACTTCAATCATTTTGCATTGTGAAGATTATAAGATGTAATGAAAGATCAGGATTGTTGAATTAAATTGCCAAGAAATATTTTAGATTAGTAGCAAATAAATACAGGATGATTCTAAAGTAACCTCACATATTCATAAGACTCTAGCTACTGCTAAGATTTTAAGTGGGAAATTCGAGATATAGCTACCTGTATTTCAAGATATACCCTTGAGATTTATGTAGGTGAAAAGCATGGCAACAACTTGAGGGTAAATATGAACCAGTGTATAAAAAGAAACGATTAATTTTTGTTTCCAGGATGCTACTTAAGAGGTTTGTATCATTGTACCTTTATGTAAAAAGAAACAGAATTAATTTTTCTTTTTCAGGATGCAACTCAAGGTTTCTATCATTGTAT
The DNA here is from genome assembly GCA_933210815.1 of Meta bourneti. NCBI lineage: Eukaryota > Metazoa > Arthropoda > Arachnida > Araneae > Tetragnathidae > Meta > Meta bourneti. The sequence continues at coordinate 5,611,628 of OW119926.1, forward strand.
TTTTACGTAAGAGGAAACAGAATTAATTTTTCTTCAGGATGCAACTCGATAAGTTTTCAAATTATTGTATTGAAATTTATCTTTGCATGCAAATAGAAGTACTGGTTTTCTTTTCTAAATTGAATTTGCATTTTGTTTGAATCTAACTGAATATGGAAAGCTAAAATAATGCTGCAATTTGATGTCTCTTGATCATCCAGTATTCTGCTGTAAATAACTAGATGATGTTTGTTTTTGGTGACCATTTTATATGGCATCAATAATAAATTTCTTTTAGTTAAGATAATCAGTAGATTATAGAAGAGCAATATTGGAAAACATGAAATAAACTCGTTCGAGCTGAAATATATTCTTAGTGTGTTGTAAAGTTGTGATTTTTTCTCAGTCTTCAGTAAGATTTAATTTTATGGGGGTCAGGCACAGCTTTTCAGAACTTTTATTTTACTATAATTTTACAAAATCGAAGTTGTATTTCCACAGATTATGAAAACGACCCAAAATGTACTAGAGAAACTTCCTCAAACGAAAACATTTTATAAACTTCCCAAACATACCAAGCGCAATTTTTTTTAAATAAGTTATTCGAGTTTACCAGAATTTCAGGAAACAATTTGTTTTTAATTTTATATTTTAGAAATTCTAGCTGCTTTTAGGTAATTTTATCCTTTGCAAAGGAAAATGATAAGCGTCTGAAAAATAAACAGAGGTGAAAGTTGAAAATACACTGCTGGCCACCCAAATTGCAACACCAAGAAAGACAAGAGATATCACAACAAAATTTATTTTGTAGATAACATGTTGACCAAGTATCAAATGAGTAAATTTATAGACTTCTGTTAAGTGTGGTTCCTGCCAAAATCAGTAGCCAGAGTAGCCGCCATTGTTGGAGATCACTCTGCCACACGCCTCGGCATTGATTCAAAGAGACTTTGGATGTGTTCTTGGGGTACAGCAGACCAAGCAGCTTCCACACGTTGCCAAAGTTGATCTGGTGTGGCAGCTGGGGATGTATTCTGGGTCAATCGTTGAGCAACCATGGACCACATGTTTTCTATCGGCGAAAGATCCGGAGAGCGAGCTGGCCAGGGAAGTAATTCAATCTGGCGATTGACGAAGAACCCTTGGACAATGCGTGCCACATGTGGTCGCGCATTATCCTGTTGAAATATGGCTGTGGGCAAGCCCTGAAGGTAAGGAAGGACAACTGGCTCCAACACCTCGGAGATGTAGCGCTGGCTGTTTAAAGTACCGGCAATGCGTACTAGAGGAGTGCGAGAGTGATATCCAATACCTCCCCATACCATAATACCCGGTGCAGGACCAGTGTGGCGGTGCATAACGCAGCTGTTCAACATCCTCTCTCCACGGTGTCTCCAGACTCGAATCCGACCATCATGGTGTTGCAGACAGAAGCGTGACTCGTCAGTAAAGACAATTTCATTCCATTCTGCCGTCCACATCCTTCTTTCATCGCACCATTGGCGGCGGAAACGTCTGTGGTTCTGCGTCAAGGGTAGACGAAGCAATGGACGTCTTGCGGGCAGACCACTCTGCTGTAAACGGCGTCGAATGGTACGTTCAGACACTGGATGATGCGGTACAGACTGAATGTGCTGTGCTATGGTTCGTGATGTGGCTGAGCGATCCGTCACTGCCATACGCACAATATGCCTGTCATCACGTGAAGTGGTGCACTGAGGTGGATGCGATCGAACACGTCGGTCCGTCGTACCCTCCTGCATCCAACGATCACATATCCGCATTACAGTTGTTTGGTTTCGTCCAACACGACTACCGATTTCCCTGAAAGATAATCCACAATCTCGGTAGGCCACTATCCTTCCTCTGTCGAACTCGGAGACTTGATCAAAAGATGATCGCTGTTTTCTACGAGGCATAATTGATCGTTTTTTTTGAAAAAACCACAAGAAAAACACAATTGCCGTACTTGAAATCGTCGAAATCTCCAAGCCTTAAATAGCGCTTTGAAGTGGCGCCACAGGCGCGCGTGATGTGCGTCTGCGCTGAAATTCTAATCATTTGCATATCTCACCTCCGCTAATGCATGTTGTAAATTTCATATTATTTGCATGCTTCCTTCAGGGTGTTGCATTTACGGTGGCCAGCAGTGTACATGTTTATAATCATTGAAAATCATTGTCAGAGGGGCTTGAGCCCTCTCTGCCCCCTCCCCCATCCTTTCAGTGGTCTTACCAGCATGCGAAAATTTGCCAAAGGAAATGTCCGCATGGGAAATGTCTGGTTTTCATTGAGATTAACGAGTTTTTCTCAGTGGAGAGTCAATGGAAAAGACATTCGCGCCAATCGATGGGGTGTGGAATAAAAAAGACCATAAAAACGCTACTGCTGGCCGACGAAAGCAGCAAAAAGTAAAATTTTAAAAAGTTTTCTTGCTGGAAATATGAAAAATGCTTATTTATACAATATTTTTCCGTTTCGAGGCCCATCTGTAAAAAGCATCCTTGTCGAACGTCTACTGGGTTATTCATCACTAGAATTGTAAATATGATTTTTCAACTTGAATTGCATGTTTCACCTCTTTCTTGAACATTGGTAATGGACGAAAAATAATATTTTTCCTACAAAGATCTTTAAAATTTGTTGGCGGACCACACAAAATCATTCTCGTTTGGAGATGCACATGGGCTTTATTCAGTTTTCATAAAATTATAGATGCCATCGAAATCCTAGCCTTGGAGTAATATCTAAGCATCATTATTTTAGCTGCTTGTTTTTCAATTGGTTTTATTTATTGCATGTAGCAACTTTTCAGAAATACAAGGGTATTAAATGGTTTATCACATAACAGAGCGAAGCTTCAATTTGAATAGGTTATTTTAGAAACCCCACAAGTCCACTGAGTGCAACTTTTGGGAAATCAAGTAATAGAGTTTCTGCAGAAATCAGTAACGAAAAAGAAAATTATTTCCATTAAAATCTATTTATTTGAGTTAAATGCAATCTTTGTGCTCAATTAAGGTCTCAGGTGACGAATAATTAAATTATCGATTTTCAATCCTTGGGCGTATGGGTTTCCTCATGTATATATACGTCTGATCAAATGTAAAGGTATTCAGAGATGTATAAAATAAATAGCACACTTCAAAAATTTATTTTGAGGCAAGTCAAAAATGATGTCAATGTGAAACATAATTCGGATTATTTAGTTGCATGAAGAATGGTATAAATGTAGAAAGAAAAATTATTCTTCAGTTTAATTCTCAGACATCTCTCACAAGTTGACCACTGGTGAACCATCTCATCATAGAATGTTCGAATGTTATCTTCGTCTGGGATTTATCACTTTGATTATATCTTCAATTTTTTCTAGGAGAATTATCCCCTTGATAGCAATTCGATATGCTGGCTCATTTGTAAGGGATGGAGGATAAATTCAATGGGAAAGCATCATCTTATAATGTTTGGGCCACAATATTTTCAAATCAATAACACCTTTTCCTTATCACCTCAAACTTAATAAAAGTGGCACATTTTTCGACAGTGGAGATGCGAACAATTTTTTATGGCGAAATCGCTGTCACACGGTTGAAACTAATGTTTTCTGGAAACTAATGGAGAGCACATACTAACAAGGGTATGGTCTGTACTTTGTGCCCCACACCCGTCTGAGAAAATGTGCAAGTGCTTGATCGATTCCAAGGATTGATTTAAAAAAAATTTGACTCAAGTTTAATTTGTTTTTCAATCATTCATGTATCCTATACTTTTTACTTTACTAGGTTCACCGTTCATTACCATAAAATATTACCTTGCTCAACGAGTAACATATTTCGTAAATATGCATATCACGGCTTAGAGCAGAAACTCATAACTGACAAAAATAATATATTACCATAAAGCTGTTTAAAGGCTAACTATTAGTTTTAGGTAAGAAAATAAGAATTATGGGCATTTTGATAGTGTTATATATCTTTTAAACATATTTCAATATGACCATGCATTTCTCATCGTCAGGAAATTAAGCATTTAGTGTCCCCGAAAGAATGCCAGGTAATGAGTTTCTGCTCTAAGCTGACGATGTGGATTATATTTTTAATGAAAGCTGTCGAATACAGAAACTCACATAATTTCAGATGCCATTTTTATTTTATTCGGAAAGTAATTTTACAAATTAAGCGAACAAGACCTGAATGGAAGCTTATGAACGGAATATGGAATCAGACCGTCTTTCGTGAGTAAATTTATTATTAGACATAAGAGTCACAGATTTCACTTCAGTGTAAAACATATACGTAATACAATACATAGGTGGAAGGGGCTATGGGAGCTTAAGTTTGAAAAAACCCAAATATATTTGATTTAATTTATTGAGCTGTTTTAAACACATATCTGACTTCCCAGGTTGGTTACATTAGGGATAAATCAACTGGGCTTCAAAAGTAATGATCAGAACGAAAGTCTGGTTCTGATCATTACTTTTCCGAGAAAGGGAAAACATTCAACACATACATTAAATATGATGGACACAACTGAGTTATATATTTTTAGATATGTTTTGAATCTGTATCAAGGTTATTTTCGTCAACAGCCATACTTTACTTTTCACAGTCGTATGCATTATAAAAGACTAACTGAATTACCAGGCGTTGCTCGGATTGAATAGTTTGTAATTCATCGTAATATTAGATATTCCTATGGGGATTTCGAAGGGTTTCTAGCCCTCTTTCTCCAGATCTAAGACAAATAGAACGGTGGTTAATTTATAGCCTATGTTTTCCGCCGGATTCTAAAGAATGAATGCACCGAATTTGGTGTGAATTGGTCTGACAGTGATCGTAAAAATACTCAATGATATTCCTATGGGGATTTCGAATTGTTTTTAATCCCCTCTGCACACCTAAGAGAAATAGAACGGGGTTAATATGTAGCCTATGTTACCCGCAGGGTTCTAAAGAGTAAGTGTAGCAAATTTGGTGTGGATTGGTCAAACGGTGTAGATTTGTATGGAGAACAGACGCCAACTCTGCTTTATATATATATAGATTAAAAAGTTATCGAGATCTTATTATTTGTAACTTGATTCATATTAAATTTATAGGTTCAGGTTTAATACCTTTTATTTTCCTGATTAGGCATAACTTTTATTTTCGACTTTGAGGTTACCCATGCTTTTTTTTTTAAATTTTATTAATTATTTAGTCCAGTCTCATTTTCAAATGAGATTGAACTTATGTTCATGGAACTTCACAAAATAAAGCTTATACAACTGACATGTTAATATATAAGTTAACTTTCCGGAATGTCAAACAACCGCACTGAATTTTACAAAATTCAACAAAAGTAATGGTCAAGCTCCCGAAAAATTTCACTATCCTTTGTAATTTTGGATAACCTAGAATAAAACGAGTGTATTAGAATGAATGAGCGGAGTCTATCTGAAACGGGAATATTTCCTTATCCAGACACACGTATTCCTGACCCTTGGTTGAAAAGGCTCTGGGTTCGAATCTTGATTTGGAAAAGAATGCATCTATTGGTTTGCAATCCACTTTAAGTCGTAGGTTCCAGTCCAATTAGCCTTCATTTAGAAAAAATTACTATAGAGCAACCAACCAAAAGTAAACCCATAGCCAGGTACATAATCAGAAAACAATTTCGGAATAACTAGGTCTTCCCTCTATCATTTCCTCCATCCAATAGAACTGAGAATGTTCTATGATCATTGCATTTAATAATTTTTCGAATGCCTAAATCTAAATAATCTAGTACTGAGATAAGGTATCGAGTTGGCAATTTATCATTGTAATAAAGGTATAAACCATAAAGTATTCCCCTCTCACACACAAAAGTGTGATGTTTTCGTGGATTATGCAAGGTACCCAGAAATAGGAATTGTATTTTGTGTTCTTGAATCATTAATATTTTAACAAAATTAAAGGCTACGACATGAGTTTTTTCAGACTGAAAGAAAACGTCTTCCTTTCACAATAAATTGCTTTTATCTAAAAAAGGAACGAGTTTGCTTTAAAGTGGCAACATTTTTGCTCTAGTGATTTTAATAGTGAGAATATTCTGTCATATCCCGGATATATATCATGTATCTGGAATTGGTTATTTGAATCAAAACTGTAGAAGCAACTCCACATTTTCTTCACCACTCACTGCGTCTACCACAGAGTAAAAGATATGCGTAGCTATTTACTCTGTGGCGTCTACGACAGAAGAGGTTTAAGATTATTCCTTCTCTATAGTCCCCTTCGATTCGACCAACTTCGGTGCGAGAATGAGGTATTTTTCCCCAACTAGAAAAACCAGCTATAGCCAAAGGGAATGTCCGAGTCTGCCTTGATAAAAAAAGGCCGCATCCAGACCCCTATGTCTCCCCCACATACGACACTTTTCTGAGAAATCTTCCATACCCCATCTCAATGGGAAAGGTGTCACTGATCCGAAGATTCCTGCTGTGTTGTTTCCTCAGTTAAATGACCTGTCAGTGTGATGGATGGATTTAGTCATGTTTTCCGGTAATCCAGATTCTTATTGTGTGTAATTTAAGTGAAGAGTAAAGTTGCTACTCATTGAAAAAAATGTGCAATTGAAAGTAAAAGAGAAAAACTTAGAAGTGTACACAAAACATCTTCAAAATTTGAGCGATGATTTTAAATTGCGCTTGGCAGATTTTGAAAACATGCACATTCCAGATTGGGTGTCCGACTACCTTCGGAAAGGATTTTTTGAAATAATTTGAAATTTGACTTTTTTTGTGCATTATATTATAGAATATGGTTAAAAACTTAGAGAATAACATATAAAAAAATAATTAATAATTTTTTTAAAATTTAAACCCCAAAAAGGGGTGAAAAATAGACAAAAACTAGCACCACCGCAAAACATGATAACTTAAATTTAAATTAAGATATTCTTATTTTGTAAATTTTATTTTGAAGATTGAAACCTCCTTTAGGGAATGTACCTCTCACATCATTGTAAACCAGTTCTTTTAAAAACTGGAGAGGTTCAAGTACAACCAAGAAGAAAATCTTCCATAAATTATAGCAACGCATAACTTTTATAATTAAAAATAAAAAAACTAATTAATGCACAATTACAGAAGTGGTACATTCCCTTTATAAACTCTTTGAAAGTATTCCTACCAAATTTCATAACATTTGAAGCATAACTTTTTGAGTTTTCATGTTTTGCGTAAAAGCAAAATTCTAAAATGTCAATTTCAAGAAAAAGCTAAAAACAAAATTCAATAATGAATCTTACCTTTAAATGGAAAATGTAGCTCTAAAATGATCCTGATTTATAAAGATCACCTTCTATAGAAGTTAAATCAACTACTTTTTTTTTCCTAATTGCCCTCAAAACCTTCCTGCGCTTCTTTGAAACGGGTGTTGTATGGCGCTTGGAATCACTGATTCTAATGCGATCCAAACTTTGGTAACCTTTTAATGTGAAGTAACCAAGATTTTCAATGTTCATCTTGCTTAAAACACTGGTGCAACCCTCAAATCCATCATTATATTGTATTACTGCATCATAAGCCCCTAATTTTACAGTTTTTAGGCTGACGAAAACCTCCTTCGGAACTCTCTGCCAAATAACACCATTGAAACTTTCATTGGCATTTTGAGTTTTGCCATGCAGACACTTATTCAAAAGTTCTCTGGTGCAAAGCTCTAAATACACTGGTTTGACTACATTTAAAATATTGTTGGGCAAACCAGAATGCTTGAGCTTTTCTGGTTCTTTCCCTTCGCTTACAGCTCGCTGGTAATAGCACCAACTGTCTACACCAATAGGGCACTGGCCATGCATCGGTTTCTTTGGTGATGAAGCACAATGAAACAAAGCTGCAATTACATTTTGCTGCATCATTTGTAAGTTGCCCACGTTAGAGCGAATCGCAATGCCATAATAATTTTGTAGTCTGTCGATAAAGACATCTGATAACTTGCCTTTACCAGACAGACCTTTGGTTTTGCTTTTCAATTTTCGCAGACGTGTACCCACCCGTTTTTGAATGTGCCCAATGCATTCCAGTTTTGAAACACTTTTTTCGCCATATGTGTTTTGGACGCACAAATAGCCTTTAGAATCCCCATCACCGTAGTATTTCGTGTACTTCAGCTTCCGAGTGCTCACTGACCTCTTGAAAATTCTGTCGACACCAACAGTTTCCATCTTTGCTGATGACCCTTTAAAATTGCACTGGCATATATGGTCAGCTTCCTGTGATTCAAATGACGGGTTTCTCTTCAGTTTCTGTAATCTTTTGCAAATTCTGCAGTATGAGGACATGACTTCTAAATCGAGAACCTTTCCCGTGTCAATTGAAATGGCAGCAACACAACCATTCAAAGAAGTGTACCCTCTACGCTGCCACGTTCCATCTACAGACACGCCGCATTCACTGTCTTCTCCCTTTGAACCAACTTCATCAGCTGCTTTTAACATTGAAGATTCAGCAACCTCGGACACAACTTTCAAGAGTTTCTCTTCATGGATGTTATACGCAGCTTTAGAAATTGGTGGCAAATTCAGCGTGGTGCACAGTTTATACGCTGAAGAAAATCCCTTTCCAATCTGCCTCATCCCATAAACTATTCTAGAGTTCACTTCAGGTACATTTTTGTTCTTTTTGGAGGAGGCAAAGCCTTTTACAAAATCACAATTGTGACATTTCAAAGAGAAGTGTGAGCACAATCCATACCTGGAGTCTTCAACTAAATGCAAACCAGAAGCAAAGCATTTGGGACATGGAAGCACCAAAAATATATTTATTAAAGTTTCCAGGTCGAAAATCCGATTACCACACAGTTCCTCATTCAAAACTTCGAATTTGGAAGAGCTAGATGCTTGCAGTTTTGAAGCACTGGCTGTGCACACTGGATCTTCAAGACTGTTAGTCTTCAGTGTTTTAGAGTGTTGATTACCTTTGAAGTGGTGTTTCTTCTTCCTGGCAATACTCTTTCCCATTTTGTAAAGAAAAATCACTTTATGCAAGAAGAATTATCAAGTTGTAGAACTTTTTGAACGCACGATCGAAAATCACGAGTTCAAATTGTGTACAAACTGAAACTCAAGTTTGATGCCAGATTGTGAAGTTAAACATGATTGCCAGATGTATTTTTGTGTAAAAAGTAGTTTTTTAATTAATTTTTTTTAATTAATAAAAAAAATCCACACTTCAGAGCAAATTTTAACGCTTTAATTTGTTAAAATAAGAATGTAAACAAACTTTTACGTTCACTTCCTGTTTGCAGAAAGGCACTTCCGGTTTTAAAAAGTGTCGACTATGTAGTATTAAAAGACCTGTATCTTACGTTCTATGCATGGTAGGAACAAAATTTAAACAGATTTGGAAAGATAAGAAATCGGGCTTTCATATTATATCAAATTTGGAAAATCGCAATTTCCGACGAAAATCGCGTTTTAAAGGTAGTCGGATACCTTATCATTCCATTTTCTGCAGATGTTGAAAACATCGAATGTGACACAAACAAGATGAACTTATCGAATTGTCAGTTGATCTTGAAGCTAAGACGCTTTTTTAAAAAAGGACTTTAAGTTACTTTTGGAAGAATATGAATGTTATAGAAAAATATCCAAAACTTTCTGTGAAAAATATCCAAAAATTTTGCTTGCATTCCCAAATCCGAACAGGGTTGAAGCTGGTTTGAGCCAAGTTAATTCCATTTTAATAAAACAAAGAAATAAGCTATATATAGAATTCCGTGGTGTAATGGAATGAACATGAGTCGCTCTAGTTACAGTGGCGATTTAAGGCTGAAACTTACTCATTTTGAATCCAGCATTACTCATCTTGTCAAGTCACGAAGCACACCCTTTACATTGACAACGTTAGTAAATTGTATACTAAGTTAATAAGTCGGCAAGAAAGAGCATTTTTACTTCAAGTCTTGAGAGTATTCATAAAAATATCCTACATATAGCTTATATAAATTGATTACGTGACTCCGATTTTTGGTGGGGCCGTGGTAGCCCTGTTGGAAGAGTAGCGGATTAGCAATAGGAGGGTTGTGAGTTCGAAACTAGGTCCAACCAAAGACCGCCGTGTACGTGCGTTAAATCTGTCGTGACCTAAAATGTCCTCATGTTGACGTGGTGTGGAAGCTTATAGAGTTGGGTGCTAGCCCAGGTGTTGCTTCGTCATCTAACCGTGGTTTAAAATTACGAGGTGTTAACCTCGGATCTTTCCCTTCAGGATTCAACTACCCACCCTCCGGTTTTGGAAGTACTGTTAGTTTCACAGTTCACACTTAATAAACCATTAACGTAGTCGGGAATTATTTTCGGAGGTACAAAATAGAGATTGAATTTTTATGCTAATTGAAGATTTTTTTGGACTTATTACATTAAAAAAAGTATTTTTTATTTTCTAATTTGAACCAACTTAGGAATACAACTTTTTATGCAAAATGAATATCTGAGCTTTATTATATTTTAAAGAAGATATTGGTTCGCTAAGTCTTTGTATAGTATATTAAATTTAGTCCTGACTATGAATTGAAAAACAGACATAGAGTATTAAAATTGTTACACTTCAGTTGTTTTCAGTACAGAAATGATTTTACGAGGGTTTTTCAACAAATATTTATTGTTGGTTAAATGCATATAATTTTCTATGCGAAGTAAAGAGTACTATAAACAACAATTATTTTCATAATTTAATAACTATTTGTTAAAGAAATCCATGCATTTTTATAGTATTTTATCTTGAAAACATTTTAAAAAGCCGATTCCAACGCTTTCGAGGTCAGTTCAGGACCCCATTGCCCGTCCCCCTGGCCAAGAATATGTACTTTTTATAAAGACTAGATATAATATAACTTATTTTATAAGGTAAATTCCAGACATTTAAATTATTAAAAAATATTGTTCTCAAGGTCAACTGAAAATAGATATTTATAAAATTATTCTATGTAGGCACTGAAAATTGTATCTGGGAATTTGTCAAAAAATTCGAATAAATTAAAACGTCGTAAAAAGCTAATTATCCGGTCCCCTAGTGCATTTTTCAATCAATGGAGTTTTGATACATTTCTGTCTGAAAAATTATTATCTCCTTAATTAGTTATATTTATGGAAAATGTGTATGAAATAAAATCCAACTTTTGATATATTAAATTTAACTATTTTATGCTAAATTTATCTAAGCCTAATTTCAAAATTTATGACTAATTATAATTAATGATATTTGAAATTTATATGACCAGATAATGCTATAATGTTATGCAATATTTGAGCAACACGACATTTGATATTGTCATTGCTAATTCATCAATTCAGATTAATCAGTTTTGTTGTGCTATATAAAACCATTGTGACAGATTTTGTCCAGAATAAGAAAACAGGAGTGTGTTTTGATCCTTTCAAGCCTTTCCAAGATTTGTCCACTAAAAATGGGAAATTTTGAAAATTCCATTTTTTAGTTGATGCTCGTGGAGAACGTTGAAAAAAATCTAAATCTATACTAAGGGCTTCTCTGTAACATCATACTAAAATTTGATCTCTTTATTGTTTTGGGTCAAAAAGTTTAAGAGGAATCAGAGTTTATAGTTGTGAAAAAAATCATTTTTCTATACATTTACCAAAATTATGTATTAGGGAGACTAAAAATTGTCTTGAGCTTGCTTTCTTGATCTTAGGAGGGTTTGAGGAATATCGATTTACCAACTCCCTGAGCCACCATGAGACACTTTATGTAGATGTATTCAAACAATACAAAACGATGATTCTGAGTTGTGCATAGTTTATCATCTTAGCATAGGGAAAACGTATTTCTAGAAGTCTGTTGAAGCAACATCAATTTGAATTGCCTACAATAGACGCCCTTTACATTTTCTTTACAAAAGCAAGCAGCTCACGAGATTTACCTCTACAATGTGTTCTTTTCAAATTAAAGTCTACAACATTCAACAAGATCTATCGTCATTTAATAAACTTCAAAAAGGTGTTAAAAAGTAATAAACAGGAAAAAGATAATGAATTGTCCTTAAAAAGAAATAAAGCGAAAAAAGTTTTTCATAATGTTGAACTGATATTTCTTTATTACTCAAAACAAAGTAACCACATTTTTGATGATATAATTAAACATTTTGATGATAAATTCAACTTCTAGTATAATTTTACTTTCACTCTTCAGTAAAATATTTTTCAAGAGTCCCCAAATTGAAAAGATCCATGGTTATTAATTGCAATGAAAAATGTAATAAACTGTAAAAACGTATTTGCCTTTATAAATAAATAGAAAAAGTGGATTTATCACTTTAAATATTTCCTTAATTCGCAAAACAGTGATCAAATTTTTTATGTCAGAACTGAGAAGCCATGAAAAATTCAAATTTTGGTTGTATGTTAGCCATATATACAGTAACTACTAGATTAAAATTTCTCTTTTTATCAGTGACAAAATCTTGCAAAGGCTCGAAACATTCCTGTTTTCTTACTCATGACAAAATCTACTACTGTCACTGGTTCTTGCAAAAAAGTTTATTTTAGTACTTTTCCCTTCATCTAAATTTGTCTTTGAAATTAAAAAAAGACAAATCGTAAGTTTCAATCCGGAAAGTTTTTGAATGCCAAACAATCAAAATTAAGCCATAGTTCTATCAGCAATATATTCTGAGTAAAGTGAATTTCGTATTTTGTGATTTACTCAATCAGGGGGTTGTCATAGCATTTTGTGTACTCAATTGAAAAAATGGAGAGTTTCTTAAAATCTCCCTTCCAAATGATAAAGAAATCTCAAAAATAAAATTGATTTTGAATTTTTAAAACATGCACACACACAATTGTACAAAAATGAAGACGTTTATAAATGATGCACCACCCTTTGTCAAGATGGAGTCTCTACTCCTCTTGTAGCAGATTTTTTTCATAGAGGAGAGATAATTCTATTCAACAGCAGTTCTTTGAAAGATGGGGAAAAGATGACTCCCTAATGACTTCAGTGAGAAAACATCTCAAAGAACCCAAAGCCAAAAGATGCGCCAAAGCAATTGCCAAAAAAGCGATAACTAGTGAAATGCGACAGTTGCAAAGCAGATAAATTGCCAAATATGATTACCCTGAACACACTCTAATTACTGCCTCGGGCGCTGCATTTTCGCTCCCAATTGACACACTACGCTCTTGCTTTTATACTGAAGCCATGGATTGATGAGGAAGCATTTTAACAAAACAAATAATTTATTTAGATTAAGTTAAGAGATAATTAAGTACGAAAAAGAAAGCAGGTTCATACAGCATCACATCATGAGTTTACAACGCTAGTCTAATAATAATAAACACTTAAAACGAAGTAACATCACAAGTTGAGTTGTAAGTATGCTTTACATCAGATAAAAATATCCAACAATTCCCCCCTATATTTTTATCATTTACAGTCCTTATTTATGTTATGCTTTTTAATTAGTTTGGTAACAGTCCATAATCACTTGCATCCAATGGTAGGTGTTATTGGCCCTAATCCTAGTCCAGCCATATATTGGTTTAAGATATCACTAGGAAGGTGTTTTGTCATCATATCTGCATCTAATTCCTTCGTATTTTCATATGAGAATTGAATTTCTCCACTATCCTTGTCGTCTTTAATAAAGTGATACTTCCTATTTATATGGCGTGTGCGATTACTTATTTTTTGGTTATTGACCCAGTCCATTAATCCCTTGCTATCAGTTTTCACATTAATAGGTTTGGCTATAAGAGAGTCCTCTTCTAATTCTTCAAGTAAATATTTTAGCCACTTCACTGCACAAACACTATCACATGCTGCAATTAGTTCGGATTCCATCGTTGATAATGCAACTAGCTTCTGTTTCCCACTTTTCCAACCAACGAGGGACTTCCCTATTTTCAATAAATATCCACTGTATGATTTTCCATCTGCTGTTGTGCTCCAGCTTGCATTAAGTTTTCCATCTGCAGCTTTAAGTGTTAGGCAAAAATCCATAGTCCCTTTCAGGTATCGAAAAACTCGCTTGACTGCAGTCCAGTGTATCTGTCTAGGATCTTGATTGTATTGAGACAATTTACTTACAATACAAGCTATATCAGGTCGAGTTCAAGTTGCCAAATACATTATGGAGCCTATCACTTCTTGGTATTTTTGTGGTGAAAAATGTTCAGATTCTTTAAAATCATCCAATTCCTTGTCCCCAGCTACACTTGGAGTTTTCATTGGATTACAATCCAGCATTTTAAATTTTTCTAAAACTTTGATTATGTAATTCTTTTGGGATAAGGTTATTTCATTTCTTGCTTGCTTGATTTGTACTCCTAAAAACATATTTGAATCTGTTGTTTCCTTAATATTACTTCATTGATAATTTCATTTGAACTTGCCACAATTAAAAAATCATCCACATAAATTCCAATGTGAATATATTCTTCGCCTTTCCTCTTAGTGTACACAGATGGATCTGATTTTAATTTCTTCATGTCTGCTTGCTCTAATATTTCAGAAAATCTATTGTACCAGCACCTTCCTGACTGTGGTAATCCATAAATGCTGCGTTTGATCAAATATACTTTATCGTTTGGTAATTGATAACCTTTATATAGGAGGTTCCATGTATATTTCTTCATCTAATATTCCATTTAAATAGGCTGTTTTTACATCATAGAACTTTACAATTGAATTATATGTGGATGCAAGTGTCAGAAGTGTTCTCAATGAATCCCATTTCATCACAGGACTAAAACTTTCTTCAAAATCTACACCTTGTTTTTGTCCATAACCAACTGCTACTAATCTTGCTTTATAATTTTTCCCATCATCACAATTCTTGATCTTGTATACCCAACGACTTTTGATAACTTTCTTGTTCTTAGGTCTTTCCACTGGTTCCCATACTTCATGCATTTCTATAGAATTAATCTCTTCATCCATTGCACGTGTCCATTGATCTTTGTCATTAGATGTCGTTGCACTTTCATAAGTTTCTGGTGTGAAGTCTCCCGCAGAATATACTTGATAATCATTGTATCTTGTAGGCATCCTTCTATTTTGTGATGATCTCCTTACCGCATTACTTCCATCATCAACACTTAAATTATTACTATCTTGTTCATCCAAGTTGTCTTCGGAGTTAGTCTCAGGTCTTATATTAGTTTCTTCATCATCATCTTGATTATCCATAGTGTAGCTTATTTCCATGTAGTTTATTTCTTTCTTTTTCTCTGCATTTGGTATATATCCATTCTTTAATTCGTCGAATATTACATCTGATGATTCACAAACTTTTCTTTCTTCAACATCAAATATTCTGTAAGCTTTCCTTTCTCTTGAATATCCTAGGAAAATACCTTTCTTAGCTTTCGCTTCTAACTTATGTCTTTTGTTGTCATGAATTTTGTAATATGCTAAACATCCAAACGGTTTCACATGACGTACTGAAGGTTTTCTGGATTTCCAAAGCTCCATAGGTGTTTTATATCTTCGGTTCTTTGTGGGTGTTATATTGTGCATATACTCTGCAGTAGCTACAGCTTCAGCCCAAAATTCAAGGGGTAACTGACTATCTATCAGTAAAGTTCGTGCTTTATCAAGTAGTGTTCTATTTGCTCTTTCAGCCACTCCATTACTTCTCGGTGAATAGAATGTAGTCTTTTCATGCTTTATGCCTTTTCGATCCAAATACTGACACATTCCTTCATTGATAAATTCAGTTCCATTATCTGTCCTTATTCTTTTAACTTTTGTGTTCAGTTCATTTTCTTATCAAGACTTGTATAACTTCTCTTGCTTCATCTTTGGATTTCAAAAACTCAACAAAGTATCTTCTTGAAAACTGATCCACCACTGTCATCATATATTTCTTTCCGCTTAAAGTTGCCACTCTAAATGGACCACACAGATCTATATGTAATGCTTCAAGGGGTTTTTCTGATGTTTCTGAATAGGTGGTGTCATATGAACAACGTGCCATTTTCCCTTTTATACATGAATCACAAGTTTTGATTTCTCCTTCCAGTTTTTCTAGTCCTCGTACCATTTTATTTGCCAACATCATTTTAAGGTATTCATGGTTTAGATGGCCAAGTCTTCTGTGCCACATTTCATAGGAATTTACTTGTGTTTGGAGACATGTTTCATCTTCTGTGTTTGTCTTTCGAGGTATCAGTTTCACAATAAACATATTGTCTCTTAATTTACCTTCACACACCAATTGACCATTTTCATCATAAATGTATGCTCCTTTTGAATTAAGCACTACTTCATTTCCATGTTTAACAATATTCGGAACAGACATTAAATTACCTCTGAGTTTTGGAACACATAAGACATTCTTTAATCTGATAGCTCTTGTATCTCCTTCAGTAGTAGTTGCTCTAATCTCTCCTCGGTAGGTCGATTCGATGTTTCTACCTTCTTCTGCAACACTGACAATTATGTTATCTTCTTTCAAATTTTCCATCCAAGTTTCATTTGGGGTCATGTGTGATGTACAGGCAGAGTCCAAATGCCATTCTGTCAGTTCCTTATCACCATATACTTTTTCACTTATTGTCATAGCTAATTCTTTACCAAGTTTAGGCTCCTCCTCAGAAACTTGTGCACACTCATTTCGGAAGTTGTTAGAGTTCCTTGTACGCTTTGTATCAAAATTTCTTTTCTTAACATTTTGGTTAGATTTTCCAAACCAGCAATCTTTCTGTAAGTGTCCAGGTTTTTTACATGTGTAGCATAACTTCTGCTTTTGCTTGTCATAAGTCCTGTAAGCTGTACAGAACTTTTCTTCACCCTTATTATTTTTCTTTTCAAAATTCATCAAGGTTTGCCTCAGGTCTGTGAAGTTGATGCCTCTATTTACAGATAATGCCATTGCAATCGTCTCATAACTTTCTGGCAGACCTTCCACGATATACCGAACTAATTCTCTTTCAGTAACCGTTTTACCCAGTTCGTTTATTTGCTGTGAAAGTCCTTGCGACCTTGTAAGGTATTCATCTATGCTTTCCTTTTGCGGTGGAGATGTCGAATTCGGGGCACTGGCGATTTCTCGCCAAACATGGTAACCCTGTGGTTTTGTCCGGGTTTGTCGTTTTGGCTTTATGGCAACCCTATGAGGGGTTTTTTTTTCAAGGGAAGATCGCTCCCCTATGAGGTGATTATTTTCCCAAGGGAAGATCGCTCCTTATTAGGAAATGTGGATGTTTTGCGTTCTCTGATTGGTCAGCCGTTTTGAAATTCGGATTTTTTTGCGCTCTCTGATTGCTTAGAATGATTTTAATTGCTTACCGCTTAAACGAAGTTAGCAAAGGTCACAACGTTCTTTGCATTCTGTGCGTTACTGTCTTATTGAAATTTTGTGCTTTCCGCTGGATTTCCCAAATTCGGAATACAGTTTTTTTAAGTAAGTGGCTGATTTCTCTTGATTTTTTGGTTTTTTTTTTTAATTTTGGTAATTTGAAATTCAATTTATTAATTATCGTTCGTGATTTTATAGATTTATTAGCCGCTCACTTCCCTTAATTAGGTATGGCAGTAGATGGTTTGACTGGACGAATAAATGCTTATTTTTTTGGAAAAATGTATGATGAATCTGTAGCGAATCCGGAAAGCTTGAAAGTAATTGAATGGTGTCAGAGAGTTGGTTTGATTGCTAAAAGTGTTAAATGTCCTGAATGTGGGAGTGAAATGTCTTTGAAAGCGAGAAAGGATTGTGGCGATAGGTACGAATGGCTGTGTAGAAAGGATGGACATAAGCGAAAGGGAACGTGGTTTGAAAATAGTAATTTGCATATGTGTAAGATTCTTTTGATTACATGGTACTGGGTGAATGAAATGCCAATTAAATGTGTTATGAATGAAATGGGTGTGGCGACCCATACGATGACTGACTGGTTTAATTTTTGTAGAGAAGTGTGTTTGGATGCTTGCTTGAAATTTAATGGTAAGATTGGAGGAGAAGGAAAGACTGTTGAAATTGATGAGAGTAAGTTTGGCAAAAGGAAGGGTGGAGATGTCGAATTCGGGGCACTGGCGATTTCTCGCCAAACATGGTAACCCTGTGGTTTTGTCCGGGTTTGTCGTTTTGGCTTTATGGCAACCCTATGAGGGGTTTTTCTTTCAAGGGAAGATCGCTCCCCTATGAGGTGATTTTTTTCCCAAGGGAAGATCGCTCCTTATTAGGAAATGTGGATGTTTTGCGTTCTCTGATTGGTCAGCCGTTTTGAAATTCGGATTTTTTTGCGCTCTCTGATTGCTTAGAATGATTTTAATTGCTTACCGCTTAAACGAAGTTAGCAAAGGTCACAACGTTCTTTGCATTCTGTGCGTTACTGTCTTATTGAAATTTTGTGCTTTCCGCTGGATTTCCCAAATTCGGAATACAGTTTTTTTAAGTAAGTGGCTGATTTCTCTTGATTTTTTGGGTTTTTTTTTTAATTTTGGTAATTTGAAATTCAATTTATTAATTATCGTTCGTGATTTTATAGATTTATTAGCCGCTCACTTCCCTTAATTAGGTATGGCAGTAGATGGTTTGACTGGACGAATAAATGCTTATTTTTTTGGAAAAATGTATGATGAATCTGTAGCGAATCCGGAAAGCTTGAAAGTAATTGAATGGTGTCAGAGAGTTGGTTTGATTGCTAAAAGTGTTAAATGTCCTGAATGTGGGAGTGAAATGTCTTTGAAAGCGAGAAAGGATTGTGGCGATAGGTACGAATGGCTGTGTAGAAAGGATGGACATAAGCGAAAGCGATCGGTGCGAAAGGGAACGTGGTTTGAAAATAGTAATTTGCATATGTGTAAGATTCTTTTGATTACATGGTACTGGGTGAATGAAATGCCAATTAAATGTGTTATGAATGAAATGGGTGTGGCGACCCATACGATGACTGACTGGTTTAATTTTTGTAGAGAAGTGTGTTTGGATGCTTGCTTGAAATTTAATGGTAAGATTGGAGGAGAAGGAAAGACTGTTGAAATTGATGAGAGTAAGTTTGGCAAAAGGAAGTTTAATAGGGGTAGACGAGTGGAAGGTAAATGGGTGTTTGGTGGAATTGAAAGGGGTACGGACAAATGTTTTATGGTTGTTGTGAATGAAAGGAGTAAGGCTGTGTTGTCTGAAATTATACGCGAAAGGATTTTGCCGGGAACTACCATAGTGTCTGACTGTTGGAAGTCTTATGCTGGTATTGATAACCCTAAAGACAAAGAATTCAGGGGTTATCGATTCGAGCATCTGACGGTCAACCATAGTGAACACTTTAATGACCCGGCTACAGGAGCCCATACCAACGCAATTGAGGGGACGTGGGGTGCCGTCAAACGATCACTGAAGGGAACAAGTTCAGTCAAGGATCAATTTGACGGTTACCTTGCCGAATACATCTGGCGGCGGCAACACATGGGAACAGAAATCCAGCGGATGTTTCTGGCATTTGTGGCAGAAATTGTCCGTAATTTCAACCCAGAAGATTAGACCGTAAGTTTAATTTTTCTTTACTTTTCATTGTTTATTTGTGCATTCCTCATTTTAACTTGCGATTATAACATCGAATCGTCAAGATGGACGCCATACCGGTATTGGACGCCATTTTGATTTGGCGACAAAAATTGCTTGGCGACAAACATGCCCCGGATTCTACATCTTTACCAAAGGAAGTTTAATAGGGGTAGACGAGTGGAAGGTAAATGGGTGTTTGGTGGAATTGAAAGGGGTACGGACAAATGTTTTATGGTTGTTGTGAATGAAAGGAGTAAGGCTGTGTTGTCTGAAATTATACGCGAAAGGATTTTGCCGGGAACTACCATAGTGTCTGACTGTTGGAAGTCTTATGCTGGTATTGATAACCCTAAAGACAAAGAATTCAGGGGTTATCGATTCGAGCATCTGACGGTCAACCATAGTGAACACTTTAAGGACCCGGCTACAGGAGCCCATACCAACGCAATTGAGGGGACGTGGGGTGCCGTCAAACGATCACTGAAGGGAACAAGTTCAGTCAAGGATCAATTTGACGGTTACCTTGCCGAATACATCTGGCGGCGGCAACACATGGGAACAGAAATCCAGCGGATGTTTCTGGCATTTGTGGCAGAAATTGTCCGTAATTTCAACCCAGAAGATTAGACCGTAAGTTTAATTTTTCTTTACTTTTCATTGTTTATTTGTGCATTCCTCATTTTAACTTGCGATTATAACATCGAATCGTCAAGATGGACGCCATACCGGTATTGGACGCCATTTTGATTTGGCGACAAACATGCCCCGGATTCTACATCTTTACCCCTTTTGCAATTTTTTCAATCTCGTCAGATCCAGCAATAACTCTGTTCTTCTATCTTCAACAGCTCCTTCAAAACGAATCTTTATTGCTTCCCAAATTTCTTTTGCCTTCTTGATGCCTTTATAAATGATCGCTTGTTCCGCTGTCAGGCTAAGAACAATTATTCCAAAAGCTTCTTTATTTTTTCTTGACCAAATTTTATGATCGTGTGCATCTTCATTTAAGGCAGGTTCATCTCTTAGAATTACATCTTCGAATAAATCCTTTGCATCTAATAGAGCTTCTATTTTCATGCTCCAAATTGCATAGTTTGTTTCATTCAACTGTTCTATCCTAGTTGAATTGAAATCCATTTTTCTAAGTGTGCGGTTAGGCTTCAGAATTGTTCCCAAAGAATGCAATACAAAGTTAGGCTTATTCGAATGAATTCTAATTTAAAATCATTTACAAATATCAACCACGCTCTGCTACCAATTTGAAGCCATGGATTGATGAGGAAGCATTTTAACAAAACAAATAATTTATTTAGATTAAGTTAAGAGATAATTAAGTACGAAAAAGAAAGCAGGTTCATACAGCATCACATCATGAGTTTACAACGCTAGTCTAATCATAATAAACACTTAAAACGAAGTAACATCACAAGTTGAGTTGTAAGTATGCTTTACATCAGATAAAAATATCCAACATATACTCTCAAAATCAGGATCCTTCCCGTCAGATAAGCCACGCCTTTCCTATACTTAAAAAAGTTTGCACATGCGCAGTTTAAAAATGGTGCTCTTGCATGTCGTCTGCGGTAAGACTCTTGTCTCACACATTGCCGCCTAGAGAATATATATTCAATGTTTGCATTATAATCAATTTTTGCATTATCGACAAAAATCTTTAAAAAATTGCATTTTTAAAAATGTGCAAAAGTAGAATGTGCGAAAGTCGAGGGCCGCCTGTATTAAAATTCTCAAAAATAAAAAAATATGAATTTCTACTTGAAATGGACCATGTGACTGAAGCAAAAACTCGACCCAAAGCGAAATAAACATCTTTGTTTATGTTTACCAAATTTACTTATATGTTCGTGATTTGTGTTTGGAAAAGGGTACAATTTTCCCGATTACGCTAAAACGTGAAACTTTTGAAAAAAATGAGCAACATCTACTTTTATGTTGCGACCGGAGTTGTCGCTGCTTTTGCTGCGGTGTATGTCTGGTATAGAGAATCGAATCGAGATAAGTATAAAGAGAAACATCACTCTGAAACTGCTAAAACCACCAACGCGTCTCGCTTAAACAGTTCCAACTCCGAATCTTCAGTTTCTCAGGCTGATCGTAAGAAATGTGAAATTTGCGATGAACGTGCAAATCTTGTGATATTTTTTCCTTGTAAACATTCTTGTATGTGTGGTATTTGCTTCACAGAACTGTACAGTAAATATGACAACAAATGCCCTACATGTAGATCTGTCATACAAAGTGCGGTAAAGATGTAGAATCCGGGGCATGTTTGTCGCCAAGTAATTTTTGTCGCCAAATCAAGATGGCATCCAACACCAGTATGGCGGCCAACTTGCCGATTCGATTCGTTACATCAGCAAGTAAAAATGAGGAATGCACAAATAAGCAATAAAAAGTAAAGAAAAATAAAACTTATTTTCCAATTTAATTAGGTTTCTCAGGGTTAAAAATTTTAACAAAAATTAAATTTTTTTTTACAAAATATATAAAATTTTTTACAAAAATTTAACAGCGCACACTTTTCTACAAAAATTAAACCAATGAGTCATCGTATGGGTCGCCCATTTCATTCATAACACATTTAATTGGCGTTTCATTCACCCAGTACCACGTAATCAAAAGAATCTTACACATGCAATTTACAACACAATTGCCATACCCAATCAAGGGTAAGTGAGCGGCTTTCGTTAAAGATTCATCATACATTTTCCCAAAAAAACCCGCATTTATACGTCCAGTCAAACCATCCATTGCCATACCTAATCAAGGATAAGTGAGTGGCTTTCGCTAAAGATTCATCATACATTTTCCCGAAAAAACCCGCATTTATACGTCCAGTCAAACCATCCATTGCCATACCTAATCAAGGATAAGTGAGTGGCTTTCGCTAAAGATTCATCATACATTTTCCCCAAAAAACCCGCATTTATACGTCCAGTCAAACCATCCATTGCCATACCTAATCAAGGATAAGTGAGTGGCTTTCGCTAAAGATTCATCATACATTTTCCCCAAAAAACCCGCATTTATACGTCCAGTCAAACCATCCATTGCCATACCTAATCAAGGATAAGTGAGTGGTTTTCGCTAAAGATTCATCATACATTTTCCCCAAAAAACGCATTTATTCGTCCAGTCTAATTAATGAATTGAATTTCTAATTAAAAATTAAAAAAAAAACAAAAAATCAATAGAAATTTGCCACTTACTTGAAAAAATGGTATTCCAAATTTTGAAAATCCAGCGGAAAGCACAAAATCTAAATCCGTTGTGACCTTTGCTAACTCCGTTTAAGCGGTAAGCAATTAAAATCATTCTCAAAAGCTAAGCAATCAGAGAGCGCAAAAAAAAATCCAAACTTTAAACCGCTAACCAATCATAGAACGCAATACATCCGAATTTCCTTATAAGGAGCGAACTTCCCAACGAAAAAAAATCACCTCCTAGGGTTGCCATAAAGCTCGACAAAAACAACAAGGTTACCATGTTTGGCGAGAAATCGCCAGTGCCCCGGATCCGACATCTCCACCCAAAGTGCGAGTGTATAACTTTAGGTGATGGCATTTCCTTCTGAATGAACTCTGCACCAAACAAGGCATTCCTCTCTATATGTACCAGATCTTCCGATTTTAAAACTTACGCTCTTTTATTGACTTTCTTTTCTTTACATTTTCAATGTAGAAGTAAGTTATGCAAGTGGTATCACAAAGTGTTGTGAACCTTGTATTCAAAACAGGCTAAAACCATTAAATTCGCTTTGTTCGTTTTTCTTAGATTCTATCGTCAAAAACAAGACTTTACTAACATTAAGTGCTTGCTATTTAAAAATTTGACCTCAGAATCTTATCTATTTTTTATATTTTTCACAAATCCTTCATTAAAACGAAGGTATTTATCAAGTAAATGTCATTCAATGAACTAGAATAAAATTTGTATGTTTGGTCTCGCAAATCATAAAGTAACTTATGGATAGGCCACGAATATCTGCTTTAACTTACCAAAATCAAATCTACTTCCAAACTAATACTAGTGGTTAAATCAATAGTGATGGATCAATCCCATTTATCAATGGAGGTGATATATTTATCTAGGGTGACCATATTTCCTCAAGACAAAAGTGAGACAGGGTTTTGTAATATTCCGTATTCGTGAAAAAGTAAGGTTTTATTACATAAACATGTTGAGCTTGCCATTCTTCAATGACTTACGAAAATTTAAATAGACATAGTAGACAGAACTTCATGTTTTTAGGTAGTCACTGCAATCGTATAATCGTTATTTCTATGACAAACTATTCTCATGCAGCAAATTTTGGCCTTTCGACATCTTATAAAACTTACACTCTACGATACAATTTTGTCTCGTAACGACACGTTATTTTAAAAAGTGAATTCAGATATTAGTATGAGATCTGACAGAATACTAGTTGAGGTTTAAATTTATTAAGAATTTGGGAGTTTCCTGAATAAATTTCCTTCCTCAAATTCTTCCTAAAAGTGTGCAGGAAGTTTTTTGCATTCTCCCATTAATAATCTTTTGGCAAGCTCGAGTGAAACAGTGCAACTTTTTGCCTACCAAAAAGTACTCCATGGTAGAGTTGAATTACACTGCTATATATACTATTGTATCGTAAGTTAATTTTTGTAGTGGTATCCAAGTTCACCACAATACTTTCCCTCCAGAATTTAGTGGTAGCTGAATTCAATAGATGATACCACTAGTTGAATGATTGCCATTTGCATAGGATCGTGAGAGCTGTATTAAGATCACAGGTGTACTTTCGCATGAGTGGTTATAATTGTCCTGTGTTGCCTTTAGCAGCCGAGTGCGAGTCACCATGTGAAGAGAAGTCTGAGCTGTAACGAAAGGAGTGAAGCCGTGATAGGAAAATGAGCTGTGTCTTCTATCAGAGCCTCAGATGGTTGTTGAAAGTGATCAGCATCGCATTGGCAATTCAACTGCTCATCATGGACCATCCATCGAAGGTTTTTATTTTTTTTAAATAAAGTTTGTGTGTTCGAATCACATCCGTCGATTACCAACTTGGCAAGCTCAAGTGACACAGTGCAACTTTTGTCTACCAAAAAGTACTCCATGGTAGAATTGGGTTTCACTTCTATATATGCTATTGTATCATAAGTTAATTTTTGTAGTGGTAGCTAAGTTCGCAGCAATCTAAGTTTTCTTTATGCGAGATAGATAAAAATATTCAATTATCCTTGAATAATAAGATCTCACCAAGGATATTGTCAGCTTAAGAGCAGAAAATGATTAACTGACATTTTTGTGAAATGTGTTTTTTGACCCTAAATACTTATTTTCATGATGAGAAATACATTTTTGAATGTAATCTGTAACATAATCAAGAGAACATAATCGAAATGCTTATCATTTTTATTTTTGACCTAAAAACTAAGTTAGTCTTAAATGGCTACACTGTAAAATTTGTTTTCGTTAGCGAGTTTTTCTGTGAGCCGATGATATACTGCGATCAAATTATTTGTAACTAAATAGCATAGTACAATGTTTATCACTGTTGATGACGAGACTGAATTTCCTCTACCATGAACAATGCATGAATAAAAAGGAACCTCCATACCACATTACAAGTGTCAGTATGTGATAAATGCTAGTCACTGAATGTTAGGGAAATGAGTATTTGTTCATAATTACAATTGCTAATGGGATATCTGGCATACAAAAATTATATAAAAATCTAATTTTTTTCTAGATACCCCTCAGGGATGCATGCATCTTAAGATGTGTGCGGGCTTCATGAATCCGTGTACCCTATTGATCTGTTCTTTCCCCATGGGGTTTTTAGGATACTCTTTGGTAAACACCGGAGTCGTGCTCCCAGGATCTTTTCTTTTTCCACCCACTGTCTCCCCTCATTTCCCCCTTTCATGTGTATTATTTACCATTGTCCATCTTGTGTTTGGCTCAGCTTCGCCAAATGACCCATGTTCCCAAAACCAGCCAATCTTCCAGATAAAAAAAACTCATAAAATTACGACATTAAAATATTCAATAAATAGAATTCAAAGAATAAGAGTCTCCACAACGAAACATTTAGCAAATGAGCGTGGACTTTATCTTAAGTTTCAAGTACAGAAGACAATGTACTGTCTATTTTGGAAAATCAAGTTGTGAAGATGTTGGCTGTCTTGGAGTTTCATGTGGATGGCTAATGCCCCAGGAACAGTCCTGGGTCTAATTAGTCCTTAAAGTAGCAAAAGATAACATAGAGTGATGCCATCATCATGCATGGGCCACTAACACAGTTTAAGCTTTAAAACATGCACCAAAGTAAACATTTGTGTTGTATATTTTTTGGTAATAAAACTGCAAATCCCTTTAATGTATTATAGTGGTCATAGCTGTTGTCCTCACTTGTATTTAAGGACATTGAGACCGAAGATCAATCAAGACATCTTGACCACCATAGATTTTTCAATATCTTCTACCTGCGAAGCTCCTGAAATGTAAAAGGGGAAAATAAAATTATGATGGACAGGACAGTTGCATTGTTCTCAGCATAGGTAGGAAATATATAAACAAGTGACGATTTATATTTTTCTGTGGTGAAAAACATCAAAGTAAAGCAGTGCTTGCTCGTACGCAAGTTGTATGGTAACCCTCTGAGCATCAAGATTTCCGAGCTCTCTAATATTGCATTTTTCCCCACAAAACATAACCCATTGTGTGTTACTTCAGTACGAAGTTAAACCTACTACTCCACCACACATTATGACTAAACCACTTCTATTGGTTGAAAGAATCTTAGGAAAACTGTTGGTCAAGGTCAAAACTAGTTAGAAGTCATTCAAGAAGGCGAGGGATCTGTTGCAGAATATATATGCACGTGAACCCCTCAGAGGGTTAAGTACTTCAAAGCAGTGCTGCCAACTAGGGATAATTTGGGAGGACGAGCAAGTAAAACATCAGTTGCTTCATTTACGTTTCTAAACTCTCTTGATTACCAATATGATTGGTACATTTGTTACATTCATTCTTTATTTAGGAGAGAAACCTAGACCTCAACCATAAAAATACTTAGTCCCCAAGGACTTGGCACCCCTATTACTGATGTAGTAGTGATCAAACGGTTCAATCCTCCTGGTGGTTATCTCGACGAGATATTTTGTCCTTAGCAAAACTGACCAGATCTTCATGGACGAGATATCTGGTCATTGGAAGAAAATGGACCAGATCTTGGTTGCATCATCATAAGAAAATCGGTAATATCTGGATGGACGAGATATCTCATTAGCAAAATTTGTCAGATCTTCATGGACGAGATATCTGGTCATTGGAAAAAAATGGACCAGATCTTGGTTGCATCATCATAAGAAAATCGGTAATGTCTGGATGGACGAGATATCTCGTTAGCAAAATTTGTCAGATCTTAATGGACGAGTTGTCAAAACTACTTGGAGGGTTAATCCAATCCATTTGGAATGTAGAATCCATCCCCATACCGCCACCAGAGATCGCGCAGAACTGTAACTTTATTTTGCTCACTCGGAGTTGGTGTTGCAACAGTGACTGATAAACACGCTTCCACGCGCGGGTGGAGCGTCGTCCATACAACTTATACATGTGCCAGCGTGTAGGCTGTGCCACCGATCCATGTAACCTAATCTATACCTAATTTCAGAATAATTCAATGTTGTGTTAGTCCTCATCTCTGCATCTCATCCCGCTTCATATCATCACACCCTAGACACCGTACTACAAGAGGGGATTCGGCCGAGATTTGTACCTTCATCAGGGCAAAGGTTTGGAAAATCGGAGGTAGGACTAATTACAATCATGAGCATGCTGAATAAATGAAGAAAGGAGGACAATCTTCATCTCTGAAGATATTGGGGAAACTGCTTTTAGTAGTAATTATTGATTTAAGTGAGTTGTAGTTATTGATTAATGGAAGTAGTGCTAATTGGAAGTAGTGAAATTTACGAGTGACCCCGATTTCTTTCGTTCTCTTAGACCATCGTTGAAGATAGAAACTCGAACTGGAGAAAACGAAACTTGAGCTAGAAAAAATAAAACTCGTGCAGTTGGAAAAGGAGTTCAAATCGAAACTTTAAGGGGACAATATCCGCAAAATATTTCCCAACGTTCGGAAAGTGAGTTGCCGTCCGGTAGTCTAGATGATTTGATAAAGAGTATCAAAACTATTCCTGTGCCATTAAGCCAGAAACTTTAAATTTGTTTTTTCAATCTTCGGAAAAGGCGTTTAGTACTAAAAACATTCCAGCCGATTTGAAAACGGTCTCGATAACTTTCAAAAAGCGAAAATAATGGAAAACGAATCGCATGTATGGTTTGCATCACGATTGGCAGCTACGTTCGAGTATTGTAAATTACGTAATGCGAATGGGCTTGTCCAACATTTTGTGACTTAATGGTGTCGGATAAATTGTTTCAATCACTCGATAACGAAACTAAAGCTCAGATAGTCATACGACAAGGTGAAAATTGGTTTAAACCACAAGAACTGGGCAGGCAATATTATGTTTTCTTTTCATCGAAAGGTAAATCGCTAACTGAACTGGAAATCCGAATGATTCTTTCTCTGAAAGAAAAATAAATGCAACTGATTCTTTTTATTTCATAAAATGAGCTCCGAAGTCCGAATGAGTCGAATTCTTTTTGTTCCGCTGGGGAAAAATGAAAAACAGGACTTTTGAATCCATACCAAAGAAAAATACCCCTTTTCACACTGATTTTATTAGTCCGTTTCCCTCTACGAGAAAACACCACAATCACATTTTCAAGATTGTTGCTGCTTTTTTAAAATTTGTGAGGCTGCACCAAGTGAAATCAACATTCACTCAGGACGAGTTAAAACAGTAAATAGCTACATTTGGAAATACGTTGAGAATAATCTCCGATAGAGGTAATACATTTACTTCCAAGGAATTCGAAGAGCATTGCACGAAAGAAAACAGAGCACGTCAGAATAACCACCGGAATTCCAAGAGGAAATGATCAGATTGGGAGAATGCATAGGACACTGATTCCTGTATTGGCAAATCTGTCCCTTGACAATCCAACGAAGTGGTACAAGCATATAGATGCCGTCCAGCGAGCGATCAACAGCACTACGAGTAGAAGCACCAAATGGTCTCCATTCTAGTTGCTTACAAGCGTGAAGATGAAGAGTCCGGACGACTTAAGGATTTTTGCAAGTGCTCGAAGAGCAAATCACTTCAATGATGAAAAATCGTGAAAAACTACGGGCTTCAACCGGAAAAGGAAAACCTCATTGTTACAAGATCGGTGGCCATCCAAAGAACTCAATTTGGATCTGGCCTGAAGCTTCGTCCAAAGTTCTTCGGCCCCTATCGTGTGAAAGCAGGCAGGACGAATGACCGGTACGATGTGGAGAAAGTTGGACATTATGAAGGACCAGGTCTCACGTAGACACGAAATTTTCTTTTTTATTGTTTATCTTTACGGTAACACGGAGTTTTTACCCCAACGCCCTATGTTTTCTATGTTAAATTTGACAATATTCAAGGTACATTTTCTCAGTTTCTATTGTACTTACAAACTTGGATTTTTCGTGGAAATTATTTCAATACTTCTACATATTTTAACCAGTCATTTTACTTATAGCTGTTTTACTTTTTAAAAAAAATTAATAATAATACAAGAATAAGGTAAAATTATGAAGTTTTGAAAAGTTTGAAAATTTTTATTTTAATAATTTATTAGAATATCATTAAACCCTCGGGTTAAATTATCACTAATGGTCCTCAGATTATGTAAAACAAGTTTCAAGTATTTGAGACAAATGGTATTTGAGAAAAGGTACCTTTTGTAAAAAAATCACCATTCTTAGAAATCACTATTTAAAGTTATTTCTTAATGTATTCCAGCACCATATGAAGGATCTCAGTATTTTCGCACTCTAAATCTTGCAGTTTCCTTTTAGATTGCCTTTTGCACCGCCTAGCTCTTTCTTCAGCCTCTTTTTCAGCTTTATTTGCATTTCTTAGCCTTTCTTTGTCAATAGCAAGCATTGACGAATAAGCGTAATAACCTGGTGCAATACCCAAATCTTTGAGAATGTATGTCCAATTTTGATATACTACCCTCATTCAAGGATAACATTCATTTTGCAGAAGAACGCGCCATAATCAAACACTATTTTGTAATGAAATCCAATTTTAAACAACTAATTTCAATTACAATATAAAACGTCTATACAAAAATAGTAAATTATAACATAAAACATACTCGGAAAAAATCTGCCAAATGATTAGAATATAGAACTAGACACTACGTTAAAATCAGTTATAAGCACTGTTGCCATTTAGATAAAATGTTAAATACACTGCTGGCCACCCAAATTGCAACACCAAGAAAGACAAGAGATATCACAACAAAATTTATTTTGTAGATAACATGTTGACCAAGTATCAAATGATTAAATTTATAGACTTCTGTGAAGTGTGGTTCCTGCCAAAATCAGTAGCCAGAGTAGCCGCCATTGTTGGAGATCACCGCTGTCACACGCCTCGGCATTGATTCAAAGAGACTTTGGATGTGTTCTTGGGGTACAGCAGACCAAGCAGCTTCCACACGTTGCCAAAGTTGATCTGGTGTGGCAGCTGGGGATGTATTCTGGGTCAATCGTTGAGCAACCATGGACCACATGTTTTCTATCGGTGAAAGATCGGGAGAGCGAGCTGGCCAGGGAAGCAATTCAATCTGGCGATTGACGAAGAACCCTTGGACAATGCGTGCCACGTGTGGTCGCGCATTATCCTGTTGAAATATGGCTGTGGGCAAGCCCTGAAGGTAAGGAAGGACAACTGGCTCCAACACCTCGGAGATGTAGCGCTGGCTGTTTAAAGTACCGGCAATGCGTACTAGAGGAGTGCGAGAGTGATATCCAATACCGCCCCATACCATAATACCCGGTGCAGGACCAGTGTGGCGGTGCATAACGCAGCTGTTCAGCATCCTCTCTCCACGGTGTCTCCAGACTCGAATCCGACCATCGTGGTGTTGCAGACAGAAGCGTGACTCGTCAGTAAAGACAATTTCATTCCATTCTGCCGTCCACATCCTTCTTTCATCGCACCATTGGCGGCGGAAACGTCTGTGGTTCTGCGTCAAGGGTAGACGAAGCAATGGACGTCTTGCGGACAGACCACTCTGCTGTAAACGGCGTCGAATGGTACGCGCAGACACTGGATGATGCGGTACAGACTGAATGTGCTGTGCCATGGTTCGTGATGTGGCTGAGCGATCCGTCACTGCCATACGCACAATATGCCTGTCATCACGTGAAGTGGTGCACTGAGGTGGATGCGATCGAACACGTCGGTCCGTTGTACCCTCCTGCATCCAACGATCACATATCCGCATTACAGTTGTTTGGTTTCGTCCAACACGACTACCGATTTCCCTGAAAGATAATCCACAATCTCGGTAGGCCACTATCCTTCCTCTGTCGAACTCGGATACTTGATCAAAAGATGATCGCTGTTTTCTACGAGGCATAATTGATCGTTTTTTTGAAAAAACCACAAGAAAAACACAATTGCCGTACTTGAAATCGTCGAAATCTCCAAGCCTTAAATAGCGCTTTGAAGTGGCGCCACAGACGCGCGTGATGTGCGTCTGCGCTGAAATTCTAATCATTTGCATATCTCACCTCCGCTAATGCATGTTGTAAATTTCATATTATTTGCATGCTTCCTTCAGGGTGTTGCATTTACGGTGGCCAGTAGTGTATAATTAAATTAATGTAAGAAAAACCTGAACAAAAATTAAATAGCAACAATTTAATAGCGACCGCTGCCTTTTTAAATGTCATTTAATGGCTTTGGAGACATGGCAACAATACATAAAAAAATATTAAAAATACTTCTACTATACTTAAAAACAAAATTGATGCAGAGTTTTAAAGCTTAAGAACTCTAGTATTTTTAAAATTATAAATTCAAAATCGATTTTTTGAAGATTTTATTCTCCGGGTTACCTTAATGTGCTTTTTTAATTTTTTAGATGATATGCAGTTCTGGTGAGATTCCGAGGACGGAATGGCCAAGTTGTAGAATCCATACCCATACCGCCACCAGAGGTCGCGCGGAGCAGAACTGTAACTGTATTTTCCTAACTCAGTTGGAGTTGTGACAGTGACTGATAAACACACTTCCACGCGCAGGTGGAAGCTGTGCCATCGATCCATGTAACTTAATCCGTACCTTATTTCAGATCGTATTCAGTAATGGGTAACACGAAAAGTAAAATCCGTCTTCCGGTGGTTTGTTTTCCGGTGATGGATACTGAGCAGAAACGCAAAAAAAAAACTTAATTAAATCTTGTTCAATTTCTGATTGCGATGAAAAGTTTGAGTTTTAAAATTTGATTGTAGCAGACACCAGTAAAATTTAAAATAATCACAATATTTCATTGATCCTTAATCCATCTTGTTTCTTGAAACTCACTTTTGGTTTTCCTTGACACTTTAAACCGTTGGTACGAAATGTGTACATACGTATGTGACCATGACTATTTAATAAAATATCTTCATTGTGTCATAGTAAATTATTGATTTGAAGCCTCACTCATATATCTGTCTATACTGTAGTTCCCATTGTCCAGTTCCTATGCCGTCTATCCAGTTTCGATCTTGACCAATAGAATAAATATTACCCGATTCTTTCAACCAATAGATGCGTTTATGTAGTTATGTGTGTTGTGCAGTAAAAGCAGAACTACACTACTCGGAAATTTCGTGACAGAGTTAGACGATTTATTCAATAACTGATAATTTTTTTCATTTTTTTTAAAGTCACAAAATAATCTGGATTTTCGATACCTTCCATTTGAAAAAAAAAATTTAAAAAAAAACTGCTTTCTGGGAGGCTTTGGTCCCTAGAGCTCCTCCCTATGGCTACATAACTGCATAGGTAGTAAGTAGGTGAATTAAAGTCTCACTGGAGCAAATCAACGGACTATTGGCGACACTCAGGGATTAATCCCGAAGGGAAAGATCCAAGGACATCTCGTAATTTTGAACAAAGGTCAGATGACGCATAGGTAGTTAGCTATATTTTTAATTAACATAATTCCTAAACTTTCCTTACGGACGGGATGTTATTTTTATCTAATTTAAAACTGTTATTGTTCCGTTGTAAAGAAAAGATTCATTACCTGCAAGCTGCATCGTCAACAAAGTCTCTTCTTTCAGTATTTCTAGTACTCTTTTCACGCCATCTTCTCCCTGGTGTAATGTAATTCAAAAATTGGAATTTATTCATTATGTAATCTATCATAAATATTCTCTCTACACGAGTTACTAAACAAGACTGTTGTTTTTTGGGTTTTATGGCACAAGGGCCATATTTAGCCATGCTACGCCACATACAATATCAAGTAATACACACAATGGAAGTTTACCGGCACATAAAAATATACCCAGGAAGGAATGCACCGCCCTCAACTCGAAGTTTGCTAGCAGTGACCATATCCAGACTATCCGGTATTGCGCACATTTTTGCCAATTCTCCTTTAGCTGGTCTGCTTTTTATAAAATTAATTGCATCTGCAAAAACTACCCCATCATATCTTTTCATCAGCAATTCACTTTTGATGCAAGCATGTTATGCAAATGTGTTTTGGCTTCAGTTTCAAGCAAAAACATGTCTAGAAAGATTGTTTTCAAACATAACATTTTTGACAAACGCTGCGATCAATGTTCTCAACCCTGTAAATTACTTTAAAAAAGAAAAATCCAATTGGTGGTTTTTTATCCACTCAAATAGACACTTGTTGACAACAGGCTGTAGTGTCTGGGTAGGCGGAAGTACTCACTTCCAGATGACGTAATCGAGTGAACAGTGTGGAAATCGGGTGCCTTGAGAGATAACGTGGAGAGTAGTTAAATTAACATCGCACTGGAGCAACACAACCGGCTATTGGCGACGGTCCGGGATCAATCCCGAAGACAAAAAGAAAGATCAGTTAACGACAATAGCGTTAAATGTAACTTGTAAACTGATTTTCCCTGTTAATACTTTAATTTTATGTGTATATGTTTAGTTCCGTCTCGTCCCAGGTAGGTATTTAATTAACGTCTCACTGGAGCAACGCAACAGGCTATTGGCGACGGTCCGGGATCAATCCTGAAGGGAAAGATCAAGGACAACGCCTCGTAATTTTGAACCAGTCAACACCTGAGCTAGCACCCCATTCTCCCAACTTCCACACCACGCCAACGTGAGGACATTTGAGGGCACGACAGATTTAATTTGCACAAGCCCCCTCTATACACGTCGGTCTTTGGTTAGATTCGAACTCGCAACCCTCCGGTTGCTAGTCCGTTACTCTTCCATGGCCCGGTTGGAAGAGTAACGGACTAGCAACCGAAGGGTTGCGAGTTCGAATCCAGCCAAACACCGTCGTGTACAAAGGGGGCTGGTGCACGTTAAATCTGTCGTGGCCTCAAATGTCCTCACGTTGGCGTGGTGTGGAAGTTTGGAGAGTGGGGTGCCAGCTCAGGTGTTGCCTCGTCATCTGACCGTGGTTCAAAATTACGTGGTGTTGTCCTCGGATCTTTCCCTTTGGGATTGATCCCGGACCGTCACCGATAGCCCGTTGTGTTGCTCCAGTGTGACGTTAATTGAAATACCCCCCCCCGTTACTCTTCCAACCGGGCTACCGCGGCCTGTCTCGTTCCAGATAAATAAAACGTGTCTCACTATTCCTCTGGATTTCTTCGATAATTAGAGAACTACACCACCGACCACGATCTACATACAAAAAGTGTTTTGCTTACTTTTTATAAACATTTTATTCATTTTCGCTTGAAAAAGTTCCTCACGACTTCAATGAACTTTAATATTGCCTTCCAACCGTTTTTTCCGAAAAATACAATTTCTTTCGATTGTGAAAACAAATGAAGCATTTGGCGTTTGTTGAAAATAAAGAAAAGCATTGTCAGAGCAGACAACTTACACCGACTGAAAGACCCCAAACCGCTGGTCTGCCGATAAACACAGCTTTCGCTCCCAGAGCCAGAGCCACAAACACGTCACTTCCACTTCTAACACCTCCGTCCAAATACACGTCCACCTCATCGTCTTTTACGGCATCCACGATCTCTTCCAACACGTCAATCTAGAAGCATAATAATTGTAATGACATATGGATACGTACTAACAGCCCAGCCGTAGTTCCATACAATATTTGAAGTTTGGAGAGTGGGATGCCAGCTAAGGTGTTGCCTAGTCATCTGACCGTGGTTCAAAATTACGTGGTTTCGCTTCGGATCTTTTCCTTTGGGATTGATCCCGTACCGTCACCAATAGCCCGTTGTGTTGCTCCAGTGTGACGTTAATTACAATACCTACCATACAATATTTATATATATTGGTATTCTAGAAAACTTTGGCAGCTGTCAATGCTTCATGATATACATTTACAATGGTTGTATAAATGTATATCATGTGAAACGTAGTGATCTCATGTGAAACTTAGAGGAAAGAAATGGTAGGTAGTTAATTAACGTCGCACTGGAGCTATTAGAGACGGTCCGGGATCATCCCCGAAGTGAAAGATCCGAGGACGACATCTTGTCATTTTGAACCACGATCAGATGACGAGGCCAATATCTGAGCTGGCACCCAGACTTCCACACCATGAAAACGTGTGGACATTTGAGGCCACGCAGATTTAACGTGCGTGACAGTGTTTGGTTGAATCGAGTCTAACTCGCAACCCCCCGGTTGCTAATCCGCGAATCTTCCAACCGGGCTACCGCTGTCTTATTTCGAGGAAGGCTCAACACCAGCTCTTCCTCTGAATACGAGCTTGATCCCTCATGTTTGAGAGAATAGGCAAGATATTTCCTCCTGCACTCCCTTCCCATTCACCCACCTAGCACAAAAATGGATTCTTCTCGCTTGCTTTAACAACCAAATACTAAACACGCATTTGGTTTGTACCTACGTAACTATTTTCAGACCTATACACTATATTACCCTTTTGTTACTTATCAACTTATGGATCGTATGATACTTTAAGCCTTATGATTGGTGAGGAAGTGGCAATCTGAGTTACTTCGGAGTGGAGGAGATGCCTCATCGCATCATCTCTAAACTGCAGGGGGATATGCCCCCCTGAAGGATTTTGGAGAAGGTGGATCGAATTTCCATTAATTAAGCTTCAACATTTATTTTAGTAACACTGAAAGTATTTCCACCTAAACGCCCGTCTGAATACCTCCCTGATGGGGAAGTTAGTATAAAACTTCTAGTCTATTCCACATCAGAAAGAGGAGCAGAATTCTAAAAGCTACATTCGTGTTTTTGATGTATGAACTTTAATTCTCTGTGCAATATTTCGCCGTCAGTAAAAGTAAAGCACTCAAAATTAACTATTTACCTAAATAAAATTAGTAGAAATATCAGTAAGTGTGAAAAGGAATTTAACAAGACCAGCACATACCGTAGATACAACTTTCTCTATCATGCGACCTCCGTGGTTGGACACCAGAATGGCCGACACACCACATCGCACAGCCTCTTGAGCATCTTCACCTAAACAGATCAAACCGCAACGTTACTAATATGCATTGAGAATCATCAGCATAGCGTAAACTTGAGAACTGGGGATGCCAATATTTTAATCGAAAGCAAAAACAATCTAATACTTAATTTCAGAAGTCCTTATGTTTGTCTACCACGAGAACTGCTCAAAGTCTGGTTGGTGGTGGTCGCTATAGAAACAGGGCTAGTTCATTTTGAGTAGGGACTACTTAAATTTGTTTTGTTTTCCGTGAATGTTGGCGAAGGAAAGGGCAGCTTAAGTAAAGATCTCGGCAACCAAACGTCACACACAGTAAAATTCTCAACAAATATTGGTGCATTTTGCCATCAAGTGCACTGATATGACAAATTTAAGAAATCGGGTAGGCTGTGTCGCAAGGTTTTGCGTGAATACATCTCGTTAGCTCATATTATAATGAATTGGGTATAATATATGAAAGAGTCAATCCAGTAGTCAATTCAGTGTTTATCGAAACCTGACGAATTGCTCTTCACTACGTTCGATGTATTTCTGCTAGACTTTTCGACGAGTAATCGCCGACATCGTGAAATTTTTCAACTGCGATCCGAAGTTTCACACTGTTACACTACATAATTGTGGGACCGATTTCAACTCGCAATGACTCAGTGCAACGGCGCTATTATCGTTTGATGTGTCAATGGGTGGGACATCATTGGCTGTTCATGACAGCGCACCGTAGTCATGTGGTCAAGGAGTGGATGGTCATTTTTGTTCTCTGCGTCGCGAGTATATAGGGCAAGACATATAGACAGTTCTACTTATTTTTATAACTGAACTCGTTTAGTTAGAGCATACTCATGCTTGTGTCGATGTTCACTACTATAATGCCGGATAGCACACATTAATCGTAAAACGGATTTATCTTCGTATAAGAAAAAAAATTAAACGAAAACTATGTGATTAATTACCATTCAAGATACCCTTCACAACCACGGGTAACGTGGTGTTTTCTGTCAGCCATCTCAAATCCTTAAACGTTAGGCTTGCGTCAAAAAATAGACGAGGCACACAAGAGATATTAGAGAACCTTAAAGAATAAAATGTTTACCTTTTATCAAAAAATGCACTTATAAACAGTTGATGTTAGTACTTGATTATTCGAATTATATATTTCTTTTCGAGTTGCGTGTTTTGTGTAACAAATAGTAAGCCCTCCTTATTCAAAATATACAATATAGTAGATTATTTTTGTGTACAGTCCAACACCAAGGAATTAGCAGTGGAGTCACGTGGTTTTGAATGAGTCTATTAGTTAAATTAGGGGACAGGTAAACAAATCGCTTCTCCAATTTGCGTCCTTAGCGCGGATTCTGGTTCTAAGTTTATCGTTCGGTGCCGAAAGCGATAGAAGCAATAACGAGTTGATGGGGAACCATCCATGGCGAATGCCATTCATGCTTTTGCGTATGGCAGTCTTCTAGCAAGGCCTCATACCTTTTCAAAAATCGACTGTTCCAAGTCCGAGCCGCACTATATAAAGATTATTTATAGTTTTTATACCTTCCTCGGGGTCAGTCCGATGTAGTCTCAAACACCCTAACTTAACGATGTCTGTGCCATTGCGGCAGAGGGTCCCATGGGAAAAGGAGCCTGACCTCCGGGACCAAAGGGAAGGAACTCCCAATTCTAAGCCCCCTCGGGGCACATCTTTAAGTGCATACGGGCTTCACGAATCCGAGGTACCCTAGTGGTCTATTCCTTTCCCATGGGGTTTACTGGCCTCTGGTAAACATGGGTTCGCGACCCCAGGATGCCCAACCGATCTTTCTCTACTTTCTTCTTTCCATCCTTTCTTTTCACAATTACTTGACACAGTCTCGCATTTGACGCAGCTTGGCCAAACAGGACACTTGCGCAGTAAAACCAGCCAACACAATTCTAAAGATATTGAGATTTTCTCTGCTGTTCGTAAACTTAAAATTCACCGGGGGACAAGTAAAAATGTGCGATATATCCGAATGAGCGACTTATCGAGGGGGCGTTTTGACGTTTTATGGCGCATGCGCCATATTTGGCAAGCTGCGCCAGACACAAAACGACAAGTGACACACATTAAAATTTTAACTTCAAATAATATTCAAAGGCTTTTATACTTTTACAGCGTACTCTCTTATGTACATGATTTTTTTATCACAAAACACGCCTGTCGGCGTAATTTGTAGCTGATATCGATGTTTTTAGCAACTTTTAAATATATGAAAAATTTGAAAGGAAAAATGTAAATGATGTCTTAGCGCCACTTACTGGCGAGTCTTGTTCGGTTTCTTGTGTTGTTTTGTTAATGTTGTTTCTCTTAAAACTATGTAAAACTGCACCACATGTGCTGGCCCCTGTGTTGGGCTGATGTTAATGTATAAACAAATTATTTTAAATAAAAGCCACTTGTGTGCCCTGAAGGGCGTGCGTGTACGGTTCCTGCCCGGAAGGTTGGTTTCACTTTGGACCTCTTGGTAGAAGTCGCCACCTTCAAGACCTCTCACTATAAGACTCAAAACCATTAGGTGAATTTGAGAGGCGAGTGATACACATGAAAGGGTGGAAGAGAGGTAGGGGCGGTAACAGTGGGAGGAAAGAAGATAAGATCGCTTGGGTATCCCGGGAGCGTGAATCCCGTGTTTAACAAAGACAGTAAACCCCATGTGAAAACGAAAGATCACTATAGTATCTCGAGTCCTTGAAGCCCGGACACACCTAAAGGATTTATGGAATGGTTACTGTTCCCCACTAAAAATACTACTAAAGCCAAACGCTGGCAAGATCAAGCACGAGGTCTTCAATCTCTTATTACGAAAGCCTGCTTACCGTTGAGCGACATCTTTGAAGAACTTGTCGGGCATACTCCTCCGCCAAAGTCCGCAGTTGGCTGAATCCACGGTGACCACAATTGCAGAAAATCCAGATGATTCGGCCCTCCTCACCAAATGCAGAGTTTCTGAGCGATCGCGATGCACGTAGACTTGCATCCAAAGGGTGGGGTTCGCCTTCGACTGAGCATTCGCTTTAGCTCGCACTTCTTCGATTGGACGCGAAGAAACACTGCTCAGAATAAAGATGCATTCTTCTCTGCAGCAACCTTTCTCGCATAGAAAACAACGCATTAAGTACAGGGTGATTCGAAATTCTTTGGCCAAACTTCAGAGGGTGGTAACATCAAAATAAACATTATTTTTCAAAGAACGCATGTTCGCAACTGTTGAGCGTAGGTACTAGAGGGCGCTTTGTGTGTGTGTGTGGTACGCGTTTGGGAATCGTTCTTTCTATTTAAACTACGTCAATCGAAACTTGGATTTCACATGTGATGTGATTCCTAGGTGGCTGATATGCATGTGGTTGTCAATGGAAACGGATGAGCTACTCAAAGACCGCTTCCCAACAGATGAGTGCCGGATCGTCAAACATTCGAGTGCTTGCGCTGTCCAACAGTAACATTACTTGTCAACAGGCACGATGCGGTTCGGTCGAGAAGTTTGAATACTCCAGAAATGGAAGACATTCTAAACGATGTTGAGAGAAATCTCTGTTGGGGAAGTGTTCATAATAGTCTGAGCAACTCTTCCGTTTCCAATCGCGACTCCATGCCTTGCTTATCTGTCATCCATCTCGAAATTCGTATGTTCCATCACGTTCAAAATCTCCATTGCGAATGACAAAGTTAACAAAAAAAGGATTCGCAAGCAGCGCATTCTAACACATAGGCGAAAATGTTGCGGGCGTACATTCTTTGAAAAAAAAATGTTTATTTTGGTGGACCCTACACCCCTTAAAGTTTGACCACAGAATTTCGAATCCGCCTGTATTTTCGTACATTTCATTTCAGAATTTGCAACATGTATAAGAATTTTCAATATCTTATACACGTTGAAATGAAAGTGAAGATAAAATTATCATATTCAATCTATAAAATAAACAGATCTCTGCTACTAGAGATAAGCTGCTTCATCGGATGTGTGAATGACAGAAATAATTTGAAATTTGTCGTACATATGTATAACTCCTATAATTCGAAAATAAAAGCCCATAAATGCTAACAGGGCTGTCAAATCAAACAAGCTTTTGAATACTCATAGCGAAACTCCGATTCAGAATTTGGTATTTTCTGTATTTTGTTAAAATTCTGTAGATTAACGTTTTGTTCTGTATGTCATTGACTTCAGATTGAACAATATTTTCTAAATTACAAAAATGAAATCAACCATACTCGAATATTGATCTCTAAAATTGCATTAGCAGCAAGTAGAGGGCGAATCTTTCTTATGTAAGCTTTAAATATAAAGTTGACTGCATGACATTTGGCAACAGATGACTGCTACTATTCAGAGCCAAGTTTGGAGTTTACTTAATACGCGCTATTTTCCTTCTATTGCTATAATTTGTTGGTTTGTCGCTCTATGTTTTGCAACACGTGGGCTATTGAAACCATAACCTACGGCTTATAAAGATTCCGGACCTACTAATATACATTCTCAGACCTAGGTTTTAAACCAAGGCCCAGAGCGCTAACCACTCGGTACCAACACCCCACCAGGCGCACCAGGTCCAGGGGCCCCTACTTCCTTAGGCTCCAAATCTTTTTATGGTTGGAACACACGCACGATTTGAGTCACTTGGTTTTTAACGAGTCTATTTTTTAATCCAACACACGCATAATTCCACTTTACAATCTGCAGTCTTCCCTGCATGACTTCTAAGCAATTCTGACTTTGACCAATAGGATCTTTTCCAAAGTATTCTTTTCTAAGAAAAGTACCAATAGAAGCATTCCAAAGGATTCTATTCTAAGGAAAGACGCAATAAATCTTTCCAATGGATTCTAGTCTAAAAGAACCTTCAATGTCTTTCCAAGTGATTCTTTTCTAATTAAAAAGGGTCAATAAAATCTTTCCAATAGATTCTATTCTAGAAAAAGCACCAGCAGAACCTTTCCAAATGATTCTGTTCTAGGAAAAGCACCAACAGAACCTTTCCAAATGATTCTATTCTAGGAAAAGCACCAACAGAACCATTCCAAATGATTCTATTCTAGGAAAAGCACCAACAGAACCATTCCAAATGATTGTATTCTAGGAAAAGCACCAACAGAACCATTCCAAATGATTGTATTCTAAGAAAATCAGCAACATAACCATTCCAAATGATTCTATTCTAAGGAAAGCACCAACAAAACCATTCCAAATTATTCTATTCTAAGGAAAGCACTAACAGAGCCATTCCAAATTATTAGGAAAAGATAATCTGTCCAGAGAATTAATTGTATTCTAAAGCAGTGGTGCGCAAACCGGGGGTCGCTTGAAAATTTTTGTGGGTCGCCAAATTCAAAGAAATTTTTCTTCAACAAGTATCTGGTACCAGTAAAATAGTGAAATGAGATAATATTATTTATAAAAAAGAACTATTTTACGAAAACAATTGTCTGTATTAGTATATAATACCTATACTTCGTCAACTGGCAAACGAACAGACATAGTGATAAAAGATAATTGTCAATTTGAGATGCCCTTTATCTGCTCTCCGGTGGGATTCATATGCAACTTGGGTCGGTCTGACGTTTAGCAGTGGCCATCTTTACTACAGCTTTTTCAATCTAGGTGTGCACCCCTGCTATTTAGTCTTTATACTGTGATCACAACTAGGACCGTGCAGTTCTTTCCGTCTGTGCCTCAGTAATTCGGTTTTGCTGCTTCTTACGTTCATTCATATGCATTCTGTAATTCTGTTCATATACTGCTTTTGCTAATTTTAAGTAAAATTTGCAATCGGGTATGTACATAACATATTTTTTAAGTATAGGACAGTTCAGTAGCGTGCTCGGAGGGCAATAAAAAACAATTAATTAAAAAATCAATATAGATATTAAAATGTTTATAAAGAAAAACTGGTTTTTTTTAAATATTTTGTATTATTTTTTTCGTTTCTGATTTTTTCGAAAATCAATTATCCTCAACTGATATTTCGTTGGAAACGCTAGTTAGTTACTATTTTAAAACGTGTTAAGAGAACAGTTAGTTCTGTTTTGGGATTACAGATGGCGGCACACTAAACAAAGCCTGCTTTTGCAGTTTAAGTGCGAGTACAAATTTAAGATCATAGTAAGATGAATTTTGAAAAATAAATGCTAATTGTTATTTCTGAATATATGTTTTCCCATCTTTGGAGTAAGTAATGTTTGACATAATTATATTAAATCACTACAATTAATTTTGTACTTGTTTTGTATTTTTTAAGTAAGCTCCAATATTTGTATGTTATGATTAACTTTAACCACTGTGTACAACATAGATGTGTGCTCGACTGGCAACACCAGTTGAGATATTTACTTGCCTCGATTACCATGTGTAAATTTTTACTTGAGTGTTATATTTTTTATTTTAAGTAGCGAGCAAATGCAATTGGTATGAGATGTTTCTCTTATAATTAAGTTTTCTTTAATTCTCGTCTGAATAAGCTACAAATAAACATGATTTATACAGAGTTATACCCGACTTTATTTTCTTCCCACGTGGTAGCCGCAAGTGATTGAACAAACGCAAAGAAATGAAATATTGTATATTTATAATTTGGTTTTAGTTTTAATACCCTCATGATGTATAAATGGCTAAAAATAGGTACCCAACGTCCAGAAAATGAAAAGAATGACAATACAAATGAGAATGATGGACCAACATCCAATGAACTTACAAAAACTGTGAATGAATCCAATGGCACTGTTTCTACATCAAAAAATAAGCTCTTGTTACAAAAGACATTGATGAAGAATTGTACAAGATATTACAGGATGTTGTTATTGTAATTAATTACATTAAAAGCAACAGCGCCCTAAACAGTCGTCTCTTTTCAATACTCTATAATGAGATGGGTCCTGTGTATGAGACATTATTACTACATACCGAAGTCAGATGTCTCTCAAGCGGCAAAATACTGCGACGTATTTTCGATTTGAGGAACGAAGTTTATATTTTTTTTTGTAGAAAAGAAACATTGGGGCGAGTTCATTCATTAATGAAGATTGGCTCGGAAAACTCAGTTACATGGTTGACATTTTCGAAAAACTTAACAATTTGAATTTAAGTCTACAGGGAGAGAATACAAACATTTTAACATCGAGCAGTAAAATTGAAGCTTTTAAGAA
This sequence comes from Meta bourneti, assembly GCA_933210815.1. Classification (NCBI taxonomy): domain Eukaryota; kingdom Metazoa; phylum Arthropoda; class Arachnida; order Araneae; family Tetragnathidae; genus Meta; species Meta bourneti. The sequence goes on from OW119926.1 coordinate 5,654,843, forward strand.
TAAGCTGATACTTTGGCAAGGAGAATTGAACAAAAACAACAGACATATTCCCGTGCCTTTCAGAATTTACTAAAGAAAAGAATATAGATTTCTTGATATTTCAAAACACCATTTCCCGTCATATGATAAAATTGGGAGAAAACTTTTCGAAAAGGTTCGAAAAATTTCCAGATAATAATTAAGTTGGATACGTGATCCATTTTCGTTTGATATTTTTAAATCCAATATCTCTTTAAATGAAAAAGAACAGTAATTGATGTTTCAAGCGACGAAACACTGCGCATTCAATTTAAGTCTCTGACTTGCCAAAAATTTTGGTTATCGATTGGAAACGAATATGCCGATTTGAAGAAAAAGGCAATTAATATTTTGATTCAGTTTGCATCGACCTACTTATGTGAAATCGGCTTTTCAAAATTAGTTGCCATTAAAACAAAATATCGATCTCGATTGGATCCAGAGGATGACTTACGGCTTGCGATTTCCAATACAGATACGAACATAGAAGCAATCATGAGCTCTTTGCAAGCGCATACCTCACATTGAATTCTTATGTTGTAAATTTTTTAAAGTATTTTCCATTAAAAAAATGTTTATACCCATATGCATAAATAAAACCATTGCTTCATAAAATTATGTGTTTTATTCAGACCTCTAATAAGGCACAAACATAAGCGCAAATCCCAAAAAGAATTCAACTTTAATTACGTTGATGATTAAAAAACGTCTATTGTCTATCCAGGGATCCAATAGTACACAAAATTGGGGGTTGGAAATGAAAATAGTTTGCGCACCACTGTTCTAAAGGACCAAAATTTTTCAAAGGTTGAAAGAAGCCATGGATTCTTTTCACCCAATACATGTGATAGTTAATAATCTGACGTTTTTAAATCCATTTTTATCTGGTCTCAAGTTGGTTGCAGCTTATCTATTGCTGGATCTTGCACCATAAAAACCCAAATGTATCAACCTAATAATTTCCCCTAGCTGGCACCACTGACAGGTGGGATGAATTTTAACAATGTGCGAAGGCAGTCCTATACTCACCTGTTGCTGAAGCCCCCTCTGCCTCTTCGTGCGCCAAGGACTGTATAGCTGTCGGTGAAACGCCAATTGGACTGGTGGCAGGGATGCCCAGTATCTTGCAATCAAGTTTTGCTTCCGATACATCTCTGAGGATCCGCGGACGAATTCGGAACCTTTAAAATATTGAAATCTTACGTTTGATGCTTAAAATGTGAAGCCTAATGCAGAATTAGACTACATTGTGCCATTAATACTTGTTCATATATGTCTGATTAAAAATAGCAGCCATTAAAAACTGTTGAAACAAATACAACTGTTCCCTCAAACTCAAAAGCTAGAGACAAACCGACACAATTCATGTCTATTCAAAATCAGATCTCCGTATTTATCTTAAAACAGCTCAAATACACTGCTGGCCACCGTAAATGCAACACCCTGAAGGAAGCATGCAAATAATATGAAATTTACAACATGCATTAGCGGAGGTGAGATATGCAAATGATTAGAATTTCAGCGCAGACGCACATCACGCGCGCCTGTGGCGCCACTTCAAAGCGCTATTTAAGGCTTGGAGATTTCGACGATTTCAAGTACGGCAATTGTGTTTTTCTTGTCGTTTTTTCAAAAAAACGATCAATTATGCCTCGTAGAAAACAGCGATCATCTTTTGATCAAGTATCCGAGTGCGATAGAGGAAGGATAGTGGCCTACCAAGATTGTGGATTATCTTTCAGTGAAATCGGTACTCGTGTTGGACGAAACCAAACAACTGTAATGCGGATATGTGATCGTTGGATGCAGGAGGGTACGACGGACCGACGTGTTCGATCGCATCCACCTCAGTGCACCACTTCACGTGATGACAGGCATATTGTGCGTATGGCAGTGACGGATCGCTCAGCCACATCACGAACTATAGCACAGCACATTCAGTCTGTACCGCATCATCCAGTGTCTGCGCGTACCATTCGACGCCGTTTACAGCAGAGTGGTCTGTCCGCAAGACGTCCATTGCTTCGTCTACCCTTGACGCAGAACCACAGACGTTTCCGCCGCCAATGGTGCGATGAAAGAAGGATGTGGACGGCAGAATGGAATGAAATTGTCTTTACTGACGAGTCACGCTTCTGTCTGCAACACCACGATGGTCGGATTCGAGTCTGGAGACACCGTGGAGAGAGGATGCTGAACAGCTGCGTTATGCCACCGCCACACTGGTCCTGCACCGGGTATTATGGTATAGGGCGGTATTGGATATCACTCTCGCACTCCTCTAGTACGCATTGCCGGTACTTTAAACAGCCAGCCACATCTCCGAGGTGTTTGAGCCAGTTGTCCTTCCTTACCTTCAGGGCTTGCCCACAGCCATATTTCAACAGGATAATGCGCGACCACACGTGGCACGCATTGTCCAAGGGTTCTTCGTCAATCGCCAGATTGAATTGCTTCCCTGGCCAGCTCGCTCTCCGGATTTTTCGCCGATAGAAAACATGTGGTCCATGGTTGCTCAACGATTGACCCAGAATACATCCCCAGCTGCCACACCAGATCAACTTTGGCAACGTGTGGAAGCTGCTTGGTCTGCTGTACCCCAAGAACACATCCAAAGTCTCTTTGAATCAATGCCGAGGCGTGTGGCAGCGGTGATCTCCAACAATGGCGGCTACTCTGGCTACTGATTTTGGCAGGAACCACACTTCACAGAAGTCTATAAATTTAATCATTTGATACTTGGTCAACATGTTATCTACAAAATAAATTTTGTTGTGATATCTCTTGTCTTTCTTGGTGTTGCAATTTGGGTGGCCAGCAGTGTATATTTAGATATGAAGGGAAGACTAGTGAAATAATCTGCGCATTCATTTTAATATTTTTTATCACTTTCCATTTCCATTCTCTACTAGTATCATTGAGTTGATATCATTTCCATTCTCTACTAGTATCATTCAGTTGATATCATTTCCATTCTCTACTAGTTATTGTGTTGCTCCAGTGTGACGTTAATTGAAATACCCCCCCCTCTACTAGTATCATTCAGTTGATATCATTTCCATTTTTAATAGTCACTGGCGAAGTGTCCATGAAAGCCTAGAAACCCGTCATACTATGTTGTTAATCTGTCGTGGCCTCAAATGTCCTCACGTTGGCGTGGTGTGGAAGTTTGGAGAGTGGGGTGCCAGCTCAGGTGTTGCCTCGTCATCTGACCATGGTTCAAAATTACGTGGTGTCGTCCTCGGATCTTTCCCTTTGGGATTGATCCCGGACCGTCACCAATAGCCCATTGTGTTGCTCCAGTGTGACGTTAATTGAAATACCCCCCCCCATACTATGTTGACAAAGAGGCCGCTGTAGCCCGGTTGGTTTAGTGCTTTTTGCTGCAAGGGCCATATTTGGCCAAGCTGTGCCAAACACAAGACAATGTCATATAATTGTGACAAGAAAGGATTTAGAGAAGATTGTTTGGGTATCCTGGGGTATAACCCGGGTGGAAGAGTAGTGGATTAGGAACCGAAGGTTTGCGAGTTCGAGACTCGATCCAAACAAACACCATCGTGGACGATGGTGCACGTTAAATCTGTCGTGGCCTCAAATGTTCTCACGTTGGCGTGGAAGTTTGGAGAGGGTGCCAGCTCAATTGTTGACATAGAAATCTGACCATGGCTCAAAATGACGAAGTTGTCGTGGGATCTTGTCCTTCGGGATGGATCCGGATCGTCGCCAATAGCCGGTTATGTTGCTCCAGTGCGACGTCTATTCAACGACCTACCTATTTCGTTGTCGAATTCCAGAGAATATTCTTTATTTGTTGTGCCCTATTTATCGAATGCTTTGTTAGTGTTGTAATTTTATCATGAGTGATATTTTGATAACCGTTGGTAGGTTGGTTTTGGGGTTTTATGGCGCAAGGGCCATATTTGACCATGCTGCGCCAGACACAATACAATATCAAGTAATTGACAAAAGACATACAATATCAAGTAATTGACAAAAGACATACAGTATCAAGTAATTGACACACAGTGAAAGCTTTACTGACACTGAAGAGAGAAATACACCCAGGGAGGAATGCACCTGGCAGGAATCGAACCTGCACCGCCTACAACTTGAAGGTTGCTAGCGCAGTGGACATACCCACTGAGCCACGACGGCCCCTATTTTGATAACGAAAGACAATTGGATTAGTTTTTATGTTATTGTTATTGTTATTTCAATTAACGTCACACTGGAGCAACACAACGGGCTATTGGTGACGGTCCGGGATCAATCCCAAAGGGAAAGATCCGAGGACAACACCACGTAATTTTGAACCACGGTCAGATGACGAGGCAACACCTGAGCTGGCACCCCACTCTCCAAACTTCCACACCACGCCAACGTGAGGACATTTGAGGCCACGACAGATTTAACGTGCACCAGCCCCCTTTGTACACGACGGTGTTTGGCTGGATTCGAACTCGCAACCCTTCGGTTGCTAGTCCGTTACTCTTCCAACCGGGATTTAGTTTTTATGACGATTTTTGTGCCCCAATTAAACTGCGAATTACGTTTGTTTAAAATCGACTCTCTTCACAATCCTTTACAATTACGTGAAAAAGTTCACAAACTGTCATTTCTGTTATGGCACAAGGTTTCATTGGCTGACTAGATGTACAGCTTTATTTATGCATCGTTCATAATGGAGAGAATTCAATCTCAGTAGTCCCCAATTGTAAATATTGTGCTGCTCTCTTCTCATCATTCAATTGATATCCTTTTCATTTTTAAACTGTTTGTTGAATATGCTCGTAGTATTTGTGTAACTTAATTGGTTAACATCAAAACTCGACGATTTTTATTGAGAGATTTTTACGTTAAATAAATGTCAAAATTAAAGCTGAAGCAGCTTTTTAGAAAAAATTTAACCCTCTGAGTACACACGCATATATCCCTTCTACAACATTAATGTAACCAGTTCTGACCGTCTTGACCAATGGAACCTTTTCAAAAGATTCTATTCTAAAGAATTGACCAATGGAACCTTTCCAAAGGATTCTATTCTAAGGAATTAACCAATGGAACCTTAAGGATTCTATTTTAAGGAATTGACCAATGGAACCTTTCCAAAAGATTCTATTCTAAGGAAAAGACCAATGGAACCTTTCCAAGGGATTCGATTCTTTGGAATTGACCAATGGAACCTTTCCAAAGGACTCTATTCTAAAGAATTGACCAATGGAACCTTTCCAAAGGATTCTATTCTAAGGAATTGACCAATGGAACCTTAAGGATTCTATTTTAAGGAATTGACCAATGGAACCTTTCCAAAAGATTCTATTCTAAGGAATTGACCAATGGAACCTTTCCAAAGGATTCTATTCGAAATAAAGGACCTATAGAATCTCTCCAAATGATTCTATTGTAAGATATAATCCTTTCGACCAATCAAAGAGGCACACACACCAGCGCCCTCTGTGGGGCATAGATATTAACTTTCCAGTTGTAAGACGTTCTCGCTGATGATAAGATGTATTGTTCAAATGTAATGTACAGATGTAATTGCTAACTGTAAATTAATGTATTTAGTCCTTCAGTTGTTCTTAGATGTTATGGTGTTGTGTCCCTCTCTCAGTTATGTATAGACTCCCACACTATTATAAGAAAATAAGCAACTGGATCTTTCTAAAGGATTTTATTCCATTGTAAGGATCAATAGAATCTTTCTAAAGGTTAAAGGAATCCATGGGTTCTTTAGGAAGATGTAGTTATTTAGAGTCATTAAGTGTTATGATGTAAAAAAAGCTATACTACTCTACTCTGAAATCTCGCGTTGCTCAGAGGGTTAAAAAGACATCTTGATACAATAGCAACTTAAATGAAAAAATGAGAAAATATTCAATTTTAATAAGATCGTACCTACTAAAAGCTTTTTCATTATGTCTTGAAGTCCAGGGATCGCTGGCTTCTGCTGAAAAGTAGAGTTTGGCAGTTTCACTCATTGCTTCCATAGCAGATTTTTCAAAATCTAGCAGAGATTTCAACTCTTTTAACTTTCCAGTCATTTCCATTTCCTAGTTTAAAAAAGACGGTCATGAGATCAATTTTTTTCTCGAAATGCATAAGAAAAGGAACTAAAGTTGTATCACATGAATTCGGCATGTTAAAGTTGTATAATTCAGCGAATAAATGCTTTTAATAAAATTGTATAATACTCTTCAAAATAATTATGGCCACTGAAAACATACACAACCTATACGTAAAAATAAATTAAACATACATAATTATACCTCTTACATATCGATGCAATGTATAAGACTTGGAAATTAATTAGATAACTATCAACAAAAAATATTAAGAGATCAATTAAAATTCTTATATAATTAATTATAAAATATTAAGAGATCAATTAAAATTCTTATATAATTAATTATAAAATATTAAGAGATAAATTAAAATTAAACTCTTCCAGTAACAAATTAATGACTTATGCGATTAATCCCGTAAGCATTTTTGGCATAAAAATACTAATTTAAAATAACATTACCTTAATATTTTCTCTTAAAACACGTTACTTGATGAAACTATCGTTCGTATACAAATTATCTCAATATTTATTTTTAATGTCTGCTTTCAAAGAAATTGCATTAAAAAACACCTTTAAAATATTTGAAGTAAAAATGAAAAACCATTGATCAAAATTTTATTTAAAGATTTTATAAAAATGGATATATGTACGGATGCATCTTACCTGTAATATTTACGAATCCAAGAGACAATAACTACCGGAACTCCAGTGAACACTAACAGAAACGATATCACACTAATGATTCTAATTTACAATGGGAAACTATATTAAACTTTAGCACTATTTTCTAATTAATCTTCCGCCCAATGAACTAACCAAAATTGACAACGATGTGAGTTAGCTATTAGTAGGAAGTAGAATTTAGGAAGTAGTGATAAGGTGATATTTGAATTAGTTATCAGATCGCTTATTAGAATATCTGAGAAAAAATGTTTTTCGTTTTTCAAAGCATTGATAAGAATTTGTCAAAGCAAAAAATGCCCTAAATTAATATTAAAAACCATTGTATTTCATAGATTGCACCATGAAAACCACTTTCCCCCCATTTATAAAGATTCTCTTTTCAGTTTGGACAGTGATAACAATTGTAACTCGTCAGTGAAAGAGGGCGTGTCCATGACATCATAGTCGGGGTCGATGCACCGTTATTGAGGAATTGGTTGCCTACGTTCCAAGCTCATTTCTCAAAACATTTGATGTTCCACATAATACGCCGTTTATATATAGTACCTGGTTGTAAGAATATTTTGCAGCAATGATCATACCACATCTGCTTGCCGAGGCAAGTAGATAATTGAATTAATGTCAGTCTGAAGCAACACAAAAGGCTATTGACGACGTTCCGGAATTCATCCTGAAAGGAAAGATACGAGGATAATACCTTGTCATTTTGAACCACGATCAGCTATCGAGGTCAACATCTGACATGGCACTCCACTATACAAACTCCCAAACCAACGTGAGGCCATGACTTGATTTAACACGCACCATCCTCCACGTACACGACGGTCTTTGGTCGGATCGGGTTTTGAACTCGAAACCCTCCAGCTGCTAATCTGCTACTCTTACAACCGCGACCCCGCGAAAATCCATAGAATAGATCCAATCGAAAAACGTACGCCACTTTTTCGACAAGAAACCGTGTGCTATAATTGTTCCATCGATTCTGACCACTATGTATATAATTCTCCGATGCAGCAACTGGAGGGTTGCGAGTTCGAATTCAACCACAGAGCATCGTGCAATTCTGTCGTGGTCTCAAATGTGCTCACGTTTACGTGATGTTTCAAGTTTGGAGAGTAAGGCGCCAGCTCAGGTGTGACCTCGTCATCTGTCCCTGGTACAAAATCACGTGCTCGCTCAAGTCTCAACGTCGTCATCTGAAGAGAGGTCCGCGGTAGCCCGGTTGGTAGAGTAGCAGACTAGCAACCGGAGGGTTGTGAGTCGATCCGACCAAAGACCGTTGTCTACGATGGGTCTGGTGCCCGTTAAATCGCTTGTGGCCCCAATATCCTCTCGTTGGTGTGGTGTGGAAGTTTGGAGAGTGCCGCCAAACTCAGGTGTTGACCTCATCATTTGACCGTAGTTCAAAACTACGTGGTGCTGTCCTTGAATCTTTTCCTTGGGGACCATCCCAGACCATCGCCAGTAGCTCCAGTGCGATGTCGATTCAATGACCCTACATACATACCTATCTTATTGCACAATTGCATAGAATATTCTTTTATTTGTTGTGTCCTGTTTATCAAATGTTTTGTCAGTGTTGCAGTTTTATCATGAATGGTATTTTGATAACGGAAGAAACTTGATTTGAGTTTTATGACAATTTTTGTATGCCAATAATCTTGCGAACAATTACGCTTTTTAAAACCGACTCACTTCATAATCCTTTAAAGTTGCGTGGTAAGTATGTATGTAGTTTTAATTAACGTTTAACAAAGTTGCCTGGAAAAATTATGTACGGACTTTTATGTTATGGTACAAGGATTCCTTGGCTGACTAGATAGATGTACAGCTGTGAATATGTGGTTAATTGATTGAATTTTTATGGCACAAGGGCCAGGTTTGGCCAAGCCGCGCCAAACTGTGGATATGTGATTAATTAACGCCGCACTGGAGTAAGACAATGGGCTATTCTCGAAGGGAAGGAACCGAATACAACACTTAATTTTGAACCACGGTTAGACGACGATGTCACACTTGACTTTCTAATAAAATAGACGGAGCATATGTGGACGGAGTCTCTGTCGTAAGATCTCTGAAAGGTAAATCACGTGGACATACGAATCGATTTAGCCGATTGGCTGTCGAATCGCAGACTAGTGTTTTTGATCACTGAATAATCACTTTAACTAATCAATAAGTTAGGATTCATGCTTTTATCCACAACCACGTGACAGATTTTCAAACCGAGAAACTGGAAAAAATAACATGGAGTTGAAATAACCTGAAGCCATGGAGAAAATAAACGAAAACACCCTTTTTGATTTATGCATCTTTCATAATAGAGCAAATTCCGAACATCAGAGCGCAGTTTGTGTGGAGGCGGATAAACCTGAATTTTTTATTAACTTCGGTATTGACAGCCAATCAATCCCCAAGTAAATTTCCAGAAAAATTAATGTAGTTTACTAGAATAAAAACTTAAAATTTACTGTTTACTCGGACAAATTCTAATTGAAATCTTGACTTTTCTAATAGGTAGGTATTTAAATTAACGTCGCACTGGAGCAACACATCGGTCTATTAACGACGATCCGGGATGAAACCATAGAGGAGATATAAAAATAGAGTGGAGCTATGGAAACCCTTTAATGTCCGCATGATATCATGTTACCAAAAACAATAGTCACGTGATCCTTAGACTGTTCTCTCCAACGCGCATATAGTTTGCGCATTCCTACTTCCATAGCAAATGCATTGAAAGTGAAAGCTAACCTAGTTCTATCGTGCTATGCATATGGATGTATTCCAAATTTATCAAAGGTGGAAACATTACATTTCACAGACGAGCAATTTACGTATATTTTACATTTGTTTTTGTGTTTTTCAATATTTGCTAGTATGGTAAAAATAGATATTCTAACTTTGGAATTAATAAATACAACCTACTGGCATTTCCCGCTCTAATAAAAAGATTTCATACATTTGCAATCAATACATATCTAAAATAATGCTTAAAATAAAAAAACTGGTGTTCGAGTGTTTGCTATTATAAATTGTACGTCTATAAGAGCTTAAAATATTAAAAATAATAAATCGAACTTTAAAAACGTGCTAAATCGTTCTCTGTCTTGGCGATGATTTTTTTTGGCGCCAACTAGGAGTACTATATTCTTGCGTATCTTGAAATTGTTATTTCTTGCTGAATAAAATTGTTTTGTATCCAGCCATCTGTGTAACTACGTAACAATAATAATTAAAATAAAAGTTTAAAACTTTTAAGATTTATATATTAAATAAAATCTATTCGTTAAAAATAGGATTAAAGCATTTTATAAACCATATTATAAATGTAAATCACATTATGCGCTTTATTGAATCTTTTTTGTTCGTGTTTTAAAATATGTGTAAAATCTTTCATTATAAGATTGCATTTAACAAAAGAGCTTTTCTTTCAAAAAATTTTCCTTGGATCTATAACTTTCTATTGGAAAGGCGGAAAACAAATTGCCATTCTCTTATGTGAAAAACAAAAACAGTGCTTGAACGGAAATTGAAATACCTCCTACTTGTTTTGACGTATTTTTATTCTTGTTAATGAAGCATGCAATATAGCAAATTGGATAAGTAGACAATTAGAGAAACTTCTTTTGTATTAATTCCAAGCAATCCGCGCAGCTGGAAAGTTCCTTTTCTAAAAACATCTGCTTGACATCCTGATTCTTTTTGCTTCGTATTTAAATAAACCTAACATTAAAATTGAATTATTTTCCACTTTTAAATCAGCTTTATCTTTCTTCCTTATATTTTTAATATTGAGATAAATCATACTGAATTAGATTGTTTCTAACAATATTTGTGAGCATTTCGATGTTTATATCGTTCTTTAACTCGATAAAAGAGCGTGGTGGTGATAAAAACACATTCTATATCGAAATGAAATCCTTCACTCTATTGTTTTCTACCTGAAAAGGGGACACTTTTTGATTTTTTTTCTCCCTAAATAGGGTATTTTAACGAATTAAGTATATTTGTGAAAATTTATGTACACAAAACATGCTCCTCAATTGAGCGAAACATTTATCTTCCACAATTTTTTAAGTTGAAAAATTTCTTTTAAAGCATTAAATCTGTGATAACTTAAACTTTTAGGGTTCCGTTCCTTAAAACAATAAAAATAATTTTGTATTTATGATTTTTGAAACTATAAGTAAAACAATTTATATTTGCTTGTAATTATAACTTGTAAAGATGTGTACATGCTAAAAATTCATTTATTCAGTTCTTGTATATTTAAAATTTTTATTTTGTTCCATTTATTAGTTTCCTAAAGATGAAGAAAGAAGAAAATCGTGGGAAAAAAAATCTCAACAGAGAAAATTTTATATCTTCTAAATACACCAAATTTGTTCAAGCATTTCGAAACAAAATGTTTTCTTGTAGAAAAATTTGGAGGTACTCGGAGCTTAAGCAGTACCTTCAATTTTCAATTTACCGGAAAATCTGAACAATCGTACAGCGGAAGAAAATTCTTCTGAACCAAGATGGGTAGTGAACCAGATTTCCAGTAATGAGCCAGGTTACAGATTTACTTTATTATCTTTATCAAAAGAAAATGTATAAAATTCAAAATTTTCTACTTAATTGAAAATCAACCTACATAATTTAATATGCTAACCATTTCAGAATATTTCCTTCCAATACCAGTGAATATTAAAATTATAATAAACAATCTCTTTTGATGAAAATTCAATCAAAAATAAACTACATGCGGAATGGGTGAAAAATACAAAAGATATAACATTTCAATGACTGGAGGCTACTTCGTTGTACAGTTGGAGAATGGGTGCCGAAACTTATTCATTTTAAGGTGAAAAATTATTAGCAAATTGTTTCCATCCTTTAAGCAAAATTGTATTTTTTTCCAGCTACAGTATTTCAGTACAATTGCCAATAATCAAAATAATTCGGTATATTTTCCCTTTTAAATTGAAAATATAAAGAATAGATTATCGAAAGCACTTCTTCGAAAGCACTTTTCAATTCTTTACATTGCTAGTCTAAGCTCTTTTTTATAAGAAATTATCAATCTTCCATTCATCTGTATTTTTAGGTATTTCTGCAAATATTGGATTGAAAAGAAAATTCTATTTGAGAGATTATTCAGAGAATGGTATTACATCACTAACAAAAGCAAAGGAAGTTTTACCATTGCTAGAGACAATCAGACAACTTACCTTAGGAAAATCGGAGCTTTAACAAAAAAGGCTAAGAGAATGAAAAAGCAAATCACATCCCTAAAAGAAATTTTATATGAGATAAAGAAATCATTTATTACAGAATCGGCTAAAAAGGTATTAGAAGTGAGTATTGTTTATTTTTGTAGCACTTTTAATCACAATATTTGTAGAAAGTATCAATTATAAATTCTCAATGCCTTTATAGGAAACTAAGTATGCAAAGGAAGCATTGACATTTATGGTTAATTCTCTCAATGGGAATTGGAAGGTTCCTATCGCCTACTTTTTAACTAATGGATTAAATTGCTCAGAAAAAGCTAATTTGATAAAAGAAGCATTATGTAGATTGCATGATATTAAAATTACAATAATATCATTAACTTTTTATGGGCTGAGTACTAATATAGCCACTGTAAATAATCTAGGGGCTAGCATTAGTGCTGAAAACCTCAATAATACCTTCCCTCATCCTATAACAAATCAAGACATATGCATCATATTAGATGTATGTTATATGCTTAAGTTGGTACGAATATTTTGGCTAGTAAAGGTTCAATTTTCAATGAAAATAATGGAATTATTAACTGGGATTACTGGTTGACCGCCAAGAAAACTATGGCCTTCATGCAGCAAATAAGTTGCGAAGCAACATATTGAATGGCAGAGAAAAAATGTGTCAAATTGGCAAGTCAAGTTTTAAGTATGAGTGTTGCCCAATTCTTTGGATTACTTATGTTATGATTTGCAGCTTAACGAATTTCAAGGTGTTGCACGAACTGTAAATTTTCTTAAAATTTGCAATCACCTGTTTGACATATTAAATTCTAAAAATTTTTTAAGCAAAGATTTCAAATCCCCTTTTAAATCATCCAATGAAAATTCATTTTTTAACTTTTTAAATCAAGCTGATACATATATTAGAGGACTTAAAGTTTCAGCTGATGGTGATTCTATTCTCTCCAGCAATAGAAAAATGGGCTTTGGGGATTTTTAACATGTATTAAAAGTGTACAATGCTTATATACTAATCTACATGGAGGTAAATATCCCTTAAAATGAAATTTTTACTAACCTACAAACTTTCTCAGGACCACATAGAACTTTTTTTAGCGCAATTAGAAGTAAAGGTGGACACACCAATCCAACAGCTAGGCCGTTTAAAGCTGCGTACGTACGACTTCTTTGTCATGAAATAATGACATCGGATAATGCCAACTGCATTATTCTTGATGACATACATTTTAAATGCTTCTTCCGCAACTAATAGATATGCAAGTCAGATAAATTGCATTTATGCTCAGAATGATTATGATAAAGATTTTTCAACTATAACAAATAATTCAGAAAAAAATATATATTCGGAGCAATATTCAGAAAAAATCAATGATTGCATTTCTGTTGTAGTCGGAGATATTTCTGGGTTTGTTGTCTGAAAGTTAGGGGGGAATTAAATGTGCAGACTGTGTATCAGCTTTAAAAATTAATTCACAATTTCAGGAAAGCCTTTTTTTTGCAGCGAAAAGATAAGGGGGTTAATTATTCCTTTTGCTGATGTAAAAATTTGTAAAATTGGAGAGAGAAACTTTAGAGTGGCCCAAGCTGAAGAAAAATTAATAAGAAAGAATATAATGCATCAACTCCTTATTCAGACTTTGCAAGAAATAAATACCATCTTTGATTCATTATATGAACATACATTAGACCAATCTCCTCTTGAAAACCACAGGCTATCACTAATAAAAGCTGTCTTATTTGAATATTTAAAATTAAGATTTTATCATGTGGGAAAACAAATGACGGAAAAATTTCAACTTAAAAAATTCCGAAACATTAATAACAAAACCCCAATATATAAGGGTCAGTAAATGACTACATGTACATGTTTCTATGAGTTTTATTCAGTGGATTTGAAAAGTGACGAATGTGACAATAAATTTGATAAGTTTACTGTTTCTTATTTATCTTTAGTATTTATAAAATATTGATTTCACACACAATAATTAATACAAATTTAATATTAAAAATCCAGCAGAGAACTTTTGCACACACACTTAAAATTATAAAATTTGTCAAGAGTTATTTACTTCATCACTTTGATGAATTTGAAACCCATATATAGACACACAGGTGTAACTTATTTAGTTTTTGAACCAAAAATCTAAAATTGGGTAAAATAGCTAACTTTAAGTACATGATTTAAAAAAAGGTTACCTTACATCTTGTAAACATTACATGTATAACTTTTCACGTTAATAATACTTCTGTGCGTAACTGTCCTAAAATAAATTCGCGTTTACAAAATCATAAGTAATTATGTATCCATAATATAAATGAAAGCTTTCAGTGGTGACCCAGACGTGATTTGAGAACACAACTTTCTTATCTGTTTTCACTATTTTTATTTTATGCAACAGTAAAATATTTATTGAGGCAGTCATTTCTTAACTTGTGCATTTATTTTCCAATTTATTCCAACTCGTGTTGACCTCATTAAGTTTAAAAAGGAAGTTTGAATTATTTTCTGCTATTAAATCTTTAAGATAATTTTCACACCTATACAGTTGTTAAAGAAAAATATATAATATATTGAATTAAAAAAAGGTCAGGACTTACACACAAAATTTTAACCAGTGACGATATACTTGTGAGCATCCCCTAACCCTTTTGACATTTTCTCTTAATATACAATTGCAAAAGGTAACAAACAGTCCAGCGATAAATCAAACCAGCATTACAGGACCAATCTCGACTGCGGATCTGGTAAACCTGTGCGGAGGACTGTATCTGGACTGCAGGCTGGTTAAGCCGATTTGGAGGACCGGGCCTGATAAAAAAATTGGAGGATTGCATCTGGATTGCGGGCTAGGTAAAACTGTGAGGGCAGTATCTGGACAGCGAGCAGGTTAAACATGTCCAGTATCTGGTTTGCTGTTCTAATAAACATTTGGTGGATTGTATATAGACTGTGAGCCGTATCTGAACTGCGGTCCTGATAAAAATTTGGAGGGTTATATCTGGTCTGCGAGCCTGGTAAACATATCCGACGGGGCTTATTCTGCTTGAGGTCCTGTTAAACCTGTCCATAGGGCCATATCTGAACTCCGGGCCTGCAATCAATCTATTCACTACAACGTATTTATCTTAGACGAACGGATTTTTGTTGTATACGTGCTAGTTAAACTTGATCCCAATGAGAACTTAAGCTAATTATATAAGAGCTCAATTTGCTAAAAACATTAAAAAGATACACAAATTCAATAAATATTCAGTAGTATGCACATTCGCATCGCTAACTTTTTATAAGTAAATGTTATGTCGCCAAGAGAGAAGCGATAAAAAATTGAATCAATCAACCAAGCTGAATTTTCGCGTAGCAGTCACGTGACTACTAGCGACTTGTTGCTCCCACTTTCTGAAGCCCTTCTCAATACGATACTCAGTCTACTTATATTTCACGTCTATGGATGAAACCCGAAGGGCAGGTAGGTATTTTAATTAACGTCGCACTGAAGCAACACATCTGGCTATTGGCCACGGTCCGGGATCAAACCCCGAAGGGAAGACAACACCACGTAATTTTGAAGTACCTTTTCTTATCAGAATTTTGATTATTGTTGTGGAAGTTTGTGCGGATATATATTTTCTCTTGTATTTGAAATATGGACTCTCAGCTGATTTCTGGAATAAAAATATGCGTCATTGAAAATCGTACTTTAAAGCAAAAAGAAGTCTACAAAATTACAAGTTCTCATTCATTTCCTTAAGCCTGTAAAAAATTCTACGTTGCTAAAAGATCTCTACGATATACTTCAATAGCATATACTTTTCAACTAGGATCAATATATGAATGCCTCACTTGCCAAATCGATTAACTCAATAAAAAAAAATGTTGAGAAAAATAGTATACATTGTTTTATAAAATTTCTTTTAAATTATAAATTCAAATAAATAATGTAGACTGTATTACTGCAGATGTATCTTTTATCTAACGACATATAGAAAGTATAAGATAGAATATCCTTGAAGTAATCGTTATTATTACTACAATTTTTGCGTGATTAAGGGAGTTAATCGATTTGGCAAGTGAAAGAAAATTATTCATTCAAATTCAGTCTTCAAATTTTTTCTTATTACAGAAAAACTTTATTATACACATTTTTTTATTAAAGATTTTAGCAAAAATGAATAATAACTTCTGTTACTGTTACATGTATTACGAGTATTATTACTTTGTTTAAATTGATTCATCAGCAATATAAATGATGTCTTCTTCGTTAGCTGTATTTGAGCTTCCGTCATTTTTGTGTTTGTTCGGACTGTACGTACAAATTCCTTTCATTTTCTTTGCTGTTCGGTTTTTACTTTGACTCACTGTATATAAGAAGTAGTCAATTGCTTTGTTAAAAAGTGTTTTAACTCAATTTTTATTACGATTTACATTAGAGTATGGAGTTAATCAGATTGGCTTCTGAAATAAATTATTTATTATTCAATGGCTAAAAACATTTTGTCATTTAGTGGTGTTAATACTTATTATTAGAGAAATTTGTTTTGAATATATACAGTTAGGAGTCAATCAAGTGCTTTGACATTAAAATTTAATAAAATTCAGAAAGTGGAGTTAATCGATTTGGCAAGTGAAGCATTCATATAGCAATCTTAAAATTTGAGTTTACTAAAATCACACCAAATCTGATTTAAGTAGAGCAGAGTCTAAGTGTCAAAGCACCTCAAAAATTTACTTTCAAAATGTTTAAACTTTAACAGTAAATCGAAAAAATCTCAATATTAAACAGAAATAAAACACTTACCGAAATCCAACCAAAGACCGTCGTATACATGGGGACTGGTGCACGTTAAATCTGTCGTGACCTCAAATGTCCTCACGTTGGCGTGGTGTGAAAGTTTGGAGAGGGAGATGCCAGATCAGGTGTTGACCTCGTCATCTGACCGGGATTCAAAATGACGAGGTGTTTTTCTCGGATCTTTCCCTTCCGGATTGATAACCCCCAAACTTTTTGTTTTGTATTAGTGCAACATAGGGGTTGATCCCAAACCGTCGCAATATCCCGCTGTGTTGCTCCAGTGCGACGTTAATTACGTACCTACCTAGTGCGATGTAAATTCAGCTACTTTATCCTGTAATTGATGACTTCGAATCCGTAGTTTGGATGAATATTTGATGTTTGTAATAATTTACATAAATATATTATATCTTTTATCTATTTTTTAGCCCGTTGTGTTGCTCCAGTGTGACGTTAATTGAAATAACAATAACAATAACAATTTATCTATTTTCTAAATACCAACTGCTCTGTGCTTATGAAATGTAGGTAGGTAGGTATTTTAATTAACGTCAATCTGGAGCAACACAACGGGCTATTGGCTTATGAAAAGGATTTCCAGTGTGAGCAAACGATCAGTTTGGGAAGATTTTACTTCTGCTGTCCAAATGCTCTCGTATGACACATAGGGGTTACCTTAATATGCATTTTATCGCCATTTTGGCAACTCTTGGCGTTTAATATGATGGGCGTTGACCAATCAACTATCATACATAAATTCGAAAATGATTCTTTAGAATTTTTGTTGGCGAAAAATCGTATTCGAGTAACAAACCAACTGACATCACGTTCAGAATTCGTACAGGTATGTATTTTAATTAACGTCGCACTGGAGAACACAACGGGCTATTGGCGACGGCCCGGGATCAACCCCCAAAGGTAAAGGTCCGAGGACGACACCACGTAATTTTGAACCACGGTCAGATGACGAGGTCACACCTGAGCTGGCACCCTACTCTCCAAACTTCCATACCACGCCAACGTGAGGGCACGACAGATTGAACGTGCACCAGCCCCCTTTGTACACGACGGTCTTTGGTTGGATTCGAACTCGCAGACCTCCGGTTGCTAATCCGTTACTCTCCCAACCGGGCTACCGCGGCCCTCAGAATTCATACAGGAAACACGAATCGCAGCAGAAACGCTACCGCCATCTACATTTAGCTTGACACAACATGCCTGTTGGTTGGTTGTTTTCGGGTTTTATGCCGCAAGAGCCATATTTGGCCAAAGACAAGACAGAAGGTAGCAGAACGAGGGAGGAAACGAAAGCAAAAAGCAGAAGAGAGGTGAGGGTAAAAATGAAAAGATCGTTCGGGTTCCTCGGGGTTGTGATGCCCGGCAGTATCACCTAAAGATGTGATACTGCCTTTGACAGCGTAATATGGTACGGTATTTTAATTAACGTCGCACTCGAGCATTCACAACGGGCAATTGGCGACGGTCCGGGATCAAACCCGAAAACAACACGTAATTCTGAACCACTGTCAGAGCCTCTGACTGTGTGTGTGTGGTTGGCTTTGAGTTTTATGGTGCAAGGGTCATATTTGGCTAAGCTGCGCCAACACAAGACAGCGAGGGAGGAAAAAAAAATCCAAAGATCAGAAGGGTAAACGAGGGTAAAACAGAGGGGAGGTCAAATCACTTGAGTTTGTGATGCCCGTACACACTATGTGCCCCGGAGGGCATGTTTGTGTGAGTTCGAAATTGCTTGCAATTTGGTGTTAGTACGTTTTTTAGATTGATAATTATTTTATGTAGGGTATATTTTACGAACAGAAAAGCCTGAAACTACTTCAATTCACTTTATTGTGCAAATGAAAATTCAATAACGTACAGAAATTGCATCAAATGTACAAGCACTAAATTACAAATATATCCAAAATATCTCCAAGTATTTTATGGAAAAATACGCTTTAAAAACTCTCTCTTTATTACAAGAAAATACAATACGAACCTCATTTCAATTTTTATTTTAATAAAGTTAGAAAAATTTGTGTAGTTGTTTTTACAGGTTGGAAACCAGAAAGCCTTCTGTGAATAAAATTCTATTCTTAAAAACAAGCACGTGTTTTTATTAAAACATTTCCAGGTATAAAGTTTAGTGACTACTTAAATAAAGGCATATTAAAGTTAATACACTGAATGTCACTCGTAATTCTTTTGTTGAATCATTGTAACCGCACTTTAAGAAGTATTTTTATGTTGACGAACTTTATATAGTAATATTCGCGTTACCATTTACCTCTTTACAAGATTCTTGTAACGCAACTAATTTTAATTTAAGATTGAAATACATTATTTCAATTCGAAACTTAATAAATACATTGTAATGTATAAGAACCAAGAAAAAAAGTGTACTTATTGCTTGCACGAGGATTAAATAATACTAGATTTTAAGGGAAATATAATATGCGCAAAGACAAATAATTGATGAATTTCTTTAAATTTTAATAACAAATAAATACATGCTCTGCTGTTGTGTATATACAGCTCTTGAATATAAATAAGTTGTTTAAATCTATTATCTAGAAGAGCTTTTACTCTCCTCTTTGCATAACACATGCAATTGTTCTACAGTAATAGTTTCTTCACAACCCCCACAGCTGAAGTTCCGAATGGTGGAAAACACTGAACAAAACAATCTTGAGAAATCGACACAAAAATATGTACACTACTTGTAGGTTCCATGTCCTTTGCAAAATGTCTCGACACACTTTCATTCTCGAAAATTGAATAGACGGAAGGACTGACATGTCTTTTTAATATCACAAACGACGTCAGAACATACATCGCTGCCAGATGAAACTCGGCAAATGTCTCCCGGGCTCTCGAAGAATATTGAAAGACAGTTTCACAGCAAAATTTTCACGAATTCTGGAACAGAATAAGGGGGTTAATCATCTATGTGTATACAGGATGTTTCAAAATTCCCTTTACAAACTTTAAGGGGAGGTTTGAGAACACAAAATTACCCCTCCTGGTAGTTTATCTTCATATCGAAAACTGCCCTGTAGCCTGCGAACCTCTGGTACAAAAACCTGTTCCAAACTTTTACCAGTTCTGGACAAGGTACAATTTGTTTTATCTACTTGGATCTTCATTCCCCCTGGAATAATAGGGCAGTTTTTTTAGATGAGATATCTTGTTCTTAGCAAAATTGACCAGATCTTGTGCGAGGTGTCTCGTCGAAGCATGAGAAGGTTGAACCTTATTTACATAGAGATGAATGTCCATAAACGCCATCAGGATATTATAGAGAGGGCACAGACATGAAGTCATGAAAAACATTTTTACTAGGCACAATTTTACAGTTTGACAGTAGATGCCCGAAATTCCGATCGACAATGCTCGCCTGACAGCATCTATGCATAAATTGCCGTTTAAACTGGTTAGCTGTTGAACAGCACCTTCTAACAAATCCAGGTGGAGCTTCCAGATATACATGTGGGACATAGTTTAAAGAACAAGTAGAACACTTACCACTTCCTGTGTGTGTTATCCAGGAAATGAACAAGCACCACGATGTCCAGACAGAGCCCCCCCCCCCCCCCCCGAGACCGATGTTCTCGGAGATTCCGCAGAGACAGTTATACAGATTGACTCGAGAATGGGATGGCGTGCGAAAATACCTGACGAACACCCGATGTAACAGCTTGTAAATAAGTTCCCCCTATCTAGTTTAAATAAACATTAAATTGTTAATAATGTCGCTTCCATTCCTTTTACTGCAAATAAGAGTTTTACGTATTCTACATGCATCCCTATGTGAATATGTTTTAATTTTGCATTCCTTATCTTCCCTTAACCCTCCAAGTGGTTTCGACGAGATATCTTGTTCATCAAGATCCGAACACTTTTGCTAATGACGAGATATATCGTCATAAAGAATGCCTATTAAATTCCGATTGATGAAGGTATTGCCATTTTTTGAGATATATCGTCCATCAAGATCTGGTTCGTTTTGCTAATGACGAGGTACCTCGTCGAGATAACCACCAGGAGGGTTAAGGTACAGGAAGGTGTGAAACACCCAACATTTTTTGAAATACCAAACACCATCTTAAGGAGTTGGTGAAATATTGAAGAGAATTGGAAAATGTCTTATTGGGAACACGACGAATTTCTTTAACCCTCTGGCTGTCACGAGACTACCGAGTAGTGTGTAGTATTGATATACCCCACAACACAAATAATGACAAAATAATCAACATCTATTGGTTGAAAGAATTCTAGGAAAGATTCGATTGGCCAAGAGGGTCAAAACTTAAAAGTTAAGCAGGGAAAACTGTAGGTTACAGAACGGATATATGTATGTGAACTCTTCGAAAAACATAAAAGAAACTTCAGTGAATTGAATATATTTTGAACAAAACAAACTCAGTTTTTTAAGGGGTGGTCGGAACCTTTATGTTCCACCGCCTCTACAACACTCCTAGACGTCAGCATACCAAATGAGAGAATCGACCTTATACCTGGCCTTATATACCTGGGATATTTATATACCTATCCTTAACCATTTCTTGGTGGACAGGACACCAGATATCCTACCTCCTATGAATGGAATAATTGATACTCTGTTAACCCTCCTGGTGGTTTTCCCGACGATGTATCTCAACATTAGCAAAACCGACCAGATCTTAATGGACGAGATATCTCGTCATTGAAATAAACTGATCTAAGAAATCCGATCTTGGTCTCGTCATCAGCAAAAAGCAGCAATATCTTCATTATTTGGAATTTATTCGGCGTACTTGACGAGATACTTCGCCATTAGCAAAATTGGTCAGAATTTGATGGACGAGATATCCCGTCAAAACCACTTGAAGGGTTAAAAACAAATATTTAATTATTCAATCCCAATGCAGGTTGCAACAGTAATCACTACAAGGATTATGAAAGCTGAAACCTTCATTTACAAGTCGGCAACAACGAAGCAGTATTACAAATCACATCTCATCCGGAATACCAATTCCGGAGTACTTCAAATTTAGAACTCTTATTATGAGCATAGTCACAGTCGATCTTAATACAGTGTATTTAGACGGCTGTGGCATAGTTTTTATTTAAGTGTTGCCATGGTGACGTCTACCGCGTTGCCACATGGCTTCATAAACTAGCTAGTTTATTGCGAGACTATATTCTTGTTCGTGTTCCAACGAAACTAAAATATTTTGTTAGAATTTATTAGATCTTTATGTTTTAGGTCCTTTTTCGTTATAGTCATACCAATAAACTTCGGTGCCAACTTGGCGTATGTTTACTTATTTCTTGGCTCTATTTGTTTCTATACCAGCTTTCTGGGGGGTTTTTTGCCGCCAGTTTAGCTTATTCCTTTGTTAGTGCAACTGGCACATACTTCTCGCATATAATTATTCCAATCTACCGTTGTGTTGATTCATTTAAAGCAGAATTCAATGTACGTTAACTCGATGAATCGTACGGCAGTAGCGAAAGGAATTGCGTGATCCACTAAACCGCGTTTTGGTTCGAACACCTTTTTCTTCTCGGCATGAATGAAGGCTACATCATTTCGGATTCGAGTCATATTTTAATTTCATTAGGTTCAAACATAATTTTTGTAAACAATATTTCTTTCTTGAAAAAATAGAATTGCCGCTGTTTCTTCTCTTGGCAAATCCCAAATCGGGAAACCCATTGCATTAACAAAGGAATAAGCTAAAATGGCGCCGAAAAACAAAAAGCCGGTATAGAAACAAATAGAGCGAAGAAATCAGCAAAAATGCCCAAATTGAAGCCGAAATTTATTGGTATAGCTATAACGTAAAAGTACCGTGTTTATTTAAAGTTTAAATTTTACTGAATTAATCTGCTATTTTATTTAATTAATCTGTCTAACAATATTTCCAAAATGTGTGCTGTTACAATGTGGTAAACATTTTGTAATATTACTGATTCTCTGAGGAACCAAAATAAGCAGACAACTTTACCTTCATAGTTTATCCTCCCGTCATGATCAATATCTATAGCTTTCAGCATGTCGTCGAGCTGGACTTCCGTTACAGGTTCTCCAATTAAGTCCATTGCCATTTTGAGCTCGTCCTATTGGAAAAACAAATTAAAATATTCAGAACTATTATCTTTAAATGTAATTATTGCTAGCAAAACCTTTTAGTTCTAACAGCTTTTCCATGGCACGTGATTGAAATTGTATCTATTATTTGCAAGAGTTGTCCCCTTTACAAGTAATGCAACTTTAAAAAAGTAATGCACTACATTTTATATAAAAATATAGTAGGGCATTTTGCTGCTCTTTGTTTTAGGGACTATCAAAAAGTATCTAATAGCTGTCTCCTTTACTAAGAACAAAATATTTTTGTTTACTGTTTCTTTCGATATGGGGCATTGAACGTAATATGGAACAACGCAATATCTCGACAAATAATAAAATAATTAGAAATGGTAACTATCAAATGGGGATTTATATACAAATAGCTTCTGTGTAAGAAAATGTCATCTACAAAGTCTTCTGTTTTCAGCATCAGTCGTAGTTCGTTCTTTAAACAGAAACATTTTTATATTTGAGGTGCTTAAAATATTTTAGAAGCTTGTTTAAAAAGAGCCAATTATTTGAGAGAAAACAATTGAAAAATATTTTGATGCATAATTCATCATGAAATACGTTTGCTTGTGAATGTTAAAAATTAGTTTTTTTAAATTGATTTTTCTATTATAAACAGATGGAGCTTTTCAGTCGGAGCACGGTTGCAAGTTCGAATCCAACCAAAGACAGTCCTGTACAAAGGGGGGCTGGTGCACGTTAAATCTGTCGGGGACTTAAATGTCCTCACGTTGGCGTGGTGTGGAAGTTTGGAGAGTGGGATGCTAGCTCAGGTGTTATTCTCGTCATCCGACTGTGGTTCAAAATTACGTGGCACTTTCCCTTGGAGTTTGATCCCGGACCGTTGCCAATAGCCCGTTGTGTTGCTCTAGTGCGACGTTAATTAAATATCTACCTATCTTCAGTTGGAGCACATGGGCAGTCAATATGGTAGGTAGTTGAATTTACATCGCACTGGTGCACCTCAACGGGCTAGTGGCGATTGTCCGGGTAGGAAAAGAGCCGAGGACAACACCTCCTCGTTTTGAACCACGGTCAGATGACGAGGTATTTAATATGGAATGCTTTGATTGGCCACAATATGGAAAAGGTTTCATATTGCGTGCATTTACTACATCATGAAATATATTTAAAAATAGAAATTTCGTGTTATTAAACATTCTTTGTAAGAAAAATTAGTGTTTTCAATTAATTGAAAATTAACTAATAAGTATTTTACATTCAAATCTCCGAGTTTATCTGAAAAACCGTATCCACGGAGAATTTTGACTCCGTCCAGGAGTTTCTTCTGTTCACTCCACATGTACACTTATGTATTGCCTTTTAGTAATACACAGATTAAGCTGCATATAATTGAATTAGATTATGCTATGTTGTTCAACGTTACTGCTGTTTCATCATCTGACCGTGGTTCAAAATTACGCTGTGTTGTCCTCGGACCTTTGGGATTGATCCCGGAGCGCCCGTTGTGTTGCTCCAGTGTGACGTTCATTAAAATACCTACCTACCGTTGCTGCTGTTATTTTTTAAACACATGGAAGCTCGAGCAGCCCATCTAAAAACAAAATCGAGAGAATGATTGCCGCTGGCTGAGATCGGTCGGGAAATTGAGACAACCAAAATCAGTAAATACATCATTAGGTACGAAACCTTCATTGCTGAGAAGAATGTTCTCAAATATTTTGTTTTGTACTTGTATTTTTAATACCAGTGTGAACACTCCTGGTGGTTGTCTCGACGAGGTATCTCGTCATTAGAAAAAAATTGACCCGATCCTGACGGACGAGATATCTCGTCACTTGATGAAAACCGACCAAATCTGGATCTCTTCATAAAAAAATTGGTAATATCTTCTTGAGGACTTTATTAGCAAGATTGTTCAGATCTTGATGGACGAGATATCTCGTCAAAACCACTTGGAGGTTTAATAATCTCTGCATAAATAATTTTGAGTATTGTTCTTTTTCAAGGTACCATAAATTGTTTCAAAAAGATTTGTTAAAAATCATCTTTGGAGCAAAAGGGGTAAGTAATTACTATTGTTTTTGTTAATCAATCAAAATTATACCATTTTTTGACAGCATCATGCTGTGTGCCGAAGAATTTAAAAAATTAGCTTGTATGTCATAAAGGTTGAAAATTACTGAGTTATACTAAAAGATTTTTAAGTTTATTAAATTATGTATTTATCGTATGGATCTTTATTAATTGTGCTGTAATTTGGCGTTTGACTTATATTCACAAAACATTTCCGTACTCTTGGCAACCTTTTAAAATCAAGTGTTCCGTTTTACTTACTGTTACCCTACACATACAAATAACATGACAAAATTTTTGAAACTTACTTTTGTGATGTAACCGTTACCATCTTTGTCGAAAACCCGGAAGGCTGCTAACAGATCATCCATCAGGTCATCCTCGTTACCACCGATCTCTTCCTGACTGGCCATCCAACTCAGAAATTCCTCCTCACTTACCAAGCCATCATCTGCAAAGAAAGTGCTATGTATATGAAATGGTCTTTGCTCTTCATTGTCTGTGGTATGTAAGCGTTAATTTTTATATGCTATATATGAGGGCTATCCAAAGCTCAACCGACGGCATAAGTGGATTCCTAATCACTACGAACCATAGACGTGAAATGTAAGTAATCTGAGCATTGCTATTGGTAGGTAGATATTTTAATTAACGTAGCACTGGGAGCAAACACAACGGGCTATTGAGATTCTTGAAGTGTGACCAATATGTAGACTAGTTGTTGTGAAGTGAAGTGATCGTGAAATGCAACTGGCCAATGAGCAGCGCTGTAAAAGTGACGTCAGCTTCCGAGCTGAATTTTGTAAATAGAATAAGTTTGATCTCGGCTCTGAACATTAAAAACGTTTCTGCCTCCGCGGTTGCTGTTGCTTTTGCCACGTATGAGGTTTGACTTCCTTTCTGTTTGAACGTTGGTGTTTTCAGTGTAAAGTGTAGCTTTCTCATCTGCCGGTTTAGCTCTTAATGTACTACAAAATGTATATTAAGCTCTCCTTTGCAGTATGTACCTTATTCGCAGTTTGTATTGCAGATGAAATTAAAAGGGAAAATGTGTGTTGTGTCAAAAGGCTTTTTGTCTTATTTCCAAAGCATCCAGCATCGGGTAGATGAAGCCCGTGACTTTCTGAATTTATTTATACGAAAGTTTTTTCTAACACTAGTAGTCACGTGACTGCTCTATGAAACACTGACATGGATGACCGATTTGGCATCTCATCACCTCGTTTGGCGATATAACATGTTATGACAGGGTAGACGTGTGATTGCTCATTTTTATGAGTGGCGACAAATATGTTGAAATCGCCAAAGTCTACTACCATGTCCCGTGCACCAATCAGATAATGAATGTTCCTTCCGAACCAACAGACGAATGTAGTCTAAGAGTCACACTGCTACTAGTTTTGGTCACATGATTCTGAGCACACAAATAGGTTATCATTGTATACTCTACTTTTATATTTCCTCGATGCTACGAACTTCCATGTCAAGACTGGGAATTTATTGACTGCTACATTGCGTTTAATAATTAAGATATTAATTTATCACTGAACACGTATTATTATGAGATATGACTATTTTGAGATAATTTGAATTGAAGGAAATAAATTGGCTTGGAGAAATTAGCTTTGTTTATTTCGTTAAAGTAATATCCGAATTGACCAATCAATCGGGCTGGTGTTCAGGGAGTTGGGTTCTAGATCGAAATGTTCCTAGTTCAATCCGGGGTATAGCATGGATGTTTGTCCGTGTGGAGAGAATGTGTGGCCTTTCTATAAACGGGTTGGGCCTTATATATGAGGTGTAAAGTGAACCCACCCCCGAGGGGCGCGCCAAGTGCTTCACAATTCCGCCCTTGTAGGATTCGCACCTTAAATGATTATGTTCGTGTACACAACCTACCCCATTTTTTTTTAAATGTACCAAAACAGTATTCCAGGTAACTGAGAAGATACATGAGACAGCAGTCATCTCTGTACAGCCGGTAATAAGAGTATTAGCATCTGAATCATCGAAAGGGACTTTTCGTTATGGGCATAGTTTTAAAATCAGAATTTACCTCTTTCACTTGCTTGTTTAATGAGAGCCTCGACGACACAGTCTTCAATTTTGATTCCTAAATTCGACAACATCATTTTCATTTCAATCAAGTTCACTCGACCATCTTGGTTTTTATCCAACATGGAAAACGCCGTCTTCAACTCTGCAGAGAAATAAAAACTATCAACTACATATCTTCTTCAGTACCTTAGCACTAGAACAACAAGAATTGGTACATCAAATTCCATTACATCAGCCAATTTTATTTATTTAATTGTTTCTCCAGTAAAAAGTCCAATTAGAGATCAAAAATATTTTATCCAAAAATGCAAGAAAAAGGACATAATACACAAATACAGTTAGGTAAGAGATAAAACAAAACATTTCGTTTAATCAGATTACTTATTGAATTGAGAGTTCACGGTAACCCGGTTGGAAGAATAGCGGAGGTTCGAAACTCGATCCAACCAAAGATTCTGAATAACAAACGAGGTTTTGACGTTGATATAATCTCAAGAACAGCCATCCAAACAAGAATCGGAACACACGTATGAGAGGGCAGCACAAAACGAGGGAGGATTCCAGCATTACTGTGTTTAGGTTTATAATGGAACAATTCTATTCTTAACTCAGCAAATGAAAATTCTAACGTGCTTTATAAAAACTTTATAGACAACAGCTGGTATCTAAGAATTTTAGCCCAAAATAGCTTAAATATTTTAAAATTTACCTTTCCTTTAAGTTTGGTTCATTTTATAATTCATAATCGCGTGTTCGTCGAATTCATCGATAATCTTTAATTTGACAGATTCGATATATGAACATTGCGATACATATGAACTGATATCAAATTCGCCTAGAAACTTCTCGTTCAATAAATTGGAACGATAAATAAGTTTAACTTTTAACGAATTAAACTAAAACAAAATAAGGAATTTAACATTCTTTTTGCAATCATTGTCTTTAAAATTCTTTTTGCAATCGCTGTGTTTAAAATTCGTTTTGCATTCATCGTCTTTAAAATTCAGTTGCATCTATGTATTTAGTTTTATGTACATTTTTAGACTTCCACTTCGAATTCTAGGAAAACGAATTTATAAATCCATTCTCGATTGTTTGAAAATGAGCGATAGAAGTATTTGAAAGCTAATTTAAATTTATTATTTATCATTTGAATTGACCTCGACGATGGCAAATGCATTATTTTTTAAATCTAAAACATTCGCATAGTTCATGACAGTGATGAAACATTTCTTTCATGACATGTGAAAAGAAGAATATGCATTTTCTTCAAACTGCCAGAAAACTGGCAGGTTGCAGATGCACTCTAAAAATAAAGGTCTTGATTCTGGAACAGAAAATGAACTGTATGCTTCGAAAGCCTTGACAGTATTTTTTCTACTTTTATTTTAATCTAAATATAAGTCTGAAATTTAAAAGGGATGGGTAAGCTTAAAAGAGCTTATTTTTCTCAAGAGCTTCAAACGAAAGAAATGAAAATAAGAGCCACGTTTTAAGAGATATAAAGAAGCTATCATTTCAAGGCTTTGTATTAAAGCGATTTTAAATTCAAAACGCACGTTATTCTTAACCTTGAAATTATTAGTTTCGAAATAAAAAACGGTTTGTCAATTAAACCAAATTTTGTTTTCAGAAAAATGTACTTTGAAAATCATCAATTTATTTTCATCATCCACATTGATTTTTGCTCTTAACTTATTACTTTAATACAAATTTAATTTTAAGTGAATGCAATTGACAAGTGGTGGTCTTACATACACTGAAAGCAGTACTTTGTTATGATACATCTGTTTTACAAAAATTTTCATGTTTTATGTTCTATCTACTATAAATCTATTGTGTTTAAAACCTTCTATTACTTCTACTCATTGCTCTATTCCTTGCAGGAAGTTCATTTTAATGTATGACTATGAATCACAGTGGCTAAAATTCAGCACTACACATTTTGCATATTTAAAATTTATACACATATTTTATACGGTTTTATAAAACTGTAACTAATTAAATTAACTGTTTTGGTGCAATTCACTCGGCTTCTCAAAAAATGATTTCGATCGTTTTAAAAACTACTTCCCCCCCATGTATCCAATATAAACAACCTAGATTAACTAATTGTTTCAGTGAAAATACTCCCAGGAATAGATTTTATCGTATTAGAAACTACCACGTATCCGTTACAAAATCAACACCGAGTTAATTAAGTTAGATTAATTAATGGTTTCAGTACAAATGACTCGAAATCTCAGAAATTAATTTTGACAGTTTAAGAAACTACCATTATAAACATCAAGATTTATTGCACACTAATATTAACAAAAATTAAGGTATGAATGCAGAAAAATATACCTCTGATCGACCAACGAGGCATTGCTTGTATAGCCACTCGGTATTGGTTTTATATCTATACATATAAAACAGAGTTGGCATCTGTCTGTTCTCTATACAAATCTATACCGTTTGACCAATCCACATTAAATTAGGTACACTTATTTTTTGGAACCCTGCGGGTAACATAGGCTACATATTAACCCCCGTTCTATTTGTCTTGGGTGTGCAGAAGGGTGTAACGTCCCGTCATTCTGGACAGAGTACTTGCTAGGGGGCTCTCCCTGTCTGGCAGTGCAGATGACGTCAGAGTTAACATCTACAGGAGTCGCCTCTCAAGATGACCTTGGAGGTTTTTTTTTAGAATCTTAGAGTACGGTGCAATCGCAGATGGGTGAAGCTGCGCTGAAAATCGCTCAGTCATATCGTTTATGTATCCCGTCTGCAGAATGCGGGGTGGAATTTTCAAGCATAAAGCGTAATTGCTCGAAACGTTGATCATGATATCGTATCAATATGTCAGACTTTCATAATGATGGTGGAATTCCGAAATTCGCATTCCTGCTGCAAGGTGCTACAAATAAAAAAATATTGATAAGAAAAAAAATGATTGCAATAATACTATGTATGTCATTTTTTTTTAGAAAATGAACTTAAAGGGCATTCACAATCACTCCAAAACTCAAAATCGACTTTTGTATATAGTCATCTCAGTATCAGTTTTTGTAGGTTTGTCTTACCTATAGTATGTGAAATGGATCTAAAGTAAATTGTAGAAGCTATAAAAATCTCAGTTTTAAAAATTATTTTGCGTTCGCTTATTTTTTTTCTATATTTGCATTTTGTATGACAGAAAAGTGATTTTTTGGATAACTTTCAATCGACGGTTAACCAATTAAACCCGAGCAACGCAGAGTAAATTCAGCTAGTTACTTATAAGCGGAGGCTTATATAGCTATCGAGCTAACTACTAGATAAAAAATACAAAAGATTGAAATATAATTACATTAGCGAAGCTGTGTAACAGCTCTTGAAAACAATAAAATTAGCCAGAAAGTGGGAAGTGAAAAATGAGATTTCTTGCATTTTAATTGAATGTATAGTGATGAACATTTAACGGAACTTGATAAATTAGCATTAACTCTTGAAAGCAAAGACTTTTTCAAGGCATTATACATAGGTAGCATAATTGTGTAAGTGATAATTAACGTACACAATAAAATATTAAACTTCTATGAGGGGTTGTTCGGTAAAGCTCAGTAGAGGAAGTTTTGTTAACTTCTTTTCCAACCTGCGGCGTAATTTGGCATGTTACACATGCAATTTCAGCATGTCGCTTGAGAGAGGTTTTTCTGTAAAGCTAAACGCAGAGGGCGCTAGTGTTTTGGTAACTTTTTTCGAAACTCTTCGCGTAACTTGAATTTATTCTCGAATATGCAATTTCGGCCGTAGTGGCCCGGTTGGAAGAGTAACGGATTAGCAACCGGTGTGTTACGAGTTCAAATCCAACCAGACTG
The DNA here is from genome assembly GCA_933210815.1 of Meta bourneti. NCBI lineage: Eukaryota > Metazoa > Arthropoda > Arachnida > Araneae > Tetragnathidae > Meta > Meta bourneti. Next base: position 5,685,697 of record OW119926.1, read on the forward strand.
TCGTGTACAAAGGGGGCTGGTGCACGTTCAATCTGTCGTGGCCTCAAATGTCCGCACGTTGGCATAGTGTGGAAGTTTGGAGAGTGGGGTGCCAGCTCAGATGTTGCCTCGTCATCTGACCGTGGTTCAAAATTACGTTGTGATGTCCTCGGATCTTTCCCTTTGGGATTGCTCCCGAACCGTCACCAATAGCCCGTTGTGTTGCTCCAGTGTGACGTTAATTAAATATTTACCTACCTACCGAATGCAATTTCCGCATATCACTTGGATAAAAACTAACGCTAAAACCGCGATAAATCTTTACCGGGAATTTTTTTTTCTTCTCCTGTAGTTTGTTTACGTTTACACTAAAAATCCCTCTCATATTGAAAATTAACATCAAACATCGATAAATAAAATTATTTCCTAACCCGAAGTATATTTTCTTCTCCGGTAGTTTATGTTTACATTCAAAAACCTCTTGAATTCAAGAAAATTGTTTCGAGAGTCGTTTAAACTTCCACTTCGTCAAGTTTATCAAGAACAAAACCTTTCTCTGCTGTTCTTATAGCTACCAGGTAAACAGGGCCATTTTAAAGTTCCAGGAAAAGTGTTTACCCCCAGTTTTCTGATCCTCTCATTTTCATTGGCACGCATCTGAAGTTCTAAGTCGGGCAGAGGGAGGACAAGTGAATGAGGTTTTTGTATATGAGCGATCTCGAAATAGAAGTGCGTCCTAAAAGCATCAACATATCAGCACCCAGCAAGAGAAAAAGTGTCTGGGAGGGTGAGAAAAGAGAAAAATAGCAAATATTTAGTTTTTTTTTGTTTTTTAGAGAGTAACCTGTGGATCAAAGTGGTTTCAACCGACAATTCCTCGTAGGCTCAACAACAGCCGATTATCGTCTACTTAATTACTTAAAAATTGAATTTGCAAGAGACTTCAATTGCATTTTTACATCAACGAAATATTTTGTGTTTGCTACTGTTTGTAAGATTGCTAAATGCATGGAATTGCTTTTGTAAGAAATGTTGGTCTTTAAATTAAGCTAACATGGTTTGCAAGTATTTAATGGGAGACAAATAAGGTGAACCGTGAACATGGATCTTCCAAAGAGAAAGCTAAAAATTATATTGTTGATAAATGTTTGTATACGTCGAAAGCAAAAAACGATCAATTTCTTCATTAACCCTCCAAGTGGTTTCGACGATATTGAATTCAAGATCTGACCAATTTTGCTAATGACGAAACATCTCGTTCATCAAGATCTGGTCAATTTTGTTCATAACGAGATACCTCTCGATACAACCACCAGAAGGGCGTTTGATTTCATGTGTAAGGACTCAAAACGGTTTGTTGTCAAAACGCGGTTTAATATATCAATCTTTCTAAGAACACATATGCTTAGAAAATTGAGAAAAAGCTTCATGTAAAGGGTTTAAAGGTAAAAAAAATCAACTTTATGTAAGTATATTTTTCACATAAAATACACTATGTCCAAATTTATCTTTACATACACAAAAATAATGATATTCCATGAAATATCCAATCGATGTAATCCATTTTTGCAGGGAATGTGTGAAAGACAAGCCTAATTAGCATTCCAATCAAAAGTGATCAGACGGTTTCTGATATGCAAATCAAGGCGTTACGTCATCCGACGGTGAATCAAGCGCTTTGCGCAAAGTGAATATCTGAGTGAATTTCCGCAATACAGCGTTTTATTTCAGAGTGTAAGGACTCAAAACGGTTTTTAATGGCTCCGAAGTATCATTTGGAAGAATCTCTGAAGTGGAGAATTATCGGCCGTTTAGAAGCAGGGCAGACAATCTTGAAAGCAGCCAGATGTGTGAATATTTCAAGATGTACAGTCTCTACGCTATGGAAACAATTTCAGAACTCTGGAACTGTTATAAGGAGGCCTGGACAAGGTCACGAATAACAACTGCTTCTCAAGATCGATATCTGACAATAACTGCCCATCGTAACAGGAAGTCTTACTCTCGCAGTTAGGTTCAGAGGTTGTAGCCGCCACTGGAACTGTTGTATCACGGCAAACTGTATACAGAAGGCTTAATGAAAAAGGCCTTTATGCCAGAAAGCCAAGGGTATGTGTTTCACTGTCTTCACAACAAAAGTGGCATCGCTTTAATTGGTGCAAAGAGCATCAGAACTGGAGTGAACACCAATGGACACATGTTCTCTTTACTGATGAGTTGAGGTTTAGTTTAACTTCTGATTCTAAACGTGTTTACATCTGGAGGGAGTCAGAAACGCGAAATCTCCCTTCGAACATTATGGAACGTGACAGTTTCGGTAGTGCAAGTGTGATGGTATGGGAAGGAATAATGATCGATGGACCTACGCCCCTACACGTTTTCAACAGCGGATCTGTGACCGGCCAGAGATATCGGGATGAGGTCTTAGAACCTTTGTAAGACTTTTCAGAGGTGCATATGGATCTGACTTTTTATTTATGGACGATAATGCTCGTCCACATCGAGCAAACCTTTGACGAATTCCTTGAAAGTGAAGCCATTGAGCGAATACCGTGGCCAGCAAAATCTTCTGATCTGAACCCAATAGAGTACTTATGGGACTACCTTGGAAAAGCAGTTGCACAGAGACATCCTCCTCCTAGAGATAAAAATGCCCTGAAGACCGCATTGCTGGAGGAGTGGAACTTAATTCCCCAAACTGTGGGTAGCAACATTATTGACAGCATTAAAACACGTTGTGATATGTGGGTACACGTCAGGGGAGATCACATTCCCTATTAAATTCATAAACCTTAATTTTTTCTGAGTTATTCTTTTTTCCTGAACTCTCCTTGTCACCACATATTATTGCCATTTTTATTGTTTCATGCTACAGTTTTATATCATATGCAGTGCTCTTAAATTTTTTCCTTTGTATTTATGCGTTATTATGTTGTGCATCATTTCACACAAATTCATAAAATCAGTTCACAGTTTCTGAGAAATCCGTGATTTTATGCATGTAAAGATAATTTTGGACATGAGTGTATTTAACACATATATTGGGCGTTGTGGTCTCCCTTGTCTCAGTCCATCTAGAGCAATACTAGACATCAGAATAACAAATGGATGCCGTCATGGCTCAGTGCGCTAGTTGAGTTGAGGCGGTGCAGGTTCGATTCCTGTCAGGTGCATTACTCCCTGGTTGTATCTCTCTCTTCTGTGTCATTAAAAACTTCCATTCTGTGTGTCTATTACTTGATATTGTGTGTAAACGGGTGGCTAAATCGGACTGCTACAGAGATGGCTCCCAGATCTTATGATCAATAGCAGAAGCTCTCTACCCATGACTGGGATAAGACAGAATAACAAATGAGATAATAGTTATATACCTTACCAACTTAATATAACCTAAAATATTTTAGACCTAGCCCTAGTCCTTTTTATGGACACTAGACGTCCCACCACCCTTGAAAACATTAAGATTTCCAACTTAAAACAATTCCTACATTCGTTTCGTATACAATGACTTCTATTTTTGCATAATATTTGAAAATGAAATAAATTTCAGCGAGAACAGAAATCATGTTGTGAAATGTTTTTTCATGTAATCATTCATTCGCTGCGGATAGGTTCCTGGTTTTGTGATTCACAGCGGTTGAATACTGAATACGGATCATTGAATACTGAATACGGATACTGGAAAGCCTTGACCTTTAAGTGATTTGCACATCTTGCATATGGTGTCCTGATCGGAACAAGTTCGTTTTCACGTTGTGCTGAATCGACAAGATTATAGACTAGACACAAGATGATAATTTCAATTAGTTATACAATTTTTGCGTTTGAGAAAATCAAGCCAAGAAATAATATGTAGATATGAGTGTAAAGGAAGAGACAAATAAAACATTCATTGCCGTTGTGAAAAAAGGAAAGAGGCAACTTGAATTATTATAAAATATACAAAATTAACCTCTGAGGTCTCTGAAGTAGTGTGCTTTTACCCCACAATACACACAATGGCTAAATAACCAAAAATATTGGCTGAAAGATAATAATAGAGTCATAAGAAACAATCTATTGGTCAAGAAGATCAAAACTGGTTAGAAATCACGTATTGAGGACTGCAGGTTACAGAACGGATACATACGATGAATCCCTCAGAGAGTTAAAATGTTTCGTAACATGAATTTCCCATTACAATATTATACTCTATACTTTATTATTACATAATCCATCAAATATAAAAATTATCGTATATAAAAATTATGAATTTCAATCCAAGTTATAAAAATTAAAAAAGTTACTACTTACCGTTAATCTGAGACTCGGATAAACCCTTGTGCGCATTCTGAAAGAGGTAAAAGTTATTGAACATGCGACCTTGATATGGGTATTACAAAAAGTTGCTGAAATTTAATACATGTCCGCCAAAGTTTTCCAAGTTATGGCTCACTTATTCGGAAAAACGGACGTCATATTTCACCTCTAGTAATTCATTTATTATTTTAACTTAAAGAATTTTAACACTTGTTTAAAAACAACGAAATTTATTTCAATAGAGACTGGGCGTAGTAAAATTGTTATAAATTATAACTTTGTGATTTAAGTGACTTTCTTAAATGTGTAAGACTAACAACAAAATAAACCATGATTTTAAGTTGTAATTATAATAAAGGTTGACAACCGTAATCGCGATTGTAATAGAGGTTGATAAATGTAATAAATTTGAGCAAAGAGATGGAGAAATGAAATCACATAGTAATCACAAAAAAAAAGGAAACTTGAATAGTAAATAAATATATCAGTAACCAACAAGCATACAATATACATATACAATATCATTTACGTAATTTTAAAATCCTGTTACGCTTGTTTATCATAAATGTGCTTTAGTATTCAATGTATAAGTACTCAGACTTTTTATACGTCACTAAATTATTTGCTTAATTGAATCTGCTTAGCTACAGAACATTTTTAAAAAGTAGCAAATAGAATTCAACTATCAGACTGTTAATGTACTTTTAGGAGCAAAACAATAGAAAATTAATAATTTAATTAGTTATTAATATTTGCAAATAAAGCTATTCGTGGAAACAATATTTTTAAGGTTTTTAATTAATCAAAATTTTGAGCTATGAATCTTAATGGAATTGAGATGAATTTGAGAATTTTTGATTCTCAAATTCATCTCAAAATTGGAAATGAAAAAGTGTGCAAGCAATAGTTTCCTTTTTTTCAAAAGGCCGTACATGATATCGCATTATTTTCATCAATTACATCGTGTAAATTGGGAAGAATTCACTAGTTATTAAGTAAAAGTATAATATAACAATAAATACTTTCAATATAAACTAATTTGTCACAATCAATTGTAAAGGATTTTCATGGATTAAATGAAATAATATAAAACTAACTTTCAATAGTTAGTAATTTTCAAATATTTTTGAAGAATAGCTACCTGACAAAAAGTTTTTATATGAGACAAAATAACAACATTATTGATTGATATAATAGGCTTTCAATCACCACACACACACATCTAGAATTCTGTCCACATACTTCAAAGTTAAGTTCTAAGGTATTACAGTCATTTTTCACAAAAAAACTTTGTTTTAGAATAAAATGGACGCCAAAATATTTGTATTTGAAAAATCAAATAAGCATGCATTTAGGCAGTATATTTACTTATAAAAAATCAACGTGTAGTCTTAATCTTTAATGATTGCATTAAAATTTAAGCGAATTTTATGTTTCCCTGCAAAAGTAAAAAAGAAATAAAGTTTGTAAACAAACCTTCGAATAAGAAGCAGATGGAGATTCATCATCAACAGTTTCGGTTTTTAATGTCACTTTACCTAATTTTTCAACACTCATTGGAACGTCTTACAACACAATCGCTTTACTAAGAAATAGTTTCTAATTCTAAATTATCAAGGCAATTAATAGAACTATTTTCAGACGTAATTCGCCAAGAGCATTTGGTACACGAAGAAAAGAATGAATTCCTGTTAGTACTGTATTATAATCAGAACTCGAGACTGTTTCGCTTTGTATTCCACACCTAATTTCCGATCTTCATAATCTGATTCGTTTTTTGCATGCGAAAACTCATTGAACTAATGTTACTTCTTCTAAACATTGAGATCTGATCTTTAAATCAAACCATCAAATGCCGTTCGTTCTCAGCTCTGATTGGTCGATGATAGGTAGTTGAATAATTATTCACGATCTTCAAGGTCTCAATTTGGTAAACAATAAGCAAATGATTCGATTTTCACATATTCCAAACTGAGAAAATAGAGACCCTAAACCGATATTAAACTCTTTTATTTAGATAAAAAATTCAAGGTATTCCTTGAGAAACGGGTCACGAAGTTATCAAACGGAGCTCTAAAGGATTATTACAAAACCAATGACACTACGGGAACACTTGCGTGAGAACTATGTCTGCGATGTGTAAATGGAACGCAAACCACATAATCCATTAAAGTGCTGACGGAAGACTGAAAGTGAAAGAGTTGGATGGGGGCTTCGACTATTGAAGTTTAAATATTCGTCATTCAGAGACTTCCTTCCAAGACTAGATGAAACAGGAATAGCAATCTACTTGGCAAGACTAATATTTCAAGAACGGAAGAATAAGCTTTCGGAAGGTGATGGTAACGCGGGCAGACATAACCTGGAATTCAAAACTCTGCCAGCCATAAATACATTGCAGCGTCTTGTCATTCGAGTTTTTGGAAGACACTCGACTAAACGCACCGGAACGGGGGTTGCTCATTTATTTCTTCTGACATTATCACGGCCAATGAGTTTTGCTCGCGGACGACATAATGAAATCCTTTGGTTTCGTGCCGAAAGAATAAAAATCTCGTTAGAACAGGGCTCGTACCAACCGCTTTACCTGTCTGGAAGGGTTCCAGTATTAAAAATTCAAAAAATGAGTGATTGATAATTTTTTTGCAAGTGTCTTCCGAGAATCTTTCATTAATCACAAGCGAAATGGCGACTGTTTTCCTCGCCGGGCTATGAAATATCTTTCATCACTTATGGGAAACAATGATCACTCACCAAACAATACGTCTTAATTAGTAACACAACATTCAGTGAAATTAATAAACACTAATTTTTTGTTTCATGTATCGTTAACACGTTTATTAATGACAAATTTTTTATAGTACCTATATCTCTCTGGGCAGAACAGCTTCACAACCCTACGAAACAATTTTAAAATTTCATAAAATTCTATAGATTTCTATAGAGAAACGAAATTTCCTTTCTATAGAAAAAATTCTACAGAATTCTATAGAAAAACGAGCTCTGATTCTATAGAAATGTATTTGTACAGGAAAGATTTATCTCAGTGAAATATAAAATGTTCCTCAAAAACTCACTATTAACTAAAAAAATAAATTATTAAATAAATAAAACTTAAATTATTAAATTATATTTATACACTCAGATTGAGAAAGATCTGATAAATAAAATTACACAACTTTTAAGTTTCTATGAATTCTATTAAAATATTTTTACAACAAAAACACGTTTTTACACAAATAACTGAAAAATAATAAATGCTAAAAATGGAAATACGGCTAATCTCTCAAACAATAGATGTTACGTATTCCTTATTGCATATTATAAAAATCATATTTCTGTTAAAGGTATTGAGAGCAGATTTTACAAGCATATTCGAAACTTTATAAGATGGTTCAATTTTTTAGTCCCAATAATAAACTTTTCTTCAAAAATTCATGCCTTTTGTTTTAATTTAATTTTTAATCAATACTGGTAGGATACATAATTTTTAATTTATTCAATATTTTACTGTCATTAATGACTAATTTTATGAAAGAGCTTGCATAAGGAATATAAAACGCAGAAATATTTTGATTTATAAGTCTTCTGAAAAATTTTAAATGCTTTTTTAAAAGATTTTTCTCACTAAAAATACAATTACAAGAAAAGTATGTACATCTTTTCATTTACCAACCAAATTTAAAATCAAAGATATTTGGAGAGGTTTGTTTCCCTACAATATCAAGGTCTCACGAATGTTTTTGATAAATTAAGTAAAAATAAATACCAGAAAATTAATATTTTTCAAATGTAAATCAACCCCAAAAAATTTAACTGTAAAAAATATTTGATATTTTAAACGAATTTGAAAAAACAAAAATATATTAATTGTGGGAAATAAAACTCTGGAAATGTAATTCAGAATTGTACAGAACCTTTTTAAAGGAACACTTAATTTTGACATTTTAAATTTAAGAATTAGGTTAATACAGTCAGAATTCTTAGATTCCAAACCATAGCCAAGGTTTCACTGAATAAAATATGATTTCAACATATATAGAAAAGTACTATATTTAGTTCGACAGCCTATTCGAAATTCAAAATATTTTTTTCACTCAAAATCCTCGTATTTTTTAAGTCAGTGACAACGAATCAAAATCCTAAAAGCAATGTGCTTGGGGCTTCCAAGTACCAAACATCAAATATTATAAACAGAAAATCTAACGTTGAAAGTAAAACAAAGGACGCCTATCAGTTGATTTCATTACAGTTCCATTTTTGAAGGACTTTCCGATTCCGAACAGAGGTTAGTTCTAAAACATAGAATCTTCTGTGATAAAATGTACAGAAGTGTAATAAGAACATTCTTAAACAAAACAATTATGACAAAGTGGTTAATAAATAATAGATGGGTTTTCAAGTTAAAAATTGAACTTATATTTAAAATTTTTCAAAAACGAAACTAGTTCCATAGAATTCTAAAAAGCAGAATTATATATTGAAACATTTTCGTGATTTCATTTGTAAAAATAATTCCAATGTCATTGATGCATAAGTTCGGATTCAATTTTGAGGCTTTGAACAATACGAGAATGCTAGTTCTTCGAAAAGAAGTACTGGAGTTTCAAAAAAGGACTTGAATGGGAGCCATTATTCAAAGACTTTTGAGAATCACAAACATCTTAACCCTTTATGATTATAAATGCGAAAGAAAATAAATACCATAGTTTTTATCCAACGAATTGCCGATGACACATCACAGCGTGTTAAAGTCAATTGCAGTTCTGGAAAGGCTTGACTGTGGCCAGTGGGCGCAACACGACTGCTAACAAGATGCAGCAATACCTGGTGTCATTCGTCCTCCAGCCAAAGGGAAAGAATTGCAGCTGTCGCGGAAGAATGACATCTTCCCAAGAATGAAAAGGAAAAATAAAATATTTTCATTGCTCCTTATACCAGGAGGAGACGTTAGTGCCACCGCCTACAGCAAGTGGTACCATTTAATTTTAGCTCTCACAGCAAACTGTGGGGAGGGTAAAAAAAACCCGGCATAGCGATATTTTCCACCGATTCAAAATGGAGCAGTCAAGAAGTTTCTAAATAATGGGTGCCTCCATTTTTATTATTCTTGGTGGGGTTTCAAGTTATGGCTTGCTCCGCGCTTTTCCTTAATTCCTCTGCGACAAGCAAAGGGTTTGGGCTTGTTGATGGATAGATTTGGAAAAGGACCCTTGGGAAGATTTCAAGTTTGCAACCTTTTAGCAAAAAGGAAATAGAAAGGAGTGATTGTGAAATTTCTTTCAGTTTTTGAAAGTGTGTTTTTTGAAGAACTTTGGAACAATTCTGTATGTGTGCACATATCAATCAAAAAGATAGCTGACTGCGTTGACAAGTGAACAGACTCTTGACAAATTGACTGACTTCCACAACTAATGAGCTGTTAATTCCTCTAAAAATTTTTGCGATTAATAACGCTTTTTCTTTCAAAGATATACACCTTTGATGAGTATTTGTAGTTATTTTTTTCAATTCAGGTATATTTCTAAATTAAAAAGCAATATTCAAGTAACCTTATTTCTGAGACGGTTAGAAACAATAAATCAAATCAACATGGTACATCTTTAATAAACATTCTAAAACAGTGTAATAAGTAAATTATTAAATTAAAGATTTTCTACGAATGATGAATAAAAAACAATTTCTGTTATCATTCTATCACAATGTCAGTGAAAGTAATTATCTCGTATCGATTACTTTAGCTTTATTCCTTACTATGAAAAGGTTAAATATATATCATAAAGTGATATATATTTAACCGAGTCAATTGTTAAAATAAAACGTATACTTTAAAATTATAATTTGTTTTATTTCCCGACCCTTGAGTTTCTTATTTGCCTTCGTTTGCCTTAGGTTGTTTTTCTATTTTATCGATATTATTTGCGTATTACTTTCAGAGATTTTTATGTTTGTGATTTTTGAAAGTTGTTGCATCTCGCAACAAACCCTTTCAAAGAGGAATAAAGTTTTCTTTTGTATATCCTTACTAAATTTCGTAAGCTCGTTGCAGAAAATGGCGACGTTATACACTCATGTCCAAATTTATCTTTACATACCCAAAATAATGATATTCCATGAAATATCCAATCGATGTAATCCATTTTTGCAGGGAATGTGTGAAAGACAAGCCTAATTAGCATTCCAATCAAAAGTGATTAAACGGTTTCTGATATGCAAATCAAGGCGTTACGTCATCCGACGGTGAATCAAGCGCTTTGCGCAAAATGAACATCTGAGTGAATTTCTGCAATACAGCTTTTGATTTCAGTGTGTAAGGACTCAAAACGGTTTTTTATGGCTCCGAAGTATCATTTGGAAGAATCTCTGAAGTGGAGAATTATCGGCCGTTTAGAAGCAGGGCAGACAATCATGGAAGCAGCGAGATGTGTGAATATTTCAAGATAGACAGTCTCTACGCTATGGAAATAATTTCAGAACTCTGGAACTGTTGTAAGGAGGACTGGACAAGGTCGTAAACGAATAACAACTGCTTCTCAAGATCGATATCTGGTAATAGCTGCCCGTTGTAACAGGAAATCTACTCTCGCAGTTAGGTTCAGAGGTTGCAGCCGCCATTGGAACTGTTGTATCACGGCAAACTGTATACAGAAGGCTTAATGAAAAAGGCCTTTATGCCAGAAAGCCAAGGTGTTTCACTGTCTTCACAACAAAAGAGGGATCACTTTAATTGGTGCAAAGAACATCAGAACTGGAGTGAACACCAATGGACCCATGTTCTCTTTACTGATGAGTCGAGGTTTAGTTTAACATCTGATTCTAAATGTGTTTACATCTGGAAGGAGTTAGGAACGCGAAATCTTCCTTCGAACATTATGTAACGTGACCGTTTCGGTAGTGCAGGTGTGATGGTTTGGGGAGGAATAATGATCGATGGACGTACGCCCCTACAAGTTTTCAACAGCGGATCTGTGACCGGCCAGAGATATCGGGATGAGGTCTTAGAATCTTATGTAAAACTTTTCAGCGGTGCATATGGATTTGACTTTTTATTTATGGATGATAATGGCCCACATCGAGCAAACCTCGTTGACGAATTCCTTGAAAGTGAAGGCATTGAGCGAATACCGTGGCCAGCAAGATCTCCTGATCTGAACCCGATAGAGAACGTATTGGACTACCTTGGAAAAGCAGTTGCACGGAGACATCCCCCCTCCTAGAGATATAAATGCCCTGAAGACCGCATTGCTGGAGGAGTGGAACTTAATTCCCCAAACTGTGGGTAACAACATTATTGACAGCATTAAAACACGTTGTGATATGTGTGTACACGTCAGGGGAGATCACATTCCATATTAAATTCATAAGCCTTAATTTTTTCTGAGTTATTCTTTTTTTCTGAACTCTCCTTGTCCACATATTGCCATTTTTATTGTTTCATGCTACAGTTTTTTATCATATGCAGTGCTCTTAAATTTTTTCCTTTGTATTTATGTGTTATGATGTTGTGTATCATTTCACACAAATTCATAAAATTATACTTCACAGTTTCTGAGAAATCTTTGATTTTATGCATGTAAAGATAATTTTGGACATGAGTGTAATTTTTATGTTGCTCATCCCACAAAACCGGCAACTTTCCGTTGCATCTATGACCTCTGTTGTAGCGTTCGCGCGAGTTCGACCTCGCGATTGATGTTTCAATTTGTTTTCATTTTATTATTTATTGCGCGTGCAACTTTCCCCCGCAGTTTTGGTTTTATCTTTAACCGGAATTGGAATCCTGAATTGGAAAAGGGGGTTAGTTTTCAGATCAGAGTTTGTGAGTTTCAGAGCAGTCGGTGTCCTGTAAATAGGCAGTTTTAATAAATGTCTTGTTTGGTTTTGTAGTCTTGAATTCCAGTGTAGCTTCTACATGCACTATTTCACAATTCAGTCTACTTTAGAAGTTTATAGGACTACTTTAGAAATTTATTCTTACGTAGAATCAGCGGTGGACAGCCTCCATTTGATTATGAAAAAGGTCATTGGAAACTTCATTTTCTAACTTTGAAGCCGTTACCCCCCTTTCTTGACGCAGACCTACGTCTTATGGTGCGATGTGATTAGCGGTGGACACGACGAAATTGTGTGACCGATTTCAAGTCTTTATAACTCTGGAGTCATCGGTGGTAATAGAGCTAGTATGATTTGATAAAGCATTGGTGACATTTAATGACAATTATGAGTGGTGAGGGATCAATGGCAGTTTGTGACAACAGGTCGAAGGGTTGACCATTTTTGTGCTCTGCGCAGCCGCAAGTATACAAGGCAGGGCATGAGTAGTTTCACTTTTTTTACGTGAATACGTCTTTAAAATCAGAGCAGTACTAGGGGGCACGCATTAAAAAGTCTAGCATTACAACTGTTTTGTCTTATGATTTCAGAACAAGAAACATCAAGAAGATAAATAAAGCGTCGTGTAGATAAAGGATATCCGTACCTGACATGACCTTCGGACGAGTGGCAAGCGCATTGGGGGTGGGGAGGGGTTTCGAAGGGGTGGAAATTCTACGTTGTTGGGCGAGCTTTGGGCCAGTGTAACTTTGGATTGCGTGTAGTAAGGACTGAGTAAGTGGTGTCATTCGAAAGCTACCAAACTAAACTGCAATAACATGCCTTTAATCAATAAAATTATCTTTCAATATTAATATCAACTACACTTTAATCGTTCAAACTGTAAATTAATTGTTGAATATTCACAATAAACAATTGTTCAAACTTCCTATGTCTTCTTCATTCCTTCCACAATCCAACATACGTCCAGAGTATGCACGTCAAAACTACGGTTTGTGTCCTCGACACAACCTGACAATATTTTCTTTTTGTACGAGTTTTCGCTTACTGATATGACAAATTTGTTCCAAGAAAAAACTCTATTGAACATGGTGTGTTTTAATCTCTAAATTGATCGCTTTCAAAGTTTTCGAAATACCTGAATATTATTTTTTTTTCATATTATTTCTGCATGACTATACTAGTGACCTACTATTTCTTCGTGAAAAATACCTTGATGTAAGAGAAATACTATTATTCCTAGACTTAAGATCCGAAATAAACCCCAACCCTACGCAACGTCTTTCTAATCTGTCTCGTAAATTGACAAACGAGATATTTTCGTTGTTAGAAACAACAAATACTTTTGCAAGAGCTGATGTACAACCGACAGAATTCTAATTCATGCATTCGCTGAAGCTCGTGAGGCCAGACCACAAAACACGAGGAGTTCCCGTTTGCTCCACTTACGTTGACACTATAAAAAGAAACAAGTTGCTTTTTTTTCTATTAAGTTCCCATTCATTGCACTTCGAAGCTAAGAAAAATTCTGTTGCAGAGCTTATGTTCCCATTTCATTTAACGAAGTCTCCAAGACAGTATTTAGGCTATGCGGTGAATTCTTGTAAAACAACTTGTAGGAGAACCTGTTTATTGACTTTATTACCCAGATTTTCAAGATCTGCCAATATAAGAAAGAGTTGTATATAGATTCCAAGTATAATCATATGCTCGAAAAGTTATAATAAAGACATTGATATTTTCTATATCTAGAATAAAATTGCTTATCACGACAAATTGGTACTAGTGGTTGACTTCTCATTCCAGGCCCCTCACCTAAACTACAGGCTTCGATCCTAAGTTAGATGACGCTTAAAGGTAGAATTCTAGCTAACGGTGCGCGGATGCAAATTTTTGTTTCCAAGCTAATGCCAAATGTAATGATTATAGTCCATCATCAGCGAGTTGGTATTTGAATCACGTGATTTTGGACGAGTATTCGTCAAATTTGGGGCTGGTTAAAAGAAAGTAGTGCGTTCCCACTTGGTGTCTAGCCTGGTTTCTGTTCCCAGTTTACGTTCGTTGCCGAAGTCACAACAGCGTTTTCGAGTTGGCGAAACAAATAACAACCTAAGGTGATCATGATATATGATTTTGAGTGTAGCAGCACTCTTCCCTTACGAGCTTTGCCACCTTTGTGCAAATGAGCTTTTCCAAACTCGTGTGCCTTCTCACCAGAGTCCGCACTTTAGTATTGCCAAAAAACGTCAACTTGGCGAACTTTGGCGACCGTACCAATTACTAGAGTCGAACCCAAATATATATTCCAAGTACTTATTGTTTACCTTGCACAACTACATTATTTCCCCTTTTTTTTGCACTTGGCCATGTTTGGCCCTAGCGCTATTAAAATTCAACAAAACAACCAACCTTTGCATACTTTTATTTAAAGATAGAATGAAGGACGTATAACCTTTCGAACTTCAAAAACAGGCTACAAATCAAAGCACAAAACAACACATTTTCCGAGATCCCTCTTTCCCTTGGGACCTCTGTATTCAGACATCCTTCCTCCTATGTGAGAAGCCTGATTCCAGTAAGTTCCAGCAATTCTTAATATCATTCCTAAGGATTCATCAGCACCTATCCTTCAATTTGATTTATTTCTTTCGGTCATTTTTGCTTCACAGGGGATGATTAGATAAAGACATACGTCTTTAAGTAGATTCCGAAGCACTATAAATATCCATACCTTCACCGGGATTTGAATCCAGAGCCTGTTGAACAGAGGGCCAGAGAGCCAATTACTAGGCTACCAGTCCGCAACCATCCTTTGGAAAACTGGACCTCTATTTGGTCAAACAACAATAAAATATTTATGGCTCGATTTGATAGTGACACAAAGTAGGTTGTATATATCCAGATTCTAAATGAATCCAATTGATTTTTGCCTTTGTTGCATTGCAAAGGGGACAAAATCCATACAGAGACCAAATGAGATTTTAGACATGTCTTCAACAGTCCTTAAAATATTTCATTGTTATGCTCATTTATCATTTCGATACGCTCACATCAATACTAACTACTACGAAATTAGACTACTAATTTATAAACAAATAATACTTTACTCTTAAAGTGCAGAAGTAGATTTGTGTAACAATCTCTACTTCATCAGAGATTAGAAAAGTAAAGCTAAAAAAGGATTATGGATATTGATATTTTTATAAATGATTTTCAATAAATAGGAACGTTCCATTTCAATCTAAAAATATTATGACTATTGATATGCAGAATTTTTATGTTTTAGAAAAGTACCAATCGTACTATTACAAAATACAAGCAGATGAAAATAAAATTCAAATTTACTAATCAGATGGTTTTTTAGTTCATGTACAAAATTGTGTTTGATGAATTTTATTTTTATTACTTGGCATCCAAATATTTTAAGATAAGGTACCAAGCATACACGTACTTATTAAACTTGATGGGGAAAGATATGAAAAAGATAATACTTTGCCATTGAAATAAATTCTTTAGCTTTTAAGGGTATTCTATAAACTGAGAATCGTTTTTTTAAGAAAATAAGAAATAATGTAAATAATAACAGTCATATTAACTGAATTTAAGCTTTTTCCAATTTTCACATAAATGTTGTTCACTAATAAAGCAATGAACTCTAATAACATTCTTCGAGTTTTGCGGAATATCTGTTACGATTTTCGATCGATTTTGTTAACTACTTTTTATCAATCTTGTCTTTATCATGTCTCAGATAAAATAACCTTGATCTCTCAATACCAAAAGCAAGTGAAGAAAACAAAACAAACTCCGCTGAGTGCGTTCTACTTTTGAACAGTATGCAATATTATGCCCAAATTATTTGCCTTTTTAGAAATATTATTTAATCTTTATCAATGAAATTAATTATATAAAAATATAAGATGGTGTTGGACTGTTTTCTAACTAAAATAAATTCCATCACATTCTCTCCTTTAATGCTAGGTTGGTAGCCCCTCTCCTTTAATGAGCTGATGTTGATTTAATTGGTAGTTAAGAAGCAAGCATTCATCAAACAAACAAAGGACAAATTGCAGCACCCATGTTATCTCAAACTTTAAAGAGACCTCATTAAGTCGAATGTTTAAAACTCCCTTCAAAGTATTAAAGTGAATGGATACAATTTTACATACACACACTTTCCCCCCTCATGTTGCATATACAAAGATACAATCTAAATTAGAATATTAAATTAAAGGAAACAAAAAGTAAGATAAAGGTAATTTGAATAACAAAATTTCATCTTTTAAATAGCCAAATATTTTGATTGAAAGTTCTGTTAATCTAATGATTGTTACTTATATTTTCAAAAATGTAGACAAAACACTTTCCCGTTGCTAAGCAACTGCGCTTGGTTTTTTAGAATTTATCGGTAGCAAGTTGAATAATTTTCTTAGGGACCTTTTTTGTAATGCAAGCTTGTTTCCCTTAGAATCCTTTCAGAACTTGCTATACAGTTATATTCGTAATCTTGTAGTTTGTGAATTTTTCTAGTCTTTCTGTTCTGATTGTATATTTAATTTACAACTTTTTTTGGAATTTAACGTATCAGAATTCTGGTTGGCATTATGTCCTTCTGTTGCTGCTATAGCCTGGTACAATAAAAGTTCTTGTAAAAAGGTAAATAATTTATTTAGAAAGTTGATTAATATTTTTGTATTTATTAAACTTTTGAAGACATGGACTGCTGATTTGATACCAGAATAGTCATTCTCCTATACCAACAAATATTTGTATGTTCTCTTTTTATTCATTCTAAACAAGTAATATTAATGTCTGCCTGAAACCAAATCACATCACTATAACAAACTATGAAATGAATATATTGCAATGTACACAATAAAGTAAACACACAGCTGTACAAAAATCACATGATCATGGAGATTGAGGAAAAAATTATTTAGAATGCCATTCCATGCACTCTCTAAAACTTAATTTTATTAGTGCTAATTTAGTAACTTCAATATAAACTAATCTTGAGTACGTGGTCTTGCAACTGAGATTCTAATTTATGTTGCCATTATTTAAATTAAAATAATGCAAAAATTTAAAAATATGCATTCTCAAAGTGAAATCCATTTCAGTGGATACATTGACATAAGAGAATATAACACAGCTGACAGACTGGACAAGGAGGTTTCTTCCGATGCTTTTAAATTGCCTGATTCTTATTCACAAATGTTCTCCAAAACAAAAATTTCAAATAATTCAATATGAAAATTCCTCCCAATAATGACTGTTATCCGGGAAAAATTCCGGGTCTATCTTCGTATTAAAAAGAGGAAAAGGACTCGAACGGCTTCATCTAGATTGCGAAGTGGGCACGTTAGAAGTGTGAAATTCCTGCATGGTAAAAAATCTTTTCCGATTATTCCTAAATGCAAGAGGGACGCCTATAGCAATCATATTCTTTCTTTATAGAATGAACCTTTCAACGTATTCTAGAATCCTGATAGCATTAAAATTTCTTTGAGAACGAATCACTTGTTGAACTTGATCTAGCAGGCGTCTAAACCAGGAGGAATAAGAGACAGCCAATATAATTTTAATTCTATTAGGGATTTTAAGTGTTCGCTAACAAGACACCGGAAGACAAGAATTTACTTCTTGTTATAGTCTTGGAAAAGTGTTTAAAACAATTTACAATAGAAAACAACTTTGACCTTGTCACAGAAGTATCTTTCAGTGTTACGCGTGTGAAGTGAATGTGCTTTTATACACTATCTTTAGAACACAACCGCTTAAGAGTAAATTCTTCTCTTCTTGTAGCAATCGTATTGTTATTCGAAAAAAAAGACGAAGCTGTTAAGTCATCTCACAAACGTCTGGGAGAGCACAAAACAAGACAGAGGACACCTTTTCTTCCTTTGCCCATGTACAAAAGTCATTAAGAAAGCTTGGTAGGTAGTTGGTAGTTGAATTGACATCGCACTGGAGCAACACAACGGGCAATTGGCGACGGTCCGGGATTCATCCCGAAGGATCCGAGGACAGCACTTTGTCATTTTGAACCGCGGTCAGATCATAAAGAAAGCTTGGACTTGCTCTAGTTTTTATGCATAGTCAATAACTAATTGCAATACAAATTAATATTAAGAACAATAAAACTTTTAAAAACTAATATGGTACGAAGAAGCATATTAAATCCTAATAATCTCCATTTTAAGTATGCAAATTTTGTTTTAGACAGGACGGCACCAGCCTCATTGGTCCCAGAACCCAAAAGTATAGCTCCGCTTGTAAGGATTTTATTTTCATTCTTTTTGCTTATCAAAAGAAAATTTGCAGATTAACAAGTGTTTTTCTTCGATGGGGAAAAACTTTTGTTAGAAACCTACCATGATACAAAAAACACATAAAATGAGCATTTATTTCACGCCGTGTTTATTTATCTGAAGATCTATTCTTCGAGTAATCTTAGAAAGGTGAAGATTCTTTAGCGTTCAAAAGATTATTTGAAGAGCCTTTTAGAAGAAACACGTGTGATCCCATCTTCACTTATCATCACTAGGAAAAAAGAACAAAGTTCACGATCACTTAAGATGAGAACATTGTCAAATTTGTTGAGTCTAAATGGTGGGGAACATACCCAAAATTTGTCACTTTTAATTCAGTTCAGGGCCCCCACATATGGTGAATCACCAGTATCATGGCACAGGGGTACAGAAAATGTGAAAAGCTTTCTTACCGTAATGTGCAAGAGCTATAAACATCTTTGCTGTGGTGTTTATAACAATAAAAAGGTAGTTGAATTGGTTGGTAGATGAATTTACTCGCACTGAAGTAACACAGGGGGTTATTGGCGACAGTGATCAATCCCGAAGAGAAAGGTTCGAGGACAACACCTCGGACCTTTGAACCACGGTCAGATTATCTGAACTGGCACCCCTCTCTCCAAACTTCCACAATTCGAGGCCACGACAGATTTAACGTTCAACAGCCCCACGTACACGATGGTCTTTGGTTGGATCGAGTTTCGAACTATCTACCCTCCGGTTGCTAATCCGCGACTCTGCAAACTGGGCTATCAGGGCTGCCAATTGTATAAAGGAAAACGAGAGATATATTTGTGCAAGTTAAACTGTACTGGGACCCGGAATACAGATGGGACCGATTTAGTCTGCAGAGCCCTAATTCTTACTCGTGTAGGGGAATTGCGATCACCTAAACAAAAATTGCTATAAATCAAAGAAATTTTATTTTATTAACGTGAAACTGGGGAATGTATAATTAAAATATATTTAAAAGAACATTATTAAAAAGTAATTATTTAAGAAAATGAAATAAGAATGTAAAAAAAAGACAAGAAAAATGAAAAGAAGCATTGATAGGCATTTCCGATCCAATGAGGGTAACACCGGTCACGCAATGGGTAATTCCGATCAGATAACAGTTTCATCTAAATCCCATTTTATGCAAATCACAAACATAGTCATCTGGTGTATCCCATCATCTGGTGCTCATGGAATGTGCCCATCTATACCAAAGATCACCTTCTTTCCCACAAACTAAACAAGTGTTCTCGTCGAATTCATTAAGATTGTCATCATCGTACACAATATCTTCAGTCTTCACTTTCCGATGTTTCAAACGAAAGTTGTCTTTGAATTGCCATCTTACTTTTGGAGCCTGCTTTATACTCCTTATTGTTAGTCTGGCTGTACTAATTTCTTCTGTTTTTTTTCTCAGTCACTACATTGCTATCCTTCGAGTGACATTTTCGGTTTTCTTCCTGAACCAACATTTCTTTAAGGGGAGTAGCTGTCAATATTTCTGAATGTTGCTTCTTTCGGGACCCATTTGACTGGTGAAACATCTGTTACTTGCAGTCTGAGATGCTGAAGTAGAGGGCTGCTCGAGGTCAATCGATGGTTGGTCTGTCACTTCTTTGTTTTGGGAAACAGTCCTTAACTCATCCATGTCTGAGGCAGGCGTATCTTCTACAGGCACGACTTGTCCTCCAAACGGTCCTGAACGAACTGATCGGAATTTCCCCACTGGCATCCATTTTCATTTTTACGCTCATTGTCATAATACAGGGATGTCAAATGAAATAGGGCTATTATATCAATAAGAACATCGGCTTTTATATACTATGATTAACCAAGATATTTATAAAACAATTTTTGTGACTTACCTTCCATTGACAGACGCACAGAATTATAACAAAACCTCCAAAAATCACAATACCGATACAGTACAAAATGTCCAAGCTTGAACTGTTCTTTCACTGCTAGAATAGAGTCAACACGTCACCTCCCAGATGACAGCATCTTCTAGGACTCTTAAATACGAACATAGCGCTAAATATTTGGTGATCGGCATTACCCTTTGATCGGAATTCCCCCTCCTTCCCTACTTAGGGACAAGCACATATTAAATTTGTCATGGCGTCAAATGTACGGTGTGGAGGTTTGGAGAGTGGGGTGCCATCTCAGGTATTGTCCTTGTGACCTGACTGTGGTTCAAAATGTCCTCGTATCTTTCCTTTCGGGATTCATCCCCGACCTTTGCCAATAACCCGTTGTGCTGCTCCAATGCGATGTTGCTTCAACTGCCTACCTACTCTAATTCACTCTCTCAGAACTCATAGTTCACCTATAATTATTTTTAACTTTGATGAAATCGATAATAAATCACTCCAAGTTCCATGAAAGAAACACGTGAAGTTACAAACTGCTGGATATCATTCTCATTCTGAAAATTTTTGCATCATCTGAAGCTGGCAGGTAAAAAGAAATCGAATATAATAGAGAGAAAATCGAATTCTTGAATATTTTTTGTTCATTGTGCTCCCGTACTTGTGCGTACATACAAATGATGCATACCATGGATTTGCTGTATCTGCGCAAGAGCATTGCTTTATGATAGGCTTTTTCCTGTGCTTTGTTTACATAAAATCCCTTTCGTTGAGTGTGAACTCTATTGAAAATTTCTCCTAATTATCTCAAATCAATTTCGTGCTTATTTAGCATTTGTGGAAATACAAAATCGGTCATATAAAAATTATATTCCCTTTATTAAGGTATCTTTTAACAGGATCATATTAAGCGATCTATAATCGCAATTATGTGATGTTTTGTGCAAAATTTAGAATGTGTGAATGAAATTATAGTGCTTATTTAGGATTTGTGGAAATACAAAATCGGCCATATAATAATTATTTTCCCTTTATTAAGGTATCTTTTAACAGGCTCATATTAAGCGATCTATAATCGCAATTATGCGATGTTTTGTGCACAATTTAGAATGTGTGAATGAAATTTTAGTGCTTATTTAGGATTTGTGGAAATACAAAATCGGTCATATAAAAATTATTTTCCCTTTATTAAGGTATCTTTTTAACAGGCTCATATTAAGCGATCTATAATCGCAATTATGTGGTTTTGTGGAAAATTTATATCTATACACCACTAGTTTTTTTACCAAGATGGTAGGTATTTTAATTAACGTCGCACTGGAGCAACACAATGGACTATTGGCGACGGTCCGGGATCAAAATGGAAGGGAAAGATCTGAGGACAACACCACGTAAATTTGAACCACGGTCAGATGACGAAGAGGTCGCATTTGCGCTGGCACCCCATTTTCCGAACTTCCACACCACGTCAACGTGAGTACATTTGAGGCCACGACAGATTTAACGTGCACCAGCCCCCTTTGTACTCGACGCTCTTTGTTGGATTCGAACTCGTAACTCTCCGGTTGCTAATCCGTTGCTCTTCCAACGAGTTTACCACGACTCAAAGACCCGATAGAGTCTGCTATGTTAAAGTCGTTGAAATTAGTTGATCTATCGATCTACAAAAATATATTTCAAATTATAGTCAACTTTTCACTCATATGGTAGCACCTTAAACTTTGATATGGAGCATCGATAATTTTGAGTATATTAAAATTAAGCTTAGTCGGATATCGCAGTTGTGATAAACCGTTACTTTACGATAAGATAGTTATCTGCCAACTTTTAGGGCTTGTAATAATCCGAAATAAGAGTTAAGATTAAATCAATTTCCTGGTATAACACTTCATTTTTAAATTCTTAAATACCTAAAAATGTTGAAGTATTAAATATCGATTAGATATTTTTTAACTTAATATTTTAAAGTTTAAGTTTGTTGTACGGCAATACTGTTTATTAATTTTAATTTAGATGTATTAGGATGGAGTAACAGCAGTTCGTAGTGGAAGTGTTTCGTTCAAAGTGCCGTACTTTAAAAAATATATTGTCTGTCTTGAAGCTATTTCTCTACTCCACGATATTTTACATTGGAATGCACATGTATAATAGCCATTTCTTACAGCTTATATAATTTAACTTAGAATCTCAAATAAAGCAGCTCTTTTAAAAGCAACGAAATAAGAGAAAGGCACTTCAGTTACATCCAACTGAAAACCATTTGGTTCTATTGTGTAAACAATTTTTGCTTAAAAGAAAAGTGTAGAATCTGAAGATATCAATCGCGTGCAACCTTATCAGACATCCTTCCACTCCAAACAATGGTTACAGTGAACGGTATAATAGAACAAAGCAGGAACTGAATTAAGAAATAAATCATTGGGTCGCTGTAAAATATCGAATTCAGAAGTATATACCATCATGTAAAGAATAGACAGTGAATCATGTCATTAGAGAGATCTGAGAGTGGACGAGGATATGTCTGTTGTCTATGTCTGTCGCTCACATAAAAATAAATGCGCGGACCATACAAATAATGCGTCCCATTGATTGCGGTACCTGTTTTAGACACCGAGTATGTATCACCTGAATAATATAATACAGACCTATGGGATTATTGCTATACAGCTTATACTTGAAATTCTAGCATTCCATGGAGAGAAAAGTTAGTTAAATATAGAAATAATTTTTGATTATTATTTAAAATTTATTATTGTTTTATGATTGATTTGCTAAAGTAATTTTACCACAAAAATACATGTTCAACTTGAACAAAAATTTTACCTTAAATTATGAAAGGTGTAAATAAATATTAAAAACTTCAGAATAAAAATGACTCGAAACTGTTGGAGCATCATTTTATCGTTGGTTAAATTCGGTTTCATGGCGCAATTGGAGCTATATTTGGCCAAGCTTCGCCAAAGTCAAATAAATGGTAGGTATGTATTTAATTAACGTCGCACTGAAGCAACACAACGGGCTATTGGCGACGATCCGGGATCAACCCCCAAAGGAAAGATCCGAGGACAACACCACGTGATTTTGAACCAGTCAGATGATGAGATCACATCTGAGCTGGCACCCCACTCTCCAAACTTCCACACCACGCCAACGTGAATCTAAATGGACATGCACACACTAGGAAAGGTTTGGTGACACAAAAGAAAGAAATGCTACAGGAAAGAATCGAACCTGACAGGAATATTATTTTATAAAAACCGTGAATCTTTCACACACAAATGTATTCAGTCGAAATTTAAATTGAAAAATTCTTTAAAAATAATAATAAAAAGCGAATTTTGAACCGTAAAACACATTAATGAATCTACATGTAAAAAGGCTTTAAAAATGTAATTTTCCTTTCTTTGTTAACCCTCCAGGCCTCGACGAGATATCTCGCCATTAGCAAAGCTGGCCAGATTTTGATGGACGAGATATCTCGTCATTAAAAAACTGACCAGATCTTAATCTCGTCATGATAAAAAAATCAGCAATATCTCGTCGTTAGAAAAATTGGTCAGATCTTGATGGACGATATTAAATATTCGTTATTCGAATTCAGGAAAAAGGATTATTTTAACAGTAAAATAAAATATTAATGCATTTAATTACTTACTCTACAATTCTTGGTTCACAGATAAATGGTATTCTTCATCACAAAGATTATATGGATAATTCTTGATTATACAGAAAATTCTTAATTGCATAGATAATTCTTGATTACACAGATATTTCCTGATTACATAATTTTAGTCTTGTTCTGTTATCGATTTTTGTAGTTTTTTCGTGACATTCTTTTTAAAAAATCTTTTATGCAGTCACTGCTGTTTAATGAATGAATTTTCACTGCCTAACAAAAAGCGGTGAACAATTTCTAAGCCAGCAATAGCTTCTTTCGAAGAAGGCACGCTTTTTCCTACGGAATCTTCATTTATTCTTTCTTCTTCACTCTCTTCTACAATTTCGGAGTCACTTAATGTTTCTGATAAAAGAATCCGCTTGCCCCTTAAGTTTCCAAAATTTGTTCGTCTTAACCATGTAACCCGAATTCTTCTTAAGGTATACACTAGAAATCACGAAAATTGACCAGAATATCTATTTTGTTTTTATTGCTTCAAAATATTTCCCAATTTCTGAGCTTTTAATCGAAATACTTTTGTAGTTACAAATGTTTTTCGTTAGGTACTGTCACTAGTACAAATACGTATGTTTTCAAAACTTTAAACTCGATTTCTGAAGAACTGTATTTTTACAATACGATGCTTTCTTCAAACAGTGATAACTCAACAATGAAATGATGTATTATAAATATTTTTCTATAATTATAATTTTTATAATACAGTGCATGTTCTGAATCAAACTCAGTTTTTAGTTAAGAAATTAGTTTTTAGTCGATTTTTTAATGTTAAAATTCCTGAAAAAATCTTGATTTTTTTTCTACTTCCTTGGTGAAAACGATTGTAAAAAATAACCTATTCCCCTATAACAACTTGATCTCAGAAAAACTCAGTTTTTAGTTAAGAAATTAGTTCTTAGTCGATTTTTAAATGTTAAAATTCATGAAAAAATCTTGATTTTTTTTTCTACTTCCTTGGTGAAAACGATTGTAAAAAATAACCTATTCCCTCTAACAACTTGATGGAGGGTCAAAACATGGAGAATAATATTAGGAATAATTTCCAACAGGATTTCTTTTTGAACAAATTAGAATTTGAAATATCACTGTTAAAAAAACATGAAAATTAGCTTATTATATAATTAATAATTAGATTAATCTGTTTTTTTTCACTGAAATAATTTTAAGCATAAGCCAATGACTTGGGATAAAACTGGATTTTTAATGTCGAAATGAAAGAAAAATCTTCTATTATATACGTACACATTAAACGAATGATTAACATATTACTTAAATATACATTTTGATGAGAATTGGAATTTAGTTCGTATTTTCACTATTCGTACTTAGCGAGTGATGAGGTTTGACTTTATATAAAGTCCAAAGAAAGTTTGAATTATTTCCTCGCATCGCTCCTGAGTAACAATATAATTATAATTAAAAGAAGAAAAAAACACAAATTTAACAACACAAAAAAAAACTCAAGCAAAATGCACCCAATTCGGCAGCAAAAATAGAGGAACACTCACCATGTTTCCGGTTCTTGGTTCACGTTACTTTCATGTTCGGCGTCTTACCTCTCCTGCGAGGAAAAAAGAGTTGTGTTGTTTTTGTGTCGCACTCAGAAGTGTAAGAACAATCGGCGATTTTTTATCTTCGTGTTGCCTATCCTCCTCTTCAAGGGGCGACTGATACGTGCGATTTCCAAATCACACCTTCCGATTCGTCTGTGCGAAGGGGTAGAGGCAATGCACCGGGGGAAATGCTACCGTACCTATGAATAATTAACCGGGTCAGACGGGCTCTCCGAACTTGGGGTAGTGGCAATGTCTCAAGAAAATTTTTGGAAAGATTTGATTGAAGTTTCAATGCAGTGAAACTTTCAGTACTCTACATGTCGTCTTTGTTAATAACGAAATTTATTAACGTCTACGGCACGTGGAAGAGGAAGTTGTTACAGGTTGAAAATAGAGAAATTGCGGAGGTAGAAATAATCTGCAGTTTAATGATTTGATGAGTTCCAAAATTAATAGAGAAAGTCGTGCACGCGGGGCTGGTGCATGTTAAATCTGACTTGGTTTCAAATGTCCTCACGTTGGTGTGGAAATTTGGAGAGTGGGGTTCCAGCTCAAGTGTTGAGCTCGCATCTGACCTTGTTTGAAAATTACGTGGTGTCCTCGGTTCTTTCCCTTGGGAATTAAACCCGGACCTTCATCAATAGCTATTGTGTTGCTCCAGTGTGACTTTAGTTAATTACCAATTACCAAAATTAATAATTATAAAATGAAACTGTGAAAAGATAATCCTTAAAAGGAAAATCAAAAAATTTTTTGCGATTGATACCAGCTGAGTGGTTCTTATTTTGAGGTCAACGTAAAGTTTTATCACTAAGAAAGGTACTGAGGTTGTTATGCTATCAAGTATATTATAAATGAAGATGGGTGAACTTAATGGACAAGCATAATTACTACACTTACTTTATAATATATCGAGTTAAAACAAATTTTTAATGGCTAATTTCGCCCAAAGAGAGTCGGTGTGCCATGAACCAGTTTCCTTCAGTAATAGTACCATTTAGATCAAACTGTTGTCTACCTCAAATTTTACAAAATTTCCTCTTTTAGAAAAGAGCACTAGCTTAACAGAACGCAATTAATTTTTATGTGCAATCTTTAAGGTATCCATCAACCTTGATAATGGATCAAGACTTTCGTATAATTTGTTGAATAATTTGTTTCGTACATGTTGTATAATGTTATCGCCCATAGAAGTCTTTGTATCTTTCTTTGTGCTGCTAGAGCTGAGTAACTCTTTACAAGCAGCATGTGTGAATGTTCTACAGCTTTCTTGGACGTCCGTCCATTTTAATGAATCTTATTGGTTGTGCTGCAATCCTATCCTATCTGTATATATATATGTGTTGTGTTTTCAATAAACTAGCCTTTTCCCTTTTGCGATCCACATGGCCTGTGTCGTTCCTTTCCTCTGAAGGAATCGTATTTAACAGTACAATTTGAGGATATCACAGTTAAGGAACTAAGCAAGATTTTTAAATGTTAGTATTGGGTGAAGCCATCTCCAACTGCAATAACAAGGAAGAAATCAGATTCTAACATCAAAAGAATCACATTTTATTAAACTTCTTAAGCATCTATCTGCTTTAGTGCCTTACAACCATATTTACTCGAAGAGATGTCACACATGATTGAAGCTCTTGCTACCACTCTTCCGAATGCCACAAGTTGATTGACAATGTGCCTGGAATTCCATATCAGAAAACATGCTACTCTTAAGTGTTCGATAGTCAGCCATCTTGGAAGTGTGCATCAGTCTACTGATGCACTGTCAGTCTGCCAAGATTAGTGTACGAAGTGATTGTAGTTTGATGAAAATACATGCAACTTTAACACTATAGTAATTAATTCACCTTGTCATAATCATTTGTTATTGATCCAAATCCAATTTGTTTCTGCATTTTACCCTCCAAGTTGTTTAGTCGAGATATCTGGTCCATTAAGATGCGACCAATTTTGCTAATGCCGAGATATCTCGTCCATCAAGGTGTGATCAATTTTGCTAATGACGAGATATCTCGTCCATCAAGGTGTAACCAATTTTGTTAATGACGAGATACCTCGTCCATCAAGGTGTGACCAATTTTGCTAATGACGAGATACCTCGTCCATCAAGGTGTGACCAATTTTGCTAATGCCGAGATATCTCGTCCATCAAGGTGTGACCAATTTTGCTAATGCCGAGATATCTCGTCCATCAAGGTGTGATCAATTTTGCTAATGCCGAGATATCTCGTCCATCAAGGTGTGACCAATTTTGCTAATGCCGAGATACCTCGTCCATCAAGGTGTGACCAATTTTGCTAATGCCGAGATACCTCGTCCATCAAGGTGTGACCAATTTTGCTAATGACGAGATACCTCGTCCATCAAGGTGTGACCAATTTTGCTAATGACGAGATATCTCGTCCATCAAGGTGTGACCAATTTTGCTAATGACGAGATACCTCGTCCATCAAGGTGTGACCAATTTTGCTAATGACGAGATACCTCGTCCATCAAGGTGTGACCAATTTTGCTAATGACGAGATACCTCGTCCATCAAGGTGTGACCAATTTTGCTAATGACGAGATACCTCGTCCATCAAGGTGTGACCAACTTTGCTAATGACGAGATATCTCGTCCATTAAGATGCGACTAATTTTGCTAATGACGAGATATCTCGTCCATCAAGGTGTGACCAATTTTGCTAATGACGAGATATCTCGTCCACCAGGATGTGACCAATTTTGCTAATGATGAGATATTGTGTCTTAAAGATATTGACGAATTTTTGATGAAGAGATCAGTTTCTGTTCAGTTTTCTTCTAATGACGAGTTATCTCGTCCATCCAGATCTGATCAGTTTTGATAATGACGAGATACCTCGTCGGGACAACTATCAGGAGAGTTAAAATATACTGAAGAGCTAGTTAAAATTTAAAAATAGTTTTCTTTCTACTTTAACTATAAGCATTGAAAAGCAGTGATAAATTCACGTAGAATTAACGAATGCTAATAAAACATTTTTTAATTTTTTGGTTGTTCAATCAAACTCTTCAACGTTTATGGGGCAGCAGTAGCCGGGTTGGCAGAATAGCAGATTAGCAACCGGAGTGTTGCGAGTTCGAAACTCGATCCAACCAAAGACAGTCGCGTATGTGGGAGATGGTGCGCGTTAAATATGTCGTAGCCTCAAATGTCCTTAAGTTGACGTGGTCTGAAAGTTAGGAGAGTGGGATGCCATATCAGGTGTTGACCTCGTCATCTGAGCGTGATTCTAAATGGTACAAGGCTCAATGGGGGTACAAGGCTCCGGTCAACACCGGAGCCTCGTACAACCTCTCCACACTTCCAAACCACGCCAACGTGAGGACATTTAAGAGAGCACGACAGATTTAATGTACACCAGCACACACACACACGATGGTCATTGGTTGGATCGAGTTTCGAACTCTGAACCCTCCGGTTGCTAAGCCGCGACTGAGTTTTAGGTAGGTAGGTATTTTAATTAACGTCGCACTGGGACTCAGTTTTAGGAACATGAGCCATAAAAAGGGGAATTCTCAGAATAAACGAAACACTGAAAGAGTTTGGTTTTACTTCCCGTTACCAACACGAACTTCATACAGAAAGCACGTTCTATCTCTAAAACACCAGTACCACCTAGCTTTACAGAAAGCATCTCAGAGCCTAGGTAGATGTTAATTAATGTCGCTCTTGTGCAACACAGCGGACTATTGACGACGGCCAGGGAGCAATCTCGAAGCAGGTTGGAAGAGTAACGGATTAGAAATTGGAGGGTAGCGAGTTCGAATCCAACTGAAGACCGTCGTGTACAAAGGGGGCTGGTGCATGTTAAATCTGTCGTGACCTCAAATGTCCTCACGTTGGCGTGGAATTTTGGAGAGTGGAGTACCAATTCAGGTGTGACTCGTCATCTGACCGTGGTTCAAAATCACGTCGCGTTGTCCTCGGTCTTTCCCTTAGGGGGTTGCACCAGGACCGTCGCCAATAACCCGCTGTGTTGCTATATTGCGACGTTAATTAAAATACCTCCTACCTAGCTCCTCAGTTTAATCGCTTTCGCCCACAAATAGCGAAAAATTAACTGCATGCTCTGGAACATCAAAATGACTTGAAAGTTGTGGAATAAATTATCCTTTCATATGAATACAAAGGACAGCTTTGAATACTATCCAAACTTTTTTCGAGCTCAATGTAAATGAACTTCTTGGAACATACAAACGCTGACTAATGCGCGTTTTCTTAATCCTGTCCTGCTCTTGAAAGGTTTCTGTCATTTTTCGTCTTTTCTTCTTTTCCAGACTCGACTGTTTTTTTCAAACAGGAGGCAGATCTCAGGCCTCACGCCAACTGCTGAGATTGTGTGTTCGAAATGGTTCACCATTCCAAGATACGTAATCTTACTCTGCCAGAACGAAAAACAAGTTCGTGACTCATTTACGCGGTGTCTGCTCTCCCGAAGCCCCCCTCCACGAACTAGTTATTTCAGTACTATTGCCGCAGAGAATTAATGGGTTTTAACCCTCCTGGTGGTTGTCTCCACGAGATATCTCGTCCAGGCAAATACCAGGAGGGATCGTCATTAGCAAAACTGACCAGATCGTGATGGACGAGATATCTCGTCATGAGGGATCGTCGTGGCTCGGTGGGTTCGCCTAGCAACCTGCGAGTTATAAGCGGTGAAGGTACGATTCATGTCAGGTTCTATGCCTCCCTGGTGGTTCAAAATTACGTGGTGTTGTCCTCAAATACTAGGGGTGTTCAAATGAAAAGGTACGAAACGACACTGTGGGTATAATTGAAGTCTTTATTCAAAAGTAATCACCAGAGGACTGAGCACAACTATCCTACTGTTTCACGAGCCGAAGGATTCCCTGTTCCCAGAATTCCTGTGGCTGTGACAAGAGCCAGTCCTCCACTGTGTCCTTCAGTTCGTCGTCCGAGTTGAAGCGCTTCCCTTTGAGATGTTTTTTAGCGGACAAAACAGATGGAAGTTGTAGGGCGATATGTCCGGGCTGCAGGGCGGATGCTCAAGCTGCTCCCTCTTGAACTTGACCAGTACACTTTGTGTGACCCTGGAGACGTGTGGACGCGCGTCATTGTGGAGCAGAATCACTCCCTCCGTGAGCAGCCCAGGCCGTTTGCTCTTGATGGACTTGCGTAGGCTACGGAGTGTCTCACCTACCGGTTTAACACCTTCCGCAATCAGAAATCTGATAACACCTCGCTGCTCCTCAATCGTCGAATTTTGCAATGTGAACGCCATGATGTCCTCACACGCACTGCCGCGTCAATTGGACGGAACACACAACTGCATGCTTCTCTTCTGCGTCATGTGCGGGCGCCCGCGCATGCGCACAACCACGCCGGTACTCGTGCATTCGCTTCCTTAGATGTCTCACTACGTTATCCCAAAGCGGCATATTCAAATTTCAACCGGTTTGGTTTTTACGACGTTTCGTACCTTTTCATTTGAACACTCCTCGTATTTCCCTTTCGGGTTTGGCTCCGCACCATCGTCGATAACCCGTTGTGTTACTCCAATGCGACGTTAATTGAATACCTACCTACCCTGAGTGTACTTCTCTCTCCGTGTCAATAAAACTGTTTTATATATCTCCATCACTTGACGATGTATAAACGGATCCTTATGACCAAGCAGGCCACGCTAGCCCGGCTTGAAATGTCCTCTCGTTGGCATGGTGTGGAAGTTTGAAGAGTGGGGTGCTAGCTCAGGTGTGACCTCGTCATCTGACCATGGTTCAAAAATTACGTCCTCGAATCTTTCCTTTTAGGATTGATCTCGGACCGTCGCCAAAAGCCCGTTATGTTGCTCCAGTGCGACGTTAGTTCAAACACCTACTTACCTTGTGATCAAACACGCGGATTATGTGTACCAATCATGAAATCTCGCGATTAGAAGAAAGTTGGCCAGATCTTGATTTCGTTATTATAAAAAAATCATCAATATCTTGACGATGAGACATTTCGTCATTAGCAAAATTGGTCGCATGTCGATGTACAAGGTATTTAGTCTAAACCACTTGGAGGGCTAAATATGGTACACGATACTTCAAATACAAAGGTTTAGAGCTTGTTTTCTCAGAACAGTCTGCACGATGTAGAGGCCTTGTTTGGTTTCTGAGAAAAATCTGGTAGTTTTTCTCTTCTGTGCAGTGGGTATAGCTAGAGAATCGGCTAAAGTAACATACACTGAAGTTGCTGTCTTGATCAATTTCAAGTCACATATTGGTCTAACATCTCTCCTACGACACTAAATTTGCTGACATACGCATGCGTGGGGATGTTTTCTGTACAGAAACTGAGTACGCATGCGCATGCCTTGTCGCATGCTGCTTTAATGTGGATGGGCAATCGTTTAATGGTGGTTGTATCGACAAAGTACCGCGTCATTAGCAAAACTGAACAGATCGTGATAACGTCATAATAAAAAATCGGCAATATCTTGATGATGAGATATTTCTTCATTAAGCCAGATCTTGATGAAACAAGATATTTCGTAAAAACCACTTAGTTCTTAACCTGGGGCGTGTACACCCCTGGGAGTGCATGAAAGCATTTCCAGGGGCGCTAGAGAAGCTTCGATGGGCGACAGCGATTTAATAAAGGACGATCTTATTGAAATACGAGCCAATACACGTATTGAAATGGAACTTGAAAAACTGGACATAGAACAATTCTGGTGTACACAGAACCTGATACACAGCTGGCAAAAGCAGCATTGCAGTCACTTTGCCACCACCTACCTGTGTGAAATGGGATTTTCATCATTTTTGCACATAAAACCAAAAGCCAGAAATCGCTTAAATGAGTGATGACTTACGCGTGTCTCCTTCAAAAAAGGAGCATTGCTTCAAACATATTATTATGAATAAACAACAACGTAGCCATTAAATATTGAGATATTGTTTTGTATGTATATGTATATGCAAAAATATATGTGTTTATTTTTCAATAAATAAATTATCTTCAAGTAATTTCCTAAATAAAGAAATAGAAACACATTTTTCAAGGGGGTGGGAGAACTTTTTAGATTCAAGGGGGAGCCGATCACTAGAAAGGTTAAAAACCACTGACTTGGAGGGTTAATAACAGCACACACACTTCGGATGTTACCAAGTTGTTGGTATCCCGGACCGTCGCCAATAGCCAGTTGTTTTGCTCCAGTGTGACGTTAATTAAATACCTACCTACTAAGTTGTTGGTAAATGGTGAGCATTCGGCCGATGCCATTGGCCTACGGGTAGTCCAGTACTTTCGCAGTCAGTTAGTCTATGAGACCCCAGCACACATAATGACTAAGTAACCACATTCATTGGTTGAAATAATCCTAGGAACGATTCTATTGGTCAAGAAGGTCAAAACTGGTTATCAAGGAAGACGGCAGGATATATGGTGGAAAATGCATAAATGACACTCAGGGATTCAATCCTCCTAGTAGTTGTCTCGATCTTGTCATTAGCAAAATTGAACAGATCTTCATGGACGAGATATCTCGTCATTAGAAGAAAACTGACCAGATCTAGATCAACAAAAATCGGCAATATCTTTATGACTCGTTCTTAGTACTTCTTAGTTCTTAGTATCTCAACTAACTACCCAAGTACCTTCAAATCTTGATATTTCCTTTCTGAATTGATTCCGTATCGTGTCCAACAGCTCATTGTGTTGCTCCAGTGCTTCGTAAATTGAATTATGTCTTGATGCGTTGGTATCGCTTTGATAGCAAAATTCTCTAACCAAAACACATTTAAAAAGACATTACAGATGGAAATTGGTACTTATTCAGCCCGGACACGCCTTGATTTGACGATTTGAATTTAATAAAAAATATGTAAATACTATAATTTATTTATTTATTTATTTATTTCAATTAACGTCACACTGGAGCAACACAACGGGCTATTGGTGACGGTCCGGGATCAATCCCAAAGGGAAAGATCCGAGGACAACACCACGTAATTTTGAACCACGGTCAGATGACGAGGCAACACCTGAGCTGGCACCCCACTCTCCAAACTTCCACACCACGCCAACGTGAGGACATTTGAGGCCACGACAGATTTAACGTGCACCAGCCCCCTTTGTACACGACGGTGTTTGGCTGGATTCGAACTCGCAACCCTTCGGTTGCTAGTCCGTTACTCTTCCAACCGGGCCACCGCGGCCCGTAAATACTATAAAATAGGATACTATTCATTCAGGCAGCAACCCCGAAATTTCTTGGTGCTCCACTGGTAGACAGGGATCGAAGTTTTATCCGTGTTTCAAACTCGCAATCCCCCTCCCCTTCCGGTTGCCAGTTCGAATCCAACCAAACACCATCGTATTCATAGGGGTTGGTGCACAATAAATCTGTCGTTGCCTCAAATGTCCTCACGTTGGCGTAGTGAGGAAGTTTGGAGAGTGAAGTGCCAGCTCAGATGTGACCTCGTCATCTGACCGTGGTTCAAAATTACCTGGTGTTGTCCTCGGATCTCTCCCATCGGGTTTGACTGTCGCCAATAGCCCGTTGCGTTGTTCCAGTGTGACTTTAATTAAATACCTACCAACGTGGCCCTGATGATATTCTGAATACAACACAACTAAAAATTTTAATTCGGTATTATTCATTGAAATAAAAAAACGAATGCAAACTAGTTAAACCTTGTTATAAACAAAAATTAACCATTCAAAAGCTTC
Source organism: Meta bourneti (assembly GCA_933210815.1). Taxonomy (NCBI): domain Eukaryota; kingdom Metazoa; phylum Arthropoda; class Arachnida; order Araneae; family Tetragnathidae; genus Meta; species Meta bourneti. The sequence continues at coordinate 5,719,923 of OW119926.1, forward strand.
CAGACAACATCTCCATTCCTCACACTCGCAGAAAGTCACCTAAATCTCGCAAATTCTAAACAAACTTGTTTAAGTTGGCAACTGAGGTGCTGGAACTTCCTCGTTCGCTGAGTGATACATGGCTTCAGCTTATTTACTTTAAGGTCGAGAATCTTCTGTCAAAAGTCCAAAGTATTCAGCGTTCTGCATTAAAATACTCTGGGATCATTACAGGAAAGGGTTTCTCCTGTCACCGGTGTTTATATATTCAGAGAGAAATTCTAAGGTGAACAAAAATTTTCCCTATTCAAACCTGGAGTTTTTAGAAACCATTGAGCGAATTCACCTTCATGTTTGCTCTGACCGTGGTTCAAAATTACGTGATCTTCTCGAATCTTTCCCTTGGGGTTTGATCCCGGACCGTCGACAATAGCCCATTGTGTTGCTTCAGTGCGACGTCAATTAACATTAACATAACATAACCTTCCTGTTTTAGCAAACAGAAACTTCAGGGGACACCGGGCAAAGCGTAAAATTTTCTTGATATAAATATAAAAGCTGAAGTTGTTTTATTGACCCAATAAGTACGAACTCGCAACCCTACGGTTGCGAGTTCGCCCTCTACCGACCGGGCTATCGCGGCCCCATTTTGGGCCGCATGTTTTGGTGGCAGCATGTTTTGGACCTATGGGGGCAGCATGTTTTGGACCTATTTTGATATCTTCCATGTGATATTTACAATATGCTAGAACTGACCCCTTGCTCATGGGGAGAGGACTTGGTATTTCCGATAAAGGAATCAATATGATTTTTGTTACATTACAAATAAGCACTTGTGGTCAAACTCAATTTCTAACTTATTTATTAGATACATGTATTGGGGGAAGCAAATACCCTGAGCTTGAAAAGAAAGCTGGATTTTTCATTTTAGAAAATATTCATCTAATGATTCTTGTAATTATGATATTTCAAGCAAGCATACTTTTTATTCCCTTTTTGAGAATAATATATTCCAGATATCTGGGGCAAGCAAATTTCTAATAATAATAGGTAGGCAGAAAAGGTATATATTAAATAATAATCGAGCTAGCTGTACTGCTTATTTCCACTCCTATTTTGGGAATTTAATTCTAATTTCTGAAAAATTCTAATTATATTTATATGTATCACATCTTAAAATTTTGGTTTGAAAAATATTTTTCTGTATTTTGATATGAAAAAATTAAAATAACAGTGCTTTTTTACTCTTATTGTTAGACTGGAAAATAGCAAGTGGTACCATTGTTTAATACCTTAACAATGTATTTTAACGATGTACGTAATTTCAATTGTTAAATAATAAAAATTTGAAAGATATTGTTATACAATTAAAGTAAAACATTATTAACATCGCACTTTTTGTAACATCTTCGCATAGATGTTGAAAACTGATTGAATCGTACGCTTATGAAATTAGTGTGAATATATTGTTTTTATACTTTCTTTTATAGAGAAATTTTGTGATATTTTTTAGATCTACACCTCGTAAAATGGCGTGTGGTCTCATCGGGTGCTTGGCGTGGTGTGGAAGTTTGGAGAGTGGGGTGCCAGCTCAGGTGTTGCCTCGTCATCTGACCGTGGTTCAAAATTACGTGGTGTTGTCCTCGGATCTTTCCCTCTGGGATTGATCCCGGACCGTCACCAATAGCCCGTTGTGTTGCTCCAGTGTGACGTTAATTGAAAATACCAAAATACCTCATCGGGTGCTTGAGACTTCGATAGTAAGTTCATTTATCACTCATTTTTGCATTTAGAAGGAAATGTGCATTGGATGCAATGTTACGCTAATCTTGACACATTACTGATAATGAAAATTTTTTATGCATTCTCGAAAGAGTTCTTGATTTGGATTGTATGTTGCTTAATACTTTCAGTGTAGTAGATATGAAGTTTAATTCATAGATTAACTTCACATATTCCTTTTCTTTTAATCTGAATTACGCTGTAGGTTTCCACTTCCTTTTTAGTGCTCCTTTCTTACTTTATCAATACTTTTATTACACTACGAAAATTATAAGGTGAGGCAAAAGACAGGTAGTTGAATTTACGTCGCACTGGAGCAACACAACGACTATTGGCTCCGGGATCTATCCCGAAAAGAAAGATCCATAGACAATACTGTAACGTCTTGGTCCACGGGTAGCTGAGACTAGTTACCATTCAAAAGTATCCGTTTCTAGACTAATGTAATTTATTTTACAATTTGTACAAAAGTCGGTAAAATGAATGAAGAGTTCATTTAATGTTAGTTCATTTGAAAGTCCAAAGTTCTATCGAGGCGCTTCTTATGGCTGCTGGCGAGCCTCTCACAAATTCACTCGGAGGAGTCTAATACACGGCTACGGGTGAGCTTTTCTCAACAAAAATACTCAGATGAGTATAGAGTCCCAAGGCAGGATATCTCAGTCTTTCCAGATAGGATCAGATCAATCTCCACTATTAGGATGAGCAGTTGCACAGATCTCTCGAAGGCTTCTCCTTCACGGCTACGGACGAGCCTTTCTCAATAAAATACTCAGGTGAGTATAGAATCCCAGGGTGGGATAAATCAGCCTTATCAGTTCTGATGAACTCGGGTCTCGGTGAAGTCTCCACTACTCGGGCGAGTAGCGACACAGGTTTCTAGGAGGGGTCTCCTTCACGGCTACGGGCGAGCCTTTCTCAATAAAATACTCAAGTGAGTATAGAATCCCAGGGTGGGATAAATCAGCCTTATCAGTTCTGATGAACTCGGGTCTCGGTGAAGTCTCCACTACTCGGGCGAGTAGCGACACAGGTTTCTAAGAGGGGTCTCCTTCACGGCTACGGGCGAGCCTTTCTCAATAAAATACTCAAGTGAGTATAGAATCCCAGGGTGGGATAAATCAGCCTTATCAGTTCTGATGAACTCGGGTCTCGGTGAAGTCTCCACTACTCGGGCGAGTAGCGACACAGGTTTCTAGGAGGGGTCTCCTTCACGGCTACGGGCGAGCCTTTCTCAATAAAATACTCAGGTGAGTATAGAATCCTAGGATAGGATAAATCAGCCTTATCAGTTCTGATGAACTCGGGTCTCGGTAAAGTCTCCACTACTCGGGCAAGTAGCGACACAGGTTTCTAGGAGGGGTCTCCTTCACGTCTACGGGCGAGCCTTTCTCAATAAAATACTCAAGTGAGTATAGAATCCCAAGGCGGGATGAATCGGCCTTTACTAGCTCGGGTAAGCTCTCCCGAAAGATGGCAATCTTTCGCCGACAGTGAACTTCACTTCTCTCTCCAAAACGGTCTCTCAGCTGACCGCCTCTCTCTGCTGTTCTCGTTCAAATCTCTCCAAGCTCTCTCTGCTCTTCCACAAACTCTATATATATATCGGGTGCTTCTCGACTCCTCCTTTTCGTTTCGGGTCGGCCTCTCAGTCGGTGCTGGTTGGCTGTTGAAAATCTCACCATCTTCGGACCTTCCCGAATGGCTCTCTCACGTTGGCCTCTCCCCTTGACTTTTACGACAGACTTCGGCGGACTTAAAAGGGGACCATAAACCCTTGTCGGCGATGGTCATCGTAATTCATCTCCGTCCTCTTTGTCTCGAAATGTCAGAGAGCGACAGAAAGGCGCCTACCTTTTGTTTCGAAGCCACCAACGATTTCCGACCCCTGGAGCGTGGTCGTCGTTAAAAAGATGTTTCGGGGTGGTCGCTTCGGTGTGGTCTTTTCCTTTTGACACTTGATCCGCTGGCAAGATTGTCCGTTTCCCTAGCCGCCGTTACAACACCTAGTAAATTTGCCCAGGTGGTGGGGTGAACACCAGAGCTGGCACCCCAAATTTCCACGTTTCTACCAACTGGGCTACTGCGGCCCTGAAGCAAAAGGAAATTGTTATATTGATTTTCCTAAATTTGATTAAATCCGTAGAGTAGATACAATGTGATCAAAAAGTTTCGAACAGCAATCCATTCATACGAAAGCAAATCATACTTATACATTAGAGTTTATATTAAATCAGCAAACACTAAAGAATAAACATAAGGAGTCACTGGAATCTAGAACTGAAAATCTAGTCCTTAAATCCTTTTCTCCCTACTTTAAGGGGAGGAACTCGGTTCAATTCGACCTATCGCAAATACCTACTCTAGAGCGTGAAACGAAACCTTTTCTCCCTGTAATGTTAAAATCTTTGCTTTTCAGTTTTAAACAGTCGGACGAATTGTCATTTCGGTGACGTTCATGGGCACACATTTTCTGATTTTAATCACGATGTGCATCTCCAAGGGTCCTTAATGGGTGAGACAATCTGATTGACCTTATTTCTGGCCACGCACATGCAACCGATTCAGCGGCATTAGGAACTAGGTATAGGGTATGTACTAGTGTGAGGTCACGACCTAAATTAATAAGTAATGTTGTGTATATTAATGTTGTGTATATTACGGGATGTTTTTAATTAAAGACGTACTCCAATACTGTTCTGCAGCGATTTTGTTAGGACATCGAAAAATTGCACGAAATATAGTGAATCAAGTTTAACAATGCGTTTCTGGCGCGTAAAAAGCAAAGAAAAAATAATGCAACTATACAATCAAAGGTACGCAGAAAGCAAAATGTGCTTAAAGGAAATCAACTAAACACGAAGCAAAATAGAAATATAGTTTCTAAACATTTAAAAAATGCCTCTTACAAAAATATTACATTTTGTTAGTACTTTGCATTTAACCTTAGAACCCTAGATCCATAAAATTTACGGGGTAGCATGGATTAGCAACCGGAGAGTTGCAAGTTCGAATCCAACCAGAGATCGTCGTGTACAAAAGGGGCTGGTATACGTTCAAAAATGTCCTAAGGTTGGCGTGGTGTGAAAGATTCGAGAGTGAGGTGGTAGCTCGTCATCTGACCGTGGTTCAAAATTACGTGGTATTGTCCTCGAATCTTTCCTTACAGGTTTGATCCTGTACCGTCCCCGATAGCGCGTCGTGTTGCTGCAGTGCGACTTGAATTAAAATACCTACCTACAGGAGTGGGTGTAGACCGGCATTGGTTACGTCCTACCCCAACGGCCGCCATGGCGGGTGGATACCGTCACCGGCCCACACCGGCCACATTGTAAAAGGTTATAGAGTGCCCCAAAAACATTTTAATGAAAGGATGTGTGTCCGTTTAGGCGGTAGAAGGTGCTATTTTAGTGAGGAATAACGCCTTTCGCGATTCCCCACTAAAATAAAGCCCCTTAAGGAATACCTCTGAATATTGTCGAAAGTTCAACACTAATTCTTTGAAATGAAATATAAATTTTACACACAATTTAATCTTACACCATCCCGTAAGGAACACCAGTGCCATTTCGCGGCAGATATTTTCGAAAAACCCTGTATAGTCAGATTGTCAAAAAAAATTTTATTTAGTGTGCCGTAAAATTTTGGTAATTAGTTTGTGTACAATGAAATGAAAAATGATGAAAATCTATGGTTTAGATCAGGAGTGTCAAACTCAATTAAAACACGGACCATTTAATGCAACTGGTAAGATTCACGCGGGACACATCACATTTACAAATTTTCTTAATATTATATTTTGAAGTGAGGATTCGGGAATATGGATAGGATAATTAAAACACATTATGTAATTAAGTGAATTTAGGGTAATAATTTATAATATTGCTTTATAATTGCTTTTATTTAAACGTTTATTTAATTTAATGTAGTTATAAAACTAAAATTATTTTTTTACCGGAAACTTGCCAGCGCTTTCCTCCTACTAGTTTTCCAATATCTGGATTGAGAACAAACAATCTTCATTATGGCAGATAGATGTTAATCTTGATTTGTAGGCCGTTTTATTTAATTTCATGGACGGAAACAGTTGCTCACACAAGTATGCACTCCTAAAATAGCATAAAATTTGTGCAGCAAACTTTTTAATTTCCGGGTATTTTTCACCTAAATAAGAATATATTTGGGGAATTCCTACTTCTCGATATTTGTCTTTTAAAACCGAATCATTCTGGAAATCAATTAATTCCAGTTGTATCGAAGTGGGAGCAGTTTCAACTTCAAAGGAAAAAGGCCTAATAAAAAGAGAAAAATTTTTTGTAACTCTGAAATCATTAAAACGTTTATAGAATTCGTTTTTGATTTCTTCAATTTTACCACAATATTGTGAATATGAGTAACTTTGATTTTGTGCTTTTAACTGCTCGCACGTAGGAAAATACGTCAAAACGTTTTTTGTAGATGATTTTTAAACAAAGTCAGTTTTTGTACAAAACTTGCTATTTGGTGAATACGGAAATGCAAAGTACTGATTTTCGGTTTATCTGGATATTCATCTTGTAATTTTCTTGTCAGTCTTGACACAAATCCTTTAGTTTCACCCGTTTTCAATTTAGCGCCGTCAGTTGTTACAGAAACAAGCCTGTCAAGAGGAAGATTGAATTTTCCTAACATGTTCCATACAGCATCAAAAATATCTTCAACAGTTGTAGTTCCATAAAGAGGGATAATAACATCCAGAGGGCTCTAACTCATTTTTAACATGACGAAATTGTATGTACGGTATTGCCTCGATCTCACCTAAGTACTATTTTCTTCGTAACATAGTGTCCTGTTGTCATTTTATTTCAGAGCATCGTGGGCCACAAAAAATTACCTCGGGGGGCCGCATGCGGCCCACCAGTTTGACACCCCTGGTTTAGATAAACACCAGTAAGTTAAAATCACATCCCCAAAAGCGATTATCCAATCGTTTTTGTTTCATGATTTATAGGAAAAATGGGCTATATTCCAGTTAAAATATAGTTCCATGTAGGGTAGGTAGGTATTTTAATTAACGTCACAATGGAGCAACACAAAGGGCTATTAGTGACGGTCCGGGATCAATCCCGAAGTGAAAGATCTGAGGACAACACCACGTAATTTTGAACCACGGTCAGATGACGAGGTTACCTGAGCTGACACCCCACTCTCCAAACTTCCACACCACACCAACGAGTTCCATTTCTCGATAAGAGATCTAAGGCAGGAAATGGTAGAAGCAACCTAGTAAAGACACGAATTGAGTTGAAACTTTTCGATTCTTGGCTTGAAATCTTCCATTGAAAAGTAAAAATTACTGTGTCCCAATTTTACAAGAATATATTTGTCTGATGGGCCATTCCATGCAAAATGAGCAAATCAGCTGTGGCTGACATATCATCGATTTTAATGTAAATCAGTTTATAAATAGATCAAATATAGTAATTAGCAACTAAAAAACGTTAGGTTTCAGAATTACATATTTTGTTATTTATTAACATCAAAAATTGGTCATACAAATGTAGATTTCCTGGCACTAAAAGTAGGCTGTGCATGACCCTTATTTCAATACGTAATTGACACAAATTTAAAAATTTTATATCGTTACATTCATCAGAAAAAATCTCTTAGAAAAAGTCAGAATATAATTTAATATTTGTCACTGCTGAAGCTGAAAGATTGACGAAAATAAAAATTTTGCCAATTTGCTACAAATTTCAAATTGCTCTGGTATCTAGAAATGGAGACAATATTAAAAAATATTCTTAATGAAGAACTTTTTATAACAAATAGCGTGGTTGTAATTTAGTGATTGCGTTTCTATCCCTTAAAGAAAAAAGGTATTTAAAAGTAAAAATATGGTAACTACAATTTTTCAACTTTTAAAAATACATATACAATTGTAAAGGGAAACTCCCAAAACATGAAAATTTATCAACATTATATAAACTGAAATAGTATCTCTATTATAAGTTCTGCAATTTTTATTGCCTTCTGGCTCCAGGAACATTTTTAATTAGACGTAAATTTGACTTTTTTTTATATCGCAGCTGATAATGAAAGTTATAAGCTTTGATAGTATAAGAATGCTATCTAATATGAAATGGTATTATGGTACACATACAAAATTTCACGTGAAATTATTTTTGTTCACCCTGATCTTGTTTTATTCCATGAAGTGTTAAATCAAAAAACTACAATTTAGTTAGTGGAAAGCTCATTTTGTTAATGAAATCTTATTTTTTTATAATCGTAGGAAATGTAAATATATTAAATACGTTTTGTAAATATTAATTTTTTAGACATGTAAGTACGACTTCTAATTTTGAGAATAAAAAAGTATGTAAAATTCTTGATCTTTCGAATTAAAGTTGGAGAAAGTTTGCTTGAATCTGCAACAAGATCCATTATTTAGAAACAATGGATCTTGATATCTTGATCTAAAAGAGCTTTCCGAGCTTACAGATAAAGCCCAGAAAACCGCTGCATTTCAGATTGGGCAAGAAGTTTGAAAAATGAGTCTTCACTTACGAAATGGAAACATCGGAGATGTACGAAGGGGTCAAATTTCAATTTTAGCAAATGATACGAAATTAAACAAGAGACCTTTATCAGATTGAAAGTGAATTTAAAAGATAATCAAGTGAAAGTTTTTGCAATGTCCAAGATGCATTTATTTAAATGTTTAAGCCTTTTTTAAACTGGTAGCTTGAAGTCCTACTTTATCTTTAGTGAGCTTGTTCTCTTACGGGCCTTGCGCCATATAACCCCAAACTCTATCCAATTCAAGAACCATCACCGATTGGCGATAACTATCGTCAGAAGTGACTAATTTGGGAATGTGGCACCCCTTCGTAGAGCTATCCTAACAGTTTTAAAGGGCCGTCGTGGCTTAGTGGGTATGCCCACTGCGCTAGCAACCTTCGAGTTGTAGGCGGCGCAGGTTCGATTCCTGTCAGGTGCATTCCTCCCTGGGTGTATTTCTCTTGTCAGTAAAGCTTTCATTGTGTATCTGTATTACTTGATATTGTATGTCATGTTCTGGCGCAGCATGACCAAATATGGCTCTTGCGCCATAAAACCCCAAAACCAACCAACCTAAGTTTCGCCTGTCGTCTCACGTTGGCGTAGTGTGGAACTTTAGAGAATGGGGCGCCAGCTCAGGTGTTCTTTCGTCATCTGACCGCGATTCAAAATTACGTGTTGTCCTCGGATCTTTCCCTTGGGGATTGATCCCGGACCGTTGCCAATAGCCCGTTGTGTTACCCACAGTGTGACGTTAATTAAAATACCTACCTAAGTTTTGCGACGAAAATTTCAATCACCTATTTGGTGATGGGCCAGTACTGTATTCTTTGGTATTACCGATTTTCTTGCAATTGCTTTGGAACTCAAAAGGCATTGCATATAATTGCACTGAATATTTCTTATAAGATATTTTAAACTATATTCCGCCAAAAGATCGTTTTTGTCAGCTTTCCTTCATTTGATTTTGGATTGAATTTTGAATTTCTCCCTGAAATAAAATTCAAAAAATATTTTTCCGTCCGCTATTAGTCAAAAAAAAAGGGACTAGGGTGACCTTAGGTGAAAGGGACTTTTAGGTGACAGTAGGTGAATTTTCAAAAAGTCGCCAAAATTTTGAAAATAGGAGCTTTTGAGTCGATTTTGCTTCAAAAGACCCCCTAGTCGCATTGCTATTTCAAAATAAAAATTTTCGCAGAAAAATGCTCTTAAAATGGTCGAAACTTTCAAAATATTTAATTTTGAACCAATTACAGTGCAACTTGGATAATTCGAAGCTGAAGGGACCACTAAAAAAATTCGAATTATCCAAAACTTCGAATTAAAAAAGTTACATCTTTTAACTTTAATTTCAGGTCCACTGAATGCTTGAAAAGATTATTCTGTCAATAAGTAAACATTTATTCAGAAAGATCATGATATGAAAGACTTATATGTATGTAAACAAAATAAGATTTACATTACGTAAGCTACAGTACATATTACATGTACTATAGCTTACGTAACAGGTGGCGGGAAGGGGGGTCTCAGCTGTTACGTGTTGAACAGGTGGCGGGAAGGGGATTTCAGCTTTCACGTGTCGAACAGGTGGGGGTACTCCGGCGATGATTTCGTAACGATGAAAGGCCGAAAAGTCGTTATGGTTCGAAAGTGTTTATAAAAAACTTCGCATTAAGGAAATTGAACTTCGAATTATCCACGATTTTTTAACATTGATTTAATGAGAAGTTCAAGGGACTAAGAGAAATCTTCGAATTAACGACGATTTCGAATTAGAGACGTTCGTTTTATCCAAGTTGCACTGTACTTTACATATCCCTATACATGCATAAACTAAATCCCAGTACCAAATTTCATTAAAATCCATACCATACGGTCACATGTTTTTGCTCATTTCACATGGAATGATTCCGTTCATAGCTACAAATGAACACTAAATTTCGGACAGAAAGCACAAATATTTATGTAACAAAAGTACTTTATTTACACATTCAATTAATAACATTAAAGCATTTTCACTCTGATTATAATCAAATATTCATTTTATTTACAATAAATATAATTAGTAATGTAATATCCATGCACGATATAAATAGAAGTACAAAGCGTAAAACTTAAATGAATATAAAAATCATCTTAAATTTGGCTGTCACAAGAAATTCGAATTCAAAATTAACATCAATATTGATAGGCGATAAATGACTCTCCAAAGGCAAAAGTTCTGTTTCATTTTCATAGCAGGTAAAGTGAAAAAGGTATTTCATAAATAAATTTAAATTACCATATTTTAGTGATCAATAAGCAAGATGTATATTTTAATTCTGGGAATTTCATTATAACTTATTTTAAGTTTCTACACTTGCGTGGGAATTTGAAGTTTATTAGCAAGTTCTTGATATGGACTTCCATGGCAAGATGCTTTCACCTTTATGTAAGACAAACAATTCCCCTAAAAATAAAGATTTCATTTAGAGGATGGCTGCTATATATAAACATGACAAAAAGAATGTATCCATAATTCAATTTCAACAAATACATAATGTACAACATTAAATAAACATTATTTTATAGACATGAGATAAGAGGAATGACTGTATCAGCAGAAACTCTTTAACTGACACAAAATTTACACCACAGGCGGTTACAATTAGTTTTTAGGTTAAAAACAAAAATTATAAACATTTTGATGGTGTTATATTTTCTTTCAATGAATACAATACAATTTATTTCTGTCATGAAAATAACCATTTAGTGTCAAAAAAGGCCTTTCCTAAAAATGAGTTAATGGTAGGTAAGTATTTAATTAATGTCGCAGTGGAGCAACACAATGAGCTATTGGCGTCGGTCCAGGATCAAACCTAATGGGAAAGATTCGAGGACAACACCATGTAATTTTGAATCATGTCAGATGATGAGGTCGCACTTGAGCTGGCACCCCACTCTCCAAACTTCCACACCACGCCAAGGTGAGGACATTTGAGGCCGTGACAGATTTAACATGTACCAGTCCTCTTTGTATAAGATGGTCTTTGGTTGAATTAAAACTCGCAACCCTCCGATTGTTAGTCCGTTGCTCTTCCAACTGGGCTACTGCGGCCAGACAGTTAGAGTTTCTGCTCAAAGCCAACGATATAACTGCGAGTAGGGACTCGAGGTGGTGGCGAGATGTTCCTCGCTGTTTTTTATTTCGCCATTTTTCACTTCCCAGATGCGTTCTATATTCTGTGTGTGCGTGCCAGTTTCAGAATCAATGAAATTGTATTTGTGGTTCAATTAGCAGTGAATATAACCAGATTATTCCAGTTCTTCCGTCTTATACCCCTTCCAACAGTCGGAATAAATGGTAGATCCATCTTTAAAGTGTTTTTTATTTCGTTCATATTTCGCGACAAATGCCCCAAATATACATATGCATTGGAATGGGAATATTCTTCCAGCATTATTTCGTAACAATCAAGCGTTACGTAAATATTTACTTCGACGTAAAAACAGAAAATAAAACACGAGTATCTAATGCAACTACGCACTGAACACTGAACTGCGGTTCTAAAAAAAGTTTTGCGAAACAATCAGAATCAATGAAATTGTATTTGGTTCACTTGGCAGTGAATATAACAAGAGTGTTCCAGTTCTTCCGTCTTATACCCCTTCCAACAGATCTGGCGATTAATCGCGGTTAATACGTACAGATTTGGCGATTAATAGCTGGCATGCGGTTAATACGTAAGTACCCCCATATTTACTAGACAGTAAAACCCATGGGAAACGAAAAGATCTCTAGAGTACAGTGGGTCCGTGAAGCCGTACACACCTAAAGGAGATGAGCCCCTGAGGGCAGGCATTGTCAGGAACAGTAAAGGTTATATAGCACTCATTCCTTTAACCGTCTGAAGAATTAACATGCATATACATGTCCTGCAACTTGCAGTATTCCCTGTATGACTCTAGATCAATAGACTTTCCAAAGGAATGTATTCTAAGAAAAGGACCAATTAAATTGTTCCAGAGGATTCTATTCTTTGGAATGAGCCAATAGAATCTTAGAATTTATCTAAATTGGATAAATGGAATAAGTTATGTCTAAAGGTTAGTTTATAAATCAAATTTGTGCTTCACAATTATTTGAGGTTCTGGAATCGCCTCTTTTTACGCCTCCTCTCAGCTGACACTGAGGAGAGTATAGTTCACTTAGTGTCATCACGCAACACACCTGCTCACACTCCGCCTTCCATCCACTCTCGAGGTAGTCCATCTCAAAAATTCATAGTTAACACGCATATTTCTATTGGGTCGGTGCGAATGAAATGTCAGGAAAATGACCATCACACTTCGATGGAGATAACTGAAAAATACAGTACCTGACCTACTCGAAATAATGTCCCTCTGAATTGACTTTCACTTGTCTGACAAGGCCATGATCCCGGAACGAAAAAAATCTTGTGGCTGGGATGCGAAGAAGTCATCCACTGCACTGTGAACCTCCGCATCTTGGGTGAACCGTTTGCCAGGCAGAAAGCGATCCAGGTGACGAAACATGAAAATCTGTAGGTGACAAGTCAGGGGAATAGGGGGTGAAGCATCGCTTCATAGCCCAACTCACGTAGTGTCAGCATAGTCCGTTGTGCGACACGAAGACGGACGTTATCTTGCAAGAGGAGAACGCCATGGCTGTTTACCAAAGCCGGTTGTTTCACCATCAATTTCCAGTGCATTTGTCGTAATTTATCACATCGCTCTGAAGTGAAGGTTTGGTCACTTGGCAGGAAACTGCGATGAATTATTCCAGCTGTAGACCACCATACAAGAAACATAACCTTCCTGGGATGTAAGGGTGGCTAGGGATGGCGTCCAGGAGGCTGTGCTTTGTTCAACCATTTGTACAGATAGTTTCCGATTGTCATAAAGGAACCATTTTTCGTCGCAGGTAATGATTCGCTGCAGTAGAGGTTCTCTTTCATTCCTGGAAAGGAGCTATGCACAGACTTCAAACGTCTCATCTTGTTGGCAATTCATGAGGCACCCAAGAATCCATCTTTTTGACCTTACCCAGTGCAGCCAGACGGCGAACAATTGTAGTGTGGTGGACACTTATCTCGGCCGCTATCTCACGTTTTCTGCAGTTCAGCTTCAACCACACTTAGCAGAACATCGTCAGAAACTGCAACTTCTCGGTGACCACGTGGTTCATTTTTAAGGTCCATAGCTCCACTTCGAAACCATCGCCGAATGGTTCATTCATTGGCTGTATTTTCCCCGAATGCTGTGTTAATGTTTCGAGCAGCAACTGCAGCAAAATATCTCAGTTTAAATTTGTAAAGGAAGATGACTCTCAAATCGTGAGTTTTCCATGTCGAATTTGGAAGCACCTTACGCCCAAACAAATTAAATCTGGAACTTGCACTTCGCACGCATGATAGCTATTTATAGTAGCTCTGTGACGTAAGATGCCGGAAGCTTGTAGGTAATTACTTTAAGCTGCATGGGGGTCATTCCCAAAGCTATTTCTCATCGGACATTTCATTCGCACCGACCCAATAGTTAATAAATCGTTTTGTTATTAATCTAGTCTGCTATACATTCTCATACTAACACACAATTATTGTCTTCTTACCGCAAATTTGAGGTCGCAGTGTCCATGGCGATGAGCTAGCAACCACAAATTGTTGGATAAAGTAAGTAAGGAGTTGCACGACAAATCACCATGAGCTACGATATGACACAGAAGTTCAAGAGCTAAATGGGATTGCTTCTTAAAATTCTGAAAAGAAAAATAAATATTTAGAAGTACAATAGTTTTAAATAATTGTTTTGTGAAACATACATTACTTAACATAAGTACTGTTTGCAGTTGATTCTACATAAGGATTCAAGTGTGTTACTAATTTCTAAAGTGGACTTTATTGTGAAATAGTGCATGTAAAATCTACACTGGAATTCAAAACAACAAAACCAAACATTTATTAAAACTACATATTTAAGACACCGACTGCTCCGAAACTGACAAACTCTGTTCTGAAAACTAACTTGATCGTTCTTCCAAAATCAGAATTCCAAATCCGGTTAATGATAAAATCAAAATTGTGTGGGAAAGTTGCATGCGCAATAAATATTAAAATGAAATTAATTGAAACATCAATTGTGAGCTCGAACTCGCATGTTCCAACGACCACAAAAAATTTAATTACAGTGGATTCCCTCTTAACCGGCCTCCGTGAATTTGAGACATGTCTCTATCCGCTAACCTATTCAGTTCAGTTGAGCTGCTGATTTATTGTGGTGTTGACGTGTTTCTTGCTTATCACTGTGTGAATACTGTAACCATGTGTATGTTGTGCTGAAGAAATGAGTGAGAAAAGGAAACGTAAAGTTGTAACACAATGGAACAAAAGCTAAATGCTCTTGAGCGTTTGAACAAAGGAGAGTCAGTCAAGCTGTTATTGGTGAAGATGATCAAGAAAATGAAGTTGTTCAAGAGGAGGATGTAGAAAAAGTAAACCACGTAGAAGCAAAAGCCGCACTTGAGCTAGTAACATCCTACATTGAACAGCAAGAAGAGTCCATTCCATGACATGTTTGTAAAAAATGGCATGACTTCGCTTTCAAAAGAGCAATGCACACAAAGAAACAAAAGAAAATCGACGATTACTTTTAGAGCTTATTTTTTTATATTTACAGTTATTTGAGTACTGTGCGAAATGTGAGATTTAATGGCCTGTTTAGTAAGGCCTAATATGTATACTGCAATTATCTACTGTAAATACAGTAGCCTACAGTAACATGTGTTAAGTTTTTCCCCAACAAAGGAAGTTCTTCCAGGGTAAGTTTTCTTAATTATACATATATTACATTAAAGTAGGCTATACACTTAGTTTATACTAATAAAAATGATTTCGGGAGTGTATTTTAACGCTATTGAGGGAACAATGGTTTAACCGGCCAAATCGTTATCCGGTCTGGGTCCCGGTCTCGAAGTGGCCAGTTAAGAAGGGTGTCCATTGTCCTTCAAAATATAAAAATTACACCAAGAAAAAAATTCTAAGATATTTTTTAAATATACTATTTTGAAAACAATTTTAAAGACTGAAATTCCTTTAAATATTATAGTTAGTTACATTAGAATAGCTCTTCCCACAGAAATAAATGAAGATTCATCATTCAAGTTTGAAAAAGTAAAACTTTCTACTTCATATCCATTTTTGAGGACATTTGGATGTTTCTAATGATGTTCTGAAATATTGAACTGTCTGTGGAGTAATGAATAACAGTTAACATGGTATCTATATATATAAAATAGGATGTGTGTGTGTGTGTATGTGGGTATATTTTCTATACAAATCTACACCGTTTGACCAATCCACACCAAATTTGGTACACTTATAATTTAGAACACTGCGGTCAGCATAGGCTAACTCTTAACCCCCGTTCTATTGGCCCTGGGGGGCTAAAAACTATTCGAAATCGCAATAGAAATAACATTGAGCATAGATTGATTGCTTTAGGCAGCGATGGTTGCTTTACCACTGTTGATCGAAAAACAATTTTTTCCGAAACAAATTAAATTACAGTATTTATGTTTGAACTGACTTTTTAGTTCTTCCCATGATGTAAATAAATTATAGATATTTTATTGATGAAGGGGGAAAGAATATTTTAAAATATTTATGTTTGCAAGGAAATTCAAGGAAAGGTTTTCAGGAGTTCAAGGATTATTTTCAAGGAAAGTTGGTGTGTATTTCGACCAACTTTCCTTAAATAATTTATCGAATACGTAATGATTTGTAGAATTCTGTTTCACGAGGCTTTTTAGGTAAGGCGTGTAACTTATTTTAAAATGTCCGGAATAGATACATGTGAATCCTCCGTTGAAAGCAGTGATTTTCTTTCTGAAAAATTCTGTAAAATCGACCTTCTGCTTTTTGAAAAAATTTTATCTATTCAGTTTAATTTGTCTACACCGATTATATTTATTTCTAAACCAAGCACCGTTATTCCGAAAAGCACAAACGAAAAACTCATTGATCATAAAAGCGTAATTTTGCTACTCGGTATCTGGCAGCACCAGAATTAATGTTTACTTTTTTTATAAAACTTTGTAGAACTTTCTAGAAAGTTGGGGAAACGGAAACTTAATTGGACTCATGGTGGAGAACATTCCAGCACCCACTCGATTCTTAGCTGGTCGTATTTAAAGGAAGCTAACTCGGTAAGTCTTCCAGTTTATCATCTTTCAGTGAATCTGGCAGTTTTATTTCGCTCTTTTGATTGTATAAGTGTTTCCTACTTTATTCGACAGTGATAGTGTACATTTTGGATTTATATTTCTAAACGGATATAAGTACTACATAATTTTAAATTCGTTTTTTCGTTAATTTTAGCTTTTTATTGTATTCTATAATAGATTTCATTGCTCAGTGAGATGTGCCTTTTGCTTAATTTTTTAAATAAGTTTAATGGGATCAGAATTAATGCTTTTTTTACACCAGAATAAAAGTTTATTTTTAACATGATTTAGAATTCTGTGTTTGAATATTTTGATTGACAGCTTTTAAGTAAGGCATTAATTTTTTTTATTTGTGTTAAAAGTTTGATATTCTCCTAAACTGATGTAAGTACTTCACAATTTTAAATTTGTTTTACCATTCAGTTTATATTAGTTTTTTATTGTATTCTATAATAGATTTCATTGTTCAGTGAGTGTGCCTTTTGCTTATTTTATGAAATAACTTTTTAATGACAGATTTCACTGCTCTGTGATAGTGTGCCTTTTGCTAATTTTATGAAATAGCTTTTCTTTGTATTCTATAATAGATTTCATTGCTCAGTGAGAGTGTGCCTTTTGCTTATTTTATGAAATAGCTTTTTGTATTCTTTTACAGATTTCTTTGCTGTAGCAATGCCTCCAAGGAAGCGGAAGGCAATCGGCCAAGTGCAGTCAACGGCTAAGATGATGAAAAATGAGCGTAGACAAGAAACTTCCGAGGAGAGGAATAGAAGACTTGCGATTGCGAGAGAGAGAGCTACTACATCTAGAGGAACAAAGACGGCACAACAGCGTGAGACCCTACTACAGGATAAGAGAGATAGAGCAACTACATCTAGAGCAACAGAGACGGCACAGCAGCGTGAGGCCCGACTACAGGATATGAAAGAGACAGCTACTACATCTAGAGCAACAGAGACGGCACAGCAGCGTGAGGCCCGACTACAGGATAAGAGAGATAGAGCTACTACATCTAGAACAACAGAGACGGCACAGCAGCGAGAGGCCCGACTACAGGATAAGAGAGATAGAGCCAAACGATCACGGACTGCGAGCCATTTTAGCTTAGCACTGGAAGGATTTCACTACGATTCACATAAAGACTACTCGATGCATGCAAGTGTTACGATCGGGAAAATGGAAATGGTTTGTACTTACTGTCAAGCCAAAAAGTTTAAATCAGAGTCTACTGGTATTTGCTGCAAAAATGGAAAAGTTAAACTTTGCCAACTGGAACCACCACCACAAGACCTTTTGACTTACACATCAGGAGATACGTCAGAGTCGAAGCATTTTCTAAGTAACATCAGAAAATACAACTCATGTTTCCAAATGACATCATTCGGCGGCACATCAGTTGTTGGACAGCCCGGATTTCCGTCGACATTCAAGGTGCAAGGGCAGGTTTACCATAGAGCGGGATCGTTGCTTCCGCTGCCAGATCAACCACCAAAATTTCTACAACTATATTTTATTCAAAACGAACAAATGGAAACTGATCAGAGGTGCGCCTACATCTCGGGAACAAGACGTCAGATTGTGTTAAACTTACAGAGGATGTTTCATGAGCACAATAATCTTATTAAAACGTTTGAAACAGCATTGGAACATATGCCAACAGATGAATATAAAGTAGTCATAAGAGCAGACCGAAGACCAGCAGGCGAACACGAGCGGCGCTTTAACTCTCCTCAAGCAGATGAAGTCGCGGTGGTTCAGGAGATGAGTTTCATCAACGGGATATCGTTATTCAACGACGAGGTGAATCATTGCAGCGTATTTCGGAAACACATCGATCTTACGATGCTCTGCAGTACCCAGTAATATTCCCCCATGGTGAAGATGGATATCAATTTAATCTGAGGCAGATCAACCCAAGAACAGGTGAAACAACGAGCAAGAAAGTTTCAGCGATGGATTTCTATGCGTACAGATTAATGGTTCGAGATACTGGGCAGAACCACGTATTGAACTGCAGGCAATTGTTTCATCAGTTCATCGTCGATATGTACGCTAAAGTCGAGAGTGAACGTCTCCTTTACATTCGTCTAAATCAACGTAAACTGAGAGTTGACGAATATATTCACCTGAGAGATGCTGTGGGAAATGACGGGAACGTTGAAAACCTCGGTGCCTTGGTCATACTACCAGCTACATTTACAGGAGTCCCAGACACATGCACGAATACACACAAGATGCTATGACGTACGCGAGGACGTACGGGAGACCAGACTTATTTATCACCTTCACCTGCAATCCGACTTGGACGGAGATCAAGGAGGTTCTTACCAATGGTCAATTACCCAGTGAGCGCCACGACTTGATTGCGAGAGTATTTAAACAGAAGCAGTTGAAACTGATTGACGTTATAACAAAGAGCCATGTATTTGGAGTACCGAGATGCTGGATGTATACGTTTTAATTATTATTTTATTTCTATGATGAGTTTTATATTTTTACATGAATATTATGAATATTTGATTGATAAAAAAAGGATAGTTAAAATATTTCATTATTCATAATTTACATTTTGTAATGGAACACGAAAAACTTCAACTCATTAATCATAAAAGCGTAATTTTGTTATTTTAGATTTGGCAAACCAGAATTAATGTTTTATTATTTTATAAATTTGATTTAGAATCCCGAGTTTGTCTGTTTGAGTTAGCACAGCTAAATGTTGCAGTCATATTTGAGCATTACTAAATTTCATAAATCATTATCGTCTTTATCAATATTTTCAAATGTCTTTTTCGAATCGCTCTATTTCAGAATAAACTCAGGCAGTCGAAATTCGACACTGCGCATCATTCGTTTTTTAGAATTCTGCATTTTTTCGTCGGAATTTCGTTTCTGTTCGTATTTATGTCTTAATCTTTTACATATTGCAATATATTCAGGAATTAAATGCATATATTTGCGTCCGAAGTATATTGTAGAAGCTATGAAAAAGTTAAAATGTATTTTCCGTACAACTTAAATGATTGCATTTTTCTGTGAAAAAAAAGTGCTTATTCTAATTCACTTTTCAAGCAACATTTAACCATTTCAACCCGAGCAACGCCGGGTAATTCAGCTAGTTTTAAATAAAGATCTCCACATGATAAAAAAATAACAAATTCAATTCGACCAAGTCAATAAGTAACATTACTGAATAGAAAATTCTTGGTACAGCCATGATATAAACTTTATGTGGCAATGCTTTTGTCACATTTTTTGGCATGCTTTTTACATCACCAAGGAAGAATTTCCTAGAAAAAAGACCGTTATATACTTAGCGGGAATAATTATAAAATTAATTAAAAGAATTTTAAAAATAGAAAAAATCCACACAATTGATTATTCCCACTACTATTAAGTAAGTATTTACTTGAATGAATAAGATTTTGTTTTTCTGAAATATTGTTACAGAAGTTTCTTCAAGTTAAATAATCTATTAGTTTTTAAGTCTAATGGAACCAGGCTACATAATATGAATATTATAAAAGATGGCATTAATTCTAGTAAACTAGAGTTACTTAGGCATGGTAAAATCAAAAACGATAAGGATTTACAAAAATTAACAAGATTCGAATAATCGCAAGGTTACCATAATCTTAATAAAGCAGGGTTGCTTTTGCCTGCCACAATTAGAAACAAAAAGCATGCCAAAAGTGTTACTATATCAAAGCTGTACTTTCTTCTTTAAACTGGATTAATTTAAAACACTATAAGAAAAGGGCAAGAATTCTAAATATAAAACTAGATTGAAGCTTAAAAATCGCTACAAACTGAATATAACTTTTTTTTCAAATCTTAATCTTTTGAATTAGTATTTTAAAAACTGAGCAATGCAGTCTTACCCCTCTGTCTCCAAGGTATTTCAAATGAGCTAATATTTCATCAACAAGAGTGGAACAAATTTTGTTGATTTCTGCAAGAAACTTTGGATCACTGCCGTACAAAGCATCATTGGAGTCCACTACAAAGGAGCAAATAAACTCTCATACATACTCATAAAAATAAAAACCAAATACAATAATTTTACAGAAGTCGCAAAATCACGACGCAATAAAATTAGTATTGCCTAACATCGGTTTAAAATAATTTTAATCTAATCAATTGATTTAAAACTAATTTTACATATTTAAGACAAAGTTTGAACTAGTTCAATGACAAGGTAATGCAAACAGCTTTCTGTTAGAGGTATAACAAAATAAAACACAGGTAGGTATTTTAATTATTGTCGCACTGGAGCAACATAACGGGCTATTGGTGACAGTCCAGGATCAAACTCCAAGGAAAAGATCCGAGAACAATACCTCTTAATTCTTAACCACGGTCAGATGAGATAAACACCTGAGCTGGCACTTCACTCCTAACTTCCATACCATGCCAACGTGAGAACATTTGAGATCACGACAGATTTAACGTGCACAAGCCCCCACATAGGTCTTTGATTGGATTGAGTTTCGAACTTACAAGGATTTTACTTCAGTTACCCAATATGGAATATATACAGGAAGCATGTTCTATTACCATAAAATCACAAACAGCAATTACATTTAGTTTTACATAACAACCTCTCGTACATATATAGTCATACTCGTACATATACCCACTAGCTGTGGGGTTAAAAGAGAGGTGGTGTTTTCAAATAAAAATTATACTTTAATTAGACTCCCTGTATCTCTAAATAGAGTTAAGGGTTTTATTATGAAATATGTTCTTCATGAAACAGTGAAAATTTTAAGACTGATTAATAAGATGAAAAACCTAAAAAAATCAAGTTTTCAAATTTAAATTCAAAAATTAAATTTAAATTGATTGAAAACATTTATCTATAATAATCAGCTGCACTGAGAAAATGTGATTGAGGTTTAATACATCAAAACTTTTCACTCATCAGTATAAGTGATGAAAGTCAGACAATACAAGAAAAAAACTGGTAAAACAATTTTGAACAATACACACACTTTAGAACACTGCTTCATTTAATTTGTACTTCATGCATTAAATATGAAAAAAGAACCAAGTTGATAAGAAATTCAATGACGATGAAGCAATAAATAAAACAGAACCAAATTTAAGTATTTAGCACAATAAGTAACAAAAGTCAATAATCACCTCCATCTATAGACCAAATGTAGGATTCCTGGCTAAGAGCTGAAAGCAAGTTTAAAACATTCAAGTAAACAAGAACTTTAGTTTCTGAATGCTGTTCCCATGTGTAATCTTGAATAACATTTAAAAGTCCACGGATTAAATACAGTGGCTCTTGCTCTGGATGATCCTGTATAGAGAAATAACAGGGTAGGACTTTATTGTTATGTATTGTATTTGAATTATTTATAAGACAATTTTCATAAACAGTGCAGTACATTATTCCACTTTATGCAAATACAGTACATTGCTGTACTTTAAGTACTGCCCATTCTGTACTTTATGTAAATACAATTCATTACTGTACTTTATGTATAAATACAGTTCATTACTATACATGTAAACACAATAGATTAGTGTAGTTTATGCATATAGTCCATTACTGTACTTTATGTAAGTAAAGTTCATTACTGCACATTATGTTGTCTATCTCTGAAACCCGTGACCTAACCTCTAAATTTGATGATTGTGCTTCTTTCCCGCACTCTGTTAGTCAATTTGATATACTTTTGTCTTGATAAACTTCCATGTAGCTTGGACCTTTCCATCGGTGTATGACTAGTGTGTATTTCAGCTGTTTCTTATCTTAGTAACAATGGCATTAAGCACACGATAACATAATGAATGAGGGAAGCTTGTTTTTGCTTGGATTCAAAATCTTATGTTAATTGAACAAACCCCAAAAGTAAAAACAAATATTGAATTGTTTTCTTCAAGGGCCAATTTGGAAAAAATTCGAAACATACGCAAGATTCACCAATTATTTATGGTGCAGTTATTACATGAAACTGTTTCATATCATGACTTATATCATCACAGCATAGGGAGGAAAGTAAATCTTGCCAAATATGCATATATCATGCCGTCGACTTATAGGTACATCCACAACTCAAAAAAACAAATTTTTTTACACAGTACAGCTGCTCAAAGATAAACTATTAGTCTTTAGGTAAAAAAATAATAGGCATTTTGATAGTGTTATTAACTTTTAAACAATGTATTTCTCATCATCACAGGAATAAGCATTTAGTGTCTTCATAAAAATATCAGTTAATGCTTGAAGTCGATGATGTATAGAATTTAACAACGTTTTACAAAATGAAAAAAACTCACAGGAATTATTAGCAGGGTAGATAACAAGTTGCTGATATAAGACAATAGAAAAGGTTCAGTTGACTTGTGCTTACTGTCCAGTTCAATCACAGAGGGGGTGTCTGGGATTAGACTAATAGCAGATTTTAAGAAGGCATCAGCTAAAAGATAAATTGAGTCACTACTTTAGAATTTGGCACACCATTATCGAATTCAAATTCGTTAGTCCCAAAACTAAATTTTACCTTGCGAAAGACATTGGTTCAGTAGTGCTACTTGACCAGATATTAGATATAAATCCAATCTACTGAAGACATTCATTAATGATGGAATTGTTATGAAAGAATAAGCAATGCAAGCCTGAAAATATAAAAATATTAGACAAGCAGAGATATGATAGATTTGAAGAAATAATGAATCAGAAAATGTTATTCATAAACGTTTAACTTTAGTTTATGCTGTACTGTACAAGTAGTTTATACTGAATACGATAAAAATGGTTGGTATGATTCTGTAAAAAATGCTAACTGAAAAGTCCCTGAACTCTAGATTGGAAAATTAAAAAAAAAATTAAATCAATTATTGAGTTTATACTATACAGGTTCATGCTAAATAAAATGTTTTCATATTTTAAACACTAAAACTTGTTTATAAATAACTCAAAATGGCACTAAAACTAGTTCTTTGCATTTCACTAACCTTTGTTTTATAGAAAAAGAAAGCCAAAACAAAAGAAGCTTGTACAAATTAAAAAAAAAATTTACCACAAGGTCAAAATTCCAAATATATATTTTAAAAATCATAGTAAACTTTACCTACAGAGGTTTAATTTTTAATACTTTCAAACTTATAGCCTATAGAATATATCAGAGGAACTATGTTTGCATTTGCAAATTTGTTTTAAAAGATATGCAGATTAAAATGACATAAAACAAAAAATTATTAAAGAAAATTATATTTTTATATCTTAAAATGTGACCCCCTTGTGTAGTTAAATTCCTAAACACATCTATCAAAGTTTTCACATGACTAATTCCCCACAGTAAATACAAATATGACAATGAAAAAAACATGCATAGTATGATGAACATACACAAAACGGTTTATAATCTGGATTCTTTTCAGAAGAAAAAGGCTAGAATATAGTGACATATTTAAGAGGGCAACCATTTGAGAATTCACTATACAAGGTGATCCGAACTGTGATAGCATAACAATTGCACCACATGATTCCTCATCGACCAACCCAAAAAAAATGTCAGTTGTTTTCATTGTACATGGCATTCCTGAGATATTCATATTGAAAGTTTTATGGACTTATGGAAATACTTTTATGGAAAGTATCACTTCTGGTCATTCGAAATTTCGGCACTAAAAGTGCCAAACAAGTTCACCTTTTTGCATCCCTGGGATTGCCAGTATCTAAGAGCAAATCAAGATGCATACAAAAATACTGGACAAGATGAATATGCAAAGCTATATGTATGAATCAAATTATCAGTTGTAGGCATGCATGTTTGTCTAAAATACTTCATGTAAAATCAATAATTTAATTGCGAAATATACTACTCTAGAACAGTATGATTATTATGCAATCGATTCTGAACATCCTGTATGGTGAAACAAATCGGGGTTCAAATAAATCAGACTGGGACACAAATACAATCAATGCAGAGAAAAAACAAACACGTTTATTGTGGAAGAACGATAAAACATAAAGTGAAGGAAATGCAGGCATGGGGATTAAATATTCAGCCTTGAACAATGCCATCTAATAGAGCACAGCACAATTACAATGTAAGAGATTTCATTTTACATAAAGGTGCTGGTAGTATTTGTTTCTGGTAGTATTTGTTTGCAGTGTAGTAATTAAATATATTTTCAAATGTGCAAAACAAATATAGCTAACACAATAAAAGGTTTCTATTTCCATGCACTTATAACACACAATAGAATTTTAAATACCAAAGTCAAAAATCAAACAGCACGAAAATAGTAGCAGAAAAATATCTTACTTTAACAAAAGACGATGTTTTTCGTGTATGGTGGCCTTTCACGATTTGTCTTGTTCTCATGGCCAGATGATTAACACACTAAAAAAGGCAATAGATATATTACCCATACACAATTAAGTTAAGTTTCTAAAAACAATTTCAGTTACAAAACTGACTTGACTATTTGATTCCCTCATTGATATGCTAAGTAAAGTGTTTGAGATTCATTAGTTTTCGGAAGTAAACATTTCAAATCGTTTTATTTGTTAAGGTAATGTATTTTTTCTTTATCCAAACTTAAAATATTCTTTACAAATTAGAAGTTATAAATAAAAATATAAATGTATTCCCTTTGAATGTGATTCCCTTCGATGAGACTTCTAAGTAGTATACCATTGCTTTTTCCCATAACACATATAATGAATAAATAACCTCATCCATTGGTTGATATAATCCTAGGAAACATTCTAATGGTCAGAAAGGTTACAACTGGTGAGAAGAGGGTAGATTGCAGAATGGATATAAGCATGTGAACCCCAAAGGTTTAAAAAGTTCACTAGTAAAAATGTTATTTCACCAGCATTTTTTTAATTATTAAAATGTAACACTGCAATATCTTTGAGGCTAACTAAACCACCAAGATTTGGTAACCAACAGAACATTTAACCAAAATGCATTATTTTAATACCAGTTATTAAAGTTAACATACAAGGAAAATGCGGTTAAATTAGTAACGCTTAACCCTCTGAGTTGTTTCGATGAGATATCTCATTCATCAAGGTCTGACCAATTTTTCTAATGAGATATCTCACTATCAAGATATTGCCAATATTTTTGATGATGAAGAGATCAAGATTTGGTCAGTTTTCTCCTAGACAAGATATCTCATCCATCAAGATCGGTCAGTTTTGCCAATGACGATATACCTCATTGAGACAACCACCAGGAGAGTTAAGAGAATGTGGAAATAAAGAGTGTAAAATGAGTGAGTAGTACCTGGTGAGTGAGACAACCACCAAATTAATTTGTACACTGTAAAATGAGTGAGCAGTACCTAGTGAGTGAGACAACCACCAGTAGGGTTAAGAGAATATGAAAATAAAGAGTGTAAAATGAGTGAGCAGTACCTAGTGAGTGAGACAACCACCAGTAGGGTTAAGAGAATGTGAAAATAAGAGTGTAAAATGAGTGAGCAGTACCTGGTAAGTGAGACAACCACCAAATTAATTTGTACACTGTAAAATGAGTGAGCAGTACCTAGTGAGTGAGACAACCACCAGTAGGGTTAAGAGAATATGAAAATAAAGAGTGTAAAATGAGTGAGCAGTACCTAGTGAGTGAGACAACCACCAGTAGGGTTAAGAGAATATGAAAATAAAGAGTGTAAAATGAGTGAGCAGTACCTAGTGAGTGAGACAATCACCAGTAGGGTTAAGATAATGTGAAAATAAAGACATAACTAATGTAAAATCTGAATCCAAAATTTTTAAACAAATATAGCCATTTAAGCAATCTGAAAAAATATTCAAAAATCTCATAAGTATTACACTAATCTCCATGTAGAAATAAAAATTCATTAAATAAAGGAACGCAAATAATAGGAAAGATGCTAGGATAAAAAAATTAACTTGTACACTGTAAAATGAGTGAGCAGTACCTGGACAAGCTGCACGAGAGCCAGGTCGAGGTTGCTAAAAGTGGCCCGGGCTTCAACATAAAACCCAAGTTGTTGTTCAAAGTCTCGCCCAAAGCTGATTTTCCTAATGAAAGCACAAATGAGAATGCCAATTTGCCTTCTTTCATCTTCCAAAGTTAAAGCACTGTAAGAGAAATCCCAAAATCAACTTTATTAGTTCACAAACTGAATTTTTCTATCATAACAATGTTTTTATGGTAAGGTTAATCTGTTTTTATAGTAAAAGTATTTCAAAACTCCCTTTTCAAGTAACAATAAATTCTTTTTCCACACAATATAATAACTAATAAGAGGAAAGGTAGGTATGTAGTTGAATTAACATCACACTGAAGCAACACAAAGGACCATTGATGACAGTCTGGGATAAATCCTGAAGGGAAAGATCTGAGGACAACACCCCATGATTTTGAACCATGGTCAGAAATAAGAGGAAAGGAAAATAGGAGGTAACAGAAACATCAATATCAAATTCTTAATACATAAATAAGGATCATCTGTAATGTATAAAATAATGTAATAAAAATTCCTAAATTACTACAATATATTTTGGAGGTAAAGCGAAATTTAATATTAACTTTCGTGATAGACAGTAAATGCAAATAGAATTTAATAGTAAGAAACAATTGAACAAAGTCTTAAAAATTTAGTTGATAAGAAAATTGATGTATTGTATAATAAAGTAAAATAGATTTCACTTACTTAACTGAATCATGAATTGTCTTGCAAATAAACATAGCAGCATTAATAATAACAGGATCACAAGTAGTATCTTGCTGATATCTGGAAACATACGAGTAACTTTTACTTTTGTCTAATTCCCACAGATAACTAAAATAACTTTGATTTATATTTTAAAATCTTTCCTTAAATATTCTTAAATACCAAATGATGTACAGCTGGAAAAAGGTAAAAATTCAAGAAAAAAATTCAATAGAATCTTTTTCATTTTATTTATTACATAATTGGTACAAGGAACCTAAATCAATAGACTCAAGTCTATAAAATTAATAATCAGAAATGAACAATCAGAAAACAATAGCTTTTTTACCCCATACATTACTTTTTGTGTCTCCTGTTCTACATGTTTGCTCAAATGGAAATTTTTAGAATACAAGATAGACATTGATGAAATTCAAATTGAAAATCTGTATAGTATACATATCCGAGGATTGATTGATAAGTAGAGTCTACCACATGACGTCACTAGTAGTTGAGGAGTAAAATCATTTACAAATGTGATCAGTAGCTGATACTATGTATCAAAGACGATCTTAGCATCAGATCTGTTTGACTCCTTGAGTAATAGCTTGTGAAATAGTAGCATAAATTTTTATAAGTGGTAGAAAAACAAAAATCTCCTCTTAAACCTTATTATAAATATCTCCCAATACATGATTGAATGAATTTTAATTTTAGTTTCTTGATCCCACATATTCTGCTGCAAAGAATATTTTTTAAATAGGTTCTATATCTTGTATGGGTACTTTTTAATTTACATTTTTAGCCACCAAGTAAAATACCTGTATAAAAACAAAAACAAGACATATCTTTGGCTGTTTGATAAAAATACATAAAATCAGACAACCTATGAATAGAAAACAAATTAAGAACAATAATTAATTCTTAAAATATTAAAACAGATAGGAATCAAATGAATTGCCGTTTAGCAAAATTATTTGAATTTTATATCTATTCCATCATTTCACTTACCCCATGAAAGCCTCCATTATGACTTTACAAACATCAACTTTTACAGATTCCTTTTGCATCATATCAAGGAATGGTAGGAATTTGTCCATAGCAAAAATAATGCTGAAATCATGCATGTGAGCCAAAATTCGATCCACGACACGAGTCAACTGAGGGTAATGCTGCTCGAAAGCTCGATCTGGTGACATGTGGCGAATAATATCACTGAGAAAGGTATTCACTTCCCGCTTCTGGAAAGATTAATGCTCGGTTTGAGAACATGACCAGTTGAATATCAAGTATAAAACTGATTTTCACAATTCATGGTTAATTTTAATCCCATAAGGTAAAACAGAATTCTAGAAATCTTCTAATTTTAGTCCCATAAGGTAAACAGAATTCTGGACACTTCTGGAAAGGTCAAGTTAAATGCTCAGCTTGAGGAAGTGACCATATTCAATTTCAAGTACAAAACTGATTTCACAATTCATTCGCTAATTTAAGTCTCATAAGGTAAAACAGACAGATTATCTATTATGTGAGAAAAATTATATGCTTATTATTATGCACCTGTACAGACTATAGTTTTGGTCAGATAATTTAGATGGAGAAATCCATGTTGTCATGCTGGTACATAGAGGTATCGAATCTAGACCAGAGAATTTTTTTTTTATTTTAATGACTTAGTCTGTGATACAGGGTCTAACTCATTACCAGTTCTAATCTTCCTTTGCTGAGTTTTCTTGTAGGAACTCCATTAGTCAATTACTAGCTTTGGGAAGAAAAATTGTTTTGCAAAGTATTGTTAGTCATTGTGCGATTCATGGAAACGAAATGGCAGATGATCTGGCCAAGGCTACTTCTTTGTCGGCAACCTGTTGCCCCCGTCCCTTTTCAAAATGCTTAACTATTAAAGAGGTAGTTTCTGAAAGACCTTATTTTAACAATGTTCCTACAGGGAAGAGATGGTCCTGCTTAACTGATAAATATAAAAGAATCCCCTGTGACCTCCCAAGAGCAACCAGTACTACCTGCTTTCGAACTTCGACAGGACATGATTACCTTCAGTCCCATTTCTGTAGCATTCAACTGTCTGACTTGTCTACTTTGTGAACATGTAAACATGGACAGCAACTAGCTTTTGGTTTGCCCTTATCTTGATGACAGAGTGTACAGCTATATAGTATAGTACTGAAGTAACTTCTCAGTTATATATATATATTTTTTTATTGAACAAAAGCAAACTCCCGTGCACCACAGAAGTACAACACGGGGCTTACAGAAGTAAGTTGATTTAACAAAGAAACAGTGGAAAACAATGTAACTGAAATTACAAGATTTTATGAACTTGACAAATGAGTAGAAAAGCAGATTAGATTTTACAAAACCATTGAGTTTCACTGGCCATGTTTCACCTAATTTTCTCAAATCATTTTTTAGGCACATTCTTGAAGTTTTAAATGCAGGACAACTAAAAAGCAAATGCTCTACATCTTGTGGCTGCTTTTTAAAACACTCGCACAAATCATTAGTCCGAAGATGAAACCTATATAGATATTTAGCAAAATTTCCATGGCCAGATAAAAATTGTGTAATTTGGAAGTTTGTGAAGAAAAATAATTCTGAGTTCAATCTATGCTTAACAGTAGGAAAAATTTTTTTGGTGTGGCCAGCTTTCTCAGACAAGACATACTCTTCGTTCCACTTAGCAACAAGCTTTTCATAATATGAGCCTTTCAAGTAACACTTAGGAATGTTACAATTTACATCAATTGCTAAATTCAAAGCGTCTTTGGCTAAAAAATCAGCTCTTTCATTCCCGTAAATTCCAGTGTCCACGCACATAGGCAAAAAAAATCTCAGTTCCCCTATTTTTAAGAGAACTAATTGTTAAAAGCGTTTCAACCAATTTTTCTGTGCTTGCAACATTCTTCAGTAAATGTAAAGAGGAAAGAGAATCGCTACAAATAAGGTACTTTGAACAGAAATTTCCATTTTCTTTAAACCACTTAACTGCGAGATTAATACAAAGCAATTCTGCTTGAAAGATAGTGCATTCATTCCGGATACGATGTTTATAAAAGCCGCATAAGTTGTCCTCAAATAGAACAAAAGCAAGGCCGACCGTGTTGTTCATCTTACTACCGTCCGTAAAACAGACTTTCTGAAAACGCTTCTCCACATTTTTCTCGAACTTAATTAGATGAATTGGTTCAAAAGCAGCCGGATGAGGAATGTCACAGAGAGGCAATTTTCCATCAACACAGTCCGTCGAAAAATCATTTAGAATCGAAGCATACAATTCATTTTTGCACTTAATTTCCAAATCTAAAGGTGGAACTCCAGCTATAGCAAAGGTTGCTTCATAACTTAAAGTTTTATAACCTCTGATAAGACGCAGAATTCTCCGTTGAATCTTCCTCAACCTGCGTCTGTTGGTCTCCAAAGCCTGTCCCCAGATCCGGGATCCATAAGATATGAAAGGCACAATACCTTGTTTATACATAACTTTTAAAACCCCATAGCCTACTCCAAATGTATTTTTGGCAATACGATACAGGCCAGTAAGGAGTTTTTCGCATTTATTGGAAACATATTCAATATGCTTTTTCCATTTGAGTCTACTGTCCAGGAAAACACCAAGGTACTTAAATTGGTCAACAAATTCGAGAGTCAAACCCTCAAGGATCAAAGGCGAAATAACATCTTCATCCAATTTTCCACCGATAATCATAGCTTTACTCTTGGAAGGGTTGAATTCAAGTTTATGAAGGTTAGACCACTGGGAAATAAAGTTTAGCGCAGATTGTGCTCTCAAGATGATGTTTTGAAGAAGCCTTCCTTGAAAAATCAGCAGAATATCATCAGCAAATGCAATTTTGAAACAGTCAGAAAGACGAATTAAAAGATCGTTTATAATAATATTCCAGACTCGGTCCAGAAACAGAGCCCTGAGGACAACCTCTCTAAAGAACAAATTTTGCCTTCCGATCCGATAAAAAGTTCTGCAGTTCTTTCATTCAGAAAACTTCTAAGAAGGTTATATAAATTTTTTGGAATATCAGCATCTTTTAAGATATTCAAGATAGAAGGCCACCACGCATTATCAAATGCACCCTTTATATCAAGAAATATTAGCACACTTGCCAGCCTCTTCTTCTTCCCATGCTGCAGGATGTCACACAATCGAAGCAGAGCGTCTTCAGTAGATTTTTGAAGAGTAAAACCAAATTGGGCATCACTAAAGAAATTATCTTTCTTCCTCAAAAACCAGTTAATTCTGTTAATAAACAGTGCTTCAAGGCAGCATTTTCCCAATGTAGACAATAGACTAATGCATCTAACATGATCATGGTGAGGAATGCTTAAATACAATGTCTTAGGGATCAAAACAACACGCGCCTTCTTCCATGGAGCAGGAAAGACACCCAAATTCAAACACAGATTGAAAAGTTTGAGTAAAAAGTCAGGAAAAATACTATAGAATTTCTGAATTATTTCATTAGGCAGCGAATCCGGTCCAGGAGTTTTATTTCTTTTAAGTTTTTTAATGATGGACTCTATTTCAGAGGTAGTAAACGGACAATCTTCAGTAGACGAATATGGTCTTTGCAATTCAGAACGCATAGTTCTGTGAACATTATCATCATCACTTTCATTATGAGCTGGAAAACACTTTGTCATCACAGCAGAAATAGTTTCAATCAAAGATGAGGTAGCAAACCCATTTGGAAGTTTAATTCCAGAACTCTCTACTTTCCTTCATGAAGTTGATTTTGAAACCGTACATATATATATTCTTCCAAACATTGTGGACATTTATAGTTGAAAGAAATTCTCTCCAAGAGTTGAGTTTGGCATCTGACAATTTCACCTTATATTTGTGTTGCAAATCCATATACTTAGCTTTACAGATTTCTTTCACAATAACATTTTGCTCCCTTTGATATCTACGTCTTGCAGCATTCACATGTTTTCTCATACATTCAATTTCTATGGACCACCAGGCAACTCTCTTGGTTACCTTTTTTTATTTGGGATAGATGCTGTGGCAATTTGAAAAAGTACAGAAGTAAAATTAGTAACTATCCTTTCCAAAGTGAATTTATCGGAACATTCTCCAAGAAGGAGATATAAATCATGCAGTTCACTGATACATAAGTCAGCAAATAAAGACCAATTTGCTCTATTAAAATTAAAAGAACACGAAGGATGAAACATATTCGGAATAGACATATCAAATTGAAAAGTAATCATTCTGTGGTTCGAAAGAGAATCTTCCTCAGAGATATCCCAATTCTGTACATACTGGAGAAGTCCCAAACTACAAAAAGTAATATCAATGTAACTAGAACCCCGTGTTGAGCTGAATGTAGGACCACGATCTTCATTAATAACAAACATCTGATTTGCACTTAAGAAATCACAAATCTTCGTCCCTCTACAATCAGAAATAGGGCTATGCCAAATTTCTGATTTGCTATTTGAATCCATTTCACACAAAAAATGTCTAGGCTTCTTTGAAAATAGAATATTTGAGACTCGATAAATCCATATCAATATTGGTTTTAGGTTCGAAATAGGCTGAACAGGTAGTCAAATTCATATCGCCAATTTTAAGATCAAGAACAACTACTTTATAATTGGTATTATTTATATCCAGGAAAGAGGAGAAACAGTCTCCACAAATAATGATAGCAGCCTTAACAAGTTCTGCTCCACCATCATAGTAAACTTTATATTCTTTTGGATAACCAGGAAGAGTTCCCCCGTAGCAGTGCGGTTCTTGAATTAATGTAGTGAAGATATCATTTGCCTCCATGTGGAGAATAAGTTGCTGGGTAGCATTTTTGGATTTGTGTAAATTGATTTGAACACACTTAAACGCAACTGATTTATCAAGCCTACCCATAAAATATTTTTGAAGAGGTTTGTTTCATCATAAAGGTATGACTAGGGCAGCATGCTGTAAAAGGCTTGTGATTCATGTCGACGTGCGCAGCAGCATTCTTTGTCTTTTTATTAAATCTAATGCAATTCACACACACTTGAATATTTTTATTGCATTCGGAACTTTTATGTTCACCAGCGCAGTGATAGCAAGTTAGTGTATTCCTACACTCAGAAGCTCTATGATTGTATTCCAGACATGAAAAACATCTATTTAGCACAATAAAGTCCTCAACCTTACAAGCATTCCACATAACTTTCATTGAATTTTTTAAAATATATTTGCGTATAGTAGGATGTACACTGCTGGCCACCCAAATTGCAACACCAAGAAAGACAAGAGATATCACAACAAAATTTATTTTGTAGATAACATGTTGACCAAGTATCAAATGATTAAATTTATAGACTTCTGTGAAGTGTGGTTCCTGCCAAAATCAGTAGCCAGAGTAGCCGCCATTGTTGGAGATCACCGCTGCCACACGCCTCGGCATTGATTCAAAGAGACTTTGGATGTGTTCTTGGGGTACAGCAGACCAAGCAGCTTCCACACGTTGCCAAAGTTGATCTGGTGTGGCAGCTGGGGATGTATTCTGGGTCAATCGTTGAGCAACCATGGACCACATGTTTTCTATCGGCGAAAGATCCGGAGAGCGAGCTGGCCAGGGAAGCAATTCAATCTGGCGATTGACGAAGAACCCTTAAACAATGCGTGCCACGTGTGGTCGCGCATTATCCTGTTGAAATATGGCTGTGGGCAAGCCCTGAAGGTAAGGAAGGACAACTGGCTCCAACACCTCGGAGATGTAGCGCTGGCTGTTTAAAGTACCGGCAATGCGTACTAGAGGAGTGCGAGAGTGATATCCAATACCGCCCCATACCATAGTACCCGGTGCAGGACCAGTGTGGCGGTGCATAACGCAGCTGTTCAGCATCCTCTCTCCACGGTGTCTCCAGACTCGAATCCGACCATCGTGGTGTTGCAGACAGAAGCGTGACTCGTCAGTAAAGACAATTTCATTCCATTCTGCCGTCCACATCCTTCTTTCATCGCACCATTGGCGGCGGAAACGTCTGTGGTTCTGCGTCAAGGGTAGACGAAGCAATGGACGTCTTGCGGACAGACCACTCTGCTGTAAACGGCGTCGAATGGTACGCGCAGACACTGGATGATGCGGTACAGACTGAATGTGCTGTGCTATGGTTCGTGATGTGGCTGAGCGATCCGTCACTGCCATACGCACAATATGCCTGTCATCACGTGAAGTGGTGCACTGAGGTGGATGCGATCGAACACGTCGGTCCGTCGTACCCTCCTGCATTCAACGATCACATATTCGCATTACAGTTGTTTGGTTTCGTCCAACACGACTACCGATTTGCCTGAAAGATAATCCACAATCTCGGTAGGCCACTATCCTTCCTCTGTCGAACTCGGATACTTGATCAAAAGATGATCGCTGTTTTCTACGAGGCATAATTGATCGTTTTTTTGAAAAAACCACAAGAAAAACACAATTGCCGTACTTGAAATCGTCGAAATCTCCAAGCCTTAAATAGCGCTTTGAAGTGGCGCCACAGGTGCGCGTGATGTGCGTCTGCGCTGAAATTCTAATCATTTGCATATCTCACCTCCGCTAATGCATGTTGTAAATTTCATATTATTTGCATGCTTCCTTCAGGGTGTTGCATTTACGGTGGCCAGCAGTGTACTTCAATCACCACACTTCTCTCATATTGAAATTGCTTCAAAGTGAATCGAATTTTAGTGTCCTTCCAAAGATCATCTGAAACAATGATTTCAGGATTTTGTTCAGCAATAGTCTCTAAAAGTTCTTCATTTTTTACTTCATTTGGAATATTTTTTAATACCAGTGTTGGGTTTCTACGCTTTGGTAGAGAAGGTTTAAGGACATTTGAATAATCTTGTATAGCAGAGAATAATTTCTCTTTATCGGATCCTGAAACACATTGGACTAGAACTTTATTGTTACCAAGTCTTCATTTGGCGAACTCCAAACTTATTTTTCCTCGGGTCTATTTCAGTTTTAATAATTTTTTTAACGTCATCAGATGTGCAATTATCTGCACTAACAATAACACAACAATCCGAATCATTTCGGATTGTTGTGTTATTGTTTCAGTGGGCAAATCCAATCACAAAAGGGAAAGTAGAAATATATGTTCTTTGCATCTTCACTTTGATCCAATTTTTCAGGTGAGCCATTTTCTTGTTAAAAAAAATCCAATTTTTATGCAGTTTTCTTTTGATGAAAAACATTACTGTTTATTGATGTAAGCTGTATTTAAATGAAGCAGTCATGGTAAGGATTCAAAATTGCTGATTTTTAAGACATAATATGACATAAACATGAATTATAAATTGCAGACCCAGGGATCGTATGTCTGAGCTGTATGGAATCTACCAGCAGAAGAACAAGAAAAGCATGTAATGGTAAGCAAAAAATCGGTAAGCATGTAAAAGGTGGTACACAATCAGCAAATTTAGGGATTAAATCAAGGAAAGGCTCAGAGTTGGTTTGTTTTTGGTTTTATGATGCAAGGGGCAATATTTGACCATGCTGCATCACACACAAGACAGACAACATCAAGTAATGGATATACACACAAGAAAAATTTTACTAACATAGAAGATGAAAATATACCCAGGGAGGAATCGAACCTGCACTGCAAACATCTCACAGGTTTGCCAGTGCAGTGGACATACCCACTGAGCCATGAGGGGCACCCAAGGGCTCAGACAGAGGAATGCAATGATGTTGAATTAATAATGACACACTTCTTGGAAACTCAATTGAGAAATAAATAGCAAACACAATTAGAGTATTAAAAAGTGTTTCCAAAATTGTCACATACGTCTATCACTTTTGTTAAAAAATGAAATTTGATTATGAAATCATCCTATCTCATCGTAGTTTCATAACCACCCCTATTTTTATCTGAATTCATTCAGTTAGTACATGGGCACTCCCGACAATGGGATCAGGACTAGATATGCTTTGATAATGCTTATATAACCTCATATTTTTAGAGCCATCAATGAAATATGTAAATCATAATATTAATAAACAGTAAAAGAGAACTCACAGAAAAATGCTTCACTGCATATTCAATCCATACTTCTGCACAGCTCATATAATCCTGTAACATTTAACAAATAATGTCTGTTTACAAATAAGAAAAAATACTTTTGAAACAAATCTTAAAATATGTTTCTGCAATAAGCATGCAATGTATAGGTTTTTACAACATTAAGAAACATCACTTACACAAGGGTTCTTTAGCTTAGTGACAACCTTCCAAACTTCATTTAAGATCTGCAACCTCTCGTTGTCAGGAGGATCAGCAATAACCAAACACAGACCAAGTGTTCGAAATAGAAGGTGCTGAAATATAATTTCAAGGGTGTTAAATAAGTACAATCAACAAGCTGTTTCTGTTGACTGGTAGGTTTACAATATTTAAACCTTACCTTAGGAAATCCTGAGTCATCACATTCTTTCATAATGTCCACGAGCTCCAGGGCTCTTTTGGCAATAAATTCAGGTTTGAAAGCAGCCATTACCGAATTCAGAAGCAAAGCACTAAGAGTCAAAAATAAATCAGCATCAACTAGAGACTAATGGTTGAACTCAAAAGGATATAAACAAAGGAACAGATTTTATTCATGAAAAATAGTTATTTGTAAATTTTACTTGGCAGATAGTTACATTTCTAATTACAATTCAAGAAAGATCAATCTTGTACACAAAAAATCAATTTCACTTTACTGTGTATCTGATTTGTTATAATTTTTGTTTGTTTTGAACTTGATGTATCACACTGTTTTGGTATTTATTATCTGTTTGATATTTTATGATTGTAGTATAGAATTACTGGGTCTTAATAAAAGTTGCTCTGAAACACCACTTTGGTTTTAATAGACATCCTTTTACAAACATGAAATCTGACAAGAGACAAAATTTATATATATACTTTCCTACACACTAACGTTTTCAAATATTGTCCCCCAAAATCTGCTGTGTTGGAACAATTCAATTGTTTATATTCTTCACTATAAATACAGTAATTAGAGATGCTAAAACAGCTTTTGCTCTAGAAAGACCAACTGAAAAATGGCCATTAAACTTAGTTTTCCAAGCATCAACATAAATCTAAAGAAAACTTGTTCAAAACTAAAAATAAACTTTCATCAACTTACTGAAACTTAAGATTTCAGAGTAAAAACGTTAACTTAAAACCAATTGTTATTATACATGCATGAATATTATAACATACATGACATTTTGTTATGTCATAATAACAGAAATTGAAGTCACAGGAACGGCAGAAGTGGTGAAGGCAGTCGTTCAAGTAATTCATTAGAGCTTGTGTAGTATTGAACAAGTTGAATACTGAGGCAAAGAAATAGCAGGGGAAAACTAAAACTTTATTTAATTCTTCAGTAAATTAATAGACGAGTTAGAATGTGTGATACATCACAGATTATAGGAGCTTCTGTTACATGGAGGTTGTGAAACAGCTGTGCTATCTTTCTTCTAAGGAACTCATGAGAGAATGAAAAGTAAAAATTTGATCCCCTAGGGGTCAAAGGGGATTTAGAGAAAGATTATTGGATTAGGGGACCTATGAAGAAAGTTTATTGGCATGCATCCTAAGTGTTGTGCTAGAATGCACAGAGCAATAGGAAAGGTATGGGGTATTTTCAATTAACATCGCACTGGAGCAACACAAAGGGCTATTGGCAATGGTCCTGGATCAAACCCGAAGGGAAAGAACCGAGAACACCACCACGTAATTTTGAACCACAGTCAGATGACGAGAACACCTGAGCTGGCACCCCACTCCAAATTTCCACACCAAGCCGTGAGGCCACAACCAATTGAACGTGCATCGTGTGTTTTATCATGTGTTTTATTAATTACTTTTACCTGTTGCATTGAATTTTACATTTGTGAAGAACTTCAGTCAATACAGGCTCTGATGCTTTGTAAACAACACACTGAAGAATCCAATCCAAAGCAGGTGGGTATAGGGTTAGGTATGTTGGTAGTTCAAGGTTTTGTTTCAATAAAGTATCTTTAACAAAGTTGCTATGTAACTGCAAAAGAATGGCATCACAAATCAAATATAAATAGCCTTGATGAAAATACAAGATTCTGTAAAATATTTCAATGTATTTTTAGAGAAAATTAATTTCTTGAAAATAGAGCACAAGTGAAAAATATTGGTATAATTTTAGCGACACTTCCATGCAAATGCTTTATATAATAAAATAATTGCATAGGCAGTTTAGTGAAGAGTAAGTTGAATGCAATGTTAATCATCTCAGAAGCTGAAATGTGAGCATCTGATATGGTTAGAAAATTATTAATTAAATGGGGTTAAATGGAAAATTCAACTGTTAAAATGTTACTTAACAAATAAATGCAAGAATAGCAAAATTCTTATTTGAAAGATGCTGTCATATTTATTTTTCTGAAAACATTTTATCAAATATTTTACACAACTTCATGAGATAAAACATTTGAATCTGTTCCATCTTCATCTTAAGCTAAACTGAAATCAACTGCAAAATGTTGTAATCAGCTTTTGTGAATCAGAATTTGATTTTGAAATGCTTTAAGGTTATCGCTGCTTATTCTTGAAATCAACTAAAATTTGCTTTTTGAATTGATTTTCTGAAAACTAATGAAAGTACAGCAAATGTTTGCTTTATTCCATATGGCACAGTATTTTAAAACCAACCATACTATTAAAATTTAAAACTTTTTATAAAGGGCAATTGCAACAGCAATTAAAATTTTTTAAATTTTGTTTTTCCAAATTGAATAAATTCTTAAGAGAACTAGAATAAAATTGTTTCAATTTGGAATTCAATCTCTGTCAAGAGAAAAGATTGGAAACCAATAATGTTCAAACGTATAGAGCAATAATCATACATATTGAATACACAAACTTTTGTTGAGTAGATGTAGTATTACATGAAAACGACAATAAAAGGATGGAACTATTAGGATCGTTGTATAATGTTATTAAGATTTCACTGGCAAAACAAGAATAAGTAGAGTGAACCAGCTAGTCCTTAACCACCTACCAGTAATTGACCAGTTTCTTATATTTCTCATTAAAACAAGCTTAATTTAACTTAGTTTTTCCATAACAGTTTTTATTCTTATAGCCTATGCCAGGGTTTTTCAAACTATGGTACATGTACCACTAATGTACGTTACATTATT
Source organism: Meta bourneti (assembly GCA_933210815.1). Classification (NCBI taxonomy): domain Eukaryota; kingdom Metazoa; phylum Arthropoda; class Arachnida; order Araneae; family Tetragnathidae; genus Meta; species Meta bourneti. The sequence goes on from OW119926.1 coordinate 5,759,310, forward strand.
TTTGGTGGTACAATTTTTATACAAAAGATTTAAATGAATATTCAAACCCTTACATGCATGGTGTATCATATCTGATACATAGTAGTTTTTCATCTTTCTGCTATCTTTTGATAACTTTTTAAAAGAAACTGTGTTTCCTACTAACAGTAAGGGCTCTTGCTAAATTCATCAATTTCCCTCCAATTATTCCCAGCATTGTTTTGTAGCTAAGCGATTTACTGAACATTGTACTGTGACTGAGTCTTTGAATAAGTATTTTTTTTAGAAAATGTAATATTCATCAAATCAGTATTTCTTTTCGAAAAAATAGTTTTAACAGTGTTGAAGTAAGTATTTTTCATTAAATATTTTTAAGTCATTAATTTTAATTATTATTTACTTTTTTGGCATTTAAATCAATGTATCACATTTGATGTATCATGAAATATGGATTCATTTTTTATATTATCAATATTATTTTAGTAATTATCAATATTATTTTAGTAATTATCACTTTTTTTAGTATTTTTCCTATGTTTGGAAACATTTGAATAAAAGAAAAAATATTTTAAGAAGATAAAAAATCTTGCATGGGTTAATATTGAAATGAGTAGTAGACTTTTCCAAGAATTTAGCTTGGCGAATAGTAGCGTCACTCCAGTTTGCCTTTTCCCTTACATCGCACTCCGATAGCTAAACGCAGGCGCACAAACTTAGGCCTGAACACAGTGGGGTTCACACTCGCATTGCGAAGAACAATCAGTTAGAGTAGAGTTGGCTACTTCTGAAACAAGGTGCATCCCATGAAAAAGTTTTTAGCTGCTTTGCTATTGCTGTCATTGCTTTGTTATTAAGAGGCTATAAATCCAGATTTATCGCAATGCTACCTATTTGTTGTATGTTATAACTGCGTTTTTAGCAAATTGTGTATTAAGATATGTATGCATGACAAAGTTATGCCGAAATAGAGACTGGAAGCAAAGGTAAAGAGCAAATTTGACTTTTATTTTTGTTTCTTTTTTAACAAGCATTTTTTCTATCTAGTTTTTTGTTTATATTTATTAATTTTTGTTTTTTATTTTTTTTAATATTTATTTGGGATGTGAATATAATTTTTTTAATGTTGACTAAATTCTTTAATATGCTTTTCATTTGTATTGTTATTGTCAACTATTAATTTAATTAATTTTATTATTATATACATTTTGTCTGACGTGAATATAATCATTTTAGTGTATTATAAATTGCTTAAATTTTTATATATTTTATTTATTTACTCTTTAGGCCTAATCCTGTTATAATGGACAAATGGTAAGGAATAGAAAAATCAAAGGGAAAACAGCTGGCAGACGCCACTGACACCGGCTAGCACTTCTAGTTTTAATCCTCATCTCATGAAGCATCCAGAAAACGAAATGCCACTGTTACAAGTATAATGAAAATTATTTGGAATATGGATGTTTTGGAACAAGGATGAAAACAACTCCAGGCCCAAGTGTGTTATTTGTTACGAACAATTTTCGAATCACTCCATGAAACCATTGCTTCTGCTACAGCATTTCCAAAATAAACACACCAGTTTAACAGGTAAACCTCTGGATTTTTTTAAACGAAAACAAGCTGAAAACAAAACTAACATATGTTCACTTCATTCCTTCACCACAATGAACGAACTAGCAGTAGAAGCATCATATTTGGTTAGTTTGAGAATTGCTCAAACTGCAAAACCACATACCATTGGAGAATCTTTAATATTACCTGCAGCCAAAGATATTGTGACGTCTATTCTTGGCCCTATTGTAGCAGTCAAGTTGAATGTTGTTTCTTAGTCAAATGACACTGTTTATCGACGAATTAACGAAATTGCAGCTCAAGTAAAACAAACACTAATTGAAAATATAAAAGCAATGGAAATATTTTGTGATTCAGTTCGATGAAAGTACAGACGTAACCAACTTTGCACAGTTGATGGCTTATATTCGATGTGAAAGAGAACAAGTCATACATGAAGAATTCTTATTCTGTGAGCCTCTTCCAAATCATACCACAGAGGATGAGATTTTTAAGAAAATTAATGAGTTTATCACTTGCCATGAAATAAATTGGAAAAAAATGTGTAGGAGTGTGTGCTGATGGTGCATGTTCAATAACAGGTTGTCGTGGTGGAGTTTTCACCAAAATTAAAGAAGTTGCACCAGATGCAAAGTTCACACATTTGCAGCATATAACGTGAAGCATTAGCTATCAAAACAATGTCCACGGGACTAACGACTGTTTTAGATCAATCTGCGAAAAAGTAAATTTTATTAAATGTCGGGCCCTTAATTCACGACTGTTTACAATTTTGTGCAATGTAATGGGTAGTAACCACAATAAGCTCCTTTTACACACTGAAGCGCGGTGGTTGTCAAGGGGAAAAGTTTTGACTAGACTCTTTGAATTACGTTCAGAGGCCCAAGTTTTTCTGACAGAATCCAAATTTGAACTCTGTCATTGTTTTATTGATGAAATCAGGCTATCACGTTTAGCGTATTTATCCAATATTTTTGGAAAACTAAACGAAATGAATTCTAGTTTACAAGGTTCCAATATAACTGCCTTTACTGTACATGACAAAATAAATGCAGCTGTGAAAAAACTAGAATATGTAATTAAGGACGTAAAAAGCAAGAAAGTTGCCAACATTAGAAGAGTATCTCTAGGAAAATAATCTGTCACTGACTAAACAACTAATTGAAGATATAGAAAAACACTGCATAGGTCTTATTAACAATTTTCATTCCTACTTTCTTGAAAATTTAGAAAATGAAAGTTGGATGAGATTCGTTTTATATTTCGGATACTGTGCTAGATAATGTTTCAGTTCAAGAAAGAGATAAGCTTTTAGATATTTCATGTGACAAATCTCATGAATGAGTTCAAAAAAGGTAACTTATGCAATTTTTGGTTAAAGAGAAGAGATGAATATAAGTATATTCCGACGAAGCGATAAAATTTTTAATGCCTTTCAACACATCATATTTTTGGAAACGGGATTTTCAGTCATGCTATTAATTAAAAATAAATATAGGACACGGTTGCAACTTGCACCTGACTTATCCTTGAAATTAATGAAGATAAAGTTCGACATATCGAAATTGGTTACAATGAAACAGGCTCATTCGTCGCATTAATACTCATCAATAATAAATCTTAATATTTGTTATTATGTATTATTACCTACTATTTTCCAAATATATAGTATATTTATATTTTATTATAATATAAAAGTTTCATCTACGAAAGTAAATGAATAATATGAATTTAAAATGTTTTATTCTTTGATTATAAACACTTCATTTAGGATGCATTGATTTTTAATCGGAAAATTCTTTTATGATGGTACATATATTTTTGATTCTTATTTATGTGGTACAAAATTTAAAAAGTTTGAGAACCCCTGGCCTATGCACTACTGGAACGAATGGTAACCAATCTGAAGTTGAATTGCTCTGAGGAGTGATGTCCCAATCTGAATTTTTTAACGAAAATTTGGCATAAAGTTAAATAATTTTCTCCAATTTTGATATCATCATTTTTCATATATAAATTAATTTTAAGTCATAAACGTTGTGTCAATCCACTGGTAGAACAAAGCTGCATGGGTTCCAGCAATTGACCACCTTGGTCAATTACTGGATTTTTTTGACAAATTTTGATTTTGAAGTTTAAGTTTGATATTTTATGATGACTGTCTTTGGGGTAAATTAAATACAAAAAAGAACCTCTATCCAGTATTTGATCAGGTAGACAATTACATAATATAAGTTTGTCAGATATTTTAACTAGTTTACTTGTTTAATACTAGCAAACCATTATCAGGTTTACTTGTTTAATATTTGATAAGTTCTTTTACTAAGTTTTACTTAAAATACCACGTGTAAAATATATTTAGCTTAACTATATTTCATGCAAATATACGAGTCATCATTAAAATATTTGCACTTGAAAAGTAAACAGTGTTCAATTACTGGATGTGTAGTCATTTACTATTCTGAACTTTGAGATAAAAATTCTAAAAATTATCAAGAAAAATTATATTATAACTCATTTTAACAATCAATGTTACAAGATACTAAGAACAAAAATATTGAAAGTACAATTGCAAATTAGCTGCAGGGAAATTTTTTCATGAAAAATGAGCACTAACTGGTCAATTACTCACTGAATTATTACCTAAATATCAAAAACATGATACTTAAATTTTATAACAAATATCAGATACATGCATGCCATTTTTACATATGGCAATATAAAAATATTAAAACTGATATTTACTTGATTGTACATCATGAGGAAATCCCAAAAGTTATCCCTCAAGTGCTCGTGGGCTTCAGGAGCTACAGACATGCCAACCTAAAATGTCAAAACAAACAGAAGTCTAAACACGCAAACTGAATGAAGTTTTCTTTAAAGTGATTCATTCAAAATAATTCTTACTCTACACAGATAGCACCTAGCATAGGCAGCAACTAAAGGATCTCCTATTCCTCTAATCATTTTAGTGAGACGTATCAGTGCTTTTGAATATTCACTACAAGGAAAAAAGATGATGCAAACATTGAAATAAATGTACAGAAACTACAGTTGTACATCAAATTATTTACCTTCTCTTTTAATAATTGCTTTTCATATATCTCTATCATGGCAAAAAATAATGGAGCAATTTACATTTCATATTAAATTTCACATTTATTGATTTCATCAACCTTATCCTTGTAACTCAGGCCTACTTGAATCATTTTCACCTGGATGACTCCAAGTGCCTTATTTGCCTTGATGAGGAAGAGATTTTGGAGGATATCTTGTTCGACTGCACCGGAAAGAATGTTTTTAGAACTATCTTAAAGCAAACATCATTAAATTGGTGTTCATACACCAGACTCATGTATCAAGATGTAATGTAATCAACTTTATCCTATCTGAAGAGAAAATAATTTATTCAATGTATTTTAAGAAATGTATTCTTAAAATCAGTTTAAAAACTCTAAGATGGCAGTTTTGTGACTTGATAGAACAATAAAAAAATGCTCAGCTCTGGAAATGTCGATATCAATATAAAATAACACAACAGAAGATAATGAGAAAATTTTTTACTGTTCCCATTGACATTTCATCTTCCTTAAATACTTATATACATTGAATAAAAACAGCAATTTTTGTAAATTAAAACATTGATTGACAACTGAAAAGTTAAAACATTAAGGTTGCAATATTTTAAAGTTATATGTTACATATCTTCAAGAAATTTAAACTTTTAAACCTTACCCTTGTGTTAAGAAACTATAAGACTTCAGAATAGCAGTCTCCATATAAAATCTGGGGATCAGCTCACGAATAGAGGCAATTTTGAAAAACCAGTTCCTGCATGTTTCTTTTGCTGATTCAGGCACTTGATCAGGTGTGAACACCTCTAAATACATGAATAAAACTTTTTAACTCTGAAAATGCAGAATAAACACAAAAATTTATTTACCCAATTATAAAATCAATCAGCTTACCAGGAAGAGGTGTTGGATGTTTACTTCCAGGTTTATGATGTTCAGCTTTTGAATGGATTCTTTGATATACGAGATTGCCTTAAAAGAAAATTTTGAAAGTTTATATAATAAATACAGTAATCTCTCATTATACCCTGTCTCAATATGTCGTGCACTCAACTATATTGATCTTTTTCTTGTCCTTTGATCAATTTTTAGTTTGTAGAAGTAGAGGAATTCTTAGTCTATAGTCATTATATTTGAAATCAAGAGTTCCTTGCTTTCTTTCTATTAATTACAAGACAATACATGCCAAAGTCCCATGGAAAGGCTAAATTGAATTTGATAAAAGTTTGTGTGCCTCAGAAGTGGGAATGAGAAGAAATTTCTGTTATATAACAGTATTCTACCAAATTTATTATAATTTTTTAACACTACCAAATTGAAAAAATACAATTCTTTTAATTTGGAAAACGATTTGGGTGTCTCGTAAATGGGGATGCGAAAAAATTTATTTTATAAAAACATTCTACCAAATTTAATATAATTTTTATGTTCCATTGTCGATTTTATGTTCGACTTGTAGGTATACATAATTTTAAATAAAAAATGTATAATTTATGTCTATATATTTCTATAAGTAAGTTTTTCATCCTCAATACATAGTGATATTTTTATTGCCTCCCTAGAAGGTCAATATATCGAGAAGTTACCAAAATCAGAAAATTCTATACACATTGGGTAATGCATTCACACCTATTCTTGCACAATTATGTAGTGAAAATTACTGCATGATAATGTACAAGACTTGAAATAAGATCCATTGTCCACAGAAGTCAAGAAAGTTCCAACCTAAAGTAACCATACAATACATTTCAAGACAAAATTAATTCAAATACACTTTCATCTTAGAAGTATGCAAATTAAACTCACCAAAATTATCTAAAATATCTGTTATTAGAACAAATTTGCTAGGGTAAAATTGGATGACAGCCGTATCTACTAGTAGTTTTGCACTCTGAAAATAGACAACATTGTGAAAATAAATGGAAATCAGACTATGTAAGAGCATATAGTTATATCAAACATCAAATGCATATTATCAATACTGAACAAAAAAAAAATCATTTGATATTTTGCTACATAATTTTTTAAATGTGTATCAGTAACAGCTAAGTGATTAGAACCACTGATGTCAAAAAGTAAAGGATAAATTATAAAAGTAACATCATATGCAAAAAGATAAGATGTTTTTCAGATCAATTGAATATCTCATTAAAACAAAAATATATATACCTGAATCCCAATCTTTAATGCTTTAACACGCTGATCTTGTTCCCAAGATTCACGCAAGGCTTGATTCAGTTCTTCGATTCGATTCACATATTCTTGCTGGGACAAGTTCAGCATCTCTTTTACAGATCCCTAATATTCATTTTGAAAATATAAAAGATGCATTTGTAAAAATATTGCAGAAAATTACACCAAACCTAAACTAATGTACTACTGGTCTACAAATTTATTCTAGCAACAAACATCAATCAAAATGAACCGAACTCTGATTATTCAAAGGTTATTATTACAGGTTATTATTCAATGTGTTTTATATCAGGTTATTATTCAACTACAGTCTACATTTCTGTAGTTATTCACCTCAAAGACAATTAAATCTCTTAGAAAGACGTGAAACTAAGACTTAAATGAAACCATAATTACCTCTTCAAAATCATCAAGTTGCTCTAATCTAGTTTTGACTTTATCACTTACAGAGCTGGTTGCTTTTCCAATGACTGTAAATTGAGAAATAAAACTCAGAATAATGAAATAGCTATGAGCATAAATAAGAAGTTAAAATAAATCCATGAAATTTTGTCAAGTACCTTTCTCTCCCCCAGACAAGAAACTAGTAGCAATAGACAGTTTTTCAGAAGTCGTATACTTGCTCAAGATGGCAACTTTTTTGGTGGACCATGGTTCAAAAGTGTCATCTAGTCTACATTTTCTGGAGGCTGATATCTCCTTCTGGAAGGGGAAACAAATAACGTAAATGAATAGTTGTAAAAAATTATAGTTTTTTCTTTATTTTATATTATATTACTTGATTCTATCCTAAGGAACAATAAAATAATCAAATCAGAACTTAAGTAAAGAGGTGGCAAAAAATGGCTCAAAGGGAGAAATAGAAAGTTGTTCTTGAAAGTGTCCACTAATAGTGAAAGTCTAATTTTAATATAAATATAATACACTTGATTAGACTTCATCAAAACAGGACATTGTAATTCTGACATACCAATTAATACAAATTTCAGCTTACAGCTAATACAGATTATGTATTAGAGAATATATCAGGTATTAAAACAGACAAGAGAACGAAGCTGTTTCTGTACTTTCTGAGTAAAAGTAGTTTTCTTAGTCTTTTTTGTTTTCAGATTGAAATGTAGTTTTGTAATCAGGGCTTTTGTTGAAATGTCATCGTTTTGTTAGTGCTTGATAGGCAATGCTTGTGTAAATAGAAATTCTCTTTGCAATCTCCAGATTGCAGAATTTGTAGGACTTTTTTGACATTTTTCAGTATATTTTATTTATAGGTCATTTTTGAGATTTGTACTGTATATTTTGTGTTTTGGGAATGTTTTAGTTTTGTTCTGGTTTCTACAAATTTTCGAAATATTCCTAAATATTCTAAGGTTTCATTTTTATTGCAAATGACTCATTTGCCAATTTCTGCCATCAAAAAAGCAAACAACTTCTCTATGCTTTTCTGTTGGTGAACTCACCAACAGCAGAAGGTAGAGCTAATAGGGATCTGTTTTGACAGAAGAAAACAAAAATCATGTATTTTCCTTTTGGATCAGGTAAGCAAAATATGAAAGTGTCAAAACTAGGGTAAACTAGGCAGTTGTTGACACCTTGGACAGTTATTGACACCTCGGACAGTTATTGACACCCTAATATTTAATTTTAAAAAATAAGTTTTCATGTCAATGTTCAGTTTCAAATAAGGGCAGGAAAAATTCCTTGTGAATCATAGAAGTCAGCTGTGTTAAAAGATTTTCAAACTGTAAACATCAAGAAAGATAATATAACTGTAATTAAGTATACAAACAAGGTACTAGTTAAGAGGACGGTTTCTTCTGTTTTTGCTAAGTAAAGAGCATGAGCATGTTTTGTAAGATAGATTAGCCATAGTTTCCTTTGAATAAGTCCCTTTATACTGCAAAAATAAACTAAATAAGAATGAAGGGATATCAATAACTGGTGTCAATTACTCATCCATAGGGTGTAAATAACTGATTTTGTACTATTTATTCTATTGCAAAATACATTCCAAGGATAATTTTTTGTATGAAACCCTTTATTCAGCTTAAAGTAGAGTAATTCAGGAAAAGCAGCATTTCCTAAATTGTATACAGATTTGGTACCAGTTCTAGGGGGCAAAAACTACCACTCCTCCCAAAGGTATATGAAAATTTTTCTTTTAAAAATGTAAGAGAACAAACCAGATTGAGGCACAGGAAACATCCTACATTTATCCTATGATGGATTTATTTATTTAGATGACCACTTCTAGTCAGCGAGTAGATTTCCTGATTGAACCATTTTAACACTACTATGAAATATTGAAGTTCTCGAATTTTGAGTTGTGTTGTCAAGATAAAGTGGTGATAATAGCTCCACACTCATGTTATAAATTTGTATGTTATTGTACAGAAGAGTATCCAAATTTGTAAAAATCCCTTTGATTTTAAAAACCTTAATAAAACATATGACTTTTAATGCCTATATGTACTTGTATTTGTGAGCGAAAATATATTCAATTGATGTACTGATCATTTGTCCATAGTAGAAAATATTTTGCCACTCGAAAGTATATCAAATTAAATTATTTAGGTCATTTTTATACTATTTTTAGGTCAACAAAATCTAAGCTCTGGTAATCATTTAGCTTAAATTGTACATAATGGTCAACCAAGAAACCACTTTAAACCAGGGTATGAAAAAATCATGATTTTTTAATCAAAAACATTGGATTTACATGATTTAAATCAGATTTTTTTTTATTTAAATCAGATTTTTATGGTTTTAATTGATACCTTGCATGTACAAGTTTAAATTTGCTGGACATGGGATATGCAAATTACAGTTAGTTTCTAGATAGTTTTGATTTTTTTTAACATTATTTTTTATGTAAAACATTAATGTATTAGAAAATATAGCTGGGTAAATTTTTGAAAGATTAAAACACGACATAGGAATTAGCAAAGTAAATCGCATGATAGAGTAAATAGAACAGTGTCCCAAATGCCAAGCATGAGCAATGTTTTTCCATCTGGTTTTCAAGTGGTTTAGATTACTTTGAGTTTAACCTATAAACAGTGACATGAATTTTTTGATGGATAAATAAGGTTGCTGTATCCCACTGATACCATATTATAGATTTTTCCAATCATACAAATTTCAGAATTGTTTTTTTTTGCATTATATATTTATCATATATGAATAAAATGTTTTGAATTACTTCAATTATTTTGATATAAAATAATTAATTGGTTCAAGACTTGCTTTTGAGAAAAATATCATGTGATCAATAGAAAATAAAATAAAAGGAACTTGCATCTTGAAAAAATTCCTACTAATTTATTTTTAGATTGCAAAAATAATTTATTGGTTAAAAAATTGTTATTTTTTGTAAGTTAACTGTAAAAAAATGAGACGACATGAAAATACATAAATTTGAAATCAACTATGTCTACTTTTTGAGTTCTTTGAGCATTGACGAGTATTTAATAGGCATATTCGAAGCACACAAAAAGGGTTTATAATTTATATATAAAACAAAAATGAAGCTTTTCTCTATGAACAGTATAGAACAAGTGTAATAACATCCCCCAGAACATGAAAATTCAGTGGAATTTTGAGCTTGAAATAAAAAATTTATCAATTTCAATAGCTTTCTGCTTCAATCTGTAATTTTTTCTCAACATACTCACTCAATTATTAGATGAGTGAATTAACTTTTACATTCCAAATTTCAATTCCATAAACATTGAATAGTTATTCTAGGAGTCTAAGGGATCAATGCATAAAATTTCCCAATAAATTGAAAAAAATAACCAATATATTACACAAAACAAAATGAAACTATTAAAATTGCCAATTAGAAAGATTTATGTGCAAAATTGGAATGCTTTTGTAATACTGCAGAAAATATTTTTGTTGTAAGTGTCTTTATATTTTTTATGAACAGACTGCAATACTAAATAAATAACTAGAAAGCAAGTTACCACAATTTTAATAATTTGAGTGAATATATTTTGAGCATCTTCACTCATCACATGGTGAATGGTTTAAAATTGCCCATGTGTGATTTATAGTCAAACAGAATGTTTAAAACAAAACCAACACTGATTAGCATGCTTGTGAATGACACCTATTGGACAGTAGCCCAAGATGGAAATACTTGTCCGGTAATTATAATCCCAATCAGCAAATACAGCTATTTAGTATCTTCAAAGGATGGATGATTTTCAATATAATTTTGGGGTGAACTCAGTAGGAACGAAGTTCTTAAGTTTTTTGAATAAAATAAGATGCATCTTGTTCAGTTATTTCATTTTCAATATTATTAAACATAGCAGAAAGAAAAATGAAATTTAAAATTTTGATTTAAATCAATGATTTTTTAATAAAAATCACTTGATTTAAATCAAGCTGATTTAAATTGGCATACCCTGCTTTAAACTAACAAATCACATTGTAAACATCAATTAAAATAAAAACTCACTGCTCTTTCATGTTCCTCCGCCATTTGACTCAGGGGGTCTAACCCTGCAGCAAACTGTGAAAGTGGATCCGATCCATCCAAAGCTGAAGTCAATGGATGGAAAGTGGACAGAGGATCAGAAATGCCTTTCTTTGGAGTACCCGATATTGAGGAAGATGCGCTGCTGGTGTTGCTTCCTCCATAACGACGTTTTATTTTTCCTTCTTGTACCTGTTAGAAGAACACAAAAATTAATCAATAATTTAATGGCTGGATACTAGTTTAAAATTGTACAGAAAAATAAGTTTGTCAGATGGCATATTAATGACAATTAGGGGAAAATTAGGTTTAGGGTAGAAACTTTTTGTCAAAGGAAAAAGTACATTTACATGTGGTTAGGGATAGAAGTAAGAAATATCTCTCTTCACCTGTTCTTTGAAAAGAATGGGAACAGCCTGTTCTCATTTTTCACAAAAATCTGTTCTCTTCTCTTTTTGATTTAAATGAATTTGTTGCCCCTATCAGTTCAAACTTGTTAGACAGGAGATATGCAAATCAATGATCAGTTAATTTTTGAAAGATATTCTTCTATTTGAATTATATTTTATGATACAAATTCATAACACTCAATATGTTAATAAGGAGGGATGATTTCATATAAAATTTAATATTTTTTATAAATCAGAATAATAAAATAAACTTTAATTTTCTCCTGTCTTTTTGTTACACAGATGGCTTTATGAGCGACTTTGTCTTATACACAAACGCTAAAATCTAAATGAGTTTCCCCATTCCAAAGATTTCTGGGGTACAATGTTTTCACAAAGAGGAAACCAACAAATTATCTGCTTTCACTTGAAGTTTCATAATTACAGGTATGATACTCAATGAATTTTTTTTTTTGCAAGTATTAAGAGAAGTCTTTCTATTTAAACACAGTTGATACTTTTAAAAATAAATCAATTGATTCAAATTTCAATTTAAATCAATTGATAAAATTATGGGGTATGAGTTTCATTTTATGCTGTGAATATGTGTATGTGAAATGGTAAACTGCTATAAAATTCAATCAGTGCAATAAATACCCTATAGATCTTTTATGAAATTATTTTGATATTTTTTATTTCGAACGATCCAATATATTTGTGGTATTGTTTAGGTAATTAAATCCCTTGTCCTTTGCAAGAGGGATATTAATAACTTTATATACTTATATATTGTTACTAATATTGTTATTAATATTATACTTATCAACTTGAGATCTTAACAATTTCTTGTAAATTTCCAAATTATTTGGTCTCAAAACCAAATGTCTCAAGCTCAAATCTGAACACACAAATTGTTGACCTAAAAATTCATTGTATGACTTATAAACAGAAATTACAGAAAAAAACATTTATCTAAGGAATCAACACATAAAACTATACTGAAAAACTGTTGGTGCACAAACCGTAATAGTGGAAAGTTTTAAAGGGTGATCAAACACTTCTTCTCTTTTAGATGACCACAGGTTCTTTTCAGCATCATAAACTTTCTGAACTGCTTGCCTGAAATAAAAACATTCTATCATAGCTTTGAAACTTATAAGAGTAATAGTTTACAAAATGTACATAATCCAAATTATGGTATTTCTTAATTTTTGAGGCATACTCATCTATGGAACAATTTTTAAAAAATTAGTAAACAAAACTTTTGGTTGAAACAGTCGCAATATGGAGAACTAATAGCCTTTAGTTAAAGTTTACAGTATGAGATAATACCATAAAGAATTAATGTTGTTCAAGGCAACTTCACACAATGAAGAATTTTGAAATGAAAAATCTATCATCTGCAAATGTAAGCAGTTATCTACTCCAACGAAAGAGTAAGAAATTTCATTTGAATACCATGATTCTTTGTGTAGCATTTTTCTAAAATATGAATACTTATCACTTTCCTGTTGAAAGAATAATTTTATGTGTCAAAATAAGATCATGGTATGTATATATATTCATAATATTTATGAGTATAATAAAATGCACACATTACAAAAATTATTAGGCAATAGATCTAAAATGCTAATTAACCAAACAACCACACACATATTAAATATTCAGTTACAAACTTAGCACTTTTATTCAACTCACAAATAAGACTTTTTTAAAGTTATAACTCGGTCATTGTAACAGATTGGTGTAAAAGTGAGGGCGCTATAACAAATATGTATTCCTTCACATTTCTACATCTCCTCAACCTCATATTCTTTCGGATCATTTTTTTCTAGATCTTTTATGTTATTATGTCATGAAAACACAATCTTAAAGATGGCTTAAAATACGAAACATACGATTCCAGTAAGTTATTAAATGATACCCGTAAATATATATCCCATCAAAAAGTGGACCAAAATAAAATCGACTATTTTTGCACTTAAATAATGTCTAAATAATTCATTGTCTAATAAATGTGTTTATTTTTGTAACCCAAAAGAGGATTTGTATCCAAGGAGAATTTTCCAAAAATTCTACTCGTCATAATAATCTGAAAGCTTCTGGGTGAGAGTTGATGAGATAAAAAAATTCGTGTAATATTTCATTTGTTACTGATTCCAATAAAATTACCATTCATGTGACATTTTACAATTGACATAAGTGAAGGCGGTGTTTATTTACAAAACTCCGGAACCGGAAATAGCATTTGAAACCGGTTTCTAAAGTTGAAGTACCTTTTCGATTACTATCATTAATTTAATTCTAAAGCTGTTTTTCAGGTTGGGTATTTGGTATTTTAATTAACGTCACACTGGAGCAACACAAAGGTTATTGGTGATGGTCCGGGATCAATCGCAAAAAGAAAACAATAACACGGAATTTTGAACCACAGCTGTTTTTCAAAAACAACAAAATTATCAAGGATGGGCTCGTTCGTAAACGCGAATAAACCGCACCAATTGTACGAGTTATTCAAACCGAGCGTTCCAAGAGTCTCAGAGGGCCGCGGTGGCGCGGTTGGAAGAGCAGCGGACTTGCAACCGAAGGATTGCGAGTTCGAATCCAGCCAAACACCGCCGTGTACAACGGGGGCTGGTGCACGTTGTCGGCACACCTGTTGTGGCCTCAAATGTCCTCACGTTAGCGTGGTGTGGAAGTTTGGAGAGTTGGGTGCCTCGTCATCTGACCGTGGTTCAAAATTACGTGGTGCTGTCATCGAATCTTTCCCTTTGGGATTGATCCCGGACCGTCACCAATAGCCCGCTATGTTGCTCCAGTGTGACGTTAATTGAAATACCCCCCAAGAGTCTCAGATTTTCTAGTGTGAAAAACAAACCGTTCATAATCGCTGAAAACGAGAAAAATCGTTTGAAACGAACTTCGATTGTGATAGGTTTTTTCAGTTCAGAAGTTGGCGACCGAAAAGGTAGATGTAAATGTTGTTATGCATCTCTACTCCTGTGTGTGCGGTTTAGACTCATTTTCAGATTGAATTTATCAAAACAAATTGCCAATTACATGGCGAATGAGCCTAAAAACCTAATCGTTCGTAAATGCAACTTCAGAACTGGTGAAACGGAGGTCATGTGACGGATTATTTTATGGTTTGCATCAGAGAATTGTTTACGAACGCGGACGATATTGATAAATGGAAAAGCAGAAAATATAAAAAATAAATATATACGAGAGAATTTTTCTTACAAACTGAATGTAGGTGGCAATGTGTCTGCGGCGGAACTTGTTTCATATACGTATTTCGAGCATGAAGTCATTTTGTTTGTTTTTTAAATACGATTTCAGCATTTCGCCAATAAAAAATTCCAAAGACTGAACACTGAATTGATTTTGTTTGTTGATTGGTCAACGCCACTTAGATCAAACGCCAGAGATCGCCAAAACGGCGATATACAGGTATTCAGATTTTAGGGTAATTCAGACATGTATTATACAAGACCATTTAAGTTGCGGTCTTCGCCATAGAGAGGATATAAAAGTAGAGTGAGCTATGGCAACCTTTTATGTCCCTATGATCATGTGACCAAAACCAGTAGTCACGTGATCCTTAGACTCTTCTCTCCAATGCGCATATAGTTTGCGCATTCCTTCTTACATAGCAAATGCATTGAAAGTAAAAGCTAACATGGTTCTATCGTGCTGTGTATATGGATGTAATTCCAAATTTATTAAAGGCGGAAACATTACATTTCACAAGTGAGCTATTTACTTGTATTTTACATTTTTTTTGTTTTTTAATATTTGCTAGTATGATAAAAATAGATGCTCTAACTTTGAAATTCCTATTACAATCTGCTGTCATTTCCCGTTCTAATAAAAAGATTTCATACATTTCTAATCAATATATATCTAAAATAATGTTTAAAATAAAATAACTAATGTTTGAGTGTGTTTGTTATTGTAAATTGTACGTCTATAAGGACTTAAAATATAAAAAATAAACCAAACTTTAAAAGCTTGTGTGAAATCGTTCTCTGTTTTGCCAGGATTTTTTGCCGCCAACTAGAACCACTATATTCTTTCGTGTCTTAAACGATAAAATGGTATGAATTGAAAACATGAACTTAAGTACATAATTTAAATTGTTGCTTCTTGCTGAACAAAATAGTTTTGATCTACCCATCAGTGGAATTACATAAGAATAATAATTAAAGTAAAAGATGAATTTTGAAACTTTTAAAAATTATAAATTAAGTATAATCGATTTGTTAAAATCGGATTAAATCATTTCATAAACCGTATCACAAATGTGAACCACATTTATGCGCTTTAGGGAACTTTTTTCTTCATATTTTAAAATATATGTAAAATCTTCCATGATAAGATTGCATTTGACAAAAGAGCTTATCTTTCAAAATAATTTCCCTTGAACCCTATAACTTTCTACTGGAATGGCGAAAAACAAATTTATGTGATAAACAATAACAATGCTTGAACGGAAATTGAAAATAATACTGTACCTGTACGGCGTATTTTTATTCTTGTTAATGAAGCATACAATATAGCAAATTGGGAAAGGAAAAAATTAGAGAACGAAATGAAACTTCTTTTGTACTAATTCCAAACAATTCGCGCAGCTGGAAAAGTTCCTTTTGTAAAAACACCTGCTTGACACCCTAATGCTTTTTGCTTAGTGTTTAAATAAACCTAACATTAAAATTAAATTATTTTCTACTTTTAAACCAGTTTAATCTATCTTCCTTCTGTTTTAATCTTGAGATGAATCATATTGAATTTTAGATTGTTTCGAACAATATTTTTGAACATTTCAACGTTTATATCGTTCTTTAACTCGATAAATAAGCTTGGTGGTGATAAAAACACATTCCATGAAATGAAATCCTCCACTCTTGTTTTCTACCTGAAAGGGGACGCTTTTTTATTTCTTCTCTCTAAGTAGAGTATTTGAACGAATTAAATATAGCTGTGAAAATTTATGCACACATAAAACATGTTCCTCAATCGAGCGAAACGTTTATTTCCTACAATTTTTTAAAAGCATTAAATTTGTCTTAAACTCTTAAGGTATTGTCTCTCAAACTATAAACAAAATTTTGTATTTATGATTTTTAGAACTATAAGTAGAACAATTTATATTTACTTGTAAAGATGTGCACCTGCTAAAAATTAATTTATTCAGTTCTTATGTACACTGCTGGCCACCGTAAATGCAACACCCTGAAGGAAGCATGCAAATAATATGAAATTTACAACATGCATTAGCGGAGGTGAGATATGCAAATGATTAGAATTTCAGCGCAGACGCACATCACGCGCGCCTGTGGCGCCACTTCAAAGCGCTATTTAAGGCTTGGAGATTTCGACGATTTCAAGTACTGCAATTGTGTTTTTCTTGTGGTTTTTCAAAAAAAACCGATCAATTATGCCTCGTAGAAAACAGCGATCATCTTTTGATCAAGTATCCGAGTTCGACAGAGGAAGGATAGTGGCCTACCGAGATTGTGGATTATCTGTCAGGGAAATCGGTAGTCGTGTTGGACGAAACCAAACAACTGTAATGCGGATATGTGATCGTTGGATGCAGGAGGGTACGACGGACCGACGTGTTCGATCGCATCCACCTCAGTGCACCACTTCACGTGATGACAGGCATATTGTGCGTATGGCAGTGACGGATCGCTCAGCCACATCACGAACCATAGCACAGCACATTCAGTCTGTACCGCATCATCCAGTGTCTGCGCGTACCATTCGACGCCGTTTACAGCAGAGTGGTCTGTCCGCAAGACGTCCATTGCTTCGTCTACCGCATAACCACAGACGTTTCCGCCGCCAATGGTGCGATGAAAGAAGGATGTGGACGGCAGAATGGAATGAAATTGTCTTTACTGACGAGTCACGCTTCTGTCTGCAACACCACGATGGTCGAATTCGAGTCTGGAGACACCGTGGAGAGAGGATGCTGAACAGCTGCGTTATGCACCGCCACACTGGTCCTGCGCCGGGTATTATGGTATGGGGCGGTATTGGATATCACTCTCGCACTCCTCTAGTACGCATTGCCGGTACTTTAAACAGCCAGCGCTACATCTCCGAGGTGTTGGAGCCAGTTGTCCTTCCTTACCTTCAGGGCTTGCCCACAGCCATATTTCAACAGGATAATGCGCGACCACACGTGGCACGCATTGTCCAAGGGTTCTTCGTCAATCGCCAGATTGAATTGCTTCCCTGGCCAGCTCGCTCTCCGGATCTTTCGCCGATAGAAAACATGTGGTCCATGGTTGCTCAACGATTGACCCAGAATACATCCCCAGCTGCCACACCATATCAACTTTGGCAACGTGTGTAAGCTGCTTGGTCTGCTGTACCCCAAGAACACATCCAAAGTCCCTTTGAATCAATGCCGAGGCGTGTGGCAGCGGTGATCTCCAACAATGGCGGCTACTCTGGCTACTGATTTTGGCAGGAACCACACTTCACAGAAGTCTATAAATTTAATCATTTGATACTTGGTCAACATGTTATCTACAAAATAAATTTTGTTGTGATATCTCTTGTCTTTCTTGGTGTTGCAATTTGGGTGGCCAGCAGTGTATTTAAAATTATTTTATTCCATTTATATAGTCTTTCCAAAGATGAATAACGAAGATCGCTAGTAAATGGCTAAATGTTTCTATGAGTTTTATTCAGTGGATTTAAAATGTGACGAATCTGACAATAAATTTTATAAGTTTACTGTTTCGTATTTATCTTTTATAATTATAAAATATTGATTTCACACACACTAAGTAATAGAAATTTGGTATGAAAAATCCACAGTACTTTTACACACACTTAAAATCATAAGAATTGTCAAGAGTTATTTACATAGTCACTTTGATAAATTTAAAATCCAGATATACAGGGTGACCTATAAAGTCCCTTTAAGCCCTTTAAATTTGAAACAGCGTCTCGTATAGTCAAGAAAGTAACGTGTACCTATAGTAAAATGACCATGCTGAATTCATTGAGACAGCTTACAGCGCTCCTAGCGGCAAAATAAGGAAGTTAAAAAAATAACTAGAAAACTAAAGGAGATCGGCCAAAAAGTTCAATTAGAAAAATGTGCGCAATACCATAATAAAAGCACAGAAAAAAGTTTCATGGAGTTATCTGTAAAATTGGCGGAGATATTCGCGATTGAAATTTGAACTATTCCATGCCTTGAAAAAGGGGTCGTCCAGAAATTCAAAAACGTGTTCTCCGGTGTTATACAGTTTTTCTGAGTTAAGCAACGACGAATTTAAATTCAAACAAAGAAAGTAACAAAAGATAAATAAAAAAATATCTGAAACACACTCCGGAAAATAAAAAAAAAACCTGACGACCGAAATCACAAATTTCGCGCTACAACTCTTGGCTATACAGCCACGAACGCAGATTTACTATTTAATAATTTTATCCTGATAAACTTTGAGCAGATGCGAAAATGTCAGAAACCAATGCGCGTTATTCAGTGTGGCACACAGTGCAGGATTTACGTATAAGCTACACAAGCTATAGCTTAGGGCCCACACTTTCTTGGGGGCCCCCAAAAAAATTGTCCGAGTGAGCAATTGTCATATATACTTAAATATACTGCAGCATTATTTGTTCCAATGCCCCACTTTCGGATTTTGTTAAAGGTTCCAGGGATATGTTCGATCATTTTGAAGAAAAAGCAAAGGAAAAATTGCCTGATGTTGATTACAAGAAAAGCAGATATAGAATAAGGCATATCAATGATGATGAAAATGATGCTTTAGAGAACGTTGAGCCAAGAGACAAGTTCAGAACCAAAACATTTATACCTGTGATGGATGCATTAGAGTCAAGTCTGGCACAGAGGGCCTCAGTATACAATGACGCTGCAAAAGTTTTCATTCTTAACAAAATTAGAAGCTACAGAAGAAGAGATTCGTGAAGGAGTTAGTGCTTTATGCCAAACATATCCTGAAGATGTGGACATGAATCTTGTAGGAGAAGTCAAGCATTTTCATCAATATGTTAGACATAGTCAAGCCTATGGTTCAGCGGAACATGATAGTCTAACACATCAGGATCTGTATAGGGTAATATGTAACGATCGTGTCCAATCAGCATTCACTAATGTAGAAGCAATTTTGAGATTGTTTCTTAGTATGATGGTTGCAAATTGCTCTGGAGAAAGATCTTTTTCTCAGCTGAAGAGAAAATGAATTTAGAATAACAATGACTCAAGATAAATTATGTTCCCTCAGTCTCATGTGCATAGAAAGTGACAAACTACGCAGTTTATCATTTGATGATGTCATCAGTGACTTTGCTCTGGCAAAGGCAAGAAAGAAAATATTTTAGTTTAATATAATTCCTTAATCCTTATAACATGTTTCAAGAGATTAGATAATAAACCTTTGTAAATTGTGCCTTTTAAAAGAACTTTTGGTTTCTTTTTACCAGAGTTTGCATTTTTAAGTTTGTTATGAATAAAAATGATTTTAAGTTAAAGTTTTATTATTTCACTATCTATATACTTCTTAATTGTGTTTTAGTTTAACCCTCTAGGCATCCAAAAATCATATTTGGCACTGACATATAATATCTGGACTTATAAAGGGCCCCATATCTCAAATAGCTTAGGGCCTTATCAAGTCTAAATCCGGCCCTGGTGGCACATTGGAAAAGTAAAAGATAGATGAGCAAAAGCAAGAAATTTATTGCTAAACAAAAACATGGCTAGTGTGTTCAAAAAGGTCACCATCGGCCACAATACATATTTATAATTGATCAAGCACGCCGGCATGCATATTCCTTATCTGCGGTGTGACAGTAGCGCAGCTATCGATAATACGCTGCCGCAGATCCAGCAAACTTGTCGACTGTGCTTCATACACCCGATTTTTGATGTAACCCCAGAGGAAGAAATCGAGAGGGGTAAGATCTGGAAAGAGGTAAGAAAAACTGTATAACACCGGAGAACACGTTTTTGAATTTCTGGACGATCCCTTTTTCAAGGCATGGGATAGTTCAAATTTCAATCACGAATATCTCCGCGAATTTTTACAGATAACTCCATGAAACTTTTTCCTGTGCTTTTATTATGGTATTGCGCACATTTTTTTAATTGAACTTTTTGGCCGATCCCCTTTAGTTTTCGAGTTATTTTTTTAACTTCCTTATTTCGCCGCTAGGAGCGCTGTAAACTGTCTCAATAAATTCAGCATGGTCACTTTACTATTGGTACACGTTACTTCCTTGACTATACGAGACGCTGTTTTAAATTTAAAGGGCTTAAAGGGACTTTACAGGTCACCCTGTAGACACATGAGTGTAACTTATTTAGTTTTTGAATCAGAAATTTAAAATTGGTTAAAATAGCTAACAACTTTAAGTACATGGTTTAAAAAGTTACTTTCCATCTTGTAAACATTATTTGTATAACTTTTCACGGTAATAATACTTCTATGCGTAATTGTCCTAAAATAAATTTGCGTTTACAAAAACATAAGCAATTATGTATCCATAATATAAATGAAAGCTTTCAGTGGTGACCCAGACGTGATTTGAGTACGCAACCTTCTTATCTGTTTTCACTATTTTTATTTTATGCAACAGTAAAATATTTATTGAGGCAGTCATTTATTAACTTGTGCATTTATTAACTTGTGCATTTATTTTTCCATTTATTCCAACTCGTGTTAACCTCATTAAATTAAAAAAAGGAAGTTTGAATTATTTTCAGCTATTAAATCTTTAAGGTAATTTTCACAACAGCTAATGCAGTTGTTAAAGAAAAATATATTATACATCGAAATAAAGAAGGTCAGGTTTAGGATAACTATCTTACACAAAATTTTAATTAGTGACGATATACTTGTAAGCCTCCCATATCCCCTTTGACATGTTCTCGTACTATACAATAACAAAGGTAATAGTCGAGCGATAAATCAAACCGGTACTGGTAAACCTATGCGGAGGACAGTATCTGGACTGAAGGCTGGTTAAGCTGATTTGCAGGATCGGGTCTTAAAATCTGTCTGCTTTAAAATCTGCCAAAAAAAAACCTTTCTGGTATATCTGGTCTGCTGTCCTAATAAAAATATTTGGATGACCGTATATGGACTGGGTAAACCTGTTCGAAGAGTCGTATCTGAACCGTTGTTCAGATACGATTCAAACAGGTTTACCCAGCCCACAGTCCATATACTGTCATCCAAATATTTGTATTATATATAAATGTTATTTAATATATAAATGTCCTGATAAAAATTTGGAGGGCCTAATCGAGGGTATGCGGCCGGGTCCAAATCTGTCAGCAAGACCGTATCTGAACTGCGGGTTGGTTAAACTGATCTAGAGGGCCCGGCCTGGTCTGCGGTCCTGAGATCAATATATTCACTACAACCTATTGTCTTACGCATACGGTTTTTTGTATACGTGCTAGTTAAACTTGATCCCATGAGTACTTCAGCTAATTACACTAGTCTACAAATTGAAAAATAATTTTCATAACAGAAACCACAATAATTGAATTTTATGAGTTTGACGACGCTGAATCTGAAAATGAAATCGGTTTTTCTCCATCACCGTATCACTTTTTTGTTATACAACCCCGAGTAATTGCTGGAAAAGTATAAAATTTGCAGTGACATAATTTATCAGTATATGAAATTATACAAAATGTTAAATAAATTTGCAATACTCATAATTTATTTAGCTTATTACATGAAAAATCTTGTAGAATATAACTATAAGAGATAAAATGTACCTACAATGGGAGTTAGAGAACACAAATTACTTCTTCCTTCTGTGTACGGTAGGGTCCTCTCTTTGAAGAAACCAACAGTAGTCACTCATCATTGATTCATCCCATCTACCTTGGTAACGCTGCTCAATTTGCAATATGTCCTGGTGGAAGCGTTCTCCCTGCTCGTCACTCACTGCACCCAAATTTGGTGGGGAAAAGTCCAGATGAGAATGCAAAAAATGAATTTTTAATGATATCCGGCAGCCTAATTTTTATAGTTCAACAAAAGATTTTGTACTAAAAGATCCCAATTGTGTGCTTTTTTTATTTATTGCCAAGAAAACCATGGACTAGATCCTTAAATGATTTCCATGCCGCTAGCTCTACATTATTCAACTTGCTGTCAAAATTTTCATTATTGATTAATCTTCTAATCTGAGGTCCAACGAATATACCTTCTTTTAATTTGGCTTCATTTAACCTTGGAAACAATTGGCTTAAATATTTAAATCCTTGTTGTTCTTTATTCAGTGGTTTCGCAAAATTCTTCAACCCCAATTTGATATGTAAAGATGGCAAAATTACATGCTGAGGGTTGACTAATGGAACATACTTAATATTTTTTCCCCAGGAGTGAAGGTGTCTCTTTTGGGCCAGTCTTTAACCACATAATGTTCACTTGTTGCACGACTGTCCCACAAACATAAGAAGCAGCAGTATTTTGTAAAGCCACCTTGAAGGCCTAGAAGACCGATAACTTTGAGGTCGCCACAGATACGCCATAAATGAGCATCGTAATTCACTGCTTTTAAAATCAATGACATACTTTCATATGTCTCTTTCATTCCAACAGCATGCGCTATTGGTATGGAGGGATGCTTGTTTGTATTATGCAGTAGCACTGCCTTTAAGCTGGTTTTGGACGAGTCTGAATAATCGCCAATCATCAGTTTCATAAGGAATACTCAGAGCAGACATCAAACCTTGTATATTGCAGCAGGAACACAGCAGATCTGTCTTAGTGAAATATTGCATTAATTCTTTATTTCTGTTTCTGAAATATGAAACTTTGGTATCATTATGGAATAAATTCCACTCCTTTAAGAGTGAACCTAGAACTTCTGCTTGTTGTTTTGATAAATTGAAGTCGCGAACCAAATCGTTCAGTTCCACATGTCAAATGAGATGTTGTTCACTATTTGATTTTTCTGGTATGAAATCAACGTCTTTTGAAGCTTGTGCCACCGCAGTATTTTCAGAACAATCCTCTTCAGAAGCATAAATTTCCTGCCACGAATCTGGGGCTGTAGGAGTAAACCATCTCCATGAGCAACTGGTCTCATAGCCGATGGAACATTTGGGTACACAATATTACTTTTATTTTTTGCAGAGAAACCACTGACACTTGTTAAACAGAAGTAGCAGTCGTTATAATGACTATTTGGTTCACGCCAAACCATAGGTATAGCAAAAGGCCCCAAATGCGTTTTTTTCCCCTTTTAACCACTGCGTGAGCTCCACATAATACCTAATACACGTTAGATGCGGTTCCCACAATTTATCCTGATCTGTGAGTGGACAACCGAAATAATGTATATAAGCAATTTTCATCAATTTTGAAATCGGCCTACGCTGACTCTCTTTTGTGAATTCGCCACAGACATAACAAAATAAATTCGGAGAATTTTTACACGAACGTGTTTGCCGACTCATTATGTAAATAAAAGCCGACGTAAAATTATAACACAAAACACTATTTTGATACTTGATTAATAATAACTAAACTTGCGTAATTGGAAGAAGTATAGGACGCTTACTGAACTCACAGAATTTAATACGGATTACCACACCCGACAATGGCCTTAGATGCATTGAGAGATTGTGTGATTTCAAAAACGTTCAGCGGGGATGACTCATCAGTTAAAGCATTGCTGATTTATGCAGGGGGGAATTTCAATTAACGTCACACTGGAGCAACACAATGGGCTATTGGTGACGGTCCGGGATCAATCCCAAAGGGAAAGATCCGAGGACAACACCACGTAATTTTGAACCACGGTCAGATGACGAGGCAACACCTGAGCTGGCACCCCACTCTCCAAACTTCCACACCACGCCAACGTGAGGACATTTGAGGCCACGACAGATTTAACGTGCACCAGCCCCCTTTGTACACGGCGGTGTTTGGCTGGATTTGAACTCGCAACCCTTCGGTTGCTAGTCCGTTGCTCTTCCAACCGGGCCACCGCGGCCCTTGATTTATGCAGGGAGGATGACTCATTATTTATTGGTTTCGGGTGGGTGACTCTTTGTTTTTAAGATAGCAAATCGTTTCTATTATGTGCCAAAAATGACATAATAGGGATCTTTAAAGTTATATAAATAAAAAACGTGACGTGATAGAAAAATTTTGATTACATTTTCTCTTTCAGCATTAAAAATACTTTATAAAACACTCATTGACTTATCTGTTATGAAAATTCAGAAAAAACCAGTGTTATATAACAAATCAAATAGCTAAAAACATTAAAAAGTAGCACAAATTCAAGAAATATTCAGTAGTTTGTATATTCGCATAACAATGTTAAAACTTAACTCAAATTCAAGAAACATTCAGTATTACACATATTCGCATCGCTAACTTTTAATAAACAAATGTCATCGCCAAGAAGAGCGATAAAAAGCCAAATCAATCAACCAAGCTGAATTTTCGCGTAGAAGTCACGTGATTACTAGCGACATGTTGGTCCCACCTTTTAAAGCTCTTCTCAATAGCGATGTTCAATCAACTAATATTTCACGTCTATAGGATCATCCCCCGAAGGCAAAGAACCGAGGGCAACCCGTAATTTGGAACCACGGTCAAATGACGAGGTTACACTTGAGCTGGTTCCCCATTCTCCAAACTTCCACACCGCGCCAACGTGAGGACATTTGAGGTCACGACAGATTTAACGTGCACCAGCCCCTTTTGTACACGACGATCTTTGGTTGGATTCGAACTCGCAACCCTCCTGTTGCTAATCCATTACTCTTCCAACCTACAGAAAAGAGAGAAAAACTTTTATGAACTTATGTATTTCTATTTTTACGAACTTGTGTATTCCTATTACTAATCGAATATCAAGATCTAATGTGTTGATTTAACATTCTTTAGGCTCTTCGAGCATTTGCAAGATAAAAGTTCAAACACAATATAAACAAATGTAAATGTTAAGTGCAACTGTCAAGAGTTGACTCAAACCCCTAAGCTACTAATAGATGTTAAATTAGATAGGTAAGGTAAAGTAGTTAATCAACATTATACTGGAGAAACATACAATGGGTATTTAAATTAGATAGGAAATAGGTGAGTAATTATAGGTGTACAAAGTTTTTACAGTTAATTTTTCAATTTAAAAGTAACAATTTTGAGCATTTAATATTTTTGCTCTAGTGATCTGAAAAGTGGCCTGCAATTCATACTTTTCTTTAACATGTTTTGTTATTCGTATCCTTTCTTTGCGATTGAAATGATAATTACTTATGTTGCATTATTATTGCATTATGTGTAATATTTTGAAAGATTCACATTTTGAAATCTATTATTATACATAATTAATTATACACAATTAGATAGCTCTAAAAAAACAAATCAAAGCGATAAAAAAAATAAAATTGGCTAAACAGGCCTTTTCTACTCTTGGAAACGAATGGCAATCAGAATCTTGAACACAAATACCTGGAGTATGAAATCTCAAGACTAACGTTAAAAATTTATCGTTTTATCATTCTCTTTTTCAGTTTTAATCCATCTTTAAGAATTTACAGAGAAACTGGAACACAAAGGTACGAAACATGCATATTGGTGATATTTATCGTACTTCCAGAATAGGGTACCCTAGATTCCGTCTGACCAATATTTATCTACAAAGACTTACTAAATAAACGATTTTTAATTTGTGCAGACCTTCCAACAGGCGTGGATTCGAGTCACTGTCTGGGCAAGAATGTTGAAATAAGTAATCCCCTTAAAGCAGTTGGTCCTGGTATAATTAGCTCTCGGTTAGTAAAAGTGAACAGTGAAGATTTTTACCAAACTATGGAACCTTTGGGCTATGTGCTATAGTTATAAAAAACTCCGTTATTTTTTAAAAATCTATTCTCGCGTTATTGCGTTATAAAAAGAATCAGAACAAACCAAAGAAATGTCTTTAGAAGAGATGTTGTCTGTTGGGTTTTATAATGGCGCAAGGAAAGTTTTACTGATGGAGAAGAGAGAAATGCAGCCAGGATAATTAAAAATGAAAGAACAGCTTATAGAAGTTTCAAGACTATATTTGAAAATGAAATTTTTCAAGAGAAACATATTGCAAAATAGTGAATTTCTAGAAATAAAGAATTAAATTGAGAAATATTGGATGCATTTCACAGCATATGTATATTTGAGAACAAATCTTATACGCTGTAAGAAAATAAATTTAGAAACAGGTTGAATTAAGATGATCTGCGCTTACAGATGACAAAACTACTGAAAGTATTTAATATTTGCGATCAAAAGAAAGCCTAACTAGGCTATTTATGAGTAATAAGCACTAATTTCAATTTTGAATGTTGTAAGTAGAACTTTTTCTGAAGTAAGTAGGTACAGATTGCATTTTTACCCTTGAATAAGGGCCGGGATAGCTGGACTGGAAGAATAGCAGCTTAGCAATCGAAGGGTTCCGAGTTCAACCAGACCGTCGTGTAAGTGGGAGATTATGCACGTCAAATCCGTCATGACTTCAAATGTCCTCATGTTGGAGTGGTGTGGAAATCTGGAGAGTGGGTAGGCCAGCTCAGGTGTTGACCTCGTAATCTGACCATGGTTCAAAATTACGAGGTGCCCTCGGATCTTTTCCTTGAGGAGGGATTTCGGACCGTCGCCAATAGCCCGTTGTGCTGTTCCAGTGCGACGTTAATTCAACTACCACCTACCTACGAATAATCGGATAGTAAGTTCTAAGATCTTGTAGAATTTTCTATTGTTATTCATTTTTCATATTATTCGAGCAAAATATTTTGTGAAATACCCCAGACGGCGCTAAGCGCGCCAAATAGAAAGAAGTTGTTGGTAGGCAAACGCAAAAACTGAATGCAAGTAGAAGGTCAGAGCACCTCATAATAGCTCCAATCTCTGAACTTGTTAACGTTAAAATAAATTTGTTATCGTTAACAGATCTGACTGATTACTGAAACACTGAGCACACCAATGCATTACATATTTATGAGGGCATCTATCATGTTCTTTTATGATGCGTCGGTTTATAAATTTTGAGAACCCACTAGATAAACTACTATATAATATTAGTTGTACTAGAGACAGGTGTACATAAAATGCAATAAAATTTGCAAGAGGCATCAACTTCATCTTACATCAATGATTTTAGAGGTTAAGTTGTCAGGAAAATCTAATTTTCCAACAAATGGAGAAAATATCTCATTATTCAAATGAATGTAACTTTAACGCAAAACTGTTTTAGGATTCACGATTATCAAGCATGTGTGTCTTGCAATAAAGAATCCGTGTTATAACGCTATTAACCGCGTTATCGGGCATCGCGTTATGAAACTGCAGTAGAGACAAATAAATCTGCAATTTTCCGACACAATCAACCCACATTCACGGACCCTCCATCCTATTTCTAGTCCAGTGGACAAGGGTGAAAGAATAGGTTGCTCCTCTTTCCGTTTCGCCACAAAAC
Source organism: Meta bourneti (assembly GCA_933210815.1). Taxonomy (NCBI): domain Eukaryota; kingdom Metazoa; phylum Arthropoda; class Arachnida; order Araneae; family Tetragnathidae; genus Meta; species Meta bourneti. The sequence continues at coordinate 5,787,485 of OW119926.1, forward strand.
GCTGCCGTGTGATGATGATACAAGAGAGTGTTGACAGCTCTGACCGCTACCGCTGAAGACACAACACGGCAAGTATCCGTTCATTCGCATTACAAATAGCGCCAGTTCAACTGTGGGAAGAGATTTGTTTGCAAGAGTTGGAGCTTTTTCCATTGGGATGTTCAGATACAAGGTAAGATTTCTGAATATATTCGAAAAGGGCCGCGGTAGAGCCCAGTTGAGTATAACGGATTAACAACCGGAGGGTTGAGAGTTAGAAACTAGGTGCAACTAAAGATCGTCGTGAATGTGGGGGCTGGTACACGTTTAACGGCCTCTAATGTCCGCACGTTGACATGGTGTGGAAGCTTGGAGAGTGGGGTGCAAGCTCAGGTGTGACCTCATCTGACCGTGGCTCAAATTTACGTAGTATTGTTCTCGGTGCTTTCCCTTCGGGTTTGATCCCCGGACCGTCGCCAATAGCCCATTGTATTGCTCCAGTGCGACGTTAATTAAAATACCTACCTACCTAGAATATCCAGCCTATCTGAATTGGGAAGGGGCGGTAGCCCGGTTGGAAGAGTAACGGATTAGCAACCGGAGGGTTGCCAGTTCGAAACTCGATCCGACCAAAGACCGTCGTGTACGCGGGGGGGGGGGGGGGCTGTTGCACATTAAATTTGTCGTGGCTTCAAATGTCCTCTAGTTGGCGTGGTGTGGAAGTTTGGAGAGTGGGGTACCAGCTCAGGTGTTGACCTGGTCATCTGGTTCAAAATGCAAGGTGTTGTCGGCTCTTTCCCTTTGGGGTTAATCGCGGACCGTTGCGAATAGCCCGTTGTGTTGCTCCAGTGCGACGTTAATTCAACTACCATGAATGGGGCTGCCCCGAATTATAGCCGAAACTATTATATTAGTGGACAAGGTTACAACTTCTCCAAATCATCTCATAAAGTCCGCCGTCTCTTTTTGAGTTTGCTCATTGTGCCAGCTGCCTGCGAAGTATGTGTAGTTTGATTCCTGTGGCTACCCTGGATGTATTTCTCTTCTGTGTTAGTAAAATGTTTCTTGTGTGTGCAAGTCCATGTGCGCTTGACGGAAACATATTACTTGGTGTAGTTTGGATAGATCTGGATCTTGAGCCGTACAGATTGCAATCGAAATTATTCGAGTTTCAGTTCTTATATTTGCACCAAAAGCTATTTGATAGGTAGTTGAATTAGCGTCGCACTGGAGCATCGAAGGCTATTGGAGACGGTCCGTGATCAATCCGGAAGGGAAAGATTCGAGGACACCGTCATTTCGAATCGCGGTCAGATGACGAGGTCAACATGCAGATTTAATATGCACCAGCTCCCAAGTAAGGTCTTTGTTTGGATCCGAACTCGCAACCCTTCGGTTGCTTATCCGCTGCTCTTCCATCTGGGGCCCCTTCACCAAAAGGATAATTCTTTTGAGTGTCTCCACGTAGAGGTCGTCGTTAACTCTGCACTCGGGCAGTAGGCGGCACGGAAAATGAAGAAAATTTATGTAGTGTATTGTGGAATTTATTTTCTATGTTCGAAAGATAAATCTTCACTGTATTTAAGATAGCAAAGCTGTGTAATGGCTGTGCAAAAGAATAAAACATATTATACGATTGTGCAAGTTACACATAAAGCAACTTGGAATACATTGTTGTACTTTTAAGAGGTGTCTGAAATCTCAACCTAATAACGGGGCCTGTCATTAAGTTGGTACTAGAACCCAGAGTATAGATGTGAGGCCTAGTTCTGATCGATTTTGAATAACGCCACAACTAAAACCAATTTCTCTCCTCAATGAACCGAAGTGATTTAATGCATACAGAGGCTGTTCGGACATTTTGTGAACGATTTTGATGAGCTGTAAAAAATTGTATGCTACGAAAGAATTTTTATTTTTGCAGCAGGTTAAATAGTCAAAGTATAACTTATCGTCTGCTAACTCAGTTTTGTTTAACTTTCAAAATGGCGCTTTTAAATAAGCAATGGATGGAAGGCTATGCTTCCTCTCTTTCCGAAGAGAATTATGCTTATTCAATTATTCAAAAACGCTGTAAAAGTCATGGTTTTTCGATATCTACAGGTACGATAAGTAATATTATTAATGAGAAAGGAAAAAAAACGTAAAAGTGGAAAAATACTTCCAAATATGTATCCAAAAAAGAAAAGAATATCTGAGAATATTTGTAAGGTAAGATCTTTAATTTTAAAAGAGAATCCGTGAAGTCAAATGACAATTTCAAAGTCATTAAAATGTTCGGTTTAAACTGTAAATAAAATAATTAACAGCGATTTGAGTCTTAAAAAGGCCAAAAAGTACGATGTTCATTGTCTATCTCCACGACATATTGCAGAACGCACAACTCGTTGCAGAATTCTGTATCAGAAGCATTTAGTAGGAGAATGATGGAAAAATGTTTTGACAATAGACGAGGCGTGGGTGTATTTAAATGATTGCAATAAAAGAACAATTTATTATCATAAAAGAGGAGAAAATCTTAAAACGTGGTTCAAAGAACCTAAAGAAACTTTTTCTATGGGATTTATGATTGTTACCCCGGTTTTGCATGTAATGGAAAATTAAAAGTAGAGTTGAAAAAAATGTAAAAATCAACTCCCACATACTATCAAGGCCATATTTCAAGGCCATCAACTCCCCAATATTCAAAAAAGAAATACCATATCTCTATCCACAGTGCCAACAATCGGTAGAGATGCATCAGGATAAAGCAAGCAGCCACACATCTAAATCCACTATTAAATTCTTGGAAAAAATGGAACAAGAAACTGGTATCAGGAATATCAGTACCCTTTACTGATATTCCTGCTAAATCTCCATATGTCTCACCCATGGACTTTTGTGCTTTTGGACTTTTAAAAAAAGCATTATCGAAACGTCGACCGAAAACGATTCAAGGACTTTGGAAAACTGTGGAACAAGAATGGGACACAATACCTCTGTCGATACTACAAAAGTTATTATTATCATGGAAAATAAGGTGCAGAAAGATAGTTAACAATAAGGGCTATCAAATGGAACATTTAAAACACAAAAATTTCATGTAAAAATTGAGCTTCAGTCCATTAAAATCGTTCAAAAAATGTCCGAACAGCCTCTGTATTTTAAACTGTTTTCGATTATCTGTGCTAAATTATGCTCTTTTAAATATTTTTTCCATTTTGCAATATATATATAATATAGATGGACATTGATACTGGGCAGATAGAACTTTCGGGCCCTTAAGAGTTGGCCCATGGGCATGAAAATTCTAGATTCCTAATAAATTTTTGTTGGGGTCATCCCCCTAAAAATTAGGGTAGGAATGTATTTGAATTTACGTCGCACTGGAGCAACAGAATTCGCTGTTGGCGACGATCCCTATAAATGAGGGAATAAATTAGAAAAATGCAGGTAGCATAATATAAATTGTCTCCAGTATTCTTGTACCATCTTTTGTATCTGTAGCATAACTTGGCAATTCAGCGCCTGGTTGGTTGGATTGGGTTTTATGGCGCAAGGGCCATATTTTGCCAAGATGCGCCAAACACGACAGATATGTAGCAATCAAGTAATGAACATACACACATTATGAAAGTTTTACTGACACAAAAGAGAAAGATACCACCTACAACTTGCAGGTTGCTAGCTCAGTGGGCAGCTTGGCGCTATTATTAAAATTTAACTTTAAAAAGGCGATAAATAAAATTAGTTCTTATCCGGATGTAGATTTTCTTCTGTAGTTGGTTTATATTTTCACTGAAAAACCCTTTCATATAAAGCAATTCAAGTGTCACTTGAGCCCCTCCTAATAATTTCCTCTGATAGCCCTGTTGACATGTGATTTCCTTCGTTTCCCTTCGAATAATCATTTAATTTCGGAGCCACCTTATTTATACTCGATGATAATTGGAAAAAATTCAAAAGCTGTCAAATGATCAAGGTAGTAAAAAAGAGCAGTCAGAACTTCTTAGTTATTGTTCTTTGTGCAGGACCCCTACATAAGAGGGAAGCCACTGGTGTGCTGTAAGAGTGGGAGATAAAAAGAGTAGAATGGTTTTGTACTTCAATGTGTGGTAGTAGTCTTATTTATTGATGTAAAAGTTATACAATCTTTTCATTTAGAGTAGCACAATCACGAAACTGTTCAAATGTGCAACAGAAAGGAAGGGAAAGTTTTTTGGAATTGTGAAAGTTAAAAAATATTTGGAGTTCGTTTTTGTACTTTATGTAGGTAGTTGATAGATAGCTGAATTTTACGTCGCACTGCAATAACACAATTTGTACTTTAGAAATTCGCTCCTTAAGGATAGTGTGTAAGTTGCCTTAACAATGCAATCAATAGTTTCTATTACTATAAAAAATTTTCGAAAATGAAAATTCAGAAGAATATCTCTTGAAAAATTCCTCACATCCATATCTGGTATCATAGAAAACATCCCGGAGGTACCCTCAAATTGCGAACGTTGAATGGACTTGTATTTGCCTTATATAATTCTACTCAGTAAGGTTTAAAAATCCCCGTGTCCGAAGTTAGAATACGAAATAACAGATCTATGTCAACCCCCACCCTAGGTTTTGTGGCACTGCAGCTAAAAAATTTGCAATGTCTGGCATCAGTACCACTCGAGCTAGCGTCGCAGATAGAGCTGTTGCCCCATATGTTGAAATATTTAAAATGGAGTATCGCCGGTCATTAAATTTTCAAATTAAATTCTTTTTCTCAAAATTGAAGGCGAATTTGCGAAAGAAGAATTTACAAATGAAGTCATTTCTACAGTTGTAGACCATTTTAAGGACAAAAATTTGTTTTTTTTTAGTGAAAAAGAAGTTAATTAGCCGTCCTAAAATTGTTTTGAAATATAAGATTATATTAAAATATAAAAAGCATTGTTTGATTCTATTACCTCTTGAAATCTGTGAGCGTTACGAGATTTACGAGTTTTAATATTAAAACTTTTTTAAATCAAGATGAGTTGAGAAGTTCAATTCGAATACTAATATAACTATCGAAATTGTATTAAACGTCATCAGTGATTCTTTAACCGGAATTCTTATTTGGAAGAGCGACAAAAATTAGAATTCCAATTCCGGTTAAAGAATCACGGGCTGATGACGTTTAATACAATTTCGACACTTCTAGTCTTGGAATCGAACTTCACAACAATATGATGGCACTTTTAAGTATCTATTCTATGATGAGAGAGAATAATAAAGCAAGCTAGAACATTCTGTAGAAGGACCAATCGCTACGTTTCTGTATGCAAAATAAAGTAACATCATTCTTTAAAACATCGACCTAACTGGTACAATTTTACTGCGCTATATATGTACTTCCTGCCCGTTGCATCTGTGGTTCCGCTGCGCAAGGACAACAGGTACCGTTGTTTGCAATAAGCTCTTTTATACTGGGCAACTGCAATTAGTAAAGCTCGCTAATAATCCTCCACTCTTTTTGTTGCCATTTTCCGTTTCCTCAAAGTTCAACGGGCCAGCGTCAGTTTTCCAATGTTGTCAGGTTCTATGACAATGTATCAATCAATGAACTTCGAGCACGCGCGACAACAAAAAACCGGCGCATTGACCTATATCACGTAATATTTTCTCCCTTTTCGATGTATTCAACTTTTCCCATGAATTTTATAACTGGAACACTGTTGACTTTCGTACAACTGCAATCGAAATTTTTCGTTTACGTTTAGGAAAGCGGATGAGTTGCAAGTGATTGTGAAAGATTGGCCTGCAGTCTTATCCATTGCGATAAAGGGGACCGCTGTAGCCCGGTTGGAAGAGTAACGGATTAGCAACCGCAGAACTGCGAGTTCGAATCCAACCAAAGACCGTCGTGTACAAAGGGGGCTGGTGCACGTTAAATCTGTCGTGGCCTCAAATGTCCTCATGTGGGCGTGGTGTGGAAATTTGGAGAGAGGGATGCCAGCTCAGGTGTCGTTCTCGTCATCTACCATGGTTCAAAATTACGAGGTCTTGTCCTTGGATCTTTACCTTTGGTATTGATCCTGGATCCAATATCCCGTTATGTTGCTCCAATGCGACGTTAATTAAAATACCTACCTACCTTCCATTGTGGTAGATAAATAAACCAAGAGGATCTATCAATAAACCGTCATTTTCTTACTAGCCAGTATTTCGGTGCCGCGGTTAGAAGAAGCGGATTAGCAACCGGAGGGTTGAGAGTTCGAAACTCGATCCAGATTGCCATGCACGTGGGGATTGGTTCTCGTTAAATCTGTTGTTGCCTTAAAAGTCCTCACGTCGATGTAGTGGGAAAATACCTAATAAATCTTGTTTGAAAGTACCGCAATACATCACAAATTTATTCCACTTTTTGTTTCATTATTGCATAATAGACGCACAGGTCGCATCCTATTCATTAATTAATTTTAGGTCATGGACGAAAAAGTATTAAAAACTCGTTTTAGTGACTTGATAGCGGCATTCTTTGCATAATGAGCCGACCTTCAGAACACTTCCGGCCAATTGCGGAAGAGGCCGTGTACCTTTCGAACACATAAAAATATAAAAGAACATCTCCCTGTATCTCTAACATTTGCACAGACGTGCTTGCGTCTATCCCTGTGATTGTAATGCGTCGTCCTAAATTGTTTAGCAATGAGCGTTGAACAAATTATCGCCTTTGTTGGTGGTTAGCCCATCGCTGTATCTATTAACCACCATCAAATAACCTAGATACTTCACGCTAATTTGCATGCCTACCTAAGCATCATTTCCTGATGTGGCAATTGCTGCAAAAGTGCGTTCGTGGGTCAATCTTTTGTGAAATGAACCTAAATTTTATGAACTCACCTATTCTCTTGAATCTTATTGTAATATTTAATTATCCTCCAATTCAGCTCACCGTTCATTCAGAGGATGTGATAAATTTATCATCTTTTCCAATGATAAGGAAGCCGCGGTAGACCAGTTGGTAGAGTCGTGGTTTACCAACCAGAGGGTTGCGGGTTCGAAACTCAACCCAACCAAAGATCGCCGTGTAATTGTGGGTTGATTCACAGTAAATTTGTCGTGGCCTCGGATGTCCTCAAGTTGGCGTTGTGTGGAGAGGTTTGGAGTGTGAGCTCAGGAGTCGACCTCATCAGCTGACAGTGGTTCAAAATTAAGAGTTGTCCTCGAAACTTTATCTTCGGAATTGATCCGGACCGCCGCCAATAGCCCGTTGTGTTGCTCCCCCCAGTGCCCGACTTAATTTCAACTCCTATCTTGAACGATAAATGCTGAGAGATTTTCTCTCTGCCAAGCTAAATATTGGCGGCGGTAGTGTTTCTGCGGCGAATCGTCTTTCCTTACGAATCGACTTGTTTCTCGAATACGATTTCAGCACTCCTGTCAATAAATACCCCCAAGCATGAATTCCTAATTGATGCATGATAATTGATTGGTCAACACCAAGTAGATTAAATGCCAAACTTTGCCATAACGGCGATACGCTACATTTCAAGGTATTCCCGATATGTATCAAACAAGAGAATTTGAACAGCAGAAGTAAAATGGTGTTACAGAAACAAAAAGTGTCGACACTGAAAATCCCTCACACACAGATGATTCAAAGACAAAAATTTTTGTGCATCCATAGCTATCAAGTCATCTCATTTTGTCATTGAGACTTGTGGTGACATCATTTGCGATACCGAAGCGCCTCCTATAAAACTCTTCACGTTGCGATATTTCTTTGCTCGAGTGGCATCACCAAAAAAAGTTTAGAATAAAATAACTGTGGAATTATTCGTCTAACGTTTCGTTATCATTTGTTCTAATTATGTTTTCTCGTTAATAAAATTATTTAAAGAAGTTTGTGCTATATGTAAATTAATAATACATTTGTTATTATTCAATGAACTTCAAGACTAGTTACTTGCTTTTTTGCATAAAACTACTTTCACATCCAGTATATTTTACATTGGAAATCTTATTTTCAGAATCGTTAACACATTTAAAAGAGCGTGCGAGCAGCTTGTTATTTTCATTCGGATGACAAAACAATGTGGTGCGTTTTCTGACAACCTTTATGTACCCAAAACGATCACTTGCGAAATAAAAACATTTCTGTCATTATACAGCAGTTATGACAGGCACTAGCGAAAAGAACTGGGTTGATTTCCGTTCTCTCGGGAAAGTGAATCAGGTTGTGGTGTTATTCGTGCGTACTTTCAATTCAAGGTCATGAAACTACGAAAGCAGGGTTAGGTACTGTTTTTAATCCCAAATAGATGAAGGGATGAAAAAGTCTGACACTTCCTTGGTAAACAGGCTAGTAAATCAATTCTGGACACATGGTATCATGATTACAGAGAATACTGGTCTACAATAAAAATTTTAGACGTAAAATAGGTCAAGATTTTAGTATTCATAAGCCCTTGACAAACTTTTACGATAAAATATACAATTTAGCTTGGATGTATTTTTCAAATCGATATCATGAAAGAAAGAAGTCCAGATAATTTGTAAGAACTCGGACTGAGAGGCCTCCCATGAGAGGTAAGTACTAATTAACGTCGCACTGGAGCAATACAACGGGCTATTGGCGACGGTTCGGGATTAATACCGAATGATAGATCCAAGGACAACGCCTTGACATTTTGAACCGCGGTCATATGAAGAGAACAACACCTGAGCTGGCACCCAACTCTCCACACTTCCATGCCACGCCAACTTAAAGACATTTGAGGCAGGTTTAACGTGCACCCACCTCCTTGTACACGACGGTTTTTGGCTGAACCGAAAGTATCGCGGCCATTCCCATGAGAGGAATTTTCAATGTAAACAAACCAGATGGTCTGCGAAGATTTTATATCTTCTGTCCAAACGCTATCTCGTGATACACATCGTGGTTACCTTAAAATGTATTTTATCGCCATTTTGGCAACGTTTGGCTTTTTATCTAATTGGTGTTGACCAATCAACTATTGTATTTCGATCCGAGATTCATTCTTTAGAATTTTTACTAGCGAAATTCTGAAAAAGCATTCGTAAAACAAGCCAACTGACGTCATGTACAGGAAATACGTATCGCAGCAGATAACTACTGCCATCTTTTTTGAGCTTGATGGAAAATGCCTGTTATTAGTAATGGTACACTAATCCGACTTCACTTTAAGTGTGAGGTTTCTAGACAAACTTTCGACCTTATTGAAGTATATTGGTATGATTTGCAACGAATCCATAACTAACCCTCTTGATAAAAGCGAACAGAACTGAAAATGAAGATTTAAAAAAAAGAAGATTACAATAAACAATCGTGGAACTTAAAATCAAAATGTATGCTACAAACTTTTAATTGAGGTATGACGAATTGCATTAATTTCAAGTCCCTTTTCTCAAGAAGATATTGTATATTGTTACACTCGTTTATAAATGAAATATTAACTATATAAATCCACAATAGATTACTGCATAAATATACAATAGAATAACTGGGTTTGGAACACTGTCAAGCATGATAGTATTCTCACAATTGCCAACTTTCTATCAATGATGAATGTGTTTTTTTATACCGTAGACAGGGGTAACTTTGGGATTGGGGGTGCAACTTTGGGACAGCGGGTAATTTTCGGCTTTCGAATTTCCAGCCAATGCCATGCGTTTCGAATTGGCGCGCAATCACCGCTACCGAACCCGCCGATTTCCGCTGCTACCTCGCGGCTAGGGATGGGAAATACTGTTCTTTTCGGCGAACAGTTCTTTGATATTCCGTTCTTTTTAAAAGAACTGTTCTTTAACCTGTTCTTTTGTTTTCAAATGTCTCTCTACTCGAAATGTGAAAGCCCTGTTCTTCCTCGTAGACTATGTGGCGCCAGCAGTTTTCCCGATTGACAGGGACTGAATTTTGTTGACGTCATCTTTGTTAGTACTTTGTATAGGCGTGCATATATAAAAAAATACAAATGACTCGGAGTTTTTCTATTGTTATCGGTTGATTGATTTTTTTATGGCGCAAGAGAGAGAGAGAGAGAGAGAGGGGCAAGTCGATTCAAGCTGCGCCAAACTATCAGCAATTGAGAAAAGAAAATCAGAATTTTTCCGTAAATTGGAAAACGTTCTTGCAAATCGAAACGTTTAAATTCTCTCCCCAGTGGCAACTAATAATGTCCCACATCTGAACCATCTCAAGTAGTTTCCCAAACATATGAGGTACCTAGGATAAAACAAATACGCAAGCGAAAGTAATATTTTTTAGATTTTAATGCCATTTTTAAGTCAACGAAATAGTCATTTAAGTCAATAAAACGACGGTCCATGATCCATCCCGATAAGAAAGATCCGAGGACAACACCGGGTAATTTCGAATCACGTTATGCAATAGGGAGTTTCCCTTTATAAAAGATTATAAACACAAAAAACGCATACCGGGATTACCACTTGGAAAGTAAAATTGGTTTGAAAAACAGGTTAATATTATATGATCTATCTAAACACGTTTAAAACAAAAAAATATGTAAGTCAAAAAATCACTTTCGCTTTTCAACTCATTAGTTTTATGGTGGGATTCTTATTTCCGAGATGTCTTTAAAATCGTAATACCTGACTTAATGAGATCCCTTTTCAACTTATAGAGAGCATGACACCCGATCCGAATTTCCTTTTCACAGTGAAATATGTCCACACATTTGAAATTTTGTTTTCCATTTTGTAAAATTTGGTTTTAAAATAAAGTTAAAAGCATTGCAAATCCTATGAACGAGTAGAGGCGACACCGCCAGAGAGAAAGCTGGACAGCAAAATCTTGATTAGCAATATTTAAAAAAAAATTTAATTTGTTTAAAACTAAAAATTCATCATTATGTCATTGCCTAACAATTATAAAATTTCACAATTCTTACGCTAATCTCCTCGCAAATTCATCAGACGTCGGGGCTTGGTTCAGTCGAGAACAGTTCCTGGAGCACTCATCGAGATCAGCTCCGCGAACAAGTTCATCGAGAACAGAGAACTGCTCTGAGAACGGAGAACAGCTCCGAGATCAGAGAACTGCTCTGAGAACGGAGAACAGCTCCGAGATCAGAGAACTGCTCTGAGAACGGAGAACAGCTCCGAGAACGGAGAACAGGGTCGGAACAATTTGAGAGCAGGAATCGATTCCCTCGGTAAATTTGATTCCTGCTCTCAAACAGGAAGTAGTCTCAGAGCAGGGAGTAGATTTATGGACAGAACGGATGAATAAATCAACAGGAAACAGTGAGTCACGAACTGTAGGATGAACAGCTGTGTTTCGGACTTACCATAATTTAGAATATATGAAAATTTTTGCGAACTTAGAAAATTCGAGAAAAGATAACTTTGCAAAATTCCCACCTGTTTAAAATCGAAATATAAAAAAATTGCAATGTTTCTTTTAACAAAAAGAACCGAGAACAGGTTTTTGTGAAAAGTGGGAACAGGCTGTTCCCGTTCTTTTTGAAGAACAGGTGAAAAACAGCAGTTCGCTCTTTTTTCCCCATCCCTACTCGCGGCACTTATTTGAAGCTGTAGTTGCACTGACGCCAAAGGCATCCCGACTTATTTTCAACCTCGTATTTTTAAGTTTCTAGTTTTTGTGTAAACTTTCATATGCCTTTTAAAAACTGCAAATACTTCACTACAGGCATGTATGTATTTTGATAAGTACATGCTTTGACATCTATTTCATGTGATAATAATATTTTTAATACTTGTATTTTGTTTTATAACCTCAACATAGCAAATTTTCAGCACTGAGCGGGGTAACATTGGGACTGACCAAAGTTACCCCAAAGTTGGCCTAACTTGTTTTTCTGTATTTTTTTCCTCCTTTTTCTCAGAATCTAAGCTGACTAACCATGCCGAGAAATCCCAAACGTGCTCTTGGTACACGGCCGTATAGAAATTACACGGAGGAAAGTTTGAATGAAGCCTTGCAAGCTGTACGAAACAAAACTTTGTCGATTCGCAAAGCATCATCAAAATATGGTATTCCGAAAAACACCTTGCACTTGAAGAGCCAGGAAAAGCACTTGAATGATGTGGGCAGGGCCCCTGTTTTTACAAATGAGGAGGAGCTGCAATTCGTAGGTCACATTCCCAACCATCGATATCGAATGGTGCGGAAGCACAACAGCGAGTACCGCGCCAGAAAAAACGAAGAGAGCAACAGTAGCAGCAGCAGCGATGATGAGAGTGCTAAATTTTCGTTACAAGACTGAAGACAGCGAAACATTCAGCGACTTGGAAGAGCAGCTTGCTCCATCGCCCACAACCTTCAAGTTTCCTCCAGAACCTGACGGTGGGAGACTACGTTCTGGTGAGGTACGAAGGTGAACTTTACCCAGGACGGATCATCGAGATAAAAAACAATGATGAAGTACTCATATCTGCTATGAAGAAGTCCGCCTTGAACTGGAAATGGCCAGCAAAGCCCGATGAAGTCTATTATTCGAAGGACGAAATAGTCCAAAAGATCAACCAGCCTGAACAAATTGGCCGACGGGAAATTTTCAAAGTTAAAGAACTAATAGTTTACGAAGAACTTTGAAATTCCCTTGCAAGCAATTAATTTAAATTAAAATGTTACTAACCTTGACAATACTATTATTTTCAAAATATTACTCTAATTTACAAAATAATCATACAAAGTAGAGCTAAAACCTCTTGTAATATTTTAATACTATGTCTGATGTATGAAATAAAACGCTTATGTGTATAACTGGGACAGATTGATTTTTCCTAGTGTTTCTAAGCGAAAAACAGTACTGTCCCAAATTTACCCCACTTAATGGGGTAAGATTGGGACAACATTGGAAGACGTTTATTAGGATGTCATTGGTCGTAGAGTGAAATCATGTCCATATTTGGTAAGAGGAAGGTTAACTTCATATAATACCATAGTCTCAGCAATCTAGCTTAATACCTGTTGACAGGAGCAATAAAAAACCGGAAAAAGTGTCCCAAAGTTACCCCGGTTTACGGTATTCAATGAGTATGAGACTTGTATGTCACCTATGAAATGCCCCAACCCTGTGATATAGGAGCATTTGATTTCCTACTAGTTTATATGCATCCATTTCTGTGCAAAAGAAAGTCGGTCAATTACGGGGAAAATTCAAATCAAATTCTTTTAATAGATATTAGATTGGTAAAATTTATTTTGCATTCTGTGGTAATAAAAACCTTGCATTTTAGTTCTATGTACAGTCGTATATCAACTGTTTTATCATCCATGCAATTTCATAACTCTTTCCGTTTTTCGCAGGGATGATATGGACTACTTTCTTCATTTGATTTGGAAGGCGTTAATAATTGCTTTTCTCCTACCTTCTGTCATCGCATCGGAACTGAATGGACCAAATGTGTGCAGTAGAGAGGAAAAGTACGTTTCTTTTCCCATACATTTTCCCTTTCAGTGTTACTCATCACGCTGCTTTGAATTTCGTAATTGGGTTGCACACGCATGATGCAACCATGTTGCGTAAACTTCGCACGAAATGCGAATAGGGTATTCTCTGAGATGCCGTCAAACACCGTTACTTTCTATGAAAGTCCTTGAATTCGGCTAAAGTAGTATAGCCCGTTGTGTTGCTCCAGTGCGACGTTAATTAACTACCTACCAATCTAAGCCAAAGTGATAGCTCTTGTACTGCATAATGTGATGGGAAAGGCACACAAGTTTCACTTGCAAATTTCGAAGTGGTCCAAAATTGTCTTTCCCAATTTGTTTTCAAAAAGAGCAAGTTTGTTCTAAAAACTTTCACATGTTGGAACAAGTCGTTTACAAAGGACTTTTCGCCTTGAGGTGTATGTATACACTAAAACATTTTTTTAAAATTTTGACTTTTAAAATCCAGTTTTTTCACAATAGGTCATTGGTTTGTGCTTAGACTCATTTTAGTGTGAAAAATTCTGATTAATCTACTCATTAATTAACTAATTTAGATATAATTAGCTATTTAGCATGTTTTTTGAACAGTGATATCTCAAATTCTAATGTGTTCAGAAAGACAATTCCTGTTGGAAATCATTCCTAATATTATTCTTCATGTTTTGACCCTCCATCAAGATTCTAGTGGGAATACGTTCTTTTATACAATTTTTTTTCACGAACTAAGTCTAAAAATTCAAGATTTTTTCAGGAATTTCAACATTTAAAAATCAACTAAAAATTCATTTCTTAACCAATAACTTCGACTGAGGGTCAAAACATCCACTGTATTACATAGATTATAATGATACAAAAGAAATTATAATAGATCAATTCATTGTTGAGTTATCACTGTTCGAAAGAAGCATCCTATTGCAAAAACAGTTCTTCAGAAATCGAGTTTCAAATTTTGGAAACGTGTTTGTCTATGGTGACAGTACCTAACCCAAACCCTTGTAACTTGAAAAGTATTTAGAATATTTACAAGATCTTGGTATCGTTTGAAAGATAAGGGGTTGGATAATATTTTGAATTATTGAAAAATAGATCGATATTTTAATCAATTTTCGTGATTTCTAGTGTATACATACACCTTAAATTAAAAAAGTTAAGATGGGTGGTAATATCAACAGCAAATGCAAGCTTCTACATCCACTGATGATCTGAAAGCTCTTCTACAGGCTTACCCTGTTCAATCATGAAAATGTCAATAGCTTGGAGCAGCTAAAAAAACCTTTGGAGCACTTTTCTCTGCTTAGCTAACGTACCTCACAATGATATGGGACACCTGGATACTGACTTTTAATATCCGAAAGAAAATTCTTAAACTGCTGGTGTTTAAGAGAGTGGGATCGGATGTAATTTACTATCTTAACAACGACTTGCATTACTTCCGACACATTTATGTTTTTCCCACACAAGGATTGTTGATGGATAATGCAATGAAAACCATTGGTTTCTCACTTCCAACATTTTGAATAGCATTGCATACATGCCCTACTAATCCTGTTTTACTGCCACACATACTTTTACCTCTATCTGTGGTAACGCCTTTTAGTTCTAATTGAAGTTTAGAAAGGGTTTCATTTACCTTAGTAAAGAACGCAAGGCGAACACTCTAATGTAAAGCGGAAAGCGTTATTAAATTGAAGGCTCTCAGTAACGAAAGTCATTTATTAATATTTTGTAATAGTTTATTTTCCATAAAACCGACTCGAATTACACGGAACCTCGAACCTACCGAGACTCGAATTACCGCGACTTTACTGTATTTGAATTATTTTTACGATCTACGATTTTACGAAAAATTGCATGTTGCATCGGCCGGATTTCCGCGGGCCGGGTCTGGCCCGTGGGCCAAAGTTTGGAGACCCCTGATCTAGGTGAATAGTCATAATCATAAGAACTCATATGTTATTAATATAGAGGATGCTCTCAATAAAATCTTAATCACATATCAGAATGAATTAATAATCAAGTCAGTAATCAAAAGAAACATCATGAATGTTTCTTTTCAATAATCGAAATATTTTTTCCATCTTATTCACAGGGCCACAGTAGACCGGTTGGTAGAGTAGCGAATTAGCAACCAGAAAGTTGTGAGTTCGAAACTCGATCCAACCAAAGACCGTCGTCTAGATGGGGGATGGTGTTCGTTAAAGCTGTCGTGGCCTCACGTTGGCGTGGTGTATAAATTTGAAGAGTGGGGTGCCAGCTCAGATGTGACCTCATCATCTGACTGTAGTTCAAAATTACGAGGTGTTGTCCTCGGATCATTCTCTTCGGACCTTCGCCAATAGCCTGATGTGTTGCTCCAGTGCGATGTTAATTCAATTACCTACCGACCTAATAACTTTCTCTGTTAGCCCCATTGACATGTAATTTTCTTCGTTTGCCCTCGGCATATTCTCTAAATTTTCGAGTCAATTCATTTGTGCGCGATGATAATAAAAAAAATTTCGAAAGCTGTCAAATTATCAAGATAGTATGAAAATCACAAGCTTCTTAGTTATAGTGGGAATGTTCAACCTACCATTTCATTTGCTTTTAATTTTAAAATTTCTTATTTTCACATATTTGAATTTCAAAACAATCTCACATCTTTCATTTTTATGATAACTGACGCATAAAATTTTTTCAAATAGTTGTAGCCGGTTTAGTAGATGGAGAATCTTAGAAGAAATATAATTTTTTAAGTAGGACTAGGTTTAACGGTAGGAAAGGTTTCCAGTTCTAAACGAAAGATGTGTATTATGAATTAATTTTATTAAAATTCTTTTAGGCACAACAAAACTGTTTGGATTTCTTTTTCACGACCGTATCAAATTCGAACAACTACATGGTGCTTTAACGTTCCTCCCAGATGTTCGACTTACAGGTAAGAAAACCACTATTTGTGTGTACATAGTTTTTTTTTAAGTCCAGGAAGTGAATAAATAATCAATGTAATACACGATATCCACCAAAAATTGACAATCGGGGCCTATGAGTATAATAATTGTGGTTTAGTCGAGTACTGTTCTGACTTACGAGAAAGACTCTGCCCAGATGCTCTGTCTATTTCATTAGAAGGTGGATGTATGTCATACCATCTTTGAAAGCAAAACAAGAATCTACATAATTGTTGTCCTTGCTGTTTTTTAAAAAAAATATGTAATATAATTTATATCAGACAATTTTTAAAATGCATCCCATCTTTACAATCATCTCCTTGTTCAAATTTAGAACGATGTATGGATTGTCCCACAAGCAGGAAATTCGCGCGACAGTAGATGTTGTGAAGTTCTGCTGCGATGGCTACGAAGAACAAGACGGTGTTTGCATCCGTAAGTTACTTTTAAACTTGATTTCTATTATTCCATTAAATGCGTTGCCATTAAGAAATAGCTGTTGACGTCTAAAAAGTCAGTAAAGATGTGATAAAAATCTCTTGCCATTCCAGCTATGACGTCACGGGATTGTATCAGCCAATGCGATAATTCCTGATTGTCCCCTCCGTAGGTCTCCCGCACTGAAGCATACTAAACTCTTTGTAATGTTCATTGTCCTGATGACACTTTTCTACTCACTCGGTAACGTTATTGTGTGATGCGACTGAGCAAAAGTCTTTGTTACCTCCAAATAATTATTGATGTAGTTTTACAAATAATTATTCAAAATAATTATTGATGTAGTTTTACAAATAATTATTCAAAATAATTATTGATGTAGTTTTACAAATACTAATAACCACAATGATGTTCCATTAAAAGGAAAAGTTGCCAAAATTAGCTGTAGCCCGGATCCTGCGATGTGGTACTTGTCACCTGGTTTTGGACTAGTCTAATCATTAAATTAGGGGACAAGTTAAACGTAAACAATGCGTTCTCACAAGTTGCTTTAGCGTTGTTTCTGGCTTCCAGTTCGATGCTTGAATTCATAGCAGTGATTGTGAGTTTGGCGAAACGAGTAATCACCCATGCCTTACGACACGTATGATTTTGCGTATGGCAGCCCTTTCCCCGCGAGCTCAACCACCATTATACAAATGGACTTACCCAAGGTCATATGCCTTCTCTTATTCGATACGAGGATATGTCATTTTGTTCATTCTCGTAAGTGTTTGTGTAAACTGAAAAAAATCTATAGGGGCACGAATTGGGTTTACATGATTGTTTTGATTCTGAAATTATACAAGTCAGCTGTTACTCACAATTGTAACAATTTCTAGTGTCTTCACTAAATGAATTTAATCACCACATACAAATAAATATTTAGATTTGGTAGAAATATGTACCTTATTCCAAACATGAAATCAAGAATTTATCCTAGTCTTCAAAGAATTGAAATATTTTTAAAAGATTCATGACTTTGTTCAATCATTTGCAGTAATATGTTCCATTTACAATGAAATGAAACAGAGGTATTTGAACTCTGCTATTGTATTAAAAGCAATTACACTGCTGGCCACCGTAAATGCAACACCCTGAAGGGAGCATGCAAATAATATGAAATTTACAACATGCATTAGCGGAGGTGAGATATGCAAATGATTAGAATTTCAGCGCAGACGCACATCACGCGCGCCTGTGGCGCCACTTCAAAGCGCTATTTAAGGCTTGGAGATTTCGACGATTTCAAGTACGGCAATTGTGTTTTTCTTGTGGTTTTTTCAAAAAAAACGATCAATTATGCCTCGTAGAAAACAGCGATCATCTTTTGATCAAGTATCCGAGTTCGACAGAGGAAGGATAGTGGCCTACCGAGATTGTGGATTATCTTTCAGGGAAATCGGTAGTCGTGTTGGACGAAACCAAACAACTGTAATGTGGATATGTGATCGTTGGATGCAGGAGGGTACGACGGACCGACGTGTTCGATCGCATCCACCTCAGTGCACCACTTCACGTGATGACAGGCATATTGTGCGTATGGCAGTGACGAATCGCTCAGCCACATCACGCGAACCATAGCACAGCACATTCAGTCTGTACCGCATCATCCAGTGTCTGCGCGTACCATTCGACGCCGTTTACAGCAGAGTGGTCTGTCCGCAAGACGTCCATTGCTTCGTCTACCCTTGACGCAGAACCACAAACGTTTCCGCCGCCAATGGTGCGATGAAAGAAGGATGTGGACGGCAGAATGGAATGAAATTGTCTTTACTGACGAGTCACGCTTCTGTCTGCAACACCACGATGGTCGGATTCGAGTCTGGAGACACCGTGGAGAGAGGATGCTAAACAGCTGCGTTATGCACCGCCACACTGGTCCTGCACCGGGTATTATGGTATGGGGCGGTATTGGATATCACTCTCGCACTCCTCTAGTACGCATTGCCGGTACTTTAAACAGCCAGCACTACATCTCCGAGGTGTTGGAGCCAGTTGTCCTTCCTTACCTTCAGGGCTTGCCCACAGCCATATTTCAACAGGATAATGCGCGACCACACGTGGCACGCATTGTCCAAGGGTTCTTCGTCAATCGCCAGATTGAATTGCTTCCCTGGCCAGCTCGCTCTCCGGATCTTTCGCCGATAGAAAACATGTGGTCCATGGTTGCTCAACGATTGACCCAGAATACATCCCCAGCTGCCACACCAGATCAACTTTGGCAACTTGTAGAAGCTGCTTGGTCTGCTGTACCCCAAGAACACATCCAAAGTCTCTTTGAGTCAATGCCGAGGCGTGTGGCAGCGGTGATCTTCAACAATGGCGGCTACTCTGGCTACTGATTTTGGCAGGAACCACACTTCACAGAAGTCTATAAATTTAATCATTTGATACTTGGTCAACATGTTATCTACAAAATAAATTTTGTTGTGATATCTCTTGTCTTTCTTGGTGTTGCAATTTGGGTGGCCAGCAGTGTACTTAGATGAAATTATAATATTAAAGTTCATAAAAACAGATAGTACTGATATTTTTTATACTTCCAGGAAGCAACAAGTGTGAAAATAACGGAACATTTTTGCATAATGGAACGTGTAACTGTCCCCCAGGTGAGAATAACATGTTTGAATCAATATAGCTTTATATTATATAGCTTTTTATTATAACGCTTTGTATTATGATATCAATATAGCTTTATATTATAACGCCGTAGAGAAGCATGTGCATTATGAAAATACTTTATATTTTTGTTATCTCTACTATATTCAATGTTTCCAAATTAATTGTGAATCATTTTACTATTAATTCAATTGAACTAATGCGTAGTTTCTAATAGGTTGAATAAACTTTTTATTTTATACCTCATTGGTCCTATTTGAAAACATTGACATTTGCTTACAGGTTACTGGGGCCAGTATTGTGAAAAGGTTTGCCCAATTGGTTATTTCGGATTGAGATGCGCCCGTAGATGCGACTGCGCCTATGGAAAGTGCAATGCAGTCACAGGAGTATGTGAATGCTTCGCTGGCTATACAGGCGAGAGTTGTGACGAGGAATGTCCTGTTAACACTTACGGAATAGACTGTCAGCACAGATGCAACTGCAGCAGCCAAGCTGTGTGTGACCGGATGGACGGATCCTGTTTGTGCGGACCCGGATACATGGGTGAAAAGTTCGTAATTTCCACTTAACAATATACACTTTTAACCCTCCAAGAGTTTCAATGAGATATCTCGTTCAAGATGTGGTCAATTTTGTTAAGGACCAGATACCTCGTAGAGGCAAAACGGCCCTATTACTCCTAGGGGAATAGGCTCCAAATAGGAAAAACAAATTGTCTCTTGCACAGAACTGGTGACAGTTTGGAAGAGGTTTTTGCACCAGAGGCTGGCCACTACAGGGTGGTTTTGGACCCGAAGAAAAACCACCAGGAGGGTTAAATCTCCGAAACAGGCGCGTGTTCAGAAAATAAATTCTTAGGGGCTCAATCTTCTCTGTCTCGGTTTTTACATTTCAATCTTAAGGCCAGATGCTAAAAGAACCCTGCGTTCAATATCAATGTGCATCTTATACATGGGAGGGATTAAATTTCGATTGACTCTGATGAAAGTTAACCTCACTGCGAACTTTTGATTGTTTTCAACACTTAAAATATTTCGGGGAGAGCTCGAGCCCTGTGGACTCTTCCTTTAAACTCCCAAGTGGTATCTCGTACATCAAGACCTGATCAATTTTACTAATTACGAGATATCTCGTCATCAAGGTATTGGCGTTTTTTGATGGTGACGAGATCCTGATCTCGAAACCATCAAATATCTGGTCACCATTTCGACGAACAAGACATCTCGTTCATCAAAATTTGGCCAGTTTCGCTAATGACGAGATATCTCGTCGAGACAACCACCAGGAGGGTTAAATACGCCAATGGTTATTCATGTCTAGGGGAATTGCTGGGCATGTTTATGCAAAGTTGAAGGCATGCTTTCTACCGCCTCTATATCTTCCTGACTATGTGCAAGTGTACGCCCACACACCACCCAGGAAGGGTACTGCTATTTAACGAACGGTAATAACCCTACTCGCACATTTCTTTTGATATAGATTATGGGGCAAGAAAAATTGGGTAGGTTGTGTCGGAGCACGGCCCCAAGATCTTGCGTGAATACGTCTCTTTAGCGCATAGTATTTATTGGGTGTAGTAAATGAAAGAAAGACAAATATATAAATCGTCAATTCAGTGTGTATCGAAAGCTGATGTGTTGAACTCCCGCGTAGATTACGATCGATGTATTTCTTAGCTTTTCAACGAGTATGTCGACATTGTGAAATTTAAAAAAAATTTGAAATGCGTTCCGAAGTTTCACAATCAACACTGTATTTGGTTTCACTTCTATTGTTTTAATGACAGATCTCGACGGTAGCTTTCGTTTGAGACTCATTTCGATTTCGCAGTAGAAAGTCCCCCAAACGCCCTCACCCCTCCCCGCTTATCGTGGCGAGCGAACTCAAAGTCACTAAGTCTTTGTACTATCATCTGTCAAATAGCACTAGGTTGGTTTGGTTCGCGTTGATAATATAAATTATTCGACCATCTTTTCATAACGCTCAACTTTCCTTACTAGCCACCTAGTACTGGTCTGATTTTAGAGGTATTTACGCACGTTGAAAAATAGTTACCAAGACTATCATAACTGTCAGGGTAACATCATGTCTAGTCCTGACCATTTACTCCTGTGTTTCGTTGTGTCATGGAAGGACATTAATGATGATCCGAGACATATTTTAGAGATTTTTTGCAGGAAGAACATCATTTGATTTGATCTAAATTTGATCCGGGATAAGAAAAAAACTCTTTAAAACAAGTTAACAATATGAGACCGGTCAAAGTATTAAACTGAAAAACGAGACAAAATATACGAGATCTTTTACGCTAGAAACTCAACTTTATTCGAATGCTGGAGAATAAATATCACTGTCAGAAACAAACCCATTCTTTTATTCTGCATGCGAATTTATGATGATTGATACAAATCTCATTTTGATTTTGATAGATGTGAAGATGTCTGTCCTCTTGGAAAATATGGAATGCGGTGTTCTAATCCCTGCATTTGCGTCAACGGTGCCACTTGTTTGCCAATCACAGGAGAATGCATTTGTGCCCCTGGTATGTCACGTTATTCCATAATTTGTAAAATAACTTGCATACGAAAGGTTCATTTAAGAACTTTCTTGGAAAAAGTATTTAAAATACATGTTTGAAGTTCCTCAACACATAGAATCAGGGGTTCTAAGTCCTAGGCTCTAACCATCTTCTAAATTTATTCTCAAAAGAAATGGTTTTTAAGTTTGCTTTTATATACAGTTGGGCGTTGGAGATAACTTGTGACCAAAATATTTTTAGAATTTTTCGCATTTAGTTTAGAAAGCATCTAAAATATTTCCTGGATTTTAGTCAACGTACAAGTTTTTACTCTATACAACAACACGGATTTTACTGTTGTATTGAAAATTTGCCTAATCCTTCAAGCTCTTCCAATTGTTTTATGGAGCGGGTCTTCCCTTTAAAACGAGAGGAGTAGATACTAAAATATTACCTATGAGCGACCAAATAAGTTGTTCCAACAAAACATCAACACCAGAGGTTATTTTTATGATTAGAGCACGAGAAAAGTGTTGCAAATATACCAATATATATCACCAAATATGCAGGGATGTTCGCCCTCGTTAATTAGCAGTGACCGCTGTCAGGAGACAAGGGTTCCGAGTCCCGACGGCATGTGATAAAAATCCCGGGTGATGCAAAAAGGTAAGTGATGAATGTGGACCCAGCAAATCATTAATGGTTTGGAGTTTGCTTGGAGGCGGAGTAAGGATTAATCTGGCCGCATTTATTTAACCATCTGAGCGTCATGTTCCCCAGTAGTGTAGTAGCATTGCTTCACAGCACGCATGACTGAATAACCACATCTATTGGTTGAAAGAATGCTAGGAAGATTTTGATAGGTTAAGTAGTGCAAAACTATTTAGAAGTCATGCAATGAAGACTGGAGGTTTAATTAACTACCTACCTACACATCAGGGGATTAACCATGTTTAATATGTTTCCAGGACATTCTGGCGAATTCTGTGAGGAGCTGTGCCCATCAAACACGTACGGTGCCAACTGCACAAACCGATGCGACTGCCACCAGCTCGCCACATGCGATTCCTTTACAGGGGAATGTGAATGTCCAGCGGGGTACACTGGGGAACACTGCGAGTTCACGTGCCCCAGCCTCACCTATGGACACGGCTGCAAGCGGAAATGCAACTGCAGCAACGATGCCTCGTGCGATCCGGTCAACGGGACTTGCTTCTGCGAACCTGGATATTTTGGAGAACTGTGAGAAACCATTTCATAACATTAAAACACAACTCGCACATTTTAAATAAGCAATGTAAATATGTGTGTGTCCTCTTTGGGATGAAATATTAGTGAAATAGCGATGTGTATTTAGTACTGAGGGATTTAAACTTTTGACGGATTCATGTTTTTACTCAAATAGATGTGACCAGATCTGTCCCCCGGGAACATTTGGGGAAAGGTGCTCTAGCAAGTGCTTGTGCCAGAATAATGCCGACTGCGTACACACCACGGGAAGGTGTGTTTGCTCACCTGGTAAGAATGCTATTCATATCCTATTCCTTAACCTTTTAAGGGGTTTCGACGAGATATCTTATCCATCAAGATTTGACTAATTTTGCTAATGACGAGATATCTCGTCAAGCCGAGTGCCGTCACGTTCAGGAAGCACATTCCACTACTACCACCCCCTACATTTACCTCGATAGAAAAATCCTTTCATAGTACAGTTTTATTTTCGATGCTTTTTTTGTTTGTAGGATACTCGGGTCAGTACTGTGAAGGAATGTGCCCATCCGGAACCTACGGCTTCAACTGTACCTACGAATGCGATTGTAAAAATGACGCCCGTTGCAATCCTTTCAATGGTGACTGCGAGTGTGTAGCTGGATTCACTGGTACCCAGTGTGGGGAACCCTGTCCACCTTCCTCTTATGGTCCCGACTGCTTGTTTCAATGCAATTGTACCAATGATAACCTCTGTGATCCGACCAACGGAAACTGCATTTGCGAATCTGGTTATTCAGGAAAAGGGTGAGTTGGCCATGTATCCGAAATTAGTACGTGTTATTTTAGATTTGCGTCCATACAAGCAATGGCTGGTAGTATGAGACAAGTTGGATAGGTCTTCCTCTCATAAGAGTTGTGTATATTGTGTGCCCGGTTCTAAATCTTGCCATAGCAGTCTGGTTCAGTCTTGAACTCTTAAAAGACAGTCTAGGTTTAATAACACTTCTGAGTATGAAGCAAAATGTTTAGTGGTGCAGGGCTCATTAAATCACACTTATGGCTCCGCTATATAATTGAATGCAAGGTTATGCTGAGACAAATTTATAATTTAGCTTTTATAATTCTTAATTTTTTGCTTCTTTTTAACTTTAAATGGACATGTCACTTTTCGGATATACAGTGACTCCCAAAAGTGTTCGTACACTTAAGAATTTCAGTGAAATAGTGCTCTATCCATTAATAAAAATTAATATTTCAGAATGGGAATTTTTTTAATAACATCTGTAACTTGTTCTTAAGAAAACTACATAAAATATTTTAAAAACGTAGTAAAACTTTTTTTGGAAAATCAATAATCAAAAAGTTACCTCACAAAAGTCTTCGTACACTTTAAAAAATATCTACATATTAGTATATTCTAATATTTCGGTAAATTAGTACTTAGTAGGATATCCTATAGCGTCCATAACAGCTTTTAAACGTCTGGGATTAGAGTTCACTAGTTTTTTTTGTAATTTCTGCCTCAATGTTCCTCCATTCTTCAATCATTACTGTTTTTAGTTCGCTTTTCGTTTTAATGTCGTGTCTTCGTACTCTAACCTCCAGTTTTCTCCAAATGTTCTATTGGGTTTAAATCCGGCGACTGAGGTGGTGTTTTCAGAACTTGTGGACAATTAGACACCAGAGGCGAACGTTGAGAGCCGTGTGCTTAGGATCGATATCTTGATAAAAAAACAAAGTTGTTTCCAATACCCAAATTTTGGGCTAATAATTTTAAATTGTCTTTTAAAATATTTAAATAAAGAGCATGATTCATTATGCCATCAATAAATACCAAATTACCTAGTTCTGATGCTGACATGCATCCCCACACAAGGACACCACCACCGCCATACTTTACTGTTCCAACTAAGTTCTTGGGATTAAGTTCCTCATTTTTTCTTCTCCATACAATTATAGGCCCATCGGAACCAAACATGTTAAATTTGCTTTTATCTGCAAATAAGACATGATTCCAATACGTTTCGGGCTTATTTATCATTGATTTTGCGAAGAAAAGCCTAAGCTTTCTATTTTTCGCACTAACAAAAAATTTTCTTCGGGCAGAACGCCCATTTAATCCAGCTGAGCTGAGCACTAGTTGAACAGTTTCAGATGAAATTGAAGTAGAAAATGTTTCAGTTAATTCTGTAGAAATTTTTACAGCACTCAAATGTGGATTTTTCACAAATTTTCTAACTACAGATCTCTGATCACGTTAACTTTGCCGGACGACCTTTCCTTACCTTGTTTTCGATCCGATTTTCTTTAAAGCGTTCTATCACATACTGCACCGTAGAATGGGATAAATTTACTAATTTAGAGATATTCCGAACTGATTTACCACTACTATGATGAAAAATAATCAATTTTCGAATGCTGTTCGTTGTTTCCTTACTACTACGAGCCATTTTTAAATAATAAATAGAATATTATGAAGTAAGCAAGCAAAGATTAAAGCCAAACGATTTTTTAAATGTCACCACAATGCAAAAATAAAAAAGCGATAGACGATAATTTTATTAATGAATTTATCCGAAAATGTTTCGGTGTACGATCACTTTTGTGACGTGTTCTTTCTCTGCCTCCTTGCATTTTCATTTTTATAAAAAGAAAATGAGTCAATATTTTTTAAAGTACGTATTTTAGGTTTTATTCAGAATCACATGGAGATGATGTGAAAAAATATTGGACTTTATATTCGAATTTAATTCCAGGCTACAACGCTTTTTCTACAAATTTTTAAAGTGTACGAACACTTTTGGGAGCCACTGTACATGTCATGCTAAAACCTGTCAATTTTTGTGCAGATCGAATCATTTAGTATTGTATCTAGTTTTGCTTTTCATTTTCTTTCTCAATCAGACATAACGTGTTTAAAATATGTTCTTTCTGGCCATGACCACTATCACATGAGGAGCTCAAAGACGAGCAGTTACGGAGGGTGGTCCTACAGTTCCAATGCTCGACTATTTTCTGAACTAAACTATTCTCTTTAATAAAAAGGATATAATTTCAAATTTATTCATGTTTTGCCCTCAAGTATGATATATATAACGTTTACATTTATCAACATAAATTAGTGTTTCGTTAGTTAACGTAATTATTTGAAAGCTATATTATCTTATAAAAGGAATTATCCATGTTTTCAAGAGGCGGTAAATCCAGGGGATATACTTATTAGTGTACTAAATACGCGAATAAATTATATCTTTATTTTTGTGTTATGAAATTTAATTTTAATGAAGTATAAATTATTATAAATCCATGCATTCTTAAGAACAGAACTGAAAAATCTAGTTATTTTTAAATAAAATAAAACGTTAAACAGAATCTTAATCCAAACCGGAATGCTTTATTCCGGGCTCTTTCTTTTATATTTCTCTTGTTTTTTTTACCTAAAGCCTCGGCTTCACGGCCATTTTAGAGCAACTTTTTCCGCAGAATAGCAAATTTTCTTCTAAAAATTCACCTGTAAGACCAACGATCATTGGAAGATATTGAACGCATTTTTATTTGACATTTGACGCTTATTCATTTTATTTAACCTTGTGATATGTTCAGATGCGATGAAGTATGCAGTCCTGGAACCTATGGCCCGAATTGCGCTGAGCAGTGCCAATGCATGAACAACGCAGAGTGTCTCCCGACTTCTGGAACATGTCTTTGTCCACCTGGTGAGCAAGATTTTGCAAGGCACTACTTCAAGTACTAATCATGCACTTGTTCTTAAATGTTCATAACTAAAATTCCTTTCCTATTTTTATCGACAAAATTTCCTTATAGGCATTTTACCGTATTGCAATAATCTTGCATCCACATGTGCACTTATTTGAATAAATCCAACGTCATTATAAGGGCCGCAGTAGCCCGGTTGCAAGAGTAACGGATTAGCAACCGGAGGGTTGCGAGTTCGAATCCAACCAAAGAACGTCATGTTCAAAGGGGGCTGGCGCAAGTTAAATCTGTCGTGGCCTCAAATGTCCTCACGTTGGCGTGTTGTGGAAGTTTTGAGAGTGGGGTGCCAGCTCAGGTGTGTGACCTGGTCATCTAACCGTGGTTTAAAATGACGTGGTATTAATCCTCTGATCTTTCCCTTCGGTTTTGATCCCGGACTGTCGCCAATAGCCCGTTGTATTGCTCCAGTGCGACGTCAATTAAAAATACCATACCTACAATCGTTATTGTACCGAAGTGGTTGGCTATCTGACTCTCAGTTAAGCGGGCTCTGGGTTCGAATCCCGGTAAAGGCATGGATGTTCGTCTCTACTTACGAGACGACTATAGAGCAGACGAATCTACTTCAATCCGTAGGTCCTGGTGTAGCAAAAACTGACCTTAGAGCGACAAATCACAACCAAAGAACTGAAAAATATTTTGATCTCATTACTATTATAATTTTTCCAGTTGAGAGCCTTTTAATTTTATTACTTTTTAATTAATAAATAAGTTAGTATAATATTTACTATTTATTTCATTTTAGAACTCTTTATTCTCTATGCTTCACAGAACTTTAAGTCATCACTAATCCTAAATGTGAAATTTTAACATTATATAACTTATTCTATATATAGATATAATTGTTTTATTCCCTATTTTGAGGTGATAAAATAGAATCGCTATGGTCTTATTAGGTCTACATATGCCATATTTAATTTTATAATATCAAGGGATCCTCAAAAAGTTTTGGTTTTCAAAGGGTACGTTGGACTGAAAAGTTTTAGAACCACTGCTCTATACCACAGCTGAATATACTAGTTAAAGAATATCAAAAGCGTGTATCGATTTTACTTTGATTGCATTTATATAACATATTCCGTTACTCCATTCCACGATATACATTTTGAGGGAGAAATTACAGAACATTAGTTTGAGAAATGGTTAATCAAAGAAAATTTTGATATGTATCCATCAAATCTTTTCACACATTACATCTTATTTCAGGTTTTACTGGAAAATATTGCGAAGATCCATGCTTCAAAGGAACCTACGGTCCGAACTGTACTCTCCTCTGTGAATGCAGGAATTTTGCAAAATGCGATGCCGTAATAGGCCACTGCGAATGCCTGGCGGGCTACTCAGGCCCGCACTGCGATCGCCGATGCCCGAATTTATCATTCGGTTTGAACTGTGCGTCCAGTTGCAACTGCAGCAATGGAGCCTCCTGTGATCCTGTCAATGGCACCTGCATATGTCCTCCTGGTTATTCTGGTGAAAAGTAAGTTAACGTAACATTTTATCATTCGACATGGAGTCAACGTATGTCATTCTGTTTAGACGAGGGTGGGTGTTTGCGGTGCACATGGGCCGAAGACCCTCCCTCTTCAGGTCTAAGTACTTGTGTTCAATATAGCATTTGGGTCCCAGAAATTTGTCTCAGGATATAAATAAGGACTTGGAAGTCGAGTTGGAGAGGAGTGTCTTAAGGTGAGAGTAGGTATAGTAGGCGTGGTTTCCCAGAGGAACCGACAACAAATTGAACGTGAAAAGTCTCAGAGAGGAAGGAAAATTCTATCAGTATCGTTCCTAAGGCATTGCCTGTCCACAAGCCGACCATTTTTCTAATTTCAAAAACATACGTGCTAATCTAATCGACGTTGATAAATTATTTTGTTTAACAATTTTATAGATTAAGAACAATATTCTTGGATCCATGCATGAGTTAGTTAAAGATGAATCTAAAATGAATTATTCTCAAATTGCTTGCCCCCATGTCCATTGATAAGTGTTACCTCCTGCTTAGAAAAAATTAAAATGAACTTACAAATATTCGCTGGTCATTCATGTCTTCAAAAGTTTTAACCAAGTCAAAAATACTAGTCAATCTTTCCAAACAAATTTAATTTCCTTTCCACAAGAACTCTCCAAGTTCCAGACTGTAGTAGCAACAGAAAAACATAAGGATCACAACCAGAATTCTTATCCGTTAAATTCTAAAAGAGAAGTTGAAATTAAAAATATAAACGATCAGAACAAAAATTTAAAAAAAATGCAAACTGCAAAAGATTAATGTAACGGCAT
Source organism: Meta bourneti (assembly GCA_933210815.1). Lineage (NCBI taxonomy): Eukaryota > Metazoa > Arthropoda > Arachnida > Araneae > Tetragnathidae > Meta > Meta bourneti. Next base: position 5,816,670 of record OW119926.1, read on the forward strand.
TGCAAGTCCTGAAAGGAAAATAAGTTTGCATAACAAAAAAGTTCCCAAGAAAAATTATTCAGCTTGCTGCATATAAAAAAATTTGAAAAAAAGCGCAGTTGCTTAAAAGCAGGAAAGAGTTGTGTAATTTAGAATTTTTTCTGAAAGCTTATTTTCTTGAAGATTTGTATTTTTCCTGACTATGGGCAAATGCACGTCCAGAACACGGGCCGTCGTGGTTCAGTGGGTATGCCCACACACAACCTTCGAGTTGTAGGCTGCGCAGGTTCGATTCATGTCAGGTGCATTCCTCCCTGGGTGTATTTCTCTCTTCTGTGTCAGTAAAAACTTTCATTGTTGTGTCTGTTACTTGATATTGTATGTCTTGTGTCTGTCGCAGCGTGGCCAAATATGGCCCTTGCGCCATAAAACCCCAAAGCCAACCAACGCCCAGAATACCGTCCAAGAATGGTTATGGACTTTATGATAACTAAAGCACGACGAATTAATATATATAGGATCAATTGTTGCTTACGATATTGAATTGTTTCTTGTGGAATGAACAGTTTTCGTGATCAAAATGAAATTGCTTCTATTTATTTGGTATTTATATTTTTAGGAAATTTTGATTGGAGGAAGACTAAACTCTTGCATATGTTTCTATGAGATAAGCAGTTCAGAATTGCATTAACCATTTTTATTGCCCTGACTCATTTTACAAACAGTTTAATTGCTTTTACGTAATTAATTCAGTTCTAAAAGCTTCTCAGTCTAGTGCAAATATATTTTGCATGACACCTAGTATAAAAGGCTGTCTTAAAATTAAATAGCTGACTCAAGTCAGCTCTAGAATCAAATTCAAAGTATATGAATTTTGTATAGCATTAGAATTTTTGAGTTCAGTATTTTGATTTCATAACAGTATGATACTGATGTTATTAATAAAGTATTGTATTTGATTAGTTAATCACAACTGTTGACAATATTACTGCAATCATATTTACTATTGCCAATAATTATTTAAAAATATGTTAACTCTTTCAAGCTGCTGAAAATTGAAAGCACAATTATGTTATATATTCGTATAATCCATTTTAACTTGTAGAGGGTGTTTCGAAAATATCTGACCAAATCGTAAAGGGTGGTACAGTGGCACAAAATAAATATTTTGTTTGTCAAAGAACGCGTTTAGGTAGTAGAGGACAGTCGACGGAAACGGGCGTTTGTTTATTTAAAAAATATTTTTTAATTAAAATTTTTTATTTTAAAATTTATTAAAATATTTATTTTGGACCCTTCTACTACCCTTTACAATTTGGCACATATTTTCGAAATACCCTCTATAAAATCGGTAAGTATATAGGATATAACATAATCATTTCTAACGAATCAAATGTATTCTGAATCATAAATAACACATTCTAATTTAAATACAGGTGCAATATCGTATGCCCAACAGGTTGGTACGGCAAAAATTGCTCTAGCAAGTGTCAATGTCACAATGGTGGCGCTTGTCTCCCCTCAACCGGAATATGTATATGTGGAAATGGTAAGTAAAATGATATATTCGATTGTTCCAAAAACGAAAATCAGACTGTTCAAATAAAATTTTATTTTGCATATTAGGATACTTTGGTCAGTACTGCGAAAAGTTATGTACTCAAGGCTTCTATGGACCCAATTGCGCACTAAAATGTGACTGTCAGCATGCTGTGGGCTGCAATGCTTTCACTGGAGAGTGTGAATGTCTTCCGGGATACGTTGGAATACACTGTAAAGATACCTGTAAGGTAAGTTCGAGATTAAATTACTAAATATAATATAGATAATTAAATGCTTAGTACTGAACGAATGCTAAATGTGATCTTTTAATTTTAGATTGGATATTTCGGCCACAACTGCAGTTACGTGTGTAGTTGTAATCAGCACAACACTGTCGGCTGTACTCCTGTTACTGGTGAATGTGTCTGTAAACCTGGGTGGCAAAGAAAGTTCGAATTCCTTTACTTCAATGCAAAATGTTTTGATAAATTTTTTAATGCCAAAACCAGTCAAACTAAAACCTCGCGTAACAAAACAGACATTAGGGTGACAAGCCAAATAAATCTGATACCAAAACAATCTATTCTTCAACACCAAGTGTCTATGTATCATTTTTAATTTAGAACGTATTCAATTTAATTTTTTAAAAACTAAATTTGATCAATTCATAAGTAATAATTGTTCGTATTTGATTGAAATATTGTTAGGGGATGTGAAATAAAGGTAGTCCGGCAGTGACGAGTTGGCATTTGAGTCATGTAGGTTTGGACGAGTATATTCTTTAAAATAGGGGTCAGGTTAAACATAAACATGCTCTGAGTTTATCGTTCTATCGATGCAGAAAGCCATAACAGTGACAACGTTTGACGACACCAATGATCATTAATGGCAATCGCCATACATGATTTTGAGTATGGCAGCCATTTCCAATGCGAGCTCAACCACGTTTGTAGAGATGGACTCCGCCAAGGTCATCCTCTCGAACCACGCAATACTCAAACTTTGCTCGATTGCAATCAATGCCAATGTCTTAAGACAATTCTCATCATCTATGATAAGTTATACGATTTCGATATATGATTTTATAATTATTTCATCAGTATTTAGTGCATATAATTTTTAGTATTTAAACTATTCATTCAAAACTTTATAGAACATTGATTGTGTATGTATTTACCATTTATTTTAAGCTGTATATATACACTAGAAAAGTCACGAAAATCGGCCAGAATATCGATTTTTTTATTACTTCAAAATATTTTCCAACAACTTTGCTTTCAAACGATACCGATATCTTGTAAATATTCGGAATATTTTTCTAGTTACATGGGTTTTTCGTTGGGTACTGTCACCATGTACAAACATATTTACAATTCTTGAAACTCAATTTCTGAAGAACTGTGATTTGAAACATACTTTGTTCAAACGGTGATAACTCAACAATGAATTGATCTATTATGCTAGGTCATTAAGTATGAAATGTCCGATTACCTCAAGTACCAAGTTTGATACCCGATATCTTTGATATTTCACTTTGACAGTTCTTTGTTTTTTTTATTGTGAAGGTACGTCATCAGCCTTTCAGACTCACGTTTTGGTTTGTTATTATCTGTCGAATTGCCTTTTGAAGATTAAATTTTGTAAGCCATGGATAAGTCAAAAATTCGCATTATTTTCGAATATGAGTTCCGTCGTGGAGCTAATGCAGCACAGACAACTCGAAGTGTTTGGGAAGGATGTGGCTAATGAACACACAGTTCGTCGATGGTTTGAGAAGTTCCGATCTGGCGATTTTGATCTTCAAAATGACCCACGTGGGCGACCTGAGAGCAAGGTGGATAATGATGAGCTGAAAGCTGCAGTTGAAGCGGATACATCTCAAACTACGCGTGAATTAGCAGCAAGGTTTTACGTTACTATTCCAACAATATTAAACCATTTGAAACAAATTGGTTAGGTTAAGAAGCTGAATAGATGGGTTCCGCATGAATTAAACGAGCGTCAGAAGAGAAATCGTTTCGAAGCTTGGTCACGACTTAAAAGCGAACCATTTTTACACCGTATTGTTACGTGTGATGAAAAATGGATTCTTTACGACAATCGCAAGCGTTCGGCACAATGGTTGGATAAAGGTGAAGTGCCAAAACACACTCCGAAACCGAATATTCACCAAAAAAGGCTAATGGTGGCTGTTTGATGGTCCGGAGCTGGTGTTTACCACTACAGCTTCATGAGACCAGGTCAATCGATTACGGCGGATGTCTACTGTTATCAATTAGACAAAATGATGAGGGAGCTTGGGATTAAGCAGCCGAGATTGGTGAATAGACCGCATATCGCACAAATAACGTTGCTCAAGCTACAGGAGCTGGACTTGGAAACTCTCTATAACCACTGTATATTCCCCAGACCTTGCACCAACTGACTACCATTTCCTCCAGGCATTGGACCACTTCTTGCAAGGAAAATATTTAATTCCCAACAAGCTGTAGAAAACGCCTTTTGCTAATTTATCACCACTCGCTCTCCAGGCTTCTTCGCATTAACAAGCTACCGTTAAGATGGCAAAACTGTATCGATAGTTTAGGCGCATACTTTGATTAATTATACTGCTTCTTGCTTGAGATATAATAAACCAAACTTTCAGTTCGAAATCGGACATTTCATACTTAATGATCTAATAAATCCTTTTGTATCATTATAATCTAAATAACACATTGGTTGTTTCGACTCTCAGAGTAATTAGTTAAGAAATGTATATTTAGTTAATTTTTAAATCATAAAATTTCAGGAAAAATCTTGATTTTTTTATGCTTCCTTGGTGAAAGCAATTGTAAAAGAATCCTCTAGCCATTTATTGAGCGTCAAAACATGAAGAATAAAATAAAATTAGGAATAATTTCCGACAGCAATTGTCTTTCTGGACATATTAGAATTTGAAACATCACTGTTAAAAAAACATGCTGATTAGCTAATTATATCGAAATTAGATAATTAATTTTTAATCTAATTTTTTTTCCGCACTGAAATGATTTTAAGCATAAACCAATGCCCTATTGTAAAAAAACTGGATTTTTAAAGTAAAAAAAAAAAAAAAAAAAACTGTGTATAAGTACCACGAAGTATAAAATTTAACTATGATTATAAGATGCAATGTGTCCATGTTTCTTTTCCCTTTACGATAGATATTGCATATTTTAAGCACAACTGTGTTTGTGTAACATCATTGCTCTCCATTCTCCACAGGTCCCAGATGCGATACTCAATGTTCTCCACATACATGGGGACCCAACTGTCAAAGATCATGTCATTGCATGAATAACAATACTTGTCATCACCAGACAGGCAAATGCATGTGTGCTAGGGGATGGACGGGACCTGATTGTGCTCAAAGTAAGAGACAGTAATAGTTGTTCAGAAGTCAGCTACTCATGTTGACTGATGTATTTGCTACGATCTATACAATCCAACCCTTTTTTCCAAACCTGGATGGCTCTCAGAGGCACATCTCCTTTAAGTGTGTACGGACTTCATGGGTCCTAGGTGATCTTTTCCTTTCCCATGGAGTTTACTGTCTTTGGTAAGCACAGGTGGTCGCTCTTCCAGGATATCCAAGTGACCTTTTTCTGCTTTCATCCTATTCTATTTCCCTATTCCTCTTTTTTCTCCTCTCGGGACATTTTTTACTTGACGTTGTCGTGTGTTTGGTGCAACTTGCCCAAATATGGCCCTTGCGCCATAAAACGCCAAAACAGCCCCAAGCAGCCAAAATGGGCTCCCCTTATTTAAAACTGTGTTCTACTTTATCTTCACTAGTTCTATTATTTAATTGCCTATTGTGATGGGTCAGGCAATCCCCTCTGCGAAAGTTGTAATATCAGTGACGAATTTACTCAAAATCACCACTTCATAATTTAAATTCTTTATTATCATTATTTATTTATTACTTTTTTGCTTTTCAATGAAGTACCCAGGAATGCCCATCAAACGGATAAGTTCCTTAAAATTACAGGCTCGAGGACACTTCTGATGGTTATCTGGGGACTTTTGATGTCTACTAATATCCTTTATGTTTCGTCATTAGCAAAAACTGGCCAGATCTTGATGGGCAAAATACAGAGGCTGTTCGGACATTTTTTGAACGATTTTAATGGACTGAAGCTCAATTTTTTACATGAAATTTTTGTGTTTTAAATGTTCCATTGAATAGCCCTTATTGTTAACTATCTTTCTACACCTTAATTGCCATGATAATAATGACTTTTGTAGTATCGATAGTGGTATTTTGTCCAATCTTGCTCCACAGTTTTCCAGTCCTTGAATGGTTTTCGGTCGACGTTTCGATAATGCCCTTTCTAAAAGTCAAAAAGCACAAAAGTTCATGGGTGAAACATCTGGAGATTTAGCAGGAATATCAGTAAAGTGTATTGACTTGATACCAGTTTCTTGTTCCATTTTTTCCAAGAATTTAATAGTGGATTTAGATGTGTGGCTGCTTGCTTTACTCTGATGCAGTTCTACTGATTGTTGGCACTGTGGGTAAAGATATGGTATTTCTTTTTTGAATATTGGGGATAAAATAGGGTCTTGATAATATGTGGGAGTTGATTTTTACATTTCCCCCTCTTTTTACTTTTAATTTTCCATTATATGCAAAACCGGCAACAATCATAAATCTCTTAGAGAAAGTTTTCACGTTCACTTTGCTATAGTCCTTTGACTTGGCGGATTCTCTTTTAAAATTAAAGATCTTACTTTACAAATATTCTCAGAATTTTTTTTCTTTTTTGGATACTTTTTTGGAAGTATTTTTCTACTTTTACATTTTTCCTTTCTCATTAATAATATTACTTATCGTACGTTTAGATATCGAAAAAACATGACTTTTACAGCGTTTTTGAATAATTGAATAAGCATAATTCTCTTCGGGGGGGGGGGATATTTCAATTAACGTCACACTGGAGCAACACAGCGGGCTATTGGTGACGGTCCGGGATCAATCCCAAAGGGAAAGAATCGAGGACAACACCACGATAATTCTCTTCGGAAAAAAGAGGAAACATAGCCTTTCATCCATTGCTTATTTAAAAGCGCCATTTTGAAAGTAAACAAAACTCTGAGTTAGCAGACGATAAGTTATACTTTAACTATTTAACTGCTGATAAAATAAAATTCTTTCGTAGCATACAATTTTTTTACAGCTCATCAAAATCATTCAAAAAATGTCCGAACAGCCTCTGTATATCATCTATCGATGGAAACTGACCAGATCTTGATCTCGTCATGATAAAAATATCAGAAATATCTTGATGGACGAGATTTCTCGCTCAAACCGTTTGGAAGGTTAATGCAGTAGTTGGTGGTGAAAACTAAAAATACTAGCAGTTGTAATGTTCTGGGTTTGAGCCACACAGCAAAATAAAATTAAGGACATTATATATATCATATAAAGAATTTTAGATTATTTACATTGAATTTTTGAAGTATTGGGACTCTAAAGTACGATCTGTAGGCTTGGGTCCTTCAGCTGTAGGCACTGTATTAAGAGATTGTAGAGATATCAAGAGTATCACTTAAACGGCCGTCATCTGATTGGTCCGCGCGACATAGAGAGTAGACTTTGGCGATTTCACCACTTTTGTTTTCACTCTATAGAAATGCGCATTCACACTCCTGACTCCAAGTTGTGGATGTTACGCAGCAAGTAAACATTGAATCTAATAATTTGAGTAAAGTAAAAACAATAAGATGGTTGGTTGGTTTGGCGTTTTATAGCGCAAGGGCCATATTTGGCAAAGCTGCGCCAAACACAAGACAACGTCAAGTAAAAATGTCGCAGAAGGGGAAAAAGAAGGATGAAAGCATGAAAAGATCGCTCGTGTATCCCAGGAGAGCGACCCCCGTGTTTACTTAAGACACCAAACTCCGTGGGAAAAGAAAAGATCGCTAGGGTATTTCGGGTCCATGAAGCCCGTACACACCTAAAGCAGATGTGCCCGAGGGCGAAATAACGATAAGAAACAACATTTTCCCCTTTAAAGTATGTACTACTATTAAATTTCCTCCTGTCTTTATCGTGTACTATTTTTATTTCCAGTATGTCCCTCCGGTACGTTTGGCTTAGGGTGCGAAGAACACTGTCCATATTGTCCATACGGAGATGGGAGCTGCAACCCGACCACCGGGCAATGTAATTGCGTGCCAGGATACATGGGAAACCGTTGTGAAAAAAGTAAGCTAACCAGATTTCATCTTTCTACGGTTGACGTACGTTACGATGCAAAACACGGTATAGTCTGGTTCTGACGAGTTTTTATTTGTGTTACGCGGTTTTAAAGACTTACTTAAATTAGTTGATAAATTTAAACCATTGGCGATTAGATGTAGCACACTGATGTAAATCCTAGTGAAATGGTGTAGGAGCCATCACTTACTACAGCTGGTCCCCTCTAGTTACAGCACGAGGTATTTTGACGATAGAGGAAATATATAAAAGCAGAGTGAGCAATGGTAATCATTTTATGTGCCCAGGATCATGTGACTTAAACTAGTAGTAACTAGACCCTTGGACTGCTTTCGTCTGTCGAGTGGAACAGAAAATTCATCATCTGATTAGTCAGCGGGACGGAAGGAGACGCCCATACATTTATTAATCTGATTGGTCCGTCCGACATAGTAGAATTGGGGGATTTCACCATTTTTGTTGCCACTCTATACAAATACGCATTCTCATACCTATCCATGGCATAAAATGTTATATCGTCATACGAGGGGATAGGAGGCCAAATCGGCAACTAAATCAATTCTTCTCAGCAGTCACGTGACAACTAGTCGACGTACTGGTCACACTTATGAAGCTCTTCTCAATAACAATACTCAGTCTAATATTTCACGTCTATGATTCTGACAACACAGTGATACGTCCTGCATAACCTACAAACTGTTGTTTTGCCTTTCATGTCACGTGTCCAAAGGAATATTTATAAGCACGATAATGCCTGACCCCACGCATCTCTTCCAGAATTGCATACGTGGTGTTAATATCCTTCTTTGACCAGAGATTTCCCAGATCTGTTTCTCATTTAGAATGTCTGAAATATGCTAGTCTGTCAGTTGCAGCATCCCCAAAGTATAAAGTATCTGGAGCAAAGCTGCAGAATGATTGGCATAATTTATCACTAGATAGCATAAGGACTCCACATGCCACACCGTGAAGCCAGAAAGGGCTTTACAATTTATTAATTGGCGACTTTTATAATGTAATTCCACAATGATGGAGTCCTCTAGATTTGATAGTGTGACCATTTATTGCTTCATGTACATCACACATGCTGTTTCATTCCGATCGAACATTGGTTTCGGGGTGTTTACATTATTGTCGACACAGAGATTTGATTGAGATTACCTTTTATGTCGGCAAATCGAAAATTCATAGGGGAACGAGTAAATAAGAGCGATATAGCCGAATTCAGCGATGTATCGAGATTTACTGTATTTCAATATTCACTCCTCATGCTTTTGTGAGGGGGCGATTCGCTTTCGTAATAGTAAGTAATGGCGGTCTGCCCTAGGATTTGGCACCCGTGGTATCACCAAACAAAACCTCTGCAGTAATCATCTGGTCATTCCATGAAATGTTTTTCTTGCAGGGTGCCCCAAGGGGCGATGGGGCGTCGAGTGCAAGGAGCGATGCGCTTGTGAGCATGGGGCTGCCTGCAACCAGACAGATGGCCATTGTCTGTGCTTGCCTGGGTGGATGGGAGACGACTGCTCCATTCGTAAGTTTTCCGACTCTTATTTGGACTTGAGTGATTTTCATCTTTTTATGCTTCACTTACGTCCAAGAAGTGGCCGAGGGGCTTCAGGCGGCATCATTCTTAACCCTTCTGGTGGTTGTTTGGACGAGATATCTCGTCATTAGCAAAACTGAGCAGATCTTGATGAACGAGATAGCTCGTCTTTGGAAGAAAACTGACCAGATCTTGGTCTCGGCATCATCAGAAAATCTGCAATATCTTGGTGACGAGATATCTCGCCGAAACCACTTGGAGGGTTAAGAAACTAGTAGACTGAAGCGCTTGGTAACGAGTTCGCAGTGGGTGCTTGATGTGGACACACCTCCCATTGTGCCCCTCTGTAACGCAGTGATTATTGCGTTCTCGCCAATTCATGTTTGAAGGAAAACACAATCCACAATCTAGCATTGGTGGAAAATGCTCCCTGGAAATGTGTATGTAACTGGCTTACTCCTTACATATACGTATACTATAGTTATAGTAGAACAATGAAAATAAAATAAAACACCTGCGCTTCGTCATTCAGTTCTCAGAAATTAATCAGTACCAATATCAACTTATCGACTTTGTTTTGATACCTTCCTGGATCTAGTAATTTTGAGCATTAATGAAGCGATTTGTGAGCTCTTACGGCGTATCCCCCAATTTTTTTATCACATAACTCCGAAGGGTACGCGTACCTCCTTTGAGAAGAACTAAACGGGCAAATTTCTTTGAAACGTTGCGATAAAGATAGTCGAATTAAGGATTTTTATCATTCTTTTTCAACTGAATTATAAATACCTGCATAGTTTCAAAGTTACTTGTCAAATAAGATATACAAATGACCCTTGAATAACTAGTTAATAGGGTTACAGTTTTCTAATAGCAGTGAAAAATATTGCAATCTCCGAATATTAATAATGCGGTATTTGAATCGCTCGGTTCATAAATGAAAGGCACATACTTTTTGGTGTATGACTTAGTGCGGGTGAATGGACTTGTGGATTTGGTCTAACTGGAGCTAGACTTGGAGATTAGCAGCAACAACAAGGCACATACTTTGATACAAATCTAGAATACAACAGAAACGTATTACAAATACCCTTATTTGGAATTTTAGTGGAATCAATGTCTCAAAAAATGACGTTAATGTGGATATTGAGTTGCGCACTTTTGGATAGGCTCGAAAAAAGTGAATTAAAAATTGTTCAAATTTTATCACGAAGATAATTATTTTAAGTCACAAGGAACTAATTAAGTGTGTTATCCGATGATAATTTCTGAGAGTTAATTTTTCATTTGATGTATCCCTTAAACTTTCATCCTCCTCATTAAGTCATAAATTCTGTATCTTATTTTATTTTATATGTTTTTATCAATGTTATACGTTAGAAGATAATAAGTTAATAATAGATAATACCTCAAAAGATATAAAAATTGCACATCACCAATTCAAGCCTTCTGAGTATCGCGAGATTTCCAAGTAGGAAATATATTTCTATTTTTATTGGTTATAAGACGTACAAGGAAGACTGCAAGTTGCAGAGTGGATATATGCCTGCATGACACTCAGAGGATGAAAGTACTTTTAGGGATTGATAGCATATATTTTAATAAGTAATTCATGTGGTCACATTAAATTTAATTAGCAATCCTTTTATTTATACAAGAGAAATAGAGAATTATAGTTTTGCAACCTTCATGACAGTATAAATATTTCAGCTATTTTCAATATGAAAATATTACGAAATGATTCTTTCAATAATTTCGAAAACAGCCGTGAAATTCAACCCCCAATCAGCTTCTATGATCACGATTTCTGTAGGCATACTCGTTACAGTTAAACAAAACAAAGTAACTTTTCTAATCGGGTCTTTCCATGCCTATCTGTGTAATTCTCTCTTATCATTTAAACAGCTTGCTTAAACGGGACGTATGGGTTTTACTGTCAACAAACCTGCAATTGTTACAACGGTGCTACCTGCCAACCGAACAACGGTCTCTGTCGCTGTCAGCCTGGATGGATGGGGTCCCGATGCTCAGACGGTATGCTACAACCTTTCATATCTTAACCAATAAACAGTACCAAATAACCAATAAGTTTAAAACAGTTTATTTCTGGACTGAACCGAGACCGTCGCCAACAGCCCACTGTGTTGCTCCTGCCGCGCGCTCGACCTACATTTAACTAACAATCAACCTAATACAGTATGAGTGTTCTGATTGAAAAGTAGCCCTTAGTAATGTTGAAAACCTCTCCCACTTTTAATGCAAGTCACTTATTCTTGAGTTTTAGTAATCCGATTCGTATTCTTCCTTTGGTTGTTCTTGACAGAATTGAGAATAATTTTTAATTCAGAATCTTCTTCCATGCTGATCCTAAGCGATTACAGCATATGAAAAGTGTTCCCGCATGTTTGAGGTCTCTATAACATCGAGAATATTTCAAATAATGTTTTAGATGGTTTGCTTATAAATTATTTAATTTTAGGAACACTGCTTCAGCATAGTTTCTATCGTTTTTTCACTCTTTATCAAGTTTTTGCCCAATTCGAGCTTTCAATTTTATTTTTACTAAAAAAGGAGGGCGAAAAAAGACTTAAAGATAATATTTTATTGAATTCGTATAACTGTATTCAACTAATATTTTGATAGAAATGTCACTATCCTTTGGACAGAAATTTTTATATATTTTATTACCGGAAAACTTGAGGAAAATTTTTTAAATTTAAAATAGGTAGGTAATTGAATTTACGTCGCATTGTAGCAATACAACGGGCTATTTTAAAAATAAGGTAACCGCGTGCAAATAGCCGTCTTAATAATTTTCATTTTATTGTGTTCTCTTCCAGCTTGTCCTGAAGGCTTCTACGGTGACCACTGCATGCAAGTGTGTGACTGCCCTTATGGTTCTGTGTGTGACCCGAAAACTGGATGTGTCTCTCAAGAAATAAGTAAAACAACTTAATCTGTCTATTCCTTGTATTATCAGTCCAAAAAACATTTCTTTTTATAGAGAAACTGAACTAATCTCAACTTCTCAAACTAATCTCAAACGTTACTGATTCATCTTGGATCTAGTTCCTGTTACTAATTCCTCTAGCCCATGCTAGGCCAAATCCAATGGGGTAGCCATGGCTCAGTGGGTTTGCCCACTGCTGTAGCAACCTGCGAGTTGTAGGCCGTGGAGGTTCGATTCCTCCTCCCTAGGTGTCTGTCTCTCATCTGTGTCGGTCTCATCGGTGTCGTCATCTCATCTCTTTTGTGTATATGTCCATTACTTGACGTTGCCTGTTTGGTTCAGCTTGGTCAAATATGGCATATCTGGCTGAAATTTGGCTTGAGCTAATTCGAAGTGACACCTGCCAGCCGTAACGTTACGAAATTAGTTGTTTCGCCACCTCATACAAATTTACAAAACTTATCAAACCACTCTCGTATTGTATTGTCTTTGCGGAAAAGAACCTATGGCGAATTGAGTTGGCTTATAAGGTTGCTTAAAGCTAAGCATAATTTTTTTTTTTTTTATGCTATCCGGATATAGGCATCCCAATGTATGCTTCGTTTACTGCATAGTTTTCATGGTTTGTTTACTTTTTATATTTCTACTTCAATTTCTAGCATATATATTCAATTGTGTATGGAATTTTGTTTTCATTCCAGATGTTGCAGAGTTCAACTCTGATGAAATCACCATCAGCCCATGGTTCATTATTGGAGTCAGTATTGTAGTCTTAATGATAACTGTAATAATAGTGTGCATTGCCACGCACTACAAAAAGAAAATGGAACAACTAAGCACGGATTTATCCACTGTGTGAGCACTTTTAACGATTTCTATGTTATATTTCACATGTTTTTGCCTGATATAAAAAACTAATTTGGAAACAATCCAACATTCAGTTGAGATTTTACGTATAAACTAAATACGGTACTTTAAAGCATATTCTTAAATTCCTTATAATGTATAGTAGCGGATTAGCTACCGGGTGATAGCGAGTTCGAAACTCCATCCAACCACAGACCGTCATGTACGTGTGAGCTGGTGCACGTTAAATCTGTCGTGGCCTCAAATGTCCTCACGTTGGCGTGATGTGGAAGCTTGGAGAATGGGGTGTCAGCTCAGGTGTACACCTCGTTATCTGATCGTTGTTCAAAATGACGAGGTGTCGTCCTTGGCTCTTTCCCTTCGGGATTGACTCCGGACGGTCACCGATAACCCGTTGTGTTACTCCAGTGCGACGTTAATTAAACAACCAACCTTGAAATCGCACAATGTAACCAAAAGTGTCATTAGAATAATGCTTGCTGCAAATAAATGTGCATTCTATTTGCATATCGAAATTTATATACATATTTCAGCTAGCGATTTTTTTCAATTATGAATACGTTAATTAATACTAATTTAAAAAATTGCTTTGGAAATAAAAAAAGGCACACATTTTTGTGGATTATTTAATACTGTGATGTAACATAAAAATTGCTTTGATTAGTTGATTATTTTGGGAGGCACATGGAAAAGACTGAAACGCTCACTTAACATTAAGATCTCTGAATTTCAACCGCTCATAACTCATCAAATATTTGACTAAAATGAATGTGTTTTATGATTTATGGCTGATTTGATCCAGAAAATCAGAATCATGGGGTTACCCTTTAAAAAGCTGAGGTGATACAAATTTTTATATAAAGATGAACCCTTTGTGCAAATGAAATGTACATTTATTTGTAGTAGATATTATTTACAAGTCAGATAACAGTATCGGTTCGTTTGTGAGATTCTAGTCTGGAATAACAAGAGGTGTTTAAGTACTTTTTGACCCATTACACTTTTCACAAATTTTATTATAAGTGTGTGCTTAACACATGAACCCTCACCTTGAATTTAATTTGCACACCGCATCACTATGTACATTTATTTTGTTCAAAATTTCTTTTATCCGATTTTAAAGCACATTTTGGGCAATGAAAAGAATCATAAAATGAGTTTAATTAGGATTGTAAGTTCTTTGCTATTTTGCACGATAGTCAAGACTTGGTTGAAACAAATAAACTTAAACTATAAAGATGGAAGCTCTAGCTGTGTCTTTCTTTTGCATTAGGTTGATCTATACTTTTTAAATTTCTTCTTAACAGCTAAAAATATTTTCATAATTTAAGTATCCTGAAAAATTAATTAATGAACAATTAGTATGTATGCGAGTAGAATCTTTATCGTATTCTTATGTACTCAGCATTTCAAGTGGCGATAAAATTTATTTCTCTTTACAGATATCAAAGCGAACGAAGAGATGTTACAGGTAAGAACCTATTTCATTTTTAAAGTAATATTGGAAAATTGTCGTAGCTTTCTACGCCTTTCTGATAGCAGTTTTAAATTTTATACAAATGTGTTATCAATAACGTTTAGATATTTTTTTTAAAGATAGACAAGAAATTACTTCATTTATTTATACAAGGCGATTCTGTTTGCTTTTATGTTTCTTCATTATTTTTTTCTTGTGATAATTTGTGTACTTATCCTCAGTGTCCGTCATTATCTTTCTTTCGTTCTGCAGATGTTCAGCATTTCAACAACCCTATTTACACCAGTGTTCCTTGGTTGGAAGATTCGTCTCAGAACAATGTCTCTCAGGTGACGCATGAAATTTCGAACAGCATCGATTACGACAAATCTAATTTGAGAGACATATTTCCCATCTCTAAAGAAGCAGATATGGACTGTGTGAGTGAAATAGGTATGTGTGCTTTTTATCTTCATTCCCTTCAGGTTTCTCTCTTAGAAAGCTCACAGGAATCAAAAGATGGTATGGAACTGAAGAAACAAATTAGCAGATTTTTCCTTCTACTCTCAGCCAATTTTGCGCGGGAATTTAACCCTACAAGGGGTTAGGGCGAGATCCATCAAGATCTGATCAATTTTGCTAATGACATCATCAAGATTTTGATGATTTCTTGATGATGACGAGAACACGATCTGATCAGTTTTCTTCTAATGACGAAATATCACGTCCATCCACATCTGGTCAGCTTTACTAATACGTCGAGAGATGCCTCGTTGAGACGCAGTATCAAGTAGTAAAAAAATTATTATAGTGCATTTATATGTATAATTTTTCACAACGTTATCACTGCTTGCGAGATTCTTGAAAAGAAACTTCAACGAGCTTTAGTGATATAGCAGAGAAAACGAGTTGACGAAACAAATAATCACCTATGGCGATCGTCACGCATGATTTTGCTTGTAGAAGGACCTCAGCAAGCTAACTACCTTTCTAAAAATGGGCTTTTCCGAGGTCATCTTCCTTCCCACGAGAGCCATGCTAATACCGCTATCAGTGTGTTTGGGAACATCGATTCGTACCGGTAGTTGGAAGTTAATTAATGTCGCACTGGAGCAACACAACAGGCTATTGGCGACGGTCCGGGATCAATCTCTAAGAGAAATATGAGGACAACACCACCCAATTTGAACCACGGTCAGATGACGAGGCAACACCTGAGCTGGCACCCTCTCTCCAAACTTCCACACCTCGCCAACGTGAGGACATTTGAGGTCATGCGGATTTAAAATGCACCAGCCGCCGTGTACACGATGGTCTTTGATTGGACCGAGTTTCGAACTTGCAACCCTCAGGTTGCTAATCCGGGGGTCTTCCAACGTCCATCGATTCAGGCAGTAGAAATACTTTGTCGTGTTCTCCATTAAGTTTAACACTCTGAGGGGTATGCACGCATTATTCAACCATGCAACCTGCAGTTTAGACTCCATATTCTAATCAGTTTTAGGGGTCACTGTGGCTCAGTGATTTCGCCCACTGCTATGAGTGGCAGGCGGGGCAAGTTTAATTCTTACATGGGTGTATTTCTTTATTCTGTGTCAGTAACTTTCCCTGTGTGTATATCCATTTACGTGACATTGTTTGGCATCAGCTTGGCCAAATATGGCCCTAGCGCCATAAAAACCCAAACCTATCAACAATTAAATTTATTCAGTTTTATTTTTCTTGACGTATAGAATCATTTCCAGGATTCTTTCAAGCAATAAATAGATTTAGACATTATGTGTATCCTGGGTTAAAAGCAATACAAGTACATTACTCGGAAATCTCCTGACGTTCAGAGAGTAAAAAAATTATTTTAAGAGAATAGTAGCAGCGAACTGAGAGCTTTTTATTTTATTTTGAAAACCTTTAAATTTTTGTGTTATAGGGACGAGTTGTGCATCCGGTTACAGCAGCCTCAACTCAGCCCAAGATTTTTGTTACAGCGGGAACATCTTCCACGAAGCTGGAAACAAAACCATCTGCCTAGTGAAGCCATCTATTTGTAAGAGTGGCGAGGAGAATGAAGAGAAAACTGTTACCACCTAATATTGAATACGAACTCCGTGTTTGTGTTTTTATTAATTCTTTCATGATGTTTCAATGTCTAATGTTTATATCATTTTATTTTCTTCGAATCACATCGTCGTGATACTATGGAAAAATTTACTACACCAAAAATATAGTCATTTGTAAATTTTCGATATTGATTATTATATTGTCATGCATGTCATTATTTTGAAATAAATTATTATTAATTATTTCTCATATTGTTGTTCTTTTTTAAACCTGGCGAAGAGATTTAATAAGATTAAGCCGCACATTTTAAGAAAAAATTTTAAACAAAAACTAATTAGCACATTGACTACCAATTTCGAGTTAACTCGCTGTTTCAAGAACGCCCTCTACAAGTTATCCCGTAAACTGAAATCCTTCCAGAATTGTCAAGTAAGTGTATATGTATAGATTTTACTTGCGAAGAAAGATTATGGGTGTCTGAGATAAGCATAAAAGAATCTTAATAAATTGTGTCGAGCAACAAATTTACATGAAAAAACCAAATTAAATCTGTACAAATCACTAGTACTTTCAGTTCTCTTATACGATTCTGAAACATGGAAAATTACCAAAACAGTGCAATAAACTAAATTTTTTTCAAAATAAATGTTTAAGAATTATCTTAAATGAATTATTAAATAAAGCACAATTTAATGAAATAGGAAATGAAATCAAATTTAGACGTTGGAAGTTTACAGGACACATTTTAAGAATGAACAGGGACAGTATTCATAATACAGCATTGACCTGAACCCCTGATGGAAAGAAAGCGTGGACGTCCCCGTTTGACGTGGCGACGTATAATGGAATAAGAGAGAAGTGAGGCTGGTATGAAAGCTAGACTTGCTGCATCGGACAGGAAACTTTGGCGATCTAGATTGAAGGACTAAAGAATTTATGGCACTAAAGAATTTATAATGATGAGATAAGCATAAAAATAGTCTAGGAATACAATATTCACAAAATAATAATACCGATAATAAAATTATTCAAATATTCTACATTCAGGGATAATCTGTGGTCTCAATCAGTACGTACATACAGAGTTTTGGTATTACAACGATTTCACTAAATATTAAATTATTTCTAAAATGTCCTGTTTGAAAACTTAATTTCATTTAGATTGGATCGCATTTCTTTTGCAGATTTAGTGAATTGGGGATTTATTTATTTTTAAATGAAGCTCACTTTTTTATTGAGTAATATAACAGGGGAGATCAGACTAAACACCAAATTCTCTTAATGAAGTTTTAGAAATTTAGCACGTCATATTAAATTGATACTAGAAAATGTTTCAAAACACATTTCACACATATAAAGAAAGCATTGTCTTTAGTTTTTAAAAAGTAAAGTAAAGTACTTTCGTACTTAAAGTATTATTTTACAAATAAAATTGAAAGACACAGGAAAGCCGTGTGAATATTTTTCAATGTGGACGACAGTTAGATAGCAAAATGAATACAAGAAAAATGTTTAGCATTTTAAAACTTGGTGGTGAAGTTTCTAAGTTCTTAGAAAAAAACATTCCCAGAAACAATCAGAATTATCATAAGACAATAAGGATTGAATGGAAAGATTGTTAAACGCAAATCCTGACATCAGCATTGCTAATAAGAAAAGTCAACGAGCAAAATGGAAATTAAAAACCTATTTTTCTTTCTGAAGCAGATTTTTTTTTCTAATGACATTCAATTTAACTTGTCTCGAAGTTAGTTTGAGGAAACCTGAACTGAAAACTAAACTCTCAGAATTCGAAATCTGTTAAACACGACGGTAAAAATACATTTTACGGAAAGAAGTATGGATTATTATGTGCTTATCTGCATTTTAAAAAGAAATAATAATGAAAGTGGAGGGAAAATTGCATTGAAAGCAACTTTTACCTTTGTCAAAAGAACGATCCTAAGCATAAAGCTTAGATTGCGAGGTCTTTATTGTTATACCAAAGCAGTCATGTAAACACCTCCAAATATTGATATTTGGTGCGCCAGTCCTCACGTACACGACGGTCTGTGGGTGAGTTTCGAACTCACAGCCCTCCGGTTGCTAATCCTTGGCTCGTCATCTGACAGTGGTTCAAAATTAAGTGGTGTCCTCGGTCTTTCCCTTTGGGATTGACTCCGCACCGTCACCAATAGCCCGTTGTGTTGTGTGTCCCAGTGTGACGTTAATTAAAATACTTACCTACCTAATCCTTGGCGGGTCACGGTTGTCCGGAAGAATTACGGATCAGCAACCAGAGGGTTGTGAGTTCGAAACTCGGGCCAACCAAAGACCCTCGTGTATATAGTGCTGGTGCTCGTTAAATCTGTCATGGCCTCAAATGTCCTCACTATGGCGTGGAGTGGAAGTTTGGAGAGTGGAGTGCCAGCCCACTCACCGTGGTTCAAAATTACGAGCAGTTGTCCTTGATCCTTGCCTGCGGGATTGGATCCCGGACCGTCGTCAATAGACCGTTATGTTGCTCCTGTGTGACACAGTAATTAACTATGTATCTACTTAATCCTTGGCTCTACGACTGGGCTGCTGCGGCCCTGAATCTGTGTATGCATTAGTTATCAGTAAGTGTAATGGCTTTTCAGGTTCGATTACGTAGAACACTGCACAGCTCGCATCCAAAGCATACGAGAAGCTGCTCCAGTGAAAACGCTGTTAACATTGATGCTGATAAAAATTTGACTACTCCAACCAGACTGGTAGGTTGTTGAATTTACGGTCACACTAGAGCAATGCAACGGGCTAATGGTGACGGTTGGGATCAATCCTGAAGAATTTCAGATTAAACCACAGATGTGAAATATAAGTAGACTGAGCATCGTATTGAGAAGAGCTTCAAAAAGTGGGAGCAAGATGTCGCTAGTAGTCACATGACTTTTACGCGAAAATTCAACTTGGTTGATTGATTTGATTTTTTATCGCTTCTCTTGGCGACATAACATTTACTTATAAAAAGTTAGCGATGCGAATGTGTATAATACTGAATAGTTCTTGAATTTGAGTTACGTTTTAACATTGTTAGGCGATGCGAATGTGCATACTACTGAATATTTATTGAATTTGTGTAACTTTTTAACGTTTTTAGCAATTTGAGCTGTTATATAATTAGCTTAAGTTCACATTGGGATCAAGTTTAACTAGCACGAATACAACGAAAATCCGTACGTGTAAGATAAATACGTTCTAGTGAATAGATTGATTGCATACCCGCAGTTCAAATACGGTCTCCGGACAGGTTTACCCGGCCCACAGTCCACCAAATATGTTTACTAGGACAGCAGACCAGATACTAGACATGTTTAACCTGCCCGCTGTTGAGACACGGCCCTCAGGACAGTTTTACCTAGCTCGCAATCCAGATACGGTCCTCCGCACAGGTACCAGAAGCAGTCGAGATCGGTCCTGTAGTGCTGGTTTGATTTGTCGCTGGACTGTTTGTTACCTTTTGCAATTGTACATATATTAAGAGAAAACGTCAAAAGGGTTAAGGAATGCTCACAAGTATGTCGTCACTGGTTAAAATTTTGTGTAATATAAGTTGTCCTAAACCTGACCTTCTTTATTTCGATATATAATATATTTTTCTTTAATAACTGTATTAGCTGTTGTGAAAATTATCTTAAAGATTTAATAGCTGAAATTAATTCAAACTTCCTTTTTTAAATTTAATGAGGTTAACACGAGTTGGAATAATTGGAAAAATACATGCACAAGTTAATAAATGACTGCCTAAATAAATATGTTACTGTTGCATAAAATAAAAATAGTGAAAACAGATAAGCAGGTTGCGTACTCAAATCACGTCTGGGTCACCATTGAAAGCTTTCATTTATATTATGGATACATAATTGCTTACATTTTTGTAAACGCAAATTTATTTCAGGACAATTACGCATAGAAGTATTATTATTATAGAAGTTATTATTGAAGAGTTATACATATAATGTTTACAAGATGGAAAGTAACTTTTTAAACCATGTACTTAAAGTTGTTAGCGATTTTACCCAATTTTAGATTTTTGGTTCAAAAACTAAATAAGTTACACCTGTGTATCTATATATGGATTTTAAATTTATCAAAGTGATCAAGTAAATAACTCTTGTCAAATTTTATAATTTTAAGTGTGTGCCAAAGTTCTGTGCTGGATTTTTAATATTAAATTTGTATTATTGTGTGAGAAATCAATATTTTATAGATACGAAAGATAAATAAGAAACAGTAAATTTATAAACTTCATTGTCATATTCATCACATTTTAAATCAACTGAATAAAACTCATAGAAAAATATAGCCATTTACTAGAAATCTTCTTTCTACATCTTTGGGAAAACTAATAAATGGAACAAAATAATAACTTTGAATACATAAGAACTGAATAAATGAATTTTTATCAGGTACATATCTTTACAAGTTCTTATTAGAAGTAAATATAAATTGTTTTATTTATAGTTCTGAAAATCATAAATACAAAATTATTTGTGTTGTTTTAAGGAACGGAATCTTAAAAGTTATCACATATTTAACGCTTTTAAAAATTAGTTTTTTCAACTTAAAAAATTGTGGAAGGTAAATGTTTCGCTCAATTGAGGAGCATGTTTTGCGTACATAAATTTTCACAAATATATTTAATTCGTTAAAATACTCTATTTAGAGAGAAAAAATCAAAAAGTGTCTCCTTTTCAGGTAGAAAACAATAGAGTAAAGGATTTCATTTCGCTGTGGAGTGCGTTTTTATCACCACCACGCTTTTTTATTGAGCCAAAGAACGATATAAACATTGAAATGCTCACAAATATTGTTAGAAACAATCTAATTCAGTATAATTTATCTCAAGATTAAAAAGATAAGGAAGAAAGATAAAACTGACTTAAAAGTGGAAAATAATTAAATGTTAATGTTAGATTTATTTAAATACGAAGCAAAAAAAAAATCAGGATATCAAGCAGATGTTTTTAGAAAAGGAATTTTCCAGCTTCGCGGATTGTTTGGAATTAAAACAAAAGAAGTTTCATTTCGTTCTCTAATTGTTTGCTTTTCCAATTCGCTATATTGCATGCTCATTAACAAGAATAAAAATACGTCAAAACAGGTACAGTATTTCAATTTCCGTTCAAGCATTGTTTTTGTTTTTCACATAAGAGAACGGCAATTTGTTTTCTGCCTTTCCAGTAGAAAGTTATAGGTCCAAGGAAAATTATTTGAAAGAAAAGCTCTTTTGTCAAGTACAATCTTATAATATAAGATTTTAAATATACTGTTTCCGTTTCGATGGAAGTGTTCTAATATCTTCACAAAATGTTGTGAGCAGGCCGGACACAGAGTGAAGAAATACATCCAAATATAAGGGTTTTTAAAGGCATTCTAATTTATTAATATTAATATAAATACACAAGGTATGTACAAGTCCTGAGACACAAAAATGAGCAGCCAAGCTCTACGCATTTGTCATTGCGTTCTGAGATCTTATTAAAGTTCTAGTAATGATTACGCTAGCAAAATCGTTTGTGGCGGAAAGAGAAGTTATGGAGCCTAGCTTCAACCGCATAAGAAACAAATCGTTTGAAAGCAGAACTACGGCGCATATCTTTTAAGCGTTGTTTATATCTTTACCATAATTTAATTAATAGCTTATACAATATTTTCAACACATACAGGCGGCCCTCGACTTTCGGACATAATTGGTTCCTGAAAATGTGTGCGAATGTTGAATGTTCGAAAGTAGAGGGATGTAAAAAAACAAAAATTGTATTTTAAAATATTTATTTATCAATAATATATTAAAAAATATTTATTTATCAATATACATAATTAAGTATATGTATATTGATATTTTTATATATTGATATATTTATCAATATATATACACGCCTCGTTAACAATTAACGAGGCGTGTTTAAGTGCTTTCAGGTGTTTTCTTTATAAACTTGTCAAGAGTTAGTTGAATACCACCCTTTTTTTTCCTGATAAAGAGTTCTATAACATGCTGTGTCTTTCTCAATCGCCAAGAAGCAATGTCAATCGGTTTTTAGGAGGTTTATGTCCAGGGGCAACCGATTCTTCCTTCGATAAGAATGTACGATTAGGCATTTTTTTCCAAAATAAACCCTTCTTGTCTACATTGAATATTTGGCTAGGAGAATATTCTAGGAAATAATTTTGGACAGTGAAGAAATAAATTCTTTTGCGGCATCTTTATCTGCGTCAGTCGATTCTCCAGTGAATTTAATATTACGCAAAAAATACCTCATTTTAAATATGTCGAACCAGTCATTACTTGCTTGAAACACCGTGTTAGAATCTTCTTTTTATCTAGTCTTCCAATCTTCATGCAAACTAAGAGCCTTAGCTTAAATAATGGAAAAACTGAGAGGAAGAACATCGTTTTGATGTTGATCATCAATCCATGATGACAAAGATCTTTCCATTTCATTCATCACTATGCCGTGTCTTTTGGAAACAATCTTTGAAGGTATATTTCCACAATTTTGAACGTATTCCTTAATTTTATTCTTGTTTTTCAAAATTGAACATATCGTAGACCTGTTCATGTCGTACGAAAGGCCGATTGAAGCAAAATATTCACCGCTTTCAGAACGTCTAATTATTTCCATCTTTGTCTCGATCGTATGAAGTTTGAGTCCTTAATTTCTTTTTATTCGTATCAACACTGCAGTTTCTCCGTTTCTCACTCATGTTTATATATTTATAAGGGCGAAATATTTAAACATAAAAAATAAATTGGCAAAACAACACATCGACACACGCCCCAATTCAAGACTAAACCTGTTGAATACATTGTATATATTTGTAAGGTGACCAATCGTCCTCCTTTAGGGAGGACAGTCCTTTTGTAGGTTCTGTCCTTCCTCGAAAAGTGTCCTGCCTGTCCTCCTTTTCGATATTTTAAAACTAATGTGTTAATCTCTGTATTCAGAGATGCCGCGCCGAACTATTACGCGTCATGTGACGGTACAGTTCGGAAAGACGCGATTATGAAACGCATGCGCAGGGCATAGGAGGACTTCACGTGTCTCGCACCATTGCGCACTTCACTTTGTTTACTTTATCTCTATATTATACTTCGTGTTTACTTCTAACGGAAATACTAAATTATTTCTTTCTCAGTGAATATTATACTCAGGTAAGTACAATTCACATTTTATTAATTCATTAATTCAATTTTATACAACCCTGTTTTCAACACAAATGTAAAATAATTTAAATATAGATTTAGTAAAGTCTTATCGCTTTTGTTATTAAAGTTTTAGTTTTAATTATGAATTTTATTTATTCATAATGTGCTTGCATCGTTCGTGTAGCTCTATATTTAATTTTTAATTTCATTTAAGGGATGGAAAAATCAAGAAAGAGGAAATGCCATTTCAACGATCAATTGAAAAAGGAATTTCCATTCCTCATATCAAAGAGAGACACCATTGTTTTCTGCAATATTTGCAGAAGAGAATTTTGTATTGCAGTTGGAGGCAGAGCAGCTATAACGAAACACTTGAACACCAACAAACATAAGCAATCATTAGATGCATCAGCTTCCAGTAGTAAAGTAACAAATATTTTTAAAACTTCTAATTATTCTGAAGATGAAAAACAGTTAGCTGTAATGGAGGGAACATTTGCATTTCATACCATAATTCACAATCAAAGTTTTCGTAGTATGGATTGTACAACTAAATTATTGAAAAAGTTTCACAATGCTAGATTTTCATGTGCCAGGACAAAATGTGAGGCTATTATTAAATCAGTATTTAAAAATTACTGTGATAAAATACTTGCAGAAGACTTGAAAAATGCAGCATTTGTAACGGTTTTATCTGATGCATCAAATCATAATGAAACCAAATTGTATCCAATACTAATAAGGTATTATAATGTTACCAAGGACATTCAAGTAAAAATTTTAAATTTAGAATCCATTGAGGGCGAAACTGCTGAAATTTTGTCAAACCACCTATACAGAGTAATAAATTAAAACAATTTGAAATTTAAAGTTGTTGCACTTAACAGCTGATAATACAAACACAAATTTTGGTGGGCGAAGACGCAAAGGAGTGAATAATGTCTATGTAAAATTACAAGATTTACTCCAAAAGAAAATACTAGGAATAGGTTGTAATGTCACATATTTTGTCAAATGCAATCAACACAGCGTTATGTGCCATGCCAATTGATGTAGAAGTAATAATAACGACAATTTATTTGTATTTTAGTCGTTTTACTGTTCCGTGTGGCTACTTTAAAACAATTTTGTGAAGACGCAAATGTTGAATACAAAAAACTTTTAGGATATTCAAAAGTTAGATGGCTCGCTCTAACACCTGCTATAGAGCGTGTTTTACAATTATTTGAGCCTCTCCGTTCATATTTTTTAAGTTTAGACAAATGTCCAAAAATTCTGGAATCTTTTTTCAATTATGAATTATCAGATATTAATGTATTTTGTACATAATCAGGCATCGATTTTCCACAAAACGATTCAAAAGATTGAAGGTGAACATATTTCAACTACAGAAGTTAGTCTTATTTTGAACGATTTTGTCTTTCAATATAAATCACGATTTGAAGAAAAATTTATTCCTTTAATAATAAAAAGAAAATTGTCAAACTTAGAGGAATAAAATCCGGGCATAACGGAAAAGTTTACCAAAGAAGTGCAGAATTTTTTACCAAACATGTTTCCAATATGTCGAAGAATGGTCTGAAACAAATATCACAGGAAATAACAATTTTCAATGGTGTTTTTTGACTTCATCGCAAGTAAATTGGGCAGATATTAAAAATTGTGTTGAGTTTTTATCGAAAGAAATACCTGATATTAAAATCGATGACAATTGTCTGTTTGAAGAAATTAGAAGACTGAATGTATATTTAAATTATGATAAATTAGAACAATGGAAAAATCAACATGTTGAAATTGATAAAAGATGGGTGGAAATATTTAACCATTTCAAAAAAATGAACACATTCCATATGAAAATTTAGTTATTCTTATTGAATTTACGTTGTGCTGCCCTGGAACTAATGCAACAGTTGAAAGAGTTTTTTCAATTGGTAATGATTTTTGGACAAGTGAGAAATCAAGATTGAATGTTGATACTCTAGCTGCAGCACTTACCGTAAAATTCAATATGAAGGATATTTCTTGCTCCGAAATTTCCAATATATTGTTACTGTTAGAAAATGATATATTGACAAAAAATATTCATTCAAAGGAAAAATACTCGTTTAAGTAAATAATTAAAAGAAGTCCACTACTCTAGGCAGCAATGTGTGAGTGAGCGCGAACTAGCGCGCTCCGTGGGAGCGACTGCATGTAAGCGAATAATTTTTGCATTATCGACAAATATCTTTAAAAATTGAATTTTTAAAATGTGCGAATTGTGCGAAAGTCGAGGGCCGCATGTACTTTAAAACATGAACAAAAATGATTCCCTAAAGCGCATGATGTGGTACACATTTTTAATATGGTTTATGAAATGTTTTAATCCTATTTTTAACAAATCGATTTTATTTAATATATAATTCTTAAAAGTTTCAAACGTTATCTTTTATTTTAATTATTATTTTTATGTAGTTACACAGATGGGTGGATACAAAACAATTTTATTCAGCAAGAAATAACAATTTAAATGATTCCTGTTATCAATGCATAACATTTTTATCGTTCGTTTCGAAAGAATATACTACTCCTAGTTGGCGCTAGGGATGTTAAACGATCACAGAACTGCTACTCAATCACAGATATTTTTGAATCACAGTTCTTACCTGTTACTGGAATATCAAAATAACAGTGATTTAGGAACAGTGATTGAGAGTATCTGTGATTCGGTAGCAGTGATAGAGCTGATATCGCTTAGCTGATACCTAAGCTGATATCTTGACTGATCGCTTGGCTGATATTGATACTGCTACTACGACTGCGACCGGGATCTGTGATTCGGTATTAGTGAAAACTGTGACTGAGTATCGATGATTTGGTAGGGGTGATAGCTGGTTTATCGGTGATTCCCTCGATGGAGTGTGGGGGGCTCTGTGACGGATTCGGGTTTCTTTAGAGGATTAGGATTTTCAACCGGATGCTAAATGAGGCTTTATGACACACCAGGTTGCCGCGCATTTGGCTACATAAATAAGCTCCACAGTTTAAAGGAAAGTTCAGAAGAAAGCGTTTTTAAAATTCGCTATTTTAATGGCAAATTAATTATTGTTCTTCAACTTTATCTGATTATTTATTAAGTTGTATTTTTATAAAGAACACATGAGCTAGAAATTTTTTTTCTATTTTTTTGGTTTTGTTAAAACATAAAAATTTTCTTTCAACCTCTTGTAAATTGTTTTTTAATTCTAAAAAAATGAATAATGTGTGTAAAAGTAGGTGCTTCTGAAAGACTTTATACATTGAATGAGTCTAAATCAGGGGGCCAGAAGATGATTATTTGATTTCGCTAGTGAATAGAATAAGAACATGGCTGCATGCTGATTTTTTACACTGAGAAATTTCTTTTCTGTAAGACAATTTCACTCTCTTCAGTTTTACCTACATGCAGCCATTCTTTAGGATTCAAAGATGAATTATGGGTATTAACAAAGGGAAGAAAGAGTTTTAAAAGTGTGTGAAAGTAATGTGATTGAAATGCAATCATAATAATTTTAAAAATTTAAATATAAATTAAATGACTTGAAATATAGCATTCGAGGCTAAATTTTGATATAAATTCTAAAATTTTCACAAAAATTGGGTATTTGTATGTAATTTAATATGAAGACAATCCCTTATACATATTTTATGCATATGAATTTATAAAAATTATAGAAAACAATATTTGCTTTGGCAAAAGAAAATAGTTAATTTTAGATTTGAGTTTTATAAACACAAATGGATTCGGATGTTACCAGAGATTTAGAAAAATTACTTAATGTTACTTACTTAAACAGTTACTCCTTGTGTGTGTGAAGATTTCAGTACCTCCAGATTATCAAATGTAAGGAAATTGTCTTTTGCATGCGGTGTAAAAATTTTTTCTTCAACTAACCAATATTTTAGATAAGAGTAATTAATTTAAATGTTTTTAAGAGAAAAATATAGGTATGCGAATTATTTAATAATTAAAATTCAATAATTTATATTCAATTAGAATCAAATTCATCAAGTATTCTAATGCATATCTCTTGATTTTAATGTTTGATTAATTATGAAATTTAATTTAATTTATATGAAATAAAAATATCTATATATTTTAATCTGCAAAAACCAGTTATGAGCAAGGGGCTTCTAAGTTACCTGCGCATAATAGCTCAAAATGACGATCCATCATTGTCAGGAAGAGAAAAAATGTCTGAAATAGTTTATTGAGGGGAAAAAGTATCTTAGAGAAAGAAATAACGGGCTTAATATAAAATACGGCTCATCGGCGGAAAATGTTTTATTCAATTTAAATTGTAGGTTTATTGAGTGGTATTGTGTTTCATTAAATTTTAAAAAATTAAACGATATTTCATTAGTTCTGGACGAAAAGAAAAACCTAGGTTCGAACTGGATTCCCTAGCGTTGTAAGCCGCGACACTACTAATTGAGCTGTGCATTACGCTTACTAAAATATCCACTAAAGGATTTTAAAACATCAATATGAGCATTCCGTTGCTACGAGTGGCTAAGAGATACTTTACAATCAACCAATCAGATTAAGTCCCAGTTTAGAATCACAATCACAGTTTAGAATGACAGATATTCTTCAGTAGCAGTCACAGTTAGAACTGTTACTGTGAAATCACTCTTTGTACCATCTCTAGTTGGCGCCAATAAATCATCGCCAAGACAGAGAACGATTTCGCACGTTTTTATAATTCGATTTATTATTTTTAATATTTTTAGCCCTTATAGATGTACAATTTATAATAGCAAACACACTCGAACACTAGTTATTTATTTTAAGCATTATTTTAGATATACGTATATTGATTACAAATGTATGAAATCTTTTTATTAGAACGGGAAATGACAGCAGTTTGTCCAAAGCAGCATTAGTTCCAAAGTTAGAATATCTATTTTTACCATACTAGCAAATATTGAAAAACACAAAAACAAATGTAAAATGTACGTAAATTGCACACCTGTGAAATGTAATGTTTTCACCTTTGATAAATTTGGAATTACATCCATATACACAGCACGATAGAACCATGTTAGCTCTCACTTTCAATGCATTTGCTATGGAAGAATGAATGCGAAAACTATATTCGAGTTGGAGAGAAGTCTAAGGATCACGTGACTACTGTTTTTGGTCACATGATCATGCGGACATTAAAAGGTTTCCATAGCTCACTCTTATTTTTATATCTCCTATATGGATTAAACTTCTTATTAAACGTGACATGAGTAAAACTGCTATATTGCCACGTTACTTACCGAACCAAGACATATCCATTTAATACAGTGCTTGCATCTCCCCTTCATCACCTTGCTTTTGATTGGTCAAAGGTATGTGGCTATTTTATTATGTTGTAAACAGAAATAATTATAAATTTGTCAAACATGATTTTTCACACACGTTAAAAAACGGATGGCTTGAATTAAAAATGTTTTGAAACGAAATTTCTACTTTTGTTTGAGAAATTCCAGTAATTTGTTTTGCAGCATTTATCTTTTTTATCATCGATGCGAAGATCCAAACCAATTCAACCAAGTAGATTGAAAGAGTAACATGGCTCAAACAGCTGAAAATGTTAATACTGATTTTCTTCCCATAATTTACGACATCATAAGAAGGTAAGATGACGATAAAGTTTCTACGAACAGATTTAAACATTAAAAAAAATTTAACTAATAATTATCAAAAGATTTGGAGAAATATTCTCATTTTCAGATGCTTAAGTCAATGTTGCTTAGATTCTGTATTATGAAATTCTTTGGAATAATCAAATCCACCAAATGTTAATTTAGGTATGGATTCATTGCTTAGAGTCCGCATATATGGTGTTTCAGTTTTTCTAATGTGCGACTTTTTTTAACTAAGAGCCCTATAACATGAAAGTGAAATATTTTGCAATTGCTGAGCAAAGTTTTACTTTCATAGTTTTTGCGGAAATTGTAGTATTTTAAAACTTGATTAACTACTCAACTGAAAAATCCTTTCGTTTATTGTCTCTTGCTGTAAATATTTTTTTGTTTGGATTTGTAGAATGTTTATTTAGTTTCAAAGTGAGGAAATAGTGCTCATGTTTTATACGAACTTAAACAATCAACTATAACATCTATAAAACTTGTCATGGAATTGGATAAGTATAAAGTTGTAACTATATTTCTACTGACAAATTATGTTTTCAAATGCTCAAAACGTGAGAAAAGTTTTTACAATTTCTTGGAAATGACTTAAATGTAAACAATACTATCTTACTGAGGGCTGGAAACTTTAGTCTGTACTTTGCATTCATACCTTGGTTAGCTAATGTATTCTTCAGATTTCAGGTTACAACACATTTTAGTGGCCTTTATAAAGTTTTTTAACATGTTAATGCTAAAATGCATAACAAATAAACAAAAAATATCTTCATATTTTAAAGTTGATCTTTGATAGACAGTATTGAATAAAATTTTCAAGTATCAGCCCTCATAAACTGACTTCAGAATCCATAATAAGCAGCCAAAAAATTATAGATCTTTTGGGAAATTATAGCAGGTAGATAGTTCCTGTAACACGTTAAATACAGTGAAATAATTTTAAAAGTTTTTTATCTCCAAATTTAAGTGATCGGTTACACTAACTTTACTTGAAAGTTACTGATTCTTTTTTGTTTATATCAAGGCTTTAGCCTCAAACCATCATTAGTCTGTCTTTGCATGTTTCTACAAATAAATTAAAATTAGAAAACCAGATACAAGTTATCTGTGATTTGATAGTAACGCATAATTTTTGTCTTAACTTTTATAGAATTGACTGATATATTTTTCTTTTCAAATATTGTGCTTATTTTTCTAAGAAAAAAATATGTATCAAAATTGATGAATCTAATTTGTCTAATTTTCCTGGTTCCTTGACTTATGAAAAAGCTTATTTTACTAAGAAAAAATGCTGACCCCTTATTTGAATGTATTATGGGTTATGCTAAAAACTAGGGCAATTTGTTGAAAGCATTAATATCAAAGTTAACATCATGACACATGGATTATTTACTTAAGTAGAAAATATTTGTGTTCTATGCCCAGAAATGTTCAATTTTGTTAGACTATAGTTTAAATATTGTGTTAATTTTTGGGGGAAATTTTTACATGCATAAAAAACAATTGGTTTGATTATTTCTGGTAAACTTCCTAGGAACATTTCTGAATTTAGGGTTCTATATTACATTCCTTTTACAATTAATGTTTATTATTTTTCTTTTAGTATAGAGAAGGAGACTTATGAAAGTACCCAGAAACCTCCTCATGAAAATGTTGACACCAACTTGAAAATCCCTGAATTAAGAACCAAGCTCCAGCAATGCCGAGAACAAATTCAAAAGCTTCCAGGTGTTGATTATACAAAAGAAGAACAGATAAGAAGACTAGATGCACTCCGTGAGCAATTGGTTCAGAAACGACAGCTTCTTCTAAAGTACAAGAACATGTGTCACTTTGATAACCCTAAAATTTGAACCATCCACAGTTGCTCAGTCTATTCCATGTAAACTCAACAACTTACAAATATGTTCTTTCGTGACGTCATTCTGCGTTGCCTTAAAATTTCTAAAGTTCCATACATATTAAATAATGCTAAAACATTTAGTGTTATTTATGATAAACATTTTGAATTCTTTAGGGAAAAAATAGCATATAAAAATTCAGTTGTTCAACTGAATAAGGATTTAAATCAAAGCAAAGTAGCAGGACCCGAATTTTCCTTCGTACTAAAAGATCACAATATCCAAACAGATGGATATTTTTCACATCTAATGTTGAGGGAAAATGTAATGAAACTCACAGCAATACAAGTGAAAGATTTGTTATTTTTATTGGCAAATATCAAAATTGATATGGTTAAATATGCTCCAATTTTAAGATTCTTAGATGAAAAGTGTGCCCTGAGCATTGAAAGATGGCCTCTTGATCTTTCATTTTACGTTCTTGATGCTTGGTTCATAATTTGGGGCTTAAAAGTATTCCATAAACACTATTACTCTGCTATTGTAAGTCAGTGGGGTAGAAGAGTAAATAAATGCTCTAAGTACCAATTGATACTTATGCTTTATTATATAGGTATGAGTAAGGAGGCTCCTCCATTTTTAATGGAATCCATAGAAGATAGAATGGAAAAGTTTGTTAAAGATTTCTCAGATGAAGAATTGGCAGTGGCATGTTTGAGTTTTTTTAAAACTAGCAAGCGATTATATTCAAATATACTTCTCAAACAATCCTGCAAAGCTGCAGAGAATCTCCTATCGAAGAATGATCGCTTTAATGCCATTGGCATATTAAAGTGCTTACGATTGTCCAGGTTTTATGACCCAAAGTTGTGGAATCTTTTGAAAGATTATATATTGGAAGAGAACAATACCTTTAATTTTGTAGAGTGCACCAATTTTTTGGCTATGTTTTCTGCCCAAAATATTTATGATGAATCTGCTTTTAATGTTCTTGAAATTCAAGCTTTTTCCATTCTTAAAGATGAAGCAGATGTTTTAAAGGAAAGTAAGGAAATGGATAATATAAAGACTCACCCTTCGCTTAGAAGCCGTGTGAAAGACCTAGCTCGCTTTTTGTGGGCTATGGCTAGTGTGGGACACAACATAAAGGCAGACACTTTGATTTTTGTAAGTGATCTAATCAAGCAGAGAATGGACGCTGGTGAATTTGAATCGCAAACGCATGTTTTAATCGATGCTCTTCAATCTTTATCATTGATGGGTTGCTATCCTGAAACTTTATTGTCTTCTGTTCTGAAGGCATCCACTTTGAAGAAACTGCATTTTTCAGACAGAGCCAAACCACGGTATCAATTATATTTTGTGCAAAAGAGTACTCAAATAGAAGAACCAGATTTGGTATTGGATCAGATGAAAAACATTTTCCACCCAATCCCTAAAAGCTTAGAGAAAGACATTAAGGAGAGAAAAGGTTTCAAAGATCTAGTAAACATTTTAAATAAAATCCCATCTGTAAGCTTCAAGTGTTGTTACTTAATGCCTCATATCATGATATCTGGAATAATAGTAAGTACTAAGAGTACTGTGGAGCTGGAAAATTCAGAAAAACTCTTGAACAATTATAAGAAATATCTTGAAAGTGGGATAATTTCGAAGCAAGCTAAAGATATTTTCCAAAGTGAAAGAGATTACATCTGTATTGAAATATTAGATCCATCAGTGTGTGTTAATAACAGTGATATGCCCCTAGGTTTAATGAAAACTAAAATTCGACAACTTAGAGAATTAAACTTCACAGTTGTTCCATTATCTACTGAAAATATTAATGATTTACTGAATGTTTCAAATTGTAATATCAAAGAACTGCTCAAGATACATTGACATAGAGTAAAAATAAATGCATATTTGTTTTAGTTTATGTGATGATTTTTTAAAATGTTATTTTGAATAATTAATTTAAGTTTTATTTTCAATAGATAATACAAATGATCAAACTGTTTGAATGATTCTGCTGTTTTCACTTGATTTGAAAATTTGTTTAGGTTATTAATAAAATTCTTCTACTACAGTATCGTTTGTTTTAAGTCTAATTTTTTAGAATATAAGTGAATTACTACATTGCATATTCATCTCTTCTAGATTTTTGTATGTTAATCAGTTACCAGTATTTCACGATTGCCATCTTCGGTTTTCAACACTTGCAACTTGTACTGTATTGAAGCTTATAACTAGACATGACAATTCACATCAAGTTCTAAATTTAATGGATAATTTTATTGTAATGTTGATTCTCCTGATTGTTAGGTGGCTCAACATTTAGAGACCACTGATTTCACATTTCTTTGTATTTGATGTAATTACAAACACCAAAAACATTGACTAATACAAAACTGTTGAATTTTATTTTTAGTTTCGTAGGGTATTATCAATCACGTAGTCACTAGTGTCATCAACCCTCATTGTCATGAAAGTGAGTTCCATATATTAAAGTAATAAATGGAGTTTCTTAATTTTGGACTAATGTTTTCCCCTGCCTTACTTTTCCTCCAGTCTTATAGAGAGCCACTTATACTTAGATTTGACAGATCTATTGACCAGGCCTCAGATTAGAAATTTATTCTTTGCTATACTTACAGTTCATTCAAATTGAAAGGAACTGATATCAAGAAATGTAGACATTGGATGTTTTTTTTTAATTGCTGTTTCCTTTTAATTCAGATGTTTTCTTGTTTCAAAGCAATCAACTTCCATTCAACCTATGTAACCTCTTGCTTGAATCATGCAAGAACCCAGTTCTCGATTTCAATCTTCAAGATAATTTTTTTTTTCGTTCTTGGTGAACATCCATGATACTTCTGCAGTATTGCACTAGTATTTTTCTTGCATTTACTGCCTTGAATCTTCATATCTACATTCAATGAAATTGTATTTGACTAAAATCTCATTTCTTCCTATTAAATTTTTTGCATGTTAAACACATACTTTCCAACATTTGTCCAAAGGCAGGGATTCCAGTCCTTGAAAGTTGAATTTCACTTTTCAAACTCCAGACAATTCTTGAAAGAAATACCAAAACTGAGTTTAGTCAAATAAGTCTGAATTTTACCTGATATTTTCAACATAACTTGCAGTTGAACTTTTCTAAATTCGTATACAGTAACTTTTCATATTTCATGCATTCAGATAAGCACCCAAATGAATTTTCGATTTGTGATCAGCAAAGAAAATCTATTTCTTTAAAACTGGGAATTTAGCGGCTTTAGTCCTAAACTGAATTGGTTGCAAAATGTTTAAGTGTATTGAAAGTATGAACGAGAAGGAATTTATTTTCAAAAATCTTCATATTAAGATTCCTTAATCGATTTAGAGTTCAACTAGTTTTTTGTACTTTTAATTAAAGAATGTAATTTACTGTATGATCTGCCTATCTTATAAAAGCAAGTTTTCTCAACACCTTGCTGTGTTCCCCTTGGTATATTATCTATGAGAAGAGCGTGATAAAAACAAGGTATTGTATTTCTCACTTTTCCTATTTTGTATACTTCTACTTGATCTAATAATTTTATTTATAACTAAATTTATTACATTAACTTTTACATATGGCTTATTAGTTCCTGTATTGATATCTGCTGTATCAGCCAGTGTAAAGGTTAAATTAATTTCCATTAAAATATTTAGTGTCTCATTCAATATACACTGCTGGCCACCGTAAATGCAACACCCTGAAGGAAGCATGCAAATAATATGAAATTTACAACATGCATTAGCGGAGGTGAGATATGCAAATGATTAGAATTTCAGCGCAGACGCACATCACGCGCGCCTGTGGCGCCACTTCAAAGCGCTATTTAAGGCTTGGAGATTTCGACGATTTCAAGTACGGCAATTGTGTTTTTCTTGTGGTTTTTTCAAAAAAACGATCAATTATGCCTCGTAGAAAACAGCGATCATCTTTTGATCAAGTATCCGAGTTCGACAGAGGAAGGATAGTGGCCTACCGAGATTGTGGATTATCTTTCAGGGAAATCGGTAGTCGTGTTGGACGAAACCAAACAACTGTAATGCGGATATGTGATCGTTGGATGCAGGAGGGTACAACGGACCGACGTGTTCGATCGCATCCACCTCAGTGCACCACTTCACGTGATGACAGGCATATTGTGCGTATGGCAGTGACGGATCGCTCAGCCACATCACGAACCATGGCACAGCACATTCAGTCTGTACCGCATCATCCAGTGTCTGCGCGTACCATTCGACGCCGTTTACAGCAGAGTGGTCTGTCCGCAAGACGTCCATTGCTTCGTCTACCCTTGACGCAGAACCACAGACGTTTCCGCCGCCAATGGTGCGATGAAAGAAGGATGTGGACGGCAGAATGGAATGAAATTGTCTTTACTGACGAGTCACGCTTCTGTCTGCAACACCACGATGGTCGGATTCGAGTCTGGAGACACCATGGAGAGAGGATGCTGAACAGCTGCGTTATGCACCGCCACACTGGTCCTGCAC
Organism: Meta bourneti; assembly: GCA_933210815.1. Classification (NCBI taxonomy): domain Eukaryota; kingdom Metazoa; phylum Arthropoda; class Arachnida; order Araneae; family Tetragnathidae; genus Meta; species Meta bourneti. Next base: position 5,852,494 of record OW119926.1, read on the forward strand.
CGGGTATTATGGTATGGGGCGGTATTGGATATCACTCTCGCACTCCTCTAGTACGCATTGCCGGTACTTTAAACAGCCAGCGCTACATCTCCGAGGTGTTGGAGCCAGTTGTCCTTCCTTACCTTCAGGGCTTGCCCACAGCCATATTTCAACAGGATAATGCGCGACCACACGTGGCACGCATTGTCCAAGGGTTCTTCGTCAATCGCCAGATTGAATTGCTTCCCTGGCCAGCTCGCTCTCCGGATCTTTCGCCGATAGAAAGCATGTGGTCCATGGTTGCTCAACGATTGACCCAGAATACATCCCCAGCTGCCACACCAGATCAACTTTGGCAACGTGTGGAAGCTGCTTGGTCTGCTGTACCCCAAGAACACATCCAAAGTCTCTTTGAATCAATGCCGAGGCGTGTGGCAGCGGTGATCTCCAACAATGGCGGCTACTCTGGCTACTGATTTTGGCAGGAACCACACTTCACAGAAGTCTATAAATTTAATCATTTGATACTTGGTCAACATGTTATCTACAAAATAAATTTTGTTGTGATATCTCGTCTTTCTTGGTGTTGCAATTTGGGTGGCCAGCAGTGTATAAAGCTGCTGCTTGTGTTACATGTTCCTCTTTATAAGTTATTTAAGAAATTTTTACTACTCTATTCCCATAGAAATCATTTATATATTTTTTGCATTGCATTTTATTTTCCTAGTAGTGTTTGCTTTTTTTGTTTATTGAAAAATGAGACAGTGAAGTGTCCTTAATGAGTATTTAAATTGTTTTCATGCGAGTGGAAACTTAATGTATCTAAATCTGGAATTCAAATATTCTCTTTTCCTTTTGTGATTTATTTTGTTAAATTTCCTAAATTAGTAAACAAAAAATTGCTTATTTTGGAACTCAAGCAAAATTAAATTTAAAATGCTGCCAAGATTTACTATAGCATCAGTAGAAAAGAATTCTCAGTATAACCCTAGCCTATTAAATATGTGAATATCACACATATGCTTATAACTATTTTCTATGAGAATCAGCTATGTTGAAGGGGAAGAAATCATTTCCAATTTGTTTTCTTGTTTATCAGATGTGATAACACAAGATCATTGCTTGTGTTATTGCTACTTGACTTGATAACTTTTTCAGTTTCAAATAAAATGAATTACCACTCAATCAAGTCTGCAAAAGATAATACTTATGTAAAGCATACCTTGGTAAATAAATTTTATTATGAATTCTAAAAGTTTTAAAATGTATCTTTTTTTTACCACTGCAGATATTCTGTTGAAAAGAAATTTCAAGGAACCATTTTCTGAATTAATACTTTATTTCAAGAAAACCTATTAAAAATTCAAGTGCTTCACAGAAAAAGTTAGACATGTGTCCGTGATTCAGTTTGAGAAACATTGGCAGTTTTTAATCTATTAAAATGTGATGGCACTTATGAATTTGTACTTACCATCTCAATATCACAATTTCTTTTGTACAATCTTGGTAAAACCAGTCTACAATTCAGTATTTTTCCAAGACAATTTAGAATTATACAAAGAAAGATTTGTTACATAATTATCCTCTTCTATACTTCATGTTTTAACTACTGTTTGTTACAGATTATCATTTGCCAAGAGAATAAATACAGTGAAACTACTTGCACACATTTTTCAAAATACATGAGAAAAAAGTATTAAATCAACTACAAAAGAATAATTTTTATCACAGAAAAATAATTTGTGCAATATTCAATGTTTCCTATATTACACTATAAGAGTTTCTTGTTACATTATCAATATTTTCTAAAAATTGTTAAATGCCATAATCTCGTATTCCATTCACTCTTCAAATCCCTAAAAATAAAACTGCATAGTATAGCAAACTAAAAATGTTAGTACCATTTACATCTGAAGTTAAAGGTAGTTATTTTTCAATGAACAATTTTATGCCATAACAAAAACTAAACTACCATACTCATTACATTAATTTAGTGTGTCAATAAGTTTAAAGTAAAGTTGACAGCAAAAAATGTCATACAATGAGTGTCCCAAAACATGAGCATATTTAAACATTAAGCAAAATTGGAACTGTATAATTTTAAACTCGCATTAAAAATACTAAAAGCTTTTACAAACAGTCAATATTTTTGGTATGCACTTTTCATCGAATTTATTCAATCCTTGAACATTCCAGAGAATTGCGTTAATTGAATAGGCCAGTTATGCGAGCTTTCAGTGTTGTACCAAAAATGATTCAGTAATACCATCAACTGAAAACAGAAGCCTAATTTTATTTCTGAGAAATGGGAGTTAATTAGCTGTTGAAAGTGGTAGAAGCAGTTAAAAGTATTTCTTCGCACATTCCTTTTTAACTTCCACAACAAAAATGTTTATATAATTTTGCCGGATAAATGCCAGAAGTACAAAACTCTTGAATGACAAGTATACAAAATTACTTGAAAGAAAATATTGTTTCAATTCAAGAGCAATATAGTCAGAAATAAAAATATGCAATTCAGAGCTTTTGTGAAAGATCTTTTTGCTTGCAGATACAACCTTCAACTTGTTTCAATACATATAATACACAATATATACATTCATATTAAAATTACAATTGAGCTTTATCAAATGCTAATTTCTTCTTTCATGTCTGTTTTTTGTCTTTTGTAAGAAGAGTTAGTCCTACGCCTCTGCTTTTTCCATTTGGCACAACCTTTTCCATACCACCCAGAGAGATTTGTACTAGTCCTGTCTGTGCTTTGCGTATTTTCATCTTTTATGTCTGAGCTTTGTAAGTTTTCATCTCTAATGATATATGTTCTGGAATCAATTTGTTCAGCCTTCATATCGTGAAGTGTGTTAGAGTTTGCTATATCTAACAATTCTACGTGTGGCTGTAAGTTGTGTTCAGATTGAAGGTACGAGAGCAGATCGGAACTGTCGGGAAAGCTTTCAACTTTTGCAGCAAGAGAAGTCTTGTCATCTGCTATACTCTCAAAACACTCTGTGGCGTCAGGGTTATCACATGGATCAGGTTCAGATTTAGTGAGGATTAATCGAGTAGTACTGGACAGTTCCCGAGATAGAAGTGGTGTTGCCATAGAAAATATTGGATCATTTGACCTAAAAGATTAACTCCACTTATTTCAAGACAGAATTAGGTATAATGAATAGGCAACAATTTATCATTTCAACTTATTCATTGTTTTGATTTCTCATCACTAAGAACATATAAAAGTACAAATCATTTGTCATATAAAACAATAAATTTTAACAAAAAACATATATTTTCATTTCACATCTTGAACAAATATTCAGCTAAACTAATGCATGTTACGTGTTCACATATGTCTAAGTTCTAGTTTTGACACATGTTGAGTGCCTTCTAAAATATTTCTGTACAAGAGTAGAAAATTTAAATATTAGAGATGAAAATTTTAATCATGGTACTCTGCAAATCCTAACTTCATATTGGATGAAGCTTTAAATTTTCAAAGCAGTCACATTCTTTAAAATAGGAATTCTATAAAAATATTAACTAAAGAAAGATGCATTGCTTTGTGACTCCTTAGCATTAAAATGTTAAAATACCTACCAATTTTTAGCATGCTTCATCTGTCTCATAATACATTACTTTATCCCACAACTAACAAGACATTTATAATGAATTTTTCCCTCCCTAGTAAAAATTATCACATGGGAATACTTTTATACAGTAAGGTAATTAATTCAGTGCACTAAAAATTGCTTTTCTCTATAGAAATATCAGATGTTTGGGTTTTATGGTGCAAAGGCCATATTTGGCCAAGCTGTGCCAAACAATGTCAAGTAAATACACACAAGGAAACATAAGATGATTTGTTAGGTTTTTCGTTGCAAGGAGCACATTTGGCCAAGCTGTGCCAAACAACATCAAGTAGACATACACACAAAGAAAGTTTTACTGATACAGAAGAGAGAAAGAAACCCAGAGAGGAATCAAACCTATGCAGCCTACAAGTTGCTAGTCCAGTGGGCAATCCCACTGAGATACTAGAAATAACAAGAAAAATTTGAATACCTTTATTATTGATGCCACCAAAACTTGGAGAAACAAAATTAATTTAAAGCAAACAATATTTCTTTCAATACCCCAAAACACAATCTGTAGAAAGAATGAACATTCTTGAGCAGTTGGCAAGTATGGTATTTTGCTTCCATAAGTTACTAGATTTTCGAATCATCATTAAATTAAATATTAAATGGCTGCAAACATAAGTTAAATAGTAAGGAAATGTATTTTTATCACTTGATATGAACAAAAAAGTAGTTCTGTATTAAAATCCATTCGAAATAAAATCACAACTTACTTTTCATATTTAGGAATAGTGATTCCAAGACACGATGTTAATTTCTTTAGAACTTCATCACATTTGCCTGGTAAAAAAGACGATTATTTTTTTATTATGATTATTAATAAATTTTCAAAGGCATACAATTTTCATTACTGAAATTATAGAAACTAGGTTTTAATTTTGAAACTTGTTCAGTTTCAATACTAAGATATTTAACAATGTTATTTGAAAATATAGATTGTAAAAATTTAGAATACTCCATTTACCATGAATTTTTAAAGTTGCCTGTGTATCTTTTGGAGTCCATTGTAGATTTACAATGTACAATTTAGGTCTCTTGCCTTGAGGCTGATCAGTTCTCCATAGATTTGGATACCTTCTCAAAACCTGAAATACAAAAGATATTATCATTACTGAGAAATACTCATTCAGATTGTAAAATAAATTTAATTAATTAACCAAAACGAAATAGATAGGAATACTAAACTCATATTGATTGAAATCTCCAAAAAATAACATTTTAAATGCTATTGTGGAAATTTTCTTTTAATTTTTTCATAAAATATAATTTAAAACCAAAATCTATACACATTTTGTAATTAAAAATAAATATAATTGTAGGGATGAATCATAAATCCTAATTTTCTTTAGAATTAGCTAATTTAATAATTATTAGTCAAAATAATTTGGAAGACCTTACTTTTAAACTAGTTCCCAGGCAAAGTATTACATCAGCTTTATTTGCAGCTTTTACAGCTCCTTTCCAGTTCATAGGCCATTGCAGGGTGCCCTTTTCACCAAAATGCACAATTGTATCCTGCAGCTCCGTTTTACACTTCTTGCAGAAACGACCAGTTCTGTGCCGATGCAAACCCGTGTTCTCAGTGACATCAAATAAGCGAACAAATTGTTTCAAAGGCTTGCACTTACTGCACACCTAAATGGACCAAAGTAACAGTTTTAATAGTATTCACTTTCATATATAGCAATATTTTATCATTATTAATAGAACACTCATCAGCTAAATGTTAGAAAACATTCACAACACTCAATGTTAAGTTATCCAGGGTACTCATTTTTCAAGCAAAAAAAGTAAGGCCCGGCTCTTATTTTCAACTAATCCACCTAATTAAGCCCTTGATGTTTAGTAACCTTTGGCCTTGGAAAAGCAACACCAACCTTAGTTTTTGAATGCAGGTGAAATGAAACATGCAGCATTCTTGTGAAAACTAACACCTTTTAAATTTTTTAAAACTTTCAGCAACTATTAAGGTTTTTAAGGTCTCTTAAAAACTAAAATGAAAAATTGGACCTTTTAAAGGAATCCTGTTATCCAATAGTATTGGCAATTTTTTTAAATTGGTGTTGTAACATAGAATAAAAATTACTATATTTAACTTCCAACTGGTTTCATACACTAACATTGACCACAACTTTTGCAATAGCATCACTTATTGCACAATATTTTTATACAACAGGATTAGATACATGTACTGATATCCTCTACAGTTTTGAGTTTTTGATGAGGTTACACAGTTGTGAATGACACATCCAAAACTTTGCAGTTTGCTTGGGGCACAAAACTGACACTTTTAAGAATTGCACTTTTAATTGAGGAAATTCAGAAATCAATTATATTACCTTTCTCAGCTAAAATTAAATGACAGAAATTGAAATTTACAACTAGATATTCAAAGGCAGTTGATATACACTGAAGTGCCAAAAGTCATGGGATAGCAATATGCAAATGGCAGTAACATCGCGTAAGAAATGTATAAATGGGCAGTGCATTGTCAGGGCTTGGATTTGTACTAAGTGATTCATGTGAAAAGTTTTCTGACGTGATTATGGCCACACGACGGGAATTAACAGAATTTGAACGCGGAATGCTAGTTGGAGCTAGACGCATGGAGCATTCCATTTCGGGAATTGTTAGGAAATTCAACATTCCTCGATCCACAGTGTCAAAAGTGTGCCAAGAAAATATGATTTCAGGCATTACCTCCCACCATGGACAACGCAGTGGCCGACCGCGTCTACTTAATGACTGAGACCAGCGACGTGTGCGTAGAGTAGTCAGTGTTAACAGACAAGCAACACTGCATCAAATAACAGCAAAAATCAATGTGGTATGTATGACAGACGTGTCCGTGAGGACAGGGCAGCGAAATTTGGCGTTGATGGGATATGGCAGCAGAAGACCGACTCGAGTGCCCTTACTAACAACACGCCATCGGCTGCAGCGCCTCTGATGGGCTTGTGAACATATCGGTTGAACCCTAGATGACTGGAAAAACGTTGTTTGGTCAGATGAGTCACGATTCCAGTTGTTAAGAGCTGATGGGAGGGTTCGAGTGTGGCGCAGACCTCACGAGGCCATGGACCAAAGTTGTCAACAAGGCACTGTGCAAGCTGGTGGTGGCTCCATAATGGTGTGGGCTGTTTTTATATGGCATGGACTGGGTCCTCTGGTCAAACTGAACCAATCATTGACTGGAAATGGTTGTTCAGCTACTTGGAGAGACCATTTGCAACCATTCATGGACTTCATGTACCCAAACAACGATAGAATTTTCCAAGATGACAATCGTTCGCGATTGGTTTGAGGAACATTCTGGACAATTCCAGCGAATGATTTGGCCACCTAGATCACCAGACATGAATCCCATTGAACATATATGGGACATGATCGAAAGGTCAGTTCATGCACAAAATCCTGGACTGGCAACACTTTCGCAGTTATGGACAGCTGTAGAGGCAGCATGGCTGAGTATTTCTTCAGGAGACTTCCGACGACTTGTTGAGTCAATGCCACGTCAAGTTGCTACACGTCGCCGGGCAAAAGGAGGTCCCACACGATATTAGGAGGTATCCCATGACTTTTGGCACTTCAGTGTATATGAATGTAATTTTTAAAAAAAATCAAATTTAGGAGTCTGATTTATTCAAAACTAAACTCAGTGTCTGTATTTATAATGGAACATTTTTAAACTTCAAGCCATAATATATAAATATACAGAAGCTATTTATGCTTGTCCAAATTACCTCAATAAACATATTGCCATGTAATTCTGATAATGAAGATTTAGTTAATCCACTTCTTAAATGCAAACCATCACAATTTTGGGAAACCACATGAGACACTAAACCTTCTTTGTGAAGCTGTTTTATAGCCATGTGAGTCAAAGTAGGTTCAGCTAGACTGAGGTCTTTTAGCCTGGAAATAAAAAACAAGACTCATAACTTGAAAGAAACAAAGATTTAATGCACTGATTAGCAGTACGAAGTAAATATTTTAATACAATATACACATTAAGTTATATTCATAGTGATACAAATATAACATTCAAGTTAAACAATGCTTTTTGATGTGAATACATCTTTAAAATCGGAACAGTACTGAAGCATGCATGAAAAGTTGAGCTGGTACTTTTCCGTCATAGCCATACCAATAAACTTCGGGCCCAATTTGGCATATTTTTGCTTATTCTTGGTGCTATTTGTTTCCATATCAGCTTTTCATTTTGCCAGTTATCTTAGAGGTAAAAGGAACCAAGGCAGGTTACCTCAAACCAAAAGAGAAAATATTTCATACTGATAGTGGAAAAAGGAAATCGATCAAGACTTATTAGGTGAGTGATGAATTTGTGAAAACGTGAAGGTAACTGGCAAAATGAAAAGCTGGTATAGAAAGAAATAGAGCCAAGAAATAAGCAAAAATGTGCCAAATTGACACTGAAGTTTATTGGTATCGCTATAACGGAAAAGTACAGTTGAGCATAACAAAAATGGTTACAACTGTCTTGTGATTTCAGAAGAAACATCCAGAAGAGAAATATAGCATCATGTAGACAAAGGATGTTCGTACCTGACATGACCTTCAAACCGAGATGGCACACACACTGATTATGTCAAAATTATATGGTTGTGAGCAAGCTTTAGGCCAGTGTAACTTTGGATTGCATGGAGTGAGAACTGCGTAAGTGGTGTCATTCAAAAGCTACCGAGCTACACTACACTCACAGGCTTTTAATCTACGAAATTATTCTTCAATATGAATATCAAACTGCACTTGAATTGTTCAAACTGTCTATTAATTGTTGAATATTCATAATAAACAATCGTTCGAACTTCTTATGTCTGCTTCATTCATTCTACAATTCAGCATCAGGTCTGAGTATCCAGGTTAAAACTATGGTTTGAGCCCTCGACACAACCTACCAATATCTTTTGTTCTGGCTTTAGAAAAAAACTAAAGTTGAATTCATAAAAGCAAAATTTTGAATATACAGGAAAGAAAATGCTAAATGTTGGAAATATTCTGATCTTTTCAGAAAGCAGTACAGCAATGAACAGTGTAGCTACACACTAGAGGCTTATAACAAACTTAACATTTAAAAGTTAAATAAATTACATACACTATATCTTTTCCCTTTTGTAGTAAAGTCCAAACTCCATCTGGACCTCGGTAATCAGGAATGTGAGCAGACTGCAGCATAGAAATAAAATAAATATACAGCAGAAACAAATTGTTAAGTTTTGATAAGTTATAAATTTAAATGAAAATCATAGCACCAATAGTCAATAAAAGAATGAGTACGTATTATGTGAATTTTAAATTAAATTTTAGATATTTTTATAATCAAAATGTCAAAAACTGATAACTATGAACACAGTGGATTGTCACTAAATTGCTGCAAAACTTAACCTGTATAAGAATACTAATATCAGTATTTTCCTATTTTTAAATTTTGAAGCACATTAGTAAAATGTAAATTTAATAATGTAAATTTTGAATGTTTATTTGCAAAAAAAGTTACCCAGTGTAGTATAATACTACTTCACCTAAGCCCTACTTGAAGGGGAAAACAGAGATATAAGTGTTGCATGGTCAGAGAGGTGACCATGTGACGCTGTGAGGGATTTGACAAAAGTGGTCGGAGCAGAAGAAAAGGTCAGAGGACAGGGAACGAGAGAGCGAGGAAAAGCATAGTGGAAAACTTTAACTTGCTAAACTTAGTGCAACATTACATGATAAAAACTGCCAACAAATTTAATCATTACTTACATTTAGCTTAAAAATATAAAAAGTAAAATTCTACTTAACAAACAAAATTACAAAAAAATTGTTGAAACTATAGATTTACATTAAAATTGTAAATTAAATTAATACCATTGTTAAAATATCAACACTAGCACAATAATCAAGCATGTTTTGCACTTATAAATACATAATAGTTAATATTTTTTTCTATTTGGAATGTTACATACAGTGCTAATTCCAGCTCCAGTGTAAATTACTGTATATTTTGACTCCTTGAGAGCAGTGGCAAGTTGAGAGCATTTTGACGACAAAATATCAGGCTCATCAATTATCTAAAGACAACAAAATATTTAAAAAATTTTGTATCAAATAAGTATTCATTTATGGGCAACATATAAGCATTTTAAGTATAAAGTTGTATGTTAGACAGTACATTTTTAAAAATTAGGATAGAATTAATTTAGAAAAGAATTGTAATTCCATATACAATAGAAAGGCAATTTTACACACAATCAAATAGATATTTTACCCATGCATAGTTTGGGAGAAAATAAGAGAAAGGTACTTTTTTCATAAAGAGTATTATGAAAGTACTGTATAATATTAATGATTCACATTAAAATAGCTGTTAAAATGAGATTAAAAAGAATAAAAGTACATAACTGAAAGGGATTAAAATTATAAGGTCTTGTTTCAGGAAAAAAGTCATTTTTGCTACATGCTTTCCTTAATTTTGTAATTAACTATAAACTGTTAAAACATTGGACACTTCTTTGAAGAACGAGTTCTTACATTAATCATTCAAAGAAAATACAAACTAATTGCAGAGTGAAATTTTCAAATTTAGAAAAAAATCTAAGGAAACTAAATTCAATAACCTCTTTTTCCCTTTCTTTGAGAGATATAAACCTTTTAATGCTGGTTTGAATTTGAAGAACTAGTTCAGGTGTTTTATCTAACGTTCTTTGTTCTTCCTCCGTTCGACTTAACAAAGGTTTCTTCAGAATTCTTCTGATCTAAAAGGAAGAAAAACAATTAGATTTTTCACTATATTGTACTAATGGCATGTAGCATTAGATATTAAACTGCTCATACCAAGATAACATTCAAATCAACTAGATTTTCTTCAAAACGTTTTCACATTTATATTAAAAATGTATAGCATTTAAAAAAGCATTTACAAAGTACTTTAATTTTAAGAAGTGCACACCAATTTATATCAAGCAATTGTTTTTGTGGTAAATCACTAGTTCATGGTATGGCACACTTTCTTATAATTTGTCTTAAATATAAGTGAAAATACTTAGATTTTGTTACCTATTTGGGAAGAGGTGGTCAAACTGCTCTTTCCAGCAGAATGAAATAAGCACCATCAAAATGATGAGCGCATCACCCATACAATCACTAAACTAACAGTAAGCTCAAGGCCAAGTCGTCAACTGTAGATTAACCCTTATTTAAAACAAACTTTCATTGATTAAAATCTAAATGTTCTTATTGCTTTTTACTTATAAAAATTTTAATAAATTTAATTTCAATTAAACAAGAAATAACAAGAACAACAATATACATGTTATAGATTGGTATTTTATTCATTAAAAACTTTGTTTCATCAGAAATATAACAGTATCCATTGATTAGGATAACAATGAAAACTGACAAACTAGAATTTCCCTGTTTTGCCATTAACAAGTGTCATGCACAAATCTGCTTATAAATCATCACAGCTCTGATCAATTGACAACTCCTGTAACATGTTTTTCGACCAATTTTGGACCTTTAGGGGCACATATCCTTTAAATGTGTTCGGGCTTCACGAACCTGAGGTGCTCTAGTGGGTGAGATTGCTTGGGTATCTCCAGATCGAGCCCCCAGGATACCCAAGTGATCTTTTTCATACTATACTTCTACTCATTAATTCCTTTTTCTTTTCATGACATTTTACTTGAAGTTGTCTGCACCTTATGTTTGGCACAGCTTAGCCAAATGTACCCCTTGTGCCATAAAACCTCCAAAACAACCAATTGACAAATTTTGGCATCCCTTTACCCTTATGGTTGGTTGGGTTTCACGATGCAAGGGTCATATTTAGTCAAGCTGTTCCAAACACAAGACAGACAACGTCAAGCAATGGGACATAGACACAAGGGAAGATGTACTGATACAGAAGAGAGAAATATACCCAGGGTAAGGTACTGGAATAGACCCTATCAGCACCTACAACTCGCATGCTGCTAGCAATGTGGGAAAACCCATGATGCTAGCATCTTGCAGCCCTTTATGATGATCAGAGATGGTTAAACCCACAATTTTGCCTTTGCAAAAAAGATTTTGTTTCTGGCAAAAGAAATTGGTGCTGTTTTTTTTTTTGGAATTGCTCCAAACAGATCAATTAAGATAATTTTTCTTCAAAATATTGCTTTTTTAGTTATTCAATACTTGAGAACTAAACAGTCAATAAGCATAGAAATACTAATTCATCATTCCTGATGGTCATAAACAATGCATAAAATAGAAATAATGTTTTAGGATAGCCTACAAATATTTGGTAAATGAATCAATACTTTATTTAATTACATTTAAATATATAATAAATATTCATTTCGGAAATACGATTAACTTAATTTTCGCAACAAAAATCGAAACATTGTAACACATGGTTTTATGTTGTTAATACATCCTTAGAAGTGTTAGTACTCTAAAAAACAGCTGAAGCATTTAAATTTCGTACTTTATAACCTAAAACAAAAACTTACAGTTCGCATTTGTGCACGTTCTTTTTCCAAATACAAAATACGTTGCAAGTCTTGATTCTTTTTCACTTGTCTTCGGGATCTTTCAGCCATGTTAAATTAAAAACAAGAAATCAGAGGAAATGATACTTTGTATTTAAATTTTAAAAACAGGAGACAAAAAAGAATTTAGAGCGATATTTGTTTACGTCTGGTCGCAGTTACAGTTTCTTTATCTGCCAAGAAATGAACGCACTCGCAAGATTTTTTTCGCAAGTTCCGTTTTTTCCAGAGGTTGCTTAAACATAGATGGCGCTAGCATCTCTGAGCAGTGTCCTTGCAGAAATGGCTCTGGGTATTTTACGAAAGATCAAAGATGAAAACTGAATTGCGTAAAATAATCTTTTTTTAAAGTATGTGCTTCTGGTAAAAAGAAAATAGCGTTATTGTAAATTATTTCCATTCATGAGGTTTTACCTCATTTTCTTCCATAATAATTGAGAGGTTTCATTTCAACTACGTGTGGCACCAGAAGTTTTGCTATGATTTATAAAAGATGTTTGACTTTTTTAATAATGAATAAATTACTTCTGTAGCATCGAAAGCCGAACTAGAATGCCACTGATTTTTTTTGTTTGCAAAAGAAAACTAAATTTTTAAGCTCTTGTAAATTTCTTCTTTCTTATTTGGCAGCAGTTTCGCCGCAGCAAGTCTGAGTTGTCACATTTGTAATGGTAAACAGATTTGTGATCATAGGTAGATGCATATTTTTATTTCAAGAGCATATTGAAACTGCCTTGTTAATATCTGACAAAATAATATTCTCTCCCATTGCTTGCATTTGTAATTGTTGGTTTTCCTAGGTTTTGATAAACTACCTTGGAATATCGCATGTTCAATGTGTTGATACCGAAACAATCTATTTGTTCTTTAGCTACTGATTACATGTATATTTGTTTGAACTGACAGAAATGAAGACAAATTAGTTTCTATTAAGTTATTTTCATATCTATTTCAGAACTGATCTTTATGTAACCGAATTTGCCGTTTAAATTCAATAAAACCGGAGATTTCTATCGGTCTGAAAAATGGTAAGTTCTACGTATTAAAGTACCGTTTTGATGTATGTTATGTTCGATAATGTAATAATGTCCGCCTATGCCAATGTTTGTGTTTAATTACTTTAAAACTTGTCAAACGATTTCAATTTTACTATCCCACCCTAACAAAGTATGTGTACTATTATATGGATAAATATTTAACATTTTCCCTTTGAAAGCAATTGTTTTGGCATTATTCTTATTGAAGTAATATTGATCAACTTTGAAGATAGTCGAAAATTTATTTTAATTTTTGAAATTATTTGTATTTTTTCTTTTCAATAAGTGCGATATCTTGTTAGTTTAAGGATAATGAAACTTTGTGATCGAAAATTATGTAAAATTTTCGCAATTTGTGATGACAAACTACTCAAGAAGGTTCAAGTTTAGCTGGTCTGCAACATGTTTATTCATTAACACCTATACAAAACTAGGTTTTAAGTAACTTGACTTTATGAATGAAAACTAACTGAACCAAAAATGCTTATAATGAGCAATCTCCTTGTCTTTGGTATTATAATATCAGTTTAGCCAAAACATACATCATTTACTATTCTTAATGCTTCTGTTTGGTTTGATTCATGTTTAGCATTATTGCTCTTTTATTTTTCTTCCATAGAAACATTTCTAGTTTAGCTACCTAATAAACATGAATACAATCAGTAAATAATAACTTGGAGCAAAAAAATGTTGCTTTGATGAATTGTGTTTATATATTCTAATAACTGGTGAATTAATTCATATTAGTTATAAATTATCAATACATGAAAACTTAGTTATTCCAAACAATGGATTAAAATAATTAATCTAATAACAAAAATTTAAAATCTCGAAAAAATTACAAATAAAGATAAAACAAGGTAATACATGTATCATCAGCATAAGAGTCTTATCCTGATGAGATGGACATTTTGTTCCAGCAAAATGGCTGTTGACAATTTTACTATCTTGTTTTTATATTGGTCATTTTTTCAAGCTTTAAAAATTGTTTTTACCTGTTTGAATGTTTTCATCCCCTAATATAATGCTGTATAAAATGTTAATGATTGAAATTCTCCTTTTTAAAAAACTTTCTTGCTTCTGAGTTTTTCTTTTTAGATAATTTAAATTTTCTGTAATTGTAAGTTTTTTATTTTATTTTATGTAGGTTCTTTTGGCTGCAAGTGTGACTACAAAGTCAGGAAAAGGTAAAATTACTCTTTGAAATAATATAATTTTTTCTGCCACTAAATGTTTAATGTATGGATTTAAAATTTTTTCTGTGTTTCAGTTATTGTGTCTCGTCAGTTTGTGGAAATGACACGATCCCGCATTGAAGGCTTGCTAGCGGCTTTTCCCAAGCTTTTGAGTGGTGGACGGCAACACACATTTGTGGAAACTGAAAGTGTTCGATATGTGTATCAGCCCATGGAAAAGCTGTACACTCTTCTGATTACAACAAAAGCCAGTAATATTCTAGAAGATCTAGAAACATTAAGGCTTTTTACTAGAGTGGTTAGTTCATGTTTTGAATATTTTTATTCAGAATGTAAGCTCCTTGCAGCTTATGAAACTAATATAATATTTGTATAACATTTTATAAATATCTACCATATTTAAACATGTATGCAAATCACATGATTGGATTTTCTTTATATATTGCAAATTTGCTAAGTACTTAAATGATGAAAAATAATTTTGAAAGATGCTTGTAAAAAGGTTGCCATATTTAGTAAGTTAATTTTAAAGTAGATAAGTCTTTGTACCTATATGAATATTGTAAATCACAAAATACTACAATTTCATTCTTCATTTTTCTCATTCATCAACTAGATTATTTTTTAGTTGATTGTTTATTCAGTGCCTGGTTTTGATGACCATTGAATTATAAGTAGGGTTAGGACACAAAAATTGATAGAAAATGTCTTCAAAAGTGCATTTATGACCCCAAAAACTAAAAATTGCAAAAATCACCTAAATTAAATTTCTTTTCAAAACTTTATGTCGACAATAAAAAAATCTAAACATCATGACAGAAAATACACTAACTTTTAATTATTTAGCTAATCATTAATTATTTATTTTATACAGCTTCTCTTCTAAACTGGAAGTATTTTGTTAACAAAGGCCCAAAAAACTGGATTCAAACAGGAATATTTAATTGAATATTTTTAGTTTGCCTTTGTATTTCATGTGAGCTAGAATTGCAAAGTAGAAAAATCCTGCACATATTCAAAAAAGCAGATATACAAACAAATGATTTTCTAGTTTATTAATAAAGCTTTAAACATCGAAATATTTCTTTTCCCGACAGACATGGAAAAGGTTTTGGATAAATTAATCCAAAAGTCTTTTCTGTCATTAAAATATGCAAAATAATGCCCCAAAATTAATGCTTTAAAATGTTTGAAAAAAACCTGAAAAAATGACCAATTTTGTGCCAAGCACAAAAATTATACATGAAAATGCCCTTATAAAGGCACTTAAGTCAGCATAAATTTTATTAAACACATTTCATTCAAATGTATCAGTCGTACAAAAAAATACAAATAATTAAAATTCTAACTTTATTTATTTTAGCATTATTTTATTAAAATATGCTTCTAATTATTAACATGTAAATTTTCTCTGATCTTAAATATTGTTAATTTTTTTGATAGATACCTGAGTACTGCAAGTTCATGGATGAACAGGATGTTGTGAATAATTCTTTCAACTTGATATTTGCTTTTGATGAAATCATTGCTTTAGGATACAGGGAAAATGTAAATTTGGCACAAATTAGGACATTCGTCGAAATGGATTCTCATGAAGAAAAAGTGTATCAAGCTGTTCGACAGGTATTTCTGTCTCATCATTCATGTATATTTTTTATTCAGTAAAGCAGTAAAATTAACAAGCGACTTTTTTTCTTATATCTTAAACTAAAATGTTTCACTATACAGTAAAATTCTGGTTCAACAGAATGTATTGGCTGAAATTTCTATCACGAACATCATACTTACTTTTTGCCAAAAAATGTATTTGCAATCAAGATTTTCGTATAAAAAGTATTGATCAGTTTAAATCTATATCTGAAATATTGGTATAAGGATTAGAATGCCCTGTCTACCAACCTCAAAGCTAACTCCTGTCTTGCTATTGAACCTTATCTTATTTTCCATAAGGGATACTTGAAGAAATGTACATACAAATGTCACATTGGCACACTTAATCACAAATTGAAAATATATAAAAAATTTTGCTTGTTGCCAAGAAGACTAGGTAAACTACCTATTTCTGCAAAATAAAATTACCTCATCCCAGAGTCACCCCTACTCTAAACGAACAAGCCTCAATTTCTTTAGCAACCACCACTCAGACTTGGTGTCAGAAACAGTTCTTAAGGTAGACAGCATAGCTTGTATGATTTCTGATAATCAATGTTGGCGCCATGAAAAATATTGCTGAAATTGAATATTGATGTTGTATACTCTATTATTTGAAAAGACATTTTATATGGCTATTTTATCATAAAAATGGAGACATTTATTGTTTTTAATTTTTATAGTGATGCATATATGTTTATATTCAATGTGGAAATTATTGGAAAAGTAAATTATTCCTTTTTCATATCTGTCAAGATGCCAATAGCCCATTGTGTTGTTCCAGTACAATGTTAATTAAAATACTATACCATCATATCTGTCAACTTTTCCAGAAGACTTCCTTAAAAACAAGTTTTCTAATCTTCCAGATGGAACAAATATTTTCCCGTTTTTTTATCTTTTGATGAATGGCAATTTAGGGGTTAGCAAAGCTGTGGTAACCGTGAAAGTTAAACATCAGAATTGGTGATTGCAAATTGTAGAACCTTCAGCACTGATATACAAAAAAGAATTTCACAAACTACCTCTAAAATGTTCACGAAAAAATATTGCTCATTTTGGCATGTATTTGGTACCATTTTGTTTTAAAATATTGCCAAATTTGAATTACCGCCAAGCATCTAATGGTAATAGTGAGGAACGGTACTTCTGCTGTTTTGAATTGGTTTAAGGCATTTTCCAGGTATTCTGACAGGCAAGTGACTATTTTTCTTAAAGTCCGGAAAAGGTAATGTTTGGCACTAATAACAGTTTTATGTGATAGTTCTTTTGAGATATATAAAAATAACAAAATTAGCATCCCATTCCTAAGATTTCTGAACAGAAATTGGCAATATTCAAAATGGCTAAGGAATAATTAAATTTGTTATTGAAATGGAGGTGTTTCACAATACACACCAAAGCATCATAGCAGTTAATTTTTAATGTTTACTAAAGAACTTTTTCATGTCGTGCCTTATTCTGACAGCACTATGTCAATTATTTAATAACAAAAGATGTGTGCTAATATTGAGCATCAGTGTTATTTGTATTTAAAAAAATTCTGGATTTTTTATTTGGAATTCGATAAATATAATTTTTCATACATACAGTATATACCACTATGTATTTAAGCACTAATAATGGCAGTAATGTTTCATTACCATGTTTTTCTTCAGACTCAAGAAAAGGAGGCTAAACAGAAGATGAAAGAGAAAGCACGCGAGCTGACTCGTGCAAAGCAAGAAGCAACGAAAAAGGGACGCAGCCCTGGGTTCGGTTCCAGCAGTTCTGGTGGTTATTCGTTATCACCAGTTGTTGATGACACACCTCCTGTTGCTTCTGATACACAGACCAAATCTGCCTATTCAGCTCCAAGGTTATTATTGGTTTTTATTTTAATGTGCTTTGTATTCTTCCAAACAATTATTGATTGTTCCGTAAACTTTCGAAAAACATTTTCATAAAAAAAATATTTTTTTCTAAAAATATGATTTTGTGTTTCTGCTTAAAATACTCTGTTTAAATTTTTATAAATGTAAAAATATTTAAACATGACTTATTTAATTATGGGCTTTATTTGCCTTTAGTCATTAGTCATGTGAAATATAAACCCTTAGTCAATGAATTCCTCTTGGTGTTAAAAAATATAAGTATACGAGGTTTGTTCAAAAAATATCCAACCTTTATTCATAAAAAATACTCGTATTAAGATACAACAATCTTACACTAATCTCCTCCAAAGTAGTCCCCATGGGCTGCCACACACTTCTCCCAACGGTTCTGCCACTGTCAGAAGCAGCGCTGCCTACCAGAACGGTTGAGGGCCTACTAGAACGGCTTCACTCTCCACTGACGTGCGGCCATCTTTGAAGCGGTTGTACCACTCCTTTATCTGTGGTGCCCATTGCTTTGTCCCCTAAGGCCTGTTGAATCTTGAGGATCGTTTCCACTTTGGAATCACCAAGCTTTACACAAAATTTAATGCAGTAGCATTGTTCAAGTTTTCCTGTCATTTTGTCAAAAACGAAAATCTGATGGCCCTCACTTACACTTCCTCATTCATCAGCAGTCTGCCGGCGATTGACAGCTCCTGCAGGCAGGAAAAAATTCAAGCATGCACATTAGTATCACCTACATACATGCACCAAACCACACCTCCCTAGCTTCATTTGTTTACGCATAAAAAAATTATGGTCGGATATTTTTTTTAACAAACCTCGTATTCATAAAATTAATACTTCACATTTTGCTTGGTTGCATTAAAGTTTTGTGGTAGACTTTCTATGTTTGGATTTTCTGATGAAATATGTTTTAAGAAATAAATAGAAAACTCATTGTGTGGTAATGATATTTATAATTTACTGCTGAAAATTACAATATTGCAAAATATTTTAAAACAACATGCAAGAAATTATCGATTTGCTGATTTTTCCATGCTATATATTTTTGTATTCATGAAAAATCCTTATCTACTTTTAATAGTATTCCAAGAAAGATGCAAATTTGAAAGTTGATTATTTAGGTTTAAGAATAATCCATTAATAAACAAAGATATTAAGCTCATGTTTCTTAATTTGCATATTGTGTGCCTGAAAAGGTGCTGGAAACCTTATATATTCCTTCAGCAGTCTAAAAGTTTTGCAACCACTGACATGGAATGTAAAAATAGACAAATATTTGTTTTCATTACCATTGTGTTTATAAAGTTATGTCTTTAGCTAGGAAAAAATGTATCCCTAAACTTGTGTATTAGCTCACAACTTCTGTATTTTATAGTACTCGACCTACTGGTAGTGGTAAAGCTATGAAACTAGGAAACAAGAACAAAGATATTGATTTATTTGTTGATATGCTGAAATCTGAAGGAGAGAGTAAGTGAATTCTACTTTTGGGAATTACATTAACAACCTTTCTTAAAATTAACACATGGCTTTTAATGTTGCAAATATGCTAAAATTCCATCTCAATAAAATGTATTGATATCTATGCCACAATTTGTCTTCGTAATTTAATAATTACTGTAGAATTTCATGAACCTTTATTTAATGAATTTCTCAATTTAGCGAATTCCATTTCCTAAGGGAAGGAATTTTCAAAACCCTGATTTAATGAATCTATTTACTCACATTTCAAGTTTTTTTTTCTAGTGGTGATGGTCACAATTTGAGCAGTGTTCATTCAAGAACTTGATATGTGACATTCACTTTTATTTAGATCAGTTGCAATTATAATCATGAAGTAGTAAGAAGATAGTTAGAAAAATGGATACAATGTTTTGCAAAAATTTTCAAGTAAATAAATTTGAGTGAAATACACCAAAAAACCCTGTTCCCCAAAGTATGACTAGCCATATATCTTAATATAATAGCATCATACTGAAATGTGAATTTAAAAATATTTAGCCTTTGTATTAGCCATTTTCCATCCTCTTTCAATGATTGAGCAATTTAACCTTTACGATGGCCAAATTTTGTTAACTGCCTCGTAGAACGGCTTAACTTCCTTCCATATAGAACTTGGGCGAGAGAATCTTGAATGACTTTTACGACTGACCACCTAGCGCGCTTTCCTATCATAGTGTTGTCCCAATATGCCACTCAATGGAAATTGGGGGATTGGTTGTTTGAAAAACTTCTCAGGTTTCCACTTTTCACTATATGTACTCTTTTCTACCCCACTTGATGCTTTGTTCTAGGAACTGTATGAGGTTTGGATTCAAAATCGTTTAAGAAAGTTAGGACAGTAGCAAATGCATACTCCATTTGTTTTACTTATATTAGTATTTCAATGACTGATTTTTTTATAGTTCATTTTTAAAATGGTCAGTGTGATTTTGTATAATCTTTTATCCTAATTATCATTCATAATATTCATATTTTGGTAGAAAATAGAGTGTAGTGTTTACATTACAAAAAATAACAGATATTTTCTATTTAAATAATTAATACGTAAATAAGCACATAAAGAGTACAGATATGTTTCGTTCTCTTTAGGAGTATTATTTTATTGCACATGATTAAAATTTTATTATTTTATGAGTTTGTTAAAAATGAATAAATAATGAAATGAATGTTTGCTTGACCGGTGGTATTCAATAGGCTCAATACCTTATGAGAAAAAACTCTTACGACTGTGCTTTCAAAAAACTTTTTTTAACTGAATGTGGAACTCCCATCAATCCTTGTTTTGAAAATTGTACATGTAGGGAAGTAATTGGTTGTTATTTTAATAGATGTAAAGGTTTTAATTCACTTTAAAATCGGTTTTAGAATTCAGTCATAGACAAGAGAGGATATATAAAATGACTAAATTTCCTTATCAAGTGAGTATATTAGGCACATCAGTCTCCGACATTTTTATCTAATATTCTTATAGCGCTCAAGTTTCCATTGGATTTAAGAAAATCACTTCTTTTGCGACAAAGATTTTATGTCACAGAAAAAGTTGTACAAACTTTCTTTATGAATATTGACTGACAGTTTCATTAGTTATTTTTGCATATGGTTTTGAAAATGATTGAAAAATGATCTTTAAATTAAAATAATTTGGAGATCATGGTTCCACTTCCTAAAATATTTAATGTTTAGGTACAATCAAAATGTTGTAAAAATAATTTATTGGAACAGTTCGAATAATTTTTGGCTAGTAAAACACATGGTCACATTCTACCATTATGTTAAGGTCATGAAAAGTGGATGCTTCTTTAACGTTAAAGTAACGCCCTCACTCCCACATCTTATTTAGATGTGTACAGGCATCACGACCCAGAGATATCCAAGTGATCTTTCCTCCCTTTCATTTTTACCCTAGCCTACCCTTTTGCTTTTTCTTCCTCCCTCATTGTGTTGTCTGCCTTGTGTTTGGCGCAACTTGATTAAATATGGCCATTGCACCATATGACCCGAAGCCAACCAACATTAAAATAACATAAATGCGGCAATTTTGATGCTTAGTAAACTTGTAAACTTAGAAATTTAAAATCTTCTGATTCTTCAACATACTCTTGTACAAAGCAGGTAAAAATCAGCCAATTCAAAATTGGCAATTTGTAAAGTAAAATATTTAAAGTTAGTGGAAAATTTTCTTCTTTTTGTGGCCCTTGAATAGAACCAATCCTAAGAATTTCTGAAGCAGTCGTGGGCTTCCAATCCAATGAGTGTTTTCTCTTTGGAGAGTTTGCACGTATGCTCAAAATTTGTACTGCATACTTGTTAGTTTCTTCAACTAAAATTTATAAAACTTCCGAATTGTACATCAGGGGAAAATAATCAAGCTCTTGTTTCAGTTCTAACGATTGGACGTTTGAGGAAGGCCCAACATTTCCACTGAAGTCGTAAATAGTTACTTTATCTGATGGTTCGGGAAATTTCAATTTATATTTGAGAATTCTGTAGATGAGCTATCAACTACAAGTCTCTTATTTAGACACAAGATCCGTCTCAGGATGCTCAATTTCACATTCTGAATCGCTATCAGCAAAATTTTCTTCGTCGAATTCCTTCTACCTCTTTTTTCATTAACGGATAAACGGATTTGAATATGAACAAACTACCGCGTAATAAATAATATTGAAAGCAAGTTGATTTTGGTCATGGTCATATATTGCAATATAAGGGCTAATTAGACCGACTGAAAGAGGAAGATTGAAAATAGTGCTAACATTCGAAATGTTTCCAATCCAAGTGGAGATAAGAAAGCGCTGTACAACCGTTCTGTTGTGAGTGATGCTTTGACAATACAAGGAAAAGCTGCTTTGATGGTCACTGTAAGAACCATTCGTGCCCCCTTGAGTCAGATTGCTGTCAGTATGCTTTAAGCCATTCTACCAATGTGATAAATGAAGGTATGACATGTTATTTCCCACATACTCAGGAGTCATCAGTTAACAAGAAGGAATGCAAGGGTCATTGTGATGGTTCAAGTAAAGACATGTGTGACACTTGCAGAATATTTTGTGACGTTTTCAAGAGTTTCCCGTTTTCTATAGGAAGTAATAAATATTTTCGACAAAGCGTGAGAAAATAGTTTAACCCTCTGGATGGTTGAACATTTCGAGTCCCCTCGCTACGAAAGGCTCAGATTCTTTCAGACCTCAAACTAAGAAAGGCTGAGCCCATTACGCTTTTCATCCCCTCTTGTCTGTGCTACAAAGAGACCCATGCGTGAATAGTCTTATCTCCCTGTTGACAAAGATGTCAGGGTTATTGATGGGGAGCTTCGCAAATCGCGTCCAAACTATTGTAAAAACTAAATTTTCTAAAAAGTAAATAATAGAGTATAGTAAAAATAAAAGAAACAATGGGTAAACAAACCTCGGAACCCAACTTTTGGTTGCTTCTGGATTGTGAAGGTTAAATTACGTGTCTTCATTTACAAGCTGAACACACAATAGACAATACATTGTAAAAAAATTCTAAATTCTGAAAATAAAAATCCCTTTTCATCTACTTTTTCAAATGATTTTACTAATTCAAAATAACTTTCACACAGAGGCTTGGATACGTGAGTTGGGACTATTATATAACTCTAATGTTCTCAACAGGGGTTCGTTTGGGGGTTTTATGGCACAAGAGCCATACTGCTCCAGACACAAGGCATAAACACAATGAAAGTTTTACTGACACAGAAGAGAGAAATACACCCAGGGAGGAATGCACCTGACAGGAATCGAACCTGCACCGCCTACAGCTCGAAGGAAGTGCAGTGGGCATACCTACTAAGCCACGACTGCATGAATAGCATGTTTTCGTTCTCAAGCAGTGAAGATGTTTTTGTGAGCCACTTTGAATAGGAGTGATTTATGGTTTCTTCACCTTCCTTCAGGAATTCCTATGAACCTTACCCCCATAACTTGACTACATTGGAATTTTGCTTAGTGAAAACGAATCCTACGTGAAAAGGTGAAGAAAACTGCTAGAAATAATTGCCTGAGTCGCTAATTACAAAAAAAGACTATTATGCGGTTTTCTCTGCTGTGTCCAATTCCTTCATAATTCGATCTATTTTTTCTTGTGTTAAACCTCTAGAATGTTGGGCCATTTCAGAAGTAATATTTCTATCTTTTATACTAAAATCTAAAGAATGCAGACAAAAAATTTCGTTAGTAGTGAGGTATTTGGTGTTATACCAATTGTACTAAGAGTGGCATTGAATGAGAAAAGTGCTCCCATAAATGCCTTTTGTACTTGGCGTATTCTTTGGCGTGAGAGAGATATCACCGGTGCCGCTTTCTGTCTTTCCCAAAGAGTTCACACAATGATAGACAGGGGAGGCACTGAACAAAAGGAAGGACCCTCTTAAAGGCCAGTCGCTGACAGCTCCTAAATGCTGATCGATGTCAGCAGTCACTTAAAAGAGGGGGAAATTCCAAGCAGTACCAAGCTGCTCTAGGAAGGAAAATTCTCACTTGTACCTGCTGTAGTGTAAAGGTTAAAGTATTCCAATTAAATAATCTAATCATTTGAAATATTTTTAATAAATAAAATAAGAATTTGTAATCTGATAATTGTGTTGGCTAATTTCAAACCCATCTAATCTAATTTTTTTCATGTTAGCTCTTGAAAGTTCAAGTGGAAAGACAAGTGCTGGAACAAAAGCTGTATCTCAAGTTCATACAGAAAGGTACCATCATACTGTAATAATATCCTAGGATGTTTCATTCTTGTATTATATTCTGTTTAACAAATTTTAAGATTGAGCTCAAGTTCTAAAATATTGTTCATCCCGTGTTACTGTTATGCAATTAAATCAAATCAAACCAAACCTAGCAAAACAATTGAATTAAATGTCACCTTTCACAAAATTTCATTTAATACCACTTTAAAAAATGTTTCCAAAAATATCTAAGGAACTTCTATTTCTGACTGAAAGATGTGGTTTTGTTTGAACGAATGTGTAAATAAAGTAAGGTCTTCCTAAGCATGCAAAACTTACAGGACTACTGCCTACATTTACCACCCAATGAGAAATTTTAGTTTAACATATAAACCAATTACTAACTAATAAGTTTCTGCTTACTTGTAAAGCCATTTTGTATTTATTATCCTTCTATATCAGTACAATACAGCAGCATATTTTACTAAAAAGGGAATTTTAAAATATTTAGCCTTTATTTTAGCTATTTATTATTCACTATCAATGGTACTTCAAAAGGATTCTGATTAAACACCAGCTTTTTAAGAGCATTCTTAGTTAATTAATATTTCCAAGTAAATGTTATTAGTTGACATTCCAGAGAAATAAATTATTTTGTAATATAAAGTAATTACTCAGTAGTTTTACTAAATCTTTAAACTATGGTAAAACAAAGAATGAGTGATTTTTGTTCTAAATCATTTTTTTTCTCATTTTTCTGTTTATTTGAAACTTCTGTGAAATATTTGTTAGTTAAATATAACTTCCATTTCACTTGTTTTAGTGTTCATTTGCGCTGTGAGGAAAAAATGACTCTTGTAGCTAAACGAGATGGCGGCTTAGACACTTTGGAAGTGCATGGTATTGTAACACTCAACATATCAGATGAAAAGTATGGTTGCATTAAAATAAAGATTGATCATGATGATGACAAAGGAGTGCAAAGTCAGGTAAATGTCAAATGTTCGGATTATTTTCTTTATTTGTTAGCATTTAAAAATACAATTTTTTTTAGACAATTTCACTTTAAGATCTGCATATTGGATCACGTTAGTAATTTTGAAACAGGATACACTGTTGTAATAAAAATTTCATTGACATTTCTGTCAGAGTTGTTTCATATGTTATGTTTTCATTTTAGACTCATCCAAATATTGATAAAGAATTATTTAAAAGTGCTCATGTGATTGGAATGAAGAATTCTGCAAAACCATTTCCAATCAATGTTGATGTTGGTATTTTGAAATGGCGATTTCAAACCCAGGATGAAAGCTTTGTGCCTTTATTAAGTAAGTGCAAAGACATGTGCAATAACTTTTAGAATTAACTATCTTTTTAAAAACATTAAGCTTATTGATATGTGCTAAACTGTTTTAGTGATGTAAGCACTTCTAATGGGTTACCAAATAATTCTTGAAGCAATTTCTTCCCATTTTTAAATGATACTGGCTTTTTAAATCTCATGCAATATTTTTCATCTTCCACAACTCACTATTTATTACTCATACATGGCTAACACGTTTTAAATAAAAATTATTTTCATGATTTTATACATTTTATTTTATTGATGGAACATTTTAATCTTATTTCTCCTAACTTTTATTAGTGTTTAAATTTTTTTTCATGTTTTGCACCTGATATTGATTTACTTTTTATTGTTGGTTTGGCTGCCTATTTTGAAATTGTTATCTGTTCTTATTGATTTTTCATTTCATCTTGCTTACAGCGCAGCTTAGCCATTATTAGACCTTGTGCCGTAAAACCCTTACCAACTAACCTTAACTTTAAGCAGTTGAATTTATTTTGATCGATTACAAAATCTGGGCTTAATCTTCATGACTATTACTTATTGGTTTTATGAATCATGTAAAATAATGGAAAATGTCTCTAATGTAGATAATGAAAGTGGTTTCAAACATAGCATGTCTTATGTCTTTTTTTAATATTTTGTCCACTGTCAACCTGAAAGTTGTAGGCACAGGTTCGATTTCTGTAACTTACCCTGGGTCTCTCTGTGTCAGTAAAACTTTCCTTGTGTGTGTTCATTACTTTGATGTTTGTCTTGTGCAGCTTAACCAAATATGGCCCTTGTACCAAAAAACAACCAACCTTTTCTTAATATCGTGTCTTAATATAGACCAACCTGTTCTTAATACCATGTCTCAGAAAGTATAAAACTCCAGTCAACTTTCTCGCATTCATATAACTTCAAAACAACTAATTATGTTTGAATAAAGCTTTATTAGAAACAGCAAAAGTCGAAAACTCATAAACAAGATGCTTTAAGCAAAGTATAAATAAAAGTTAAGAAAAGAAAATTCAATAGAAATCTCATGCTTTTCTCGAGAGTATCTAACCAGCTTCACGCAACTGGTAATGCCTGTGAAGAGAACGGCACTGCATTCACTCGTTTCTAAGGACAAGAGCTGTACTTGGGTGGCACAAATGAAGCCAGAACAGGTGTGGTTCAGTACATTATTAACATCAATTTAATATGATTAACCCATTAAAGACCACTCCTAATTTTCATTGTTGGAATTGCACCAAACTGAATTTTCACACTTATTAGAACATAAATAACACAATGTAGGTGTTTCCAGTAAATTATATTTATTTTAATAAGAGTTACAAAATGTTGTGTTTTTGCAATGTCAGTCCAAAGTGATATAAAAAAATTATTTAGTAACATGAAAGTCTGAAACACTTTGCATGTAGATGTATATTGCACTTATTACAGATAGTAATTGTTTGACTTCTGCAGCGCTTACATCTTTTTCTCTTTTCACTGTTTTTAGTGATTATATGGTCAAAACGGTCCTTCCGAGCTTTGTTTAAAATTAAATTTTAGATAGCAGATGATCTTCCAACATGTGAAACAGTAAGTAAACTTGAATCTGTGGATTTCTTCAGGAGTTTTGATCAAAGATACGGCAAGATATCTATGAAAGTCTAATGAACTATCTTAGAATCCATTATGTCCCTGTAGAGCCTCCATGCATTTGACTTTGCAACATCAATAAAATTGGGAATCACCATTTCTTTCCCCTTATATTCTGTATGTTGCTACGAGATTATCTAAAAGATCTACCCCTCCCAAATGCTTGTTACAATCAGAAATTAATCTAGGTTGCTGGATAGTCACATGCTTTTTTTCTCCCTCGAGCATCTTTTGGCTGTCATAATAGGTGCAACTGCTTCCCAGTTGGATGCCACTGTAACTACTGCATTATCATTCCAATGAACGGCACAAATTTCATTCTCTTTATCAAATGCTGAATCATAGGTTCCTCTAGCTTCCTTTATAAATTTTTTTATGGGGTATTTCTAAATTTTCACCTAATACATCATCATCAAAATCTTCATCCATCATTTCATCTGGATCTGGAGGAATTATGGCAAAATCTGACTGTTCATTATCTTCCGTAGAAGATTATTCTGAAATTTCATCATCTAGCTCATGGAAATACTCCAGGGCCTCTTCCAATGTTAAACATCGCTTTTTTCCAGACACTAACTTATCTGAAAGGAAAAAGATGCAAACTTACTGCATAAAACGTAACGCAATGCATTATTTTCTCAAGTAACACACTTGCGTTTTCACAACATTTTTCAAAATATGAATTTAGAAGCATAAAAACAAAAATTATGCCTTACCTGTAGAAGCCATTTTGTTTTCAAGCTTTTATTTGAAGATTAAACAAGTTCTGCCATCTATAATCATTATTTGAAAATAGTCACTTTTTTCTTCAAAACATGAAAAGAAAATTATTTTGGCTTGGTGTGAAAATCTTGCTAATGTAAAATAAAATTAATTTATAATTAACAATTAAAGTATAAAAAATCAAATAAAAATATTAGTTTAGACAAAAAATACCCAGAGCAATATTTTAAAAAATGTAGAAATTAATGTTGCATTTTCGCAACATCAGTCTTAATTGGTTTAAGAACAATTTGTGTTTCTCAGAATACCTTATATGAAATTTAGATAAACTAATTTATAAAATTTTTGAATATATTTTTGTATTTGAAAGTATGTTGAAATATATACACTATTTCATGCTTACATTCCCATTTATTTAAAACGTTTCCTTGTTAATTTTTCTTTGAATTTCTCTAGTCAACTGTTGGCCATCAGAAAATGGCACTGGTGGATGTGATGTGAACATTGAATATGAATTGCAGATAGATACTGTGGAACTCAATGAAGTGGAAATTCAAATACCAGTACAGTAAGTTTTTATTAAAAGTTGGTTTATTTTACTACTCAGTTTTAAGTGTCTGACCAAAGAATTTAAGCAAAATTAAAAAATACCCTTTCGAAGAACTTTCTGTTAGTTTATTATTGTCTGTTTCATTTGTAGTCAAACTTTTGTTAAGTTTTAAGACTAGGCTTTTGAGATAAATCCATCTAAATAATTTTTATTATATATTCATTAAACATTGTTTATTCAGTTTTCTGGATACTATAGGGAAAAAACATAATTATGCTAAATACAGGGTTCTGTGAGCATTTTTCATTTTAGTATTTAAGGAAATTAATATTTGCTGAAAGTTCTTTAAATTTTTTAAAGGGCTTAGCTTTTACAAGAACACTGCAAATTTTATTTCACCTATATTCAAAAACCAAGATCAATGTGATACTCATCCAAGGTGAAGTGTCAATCAAAATTAAGAACATAATGTTTACAGATTAACTTTAAAAAAAATTGAAGTTTTCTAAAGTAGATACGAGATGTACATATCATTTGTGAATTCACAAATGCACTCATGGGCTTCTGTTGCAATCTTTGTAAAATGTAGCTTTAAGAAGATTAAAAATAGCCTTGAAAAGGCCTTAGTTTTTCAGTACAGCTTTGATATACTTTTTGTGGCAATGCGTTTGGTGTGCTTTTTATAGCAAGTTTTGCAGGCAATGGCAACCTCATGATTATTTGAATGTTATTAATTTTTGTACGTGTTTGCTGGAATTAATGTGATCTTTTTATATTCATATTATTTTGCCTGATTCCATTAGATTTAGACTAATGAATTACTTTATCTATAACAATACAGGTAACCCCTGTATTATAACACAGGAGTTATGTTCCAAAAAATTGCAGTGTTATGCGAATCTGTGTTATACGAAACAAAGAACTAGTACAAAAAAGGGGGTTAGGTTCCAAAAATTAAAAAACATGCTATTATATTTTCATAATTAAGATAAATATCTTTATTAAAATTTTCTTAAGAAGTAATACATATTCATATGAATTAAACAATGTTTTCTGCATCATCACTATGCACTATTAACCGAGGGTGTTTTCTTTTTGGCAAGATATCCTCATCCTCTGAGCATTTTTCTGCATTATCTTCAGATCCATGCTCTACCTTTTGCAAAAAAGTCTGTTATTTTAGATTGCTTGCTTTTAGTTAAAAGATCTTTATAAAAAAAAATTGAAAAGGTGGTTAGCACCAAAAACTAAATTTTACAGGACAAGCAAAAACCATATAGGAACAGAAAGTTACACCCATTTTCAACTCATAAATTTTTATTAATAATTAATAAAAATTTGAGTTGAAAACGGGTGCTTCTTTTCATGTATTTCCTATATGGTTTTTCGCTTGTCCTGTAAAATTAAGTTTTTGGAGCTTACCTCCTTTTCAACGTCAGCGCCTCAATTGTTCTAATTCAAAAACATTTAAGGACAGCAGTAGCCCTGTTGGAAAAGTAACGGATTAGCAACCAGAGGGTTGCGAGTTCTAAACTAGGTCCAACCCAAGACCTGTCATGTACATGGGCTGGTGCATGTTAAATCTGTCATGGCCTCAAATGTCCACATTGGCTTGGTGTGGAAATTTGGGGTGCCAGCTCAGGTGTGACCTCATCATCTGACTGGTTCGCAATTACTTGTTCTTGAATCTTTCCCTTCGGGTTTGACCTCAGACCGTCGCCAATAGCGTTGCTCCAGTGCAACATTAATTAAAATACCTACCTACCAAAAACATCAAATTTGAATGTTATCAGAAAGTAATTTAATTTTAGTATGTAATAAAATACTGTTTTATATTAAATTTTAGTGGTTCACCCATTGTAACAGAATGCGAAGGATTGTATGAACATGACAGCCGAAAGAGCCTTCTTGTTTGGAAGCTGCCAGTTATAGACTCATCTAATAGATCTGGTTCGATGGAGTTTTCGTGCAGTGGGAAACCATCTGACTTCTTTCCTGTTACAGTTGAATTTGAATCCCTTTCATCATTTTGCAACATTAAGGTATTGTTTCCTTCTAATTTAAAAATATATGCAGAGTACTTTTTCTTCCGACGGGAAGTAGAGGTATTTGGTGATCAGAATCATTCATAATTTATTTTAAAAAATTACATTCAATTTAATCTTGTGGTACTCTTCAAATGTCCATCGGCGGTTTTCAAGCTTATTGCTCCCAAGGGTATTGTGACCTTCCACCAGATTGAGCTATGTATGTTTGATTACTCCTGCGTTTTGCAAGATGTGTTTCATGATGTAGAATTAAGAAAAATGAAATTTTCTTTACTGTTGGGAGCTACTTCATAAAAATTTACATTTGGTTGTCGCTGTGTGCATTCTGCACAGCTTTAACGGTGTTGATTATTTTCTTGTAAAGCTGTTCTCCAGGATGTTAATCGATGGTTTGAAGAGCAGCTACTATTGCAAGGCAGGTGAATATATGATTAGGTTTGAATTCATTGTCCAGACAGTTACAATGTCTACGTTCTGGCTCCACTTAATTTTCATGCCTTTAAAATTTCCTGTTCTCATTCTGGATATTGTGGTGGTTTTCTATCGGTCTTAATTTCACAAATTTGTTTTATATTATTTTATGGTGATATGTGAATTTTACCCAAGTTTAAGGGGAGAGAAGTCTGACCACACCTTCTTGCGATGTCCCCTGACCAAACTTCTGGTCCAATTTGAAGGAGACTAACGTGGTAACGGCACCCAATTTTCAAATGATGTACATTTGTTTTTTAAACTAATGTTTGAGATCACATATTAAAGTGGATTATGGCTGAGTCGCCAGCATTGAAAAAGTAAAATTTGATGATGCATTTCGATTTTAGTAGGAGACAAATTATAAAAACAAGAATTATCATTCCAGAGGGAAAAAATAGTTGTGTCCACATTTCTTATACTTCAGGAAGCAGTAGGTTTGTTGTGAAACTGCCAAGTCTTATATGATAATGCTTCTGAGGAAAAAATATTGCAGTACACAATAATTTTTTTGTTCATAAATATTGGTGATAATATTTTACAATTAAAATGCAATTTTGAAAAACAAAAACCACTGAGATAAACATTTTATTAGAGACTGAAATCGTTTGAAAGACTGGTTTATATATAGTGAAGCAAATCTATTCCATTGACAAAATATTGCATATTTTACTTTTCATGAGTAACAACTAAGATTAGCTTGCTGTTTTGTCAGACTACTCATGACTCATTTCTCCTGCATACAATAGGTTAATTTTAACAATAAATTTTCAATAGTGATAAAGGATGTAGTTTTGGATCTAATCAAAACTATTGAATAATCAGTAAATAAATCAAACACAGAATATTGGTGCTTTTTCGTTTAACTTTTCCAGATGAGTAACAATTTAGGCGAAGAGAAATATTAAGCAATAATTAAACATTTTCAGAAGACATGGCAGGCTTTTGTATTTGGTATGCATATTAAATGCAATGAATAAAGTTTGAATTAAAGATGTGCATTAAATATGTGCTGCATTTTTATTAAGTTTGAGTCAAAATATTCAAAATTGGATGCAGTAGTAACCCTTGAGTAATGTGTTTTTCTGAATACAATAATTTAGCAATTTTATAATCACACAAGTACTATTGGGTGGAGGTTTTGTTATGGATATTTTATAGTTGTGCAAGTATGACTTGCAGTACAATTATAACTGTTCATTCTTGGAGGGTCATGGTTCCTGCTAACAAGTTTTGATGCATTCTCACTGTTTGAAAATTATTAAACAGAACCTGAAGGAATTTATTTAAAAATTCATTTTATAATAAAATATTTTAAGTGATTTGTTTTCATAAACCTCATATATAACTTATTTATGAGTTATTTTACTGAGTTTTTAGAGTAAAAATGTAAGCAATTATTATTTTCATATTTTAGAATAGGGGCAAATTTCTGAAATTATCTAAAAATTAATTGCTCTGTATGGAACGCATCAACTACCATAATCATTGAAAAACATTTGTTAATCCAATAGATGTCTCAACTAATCTTCCTAAATTAATCAGTGTTTTTGTACATTTAAAAACAATTCTTATGTTAAAATTGTAGAACCATGAATTTTTTTTACTTGAAAAGTTACTTAATTTCTTTACTTTTCTAGGTTGCCGAAGTTGTTTCAATTGATAATCAACCAGTGAAGTACGATTCGGAATCTGTATTTTTCACTGAAAAATATGAAATTATATAGACATTTATTTTATGAGTTTTTATGCTGAAATCAATTTATAAATTTTCTTTGTTATTTCTTATTGATGGTAAAATGTATATTCAGAACAATATTCAAATAAAATTTGGAAATAAATATCTTTTTGTGTAACAGTTTTATTACTAAAATATACTTTGGAAGCAATAAAATCCTTGAAGTATAAAGATAAATATTCAAGATGACGAACTCTGTGGTGCAGTCAAAGCGGAGTTCATACGAGCTTCTTTTAAAATATCACCTGCTCCTTTTTCCAAGAACAGCTCTGAAAGTTGTTCTCCTAAGCTCTCGGCAGCACTTAAAATATGGTATGGCAGGTGAGGAGCTACAATTCCAGCAAAATTCTAAAAATATCAAATTAGATTATTAAAATGAAATAACTTAAAAAACTTGAAAAAACAATGAAAAAATTGCAATTTACATTTTTAGCTTTTTGAACATCCTTTTTGTTGTAAACGTCACAGGACAGTTTTTCTTTTATGCTTTTAGATCCATCTAGACTAAATACTCCTCCCTCTAAAGTAAGCTGGAAGGGAAATTAAATGATTAGAAACAAGAACTTCCAATATTTTCATTTGAGTAAAGTCAAAAGTAATACAGCAAACCCTTGATATAGCGTTTTCGGCTATATTGTTCGTTTTTACTAGTATCCTGATGAAATCTCAATTTGTTACTTTAGAATGAGGAGTTCAAAGGTCTCTTGGGTTTAACTTATAGTTTTGCATAATTATAAAAATACTTATTACAGAAATAAAGCCATAAATTATGCAAGTTTGTTTTCATATCAATCCTTGGTATTTTGCACTTTTATCTCGACTCCAAGTGCAATAAATAAAAGGGTTACCGTAGTATTTATATTTAGTGAAAGACTATATTTTAGTAGGATTTCTTCTAACACTTAATTTAACAATATTTATTTACATTTAATAATTAATTGCACTTTTTCTTTAAGATAATCAACAGAATTTTTTATTAGTAAATTCCACTTTCTAAATTAAAAGAAATTATTCACTATTTAATACATGTATACATCCATATTTTAGTATTTAAAACTTGTACTAACCTGATAAGAAGAAAACTTAACAAGCTTTCAAATTTACCTTGATTCTGTGAATATGATTAAATGTAGAAGAGGGTCAATTTTTGAGACCAAATATCATGTATAAATACTTAGACACGCTTCTAATATGGCCGCAAGAACAACTCAGTGAAACTAGTCAAGTATTTATACTAATTTAACATTCTTCACTTCTCATGAAGCATTTAATAGCACTGGAAATGTTTGTATAAAAACCCCTCCAAAACTTATTGTTAATGTTTCATTATATGTAAAAGTATTGTAATAGTAAATTAAACAATGCAGTTTTAAATTGAAATCATTCAAGTACTATTTTATGACTTACAGAAGTTGCTTGTATTAAATCCCAAATAGTTCATTTCTGCAACTTTTAAAATTATGAACTCGTATTTTTTAGGTTTTTACCACTATAAGTAACCTTTCGTGATTTACATGTTTTTTTTTTTTTTAAATTTGTCAAGTTGAATAAAATTTAATTGCATTGCCAGTTGAAAATTAAAAACAAAATGTGTCACTTAAAGTTCTTTTTACCAATGCCCTGCGAATTTGAACTTGTTAGTCATGGCATTACAAGGGAAAATAGCTTTTGCAATTTCCTAATCATATCTAATGGTATTAATGTTTATCACAAGCATACAATGGAAGGCATGTTAAAATCATACTTAAATTAGCTCAATTGTGCCTGGAAAAAATTCCTTGAAAATACAAAACTTCACTACATATTTGATCAGTTTCAAATCAAAAATGTTGTGAACAAAATTTCATTTGTTGCTTCCTCAAAGCTGAATTTTAATTAAAAAAGTTCCAGAAAATTATTTGCTGCACCCTCTGCAAACAGTTTTGTAATCATTACCGTTTTGTTCTCCAAAATTGAATTTACACCAATTGGAACACTGCATCCCCCTTCTAATGCTTTCATAAATGCTCTCTCTGCAATACAGCAA
The DNA here is from genome assembly GCA_933210815.1 of Meta bourneti. Lineage (NCBI taxonomy): Eukaryota > Metazoa > Arthropoda > Arachnida > Araneae > Tetragnathidae > Meta > Meta bourneti. Next base: position 5,887,140 of record OW119926.1, read on the forward strand.
AGTGTCGTCTCTTCATCGGATATTTTGGAAAGCAACTCTATGGTTTCCAAGTCATCCTCTCTGCATTCGATTGCTAATGCCCCTTGTCCAACAGCATACATGCATTCTTTGGAACTCAATACCTATTTTGAAAGAATCTAATTGAGTATAAAATAATTTGGTTTTCTCAACATGTGGAAAGAAAGGCACATGTAATACAGCTCAATTAATCTTAATACAAGGCAACAAAATTCTCCAGTTTATGTTTGCTTGATTATATATCTTCCATGAATTGTTAAAATTTTCAAGGATCAATATTGTTTTCTAACTTGGCTACGCATTAATAAAAAACCACTCTTGACCCAGAAAGAACAAACAGGTATAGCAAGATTAGTTGTGGCTTTTTGAAAAGATAAGGTTGCTGAGGAGTGTTATCTGAATCCCTGAAGGAAAGGGCTTTTTGATATTCAATCTGCAAATTATCACAAAACTGCTGATTTGTTATTCTTGCACAAATGTCTGAATTTTTTTTGTTGAATTTCAAACATAAAAGAAAAAGCAAGCTTAAAATCTCTACAATTGATAATTCGTATCTCCAAGTTTTAGAAAAAAATATTTTACTTAGTTGAGAATTATACTTAATGATAACAAATAAGTGAAAACAACACACAACTAAAGATGTAAAATGATTTCCAAATAGATATGCTTCAAATGCATATTAAGTTCTAAAAAACCCAAAATCACAATATATAATACAAAAATATTTTTATTGCAGGGCATAGTGTACTTATTTTATTTAACTCAATTTTGAGTGTAAAATAAAAAGCTTAGCTGGCATGTGCGAAAAAGTTGAAACTTTAATAAGTAAAACATTTCTGTATTCAATTTTCTAAATCATGAGGTCATACCCTCAAGTAAATAAAATTGCTATATGCCAAGATTTTAAAATCCACCTGTTTTTGTAAAATCTTAGTTTAAAAACATACATAACATAAGAATACTCAAGATTTCACTACTAAAAAATTAAATTAAAATATATTTTTTTACCTTTCCAATTCGATGCTCTAAATCTAGTCTGACAAGACCAGCTGCAGCTAGAATTAAAGCTGAATATTTTTTATCATCATCAAGCTTTCTTAGTCTTGTATTTAGGTTACCACGCTAGGCAAATTTAAGGAATCATTTTACAAAAACTTAAAAAACCATATAAAAATGCTTTGAGTACATATTTACAGCTTTGAGACAGATTTTTTTGTGGCTATGCTTTTGTCGAGTTTTCTGGCATACCTTTTGTCGCCTAATTTCTTTAAAAAACAAGCAGAAAATAATAAAAAAATTAACGAAAAGAATTAAAAAAAAAGAAAAAATTCCAAGCAACATGGATTGAAATCACATAAATCAATAACAAAAATTACAAAGAACAATGGAACTCCCTTCAAGGATACAACACTTTCAAAATTTAATTTAGGATAAGCTCTCTGTAGTTGAGCCACTCTTCTAAGAGAACTGGTTCCTACAACACTGCAATATGAATAATACACAAGTTATAAGAATTGAAAAATATTGAAAAACAGCATTCTTAAAAGGCCCAAATTTATTTAATTAAGCTAACAAAGTAAAGTAATTTTATGCATATTGTATGAAAAGATATAGTTTGTATTGTGAACTACTAATATAGTTTTAGATGAGATTTATCAATTTACAACTAATCTTCATAAAGTACAATAAAAGAATAAAATTGTATGAAAAAAATGAGGATTACAAAAATATCTAAATATTTTTTGGCATTACAAAAACTTGAAATTGTTGACAGCACTTTTTACGGAATGGAAGCAGTTTTTCAAATTCTTTATAATTGTCATATTTTTACATAAAATTCTGAATTTTAAATTGAGGTTTAGTTTAATCAGAATTTTTGAAAAACCTAATTTTTTCTGTTTTTAAGAAATAAACAATTAAATTCAGTTTAATTTAATGTAAGTGAAGTTACTTAGTCGAGTATAGAGTTAGCTACTTATAGAGACTAAATTAAATTTTTTCTCTAAATTATAAAATATTCTCTAGTATAAATGAGAAGGTAAAGAAATATAAACCAAAGTCATTTACTATTTTGTATCAGATTTAATAATGGAAATCTTACATAATTTATAAAAAAGATGAAATATAACTACATATGGAAATAGAAGAAATGTTTTTAGTCAATGTGAGCTATCACCCTAATATTCTTATTACCTTCCTTCAGGAAGATCTTTTAGATCTGCATATTCACAATCAGCACTAAAAACTATAACATCATGAGGATTTTCTCTCCTATAAATTAAAAGGTAAAAGCAAATGGCATTACTCAGACTACAAAATATCTACCGAAAGTGATCTTTGAATATTTCTAAATATTTATAACCGTTAAATTTTCATGATTATCGTGCATTATTCCAACTTCATAATTCTACTTAGTAAACATCTCAAACTTAAAACATTATTTTTCTTATTTGCATTGACACACCGTAGGAATTTTGTAGCCTACCAGATTCTCCTGTAGATTTTTCATACTAATTGATTGGAAATTGTCTTGAATTTCTACTATAGCATATTTCTAAGTTCTTTGGAACACCAATGTACAACACTGTTTGGGTATATACTTAAATGGTTCACAATGTTTGTACTTAAATGGGTATATACATTAAATTGTGGCTTGCCTATGAGAATATAAATAGTATTTGTGGAATGGAATCAACCAGATGGTTTTGTTTGTTGCTCTATATTTTTGCTACATGAGGGCTAACTTGACCTCAACCAGATGGAATACATGTGCTACATCTATATAGTAATAATATTGAATAGCTATAAGCAATTAGGTTGCTGTTATATTTTTAAAACTAGATACTTGTTCTGAAAGTGGGACATGCTCTTAGCCAAACTGAAATCTTATAATTGTGTTCTACCCCTATAGTTTATCTCTTGTGCACATATCTACAATATAGAAATGGTGGCAAATTGAAAATGATCAAAGCTGTTTATCAATGAGAACTTTGTGCAGCTGTATGGGCTGATATCCAGAAATAAATTACCATAAGAATAAGTTTCAAACTAAAAACTTTCACATCATTATTTACCATGATTCCCTTTCCTGGCCATTACATTCACTTCGCTATTCTATTTACAATTTGAAATTGTTATTGATTATTAAACAGAAATACAAGGTAAGTAGGCAAGTGAATTAACTTTACACTGGAGCAACACAACAGGCTATTGGCGATGGTCCTGGATCAATCCTGAAGGGAATGATTCAAGGACAACACATCATTTTGAACCATGGTCAGATGATGTCACACCTGAGCTGGTACCCCACTCTCCAAACTTCCACACCATGCAAATCTGAGGACATTTTAGGCCATGCCAGATTTAACATGCCCCTGCCCTCACATACCAGATGGTCTTTGGCTGTGTCGAGTTTCGAACTCGCAACCCTCCGGTTGCTAATTCTCTACTTTTCCAACCAGGCTCCCCAGAAATGCAAGGAAAGAAAAGGTAGAATAGTGTGAAACTAAATTACATACTTGCATATGGCACCAATAACCATTCCTGATGGCAAAGTAGTGGGTAAGTCTTTAAGTGAATGAACAACTATATGCACTTCTCGTTTTTCCAGAGCAACTTCCAATTCTTTTGTGAATAAGCTTTTCTCACCGATCTGATGGATAAAAATTATTTTGTGAATGAGAATTAATTGAATAAAAACAAATAGAATCTGAACAAATTTTTTGCTATCATGTGCAAGTTAAAAATTTATATTTGTTTGTAATAAGTAAACTGGTATTGAAGGCAAAACTTGAAAATAAAAGTAAAACTTGTTAAATTAGAAGTGCAGTATAAAAGTATTCACACAATAGTCAAATTAACAATTTCAGAGACAGATTTAATTTTCTATTTTGATAGAGATCTCTAGCAATAAAATACCGAACCTTTTCTGCCAAAAAACCTACTTCTTTTTGTATAATTTTTATCTATTTTGTATAATAGGAAAATAAAAATATTTTTACTTTCAAGCAGTCATGTGTCCACTAAACTAAATATTTGGGGGAAAATGTGAAATTCATATATTACTTTAAATAATATACATGTTTTTATTTAACAATATAAAAACATTAGTGAAACTGCAGAAGCCACTTCTTAAAAGTATTGACTAACTACACATAAAAAATTAAGTAGATAATTTCAGTGAAAAAAACCCAAGATTAAAGTAGCATTTAGTAGCTTCAGTCCAAACTTACTTTTGATAGGGCTACATCCAATATTTTATCTCCTGTTGTAGCCATAGTCACTATATCATAAGAAAGTCCCATGTAGTGATTTCTGAGAAGATCTACGACACTATTCGATTGAAATAAGGCTAGCTGATAAAAATAAAGTATTATTTTAATGAAACTATTTACAAATGGAACTGTAAGTTTAATATTTGTAATGCATGAAATAAATATTGATTTCAGTTCTGTATAAAACCTGATGGAGATGGACTAATACACTATACAACAGAAGCCAGGTATGAATTAAATAGTTCCCTGAAACACTATTAAGGAAGTTGTCTCTTGTTGTGAATTTGGTAGCCATGCCCCACCACATATTCAATTTCAAAGTATGTGCATGTCATATTATGATGTAGATCAGCAACATTCAACTTTTTTATGGCACACATAAACTTCTGCGGAACACCAAAATATATTTTTTTCTGATCTGACAAAAAATAGGTAGTTTTAATTTCCCTACTCTTTGCTCCAAAGTGGCCTTTTAAAAGCAATTTATTTCCGATACTTTGTAATAAAAATACCCAAAAGTATTTATACAAGTATTACTAAAAATTATTTATGAACACACTTATCGAAAGTTCAAAACTAAACCGTCAAAATGAAATAAATTTTACACAATTCAATCTGTTTAACCATCCATAAGGCACAGCAGTGTAATTCTTGTGGTATACGGGTTGAAATTTGCTGATATACATTACTATAATATAGCAATGCAAGTAAAAATTGGGTGTTTATGGAAAGAATTGTAATTTTCATGTATTTTTTACGTAAATGAAAAAAAAACAGACAATGAAGTAGTTGAGGAGTTTAATATCTCTATCAACCACCATTCATCATGAGTGCAGGTAAATGGGAGCTGGTGTTGGTGACAACTGGAGTGAGCAGTGTTTAACTGAATGAGGATAGCAGAAGACAAACAGCTGCTAGCTTGGTTTCTTGGCATTAGAAATAGTCCCTTTATGAAAAAATAAGCAAAACAAGATACAGATCTGATAACAATTTGAAAAGCAATAATTCTTTCAGACCACTCATGCTTCTTCACTCCACTCCACTTCTTTGACCATCAACCCCTTCAAAAGATTCTTGATTTTTTTTTATTGACCCTCAATCTCTATTTTACTATTATGTAATTATAATAGGACAAGCAAAAAGACACTTATATGAGTTTTTAAATTGTTTATTTTATAGTTAGTGTTTATTGTATGTATAATAGAGTATGTATTATTATATTGACTTAACGTCAAAGGGATATGTTTTTGACGTCATTATTAACTTCTTTGATAGGAGGGATAAATAAGATAAAAATTTAATTTAGATAACAAAATAACAATACTATCTTTCTTATACATATGAAAATAAGACTTATTAACTTACTACTTAGTTAAAATAAGACATAACTTACTTTATTAATGTTGTAAATGTGAACTTGTGACTCTTGACAAGATTAATGTTTGGTTCAAAGCCTTAATTGCCATGTAATTTTATATTCACATTTAATTGCGTTGCTATTCAGGATGGATGTGATCCAAGTTAACCGAATTTAATGTTACCCATATAATGTCTTATATTTTTCTATCGACCCCTGAGCCTGAATTGATCCCTAATGTTATATCGACCCTTGGGGGTAGATATCGACACTTTGGCGACCACTGCTCTAAATTCTGTAAAATTCATTGCCACCTGCAGATATTTTTAAGAAATTTTTATTGCTTATGACTTGTCTTTAGCAGTTTGTGATACTCAGCAAAATGTTTGATTTTATCACATTAAAGAGGAGCAATCTAGGTTATTGAATTAGTCCATATGATAGCTTAAAATTTCCAATGACAACCTTTTAGAAGACCAATTAGCATTAGAACCAAGTCCTAACCTTCATCCTTGTCTAGTTAATTCAGTGCAAAATTTTCTAAATGTTATTCCTAATTAAACTTAAATGCCAAAGCTACCATTAAAGTTTTAATCTTATTGAAGTTGAGACAAAAACAGGCTGGCAAAGAGCCAGTTACTTAAAACTGTCAAGTGAACCATGAACCATTTGAAGACATTTTGGGTTATAATGCACAGCTACCACAAGGTAAAACAAATAGAATAAAATAGTCTAGCAACCTATATCCGATGATATACATATATACAATTAAAAACAGATTTAATGAATAGTAGCATTTAATTACTTGACTTTTCCTGGAGCCCACACTGAAACGTCTTATTGAGTTTCCATTTTTATAATCTTGAAAATGAGCCTAAGAGAGAAACAAGTAATCTTTGAATCACAACTTAAGAAATAAATGAATATCTCTCAAAATGCTATTCATTCACTTACCACAGAATTGCCATTTTCAAACTTTGTTCTCTTTGGAAGTGGTTCATCTAAACTGGGTTTCTCCATGGTGTGCGAATATTATTGAGACAGTTTGATAGATGTTAACAAAAATGCATGATTTGACAAAATAAATAATTTAAGGATACATTTAAAAATTAAGGCATTAAATGCTTCGTAAAAACGACCAATACTTTGTTGCCGAAAAACTCTTCATTGTTTCTAGGTTAATATCGGTGGAGAATCTCCGGCATTACTGTTATCAATTCGTTTGTTTATGTACTTTTCAACGCCTCACTTGTTACATTATCGTACATCTTACGCCCATTGAAAGATCTTCGATTCAGTCTAGAAAAAAAAACATGAAACCATGTGTTGAACAACAATTTTTGACCGAAGAAATATTTTCAATTTCTCAATGACCAAATAATTTGTTGTCCATGTTGAACTAACTGGATCAAAGTGACCTTGTTTTAAATGAACCTTGATTTGAACACATGGCAGATACCGAAACCGGAAACTGAAGGCCACGCATACCTAATAAACAGACACTCAAAATATTAAGATGAGTAAACCACAGGGTAAATTGGTAAGCATACAGAGGGATCACTGCCATAGGAAGCAATGGTCTAATAAATAACATGGGAAATTGCTTAGATCGTGGCGCCCTCGGTGGAAGTCCAGCACCCCGTCCATGGTAATCGATTTATCTTCGTTTCCATAACAACCGTACTAGTTAATTTGTTTATTCACTGTTTTGGTGTTTATTTATTTCGTATGTACATTTTAAGTTTATGCTACAGTGCTGGGGTCGTTTATTCAAACAATGTCAATATATTTGTTTGTTTTAATTCTGAAATAGATGGGGTCAGGACTGCTGTAGCACAAGCTTCAAATATACGATAAAGTAGAAAGATTTTTGATTTAAGTACATCCCTATCCGTTAGCTGTTTATTTACTTTGGCTGTCATTATCTACGATTTAAAAGGCGATTTCTATTTTTGCTTTGTATTTCTTATTTAAAGTTAGTATTCTTTATATATTTTTAACATAAATGTTTTAAATTATCAAATCTTAAATGTCTTCTGAAATTAAAAAGAACCTCAATTTATGAAAGCCATTTGTGAATTATAAAATTTTTGTAATGTGCGAACTTATTTCTTCAATTTTAGTTTACTTTTTTTAGGTGAATGACTTTTTAAAAATACGAAAATATACCAAACAAGCCTTTTCGATATATTATTTAGAAGATTGTTGATCTTTATAGTCTGAAAAATTATTTGAAAATAAAATGGAATTTTCTTTATTCACACATAATCAGGTATTTAGTCTGTGATCAGGTATATCATCCATTTTTGAACAAATTATACCATTTGAAAAAGGAACAGAAATGAAGTATTCTGTTAGAGCACACACAGAATTAGTTTAATTTAATTTATTTCGTTAAGATCGTTTGCACATACTTTTATGATTAGGCTCAGCGAATGAGCTTGAATCAGAACATCAGTACTTCTTCCGTTTGCACAAAGCGAATGCGCTTGAACCGAAACGCGAGTTCAGCTTCATATCTCAACGATATTTTTCCTTGTTCGGGTTCCTGCAATTGGTTGTTAAAAAAAGAACAGCGTTGATTTTGCAACGGGGGTAAAATTTCATTCGCTCTCGCCTCCTAGAATAATGTTCACGTCACTCGCCTTGGATGCAGCTAAAAGGACTTCTGTTTTGACATTTATGCACGGCACGTGCATGCCTTTTAAGTAATTTTATTAAATTCGTTGTTATGTTGACTTAGCTTACTTTTCTCCCACCCGTCAACATATTCATATCCGGAACTAATCAGAATGTTGAATATCGTTCGCAGTTGAGTATAAAGAAGAAAAAGTAATAAATTACTCTTTTCCGCTGCTAGACGCCACAGTTCCTCCACGCGCAGGCGATTTCCTTCTCTTATGTAATCACTAGAACTCTAATAAGGGCAATACGCAATCAGTAGTGCAATGAAATTGCCTGCTCATTTTTTCTAGTCTCCAGATAACTTGTAAATATATTAATGTTTTAATGTCAATAAATTCTTTTATTCGAACCTTGAGAAACCGCTGAGTTGCTCAATACAACACAGGCCACTGGGAAGGGTAGTACGGAACATAAACTCCAGCTTGCAAATATCTGGCACTTCGACGTAGGAAGAGAGAGAACACGACACGTTAAGACATCAATGCATCCTGTCAATTTAGTCTGGCAGTTTTTCCACTGAAATTCGACAGATAATCGCATCTATAGTTGGCCACCAAATCTACACTAGTTACTCCATTTTCACACGGCTCAAGCATATGGCACCCTCGAACACAGTGTTCCCTGCATCATATAACAAATTATACAGTGTCCTAAAAGTTCCCGTACTGACGATTCATGAATTTATTATACAAAAACAGCAAACTTTAAAACAATTATTTTTATACTAATGGTGAAAAGCACTTTTAACGTAACATAGGGAAAAAATCTGAACTCACATTTATAATAAATGTTCAAAATGTCCACCCCTTTCTTGGAGGAAAAGCTGAAGTCGTTTGCGCATATTTTTAGAAACGCTTTTCAAGATGCTGGGAGTGACTTGTATCCTTTGAGTAATGGCAATTTTCAGACCATCTAATGTTTGGGGATTATCTTTATAAACTTTGTTTTTTAAATATCCCCACAAAAAAAGTCAGGGATGCTCAGATCAGGGGAATGAGGTGGCCAAATATTTCTTGAGATGAGTCGATCGACAAAAAATCTTGAAGCATGCCCATGATTTCATAACTTGTATGGCAGGTTGCACCGTCTTGTTGGAACCAAGAATCTCGTTCATAAAACAGAGGCCCAACAATCCTTTTGCGTGATACGGCGCACCAAACGCCAATTTTTTTAGAATGTAAAGGTTTTTGCATAAATGAAATGGGGCCTCTCATTGTCCGGTGATTTCACTCCTGTAACATTTTTACACGATAAGCACGAAAATACAAAGCTCTTAAAGCCTTATGCGTCGATCCACGTGATGTGCCCATGTGCTGCGACAAACGCCTCACGGATTGATGAGGAGATTCAAATATCCTACGTTGAGTTTTTTGATGTCTGGTGTAACGACTTTCGGTCTTCCACCGAACCTGTCTCACGAAATCGCCGAACGAGTTGATGTAGCGTATCTTTATTCGGTATTGCATCATTTGGATATTTATGTCACCAAAATTCTTTACATCTTTCATATGATTTACATTCAAAATAAGCCTCAAGCAGCGCAATTCTCTGAATGCGTGATAAACTCATTTTGCAATGAAGAACAAAATGATATGGAACTTTATTATCGCACAACTTGAGCGAGAAGAAAACTAAACGATAAAAATGAAAGAATCCATAAAATTATAAGCAGACGATAAAATTCAATAATTAATACACGGGCAAATGATTTTTTAAAGTTGGAGTACGGGAACTTTTAGGACATTCTGTACAATAACATCACAAAAGGGAAAAGTTTATTAGATCTTGTCATAAACATAAAAATACAAATGTATATAAATTAAATGTGCGATAAAAAATTTAATTTTTTAAAAATTCTTATCTTCGAATTTGTAATGCATTTAATATTCTCACTTTACGTTTGACCATCATAAAACCAAATGCTGGGACAAAATACATCTGTGCAGCCATTTTATGTTCTTGATGGCTTGAGAAAAATGAAATTTAAGTTCTTAGAAGAAAAAAATTCAGGTTCTTATTAAAGTTTCTAACTACAAATACTCCATGAAAATATGTATAAACCATCACAAATTTGCATGTAAATCTTTATAATTGTACTTATAGAATAGGTTATAATTCAGAAAAAGATCAATTTTAATTACAAAAACAGTATGTAAATAAAATCACCAACGAACAGCATGAAATAAATATATTAAGCAGAGCACAGTTGTACCGAATTCTGAATACCACATTTTTTGTAAGTTCAATTATGATCAATTTTAAGTAAATAAAACAAATTAACACTTTGAAAGATTGTTAACAAAAATCAGTAATCTTGGGCGAATGTCTTAACTAAAAATAGAACGATTTCGTTTTTATAGAACGAAGTTCTTGTTTTCGAAGAAAAACACCGATTCATCACTCAATTTAACTAACAAACTTTCCTAAAATTTGTGTTGTATTTTCACTCTATCGAATCAAGTACGCAAGTTTTGGAACAATAGAAGCAAAGTCACTCCATAGACGTGATATATAAGTAGACTAAGAATCTTATTGAGAAGAGCTTCAAAAAGTGGGAGCAAGATGTCGCTGTAGTCACGTGACTGCTACGCGAAAATTCAACTTGGTTGATTGATTTGATTTTTTATCGCTTCTCTCTTGGCGACATAACATTTACATATAAAATGTTAGCGATGCGAATGTGTATACTAATACTGAACAGTTCTTGAATTTGAGCTACTTTTTAACATTGTTAGGCGATGCGAATGTGCATACTACTGAATATTTATTGAATTTGTGCGACTTTTTAATGTGTTTAGCAATTTGAGTTGTTATATAATTAGCTTAAGTTCGCATTGGGATCAAGTTTAACTAGCACGTATACAACAAAAATCCGCACATGTAAGATAATACGTTGTAGTGGATAGATTGATTACAGGCCCGGAATTTAGATACGGTCCTCTGGGCAGGTTTAACCGGCCCTCAAGCCGAATAAGCCCCATCGGATATGTTTACCCGGCTCGCAGACCAGATATGGCCCTCCAAATTTTTATCAGGACCGCAGTTCAGATACGGTCTCCGGACAGGTTCATCCGAGCCAGTCCATATACAGTTCACCAAATATATTTATTAGGACAGAAGACCAGATACTGAACGTGTTTAACTTGCCCGCTGTCCAGATAAGGCCCTCAGGACAGTTTTATCTAGCCCGCAATCCAGATACAATCCTCCAAATATTTTTTATCAGGCCCGGTCCTCCAAATCGGCTTAACCAGCCTGCAGTCCAGATACAATCCTCCGCAGTTTACTAGATCCGTACTCGAGATCGGTCCTGTAATGCTGGTTTGATTTATCGCTGGACTGTTTACCTTTTGCAATTGTATATTAAGAGAAAATGTCAAAAGGGTTAGGGGATGCTCACAAGTAAATGCCAATGGTTAAAATTTTGTGTAAGATGGTTATCCGAAACCTGACTTTTAATTCAATATATTATATATTTTTCTTTAACAACTGTATTAAGCATTGTGAAAATTATCTTAAAGATAGATAATAGAAAATAATTCAAACTTCCTTTTTTAAACTTAATGAGGTTAACACGAGTTGGAATAAATGGAAAAATAATAACACACAAAAAATAAATGCACAAGTTAATAAATGACTGCCTCAATAAATATTTTACTGTTGCATAAAATAAAAATAGTGAAAACAGATAAGGTTGCGTACTCAAATCACGTCTGGGTCACCACTGAAAGATTTCATTTATATTATGGATACATAATTGCTTTTGTTTTTGTAAACGCAAATTTATTTTAGGACAATTACACATAGGAGTATTATTACCGTGAAAAGTTATACATATAATGTTTACAAGATGGAAAGTAACTTTTTAAACCATGTACTTAAAGTTAGCTATTTTACCCAATTTTAGATTTTTGGTTCAAAAACTAAATAAGTTATACCTGTGTATCTATATATGGATTTTAAATTTATCAGTGATCAAGTAAATGACTCTTGACAAATTTTATAATTTTAAGTGTGTGCCAAAGTTCTGTGCTCGATTTTTAATATTAAATTTGTATTATTGCGTGTGAAATCAATATTTTATAGATACAAAAGATATATAAGAAACATTAAATTATAAAATTCATTGTCATATTCATCACATTTTAAGTCAACTGAATAAAACTCATAGAAACATGTAGCCATTTACTAGCCATCTTCTGTCTTCATCTTTGGGAAAACTAGTGAATGGAACAAAAAAATAACTTTAATACATAACTGAATAAATGAATTTTTAGTAGGTATACATATTTACAAGTTCTTATTTGAAGTAAATATGAATTGTTTTATTTATAGTTCTAAAAATCATAAATACAAAATTATTTTTATGGTTTTAAGGAACGGAACATTAAAAATTTAAGTTATCATAGATTTAACGCTTTTAAAAAGTTTTTTTAACTTAAAATATCGTGGAAGATAAATGTTTCGCTCAATTGAGTAGCATGTTTTGTGCACATAAATTTTCACATATATACTTAATTCGTTAAAATACTCCATTCAGAGAGAAAAAAAAATCAAAGTGTCCCCCTTTTCAGGTAGAAAACCAGAGTGAAGGATTTCATTTCGCTGTGGAATGTGTTTTTATCACCACCACGCTCTTTTATCGAGTCAAAGAATGATATAACATTGAAATGCTCACAAATATTGTTAAACAACCTAATTCAGTATGATTAATCTCAAGATTAAAAAATATAAGGAAGAAAGATAAAACTGACTTAAAAGTGGAAAATAATTACATTTTAATGTTAGTTTTATTTAAATGCGAAGGAAAAATCAGGATGTCAAGCAGATGTTTTTAGAAAAGGAACTTTCCAGCTGCGTAGATTGTTTGGAATTAATACAGAAGAAATTTCATTTCATTCTCTAATTGTTTGCTTTTCTAATTTGCTATATTGCATGCTTTAGAGCTGAAATCCAATGACTAATGCAAGAATTGGCCAAAAGAGCAATTTTAATTAACACTAAGCACAAGACAAAACAATTACAAGAATAAACAAACATAAAAAGTAACATCTCGGGGGAACAAAACTTCAGCGCGTCAGTTCTACGCTCGCCTTGGGAAAACAACTAGAGAAAAAGGGTTCATTCTCTTTCGCGGAGAGTGTGTCACGTGGTCCGCCATCGCCAATCAAGGCGCATATCGCTGAGACACACGTTAAGGGGCTGATGCGCTACAATGCTTCATTAACAATAATAAAAATACGTCAAAACAGGTAGGCAGTATTTCAATTTACGTTCAAGTACTGTTTTTGTTTTTCACATATGAGAACGACAATTTGTTTTCCGCCTTTCCAATGGAAAGTTATAGGTCCAAGGAAAATTATTTGAAAGAAAAGCTCTTTTGTCAAATGCAATCTTATAATGAAAGATTTTACACATACTTTAAAACATGAAAAGATTCCCTAAAGCGCATAATGTGGTTCACATTTATAATATGGTTTATGAAATGCTTTAATCTTATTTTTAACAAATCGATTTTATTTAATACATAATTCTTAAAAGTTTCAAACGTTATCTTTTATTTTAATTATTTTTATGTAATTACACAGATGGGTTGATACAAAACAATTTTATTCAGCAAGAAATAACAATTTAAATGATGTACTTATTTACTTTGTTACTTTAAATTCCTGTTATACAATAAAAATGTTATGAATTGATAAGATACGAAAGAATACAGTACTCCTACTTGGCGCCAAAAAAAATCATAGCCAAGACAGAACGATTTCGCACAAGTTTTTAAACTTCGATTTATTATTTTTAAAATTTTAAGGCCATATAGATGTACAATTTATAATACAAACACTCTCAAACACCAGTTATTTTATTTTAAACATTATTTTAGATATATATATTGATTACAAAAATATGAAATCTTTTTTATTAGAACGGGAAAATGACAGGAGTTTGCATTTATTAATTCCAAAGTTAGAATATCTATTTTTATCATACTAGCAAATAATGAAAAACAAAAACAAATGTAAAATATATACTTAAATTGCTCACCTGTGAAATGTAATGTTTTCACCTTTGATAAATTTGGAATTGCATCCATATACACACACAGCACGATAGAACCATGTTAAATTTCACTTTCAGTGCTATGAAAGAAGGAATTCGCGAACAATATGCGAGTTGGAGAGAAGTCTAAGTGTCACGTGACTACTGTTTTTGGTCATATGATCCTTGTTGACTTATGGAATTTATGAGCAAATAAATTCGACCACTTCATATGAAAACAAGCATTTTATTGCACACATGGCCAACAAGAAAAGAAAAGTAAAGATCACAGAATATATAGTTTCTTCGATTACGTCATAAAATTAACATATCTGAAATCGTTTCAGTTCAAAAAATAGTTTTCCGTTTTAAAAATAGTTTAGTTATAATAATTCAGAACGAAAAATACTACCAACAAACGGCCCCATCGTTCTGATGGAATTCTAAGCATTACAAAAAACGTGATGCAATGCATCCTTAAATTTATTTAGTAACAAAGGTTTGGTGAGGAAGTCAGCCAAGTTATTTCTCGAGGAAACAAATTCTAAATCAAATAAATTGTCATTAATTAATTGACGTATGAATTGATATTTAACGTCTATATGTCTTTTGATATTTTCAGGATTATTCCTCGTGAAATATATGGCTGCTTCATTATCACAGTATTGCTTGGGTTTTACAATTCCCAATATATCAAGTTCATTTAAAATCCTGGAGTACCAAACTAGTTCCTTCACACTCTCTGTCAAGGCTACAAACTCCGATTCCATGCTGCTAAGTGCAATGCACTTTTGCTTTGTCGATTTCCAGGAAAAAGGAACATTTCCAAATAATACGATATTACCGCTGCTGGAATGTCTATATGTGAGGCTACTACCCAATTAGCATCTGAAACCCCTAATTCCTTTCCACTTAAATTGGACAGATTTATTCTATAATTTTAAGTAGAAAACACATAGTTCATGAGATCAACAACATAGCACCAATGTTTATAAGTATACCCATTACAGTATTGTGATAAAATATTTACAGCAAAAGCAATATCGCATCTTGTGCGAGTTGAAAGAAATAATAAAGATCCAATCATCGAACGATATGGAAATGTTTTCATTATTTCTGTTTCAACAATTTCTTCCTTAATTTTTTCAGGTAACTTGCATCCAAGTTGAAGCGGTAAAGTAACAAAACTTTTTGGTAAATCTCTAAATTTTAACATCAATTTTTCTACATAAGTTTTTTTTTGTTGAACCTAGTTCAGTTATATCCAGTTTAGTTTTAATTAAATTTACAACTTCATGTACATAAGTCTTAGATTTTGAAAACAGCACCATATTGTCAACATACACAATCAAAACTGCATCATTTAATTTATACAAACAATTACACCAGTCTACTTTAATAAATCCTAACTCTTTTAAAGTGATATCTAATGTGTTAAACTCCCTTGCACTTTGGTGTAAGCCATAAATCGATTTATTCAAGAAACACACTTTGTGTTCTGAACCTTTTACCTCGTAACCACTGGGTTGTTTCATATATACGGGATCTTTCAAAGTTCCATAGAGATAGGCAGATTTGATATCTATCTGACAGTGGTACCAACTTAACTTACAAACCAGCAAAATAAACAATAGTTTCACAATATTGAAATTAATAACAGGAGAGAACACTTCAGTATAATCAACGCCAGGTTTCTGACGAAATCCTAGGCAGACCAGTCGTGCCTTATATTTTAGAAACATTTGATTCTTTTTTATATTATAAACCCCACTTTGACCCTAAAACATTTTTATTTTGTGGGGGATCAACTTCCAAACGTGTCTTTCTTCCATCATTTTAAGCTCATCAGACATTGCACTATTCCAAAGGCTTTTGTCTGGAGAATTTTGACTTTCAGCATAGTTTGTGGGAATTTCAACATTATAACACTCATACTGAAATGCATCTATTTGTTAATCTAAGTAATCTAAATTGCTAGAATGACACGTGAAGTTAGTATTACCACTAGTATTATCCACAATATTAGGATGAATAGATTCAGGTTTGAAACAAAATCTATCGGGTTCAAAAATAAATTTGTTCACTTTACAATAATTTTCAACATCATTTAAAGAACGTAATCTCTGATTAGTTATCGGAGTGAAATAATAAACATCAACCCTGTTAGATTTATTTCTAGGTTTCTCAACCCTTATCCATTCCGTAATATCCAGGTGGGTTAAATCGTTTTCATCTTTTGGTTCATTTTCAACTTTTATCTCTTGTTTGATTTGAACACTCGAGATTTTACTGAAATCTATATTAGAATCTTCAATTGGAGATATTAACTCAGGGTTTGAATTTAAAGATACGTATTCATGACTTATTTTTACCGAACAAAGTTTCCACTCCTTTTTTCGTTTCATCTACCCGGACATGGATAGATTCAATTATCCGACGTAGCTTAGGAACGTATACTCTATAACCTTTAGTTTTCAATCCGTAACCAACTAGTATTCCAGGTTCAGCTCGAGGCTGCAATTTATTTCTTTTGAATTTGGGGATGTGGAGAAAAGCCAAAGAACCAAAAATCTTGAAGTGTCTTACGGATGGTTTAAAGCTAGTCCAAATTTGGTTTGGAGTGAGACCTTCGGTTAATTTATGTTCACACCGATTTTTAGTGTGTACAAACATCAAAAGGGCTTCGGCCCAAAACGCAGGTTTAAGACCACTTTCTTGTAACATCGCCCGTACTGCATCCATAGCAGTTCGATTAAATTTTTCTGCAATACCGTTCTGTTCGCTGGAGCTTACAGTTCTTTCATGTTTAATACCCAAGTTACTTAAGTATTCTTCAAATTCCCCGTGACAAAATTCAAGGCCATTGTCAATACGGACACATTTTAGTTTAACATTTAATTCCCGTTCAGATTTGGCTAAGTATTTTTTGAAACAATCAAAAGCTTCAGTTTTACTTCTTAACACGTACACTTCAACTTTACGGGAAAAATCGTCTATAATTGAAAGAAAATACCGGTTGTCGCCGAGACTATTTACTGGAGAAGTTCCCCAAAGATCCATATGCACTCGTTCTAAAACCCTTTTAGTTGTATGTTTATATACAGTCTCTTTTAAAAGAATGTCTAGTCGATTTAGCGATCTTACAAATGCTACAATTTTTATTTACATTTTTACTATTAAGATTTTCAATTCCCTTAACAGAGTTATTTTTAGACATTTGTTCAATTAAAGGCATATTCACATGACAAAATCTACGGTGGGCAATTTCTAAGTTTAAGCTAGCTAAAAAAAACAGAATTTTCAGTATTCGTGGGATAACCTTTTATAACATACATTTTACTAACTCGGGGTGCAGCAAATAAATAATCGTAATTAGAATCATAAATAACCATTTTGTCGTTACCCCAATCAATATGATTACCACCCAAATCTAAATTCGCCCCACCTAGTAAGTTACGCCTCATATTAGGGGCATATAAAACATCTTTTAAAGTTACATTCAATTTACCTTTGACATCCAAGATGGTAAACTTGATATCACCAACACCTAATACTTCGGACGAAAAGTTCTTGTCACTCGTCAGTACTTTTTGGGAAGGCATTTCTTTAAAAGTAAAGAACCAACTACGCTCTGTGCAGAAATGTGATGTGCTTGCCGAGTCTATCAAAAAATCCGAAACTGGGTATTCATAGTCCAACGAAGACGCTGAAAGTGCGACGTCTGGTTTACTTGACCACTTTGGTTGTGGAATGTTTTTTTTTCCTAGATTAAGTTTCTTGAAACATTTGGCATCCGTGACCAGACTTCCTACAAAAAAATCACAAAAAGGTCGCGGCCCCATTCGAAGATTATTCTGTGAAGACTTGAAACGATTAGACTCAGGGTCCAGTACATTTCCACTGCGTTCTGCATTCATTACCGCCTTTTTCTGCCTTAATTGAGGTGTTATTTTTGCCTTTGTGGAATAGGCATTATCAATAACAGTAAAGTCTCCTTTATCCTTCTTTTTTAATTCTATGCGGCTTGACTCCGTCACTAGCTGTTTCGTAACTTTGACTATTTGGAAATCTTTGTCGTCCAGTCTGTATAGGATTTGAACGATGTTGTCATACTCATCTGGTAGTCTCCGGATAAGCTCGAAGCAAACAAGGAGGTCGGGAATTTCGAATCCGGCATCTTTAACTTGTCGTTGATATGCTTGAATTCTCTGGCAATAAATTCCAATAGTCTCGTTGTCTGGCTCGAAGCGAACGGATAAGAACTCATCAATCAACCCAGCTAGGCGGGCACGTGAAGAAGGTTCGAAGTTGGTCTTCAGAATTGTCCAAGCTTCTTGGCCGTCTTCCGTTCTCGAAACGAGCGCTTGATACTTTCGCTCAATCCCCTGAAAAATAGTTGTATATGCACGTTGTTTACGCCACCGAAAGTCCCTCTTATCTTGTTCAGGTGCATCTGTTGGATAGGGTACGGCAGTTCCTTCTACAAACTCCCAGCAATTTCTGTCAATAAGTAGAACTTTCATGTCCATACTCCACTCACGGTAGTTATAGTCCGACAACTTCGGGAAAGAAAATAAATCTGCTGGTTGTGCTATATTTTAACTTTCTATTTCTAGAGTTTAGTTTTTAATATTAAGGTAGGGAAGAGCATAAAATAGGCCCATAACCTTGTTGACTTATGGAATTTATGAGCAAATAAATTCGATCACTTCATATGAAAACAAGCATTTTATTGCACACATACATGGTCAACAAGAAGAAAAGAAAAGTAAAGATCACAGAATATATAGTTTCTTCGATTACGTCATAAAATTAACAGATCTGAAATCGTTTCAGTTCAAAAAATAGTTTTCCGTTTTAAAAATAGTTTAGTTATAGTAATTCAGAACGAAAAATACTACCAACAGATCATGTGGATATAAAAGGGTTGCCTAGCTGACTCTACTTTTATTAGTGTGTCAAATGGGAGCGAAAATGCTGTCGGATTGATACTCTACCTGATTATTATCTTTGTTTTGATATATTTGGTAAGTTAAGTTGCGAATGGCAACAGTCTAGTTTTTGTTTTATGTACGCAGAAAAATGGCTTTTGAGTTTTTTTCGTTTTTTTAGAGAGAATTAATAAAGTATCATTTACGCCATAAATACTTCTGAGTATTATTTTGTGATTTAAAGCAAAGAGTACGTATTAGAACTGTAAATAAACTGCTTGTGTAATTGTGTTATAAGGTGTTTTTATATGGAACAATTGACTACACCAAATATAATCTGAATACTTCTGATTCCGAAATACAAAACGGAACATCTGGCGTCCGCGACAGACTGCTGATTATTGAGTGAGTTTTGTTTTGTTTATCCTACTTTCTGAATTGATATGGAAACAGCAAAGAAAAATAGAACTCAGCAGAAGAAACTGTTTAATAAAGCATGTAATGAGTTTGATGCTGAAGAAGCAAACTTAGAAATTTCTGATAAAATAATTAAACTGAAAGTTATTGAGGAAAAAGCTACGCTAATGTTGAATGCTGAAGAAAATGTTAAGCAGTTTCTTTTTTCTGAAAACGTTGAAGATGATGTAATAGAGAAAGAGATCGAAGAATCTGAAAGTTATATAGATCGTTGGCGGTTGTTACAGTTTAAGTGGAAACAACTTTCGCTTTCAGAAAGAGAAGACGTTTTTTCGAATTGTAGTGTTTCTCAGCAAAATACATTATTACGTTACCCTAAAATACAGTTACCTACATTTAATGGAGATTTAAGAAACTGGGTTAGATTTTGGGGTCAATTTGAGAAAGTCGATAAAGACCATAATTTAGATCCGCATACCTATCCCAATGTATGGAGAAGGGAAGTGTTGCCGAAGAACTAATTAAAAGTTTTCCACCCGGGGGAAACAGTTATGAGAAAGCTATAGAACAATTAAAATTACGTTTTGGCAGGGAAGAACTACTTATACAGGTGTATGTTAGGGATCTTCTATCATTAGTTCTCCAAAAGCAGAATATGCCGAGGAAATCTTTGAGAAATCTTTATGATTTGTTAGAAACAAAGCTCCGTGCGCTTGAGATATTAGGAGTAACTAGGGATAAATATGCGTCGATGCTTTTCCCACTTGTTGAGTCTGCTCTACCTGAGGAAACGCTTCTAGCGTGGGAACGATATAGATCTACAAGTCGTAGATTACATGATGAGGAAGATCAAAATGCAACTAAAATTACTACAAAGACTGATTTCGATTCAATTCTTGATTTTCTTCAAGGTGAAGTACAGGCAGAGGAACGTATAATTCTAGCCTCACAAAACTTTGGAGTTGAAACCAAGTATAATTTTAAATTGTTCAAGAAGAATGCTGGAAATAATAAACACAAATATGGGGACCCTCGTCAAATAGCTAGTGCGGCTGATCTTTTAATCTCTTCGAAGGAATAGAGGTAGTGCATATTTTGCCACAATTTACATAATTCCACTGACTGTTTGAAGGTACGAAAAATAACGATGAAAGATGGAGGGAATCTCGTTGTGAAATCAGGGTGCTGTTTTCTGTGCTTAAAACCAGGTCATCAAGTTCGTAAATGTTATTCAAAGGTAACTTGTTTGGGTTGTGGAAAAAGACATCATATTTTACTCTGTCATAACATAAAGCAGCAAGCATTCTCACCTACCGGAAAAGAAACTGCAGAGTTAGATAATGTTCCGAATGAGGATCAAGCACTTGCGAATGTGTCCCAAAGCCCTAGTGTTATGTTACTAACGTTAACGGTTTTAATTAGAGGTGATGGGAGAAAACTGAAAGCAAGAGCCATCATAGACTCTGCTTCACAGCCCTCTTACATTTAAAAAAAATACTGCTAAAGAAATGAAATATAAAAGGGAAAGCTGGGAATATCTTCAACATTCTCTGTTCGGTGGAGAAAATACGGAGTGTGCAAGCATGATGTGTTTACTTTATATTTGACAAGTTGTGATGGGTCCTATAACTGTCATTTCAAAGTATTGAGTCAACCTGTTATCTGTGAAAGCATTCCACCGACAATGCTTGCGATTCATTTAAAACAGCTTACGGACTATAGTATTCATGTGAGCGATGATTATAAAGGTCCTATTGAAATTTTAATAGGAGCCGATGTAGCTGGAAAAATCATTACCGGTGGTTACAAATCCTTACCTTGTGGTTTAACAGCAACGGAAACACGTTTAGGGTGAACTATTATGGGACGTATACCACAGATTTCTTCAGAGGAAAATGAAATCTCAGTAGCTAATTCTATGCTTTCTACTACTAGAACAATAACAAAATTGTGGACTCTTGACACTCTCGGCATTACCAATCCATCTGAGAAGAAAACTAAAGAAGACCTTAAGGAATCCGCCAGAGAGCATTTTATTAACACAGTTCAGTTCGACAAAGACAATCGTTTTGTGGTACATTTACCCTGGCTTGCCGATCACCCTCAACTGCCTGATAATTTTAACTTGGCTTTAAAGAGACTGGACGGTACTGCACGAAAGTTAAATGAAAATTTGTATGGTGATTATAATCAAATATTTGAAGAATGGATAAGAGAAGGAATAATTGAAAAAGTTCATAAGCATGAGATTCAATTACCGTCTCATTATTTACCACACAGACATGTCGTGAAAGAAAATAGCACAACCAGAATCAGACCTGTGTATGATGCTTCAGCGAAGCTGAGAGGTTCCCCAAGCTTGAATGACTGCCTGGAGAAAGGAATAAACAATCGTCGAGTTAATTCCTACTGTATTAACACGTTTTCAGATGAACAAGTTTGTAGTTACGGCAGACATCCGTAAAGCATTTTTACAAATTCGCCTACAAGAAAACGACAAAGATTATTTAAGATTCCTTTGGTATAACGAAAACAATGAACTGAAATACTTTAGACACTGTCGTGTCGTCTTTGGAATTTCTAGTAGTTCCTTCTTACTTAATTCTGTGATTCAATATCATCTAGAAACGATTTTGGAGGAAGCACAACTTGGGAACTCAAAATATCCTGTAGATATGATTCAGAAATTTAAAAACAGTTTTTATGTCGACAATTGTTTAACTAGTGTAAAAACTGAGACAGAATTGCATGAGTTCATTCAAGTAGCTACAGAAATTATGTCAGAAAGGAAGTTTGACCTTAGAGAGTGGGAGCACGATTGTTCCCATTCCTCAACAGAAGAGGTTTCTTGTGTAAAAAATAAAATTGTCCCGGTATTAGGCCTGCAATGGTTTTTACGCTCAGATAATGGACCTGTTACTAAAAGGAAAATATTGTCGGAAGTCCACAAAATTTTTGACCCTGTTGGGTATATACTTGTCCAGTGACCTTATATCCGAAACTAATGTTACAAGAACTGTGGAAAATGAAAACAACTTGGGATGCGGAGTTACCACCAGCAATTTGTAAAAAATTCGAGAAAACAGTTGAATCTACTTAAGGATATTGCTGTCCCTAGATGTTTAATAAAAGACCCTGATGATACCTGCAGTTTAAGTTTACACGTTTTTTGTGACGCGAGCAAAATAGCTTATGCTACCTGCATATATTTAAGGAATGAAAGTAAAAACTTAGCTTCATGTCAACTAGTTCAAGCACGGTACAAGGTAGCTCCGCTGAAGTCTATTACAATTCCTCGGTTAGAGTTGTTAGCGTGCACTATTGGTACCCGACTGTTACAAAGAGTTGTAGCAGATTTAAAATTAGGAAATATTCCAACCTTCTTTTGGACTGACTCCAGTAACGCCTTGTATTCGATAAAAGGCAGAGAAAACTGGACACCATTTGTATATAATAGAGTACAAGAAATTAGATTAGTGAGTAAACCGGAAAATTGGTATTATGTACCTGGATCGATCAATCCGGCGGATTTACCCTCCAGAGGTAGTTCCGCTCGAAAATTGTTGGAGACAGAGTGGTGGCAACGTCCTCCTTGGCTCTATTACCCATCTGATGAATGGCCAAGATCTGAATTCTCCGTAAATGAAGAAGTGTTGAAAGAAAAGAGGAAAGAAATAGTATCATCTATGATGAACCTTCAAAATATAGACAATTCCTTCATCTATAAGTTTTCGAGCTATAGCAAAACTATAAGAATTATTGCCTGGCTACTTCGATTCATTAATAATTGTCGTATTCCGAGAAACACTAGAAAATATGGTAGCCTTGATTCCGAAGAAATTTCTGTAGCTGAGTATGGAGTTATCAGAATAATACAGAAAGAAAGTTTCGTAATGAACAAGATGAAAAGAGAGAGAGAGAGAGAGAGTTAAAAACTCTGGGAGTCTTCAAAGATAAAAACGATATCATCCGATTGAAAACAAAACTTTTATATCGACCAGATAGTGAAAATTTTAAAATGCCTGCAATTTTACCATCTAAACATGAAGTTGTAAAGCGTATAGTGATACACACATGTAAAAAAATGCTCATGCTGGGACTCAAATGCTGCTTAACCTTTTAAGAGAGCTATTCTGGATTCTGCATGTAGAAAGGCAGTGAGATCTATCTTATCCAAATGTATTGTCTGTAAGAGACATTCTGCAAAGAAGCTTGATGCTCTCACTGCATCTCTTCCAGAGGACCGTATACGAGAGGCTGCTGTATTTGAGATCTGTGGTGTTGACCTGGCGGGACTACTCTTTCTCAGAGATAATAACAAATCTTGGGTTTGTCTATTCACATGCGCTGTCTATAGGGCAGTACACATTGAATTAGTGGTTTCTTTATCAACGCAATCCTTTTTAATGGCTTTGCGCAGGTTCATAGCCCTTAGAGGACGATGCAGCACTATCTATTGTGACAATGGCTCCAATTTTATGGTTGCTTAAATTTGCTAAGTGCACTGGATTGGAACCTTATTGTGAGTGACACTGCTCTTCATCCTATTAAGTGGAAATTCAACCCACCGACTGCCTTTTGGTGGGGTGGATGGTGGGAGAGACTGATCGGTATTTTTAAAAAGTTATTGAGAGGAGTACATGGGCCGATCTTCTTTAACTTATGAACAGATGACGACGGTGCTATGTGATTGCGAATCCATAATTAATTCACGACCGATGACGCATGTCGCGGATAATGACGCAGAGCTGGTTCCATTGACTCCTTCAATGTTCCTGCAAGATATCAAAATGAGTGGTGTTCCTGACTGTGATAGAATTGATTACCAGAGTCTTAACCAACGTGTTAAGTATCGACAAAATTTACAAAAAGCCTTAAGAAATAGATTTCGATAGGAATGCTTGGGAGCTCTGCTTCAGAGACCAGAAAGGGACGTAAAAGGGCTGCCGAAATAGTAGTTGGTGACATTGTCTTGATTGGAAGCGACTACATGAAACGTATCAGTTGGCCACTTGGGAAAATAATCGAAGTAATCCCAGGGAAAGATGATGTTACAAAGCTTGTAAGACTAAAAACTGCAAGAGGTGAGTTGCTTCAACCGATACAACGCCTCTATCCTTTAGAAATGTCAGCAGCAGAGTCAGTTCTAGTTTAATCACCGCCCCCTCATATCCCGAACTTAATCAGGTGGCGAGTGGTTTGAATTGGCTGCCGATGAAAGTTCAGGTGCGAACACCCGCCCACAGGGGACGCAGCCCTCGCCGTCTTGGCCCGGTTCAACCCGATGTTCAGGACATCAACGACGCCAAATTAGACCGTACATATTTCGAATGCTACAAAGCAAACGAAAAACATACATCGTGTCAATGATGAGAGGAAGAGTGGGACCCTCCCATTTTTGTACCCTCCACGTCATGCGTAGGAACACAGAAGTGAACTGCGGCAACAAGATACGGTCGGTTCCACACATCGGGACGCCTTTCGCCCGAAGGGTTGACCACTAGTACGGTATTCCTACCGAACCCTGATATGACAGGGAGGTACACCATTAGTCGCCTCTTACGACACGCAGGACCCCACACGGGGAAGTCAGTTCTAGTTAGAGAAAAATTGCCAAGTACAAAATTAAGTGAGCAATTGACTGCAATATTGAATCTTCTGAGGAGGTAAGAAAAACTAGAAGTGGCCGTATCATTAAAATGCCTCATAAACTGGACTTGTGAACTGTTTATATAATTTTGTTATTGCAATTGTGACTATAACTAGTTGTAAGTTAAATTTTAAGATAAAAGTTAACTTAAGTGGGAGAATGTCGGATTGATACTCTACCTGATTATTATCTTTGTTTTGATATATTTGGTAAGTTAAGTTGCGAATGGCAACAGTTTAGTTTTATGTACGCAGAGAAATGGCTTTTGAGTTCTTTTTTCGAATTTTTAGAGAGAATTAATAAGTATTATTTACGCCATAAATGCTTCTGAGTGTTATTTTGTGATTTAAAGCAAAGAGTGTATGTATTAGAACTGTAAATAAACTGTTTGTGTAATTGTGTTATAAGGTATTTTTATGGAACAATTGACTACACCAACTATAATCTGAATACTTCTGATTCCGAAATTCAAAACGGAACAAATGCAGCGCCCCAGGCGGGTCATTAGGGTGTGTTCAGGGTAATCATATTTGGCAAGTTATCGTGCTTTGCAACTGTCACCATTTTCATTTCACTAGTTAGCGCTTTCTTAGCAAATGCTTTGGCGCATCTTTTAGCTTTGGCTTCTTTGAGACGTTTTCTCACTAAAGGCATTAGTGAGTCATCTTTTCCCCTTTTTCGAATTGCTGCTGAATAGAATTAACTGTCCTCTATGAAGAAATCTGCTACAAGGGAAGTGGGGACGTCATTTTAACAAAGGGTGGTGCATCATTTATATTCATTTTCATTTTTTTGTACAATTGTGTGTACATGTTTTGAAAATTCAAAATCAATTTTATTTTTGAGATTTCTTTACCATTTGGAAGGGAGATTTTAAGAAACTGCGAAGCTCTCCATTTTTGCAATTGAGGAGTGCACAAAATGCTATCACTCCCCCTGGTTGAGCAAATCACAAAATACGAAACCCCCTTTACTCAGAATAAATTGGCTGATAGAACTTTGGCTTAATTTTGATTGTTAGGTATTCAAAAACTTTCCTGATTGAAACTTGCGATTTGTCTTTCTTAATTTCAAAGACAAATTTACATGAAGGGAAAAGCACTGAAATAAATTTTTTCGCAAGAACCAGTGACAGTAATAGATTTTGTCATGAGTAAGAAAACAGGAATGTTTCGAGCCTTTGTAAGATTTTATCACTGATAAAAAGAGAAATTTTAATCTAGTAGCTACTGTATATACAGTGGCTCCCAAAAGTGTTCGTACACTTACGAATTTCAATGAAATACTGCTCTATCCATTAATAAAAATTAATATTTCAGAATGGGAATTTTTTAATAACATCTATAACTTGTTCTTAACAAAACTACATAAAATATTTTAAAATTATAGTAAAACTTTTTTTGGAAAATAAATAATCAAAAAGTAACAAAAAGTTACCTCATGTGACATCTTAGCGCCTAAGAGTCTAGAATGGCCGGCTGCAGACCCGGAAGTTTCCTGTTAAAAAGTCCATCAATACTGCGCTTGCGCATGTGAGGAGAATGAGAAACAGTTAGCTCACGGACTCCGTCTAGTTGAGACGTCTTCGTAGCAATTCGTAAATTTTAATATGAAAATAAGCATTTTTGTTTCGCGCGTCCATTGTAAACCCATTGTTTTGTCTGTGTTAAAATAAATGTTATTTTTTAATGTCCAACAAAAGTTCGGATTAATTCATCACAGACTAGAGTTTTGGTGTCCTGGAAGTCGGATGGAAGCAAGAAAGCAGGAAATGCAGGTAGGCCCACCCTTGTATTAAATTAAATTTACTAAGGTTCTGGCTTACCGGAATTAGTGAGGCAAAGAGCCTAAATAGTTTTGGTTAAAAAAACAAACAAAAAGAAATGACTACATATCCAATTTTATTTTGTGGTTATTTAAATTTTGTCTTTATGAAAGTTAATAGAAGTTGATGATAAAGTGAATTTGCATGTTCTACTAAGTAGATATTATCAAGTTGATAAAGTCACGGCCAAAAAGTGCCAAATCGAAAGTGAACGAAAATTTAAATTTCGTTTTGATTTTACTGAAATTTTGTGTTTTGTGCATTTAATGATTTGAAAAGAATCAGATAATTTGAATTACATATGGTAATTACGCATTAGTAAAAGACAAATAATATTTAATTGCAACTATATATATTGCATCTTGTGTATTGTATATGCTACGATATAGTTTAAGATTCTGTTATTATATTTGAGAATTGTATGTTTGATATTAAATCTTATCTAGTATTTGAAGCATATTTGGCATTGAATATATTTTGTGAATCATATAGTTATTAGAAAATATTGGTAACTATATTTATGATAACAAAATTGGATTGTTTACTAATAAGTTATTCATCGATCATGGCTTTTCTTTCTCGTGGGAGAAAAGACCTCCTCGAACTCGCAGATGAACTTTGTGAAAAAGTATCGCATAATTGTAAACTGGTTGAGATAAGGAAAATAATCCTAAACAGTGAAAACTATGAAGAAGAGGAAGTTAAAATTTCTTTAACTCGTATTATGGAAGATAGGATAAAGAGAGAGAAAGAAGCAAAAGAAAAAGAAGAAATTGCCAGACGAGAAGAAAAAGAAGAAATTGCCAGACAAGAAGCAAAAGAAGAAATTGCCAGACGAGAAGCAAAAGAAAAAGAAGAAATTGCCAGACAAGAAGCAAAAGAAGAAATTGCCAGACAAGAAGCAAAAGAAGAAATTGCCAGACAAGAAGCAAAAGAAAGGGAAGACCGTAATATTCGAATGGAAGAAATAGCTTTAGAGAAGAAAAAGCTAGAAATGCAAGCTGCAAGTGAGCTAGGACTATCTAATAGAGAACGGATGCCAAATCATAAAATTGAGCTCATCAAAATTACCCCGAAATTTGAGGAAAAGAAAGATGAAATGGGTCTATATTTAATAAATTTTGAAAGAAGAGCTGAGATGGCAGGTGTGCCTAAAGAAGATTGGGTGCCGTATTTATTAGGCGTATTGCCTTCGGAAATTTCGAGCATGATGGCTAGAGAATCGCCTGAAGATGCAAAGAATTACGATTATGTGAAAGATATTATTCTTCAGAGGTATAAAATGAGTTCTGAGAAATTGAAGCAGATGTTTTACCGTCATCAAAAAGTCCCGGATAAAACATGGAGAAGTTACGCTCATGAACTTACAAGCTACTATGATGAATGGGTTTCTGATTTGGAAATCAAAACTTTTAAAGAACTCAGAAACTTGCATATCACTGAGCAGATTAAAAGACGAGTGCCGTCTGAAGTAAAAGAACATTTTCTGGAGGAGTGGATGGACTTAAATTCTCCGTTAGAATTAGCTAAAAAAATAGATCAATTTCAAAGCTTAAAGGAGAGTCTTACACCCAGAAATACTAAAGGTCCCCAGAATAAAACAAGTATCAAGAAAACACACGTTGGTTTTCGTAAGTTTGAGGGAGAAAATAAACCCTGTGGAAAAACAGAAGTAAACAGAGAAGATTATAAAGAGAGAAATTTTGAACAAAGAAAGCAACTTCAATGTTATGAATGCAATTCCTATGATCATCTTAGACCTCAATGTCCTAAGTTGAAGAAAACTGAAATCATAGCTGCTAACGAAATTATGGGAAAGGGAATAATAGATTTGATGTCTCCCTACATTAGTGTCGGAACTGTAAATGGATCTCAGATTTCTATCTTACGAGACACAGGATCCAGCATAGATCTAATTCCTAGGAAGTTTGTTAAGCCACACATGTATACGGGTGAACATGTATGGGTAGCATCTCCTTTAGCGGATAACCCTATTTGCTTGCCTATAGCGGAAGTAAATTTAGTGTGTGAGTTGGGTCATGTTATAACCAAAGCTGCTGTCAAGGATAACTTCCTAGATAAAGAACGCTACTTACTAAGCAACAAGACCGTTGTACTTATAGAAGATATGAAAAAAGACAAAGACTCTGATATTGAAGTAAAAGACTGCAACGCCCAAGTGCCAACGTTCTCCATATTTAAATGAAACATCGAAAAACGACTGCCCTTGTAACAGTAACCGTTTTAGTTCTAGCAGTGTTACTCCTAAAGAGACTGGAATCGTTGAAAATTTGTTACGATCATATGGTTTTATACAATGTTGCGAAAGACAAGCAATATTTTTTTTTCACTACAGTCAATTTTCTGGAAATATTGATAATTTAAAACGTGGTGATGCAGTTGAATTTAAAATTACTCATAATCGTCGTACTGGAAAACCAATTGCTAGTTCTGTTTGTAAAATAATGTGTAAAGAGACAGTTTCTGGATTTGAAACCACTGAAAAAAAGGAAAATACTGAAGGTAAAGTTGCTTATGAAAATAGTGGTGAACGGCCCTATTCTGCTGAAAATGTTGATGGTAGTGTAGAGTTTCATCCTCCTAAAAAGATCACTTTTAGTATTGCTATTGACAAAAATACAAGAAACCTTAGACCTTGTAAAATGCGTTCGGAACAGCTTTTACCTGTGAGATACCGTGGTGTTATCTGTGCTCTTAAAGGAACATTTGGTTTTATTAAAAGGGGTGATGTAAAGGATATGTTTTTCCACTCTAGTGAATGCAAAGTGTTCAAAAATCTTAATCTTGGCGATGATGTTGAATTTGGAATACAGACTCGAAACAACAAGGAAGTTGCTGTAAGTGTAACTAAATTGCCCTTAGGGACAGTGATATTTGAGGACGTTGAAACTGAAAGTTTGGTTGGTGAAATAACTGAATGCTTAGACAAATCTAAAAGTCGTTTGAAGAAAGCATAAAAGTTACGAGACAAAGTTGAATTTACTGTGATCCAGGATTACGAGGTAGTCCATAGAAAAGGAAAACAGCATATAAACGCTGACAATTTAAGTCGTACGCCTCACGTACAAAACTAAATTACTATTGTTTGTATTTGTGATGTCTTGCATATATAAAAATACTTTATTCCTAGTGTACATTGATACATTTGCATTGCAAAAAGTGTTAAATTTGAATTGAAAATCTGTAAATATTTTGAAATTGAATTTCTTCTTTGATGATTATTACTGAGTAAAAATTTTGATTATACTTTGTTAAAATTATGATATGTTTTCTTTTTAAATTAGAGTAGGCGGTACGGCCAGGATCTTAAGGGTGTATGGTCTACTTGCATATTGCTTTGGGCATGAGTTGTTGCCTTCGCGAAAATTCTGTTGCTGCTGTTTTGTATCTTTTTTGCAGGTGTCTGTCTCTGCAGAAAAAGAATCTTGAGGAGGGAGGAAATAGACTGTGACATCTTAGCGCCTAAGAGTCTAGAATGGCCGGCTGCAGACCCGGAAGTTTCCTGTTAAAAAGTCCTTCAATACTGCGCTTGCGCATGTGAGGAGAATGAGAAACAGTTAGCTCACGGACTCCGTCTAGTTGAGACGTCTTCGTAGCAATTCGTAAATTTTAATATGAAAATAAGCATTTTTGTTTCGCGCGTCCATTGTAAACCCATTGTTTTGTCTGTGTTAAAATAAATGTTATTTTTTAATGTCCAACAAAAGTTCGGATTAATTCATCACACTCACAAAAGTCTTTGTACACTTTAAAAAAATCTCTACATATTAGTAAATATTGTATATTTCGGTAAATTAGTACTTAGTAGGATATCCTATAGCATCCACAATAGCTTTTAAACGTCTGGGAATAGAGTTCACTAGTTTTTTGTAATTTCTGCATCAATGTTCCTCCATTCTTCAATCATTACTGTTTTTAGTTCGCTTTTCGTTTTAATGTCGTGTCTTCGTACTCTAACCTCCAGTTTTCTCCAAATGTTCTATTGGGTTTAAATCCGGCGACTGAGGTGGTGTTTTCAGAACTTGTGGACAATTAGACACCAGAGGCGAACGTTGAGAGCCGTGTGCTTAGGATCGATATCTTGATAAAAAAACAAAGTTGTTTCCAATACCCAAATTTTGGGCTAATAATTTTAAATTGTCTTTTAAAATATTTAAATAAAGAGCATGATTCATTATGCCATCAATAAATACCAAATTACCTAGTCCTGATGCTGACATGCACCCCCACACAAGGACAACTCCACCGCAATGCTTTACTGTTCCAGCTAAGTTCTTGGGATTAAGTTCCTCATTTTTTCTTCTCCATACAATTATACACCCATCAGAACCAAACATGTTAAATTTGCTTTCATCTGTAAATAAGACATGATTTCAATACGTTTCGGGCTTATTTATCATTGATTTTGCGAAGAAAAGCCTAAGCTTTTTATTTTTCGCACTTACAAAAAATTTTCTTCGGGCAGAACGCCCATTTAATCCAGCTGATCTGAGCACTCGTCGAACAGTTTCAAATGAAATTGAAGTAGAAAATTTTTCAGTGAATTCTGTAGAAATTTTTGCAGCACTCAAACGTGGATTTTTCACAAATTTTCTAACTATAAATTTCTGATCACGTTGAGTTAACTTTGCCGGACGACCTTTCCTTACCTTGTTTTCGATCCGATTTTCTTCTTTAAAGCATTTTATCACATACTGCACCGTAGAATGAGATAAATTTACTAATTTTGAGATATTCTGAACTGATTTACCACTATTATGATGAAAAATAATCAATTTTCGAATGCTGTTCGTTGTTTCCTTACGACTACGAACCATTTTTAAATAATAAATAGAATATTACGAAGTAATCAAGCAAAGATTAAAGCCAAACGATTTTTTAAATGTCACCACAATGCAAAAATAAAAAAAGCAATAAGAAATAATTTTATTTATGAATTTATCCGAAAATTCTTCGGTGTACGATCACTTTTGTGACATGTTCTTTCTCTGCCTCCTTGCATTTTCATTTTTATAAAAAGAAAATGAGTCAATATTAAAAAAAATGTTAGGTTTTATTCAGAATTACATGGAGATGATATGAAAAAATATTGGACTTTATATTCGAATTCAATTCCAGGCTACAGCGCTTTTTCTACAAATTTTTAAAGTGTACGAACACTTTTGGGAGCCACCGTATATGGCGTACACACAACCAAAATCTGAATTTTTCATAGCTTCTACTCAGTTCTGACATAAAAAATTTGATATCTTTGTTTTGCGAATTAAGGAAATATTTAAGCTTAAAGTGATAAATTCACTTTCATTATTTATTTTTAAAGGCAATTTAATACGCTTTTACAGTTTATTACATATCTATTACATTTTGCATTGCAATTAATAACCATGAATCTATTTCAATTTGGGGATTCTTGAAAAATATTAAAAGTATACCACATAAAAAAGTAAAATTATACCACTCTACTAGAAGACTAGGACTAGGACGTCTAGTGAAAATAAGGGAACCTGTTAGCCAAGCCTCAACTAAAGCTTGAATATGGAAACAACGTTACACATTTAAAAGTAATATTTGGTGTACAATATAATGGATATTAATACCTGCATTGAACAGAACCTTTGGTAACAATAGTAGAATATAGTTCAACAGCCTTAGTCTCAGGGGGAACTACAGGTTGATTCGAACTCTCAGTTGAAGAATTGAGAGAGGGAAACTGACCAAGTAGGTCGTGGAAAACCTGTTGCTTTTCTACATCACAAGCTTAAATGCTCGCCAGAGCGTCTTTTAGCATTGCAATAAAGAGTTGCGCTAGTTGAAGGTTCCCTTTCCTGTTTAAATGAAGGCCATCCCTTGCCATACAACCTTTCCAAGTGACTTGGGATCTACAAAAAGAAACATTTTGCTTCTTTTGGCAGTAGGAAAAAAGCCGTTGGTTTAGAACATAAATTTTTGATTAATTTTCTGAAGAAAAGGTCTCATTACAGCTTGTTCTTCAAGGGAGAGGTATTTATCCTGATCCCGAGACAATAAAGCTGAAATCACAATACATGTCTCTTGATTTCGGTTTAAAATAGTTTGAAACAGGTCCTCAAATTTTGAGAAGCATCCATCAAGGCTATCATACGTATACATTGGTACCTACATGCAACAGAATCAAGTCATAATAATTCTTTAAAGATGAAATCTTTTCTGTTAAACGTTCAATGGTGATTCTGGAAAAGCTAGAACATGTATTACACTACCATGCAATATTTAACCATAGAATCGCCAGTAATTATAAACTTCATAGTTATACTTTAGAATTATTAGATAATTTATAGACAGGAAAAGTTATTAAAAAATAGAAACTGGTCACAGAAAACAATCAAACAAATAAGACTACAGCACAAATGCAATCATTCAATTTTTAAAATGCAAAATGAACTCTTAAAACATTCAACAAATAGTAAAAATCATGAAAACAAATGGAAATACAACAAATCAATAGGAATACAAAAAAAGCGCTAAACAAACAGTAAAAAATATTTGAGAACTGACAAACGCAATTAGTACAAAAATGTATATCAAAAACAAAATAACTTTCAAAATAACTAAATATGCAAGAAAAAGGATAAGCGATCTCAAACAAGCTTCGCAATACCAAGGAGAGTAATCAAACCCACTGACAGCACTGATATCAAGCAAGGTTGCAATGAGCTACTGGCGTGATGACCATGCAATGCATTCCAAAATCAAAATTGGCTGAAATCGAATTGGCTTCCACTCCAGAAAAGTTTTCGAGCCAAGACGACGAAATCTATAGCAACCTCCGAAAATCTTTAGTAACCCAGATGCTGCATTTTCGCTCCCAAAAGTAACTTTCATACTTTTATATCTCCTCTATGAGTCAGCCCCACTGCTGTAGCATAGACTCTTTCTATATATATCTCACGTTGGCGTGGTGTGGAAGTTTGGAGAGTGGGGTGCCAGCTCAGGTGTTGCCTCGTCATCTGACCGTGGTTCAAAATTACGTGGTGTTGTCCTCGGATCTTTCCCTTTGGGATTGATCCCGGACCGTCACCAATAGCCCATTGTGTTGCTCCAGTGTGACGTTAATTGAAATACCCCCCCACCCTCTATATATATGTACATACGAAATAAATAAAATAAATTACACAACTTTTTCTACTACAACTTCCATTCTGTTTTCTTATTTGTTTACATGTGAAAAGCACCGCACAGACGTGAAATTGTATTTAGTCGAGGGAATTCACGAGATCTTTAAGACCGAGCTCATAAATTGGAAAAAATTGTGTATTTAATCATCTCTGTCCAGCGAAGACTGAGTATGTCAAAATAAACTTCACCTTTGTACTTGTTTCGTACTTTAATTCAAGAAACCCGAACCTTCTAGAAAATTCTTACTGCAGTAACAATTTCTTAGAAGTCAGTAGGCATAACATTCAATAATTGCATGCAATTTCAAACAGCGTTGTTTGAGTCCATGTTTTTTAATTATGATTTATGTTCATTGCGTTTCCCATATATTTCACAACATTAATTTAATTTTTTTCGCATTCTAGTCTATAAATATGTCATCAACCGATACAGATGGGGCATCTAAAGAAAATAGCCTATTTCGCGATTTACATGCAGATGACGAGCCTGAAGTGACAGAAATAGAGAGTTTGTGTATGCAGTGTGGAGAAAATGTAAGGAAATTTAAATCTTGTATTGAGATCCACTTTTATGAAGCATTACATAAGTTCTTGAATGTATTAAAATGATTATGATGTAGCGCATATGAGTAGTATATATATAGTAGCTTAGATTGCATATTATTGCCTTAGAGAATTAAAAATGTGTTAGATCCTGTCAAAGTAGAACATTTGATGCCGAAATGCCACCTACCCTTACTTTCAATTTCTACTTCATTTTGACCTATTTACTCATTGTTAGTTTTTAAATGTTCAATTTTCATTATGCAATTATATTTAATTCTTATATTTAACATCCTACTAACCTTTATCACTCCAAGAATATTATAGCATGCATAGAGAACTCTGGCTTGCTCTTCCACCAGTTGGAGTGATAAGGCTAATTCCATCCACAAAATACTTGTCTGATAACCAAGTGGTCAGTGATGGGGCATGGGACTGGGCGTGGATGTTCGTAGTGGTATGGAATCCATTTTAAGTCTGGTCTAATTTGTCCTCGTGTTGCAAAATGTGACTGCAGAAAAATGAATGACTCCCCTAAACATCATTGGCTTAAATTATACAATTGTGTACAATTTTTTGTGGTGAAGAACAACCATGATAATTTTAAAGACAACTTTTCATTCAGTACAAAATTTTTCTTTGTGTAATACCCTGGCATGTAATATAGTTATGCCAATTTTTCATTTAACTTCTATATTTCAAATACACCATTCCATCCTAAGCTGTCAGCGGTGTCAAATGCCAGAACTTCCTGAAAGCTGGCACTGGATAGAAAACCTTAAAATAAAATAAAAGCTATTGACTGATAGACATTTCATTAAGCACAAACACAGTATTTGTAGTTTAAATAAATTAATAATTAAAAACCCAGTTGGGTGTTGCTTACAATAGGACTTGTGACATTGAGATTGGGCTTCTGATATGAGCTGTACTGAAGCTACTTGAAAAAATTGGATTACAGATTATAAATATATCCTTTTCTTTGTGCCTATATTATCTAGTAAATGTTCTGCTTATTTGTATTACCCATAAATTTAGTTTTAAGACTAAATTACATGTTATGATAAAGTTGCTTGAATATTATGATTTTTAAAATAGCATTTAATCTTCCATGAGTAGCCAATAAGAATTGTTTGCTACAAATCTGTTGATTCTTGAAAAGTATACTGGAAATAAAGGCCTAATTAAAGGAATTCTTGTGAAGTTAAATAATGACAAAGAGATATCTAGCGTGTTTCGTGCAAAACAGTATAAGTCAGAAATTGTTCAAATTGAGAGAAGTAATGAGTACATGTAAAAAAATTAGTTTAAGTCAACTATGAATAAAAGCAGGGATATAAATGTTTGTTGCAATGATTAAATTGATTTATAGTGGATATGCACAAAATACATTCAATAAAAACTGTCTCCTGAATTTTTTTATTTATACTGCTTTGCTCTTACACACTAGATATAGTAAGTTCTTAAATAAAGTAAACCATTGAAGTATGTTTTTCGGGGACAAGAAAAAAGGTCAGAAAATTGCTTGCTTATTAGAAATAAAAAGGAAAAAATTACACATTAATGCATTTTTATTAAAATTATTTAAAAACAACAAGTTAAACAAAAAATTGATGAATTGTGAACCTTTCAATAGAATTCTAAATATGTTAGAATATTTTTGAAAAATTCCTTCTCATCTATGCTTTTTAGACACTCAAATCGTTTATACCACTTCACAAATTCAGCCCAGACGAATTCACAAAATAAAAATTCGTCTAGGGACACGTTTTTTCACTTGTCCCGAAAAAGCAATGCATGCTGTCAACTTTTTAGAAGTTGGTGTCTTTAAATACTTAAAAGTTGATGAAAATTAAATGTTTAATGGGGATACATATTATCATCTCAGTGCAACTGGTAATATTGATTTGTTTATTTTCATTTCAAATTGATCAACTTTGAATTAATCCTGTACTGTATATCGAAAGCCATCTGTATGGTATTTTATTTCTTTGCTTTTTTAGGGAACGACAAAACTATTGTTAACAAAAATTCCCTTCTATAAAGAAGTTGTGATTATGTCATTTTCATGTGAAAACTGCAATTGGGAAAATAATGAGCTTAAGCCTGCATCTACAATACAAGAGAAAGGAGTAATGTACAAGTTAAAAGTGGAAAATTCAAAAGTAAATTTGATTTTTTTCTGTTATACTCATAAATCCTATCCTGTAATTCTGCTTGAACATGTGTTGCATTGGACCAAAATTTGCAGTCACCTATATTTGTTATATTGCTATTTTGTAAATGTTTTATAATCTAAATGAAATACTTCCACTTACATTATTTGTTAAACCTGAAATATTTGTAGACAGCCATGCAGAGAGGACTACAGGTGGTCAAGACCCTGCCCTCTTTCTCGTATGGTCAAAATTGCCCTTTTGGAAGTGCCTTGATCATGAAATTTGACAAATTTTATGATTTACAAAATATATAGTACTATTTTTAAACCTTGCATATACACCATAGAATTCTTTTGATTGTAACCTCATTTGAGTCAGTTCTCTGTGAACTGAAATCTTTGACAATACACACTGTTAATAATGCCCTGATACGAGGTAGGATTCAAAAGTTCCTGGACTGAGTCTATAACTTAAAAAGTATTATCAATTAAATTGCTGAAACACATCCTCCTTCGAAATAAGACCCTTGCTCAACAACACACTTTTGCCATCGCTTGTAAACATCATTGAATCATTTCTGGAATCCATTTTTAGCCATGTCCTTTAAATCAGCCTGCGATGCACTTTTAACTTCATCTGCAGATTGAAATCGATGACCCTGCAAGCGACTTGCCAACTCAGGAAATAGGCTGAAGTCGCAGGGGGCGAGATCTGGAAGTAAGGAGGATGTGGCAAAACAGTTGTTTTCGTTTTCGCAAGAAAGTCAGCGACGAGGAGGGATCGGTGTGCAGGAGCGTTGTCATGCAAAAGCACCCATGACTGCTCAGCCCACAATTTTGGTCTCTTCCGGATTGACTCACGCAAACGACGCAGGATGTCTACATAGAGTTCTTTGTTCACAGTGCGTCCTTCAGGGATAAATTCCAGATGCACAATGCCCTGGATATCGAAGAACACTTCTAGCATGACCTTCCCTTTAGAGCGATCTTGGCGGAATTTCTGCTTGCGTGGAGATTGTGGTGATTTCCACATTGCCGATGCTCTCTTGGATTGCGGGTCGTATAAAAAACACCATTTCTCGTCTCCAGTAACAATTCTGCCAAGTAGGGAAGGATCTTTGTCAACAGCCGATATTAAGTCTCCCGCCATTTCCATTCGAATTGCCTTTTGGTCTTCGGTTAACATGCGGCGAACGATGTGTTGACACACCCTATGCATGTTAAGATCCTTAGTCAGTATCCGTTGACATGTGGCCTCGGATATCCCAACTGATTCTGCTATTTGCGCTATTGTTTGCCGCCTGTTCTTACGTACTGCCACAGAAACCTTTTCGATGTTTTCAGCGGTGCGGGAAGTCTGCGGACAGCCAACGCGTTCGTCGTCTTCGGCACTTTCCCTGCCTTCTCTGAAACATCGATGCCACTCAAAAGCTTGCGTTCGAGATAATGTATCACTGCTGTACACATGCTTCAACATTTCGTAAGTCTCCATAGCACTCTTTCCCAAGTGAACACAAAATTTGATATTAATTCTCTGCTCAACAAACGCTATTTCTTTCAATCGCCGGTTACTAAATGCACCCGCCTACAAAATAACACACCCTGGCGAGCCACCGACCATGTGATTTGGGTCAAACCACTTCTCGAAGAGGGGGAGAACGTAGTAACACAGAAACGTTATCGTAGTCGCTCTACTGCAAAATTTTTTTGTTATAGGCTCAGTCCGGGAATTTTTGAATCCTACTTCGTATATATCAGCATTTTATGAACATTTTATGAGTTTATATATCTGATAATGATTAAAAAATTGAATTTTATCTTTCAATTCATTTGCTATTGATTGGATGTGTGGAATGAGTGCACAAAATAATTCTAGAATCTCCCTGTGAAAAATAAAATGGGATGCTCTTTTTTTATTTCGGGATTTTTTCAGCACAGCATTGTTCATAGGCATAAAAAGTTGTAAAATGTATCTTGGGCTAGCATCACAATGACCTTATAGACCTATTTAACTTTTTCAAAAATTATTTTTAATCCCGAAATGAAATGTTCTCAACCTGCACATAAGTTTAAATATACCTAAATTTTTTACCTGTATCTTAATGTATTTGAAGTCAATTTCTGAGTTCTCCTCAAAATCAAATGAATGATGAATTAAAAGTGAATTAACTCTAAATCAAACAAAGTTAATTTAAGTTTGAAACTAGTTTTTATTAGTTTTTTCTAACAGACCTGTTAAAAACAAATTAATGGAAACTAGCTTCAAGTGTATGTGAAAATGAATTATAATAAGAGCTTACATATGGATGGCATGGAATTAATGATTTTATTTTGTATTATTTTCAGGACTTAGCTCGAGTTGTTGTTAAAACTGAATGGGCCTCCATAACGATACCAGAATTAGAGTTTGAAATTCCATCTCAAAGTCAAGAAGGAAGTAAGAGTGCTCTTACAAAAACTTTTATTTCAATCAAATTTTTGTGAATCATATCTTGATTCAAGATCATTTACTTATTAGTGTTTTTATAATATTACAGCTGTCACGAATATTGAAGGCATCATAGAAAGAACATGTTGCGGACTTGACTCAAAAATGGACTATTTGAAGGTTTGCTTATTTCTACTTCATTGACAGAACTATTTGATAATTAACCATCTGAAAGGTTAGCACATATCAACTACAATTCTTTCCTCATGACATCTAACCAATTTTGATCTTAACCAATAGAATCTTTCCTAGGATTCTTTTAATGAATAGATTTGGTTATTTAGTCATTGTGTGTTTTGTGGAAAAACAATGCTACACTACTCTCCTACTACCAATAGAATCTTTCCTAGGATTCTTTTAATGAATAGATGTGGTTATTTAGTCATGTGTATTGTGGAAAATCAATACTACACTAATCTCATGTGACTCAGAGGTTTAATGTATTCCATAGCTTCTATATTGAACTGTGAGTTGTTCTAATAGGTTGCATTTCTTAAAACTGAATCATGTGTTGATGACATTGTGAAGTCTTGGTTTTGATTGATCTTATACACTAACAAATTCAGGAAGGTAGACCATTTGATTGAAAGGACAATCACTGCATGATGCAATGTGTGTGGAGGAGGAGGGTTCAGCTTGTGTTAGCATAAGGAAAAGATCTTTCTACATGACTTAAGCATACTTCCTAACTTTCTGGAAGTCTTCTCGAAAAACACTTGGTTTTTCAGTCTTTCTGGCTGTAAAAGTATCTTCTGGACTTTTCTTTTAGGAGAAAATTTTCAAGTGATGCCCATTTTGCCACCAAGCCTGGGCAAACATGAAAGAAAAACACTAGAATCTGTGGTTAGATTGTCAGAAAAAACTTTGACACTAATTTTTAAAATCCCTGCAAATATATGTCTAAACACTAAAAAAAATTGAGTGCTAGTTTTGCATATATTTGACACCATTTTTGTTAATATATCGCCAAATCTGTTAACTGAGTTCAAACTGCTGCCAAGCATATAATGGTAGTAAAGTTCTGAGTTACTTTAGCTTCTCAGAATTACTTTGACAAAGCCAAATTATGTTGTAAATTGTCTCTAATTTGACTCTTTAAATTATTTTTATTGTAAGTATTATTTTTAGGCATTTTTCTTTTCTGACAATTGAATGTTGCTTCGTATGTGTAAAAAATTTTCCAGATTTTTTTTGCTTGGAGGTTGGGAGGTATGTGCTCTTGAGCAATGAAGGACGAAAGGACTGTAGTAACCAGTTAATATATCTCTGTTCTTGGGGGACAAAAAAAAAGCGAAATATACCGAATAGACCAATGCAATAAGGGCAGAGGAAAGCTTGCTTATTAGAAATGAAAAGATAAAAATTATTCATTAATAAGCATGTTTTTTTTGTTAAAAGTTATGTAAAACTATGTACAAAATCAATGGTAAAATATTTAAAAATAAAGTATGAAAAAATATTTTTGAAAACTCCCCCAAATTCCTTCTCTTCCCCACTTTCAAGATACTCAAATCTTTTTCACCAATTCAGTTTAGGATAACTGCTTGAAAAAGTGGCGATTGAGCTTCCTTAAGAAATAATTGATTTTTGAACAAATCAAAAATTCAATGTGGGACAAGTAAAAAAGATCAATACAGCCAAATGCATGACATATCAAGGAAAAGTGATGCGAAATAAATATCTGTTGCATACAAATAGTTTGGAAAAGAATCAGGTTCTTAGTAGGGAATAGGGAAAGTAGTAAGCAATTATATAACATTGAAGAAAATATTTTTAATCTACATAATTGTTGCTTCTGTAGGTTGAAGATCCTGAATCTGCTTTGAAAGTGTCAGAGTTCTTAGGAGAATTTTCTAAGTTTAGAACTGGAGACTCTCCTTTTACATTTGTAAGTATCATATTTTTTAAATTTTGCCATTTTTACTCACTATAGTTATGGTTTTATTTATTTTAGTTAATTTTACAAAACTGTGATGAAAGAAATCAAAACTCCATTTAAGACTTGACATTTTTGGTTAATATTTTGTAATAGATCCCAAATCTAACCAGCCAGCCTACAAAATCCAATCATTCATGATACAATTTTTAACTACCTTAAGAGTAAATTATTTCTCACTTTGATAGTGGTTTAACCCTCTGGATGCCGACCCGCCTGAGACGGCTTCTCATTCAGACAACCGCTAGCCGCCCGTCCGGCCTTTAAAGTAATCAGCGTTTCTGCCCCTCTACCAGTGAGGAGGGTAATCGGTCATCCCCACTCTACAAAGGATTTTCGAACATCTCCTTGTCACCTGAAGGTGTGCTAAATGATCATCA
The DNA here is from genome assembly GCA_933210815.1 of Meta bourneti. Classification (NCBI taxonomy): domain Eukaryota; kingdom Metazoa; phylum Arthropoda; class Arachnida; order Araneae; family Tetragnathidae; genus Meta; species Meta bourneti. The sequence goes on from OW119926.1 coordinate 5,929,016, forward strand.
GGTGTTAGGGGGTCGATTTCTAACTATGTTCTTCAGTCTGTCTGCGGATCGGATAACCACCTGTGAGATTTTTTGCCTTTAAAATGCCTCGGTACAGAAGAATTTTGACTCGAGAAGAGATCGAAACAATACTCTTTAATGATACAGATGAATCAGATTTGGATAGGAGTGAAGATGACGAATTGGAAATGCCAACTAAGGAATTGGGAAACAATTCGAACAGTGTCGATAGTGAATCCGAAGATGAAGAAAATATAGATATTCTTCATACTGAAAAAAGTGACGGTACTGTTGAATGGGATTCAGAAATGGTTGAGAACGAACGCATAAACGTCCCCCAATTCACTAATTTTTCTGGTCCCCTTCATATGTTACAACCTGGCTCTTCAGCGTTGGACTATCCAAAATTATTAATGACTGAAGAGATATGCGAACTCATCAGGGTTAATACAAATAAGTATGCTGAATTTTGTGCCAAAATGCGAGGATTTGCAGACGAGAGATGGGAACCTATTGCGAGCATCACAGAACTGTGGAATTTTTTTACAGTTCTGCTTGTAATGAGTATTGTACGCATGCCTAGAATCACTGATTACTGGTCCAAAAATGAGACACTTGGAAATTCAAGAGTGAAAATGATGATGAGTAAAAATAGATTTTTACACATCAAACACTAATTCCATATATCCGACAGGGAATACGAACTTAAGAAGGACAGTGAAAATTTTATTTTCACCAAAAAGTAGAGCCACTAGAAACATACTTGTGAAAAGAATTTTTCGAACATTTTAAACCATACGCTCACTTATCAGTTGACGAAGCACTGGTAAAATTTAAGGGAGAATTCTATAATTCTTGCTATAATTTAGAACACAGTTACCATTGTTCGGTAGCTGTGCTTTAGAATACAGTTAGATAGTTCTTCGGTAGCACCTCGATCTATCACACATTGTTACTTTCACTTGGATTAATGTTTAGTTTGGAGGCAGTAGAGAAAATATGTCTGTTTCTTTAGAACTGAGGGCTCAAAGCTTCCAACAATTTCTTTCACCTTACCCATGGGATCCCCACAATGTTAAATTTCACGTGGGTATTTACCACCCAATTGTTAACTGGACCTCTAAAGAAAGGTAGAAAAATAGTAAATGGCCTCTCTCTATTCAAGGCAGCTCTTAGGTTTAGCTCTCACTGCTTGAGGATGAACACGTGTTTTTGCTGCAATGAGAAACGTAAACGACTGTAGCTGAGGGTGTTTTTCGCGTTGAAGAGAATAGAGCGGAGTTGGGACCGAAGGATTCAAGTGATCTTTTTTGTCCATTGTCCCTTTCAATGCTTCATATAAAAGAACCAGTGTTGCTGTTTGTATACAGGTTACGGGAAATCGAAGCCTGAGGGACAGAGGGAGATTCTTGAGTGAACAATTGACTTTGCGTCTATAAGCCAGTTTCTCTTGTATACAAAACTACTTGTTCTGAGGACATGATGTTTAGATGCGTACGGATGTCAGAGGGTTAATATAATTTTCTAAATTTTTAATGGATGCAATTAAAGCACTGAATTTTTCCATTTCCTTTGTTATGTCTGTAACAATGCTTTTATAAAAATGATCTGTATACCTTATAGATATTAAAGCTTTAAAAACTTTTTATAAATGGCACAGTAAATGCAAACTTTCAGTATTGCATAAAAATACATTCTTGTTTTTCACAAAAAGTTATAACTATTTGCTAGCAGAATAGTAAAAAAAGATAAAGATTTATTTTAAAATTGCAATCCATAGTTCTTAAGAATCTATACCTATAAAGCAGAGTTGGCATCTGTCTGTTCTGTATACAAATCTATACCATTTGACCAATCCACACCAAATTTGGTACACTTATTCTTTGGAACCCTGTGGGTAACGTAGGCTACATATTAACCCCCTTTCTATTTGTCTTGGGTGTGCAGAGGGGTATAACGTCCCGCCATCCTGGACAGAGCACATGCTAGGTGGCACTCTCTCCAGGTCTGGCTGTGCAGATGACGTCAGAGTTAACATCTACAGGAGTCGCCTCTCAAGATGACCTTGGAGGTTTTTAGAATCTTAGAGTACTGCACAATTGCAGATGGGTGCTGTTATGCTGAAAATTGCTCAGTATAATGTTGTTTATATATCGCGTCTAAAATGCGGGATGAAATTTTTAAGCATAAAGTGTAATTGCTTGAAACGTTGATCATGATATCACATCAATATGATTTGTCAGCCTTTTGTAATTATGGTGGAATTCCGAAATTCGCATTCCTGGTGCAAGGTACTACACATAAAAAAATATTGATAAGAAAAAAACTGACTGCAATAATACAATGTTTATTTTTTTAGTAAATCAACTTGAAGGGTATTCACGATCACTCCAAAACTCAAAATCGACTTTTGTATATAGTCATCTCAGTATCCGTTTTCGTCGGTTTGTTTTACCTATAATATGTGAAATGGATCTAAAGTAAAGTGTAGGAACTATAAAAATCTCAGTTTTAAAAATTATTTTGTGCTTGCTTGTTTTTCTCTATATTTCTATAACAGAAAAGTGATTTTTTGGATCACTTTCAATCGATGTTTAACCAATTAAACCCAAGCAACACCGGGTAAATTCAGCTAATATCAAATATAAATATTTCTAGTTTCACCTCATAAAATGCCATAAGTTATAAAATATTCTATCAATTAGAAAAAATACTTTATGCTTTCACTAATGCAACTGAGACTTCTGAAATTAATGCAGTAAGGTAGAAGTTTCTGGGTTACATTTTAAAGAGAATAATATTTTGTCCTTTGCATATTCTCATAGAATCTTTTGTACTTTGAATTTTGTAAACTTAAGTTAGTGTTATGTTTATTTTTAGGTTTTACGAGACTGCTCAGGAAACAGTTTCGTGGAAAATTTGTATCCTTTGAAAATTATAAAAGCACTTGCATGTCTACATATTTACTGCCTAAGGAATCATGTATGAGTGTTAAATAATCAAAACAGTACAGCTCACACCTTTCGAGTATTAAGTTTTCCAAGATGCACTATATTACTTGTAAAGCTCTTTCGTTGCCAACTAATAAGTCCTGTTATTAATATTCTCGAGTCTCATAATGCTCACACTTGATAAGAAGCTAATTAGATTGCAAAATAACGTTTTAAAAACAATTAGTGGTTTATAAACATGTTACTTTTATTAATAAAATACTATAATTATAAGATTGATGTGTTAATTTGAAAATAGTGTTTGAGTAAGATGGTAGAGAAACAAATTTCTCTGAAATTTCGTAAAATATATAGCATTCTAAAGTGTTCAAGTGATTAATACTTTCAACTACTACAATACATGATAAATTGGATTCACTTAGAGTTCATGAATTAAAAGGGCATATTTTTTCAAAGCTTATTGTCAATAGGCAAAAACTGAATAACTAAATTTCTCAATGAAGGAGCTCACAAACTTTTTAAGAAAAATGAAAATAAGTTTCAATATTATGTTAACTTAAAGAGGGCGATACATTTGAGAATGATTTTGTGTATAAAATCAGCTATTTAATTTTATGTAATAATGTGGAATATCAATTGACTCTCACATGACTTCAATTATTTTTGCAGTTTCAGTTATTCATGTTAAATTTTCTTAATGTGTCAGATGTGCTCCAAAGACAGACCCCCAGCTAGAAGTATTACATTTTGAAAGATCTCGAGAAGAAAATCTTATGCTTGGTCTTTATGTGAGTTCAACTCTAATCAATCACATTATGTTGAATTAACTTAAGTTACTTAAGTACCTGGAAACGAAATATGTATACAGGTATTCTGAATCGACTGCACAATTAACATCCCACACGATTCCTTGTCGAAAACCAAACTGGAAAAGTGTTGTCCATTTTTCTATTGGACATGATGTTCTGGACATGCGTTTAATTGTTATTTTAACACACACATTCGAACAGGGTTGCCACATGCAACTAAAATGCGACTTTTGCTATTATTTTCCAACATTGGCGACTTGGGGTCTCTTTTTATGTAAAATTGTCTAAAAAGCTACTAATTGATTATAGTTTAAAGTTTAAGTATTTTATGATCAAGGTTAATTTAATTTGTTTAGACCAAACTGATCACATTTTGCATAAAAATGTCTGCAAGTGATTGGTCACTGAATTTCATTTGTATATGCGAGATTGTATACATCACACAATTGACTATTATATTCCTTTTAGACTATTATATTCTGAGAAAACCTAGATCACTTTCAAACTTATAGTTTATAAATATACTGTCCATACACATGAAGCTGTTTTCTTAAATCATTAATAAGAGGACTCACTGCACAAATACCAACCAACTTAAATCATTAATTGATCACACCTGTGAGCTTGTTTGGGAGTCTACTTTTCCCTTGATGAAAGTGAAAAACAATCAGTTAAATTAATCCTTAAATTAAATTTTACTTGCATTTAAATATGTTACTCGAATATTAAAATATCTACTGCATCATGTAATTAGTCTGTATTGTATGATGCACATTTTCTACTTCCTCTCTTCAATACAGATTCGTGATCAAGAGAGTAATGATAAGTCAGAAGATCCAGGGGAAGAGAATCTATCTGAAGAGGTGTTAGGCATTCCAACAAATTGTTCTTCTTGTAATGCCCCCTGTGTTACGAACATGAAATTGACTCATATCCTTTTATTTGTCAAAGAGAAGAGTATATTTATAGCATGCATACATTTAACTTGAAATTTAGTATTATAATGCTCATTGATGTAATATAAAAAGCACACGTTTTCACTGTATGAAAATACATAGTTCTTCGATGGATTTATTTTTATTTCATAATGTATTTGCTTTGTGATAACATCTGATTCTTATTGGGATGATTTTCGAATCCACCATTCAGATTATAGTTCTTTTTTGGAGACGTTACTTCTAGTTTTGTTTTTATTACTTAACTAATGGATATTTAAGTTGCTGATTATTTTCGGATGAGCAGAAATTTGCTATGGAATGTCCAAATCTTTTCACCCAAAAATATTGAAATTTACTTTTTAATGAAACATTTCATTGTTTTTTGTTTAGAAATGAATCCTTGTTTCTAACAGAACTTTCTTTTTGTAGCATTCATTATGTTTCAAATCTTAGAGCTCAGAATAGTGATTTTTTTTCACTTCATTTTAAAACAATATTTTTTATCTGGTTTTCTCATATCTCACTACATACATAGAAAATATTAAATGAACATAAACAATCAAGAGTTTATAAAAAAATATGTTTAACAAAACTAAAACATTTCCATACATGATTTAATTTTGATGAAAAGTTTCCTGTGAGTAAGTGTGATAGACTATAATGTTAAATAAATTCTGAATACTTTTTGAAATAAGCATTTTTGTTCTAGATAATGCTGATAAACGAATGTTTTAAAAAGTGCACACCATTAGAAGCGTTATTCCTTAGTAGTGGAGTGTAGAAAAGAATCATGACCTAAATTTGTGTTTATTTTAATGTTATTTTAATCTAAATTTTTTAGTTTTAGCTTTTCTAGACCAGAATGTTTCTCTTTAAATTGGTGAAATCCACTAAATAATTTTTTGCATATTTTAAATTTAGATTTCTTGATAAACACACTTAGTGAATATAGCATCGGGAGTAAAATTTTCTCTTTGTTTTCCCAGAACTATGATTTTTGACTTGATGTGTTTCACTCGTAAGCCAAAGGTGTATTTTCATGATAAGAAAGAGTTAAATAATAGATATTTTTAAGTGCATATAGAAATGTCAAACCTAAATGCTATTATATGTATGGAATTAAAAACTCCTTAACTCTTCCCCAAAATTACCGCATTTTAAAGACGTTGTTATAATGTGCACAGTTTGTGAAATGTGTGGTCATAAAACAAATGAAGTGAAGAGTGGATGTGGAATAGAACCTTTCGGTGTAAGAGCTACTCTAAAAATAGAAGACCGCAAGGATTTATCCCGTGATGTGTTGAAGGTAATGGATGATTCATTATACATCTGGATTTTGATTTTCGCATCAGTGATTAAATGTATGAATTAGGAATTAATTTAGATTGTAATATCTGATGTGAAATCTCATTGAATAATTTTTAATGAATTATAATTAAAACCAGAAAGCACTGTTAGTTTATTAAATGTATGCAGTCAAATTTTATGTTACCTTTTACAGTAAAATTAATCTTTTGTTAAGACATGGGTTGTATTTAAGTTATTTTGGTACATTTTTGTTTTCTCATATTTTTAGAAAGCAATTTTTTGCTTACCCATGTAAAAGGATAAAATGACTACAAATGTAAAGTAACATAGATGTTTATTTTGCTAATTACTTTGTGATAAATTTCAATTTTCACAGTCGTAATTAACTGAAATTCCCTGAATTTAGATCGATAAGTAGTTCAATAAAAAAGTAAAATATTTGATAATTTCTATTTTATTCATACATTTATGTGCCTAAAGCTTAAAATTATTTCCTTTTATCTGTTCATTTTACCAAAAGTAGAAAAAACTGTTTTGAGTGTTGAATATGCCACAAAATAATGAAATGATAAAATTATATATTGAATTTCTAGAATTAAAGAAACAATTTCAGATCTATCCCTCATTGTTAATTCCACTGTAAGCCATTGTAGCAACTTTCATTTTTCTTATTTTAATATTATACAAATACTAGAGAAATAATTTTTCTGATACATTTATTTGCAGTCAGATTCATGCAGAATATTCATTAAAGAACTTGACTTAGAAGTTGGACCTGCTGCATTTGGTGGCCGATATTCAACAGTGGAAGGAATTCTAACTACAATCAAGGAACAGGTACCTCATATTTGCAAAACAGTTAACCTACCTTGTATATTTTCTGCCTCATCGGTTCTTACTGGAAATAGAAATTTTATATTACCCTGTTTTTTGTTTGACAGCTTAAGGAGAGTAATCCGTTTATCACTGGTGACACTGCAGACAGCATGCGTAGCAGTAAGATGATGGACTTCTTCGAAAAGATTGATGAGGTAACCATTCCATTTATTTCTGTATTGACTGCCACAGTGTTTTTGAGTTAACTTATACCAGACACCAAGTAGGTTTTATCACAATAATTTAACTTCAGTTAGTATTTTTGCTTTTCAGAGAGTTGAACTCGGTACCCACATCTTATTCTACCCAATCATACCTACTCTCAGGGGCACCTCTCTTTAGGTGTCTATGGGTTTCATGGACCCGAGGTACTCTAGGGATCTTTTCTTTTCCCATGGGGTTTACTGTCTTGAGTTAACAGGGAGTCACGGTCCCGGGATACCTAAGCGATCTTTTTCTGCTTTCATCCCACTATTCTGTTCCCCAGTCCCTCTTTCCTTTTTCTCTTTCATGGCACTTTTTACTTGATGTTGTCTTGTGCTTTGCAAAATATAGCCCTTGCGCTATAAAACGACAGCAACCAAACCCAACCATACCCATCTGAGTACGTACACGAAAGAACAAATGCCTTGAATTATATTTTTTTTGCCCAGAGATTCCAGCTTTGTCTGTGGAGAACTTTTTAACGTTGTGCCACTGATAAACATTTTCATTTATGTTAAAGTGTGTTATTTCATTAAAATGTTAAAGATGTGTTTTGAGATTTTTCCGCATATATACATGTGGAGATCAAAAATATCAGACACGGGCACAAGACACCAGTCATGGTGGGAAAGAAACAGCTTTCCACAAGGACAAGAATGCCTCAAGTGTAAATAAAATTCAACACCTCGAGGTGGTTGTCAACCCTCCTGGTGGTTGTCTCGATGAGTTGTCTTCAATTTCAATCTTGTCATTCATTAGATTAGGTCAAAATTGACCAGATCTTGATGTACGATATCTCATCACTAGAGGAAAACTGACCAGATTTTGATTTTGTCATCATAAAAAAGTGGCAATATCTTGACGAAATATCTCATTAGCAAAATGGATAAGATCTTGATGGATGAGATACCTTGTTGAAACCACTTGGAGGGTTAATTTGTTTCAAGCAGGTGCAACTGACACATGCATTAAATTTAGAATTTTGTATTTCAAATAAATTAGAATATATATTTAGACAAATAGTTATTTCATGATTTTTCTGGAAAAATTAAGATTTTTTCTGTAAAGGAGTTCAATTGATGTTTGGCTTTGTTTGAAGTCCAGCATACATATACTATATCGTCACCTGAATGCGAGAACTAGGTATCTCGAAAATAGGTGTATTTTAAGTTATACTTAAATTAGTAGAGCTGAGATAATAGAGAATTTAATGCACGTTTTTAATAACTTTTTTGACCACTTAAGCTGTTTATTCGCTAATAAAAAATGTAGGTATATATGAAACCGAGATTGGCATCAGGCTGTGTTTTTCCTTTATTTTAGAAACCAAAAAATTGAGTTACCTAGTTCTTTCATTCAAGTGAGGATACATTCTGCAGTCTAGTTTTTCCTCTAACAATTTTTTGTACTTTATAGTTTTGAAGTATATTTATGAAAATACCAAAATTTTTTGATATACTAATTATTTCCTGTAGATTATTGCCGGGACAAGAAAAGCAACATTAGTGTTGGATGACGCTTGTGGGAATAGCTATATGCAGGTATTTGGTGTATTTACACTTATAATATAACATCTATACAACCAACACTATACTGATTCTTATTCATTAATTAAGAAAATATTTTCCAAGTGTATTATATAGTGCATTCAAATATCTTTAAACTAATTCTTTGTATTTTCTAAACACAGAGCATCGATTATCCAAATCTTGATAGAAACTTGGTCGTCGAAAAATATGAAAGGACTTTGGAACAAGATGAAGAACTTGGTATACTGGACATGAAAGTGGAAAATTATGAAGAAGGCTCATAGATATCTGATGGGGGATTGCTTTAAGTACAATGAAAATGCTTTAATTTCAACTCATGTGGCTGAGCCGAAGAAGCTACTGTTTTGAAAATAAATTACAATGTTTTTACCTGATGCTTTTATTGCAATTCATACATTAGGCACATGGGGGACAAAGGACAAAATGAAAGCTATGAAATATTACAATCATCTTCACATAAAACATAAAATATATATCAGTGTTATTAAAGTAAACAGTTACCATATTGGGGGGAATTAAATTGCAAGAAAGTTTGTTTTTTATTTATAAATTGGCTTAGAGCAGAAACTCATTAACTGACATTTTTTCGGAGACACTAAATGCTTGTTTTCATAATGAGACGTTGTCATAATGTAATATGTTTAAAGTATATGTAATTCTATCAAAATAAAACGCTATCAAAATGCTTATAATTTATATTTTTTGACATAAAAAGTAATAGTTCGTCTCTAAACAGCTATAAAGTAAAAAGTTTGTTGAGAGTTAATGAGTTTCTGCGCTTGGCTGACGATATATCTTTTGGAAATCATAATTTTATTTTCTAGGCCTCATAAAAATAAAATTATTTCCAGTTAATGCATAAAAATTGTTTTTTATTAGTCCAATTATTAAGATAATTGGATTAATAATTTTATAATTTGTTTTAAATTAATATTAATTATTTTTATTTAAATGCCAAGAATTTTATTAGAATAAATGTTTATTATTAGGGTGATTTTATGTACAAACCAGCTCAATAAGGAAACTCAAAATTCTAACCAGAAAGATGTTACAATTCATAGAGGGGTCTATAGCCTTTTCAATAAGACTACAAACCCACTAATGTCACAATGGAAGTAAGCACAAATTTAAGTAGACTTATTTCCTAGACTTATCCTTTTAAGAATCTTAAGTAGACATCCTATAGAAGGTATATTTATATTCTTAAATTGAAATAGACCTTCATCCAGTGTTGCCAATATCCACTTTTCAAAGTAAGCCCTTCCAGGCCATTTGTGCATTCCATCATGTGCAAAGGCACATGATCTCTGGTATTGTATAAATAAAATAGATATGGCTGCCCTAATGTTTAATTCAAGAATGGAAATTATTTTAGTAAGTCCAGAATCAACACTATTGAGCAAAGTTCCTTTATTTTAACATATCTTATGTATTCATGTAAATAGAATTTTAATGCAATTTCGTTTGAACCTTATATTACCTACATAGCACAAATCTGTATGTGTTAATTGTTACTTCTGTGTAAATAAAATGCATGTTTTATTTTTATGAGTATATGAGAAAATTACTGAAAATATACTGTGGTAATATAATGTATATGTGGTCACTGATACATTTTCCATAGGGGATAATATTCCTTTATGTGTAAACTAACTTACAATTTGTTTGGAGAGCTCGCCTGTAAATTATTCAAGATACTCATGAGCCTTAAAGGGACGATTTTCTTCTTAGTTTTTAAGGGCCCGTAGGAAGCCTTGGTATTTGCTAAAAATTCTTAAATATTTTTAAAAGCCCCAGTTTTTACACAAGCACCATATTTTATTTCACCCACATTCAAAATCCTAAATCAATGACACGTTCGAAGTTGTGTCACCAAATATCAAGGGCATAATATTTATCATAAATTCTTTCGTGCCTAAGGGCACATAAGGCCTTCCATCTAGATCACCAAAGTTTCCTGTCCGATGCAGCAAGTCTAGCTTCATACCAGCTCGCCCATCCAGCCTCACTTTTCTCTTGTTCCATCATACGTCACCAGGTCAAATGGGAACGTCCATGCTTTCTTTCCATCAGGGGTCCAGGTCAATGCTCTATTATGAATACTGTCCCTGTTTATTCTTAAAATGTGTCCTGTAAACTTCCAACGTCTAAATTTAATTTAATTTCTTATTTCATTAAATTGTGCTTTATTTAATAATTCTTCATTTGAAATGTAGTATGGCCCCAAAATCTTTAAAATAATTCTTAAGCATTTATTTTGAAAAACATTTAGTTTATTGCGCTGTGTTTTGGTAATTTTCCATGTTTCAGAACCTTATAAGAGAACTGAAAGTACTAGTGATTTATACAGATTTAATTTGATTTTTACATGTATATTAGTAGCTCTCGACAATTTATTAAGATTCTTAAAAATATATTTATAGGTTCTCTAAAAATTGATTTTAAAACTGCCCTTACGAAACATTTTATAATTCCATTAGAGATTTTGTTTCTGTAGAAAAAAATTCTAGAGAAAACGAGCTCTGATTCTATAGAAATGTAATCCTATAGAAAAGTAAAGCCGTGAAAAGAAATAAGCTTCTATAGAGGTTACTTTATAATTCTATAGTCATTTTAATAGAATTCTATAGAAATTTTTCACAAGGATGGGTCCGTGAGACCCAAGTCGAATACTCATGAAAGTTTCTTCACATGTGTGCAGGTGAATCTATTGCGATCTATGTGAAATGTAAACTTAGAAACACGAAAAATACCCTTACACAAATTTTTTATAGAATCCTATAGAATTATGGCTCGTTTTTCTGTAAGCTCTATAATTAATATCTATAGAATGTGTGTAGAAACCTCTGAAACACATTTCTTTTTCACAACTTTATTTCATGTAGAATTCTATAGAAGTACAAATTTAAGTAGATTCTTATATTCTTAAATCTTCAGAATTCTAAGAAATACAACTTTAAGTAGATTTATAATTGTTTAAAGAAGTTATGTTTGATAAATGGCCTGCAAGCACTTACTGTGGAAAGTGGATGTTAGCAACACTGTATGAAGAAAGTCTATTTAAATTTAAGACTAAGAGTACTTAAATTTGTATTTCTTAGAATTCTCTAGAAATCTCAAAAAAATTTCTACATAAACGAAATTTCTTTTTCCTATAAAATTCCATGGAACAATATAATTTTTTCGTAAGTCTTATAGCCTTAGAGAGGCCTCATAAAGCCCTAATGTTTCTTTTGATTGAAGAGTGGGAGAAAGAAGTATGTTATTACTTCCAAATTAGATATAATTATAAATAATTGTGGCTTCAGTAATTGCGAGGTTTCTGAATCATGGAGATGCTCTGAAAATTCATCCTTGTTAACATGACTAAAAAATCATTTCAATAATAATGCTACTCAAGTTAGCTAATTGCAAAATTTAATATCTTCTGAAATGAAAAAAATTGGTCATTGACTGATTCTGTTTAACAAGTTATAAATTTAAGAGGCCTTATTTTAAAGTAAAACAGATTTGAATTTTTCCTATCTCCTTTGATTTGTGTCATTAGGTAAAAATAATATAGGAATGTTTAAAAAAGTTATTCTGCAGAGATTTACAAAATTAAATTTTAATTTATTATCTACTTGATTACTGTCTACTTTTGCGGTTTTTCAGATTCGAATTGTTTTTATATCATGGCAATCCATTAACTGATTACCACTTTTTTATTGTTTTAATTTAAAATACTTTTAATAAGGATTTAACTCTCCTGGTGGTTGATTTAACGATGGATCTCGTCATTAGAAAAAAACTGACCAGATCTTGATCTCATCGTCAAAAAAGTCGGCAATATCTTGATGACGAAATGTCTTCATTACCAAAATTGGTCAGATCATGATGGACGAGATATCTCGTTGAAATCACTAGGAGGGTTAAAATCAAGCGTAATTTTTGCATAGTTTATATAAATGAGCAAATTTTACTTATAAATATAACAAATTTATTTCAAAGTTACTAAAATCTCAATCTACAAGCAATTAACTCATGAAACAAAACATCTTTAAAAGATACAAATATTTTCTCCACGTAGTCTTAAATTATTCATTTGTATTACAAAAACATTGAGTACTCCAAAAGCAGCTATTGAACACACATTGTAATGTTTAAAATTAAAATGTACGAAGTCAACATACTATTAAAATATAGTTTTGACCTAAAACTACTAATGAAACATTCTTATAAATAATATTAAACGTTACACAATTGAAGGGTTTCGAGCAACATAATACGCCATTTCAATTTCTTATGGAACAATTTTCAAATTAAAAAAATTCCAAATTATGTTGGTTTATTCAACTATTTTAAGGTCATGTTATTTCAAGCTTTCGAATTTTTTTGACTCATTCGAATAATCAAATTCCTTTGATTCTCTTGAATAATTTATTTTTATTTTTTTCATCATGAACATTTTTGACTTGTCACTGTTGATCGTAGCCTTTCAATTGTATTTTCCCTGTTATTTACAAATTGCCATTTTCTATTACAAATTAAGTTCACAATTATGTTTTACTGACAATTATGTACAGCAGCACAACTCTTTCGAACTTCCAGATCAACTGGTTTCGTTATGTCGTCAAAATATATTCGTCGCTTATAACAAAAAGGTATAAAAATGAATCCATAAAGATAATCATTCTCCATTTTTCGAGTCTTCATTCCAGGTCGTATTTGCACATTGGACAGGTTGGACGTTCCTTAAGGCATCTTCGAAGACAATCTCCATGGAAAAAATGGTGGCAAGGCGTGACTCTGGCACATGCCATTGATTGCAGGCAAATGGCGCAGACGTCATCATTTTCGACGAGCTCCTTCACGCTGGCGTATCTGAACTTGACGATACTGGACTTCTCTCTCATGAGCGCTTGCCAGTACTGATCCATATCCCTGATACTCATGTAGACATTGATGAAGCTGGCGGCCGAAAGCAGTATCCAGTTTTCATGGGAACAAATGAACACCAACAGAATCATGAGCCCGGAAGCAATCGAGGAACAAATTCGAACCAGTACGGGTGTCCAGAGACTTTCAAGACTTTCGAACATGTCGCACTTGAGGTACGTGAGCAAGGATGGTATTTTCTCCTGGCAAGTCCTCTCCGTGATGGTAAAATAGATTGCTGTTATCAAGATGTAGATCCAGGTTGGATTGAAGTGTTCCAGGCCTTGCTCGAGACCGAATACCAGCAACATGAAGACGCCAGTCACCACAAAAGTAACCGCCCTGGTGAACTCTAACATGACTTTTGTGGCCGTCATTGCAAGATGGCGGATGTTGGAATGTTCGGAGATGAAGATAACTGGCGTTATGTCCTGCAGGTAGACCAGTCTTTGGGTATAGATTAGCAAGTAGCAGATGACGTTGTAAAATAGGAGTGCGTACAGACCAGTCAGTTTTTCCTCGGGGCAGAACCACCTGTCGCAGAGCATGAAGAACATGATTTGGTTGATAAGACTTGCCATCGCCTCGGATCTTTGTAAAGTCTCAAGTCCGCTCCGTCTTTCACGATTCATGTTTTTTTAATCACTAAATGGAAAATAATTCAATGTGAATCAACGCTGAATTTATGACTTGATTGGGAAACGAGTCACCGGTCAAATCCTTTTCTCGAGTCTGTTATGAAGTATGCAAAGAATCTTTTCATAGTGATACCTGAAATGAAAATATTTTAATGTTCAAAGGTGTATAATGAGCAAAAATAATTTTTGTTTTCAAGCAAGATTTCTAACTGTTTTAACATGTACAGTGACTCAAAAAGTATTGGTTCATAACCAATATCCAAACATTTCATAAAAATCAGTAACTATTACACCAAAACTAAGCGTTTTTTCGCTTCATTCAGTATTTTAGGACTTTTCTAAACAGACTAAAGCTCAAAATTAAATTAAATTAACGAACAATAAAATATTTTACACGTTTTCTATTCACAGTGAAAGTGGTCGAAAAAGTATTGGGGCAGTCTGGAAAAATAGAATAAATAGGCGAATTTCTTGGAATAATCTTAAACTATATTTAAAAAAAAAGACTAAACATGTGAATAAACATGGTAAATTTAAGAATTCACAACAAATTTGCAAGTATGGGTCCGAAAAAATAAAAATTTTAGCTGTGTGCAAACATTTGAATTAATCTTAGTGTTATTTACATAGATTTCCCAGGAAAACTAATTAATAAAGGACAACATATCCGGTATAAAATATCTTTTCTATATTCTAAATGGGTTCTTCGAGCCCCGAAATGAATAACGTGACGATAGCCACTTTTATTCATTTGTGTTTATTTGCTTGTATAACCTGAAAGTCTGGCCAAATATAGCCCTTGTGCCATAAAATCTCAACAAACCAACCTGAAAGTCATCCACAACTTTCTTCATTATAAAACGCAAGTATATTAGTTTTATTTATGAAACTATTGTAGTGCGACTTCGAGCGCGCGAACGTGTTTCAATTTTCATTTTTTAATATTTATTGCGAATGCAACTTTCCTACGCAATTTTGATTTTGTCTTTAACCGGAATTGGAATTCTGATTTGGAAGAACAATAAGGCGGAGTTCGTTTTCAGGGCAGAGTGAGTTTTTCAGAGCAGTCAGTGTCGTAAATATAAAATTTTAATGTCTTATTTGGTTTCGTAGTTTTGAATTCCATTGCAGTTTCTACATGCACTATTTCGCAGTACAGTTCACTTTAGAAATTTGTAGGACATTTGGGTCTTTACGTAGAATCAACAACGGACAGAAACAAGAATTTTTTTATCTAAGTAATTTTACTCGAGTAGTACACAAATCGGAAAACTAGAATGTTGTTGTTGTTGTTGTTCCTTATCCTACACTTGTCTGACGAAGTCAGACAAGTGTTGTTGACAAGACAAGACTTTGTTGACTAGAATGTAAAGTTCTTAAGCCTTTTTTCAGCTCAACACAAATAAGTTTCGCGTCCAACTCAAACAATAATCCGGACAGCTTCTTTGATGGATGCTTTTGTGATAAATGGTCTAGTTCATCAAAGGTTTTTTTTCTTTGTTTCTTCTGGCACGGTCCCATGAAGCTACCGAAATTTCAAAACATTCTTCACCGTCTTTAACCCCCTGCCTTTTTTCCCTTTGTGGTTCCAAAGGCTTTCAGAGAACAGTTAATTCGAAGGGTGTAAAAAGAGTTGCTTACTACCCGATTGAGTTCAACGAACGAAAGCAATTCTCTTTTCAGAAGATTGCAGCCGGCACAACTACTTTTAGCCTTTTACGAAGCTGGAAGTTCATGACTGTCATTGTGTAAGACCATCATGTAAGAGCTGGCTATTTGGCAATTTGACAAAATCTACTCTTGATCCACGAACTTTGATAATGAATCCTCGTTGATACACTTATTTCCATTAGTATATCAAGTTTTATGAACTGTTTTTATTAAAAAAGAATAGTGGGCATAATCTTATTTTTCAGTAGAAGTTTCTGTGCGAGAAAATAGGCCTTTTGATGACATCCGTTGCTCAAAAAGTTCTATTTACGAATTAAATGTTCTATTTACGAATCCTGAACGGCAGACTTAGTCTTCTAAATGCAATTGTTGTATTCTTTTTGAAAAAGACGTGGTTCTTTCACAATGCGTTATTTTTGGGCAATCCATTTTCAAGATGGCAAGAGAGACATCTACTTAGTCGATACGATAATTGAATTTCTACATTTAACTCTGATTCAGCTTTTGTATGATTTCGAAACGTTTTTTAAAAATAGATTGTTCCTTTTTAGAAGCATTTAGACACCCCTTTATACCAAGTCATTCATTTCGATTCTAAACGAACTGTGGGTGAAGACTTATCACACCTTATATGAATGTATTTTATACAGAACAAAAATTTAGCTGTTTCGTAATGAATGGTGGGCTTCCTTACGCCTCATCTTGAGCAATCCTAGACATCAGAAAATCAAGGGGATATTTATAACTCAGCAGTCTTAATCTATTTCGAATATTTATATACCTAGCTTTTACCATTTCAAGATGGGACGCCAGATGTCATAGAAAAAATGGTTAAGTTCATAGAGATCTTTAGTGAGCACTACATAGAAAATGTGACGTGTCACATGACATCTTAGAGATTGCTTATTGCACCAAAGTATTAAAACTAAACGTTTTTAAAAGTCTTTTTTATGGGAATGATCTAATTGAGTGCATTTTCATAATCATAATTTCAGGAATAAGAATACTTTAAATAAATGTACTTCTCAAAACGATTAAGATTAAAAATATTGAATCAATAATTGTAAGTTAGGAATAATGTTCACACAGAAACAGCAAAATGGTACATAATAATAAACTACAAAAACTGCTTATAGAAGAAAAAAATGACGAACTAATTAATCATTTGTTACAAAGTCATTTAAAAAAATAGAAAATGGTTATTAGCGGGTCGTGTGTGATCACACATTCTTCCATATTTTTTCGCAATTTTTTGTGCAACGCACTCTTTTGTACATAATTACAAAGTGCGATAGTCTTCCGAAGGGACAGTATAGAAAAAGGAACCCACGGACCACAGAGCTTAGAACAGGTCCTTGGCTTTGAATTAAAGTGCAGAGTCGTCTTAACCCTCCTGGTGGCTGTCTCGACGATGTATCTCGTCATCAGCCAAACTGACCAGATCTTGAAGGACGAACTATATCGTCGATCGAAAAACAGACCAGCTCTTGATCTCTTCATCGTCAATATATCGATGACGAGGTATCTCGTCATTAACAAAATCGGTCAAAGCTTAATGGACGAGATATCTCGTCAAAACCACTTGGAGGGTTAAAAGCAATTTAGGTCTTGAAAAAGCAATGCATTAGGGCCCACACATTTACCGGTACAAACATGTTCGTTTCACTTCAAACGGGAAGAGAGATTATTAAATTATTTTACGGATGAAAATGATAATCGATGTTGACCTTCCAAGTGTTTCGACGAGATATTTCTTCCAAGATCGGTGCAATTTTGCTAAGGACGAGATATCTCCGGAAGATAAAACTGCCCTATTGTTCCAAGCGGAATGAAAATTCAAATAGAAGCAAATTGTTCCTTTCCAGAACTGGTGACAATTTGGAATAGGTTTTTGCAATAGACACTACAGGGTAGTTTTAGTCGAGAAGATAAACCACCAAGAGAGTTAATAAGTTCGCGACTAATTCACTCTGGATTCATAACATTTCTAGTCCTCTCGAAAACTACCCCAGATGCACATTCCTTAATCCTTTCAAGGAGATGGGACATTCTTGAGATGGTTTCAGTTAGATACATAAATATTCTATTCGTATAAGGGGTCCAAAAGTGCAGAGAAGTACTGCTACCCAATACTTTAAAATACTTAAACTTGAGTATCGCGCAGTCATTAAATTTTCCAAATTCTTTTTTTGTTTTCAAATTTGAAGTCGGATCTGCGTTATAAAAAATTGAGAAGTGATGAAGAAATTATTCCTTAGGTTTTTGACCATTTTAAGGACAAACATTCAAACTATATTTTGGTGTTATAGAAAAATTAATTAGCCATTCCAAAAATCTATCGCATTGAAGGATAATTCTAATGAAAGTAAAAATGATTGTTTGATTCTAGTACCTCTCTCTTTCTTTAATACCCTTAGGTCGGAAACTTTAGCACCTTACTACGTACTGTAAGGTATATAAATAGTTTCTGATTTGATGTATTCTGATAGCCACTTATGTTCTAGATAGGAGAGTGAGATATAAGAGGGTCAACCACTCCTAAAAAAAGACCTATAAACACATATTTTGTCGTATGAAAAATATCGATGGTTTACGAGTGAAACACTAAATAAAATTTTTAAAAATACGAATTTTTTAGTTTTTCTAGACCATAATATGAATGTGATGATCTTAAGATTAGTGAAATGTGTATGTCCACATCAAGTCATTTGTTTCGTTGCATGGCTAGATTTCTTCTCGAGAAATACTTAGAAAACACACTAGAGAAACACATAAATAAACGTACATTTTATTAAGTTACAAAAGCAATACCTAATTATAATAAAAGCATTTTCTGAATAATTGATAAATTGAGCAAACACACAAAGTGTAATAAATATAATTATTAAAATGACAAAATTTGAATTTCATCCACTCGTTTCACAGAACTGCTTTTTGACTTGGCGTGTTTCACTTTTAAGCCGACGATATATTCATGCAAGATGATAGGGATACTACCATAAGTTTAAAAACAACTTTTTTAAGGACAATGCCCTGAAAAGGGTTAAAATGAAGCTGAACAGGTGTTAAAACCTTAAGAACTGTCGAATTAAACTGTGTAGCTCAGTTATAAAATAGTCGTATATGATCATGCCTCAAAAATTAACCCTCTTGGTGGTTGTTTCGACGAGGAATCTCGTCGTTAACAAAACTGACCAGATCTTGATCGTCATCAGAAGAAAACTGACCAGATCTTGATCTCGTCATCATAAAAAAACCCCGGCAATATCTTCATAACGTCATTAGCGAAATTGGTTAGATCTTGACGGATGAGATATCTCTTCATCCGAAAAAACTGATTAGATCTTGGTCTCGTTATCATAAAAAATCAACAATACGTTCATGACGATATATCGGGTCGATGTCAAAATTTGTCAGATCTTGATGGACGAGATATATCGCCAACACCACGAGGAGGGTTAAGACAAAGGACAGTCCCCTAAACTTCTTCGAAAAGCATCCTCATCACACGCACGCACACACGAATTATTCCAATTGCGCAGTGAAAACGAGACCAAAGGCTGAAACTGCGACTTACCAACTGTTGATATATCCCTCTCAAGGATCAAGGATTCCCTGCATCCACTCTTCTCGACGTCGCTTCTGAAATTGAAGTGTCAACCTCTGCATTACGCACCTAAGTCTGAGCCAGATTGCGTCACCCAAAGAACAACCGCAGGAGACAGATCCCCCCCTCATCCGCGTGACACACCCTTGCTCCACGTAGCATCTACGTCACGCGATTCACGTGGAAAAAGGCAGGCAAGAAAGCTTCAATGGAGAGTCAAGAGTTGGAAAGATGGCAGGACCCATAAACGGGAAGCATTTCTCTTTCAAATGTTGCTACCACCTACTCGTAGAAATAAATATACACTCCTGGAAAAGCTTTTTCCGTCTCTCTAACTAGCCCGACTGGCGCAACCTTTGGTAATTAATGGCCACTGATGAGTGGTAGTTCGAGGAGCCCAAACACCCCCTTGTGCCAGTCGATTGATTCCAGAACGGTTGGAGAGAGATTTTATTGCGAAATGTGTTGATGCGAATGGATTCACTATCTTGGGGGTGATTTGTTGTTTGTCAACAGTTTCGTGGAATCGGTTGATGACAGATTTGGGTGGGGTCTTGCCGCAGTTATTTTTGCGACGGATGCCTGACTGGTGACATTTTGTGTTTTGAATCATCAGGAATGGGGAGCTTGGAAATAGGCTGCGGAGGAATGATATTAACTCGGTTCTCCCAAAATACCGTTTTTGGGGCCGTCGTGGTGCAATGGGTTTGTCCGCACTGCTCTAAAACCCCGCGAGTTGAAGGCGGCGCAGGTTCGTTTCCTCCCTGGTGTATTTCTCACTTTCTGTGTCAGCAAACTTTGCTTGTGTATGTATTAGGGCAGCGTTAGCCCGATTAGAAGAGTACCGTAGTATACTTAAAGGCTAGTTAAATATGTCATAGCTTCAAATGTTCTCACGTTGGCATGGCCTTGGCATGGAAGTTTAGAGAGTGGGCTCAGATGTTGACCATGGGATTCAAAATAACGAGGTGTATCATTGCCTTCGGGCTGTATCCCGCATTGTCACCAATAGCCTGTTCTTTTGATCCACGTTACGACGTTAATTCACGTTAGTTATGATGTTAACTACCTATCTTTATGTATGTGTATGTCCATTACTTAAAGTTGCCTGTCTTGTGTTTGGCTCAGCAAGGCCTGAAATGTCCTCACGTTGGCGTGGTGTGGAATTTTGGCGAGTGGAGTGCCAGCTCAGATGTTGACCTCGTGGTTCAAAATGACGAGGTATTGTTCTCGTATCTTTCCCATAAAAAACCCTCAGCATAAAACCCAACTAACCAATCAAATTACAATTTGAAGGTCTATTCTTACTTTAGAAGTCAGGTTCGGTTTGATACCAGGTGGTATTTTTTTTGCTATACACGGGCTAATTAAACAGGAATCTACCCCTACTTTACTGATGGATAGGACAAATATATAGTATACTTCCTATTCAAGCGACTGGTACAAGCCAACAGTAACTTAAACTTCTTTATTGACCACGAAAAAGATTTAGACACTTGCTTTTAGAACGAATTATTTTATTAATATTGCGTAGGATCGCATTTCGTTTCGTGAATTGTGAGCCATTCCTCTTATGGTATCGTCGCACTGGAGCAGCACAACGAGCTATAGGCGAAAGTCCGGGATCAATACCGAAGTGAAATATCGAGGAAAACACCACGTAATTTTGAACCACGGTCAGATGAAGAGGTCACACCTGAGCTGGCCCCACTCTCCAATCTTCGACACCAAGTCAACGTGAGGACATTTGAGGTCCCGACAGACTTCACGTGTAGCAGCAACCCCGTTTGCACACGATGGTCTTTGGTTGGATTCGAACTCGCAACACTCAGGTTGCTAATCCGTTACTCTTCCAACCCGGCTACAGCGGCTCGCCATTCTTACAAAAAAGTGAATAGTTCACTACGTATTGAATGCTAATGGACGGAAACGTGTCTTGAACTTGCACTGCAAACCACCTGAGTTACTGAATAAAGTTAAATCAAGTGATGATGTTTAACCTCATTTTGTCATCTATTTACAGCGGTAATACCATGGAACAGCTTCCTCCCTGGGTGTATTTCTCTCTTCTGTGTCAGTAAAGCTTTCACTGTGTGTGTGTCAATTACTTGATATTGTATTGTGTTTGGTGCAGCATGGTTAAATATGGCCCTTGCGCTATAATAGGGGTGTCAAACACAATTAAAACACGGGCCATTTAAGGCAAATTGTAAGATTCACGCGCGCCACATCACATTTACAAGTTTTCTCAAAATTATATTTTGAAGTGAGGATTCAGGAATATGGAAAGGATAATTAAAAAACATTATGTAATTAAGTGAATTTAGGGTAATAATATTGCTATATAATTGCTTTTATTTAATTTAATGTATTTATAAAACTAAAATTAATTTTACCGGAAACTTGCCAGCGCTTTCCTCCTACTAGTTTTCCAATATCTGGATTCAAAGACTGAGAACAGACAATCTTCATTATGGCACCGTCATCTGACCGTGGTTCAAAATTACGTGGTGTTGTCCTCGGATCTTTCCCTTTGGGATTGATCCCGGACCGTCACCAATAGCCCATTGTGTTGCTCCAGTGTGACGTTAATTGAAATACCCAACCCTACCCAACCCTCATTATGGCAGATAGATGTTTATCAGTTAATCTTGATCTGTAAGCCGTTTTATTTAATTTCATGGACGAAAATAGTTGCTCACACATTTTTAACATGACGAAATTGTGTGTACGGTATTGCCTCGATCTCACCTAAGTGCTATTTTCTTCATAACATATTGTCCTGTTTTCATTTTATTTCAGAGCATCGTGGGCCATAAAAAATTACCTCGGGGCCACATGCGGCCCGCGGGCCACCAGTTTGACACCCCTGCGCTATAAAACCCAAAACCAACCAAAGCACAGCAACATTGTCAAAGAAACCATTGAGTGCACTTGGTCTACCAGAATTGTTTCATAATTGTGTAGCAGTACAACCACGAGGACAATCATTGAGTCTAGAGGGCCACGATTTCGTAGTCAAAATCATGACTGATCCGGGCCGTGGTAGCCCGGTTGGAAGAGTAACGGATTAGCAACCGGAGGGTTACGAGTTCGAATCCTACCAAAGACCGTCGTGTACAGGGGCGACTGGTGCACGTTAAAACTGTCGGAGCCTCAAATGCCCTCACTTTGGCGTGGTGTGGAAGTTTGGAGAGTGAGGTGCCATCTGAGTTGCTAACCTCATCATCTGACCGTGGTTCAGAATTAAGTGGCATTGTCCTTGGATCTTTCCTTTCGGGTTTGATCCCGGAACTTCGCTGTATTGCTCCAATGCTACTTTAATTAAATACCTACCTACCATGACTGATCCAACGGCGTTCGTCACGTTTGGGTAGGCAGGTAGGTATTTTAATTAACGTCGCTCTGGGAGCAACACAACGGGCTATTTGCGACGTCACTCTTGGAAAAGATATAGTCCATGTGATGCACAGGATACTCATGAACTTGGAAAAGAGTGAATGAATGTCGGCTCATCGAAGAACAATGCACAGCTCGCGTCCAAAGTATAGGAGCAACTGCTACCATTGAAAGCTTTGTCAGCATTGATGCTTATAACAAACAGAATACTCCAGCCAGAGTGAAAATTGACAGACCGCGATAGCCCAGTTGGAAGAGTCACGGTTTAGAAACCTGAGGGTTGCGCGATCCAACCAGACTGCTGTGTACGTGGGGACTGGTGCACGACAAATCTGCAGTGGCCTCAAATGTCCTCACATTGGCGTGGTGTAGAAGTTTGGAGGTACCAGCCCAAGTGTTGAAAATAGCGAGATATTATCCTCGGATCTTTCCCTCTGGGATGGATCTTGGACCGTCGTTAATAGCCCGCTGTGTTGCTCCAGTGTAACGTTAATTAAAATACATACCTTGTTTTGGTATTGGTATTGGTATTTTCAATTAACGTCACACTGGAGCAACACAACGGGCTAACCTTGTTTTGGTGTTAAGAATGACGGTAAGCAGGTAGGTATTTTAATGAACGTCTCACTGGAGCAATACAGCGCGCTATTCACGACTGTCCGGGATCAAACCCTAAGGGAAAGACCCAGGACAGAAACACGTAATTTTGAACCACGGTCAGATGACGAGGTCACACCTGAGCTGGGCACCTCACTCTCCAAACTCCCACACCACGCCAACGTGAGGACCTAAGAATGACGGTAATGCAGTATATTTGCTAATTACTTTTAAAAATTTAAAATATTTATTTAATTCACGTATGTATACTTTTTTTTTGTAAGATTACCTAAAACACTATCAAATTTCCTTTAATGATTGGGCCGCGGTGGCCCGGTTGGAAGAGTAACGGACTTGCAACCGAAGGGTTGCGAGTTCGAATCCAGCCAAACACCGTCGTGTACAAAGGGGGCTGGTGCACGTTAAATCTGTCGTGGCCTCAAATGTCCTCACGTTGGCGTGGTGTGGAAGTTTGGAGAGTGGGGTGCCAGCTCAGGTGTTGCCTCGTCATCTGACCGTGGTTCAAAATTACGTGGTGCTGTCCTCGGATCTTTCCCTCTGGGATTGATCCCGGACCGTCACCAATAGCCCGTTGTGTTGCTCCAGTGTGACGTTAATTAAAAATACCAAATACCAAATACCAATACCTTTAATGATTTGAAAATAAAAGTATGAGTTGTAGTAAAAGGTTTTATTATAAAATGTAGTGGTCCTGTTAAGAGAAATTTATTTTATTATACGGGCCGCGCTAGGGCCCGGTTGTAAGATTAGCGTATTAGCAATGGGAGGGTTGCGAGTCCGAATCCAACCAAAGACCGTCGCTTGCAAAGGGGGCTGTGCACGTTAAATCTGTCGTGGCTTCCAATGTCCTCACGTTGGCGTGGAAATTTGGAGAGTGGAGTGCCAGATCAGGTGTTGACCTCGTCATCTGACCGTGGTTCAAAATTACGTGGTGTTGTCCTCGGATCTTTCCCTTTGGGATTGATCCCGGACCGTCACCAATAGCCCATTGTGTTGCTCCAGTGTGACGTTAATTAAAATTCCCCCCCCCTACCTACCTCAAAATTACGCGGTATGTAGGTATTTTAATTAACGTCACACTGGAGCAACACAACGGGCTATTGGTGACGGTCCGGGATCAATCCCAAAGACCGAGGATAACGCCACGTAATTTTGAACCACTCAAAATTACGAGGATTAAATCCTCGGAGCTGTCCCTTCGGGATTGGTCCCGGATCGTCACTAATGGCTCGTTGTATTGCTCCAGTGCGACGTATATTCAACTGCCTACCTCATCAAAACGTGTGATTTATATAGTGACATTGAATGTTGTCAAGATAAAGATTAACAGCATTTGGATTTGTTGCACGTTTCTTTCTCGCTAATCACGAATGCGTAAATACGGTTAAAGATCCAAATTAGTAATGGCCTATTCTGTGGGATGAATCGAATGAATAGACTTAAATTAGGAAAAGAAGGAATTGAATCACGTCTTCTATATAATCCTGAAGGGTTCATAGTATTCATTCTATTTTCAAGAATCGCTAAACAATCTGATCAAGTATGGCCCATCGGAGGCTCAAGGAAGGATTTTTAGGTATGATTTTCTAATATTCCTAATATAACAAAATTATATTTTAAAAATGACAATTTGGATTTTTGGTTCAATTTAGAAAACGGGAGGGGCATACGGGTCACCAAAAAAATTCATGCGTGTTCATCTTGATCTCAATTTACAGAATCTAACAGGTTCTTTATTCTCAACTGTATATTCTTGCATGAACTTTTATTTTTACTTTCTACCTACAAATTATTGTATATATTTAAACAAAACCTATGATTTCATACTACGCTTTGCTGAATTTACGGTACTTACGTATTAACCGCATGCCATTGGCGAATATCAGCCAAATTTTGTTTCGGGCGGAAAATATTTAGCAATTGCCCTTAGGGTCGGAAAAAATGGTCGATCCATCTTTGTGTTTTTTATTTCGTTCATTAATGTGATAGCACTACGATCGGGAACCATAGCATGAAATGTTTCGCGACAAATGCCCCCAAATATCCATTGAGATGGGAATATTCTTCCAGCATTATTTCATAACGATCAAGCGTTACGTAAAAATTTACTTCGACGTAAAAATAGAGAAAAAAAAATACGAGTATCTAATGCAACAGAACACTGAACTGTGGTTCTAAAAAACGTTTTGCAGAACAATCAGAATCAATGAAATTGTATTTATGGTTCACTTGGCAGTGAATGTAACCAGATTGTTCCGTCTTATACCCCTTCCAACAGTCGGAAAAAATGGTCGATCCATCTTTAATGTGTTTTTTTATATCGTTCATTAATGTGGTAGCACTACGATCGGGGACCATAACAAGAAATGTTTCGAGACAAATGCCCCCAAATATCCATTGGAATGGGAATATTCTTCCAGCATTATTTCATAACGATCAAGCGTTACGTAAAAATTTACTTCGACGTAAAAATAGAGAAAATAGAACACGAGTATCTGATGCAACAGAACATTGAACTGTGGTTCTAAAAAAAGTTTTGCAGAACAATCAGAATCAATGAAATTGTATTTATGGTTCACTTGGCAGTGAATATAACAAGATTGCTCCAGTTCTTCCGTCTTATACCCCTTCCAACAGATTTGGCGATTAATTGCTGACATGCGGTTAATACGCAAGTACCGAATTTATACATGAGAGTGTATGGCGATGTTTTTTAATTTTATTAGAACTTGGAATCTGGTGGATCATGTAACTAGAGTTTAGATCATTGATCATTGACTAACTTGAGCTTTGATAAAGCTAAGTTAGCTTTCATTTTCAAGTTCTAAAATTGCTTTTAGTTTTAAATAGTGATAAAGATAAGTTTTTCTATCCCGTAACCAGTTTCATTTTCTGTTATTGAGTCAATAAAGTTCAAGTTGATTGGGTTTTTATGGGGGGGGGGTTAAGGGCCATATTTGGCTAAGCTGCTCCAATCACAATAAATTTTAATAAGTCAGACTTGTGATAGGCTTAAGGTACTTCCAAAGGGTATCTTATTTCTTAGGATGTTTCCATTTATTGCAAAGATAATACTTTTCATTATACAAAATATTCGAAAGTTTTAGTTTGCTTATCGAAAGAAAATAAAATAACTTAAGAATTAAATTTATAAAGGTTCGCTTAAAACATCTGGTATCTCAGTATCTTCGAAATCAAATCCACAAGTAAATTTCTGTTTACTTTCGTAGATTGATTTCAAAATATCAGAATGCAGATTGTCCGTCTTGTAACCTTTAATCATAAAATCCAACTACCTAAAATAAGATTTGAATAATATCAAGAGCATTATAAAAATAGAATAGGAACAACCCTTTTACAGCGTAATATCACTTTATTTCTCATATTTCTGGGAGCCAATATTTGGTCCCATGAAAAACAAATTTTTCTAAATTGATTATCATTGAAACACGAGTAAAGTTTAATTATCTGACTTTAATTTGTTTCCAAGTGGCAGGTAGATATTTTAATTAACGTCGTATTGGAGCAACACAACGGGATATTGGCGACTGTCCGGGATCAATCCCAAATGGAAAGATCGAGGACAACACTACGTAATTTTGAGCCACGGTCAGATGACGAGGCAGCATCTGAGCTGGCATCCCACTCTCCAAACTTCCACACCATGCCAACGTGAGGACATTTGAGGCCACGACAGATTTTCAAAGTGGCAACCCCTCTCAAAACTCGGTTTGCGCTTGTACTCTAATATTTTTTCTGGATGCAATATTTGATCTCCTGAAACACAAGTTATTCTAAGTTTGCAATACGAGTGAAGCTGTTCAGTTGTCTTACTTTACAAACAAAACTCACAAAACTGAGCTCCCGTTTGATTTGTCTGATAGCACAGAACTATTAAGTTTTGACGCAGGTGTCAACCATTTTAATACTTGACATGACTGGCGACGTACTTATACAAAGTTATATTTTCAGACATTGTTTTACGAAACGTGAACTCGCTTAGTTACCTGTGGTTAAAAGCATCTATGATAGAAAAGTTCCGAGCTATTTATCACGGTAAGCACTCGAGGCTTTTCCCTCAGTTTGCTGGTTGGATACAAGCCAATGCCCATGGTATAGACAGGGGTTAGCAGTCTAGATGGGGTTCTTTTCCCCTTTCCTCCTGTTTCACGCCTAATAACCAGAAAATTCCTGTTTCTTTGACGGGACGGAGGAGCGAACGTCAGCAAACAGAAATAAACAACTGCTTAACGGTACCGTTCAGTTCTTTAGCAACCGGGGATGCGGTAGCCCTTGTTGGAAGAGTAACTGATTAGAAACCCGAAGGTTGCGAGTTCGAATTCAAACAAAGATCGTTGTGTACAAAGCGGACTGGTGCACTTTAAATATGTCGTTGCTTCGAATGTCCTCACGTTGGCGTCGTGTGGAAGTTTGGAGAGTGGGGTGCCAAATCAGGTGAGACCTCGTCATCTGACCGTGATCCAAAATTACGTGGTGTCCTCGGATTTAATCCAGGACCCTTGTCAATAGCTCGTTGGGTTGCTCTAGTGCGACGTTAATTAAAATACCTACCATTAGCAACCATGTTGCAACATCGCGCTTTTGAGGGGGGGGGGTATTTCAATTAACGTCACACTGGAGCAACACAATGGGCTATTGGTGACGGTCCGGGATCAATCCCAAAGGGAAAGATCCGAGGACAACACCACGTAATTTTGAACCACGGTCAGATGACGAGGCAACACCTGAGCTGGCACCCCACTCTCCAAACTTCCACACCACGCCAACGTGAGGACATTTGAGGCCACGACAGATTTAACGTGCACCAGCCCCCTTTGTACACGACGGTGTTTGGCTGGATTCGAACTCGCAACCCTTCGGTTGCAAGTCCGTTACTCTTCCAACCGGGCCACCGCGGCCCCGCGCTTTTGAAGATAGAGCCACAATAAAAAAAAATTTGACATGCGTGTTTTTTTTAATTGAGGAGGTGAGCCTGAACCCATTATCGGTTATCACCTCGAGAAGCACTGAATTTGCTTTAACCTCCTGATGGTTGTTTCAACGAGGTCATTAGCAAAACTGACCAGATCTGGGTGGACGAGGTACTTCGTCAGTAGGAGAAAACTGACCAGGTCTTGATCTCGCAAATCAAGAAATTGACAATATATTGACGAGATATCTCGTCTTTAACAAAATTGGTCAGATCTTGATAGACGAGTTACCTCATGAAGCCACTTGGAGCTTAAACGAAGAACTGCTTTCTGTTTTTAGAGGTGATGGGGTACTTACGGGTATTAACCGCATGCCATTGGCGAATATCAGCCAAGGTTTGTTTCGGGCGGAAAACGTTTAGGAATTGCCCTTAGGATGGCATCAAACATATCTCTCATTATCATTATAAACTCTGCGAGATAGGGACTCGAGGTGGTGACGAGATGTTCGATGTTTTTTATTTCGTCATTTTTCACTTCCCAAGATGCGTTACATATTCTTTGTGTGCGTGCCAGTTTCAGAATCAATGAAATTGTATTTGTGGTTCGCTTAGCAGTGAATATAACCATATCGTTCCAGTTCTTCCGTCTTATACCCCTTCCAACAGTCCGAAAAAAATGGTCGATCCATCTTTATTGTGTTTTTTTATTTCGTTCATGTTTCGCGACAAATGCCCCAAATATGCATTGGGATGGGAATATTCTTCCAGCATTATTTCGTAACGATCAAGCGTTACGTAAAAATTTACTTCGACGTAAAAACAAAATAAAACACGAGCATCTAATGCAACTACGCACTGAACACTGAACTGTGGTTTTAAAAAAAGTTTTGCGAAACAATCAGAATAAATGAAATTGTATTTGTGGTTCATTGGCAGTGAATATAACCAGATTGTTCCAGTTCTTCCGTCTTACACACCTTCCAACAGATTTGGCGATTAATCGCTGGCATGCGATTAATACGTAAGTACCGGTGATGGCAGATGTTTATATATAAGAACTCTAAAAGTAAATTGTCTCAGCACACTACGGGGAGTCGGCTCAGTGGGTGTCCACTGCGCTAGCAACCTTCGAGTTGTAGGCGGCGCAGGTTCGATTCCTGTTAGGAGCATTCCTCCCTGTGTGTATTTCTGTGCCATTAACACTGGTTGTGTGTCTATTACTTAATATTGTATGTCTTGTGTCTGGCGCAGCATGGTCAAACATTGCGCCATAAAAAACCCAACCCCTCTCAGCACACTATACCCACTTCCAAGCGTGGATGTGTTTCGATGATTGTATTGGGCTGTTTGCTGACTGGAGAGGGTGGAAATTTAGTTTTTAAAGATGAAATATCATGGAAGGGGAAGTATTTAACTTAATTGAAGTCAATTTTATATAAAAAAAGGGCTTAAAATGCGAATTATATAGTCAAGTTTTGTGTCTATAGATAGCATCCACACAGAAGAGGTACAAAGCAGAAATAGTTAAATTAAATATCTGTACCAGCTTAAAACAGAAATTATGCACCTCGCAATAGTATCAGAACCTCAATGGGGTTGAAACTTTGGTCGTAGTCAGAAAAAGTGGTTAAAAATAACGATATTCAGAGCACAGAACGTAAGAATGTCTGCCAGAAATGAGCAAATATATCTAGGAAAACAACAAATAACGTTAATTCAATACTTCCGATTTAGCTGTTCTACAGGCAAAAATTGTGTAATAAATATTTATTATACGTTTTTACTGTGTTTCTGTACGAAATAGGCTAGGTGTATACTCAATATTGTCACATAATTTTGTAAATTTGACATTTAAAATCTATAAAAGGACAATTTCATGTGACTCATGTTACAATCAGACATCAATTTTCAATATTCAATTTCATGTAAATAAAGAATGGATTAAGATTACTGAACAAAAATTGGTTTATAAACTCACTGATATATCCCTAAAGCATCTGTAATAATTTAGAACTTTAGCATGAATTAAGTTTCCCCAATGGCAACATTTCGAACTGACTCACGTTAAAAAAAGGACACATTTTTTAGATTTTCCAAAATGATGTTCTCTTCTAAAAGAAGTTAATAGGAAAAAGAATTCGGATGTTCAATGAGAGTACTAGGTCATGTCAAACCTAAGATGAAATTGCTGCATTAATAAAATAATTTTATTATATGACTCACGTTACATACTATTGTGACTCACGTTACATTTGTGAATTCTGAGGACTGAATGCTTACTAATAAACATCTTTGAAATTTTAATCTGGGATAAAATCAACTTTTTATATATATTTGAGAATAATTGCTTATTAATGAAAGAAATTGCAATTGAAAAAATTAAATAATTCCCTATAAACATATTTATTTGAATTAAAAATGCGAAGTAATTATTTTGATTCAAAATTGTTTTAACATGAAATAAAAAATATATAGATCTATGGAAAACCCAGTTTAATATGTAGTTACGATATTTTTAATAACGGACAATACACTAAAGCCATTTCAAAGCCTAAATGGTAATGAATAATCAATGAAAAATTTCCCAGTTGGGGCCATAGCAATGACTTCAACTTCATTACGGCAATGGTGGTTAACTCAATACTATTGTAAAATTAGGTGATCTTATTGGTTTCATTAGAATACACTGTCCATCACTACATATTTTACTTCATCTCAGTGTTCAGCTTCGATTTTATAACAGCCTATAGGTGTGGTACAGATGTCACTTTATAAGATACCCTTTTGGTAACATTAAATCTTTTTATTTCTATTGGAAGTACTTAGGATCAAATATGTTGTAATTGTAGATCTGCATTTCTTTGTTATTTCTTCCCTTAGAATTTAAAACACATTTGTCTGACTTTTTTGGCAGCTAGTGCGAATTCGCGCGCATTATTAAGTAAACACTTCCTTAATAGTATCGTCTTTAGGCCCAGGAACCATTCGGCTAATATTATTTCGTCCTTAAAATGATATAATTTTGTCTACTTTGAGTACATAATGATTTCGAATGATTACTAATTGAATTGAAACTTACATTTAAACTTGCATTACAAATGCTGTTAAACAATTTCCTCACCACAAATTCTTTACGACGTGGTGTGCTAAATAAACTACGTTTTGCTTAAATTATAGATTTGCCAAAAGTGTTCGCATTTTTGTACTATGGAGATATTTCTTTCTTTGAAGTTTCTTTGTTCCTTAAAACGTGATACTCCTAAACTTTATTTTTAACTTTTTTACTTTTAATTTTAAATCTTTTCGTAGAGCTACTGGCATTTTCATTGACTTTTCCCTTCTGCATCGGTATTATTTCATAGTAAAACGGTGCTTTTCTTTATAATCCTATTATGTTCCATCTTGCTTTAATGTTTCGCTGCGGTTTGCTTTCCTGCAGCTGCTGTAGGTGCCATAACATAATTTTATATTGTATGAAGAAAAAACATGTTTTAATAAAAATAAACCTATATCACAAAATCGTTTGCACTTCAAATTTTATTGAAAAATGAAAACCAATACTTTATGAGCAACATTTAATCTAATGGCAGGTTATGTATGACTCACGTTACAAAATTAAATGTGTTATATCTTTTAAGAAAAAGCATGAAGAAATAAAGTTTTTAAGTTACTCTTAGGCTTCATACTAAGCAAGAGGAAAAGTGAGTTAATTTTAAACGTGGAATTTTATAATTTTTTTAATAAACTAAGTTTTGTGACTCGCGTTACATTATATTAAACACTTTTTTCGAAGTCATTCCATAAATATAATTATTGATATCTGTTACAAAATTAGACATAATTTCCTCTACTTAAATAGCTCTTTCTATTATGAATGAAAACAAAAATACACAATATTAGTATAAAAAAATTGTCTGCAAAGACATCCAAGTTCACAGTAAAAATAATCTTCATACCTCTGGTTAGAACAGTTGACCATGTACTGATGAAATAAATGCGTAAAAATGTTGCCGAATTCAAGTATATAAAAGCTTTAAACTATCTAGAAAAGAACTAAAGAAAAATTGAGGTAATTTTCTAAACTATATTAACTTCACTTGCATGTCCCATGTTTCGTGGAATTGCCCAAAAATATTTTAGAGAATGTAGAATTGTTTTAGCATGTTTGATTGTTTTACTTCATTTTTATCCCATATAAAAATGAAGTTCACATTATTATTTATTAGAGTTTTGGGCTTTAAAGAAATCTCTTCGTGGTGTATGTTCAGTTTTAGGAACCCCTGGTTTATTGGTGTAAAGATATTAAAACATTTTTGTTACTGCATTTAATCGCTAAGGGAATCGATTACATTTTCTGGATACTAATTTCTGTCAGGCAAGAAAATAATCAATGTTATAATTTCTATACTTTAGGATTCCATAATATTAGGTATCCATGGAAGGTATGAAATATTTGGATGAAAAATTGATGATTCGAAGATTAAGTTCTTCCAAACATCACATAAGAAATATTTTATTTAAAAACCAAACCTATTTTAACAACTTCTGGTTGTAAATAATTTAAGCTCTTGAAGTATTGATTTTGAATCGAATTCTGGAAGCGAGATCCAAGTATATTTCCGAAATATTGTTGAGTTAGTTTCGTTATGTGTCAGGTTAACGACCAGTTTTCAATTTGTCATGTTTGCCCTATAGTGCGCAGCAGTATCTGGAGTGTGAAAACACTGCGCAAAAGACTTACGTCATCCTTTACAATGTAAACAAATATCGAGCTGCCAAACAAGCCAGAAATAGATCACCCAGCTCTAGTGTTTTCGTTGGGGTGCGTTTTAGAGTACACCACGGTTATGTCACAAATATGATTGGTTAAGCAATGCCAGTGCGCTGCAGGAAAGATAATGTTCGGTAGTGAATGGGTTATGTAAAAGCGACCCACGGCTTTTGCGCTACGAATTCTTCCATTATATAAACTCCATTGAAAGGATGTTGACTGGCATTTTAGAGCTATTGTCTGTTTTGTTTCGTCTATTTGTTCTAAGTGAAAATCAACATTGTTTCTGATATCGTGTTTTTGGTACTTTAATTTTACACTGAGGTTCTATAAGTTATTTTTATCTTTGAATAAAAGCACGTGTTTTTTAAAACTAATTTAGCTCATACTTTCTGTAAGGAGCCATGTCACATGAGAGAATATTTTCAATTTTGGCTATCCAACTTTAACATGGTGTCTTTGAAAGTGCCTTACCACTAACTTCTGTTTTCATACAAATTTTAGTGACAGTGAATTTGTCTACTGCTCTAGCAACCTGCGAAATGCATGCTGCGCAGGCTCGATTCCTCAGTGGGTGTGTCTTCTGTATCAGTAAGAACTTGTGCGTTTAATGGGGCTGCGGTAGTCCGGTTGGTAGAGTAGCAGATTGGCAACCCGAGGGTTGTGAGTTCGAATCCAACCAAAGACTGTTATGTAGGTGGGGGCTGGCGCATGTGGTGTAGAAATTTGGAGAGTGGTGCTCAGGAGTTGATTTAATGACGGTGTTGTCCTTGGATATTTCCTTTCAGAATTGATCCCACACCGCCGTCAATAACCTGTTGTGTTGCTCCAGTGTAACGTTAATTCAACTATCTACCTTGCTTATGTCCTTTCTCTGGTACAACTTGGTCAAATATGGCCCTTGCGCCATAAAACCCCCCAAAACATACAAATCGTAATATAAAAGTTACGATACATAGTTTTTATTGAAAGGGGTTTAATGGACAGCCATTGAAACGAGATAAGCATTTTATTGGACTGAAGGGAACTGATCGGTACTATACAAATACTCATGAATCTAAAGTAATAGACATGATTCCACAAAAACCTTAATTGTACGGTTAAATTATTTCACCATCCACATTTTGAGATGCGTGTTTTAAAATTATTAAAATGTATCAGCTTCGTATGGTAAGCAGGTATCTAATTAACGTCGCACTGGAGCAACACAACGGGATACTGGCGATCAAAGATTCGAGGTCAACACGTAATTTTGAATCAGTCAGATGACGAGGTCACACCTGAGCTGGCACCCCACTCTCCAAACTTTGACACCACATCAACGTGAGGATATCTGAGGCCACGACAGATTTAACGGTCTTTGATTGGATTCGAACTCGCAACTCTCCGGTTGCTAGTCTTACTCTTCCAACCGTATGGACATTTAATTTGTGATTATTAAGTGATTACGGCAGGTAGGTATAGTTGAACTTACGCCGCGTTGCAGAACACAACGGGCTGTTGGTAAAGATTTCGGGATCAATTCCAAATTTAAAGATCCGAAGACAACACCACGTAATATTGAACCACGGTCAGATGACGTGGTCAACACCTGAGCTGGCACCCCACTCTCCAAACTTCCACCCCATATCAATATGAGGACATTTGAGACATCGACTGATCGTCCACCAACCCCAAAGTACGTGACTCTGGATGGATGGTTTCTAATTCGCGACTTCCAACTTGGCGTGGTGTGGAAGTTTGGAGAGTGGGGTGCCAGCTCAGGTGTTGCCTCGTCATCTGACCGTGGTTCAAAATCACGAGGTGTTGTCCTCGATCTTTCCCTTTGGGATTGATTCCGGACCGTCACCAATAGCCCATTGCGTTGCCCCAGTGTGATGTTAATTGAAAATACCAATACCAACTGGGCCCTCTTGTAAAAAGTAACTAATGCAGTTTGAAGGAAAACAAGTTAGATTTTATAACAAGTTAAGATTAACAGCTTTTTTCTACTAGAGGGTATTTCTGCCAACTTACAGATCTCACTTTCAGGAGTAGGTCCTGATATATTTAGAGCTTGTGTAGGCAAGTAGTTAATTAGCGTATTACTGGAACAACACGGGATCAATCCCTAAGGGAAAGATCCGAGGACAACACCAAGTTTTGAATCACGAGAGATTGTGTATGAGGAACTGTCTAGAAGAGTGAGATAACCAAACCAACCTTGCAACAAGGGAAATTTATTGCCAAACCAACTGAATGCATCTAAAAATCTAGAAATCTTATATCAAACCAAAGGTCTGAGTTAGAGAGGTGGTATCCATTAATTGAATAATGACGTAGGTAGAGAGAGAGAGGTAGCTGAAGTTACGTTTCACCGGAGCAACACAACGGACTATTGATTTCGTCCTAAAAAGAATGAAATTGGAAGTACGTTTTATCGCATTGTGCTATCATTCCTGCAACTGAAAACTTGGCATTTTGAAATCTTTAAGGCTTTGTATATATCTCTCAGTAATTTCTTGGTCACAAAGAGACATTGAAAAGAATCCTTTATCAATATTTATTTAAGTCCTTTTAAATGGTTTAGAAAGGTTTCTGAAGAAACAATTATTGGAAGTTGAACTGAAAACGATGCATTTGTTAATTTAATTACTTTTATTTTTTTCGAAATTGGATCCATATCATGAAATAAATTCGCGAATATCTGCTGATTGCTAGTGTACAAAGGGGGCTGGTGCAAGTTAAATCGTGGTCTCAAATCTCCTCACGTTGGCAGGGTGTGGAGATTTGAGAGAGGGGTTGCCAGCTCAAGTGCGGCCTCGTCATCTGACCGTGATTCAAAATTACGTGGTGTTGTCCTCCGATCTTTCCCTTCGGGTTTGATCCCGGACCGTTGCCAATAGCCCGTTTCGTTGTTACAGTTCGACGTTAATTCAAATACCTGCCTACCTACCACATGACGCCAATGTGGGATATACACAATGAAATATTTTTACAGCCACAGAAGAGAAATATTCTCAGGGGTAGTTATAGGAATTAAACCTTCCTACAGCTCGCAGAATAGACGCGAAATAGTAGACTGAGATTGTATTGAGAGGAGTTTTAAAAAGCGTGACTAACATGTCGACTAGTAGTCACGTGACTGCTCTGAAAAATGGCTTGGTTGGCCGATTTGGTACCTTATCACCTCGTTTCACAAAATAACATCTTATAACGGTAAGTGTGTAAATGCGAATTTCTAAAGAGTGGATCATATGATCAATCAATCATATGATCAATCAATGAACCAATCAAGAGGGCGAATCAATGGATGGGATTCTTATCTCATTCCGTGGACTAGTCATGAATATTAGGTTCCACCAGACGAAAGTAGTCTGAGAGTCACGTTACTACTAGTTTTGGTCACAAGATCCTGGTCCGCATGATTGATGCTGGTCACACGATCCTACTTTTATCAAAAGGTTACAATTATACCTATGTATTTCCCCCATGGTTGCTAGACCTTTTGGAAGCTGCTTGCGTTGGGTTTTATGGCCAAGGGCAGCATTTATTCAAGTTGCGCCAAACAACGTCAGGTAAATGGACACACAAGGAAAGGTTTGCTGACACAAAAGAGAGAAATACACCCAAGGAGGAATCAAACAGACATTCTTGAAAGGAAAAAGCTGTTATTTCAAGAATAAAGGTTAAAATTTTGGATACGCTTCTGAATCCCTACATGAAAGAATTGGCAATAACACACATTTATCATCGAATGAAGGAACTCTTGAGCACTGGGGGTCTTCAACTCACTCGAAAGGCCATTGCGAATGCCTCGAGTTCGAGAACCAGAAGACATTCGTTTTTTTCTCCTCCCTGACGTCACTGGGTTCTTAGAAGCGGTTGTTTATTACCTACCCACCCCCGGTAAAGCCGTTGATAGACGTGGTAAGCGAAATACTGCAGATAGCTGGAGGTGAAATCTGTTCTTCTAATTATATCGTTTTGACATTTCCGTTCGCAAAACGAAAGCCGCGAGTGGATCTTTAACCTACGCTTTGAGGCATCACACTCTTTGGACACCATCCATTGCCAACGTGGCGATGAAGAGTGGTGCAACACGAAAGTCGTCTGCTGGCACCATGCCATCCCATCCCAGCACAAGGAAAGCCCCCCGCTTCGCTGTCTTAGTTCCAGTTTGACAGATAAGGGCAAGGAACTGTCTCGTTGGACACCACTTCCTCCTGGCTGCTGAAGAATCGGGCATTGATCCTGGCACCTCCTGGTATGCGACGCTCGACTACTCTGCTGAGATAAGGGTCCCGATTCCAAATAAACGCTATTTTCAGGTGCTAGTTCACCAGAAAGCAAATGGTGTTTCTCAAAACGTAATCTCCTGAATCAAGTGAGATTGACTAATATATGTTGAACGGTTTCAGAGGTTTGGGAACTTCCACCCCATCTGAGCAAAGCCAAGTTCGTGT
Organism: Meta bourneti; assembly: GCA_933210815.1. Taxonomy (NCBI): domain Eukaryota; kingdom Metazoa; phylum Arthropoda; class Arachnida; order Araneae; family Tetragnathidae; genus Meta; species Meta bourneti. Next base: position 5,966,651 of record OW119926.1, read on the forward strand.
CAGACTGCGATGCTAATTTTTTTTAAATGTACTATTTTTAGTTCACTATTACAGAATTTTACGGGAAAGTGTGTTTCAGACAAGGTTGTGCAAAAACTGTATGGTTAATTCTGTTCAAGCTGCAGTTTATCTTCGACATATCCTAGAGTGGACAAATAAAAACAATGTCTGCCTGCCAATTCCTATATAGCCTTTGGGATATGCCGTACACTATTAACGATTATTATTTAGTTTTAAAAGTGAGCATATTTTAATCTATTGAATGAGATATAAAATCATGCATATTTAGATAATTCGAAGTTTAATGAAACTGAATTGTGGGTGTGGAAATTTTTCCAAGGAGGGAAGATTTAAGAACGACACACAAAAACGCTTAGGTAATAATGAAGAAGACAATTTCTACAGGGTATCGCAGATAATATCAATGTTGCGAATATAATTCAAGGTTTTTATAATTTTGCTCTGTAATTTATTATTTCTTGAAATATTGACACAGCATTTAAATTAATATTAGCATCACTTGGTGTTTTTAAATGCCATTTAGAGGACAATCGATCTATTAAAATTTGCTTCGATGTAAAGCCAGAATAGTATATTAATATAGAATAGTATTTAGCCAGAATAGTATATTAATATAGAATAGTATATTAATATAGAATAGTATATTAATATAGAATAGTATATTAATATAGAATAGTATATATTAATATAGAATAGAATTTAGCCAGAATAGTATATTAATAGATAATAATATTTAGCCAGAATAGTATATTAGTATCTCAGTATATTAGATTTAAAATCTAATGTGCTTCGGATGTTTGTTACCAAAAAATATAATTTTTTATAGGGGCCTAATTTAAGGGGGCACAGTATCTTTAAAGCCTTAAAATCGATTTCAAATTTTTATCTATTTAGATAGTTTGAAATGTTCTGATAAAAAAGACCGAATGAAAAAATTCGCATTCGTTCGTTCGCAATGAGGATTTTTCGAACACACCTATTTTTATTTTCAGCTGTTCGTTTACGTTTCTTAGTTTTGGTTTGGAATTATGCTATTAATTTTTGGAATTATGCTATTTATTTTTTTCGAAAGTTTTAATAATATTTTTACTGTAACAAATATAAGCAGAATATGTACTACTCAACTCTTTCATTTCACAAATCTATTAGTTCACTTGAACGCACGTGAATGCTAAAAATAAATGCAATTAAAGTTGAAATAGTTATCTCAGAATGGTAATTTTCAAGCTTGCACGCACTATAACTCTGCTGAAATTTTGAATGAAAATAGATTATCAAAAGGGCTTCAAAATGAAACCAAAATTTTACTCAAAAGCTAAAAATATATTAAAAAATTTTGATATAGTATGAGTGAAAATTTGGAAAAATTAATGAAGTGAAATATTAATTGATTATGTTATATTTATGTGTGTTAGTTGACTACTATTTTTTGGTTTTAATTAAAAATAAAAGCATTGTGTGTTACTCATATCAGCCATTAGTTTTATAGAAAATGCACAGGATGATTCAGAATGTTGCGCACAAGTTATGCTTGTAAAAAAGTGTGTTAAAAATGACCTTATGTAAATTCTAGTAAAATATTATTTAATTTTTAAAAATCAAACCAATTTTTCTGCATTGTGTAGTATAAAGTATAAATAAACCCTACAAAAAATTTCGTTGATACACATAAAACTTTTGGTGATACAGTTTATCGAAATTAGTCTATTTTACCTGCTGATTTGTATGCTTAAAGGTACTGCGCCCCCTTAAAAAGTAAAGCATCATTTGTTCGTGACACAGACTGCGATACTAAAAATTAAGATATGTACTTTTTAGTTTACTGTAGCAGTTTTATGGAAAAGTGTTAAACACTAGATTGTGCAAGAAAGTAGTATGGTAACGTAGTGTATAGGACTCAATATGTCAGAATTTGCTCCTATGTAAATGCCAGATGTTTAAAATCTGATATACCGAGAAAAGATTTAATTATGTCGCAGATGTTTCACCAAAAGAATCCATTTTTTCGTAGGGCCCTAGTTTAAAAAAATAACAATTCCGCTTAAACTTGCACTTCACTTAAAGTGGAAGAAATTCGGCTGATTTTCATGAAAAAATTAGTTAAGATACTATCAAAAATATTAGTAGTAATAATGGTATATTAGTTCTTATTCCTATACACTATCTACCAATAAGTATTTGGACACCCATGCAAATGACGATATCTGCGGTCCTGATATACGTCACGCCCTCCGCCGTTAAATATCGTGTAGGAAACAACATTGGCATTAGTCGCATGCAAGATGCCACGAAGTGCAGAGTTATCTGATTCCCAGAAAGGTGTAATCGTCGGGTATCACAGAAATGGCCGATCCTTAAGGGACATCTAGCGAGCTGAATTACCCAAAATCGGCAGTGACCTATGTGATTCAGAAGTGGAAGGTGAGCGGTGATTGTCGGAATGTGCCCACGAAACTGGGAGATAGAGACCGACGGATGCTGTCCAGAGAAATTCGGAAGAACCGCACACAACCGATGGCCCACATACTCCAGGAGTTTCAACAGGCATCCGGGAGTGTTGTTTCGATGAATACCATCCGTAAGGAAGCACATCTGCTTGGTTTTCATGGTCGTGCTGCCGCCCATAAGCCTTTGATCGCAAAGTCCAACCGCGCTGCTCGGTTAATGTGGTGTAAAGCACGTCGAAAGTGGACCGTAGATCAGTGGAAACGGGTTCTCTGGAGCGACGAATCAAGGTTCACCCTCTACCGTTTGGATGGCAGGGTCTGGCATCTGCCTGGAGAACGTCTCCTGCCAGAATGCATTGTGCCCAAAGTAAAGTTCGGCGGAGGTGGAATTATGGTCTGGGGGTGTTTCTCCTGGTATGGACTGGGACCCTTGGTTCCAATTCATGGTAAGCTCAGCGCCGACGCCTACTGCACTATTTTGGATGACAGTGTGCTTCCTCCGTTGTGGCAGTTTTACGGGTTGGACCCATGTTACTTCCAGGACGACAACGCCAGCTGTCATGTGGCGAGGTCCACTATGGATTGGTATGGTGACAATGGGGTTAACCGAATGGACTTGCCTGCCCAGAGCCCAGACCTGAACCCTATCGAGAACCTCTGGGACGAGTTGGATCGCCGAATTAAGGGGTGCAACAACCGTCCAAAATCGGTGAAGAAACTTACTTCTCCAAGCCGAGTGGAAGAAAATACCACCAGATGTCATACAAGGACTTGTGGAAAGCATGCCCCGGAGGGTTGAGGGTGTAATTGCCTCTCGTGGAGGCTCTACCAACTATTGAATATGAATAAATTTTGTTTTTCTTTTCTATCACAGGTGTCCAAATGCTTATAGATGGATAGTGTATTCTATATATATCCTAACTGGAAGCCTTAAAGAGATATCAGAAATTTTTTTTCATCTAAACTTATCCAATTTGTTTCACCTTAATTAAGTGAAGTACAAATTTTACTTGTAGATATTTCTTAATTCGAGGACATAAAAAGTACTTATTTTTAATCATAAACATCCAGACAAAGTTGTTACTATTCTCTTCTAAAGTCTAAAGTAGTGTTTAGGAATAAGAAAAAAATATTTGAATATGGCTATTTCTGGGAAGAGCATACATGTATGAACCCCAGCGTTTCTTTTTATTCCATTTAGAATTATTTTATTTTTGTAACAAACAGTAGATGAGGAAGAGTGTTAAAGTATGAACCTCAGATGAATCGACAAAATAACATGACTAAGAAAAGGAAGAAGCATTTTCAAAATTTATCAAAATCCTATTTGATGTAGATGACTTTTTGTTTAGTATTTACTATACATACTAGCAAACTAAAAAATCGCTGGTTCAGAAAGACTACAAAGCTGATATTATGAACTCTATAAATAGGTAGTTCAATCCTACCGGTCAAATGAGACCACTTATTGAATTATTACATTGAAATAATCGAATTCATTGGTGCTGGAAAAACTATCTGAAAACGAAACCGATATTTTTATGATAGCGAGATCAAGACCTGTTTAGTTTTCTTCGAATGACGAGATATCTTGTCCATTAAGATTTGATATTTTTGCTAATGAGACGTGATACCTCATCAAGAACAACCACTAGGAGGGTTAAAAGAATCGACACCTCTGGAGGTTGTGCAGCCTTCATCTACCTGTCAGGTAAATGAATTATTGTACGAATTTTTTCTCAGATAAAAAACGTTCCAGGTGTCGAAATAAATTAGAATCTATTGGCAAGAGGCTGGAGACAGATAAGAAAGACAGTTTCGTGTTCTAAATGGCATATTTTCTGAACGGTGCCTCGAGGCTTCACATGAAGCAGTAGAACATTCAATTCCATCCATCAGCTCTGGATGACTTAAGAATAGCTTCTATGCTGCAATTCTACAAATGATCCAATCTGGTATGAATATGGTAGATGCGCCGCACTGGAGTAACACTACGGGTAGTTCCGGGTTCCATCCCGTGGGGCAAGATCCGAGGACAACACTCGTCATTTTGTACCACTGCCAGATGACGAGATCAACACCTGAGATGGTACCTCACTCTCCAAACAACCACACCACGCCAATGTGAGGTCATGACAGATTTAACGTGCACCAGCCCCGCCCTATACGACGGTGTTTTGGTTGGATCGAGTTCCGAACTCGCTACCCTCTTGTAACTAATCCACTACTCTTCCAACCGGGCTACCGCGGCCTGGTCTGACTATGAAGAAATGGTATATCCCATCTGAGGAACACCTTGTATAGTGATAATCTGATGTGGCGACCCTTGAATCAGGTGGTTTTGAACGAGATTACTCTTCAAAGTAGGACGTCATCTGATTGGTTCAAAATTACGTGGTGTTGTCGTCGATCTTTCCCTTTGGGATTGATCCCGGACCGTCACCAATAACCCATTGTGTTGCTCCAGTGTGACGTTAATTAAAATACCTACCTACTTTCAAAGAAGGGGACAGGTTGAAAGTAAACAATGCGTCCCCACAATTGGTGTGTTATTAAACAACTTGACATCAAGCCGGTTAGCAGCCGGCGTCTGGTAAGAGTTCACAAAACAGCTGAATTTTGGCATAAAAACTTGAGTTAATATCTCCAATGATACAAAAATAAAACAAAAATTTAATAAAATCAAGGTCTAATTAACACAATAAATAATATATATTTTGTAATCTGAATCTATATACACATCACCGCTCATGGTACTGATTTTATCTTTGCATGTATATAATTTTCACTTAGTCATTAATACAGCACTTGTGGCATGAAATTATGAAATAAAATAACAAACGATATTACTCAAAAAGGCTCAATACTGATGTTTATTTTTATCAAACACACAGCTGAATCTACCCAGCTGTTCACGTGAGGAAGAATATATAGCGAAAGTGTAAATTTAATGTGTCAATCATTACCTTTGTCTGAAAGAAAGTTTATTAGTCATACTCATTCACTCTTCATTCTTGGATTTGGGTATAAGTTTATAGTGCATAATTCATGAATCGTAATTTATTCTGGGATTCTGTGAAATTAATCTCTCAAACAAATCTATGTAGTATGTAAAAAGTAATTTTAGGGATTCAGAGAAGAAACAAATTAATTAAATATACTATTATTGTGGAAGGCACATGAAAATGCTGCAACATTAAAAATAGTTTTGAAATAACTACCAAGTTCACTTGGAAATTCTACAATGGTTCATTTATATGACAAAGTCGGCCTCTGATCAAACACAAAATCCGATCTCTGAATATTGTGATATGAGATTGCAACTTTTCAAGAATCGAAGAAGATTGAAGTAAGTTACTTATAAATTGCATTTGTAAAGTTTGACCTTGAAATAGTCATTTATTGAAACATCTGTTGAATACTTTCTTAGAGTTCTATGTGGCATACAGGACAGGCTAAATATCGCTGAATTTTAACAAATTCCTCAACTCATCAGCGTAACTAATATTCATATTTTCAACTTTTGCTTATAGTTTTAAATAAATAGAAATTTATACCACATTACTTTATCCGCTAAGTTAAAAAATGCTCAGTTTTTTGCATTTTCTTACCTATGCAGTTTTCAAAATGTTTTGAGCATTTATAAATACACTAGCCGTCAAGCCGCTAGTAGCCTGTGTCTTGTAAGAGTTCACAAGACAGCTGAATTTTAGCATAAAAACTCGAGTTAATATCTTCGAATGATACAAAAATAAACAAAAATTTAATAAAAGTCAAAATTAAGGTCTAATTAACACAGTAAATAATATAATTTCTGTAATCTGAATCTATATACGCATCACCGCTCATGGTACTGATTTCATCTTTGCATGTAGTAGTAGGGATACTATAACCGAGTAATTATTTTATTATAATATATCATTAATATGAACCTATGTACAGCCCAAATCACACTACTGATTTCATCTTTGAGGTATGTGGGGTACATAAGACCGAGTATAAAAATCTTATGCTGTTATTCTGTTTCTAGAATTTATCTATAAACACAATTGTATATTTCAGAAGTTGGAGACACAACAGATACCGAGTCAAAAAAAACTCTCTATATAGACCAACTTATAATTCGCCATGGCTAAAAACTGGCTTTGATAAAGCTAAACATATTTTTTCAAAAGTTTGTCCCTGAGATTTATTGTCATCGAAAAAGCTAATCGAATAGGAAACTGTTTACGCCTAAACTTAAAAGGCATATTAACCTCTGAGGGAGTGAGCTGTATTCGAGATATGAGGATTGTTTCATTAACATTGTCATTAATTCTTTTTGCTTCAATGATATTTCTTGCAAATTAGAAACTAAGTCTTGTGCCATTGCACAAACCTTTAGAAGGGGTAAATTTTTAGGCAACATTAGTACGGCCCCTTGCTTAATTTTTAGTTTATGTGGTGGAATGCCTATCGGCGTTAACTATTTAGGAAGTCCTGGGGTATGCAAGTTGATCTTAAGTGCATCGTAATCCTTAGGAAGTCGACTCGAGCGACACCGAAGCCTAATTTCTCGTTCCCTGAAACTTTCGTTGCAGCGACGATTTCCGTCTTGGATTTCTTCAGATGATGTAGATGGAAATTCTGCTTCAGATGTTAAACATGAAACCATCTTACCACTTATTACAAAAATTAGAGTGGTGGTACGATTGTTCCGCAATTACCCAACAAAAACGATAGCATACTGCAAAAATATGTGAAATTGGAATTTGGTGGAGAGTACTCATTGATTTGAGATTCAAAAAAACACGATGGAATAGTTTACTCACCATGTTGGAAAGGTTCAACAAATTAAAATCACGTGTTCAGAAAGCCCTAATTGATTTGTCATCGAAAATTTCATTCTCTGAACAGGACTTTAATTTATTATTTAGTGGATACTATTTCTGCCTTATTGCCAGTAAAACTTACAGTGGAAGCATTATGTAGAGCAGAAGCAAATCTATTGACTGCTGAAAATTTATTGGATTTAACACACTTGAGAGAAAATTACATTTCGGAGTACAACCACAAGCGAATGGACAGCAAGAACCCTAAACTAGTTCAAGATTCAAGAATGTTGAGTGCTTTGAGGTTTATGGCTGCGAAGTGGTCGACCTTCACCTCTATTGTTCGAGTCTTAGTTGGTAATAGGGGTGTATTTCAATTAACGTCACACTGGAGCAACACAACGGGCTATTGATGACGGTCCGGGATCAATCCCAAAGGGAAAGATCCGAGGACAACACCACGCAATTTTGAACCACGGTCAGATGACGAGGCAACACCTGAGCTGACACCCCACTCTCCAAACTTCCACACCATGCTAACGTGAGGACATTTGAGGCCACGACAGATTTTATGAGAATCATCCCATCTATACACGACGGTCTTTGATTGGATTCGAACGCAACCCTCTGGTTGCTAATCCGTAACTCTACTAAACGAGCTACCACGACCCATTATTTATATAGATGCGGAAAGGTATATTCTCACCATTTTCTGAAAAAAACTACTGGGACACAAAGTTGGATACCGATGAAGTTCAAATATGTCTTAAAGATATCAAGATAAAAACAATGCACACAAAGCAAAATGGAGGGAGATTAAACCTATTTTTATTGATTTTAAAATTCAAAATTTCATGGATTGTGCTTTTTTTTCAAAAAGAAAGGTTAAAAGGAATAACTGTACGAGGTTCTCGTTGATCTAAATGAAATTTGCAAGTCAGATTGAAGTTTTGAAAACGGATTTCGGTCAAACATGGTTATGTACTTTTCGTTGGTTCTCATTAATGAAGATATGGAGTGCTGAAGCTACGTTGAACTTGATTGTTTCCAAAGAAAGCATTGTCTTCCCATGGCTTGTATAACTCGTTGCCTGTCTTGACTTCTAGTCCTAAGAAACAGTCGTAAAGAATGATGTATCCCATGTCGGCGTTGTTGGCTACGATGGCATCATTTCGTCCGAAAAGGAGAAGTCCACGGTTCATTCGATTCGAAATCAGATCTTTTTCAGTCTCTTGTGAGACGGACAGAAGCACTGCGGCGCATCAGGACGGCATTTGGTGTCTTGTCACTGCGAGCCTTTTGACTTGAGCAGGGCTCTTCAACATCTGGTGCTCCAGTGATTTCATCCAACAGTTGGAGAGGTTGGGTCGACGTTCCGTTGCTTTCGGTGCCGTCCGGAGTCTTGTTTCCAGAGTCCTTATTTTCAAGATCATCCAATCCCGTCTTCTGGGTAACAGGGCAAGTTGGATCGCCTGTGATTCTGCTTTTTACGAAGATGTCAAAGCCATCTCCATTGAGATCTGTGGCAGATTCTGCACCTTCAGCTTCGTCGGTTTTGTCGATGGAAATATTTTGCGCCTCGAGTAGAGCCCTATCCGCCATTTCGTCTTCGATGGTTCGCAGACGCAAGTCCATGAATTCCTCGGGATGTTCGGCATTCCACTCTGCGAGGTAGTCGCGCTCGACGTACGGCTCTTCTGCTTTCTGTTTCTTTGCCTCTTTCTTGGCTTGCTTCTTTTTGCTACGCTTTTCTCGAAACTTCTTACTGAAATAGCAAGTTAGAATAAATTATTTTTCTTGGCATGACACAGCAAAGGGAAACAGAAGTTAAATTTATGTTGTAAAACAGAGTAAATAATATTTAGATTAAAATGTATGTAAAATAAATAAATTCGAAAAAGTACGAGGCACACTTACATTTGTTTCCTGTTGAAAGGTAGATAAGTCGTCTGTAATAATGACGTAAATAGCACTAAAAAGTACTCTTTGTAGGTAGCACTAAAAAGTACTGTTTGTTTGTAAGTAGCACTAAAAAGTACTGTTTGTTTGTAAGTAGCACTAAAAAGTACTGTTTGTTTGTAAGTAGCACTAAAAAGTATTGTTTGTTTGCAAAAAGCACAAAAAAGTACTGTTTTGCAAATAAGTTGCAGCGTAAGATTCCTCTACAACAAAAATCGTTTTAATCAAACGTTTATAATCTCATTTGATCAGAGCTTTAAAAATTGCCAGTTAGCAGTTTGACAGACAGAACATGAATGAAGAAATATTTTTGTAAGCGCTACTGTTTACCTACAACAATGCTTGATTAACAATTGAAAAGTAAAACATTGCTTTCAAACTATTTGTTTAAAAGCGTTCAGAAAAAAATGTATTGTTATAATTAAAATTAATTTATTGTTACCAAAAAAGACTGTTTTTATTTCCATTGTTGCATTTTATACGTACGAATTTTGTTGCTCGTTAATGTGATGAAGAAATATATAATTTAATACATGATTTGCTTTGATATTTAAATGTTTATGGCGTCATTAAATTCCGATTAATATAGAATCATTGTTATTATATTTGCGTTAGTCTCATTTGTTTCACTTTATACTAATTCTATCCCCTTTTGCGCCATAAAATCACTTTAAATTGGTAATACAAATAAAATCTGCAATTGAGCATTAGTATCCAATCGACTGAAGAAATGCTTTTAACCCTCCTGATGGTTGTCTTGACGAGGCATCTCGTCATTAGAAAACTGACCAGACATTGATCTTATCGTCACAAAAAAGTCAGCAATACCTTGATGTTAATCCATTTCGTCATTAGCAAAATTGGTCAGATCTTGATGGACGAGATATCTCGTTGAAACCACTTGGAAGTTTAAGTAAATCTCATTAAAAATTACATTGCACTATCAAACGCCAGGGACTTAAACTGTGGGGGCTTGGGGGCCCAGGCACCTCCGAAATATTCCTTATGTTATTAAAATAAATGATGTGAGATTAGATTAAAACTATGCAAATCGAAATTTTGTCAAGTTCACAAATAGAAAAATCGTAAACAGGTCTGAAAATACTCAAGCCCAGTAATTGCAAACGAAATAGTTATTTTGTATCGAATTATAGCAATTTGATTGGTTGTTAAAGGAAGGAAAAATTCCATTTATGTGCTTGGTAACTGTCTAGATGTGACAATTTGCCTGAAAGAAAAACTTTTACGTTAATACATTTTGTAATGCGTTAACCCTTATGCGTGGTTTATCTTCCCGTCGTAAATCACCCTGTAGTGGCAAGCCTCTGGTGCAAAAACCTGTTCCAAATTGTCACTAGTTCTAGGCAAGGGACAATTTGTTTTCCCTACTTGGATCTTCGTTCCCCCTTGGAGTAATCTCCAACGATATAATACAGCACTTAGCACAGACAAAAACCCCCAATTCCAGCATTTTCTGTCATTGAGAAAACCACTTCCGTCCCCAACAATCGGCAATCTACCTTGCGACAAACCCCTCTTTGCTGGAAATTTGAACCAAGATCAATGGCAATAGGGATAATTGTAATAACAATCGGCAATCCACCTTGCGACAAACCCCTCTTTGCTGGAAATTTGAACCAAGATCAATGGCAATAGGGATAATTGTAATAACAATCAACAATCCACCTTGCGACAAACCCCTCTTTGCTGGAAATTTGAACCAAGATCAATGGCAATAGGGATAATTGTAATAACAATCGGCAATCCACCTTGCGACAAACCCCCCTTTGCTGGAAATTTGAACCAAGATCAATGGCAATAGGGATAATTGTAATAACAATCAACAATCCACCTTGCGACAAACCCCTCTTTGCTGGAAATTTGAACCAAGATCAATGGCAATAGGGATAATTGTTACCATCCTGCTACTTGTCAACGATACGACCACTCTACTCGAGATATATCAGCGGTTGCTTCTTGTAACCCTTTCTTCAAGGCGGAGAACCCCGTTTCTTCAAGTATTGGCACAAATCCTTTTATGACCTATGCCAGGTGGAATATGAATGAAACTCTAAATATGTTTTCGGGTTGGGGAGATACTGAGGGGGTGGATTCTGAAGCACACTGGAGGTGGGGGACTTATAGTTCGAATCGAAGGCTCAGAAGGGGGGTTTGAGAATGGAACGATTTATTGACGGATGGCAAGGACAATGGACTTTTCTTATCCTGTTCTCCAAGACGTCGTTCGGTTTGGGATGAAAGGTATGTGTTGAGTTGACGGGAAGGGAATATGGGAAGGGGTTGATCGTTTGGAGGGGAGGGAAGGGAAGTGAAACGATCGTATTTGCCGATGAATGATTTTAAATGGTATTATGTGGAACTGTGCGTAAGACTGGAGTGTTGATTGAGCGCTGTGATTTGGAGCTCTTTGTGGGGAAGGGACAATGAGGGTGAGACGGTAAATACCGAATCTTTCTGGAACGTTACTTATTTATGAGGAAGGGTTGAATTGGATTGGGGACTGCTGTTCTAAAAGTTCTGGGCAAATACGTGATGAGGTGAAGAGATAGAGAAGTAGAAGAAAAGTAGAAGGGTTGGATCTTTTAAATCGAACTTTTATTAGGAAATAAGTCAGCAATTTTCGAATTACTAGGAGACAGGTGTGTCTTATTTTCTATTGCAAGTGCATGTGTATGTAATGAATATCATGTGCATGAACTATGGAGTATGCAAATCATGACAAACAGCATAACAAATAATTTTACGAACAAGTTCATTTGAAAATTAGCAGATTTCAGAAATTTTTATTTTGTAAGAATTATTTTTTAAATTCGCTCGTGCAATCTGTTCTGTTTAGCTTAATATACAGGGTGAGTCTAAATTGATTTTACAAAATAAGAGGGGTGATAGTACCCATCCAGACGAGCAATAATTACCATGGAACATAGGGTCGCATTCCACTCTGAGAGGCAGAAAAGAGTCAAATTAGAATTTCAACATGAACTTACAACAGTGTTGGGAAAGCGAATGAACGATACCAAAAGTTGCACAGTCTGATTAATTGATCAGAGAAAAACTCACAGCAAGTGCTCAAAGTGGCGGTCACGCGTGTCGTTGCACAGTTCACACCGGCGAAGGAATGACTGACTCTCGAAGATTCCTGGTGTTGTGTTAATTTTGTATGCGGCAACACCGATTCTCGCTCGAGATCTTCAGCCGAGTCCACAGGCGTCTGGTACACTAAATATTTCATGTGCCCCCAGGAGAAAAAGTCCAGTGGGTTGAGGTCCAGTGAGCGAGGAGGCCAAGCCACAAGTTCGCCACGTCCGATCCATCGTGCGGGATATGTGGCTTTCAAGAAGTGCCGGACCGTGCTGGAAAACAGTGCTGGGGCTTCATCGTGCATGTTCGACGCGTTTCGACTTTACTCTTTTCTGCCTCTCAGAGTGGAATGCGACCCTATGTTCCATGGTAATTATGGATCGTCTGGATGGGTACTATCACCCCTCTTATTTTGTAAAAACAATTTAGACTCACCCTGTATATTGGACATGATGTAGCCGAGGGAGTTTGGGGAATTGTAACCCTTCCATGGTTTTGTAGTGTAAACAAAATAATGTGAAATTAAAGTCCATTTATAGAAGGTTTTCTTTTATTGCTATCTTTTCTTCAAAACAACAATCACATTAATGTTTCTTTTTGAAAAAAAGTCACGCATAAAAAATGAACAGGAAAAACCTCCATTCAAAGTAGAACAAAGAGACATCGAGGGTCGAAAAAAGGAAAGTACACGGGGAAGGTGCACGTTAAATCTGTCGTGGTTTCTAAAAGTTTCGCTGTGCTCTGAGCTTGTATGATTATTGTCAACTGCAAATGGCCATCCTGGTGATCGGCGATTCCATGATGAAATATTTAGGAAAACGTAGCTGCTTTCCCTGGCGCTACAATAGATATTATAAGAGAAAAATAATTGAGCGTTTTGGAACCGTTGGGGGTTGAAATTTAGTGTGACAGATGAATCTCTTATGAGTTCTTAACACATTTTGCGTTTGGAACTTCAAAGGTAAGGAAAACGTTTTTTGCAATTTACTAAACTCTTGCTAATGTGCATACCGGCAATACATAAAAAAAGCTTGTGCTGTTTATGATCCATCTTAATTTGAAAAGGCAGTGCTCAAAAATTTTGTTTGCTCAAGAAATCATATTTTGTTATTCAGCCCACTATCAATGTATATTAAAAAATTATGTGTATGAGGTTAGAAAATACCTGCTGGGTTCTATCGTTTGATAAGGTTTTAATCCACATTGTTGTTACACTGTCCAATGTACTTATATATTTCCTTTGGAATCTCCAGATTGGTTCCCATGCATTCATCAATCTTTGCAAAAGAAATTGAACATGGTTTTTATCGTTTGTACACTCACACAATGCTTCTTAATATCTCAAAGCTGTCGCAACAAAAATTTACCACCTCAAAAGTAGTGATTGCAAAACCGGTTTCGAGGAAACCGGTTAACAGCGAAACCGACCCAAATTTCGAAATCGAAAACCCGGTTTTATGAAAAAAGAAAACCGGTTTATGCATTGGCAACCCATAAGAGAAACTCACCACAACAAGGTATACCATACTACGCACTGATGCAAGCAACTAAATGTTTAGTGTTTACTACCCTATCAGAATAAAAATTCAACATTATTACATGTCTGGTATTAATGCCACATGAGTCACACATTACTTTCGTGTGACACAACATGACCTATTTCTCCGCTGACCAATCATAATAATATGTAGACGGATTCTCAGCATTAGTACCAATGAGCCAGACAGTGGATACTCATTGGTACCAATAAAATGTAAAAATATAAATAGAGAAGAAATTTATATCACGTGTCATTTAGGAAGCAGCTCAACTCGGCTCCCTGCCGCAAACAATAAACAATCATACTATCAAAACCCTTCCTACTCCACAAGGACCACCGTAGTAGAAGACTTTCTACGCCACGGCCGGCTCCCTGCGCGTAATGCCACAATGTCATTGTCAATTACTGTTGTTCATTAGCTAATTCTTATTTGAAGAATTATTAGTTTTTTGCTCAACCTTGTGTAGTTTATAATATGATCATATTTATTCAGAAATAAGAGATAGATGTACTTCACAAACTTGATTTCGCAATCGTTCACTGGCTATAAATGAAAATAAAATAATACATTTTTTATTTCAACCCATAATAGAGCATGGCCAGTCATAATTTCGAGGAGTTTTAACGTAGCAGCGGTGATGGTCATTCATTTGATGTCATTATCTTTGTGAAAGAAATGGTCAAGTAGCCAAATGCAAAAAAATGTTCTAAAGAAATAAAATGTGTTGGCGGTTCAAAAGGTGCATTACATACATACCTAAAAAAGATGCATAGTATTTCCATTTTGAAAAGAAAAGAAAAGAAGTACCTATTTCGGAAGAAAGTTCAGCAATATCTTCGACAAAAATAACAAAATATTTTAATAATCTAGTTGATGACACGTTGCCAGCAGTTTTATCAAGAATGACCGTGTTGGATGGACTTCCTTTTTCCATATTTTGCACTTCAACTGATCTTCGTAAATCTCATTGCAAGGGGATTTCAAAATATTCCAAAATCCTCAAATACCATTCAGAAATTAGTGGTCGCCTATTCACTCAAAGTGCGGGCAGCTGTTGTCAGTGAATTTAATGGGCTAAAGTTAAAAGGATATAGAGCGAGTCTAACTCTAAAGATACAGTATGTATCACTACGGACGGAGCGTCAGTAATGAAAAAGTAGGCAAATTGATTAAAGCTGAGCAACAGCTGTCTAGCGCATGCCATTCAGCTTGGTGTAATCAAAGTGCTATACAAAAAGCACCTGTCGAAGTTGAAAAAAAGTGTCACTATCGGATAATGAACCTGAATCGAAGAATGAAGAGGGAGAGAATATTGAATTGGATATTGACAATGAATGACGATTCGGAATTGGAAGATGAAAATTCATTTGAAAGTGGGTTCAATATTGCTTACTCAGATGACGTAGATTGTAATTCTGCTTCAGATGCTAAACATGAAACCATCTTTCCACTTACAAAAATTAGAGTGGTGATACGATTGCTCCGCAATTACTCAACGAAAAACGATGACATACTGCAAAAATATGTGAAATTGGAATTTGGTGGAGAGTACTCATTGATTTGAGATTCAAAAACACGATGGAATAGTTTACTCACCATGTTGGAAAGGTTCAACAAATTAAAATCACGTGTTCAGAAAGCCCTAATTGATTTGTCATCGAAAATTTGATTCTCTGAACAGGACTTTAATTTATTATTTAGTGGATACTATTTCTGCCTTATTTCCAATAAAACTTACAATGGAAGCATTATGTAGAGCAGTAGCAAATCTATTGACTGCTGATGCTGCTTTAAATTTCATGTTGACGTCTTTAAATGATCTTTATACTACACCCGGAAATGAACTGAAAGAATTCCTAGAATTAAGAATTCAAGAAAGAATCACTAGCGCGCAGCAGAACTTCAACTTCTATATAATGGGTATCGAACAGGTGATAGAAGATTGGAATATGTGTTTAAAAGTTGGGGAAACCGGCTATCTATCTGTTTATATATAACCTGATAAAACTTTTAACTCCAGCGCAATCCGATGCAAGGGATATCAACTTCGATGACAAAGAAGATGATGTGGATAAATCTGTTTTATACATGGGACAATTGCTGCAGAGGGAAATTGACAAGGAGCTTGCTGATTCGGCATCACTGGATAATTGTACAAGTAGCGATTTTGAAACGTAAATTGAAAAAGGTTGCAGTATTGAAAGGAGGGGAGCACAAAGCACAAAAGCCAAAAGCTGTGCTACAAATATTTGCTCACTATTCCACCGACAAGCGTGGAGTCGGAACGGGCATTCTCATCGTCAGGTCAATTCGTAACCAAAATAAGATCGAGGTTGAATGATGTCTCCATAAATACACTGTTTTCTGCGAGCACACTTTAATACCGAAAAAAAATGCTAACGGTACTGGCAGACGATTTTATAGCTCTCAATGTTAGATAATAATCGTTTTATGTATGTATATAAGTTATATATTAAAAAATAAATTTATTTAATGTTTGTTACACAAATATAGCATTTTTCGTATTTTTTACAAAATCGGTTTTCGAGTTTTGGAAAAATGAAAACCGAAAAACCGGTTTTGCATTTTACTAAAACCGTGCAATCACTAATTTAAGTCATTACGTGAGTTGTGGGAAAAACAACACTACACTGCTCTTGAAGGTCATAGGGTTAATATGTTTAGGTATATATTCCAGCTTATTTCTGTTTTCTAAACTCCCATGTTTGTTTTTGTCCTCATCCTTTCTTTTCCCTTCCTCTTCTATTCGTACATCTATCTCCTCTTTTTCACTCTTTCATTTAAATTTTCTCGTTTATCCTGTGTATTTTTCGATCCTTCTTTCAATCTCTTTGCCAGTTCCTATTGTTGGAGCACGTGAGTTCGAGCTCACGATTCACGTTTCAAGTTATTTTCATTTTAATATTTATTGTTCGTGCAACAACAATTTTGTATTTTATCTTTAAGCGACATTGTAATTCTGATTTGGAAAAACGATAAAGTTTTCTGAACATGAGTTCAACGGTCGGCGCCATGTAAATATACAGCGGTTTTATATATGTAGGAACCGTTTTAAAGATCAGCAATCCATCTGCCACTCCCTGTGTGTAATACAGGAAATGAATAAGCGCCGTGAAGTCCAGCCAGGCTGGCAACGAAGAAATTTTCCAGAGATTCCATAGAGTTACACAAGAGATGACGCGAGAAGAGGATGGCGTACGGCCATGTCCAACGAATACCCGAACGATAATGTGTAATGATTGAAAAACGATGTTTAATCTGTAAATAGTCCCTTTTAATTTTTTAATAAATATCTTTATTTGTTAATTATGTCGCTTTTATCTCTTTTGCTAAAGTAGAGTTCTACGCATTCTACATGTAAACTCATCCTAAAGTATTCTAAGTATTCTACATATATGATTTTGTAGTTTTGAATTCTAGTGTAGCTTCTCTACATGCAATATTTCGCAACACAGTAACACAGTCCGATTTGTAGGACACTTGAGTCCTTACATATAAACAACGGTGGACACCTATTGAATTTTGCCTGATTCCTCAACTTAGCTCTAACCGTTTTAACACCATGAGGGTCTGACACGTTGTGACATCGTCTAACGCTCCAGATGGGCCAGTAGCTTCGACCGTTTCACCAACGGGTAACCCAAACATAATTGTACAGTACTTTCCATGTACCCAATGTTTTAATTCGTTAACCAATTGCTGGTAATAAATGTCAACCAGCCTTTTCTTCAAGCGTTAAAATAAATCTAACATATTTGGAACAAATGGAGCAAGTGAGGTAAAAGCCAATTCTGCAAAAGAAAAGCACTAAGTGTATGTAGATATTGACTAAATTAAATTGATCTTAACAACAGTTTTTGTAAAGCCACAAAAATCATCGTTTGTTACAAAAAAAAGCAATTGTTTTAAAAACTATCAATAAACAAGAAATTTTTTACAAGCTGTTTTTTTAAACTGAGAACGTCACAACGCATATATTCGTTCTGCAACCTTCGGTGCATGTCTTCTAACAAGTTTTGACCTTACCAATAGAATTTATCCTACGATTCTTCAACAAATAGATATGGTTATTTTGTCATTTTGCAAGCATTGCGGGATAAATGTGATACCAGAAATCTGATAACTCTCAGAGGGTTATAAGTTATATTTTTTGAAAAAATTTCATTCATAACTTTTAGGAGCCAATGGAATCTCAGTCACTTATTTGAGCAGAACATAATTCTGTCGTCCCCAATACCACAAGAAATCACGCTTTATCACCCTTCTAATATATTTTAAGACGAACTAAACCTTCATTATAACTTCCTCGTAATACTTCAAGTGACCACAAACTGCAAGGAGTTCATTGGTATTGACTAATATTATGACATCCAAAAGGATTAAGTGCTTGATTTAGTCAATTACGTTGCAGTTATGAAATTCTGTCAAATCGCAACGCATTTAATAATACTTGCACGATATGCCTATTCAATCATCCAACAGATTTGAGATAACAATTAATTTGAGATCAAACACTCAGTAGAGAATTAATTCTAATGATGCATTAAATCAGGATTAAAGGTTGTCGTTGGATTTCAGATTAGAATTAGATACGTCATATACACTAAAACCTTATTAATTAAATTACGAGATCAAAATCATGTAATTAAGCATTGAGATCTTCCCATTAGATTGCTAGTGTATATATTGTATTATCTGCTGCAACAATTCGCTCATTTTTAGAGCATTGGAAATGAAGTATGTAACAGATATTTGAAAAAGAAATAAGTATTATCTATCATTCAAATGACAATCTCTTCTACCTGTGACTAACTTCGTCATTTGCCACTGTATACCTGGTATACCATTTAGAGTAGTTGGTTGTAGAAAATCAAGTCAGGGTAGTTTGTATTTGTTTAATTTATATATAATTGTTATGCATTGCATGCCATCTCCATCATTCCATTCAATGTATCCTTTAAAACATTAATTTGCCTTTCCCATCGATTTTATATTTGAAAACGTACAATTTACATAAGTTCTTGAAGAGAGTTGTTGATGCAAATATTTAGAAGTAGGTAGCTGAATCAACGTAGCTCTGGAGGAACACAACGGGCAATTGGCGACGGTCAGATCAATCCCGAAGGGAAAGATTTGAGAACAACACCTCGTCAATTTGAACCGCGGTCAGATGATGAGGTCACACCCTATCTGGTAATAATGTAAGTAAAGATGGTTTCGGTTAGAAAGTCTGAGAGAAAGTGAGGAAGATATTAAAGAGTAAGAAAAAATGAGGTAAATAAAGCGTGATAGAAAATATAAGAGAGAGAAGGTAGGAAGTAAAGAAGAAATAAAAAAGGAGAGGGAGAGAAGTAAAAAAAAAGGAGAGGTAGGAAAAGAGATATTAAGAAAACGAAAAGATGTAAAGGAAGAAGGGACATCGTTTTGCTATACATCAGTAGTTCCCTAACTTTTCAGTTTTGAAACAAAAACTAGAGTTCTGAGATAAAACAAACGGAGATATACAAATACTCTTATTTATTAATTAAAATGTATAAAGATCAAAAGGTCCTTCACTTGGAAAATTATTAATGATACCAAAATGCATACTTGAATCTTAATGTGAGCAACGAAGCTGCTATTTAGTATTTGCCTCATGTCTAATAGCTTCAATATTAAGTTCCTTTCATCTTGAGGTCTATTTGTTAACTTAGATTTCAAATACGTGGAGCTGAAAGAATGTCGTTTCATACAAGTAAGCTGTGGGAACCGTAATGAAGCACTTCAAAGTTTTTACTGCAAGTTCAGTATATTCAGTCCTTATAAATAACCAAAAATCAGTTGTACTTTTTTTGTAGAGGCTCAAAAATTAACACTCCTGGTGTCTTATCTCCGAGTCGAAAACTAACATGTAGTGGCCAGCCTGATTCCAAACTGCGAAATTGTCACCAGTTCTGGGGAAAGGACAATTCGGATCTTCATTACTCCTTGGAGTAATAGGGTAGTCTTGTCCGAACGAGGAATCTCGTCCTTAGTAAAATTGGCCCGATCTTGATGAACGATATATCTCGTCATTGGCAAAAATGGTCCGATCTTAATGGACGAAATTATCTTGTCGAAACCACTTGCAGGGTTAGTATGGATGAAATACGATAGGTTCTGTGTAGATGGTTAGTTATACTTGTGAAAACTAATCTTAATGAACTGTCGATTGAAAGATCTGCCAAAGAATCTTGTAGAATCAAATAGGTTGATTAATAGCTCATCAGAAAATAGATTCGTTATTCACATACAGCACTCTGGTTGTAGAAACGTCATAACCTAAAAAATGAAATTCTAGTAAGTTCTAAATACATTCTACAGCATAAAGCTGCGAATTGCCACAACAGTAGACGCCACTAGAAGGTTATTTTGCAGTATGCAGTCTCTGAACAAGAAACTATAGAAATCCATTTTCGAGTAATAGCGGTATTGCAGCCGAGGTGCGATATTACTATCATCAGTCACTGGGAAATAGCTGCAAGTGAAGGTGCTCGTTTTTCAGAAAATACAATAGAAATTTTTTAATAATCATTTCTAGAACTGAACTGCGCTTTTTAGAACATAAAAGAATCGGAGAAAATAATGAAATATTTTATTTTTTATTGAAAGTTCAATATTGTGGCTAGTGGAATATTGCATGCTTTCACCGAAAATCCTGGAACATTGTCGTGAACCTTTAGGGTTCGCGGACCACATTTTGGGAACCACTTGCTGACTGGACTAGACATATCACTTACGGAGTACCCGCTGGGCTACAGCTCATCTCATAAAAAGAGAAAAATATTAAAATAGCATACATGAATGAAAATGTTTTGAATAAAATATTGGTGGAATTAATCAGCGATGATGGTAATTAATTAACGTTCACTGGAGCAAAACAACGGGCTATTGGCGACAGTCCGTTATCAATCCCCAAGGGAAAGATCCGAGGACAACACCTAGTAACTGAACTAGTCAGATGACGAGGACAACACCTGAGCTGGCACCCCACTCTCCAAACTTCCACACCACGCCAACGTGAGGACATTTGAGGTCACGGCAGATTTGAAGTACAACAGCCCCCACGTACACGACGGTCTTTGGTTGGACCTAGTTTCGAACTCGTAACTTTCCGATTGTAAATGCGGTACTCTTTCAACCGGGCTACCACGGCCCAATTTATCAGCGGAGCCAAAATTTCATGACACATCCTCTCAAGCCAAGACAGCACTCAAATGGTCACCCTCCCAAGTACTGACCACTACCGAAGGTGCTAAACTTGAGTAATCGAGTGGGCAGGCGTGGATCCTCTGCGCCGTTGATGCTCTTGCATACAGCTAGTTAAAATAAAATGTTATTTGGAACCACTAGGTCTTATTAACGATGAAGAGCATGTCACAATCGTCGTGGTGGGATTTTGGTTAGGAGTCTTACTTATTGTTACTGGAGCAGTCAAAGTCATTTTCGTCATTGTAATATTTGCACTCGAAAAGAAATTTAAAAATTTCAATTGATTCGTAAGTTCGCCTGAATTAAGATTAAAAAAATTTGAATAGTAATTTTTTTAGAAATAATCTTCAGTGTATGAATAGTAGATATTTTAGAGTTTAGTAACTGTAACCAGATTGGTTAAAAACTACTGGTTATCCAACTTTCTGAAAATAGACTTAGATGGAATATGAAACAGGATATACACTCATGTTCAAAAGTTAAGCATAATTGCTGTTTTTATGTGAATATTTCAGAAAATCTTCATTGGAATGGAAGGGAACGCGGTATGGGGGTGTTATAGGTTTATAAAAGACAAAACAATGCAAAACAAGGATAATGACTTTTATTATCCAAAGAAAAGGATTGAAAGAAAAAGGTTCACAATACGAGTGTCAACATTAGTGAAACAGAATGATTAATACAATGTGATGCTGAAGTTTAATACTGTGTATGGGAACCTCTGGTAGCCACGCATGCTGCACAACGATTTCCCATATTTACGATGAGGGCATGGATGAATTGTGTGCTCGGAGTTTCAAGCCTCACGGAGAGCAGTTTTCAATTCCGAAACGGAGCTTGGTGGGTGGCGGAAGGCTGCAATGTCTCCCGAGCATATCCTACTCATGCTCTATAGGATTCAGATCAGGAGAGTTGGCAGGCCACTGCACGCGGTGGATATCTTCACTTTGAAGGAAGGCGTTCACCAGGGCTGCACGGTGAGGAGGCGCGTTATCATCCATGAATATGAAACCAGGACCGACAGCACCTCGAAACAGGCGAACGGTAGGATCAAGGACTTCGATGCAAACTGCTGGTCGTCTGGCATAGAGACCAACGTGTCTGAGTCTCCTGTAAACACTTTGTCTCGAAACTATGACTCCTGTGGCGGCTGTCAGGGCTGAACTCAGAATCGACCTTCTAATGAAATAGATGGATCATGTGGGCGGAGTCGTAAGATCTCTGAAGGATAAATCACAAATCGACTTTGCGATTGGCTACGGAAGCGCAGACTAGTGTTTTTGATCACTGGATAATCACTACCAATCAATAATTTAGGATGCATGCTTTTCCACAACCACGTGACAGATCTTCAAACCGAGCAACTAGAAGAAATAACATGAAGATGCGGGCATATGCTCCGTCTATTTCGTTTTAAGGTCGATGGAACCCAGTTGTCTGGCAGAAAGGTTCCTCTGACGTCTCGCAGTTATCGCCAAATATCGGTCTTGCCGAGCGGTTGTTACCCTTGACCCACCTGGTACTGGTCGTCGGGTAACATCTCCAGTGGTTTGAAACCTCTGCCAGTCTGGAGATCACACACTGAGGCACATTCCGAATTCGAGACACTTTGGTTTGGGATCGACCAGATTTCAGCATTCCAATAATTCGTCTCGTCACAAACATATCCAGTTGGCATCTTTGTGACATCTTTCGTCCTTATTGATTGTTAACAACGCTTCGTACCACAGCAATTTTGAAATTTCTGTTTAAACTGGCCATGCCGCTCGAGGCCGTTTTGTACTCGTTCCGACGTGCGCCCGAGCTTTGCGCATGTCGACGTTGACTGATCTGTTTTGCATATGCAAATGTTTTACCTTCGTTCCACGATTCCCCACAAGTGATTTTGAACCATTGTATCCATATTTACTCCGATTTTTTCCATTTTACGAATTATGCTTAACTTTTAGATATGAGTGTATGACCGGAGATAGCGTGGTGATCCCGTCTGCTCCTAATTCTCCCGGAGATGAAGACTAGTCATTTTTCGGGTGATCGGATTATCTCTAAGATTGCATCAAATGATTGTAGATTAGCTTTTCAGTTGCACATTAAGACGAACGGTTTAATTTCGACGGTTATTAATAAAGAAAGGACGATTCAAAACAACAAAGAAACGCGGATCAAACCTCTTTTACACTCACCCTCCCCAAACCTTCCAAATTCCAAAACAAAGTTTTCATCACATTCCATATCATGGTTACAGTTTACACGTGCATAATTAAGTATACATTTACTAATGTAGTTTGCACGTGCGTAGTAAATATAATATCAAGACACGATAAGGTTTACAAATACGCTAGCGGCAGTTGCACACGCACGGTAAAAATTAAATTCAAAGAGCGCTCTTGCACGGGCTTACAACACATAATTGTTTTAAAAAATTGGTAGGTTGCGTAGAGGATAACGCAGTTTTGATGTGAATACTTGGACCTGATCTTGGATTGTGCAATGAATGACGCAAACATAGGAAGTTTGGACGATTGTTTAGTGCGAATATTCAACAATTAATTTACACTTTTAACGATCAAAATGCTGTTTGACATTTATGTTGAAGGATAATTTTATTGATTAAAGGCCTGTGACACTACTTACTTAATTTCCACTCCACGCAATTCGAAGTTACACTGGCCTAAAGCTCGCCCAGAACCGTAGAATTTTGAAATATCGCAGACTCCCTACCCACGCTCAGTGCGCCTGCGCACTCGGTCCGAACGTCATGACAACGGATATCCTTTGTCTACAAGGAGCTATACTTAAATTCTGGATGTTTCTTCTGAAATTGAACCACAAGAGTTGTAACGTTTCTTGTAACGCTCGACTTTTCATGCGTGCCACCTAGTTCTGTTCCGATTTTAAAGTCGTATTCACGTCGAAGAGAGGCCAGTTGGAAGAGCAACGGATTAGCAACCGGAGGGTTGCGAGTTTGAAAGTCGGTCCAACCAAAAGATCGTGTTCACGGGGGCTGGCGCACGTTAGATCTGTCGTGGCCTCAAATGTCCTCACGTTGGAGTGGTGTGGAAGTTTCTAGACCCACCTCCTCCCAACTCACCGAAAGGTCTAGAATTTTCCTTGGGAGGAGGGGAAGACCACCAGCCAATGCACGAAAGGGGGACCCGCACCAATGGACCAGCATTTATTTATATAAAATAAAAATACAGGCACAGGGCAACAGGGCCCAACATAAAACATTGAAATGGACGCCGATTTACGGGGTCATTTAGTCTAAAATTTACACAAAAGAACACATAAAATACTAAAAACAATGATATGGAATATTTACATGAATTACAGTTTTTAATGAGAAACAATATATTGAAGTTATTATTTAAAAATTAAACCTTGTTAAGAATCAATATAGAAGTCCAAAGTCAAAATAAAAATTAAAATGGAAAATATAATAAAATAGATGATAAAATTTTAAAATTCGGCCGGACCTAGTCCTTGGCCCACTACTAACAAGGGGAGCCTGGGATAGGGTTAGGGTATAAAATCTAATTATCAGGGGGAGGGCCCGCAATTACCTCTCCGGCCGCCAGCACACTTAATCCAACTCTATTAATAGATATTTTATATTATTCATTATATTGGCACACCACGGATAAATTTTGTTCGGATGGCTTTGTGATGTGGTGTGCCAATGTGTGCGGGCAGTCGAAGAGATAATGATCTGCATCCCCCCCACAGGAACACAGATCCGAGTCGCCATGGAAGTTTGGAGAATGATGTTCTAGGAACTTTCTCAGATTTCCTTGGATCTTTCTCTTCGGGATTGATCCCGGACAGTCACCAAAAGCTTGTTTGTTGCTCCAGTGTGACGTTAATTAACTACCCACGTAGAAAAAGAAAACAATTATCTGTAAATTAGGGCTTCTCAGATTAGCGAACTTGATATTTCTTCCTTTCCCCAGTCCTTATGTAATCAGCCCTCGTGCGGGGGAAAATGGCCAGTACCGTAACGAGGCATTGATAATTGGAGATGCTGAAATTCGACGGCAAGCAGAAATATAGTTTTAGTTCAAGCTGCTTAGTTTTAACAACCTCATTAAGGCAACTCCATTCGGCGTTGTTTCTTTTCAGCAAGGACATTACAATACAGATTATTTTCAGCTCAGTTAAAAAACGAGTCCAAAAAAGGTGGAATTTGTGCGCCCCATCTTGCCAACTTTGTATGGACGATCCAAATGGGCAGTCTTTTAAGGTAGGTAGTTGAATTAACGTAACACTGGAGCAACACAACGTTCTATTTGTGACCTTCCGGGATCCATCCTTAAGAGAAAGATCCGAGAACGTTCCTCGTCCTTTTGAACCTCTATCAGCTGCCACCTCCAAACTTTCATACCACGCCAACGTGAAGACACTTGAGGCCACGAAGATTTAACGTGCACCAGCCCCAGAGTATACGACGATCTTTGGTTGGATCGAGTTTCGAACTCGGAACCCACCAGTTGCTAATCTACTGCTCGCTTCAATAGGAAGCATGGGGAAGTGAGGCAGAGTTTGTGCTGAAGATATTCATTGTGTGTGCTTGACAAATACCATTAACCAATCAAAGCAGGAAACCATTTGATGTTGAAAGGATCAGCATCAGCATTCCCAGGTTGGCTCTAGGCTTGCGGATTAGCAACCGGAGGGTTGCGAGTTCGAAACTCGATCCAATCAAAGACCGCCGTGTACGTGGGGGTTGGTGCACGTTAAATCGTGGTCTGAAAAGTCCTCACGTTGGCGTGGTGTGGAAGTTTGGAGAGTGGGCTGCCAGCTCACAGATGTTGACCTCGTCATCTGACCGTGGTTTAAAATAACGAGGTGCAATCGGATCTTTCCATTCGGGATGGACCTTTGTTCCCGAAAGCTCGTCGTGTTGCTCCTGTGCTATGTTAATTCAACTACCATCCTACCCTGGTTGACTCTTTGTGGTGAAAATCGACGGTATGAAAATAGAAACTGCTGTCTCACTCAGATTTCGTTAAAAAATCGTCGTGTTTTGATTATTTTACTATATCACAGAATTTTAAAATTTTTATACTATGGAATGTCGCGCTGCTCTGCGTTTCCATGGACACTAGCCACTGAAAATGATAGTAAAGATAAATTAAACCGCTTGATGAACGACCCTTTATTTGTGACAGCAAACTAAATCATAATGTCATATATTCTGAGACTTGATGGAAATATAATAAAATCATCTCAGTGAAATATCAGTAGAAGATATAATTTTGTAGTGCAAGTTTTAATTTTAATGATATAAATAAATTTTTATTTTCATATAAAGTATAACAAGAAAAAAGAGATATGCAGAATCTATGATTGTCCTTAATTATTCGTATCATTGTTCTAAGACACGATTGGAATTCAGAAAAGTCATTTGCAAATGAAACGCGATTATTTGGAATTTTTGGGATTTTGTTTGCACTAAAGTTTTCCTACCGTCTGTAGTTCTCAAATACTAAAATAGATGGCAGCACAAATTGTTGCAGTTCATAGGAGTTTCTGGAGCTGAATCTTGAATCTCGGAACTAGCCCGATGTTTTTCGTATGAACTTTTGCTATTGGTGAGTCAGTGATTGGTTTTGAAAAATTAAAAACCTTAGATCAAACTGCAATTGGTTTTTCGACGTACCTATCATCAAGACAGTGACATTAAATCAACCGAAACACTAAGAATAAATTGACTATATAACACACAATAACTATTGGCTTAACTGCCAAAAAATTGCAGATATTGTGAACAGATGTAACTAGGCTAGTTTCCACCGGGCAAGAACTCGCCTTGGCGCCCCCCCCCCACCAACCAACCAAACCAAAACCCTCCCCGACAGCACCTGATATCGCCACCACACATTAATTCCACTAGTCCAATTTTTTTTATTCAACTTAGATGGCAAACGCTTGATTTCAAAGGTAGATAGATTAATTTGCAGTAATTTCATTTTTAGTACAAGATAAAATACCTAATTAATTCTAAGATATTTCGTTGACAAATAATCTAAGAGTAGCATGTTTGGTATATTCTTTCACATTTATCGCTGCAAATGAAATGAAAAGGTTTTATCAAATGATATCGGGATATGTGGGGGATGAATCAAAATCAAGACTTGCTTTAGAATAGGATATTTAATTATGATAAATACGCAGAGGCTGGTCGGACATTTTTTGAACGATTTTGATGAGCTGTAAAAATTCTATGCTACGAAATAATTTTATTTTTGCAGTAGTTAAATTGTTAAAGTATAACTTATCGTCTTCTAACTCAGTTTTGTTTACTTCCAAAATGGCGGTTTTAAATAAGCAATGGATGGAAGGCGATGTTTCCACTCTTTCCGAAGAGAATTATGCTTATTCAATTATTGAAAAACGCTGTAAAAGTCATGGTTTTTCGATATCTAAAGGTACGATAAGTGATATTAATGAGAAAGGAAAAACGCGTAAAAGTGGAAAAATACTTCCAAATATGTATCCAAAAAAGAAAAGAATTTCTGAGAATATTTGTAAGGTAAGATCTTTAATTTTAAAAGAGAATCCGCCAAGTCAAAAGACTTACAAAGTCATTAAAATGTCCAGTTTCAACTGTAAATAAAATAACTAACAGTGATTTGAATCTTAAAAAGGCCAAAAAAATATTATACCATGAGATTGCGATAAAACAGGACAATTTATTATCCTAAAAGAGGAGAAAAATCTTAAAACGTGGTTCAACTTGGTAACTAACTTGAGAACTTTCTCTAAGAGATTTATGATTGTTGCCGGTTTTCATATAATGGAAATTAAAAGTAAAAAGAGGGGGAAATGTAAAAATCAACTTCATTATGTTATGTTACACTACGACTGACTGAAATACAAGACTGTTTAAATTATTATTTGAGTTGAATCAGATGAAGGAAGTATGCAGACTAAAATCTGAATATTTTCATCTCTGCAAGTATTGAACATTTTAGGCGATAAATGCGTGCATGGAAAAAAATTCGAAGATTGGAAGAGACTATTAATGACAGTAATAAATTCCCCAATATCTGGAATCATACCGTTAGCAATTTTATCTGGCGCGAGGAGACTGAAATTAGTGAAAAAATTGATGTTTAGTGATGAATTTTATGAAAAAATTAAAATTGTATACTCTAAATAACAATGTGAGAAATCTAGTATTTGGGAAGGGTTATTCATCTACCTTCAGGGGATTTTTTTTTCAAAAAGCAAAATGTTGGGAATGTTTTGTTATTTTTCGAACAATATTAATCATCCAAGTGTTTTCGACGAGATATCTCATCCATCAAGATCTGGTAAGCTTTGCTAATGACGAGATATCTCGTCGTGGCAACCACCTGACGGTTAAGATTAAAAATATAAGAAAAGAAAGCACTGAAACCGTTTGCAAAGCCTGGTTTTTCAAACATTTTTTTTATAAAAGGAATAATTTTATTGCAATTCGTCTTTGGAGAATGAATTATAATTATATGAATACAGTAAGAAAATTTACATTTTTATGCACATAAATGTGACGAATAACGAAGAAAACTGCGAAAACACGACTACAAAACAAAGTTCCAATATAAAATATAATGTGTTCGCTTGACCGTTGTTATCGATATAACTGAAAATATTCACAGAAAATATTTCGTGTAGTATTTTTTGAGATCGTATTTTGAGACAAGTAGAAACTAGAAAATTGCATTTTAAGAAAAGCTGAAAAATGCAAATCATTTACGTTACAAGAAATGTCAAAAGCTTTTAAAGTATCTGTAACTTCTGTTCTATTTATGAAGAAAAACTTGTATATATTCAGAAAGAGAAAGAATCGGGGTTTCATATCGGGATAAAGATGTTTCGACTGAAAATCCCATTTCAAAGATAGTCAAATACCTTAAATCTACGTTCAATTTGATCGGTTTCTCCAAAATTGTTTTTCGCCATCTCTAAAATCAGAAATGGATGTGATTTGCATTAGCTGGATGACGACACAATACCAAAATATTTGAAATTGCTTTTTCTATTCTATTCCTACATTCTGACATTCCTACATTTTTTCAAAAAATGCAGAGCTATGCAAATTCCCGTAATGTGACTGAACGGAAAAACTATCAAATTGTCAGTTACATGGGAGAGAACTATTAATTTCGGTTGCAGAGTTGCAAACGCTATCAATTCTACAGAACAAACGCTGAGATGCGTTTTAGTTTAGGAATTCTTGGTGTCTTGACATTCACAGAAACGAAGAACAAAGCAGAGAAGAAAATATATAAAACTAAATGTCGAAAATAGAACCGCTTTATATATTTGAATGAAAGTTTTTATATCATTTGTGTTTATTGATCTTTAATCATAGATTGAGAGTTTTCGTCTTAACCATACATAATTCACGCATCATTTCACCTTTCAACATGAAGTCTTCCCTGCATGACTTCTAACCTTCTAGGGGTTAAAGCGAAAAAAAACAAGATCAAAACTAGAGAACTAATCTAGTCTAGGTTAGTTCTCTAGTTTTGACCTCCTTGACCGAATCGAATCTTTACTAAGGATTCATTTCCAAGGAAAGGAGCAGTAGAATAATTCCAAAGGATTATATTCTAAGGAAAGGACCAATAGAATATTTCCAAGGAAAGGAGCACTAGAATCCTTCCAAAAGATTTTATTCTGAGGAAAGGATGATTGGAATATTCCCAAAGAATTCATTTCCAAGGAAAGTAGCAATAGAATATTTCCAAAGGATGAAATAATTAATGGATTTTTCCACCCAAAGACGTGATTATTTAGTCATTAAATGTGGCGCGGAGTAAAAGCAATACTACGCTACTCGGAAATCTCGGAGGATTTAGATCTCAGGGTTTAGAAATACGTAAGTATTGTACTAGTCTCTAATTGCCGTGTTTAGATATAGGATATAGTCCTTCAAAATTTCCTTGGGGTTCAGCTGTTGCTTTGTTTCGTCTTCTAAAGCTGAATTCAAATAGGAAGCGCAAGGTACTTCCTATTTGAATAGGAAGCGCAAGGAAGCAAACACGCACAGACCAATCAAAGGTGGTAGCGCGAGCGGTGAAAATGGTCTGATTCGTCTGCGCATGTAGCTTTGCACCTTGCTCTTATTTGAATTCAGTGTTACTGGACACGATTGCCTCAAGGTCCATTAATTTAGAATTATAATTCACCTAATTGTTCAAAAATATTTTGGGAAGTATAATCATATTAAACACCTGCATTCGTAGATAATGATATATACACTGCTGGCCACCCAAATTGCAACACCAAGAAAGACAAGAGATATCACAACAAAATTTATTTTGTAGATAACATGTTGACCAAGTATCAAATGATTAAATTTATAGACTTCTGTGAAGTGTGGTTCCTGCCAAAATCAGTAGCCAGAATAGCCGCCATTGTTGGAGATCACCGCTGCCACACGCCTCGGCATTGATTCAAAGAGACTTTGGATGTGTTCTTGGGGTACAGCAGACCAAGCAGCTTCCACACGTTGCCAAAGTTGATCTGGTGTGGCAGCTGGGGATGTATTCTGGGTCAATCGTTGAGCAACCATGCACCACATGTTTTCTATCGGCGAAAGATCCGGAGAGCG
Organism: Meta bourneti; assembly: GCA_933210815.1. Classification (NCBI taxonomy): domain Eukaryota; kingdom Metazoa; phylum Arthropoda; class Arachnida; order Araneae; family Tetragnathidae; genus Meta; species Meta bourneti. The sequence goes on from OW119926.1 coordinate 5,997,387, forward strand.
AGCTGGCCAGGGAAGCAATTCAATCTGGCGATTGACGAAGAACCCTTGGACAATGCGTGCCACGTGTGGTCGCGCATTATCCTGTTGAAATATGGCTGTGGGCAAGCCCTGAAGGTAAGGAAGGACAACTGGCTCCAACACTTCGGAGATGTAGCGCTGGCTGTTTAAAGTACCTGCAATGCGTACTAGAGGAGTGCGAGAGTGATATCCAATACCGCCCCATACCATAATACCCGGTGCAGGACCAGTGTGGCGGTGCATAACGCAGCTGTTCAGCATCCTCTCTCCACGGTGTCTCCAGACTCGAATCCGACCATCGTGGTGTTGCAGACAGAAGCGTGACTCGTCAGTAAAGACAATTTCATTCCATTCTGCCGTCCACATCCTTCTTTCATCGCATCATTGGCGGCGGAAACGTCTGTGGTTCTGCGTCAAGGGTAGATGAAGCTGTTGGGTTTTATCGATTGAAGACAGAGTTTTATATATTAAAAATAAATTTTATTACGTAGCCAAGTCTTATGGTTTAAAAACATACATTTTAAGAATAACAAGAAGTCTGATCAGCTCATGATCCCCAATCTTTCTTCACTTTTATACATTCAAAGATTTACATTCTTCAAATTTATGTGCCCCACACGGCACTATAATTGGAGGTTTGAGACCGATTCCAACATGCGGCCCCATCGGTTGTAAAACCTCAGCAGATGTATTACAATTCAACATATATATATATACATAAATCTAACAAAATATTTTTCTAATAATATTTTTAAATTTATTTAACAATAAAGGCTTTGTTAAAAAGTCAGCCAAATTATTTTCCGATGAAATATAATTTACGTTAAATAGTTCATCTTTTATTAATTTACGAATAAATTTGTACTTGATATCAATATGTTTAGTTTTCTGATTTTCCTGACTATTTTTTTGAAAAATAGATAGCAGATTGATTATCACAATATACTTGGGGTCTTATGTGATCACACAAACTTAATTCATTTATAATTCTACTAAACCAAATAACTTCTTTAGTGCAATCGGTTAGTGCAATAAATTCAGATTCCATTGAGCTAAGAGCTATGCACTTTTGTTTAGAAGATTTCCATGATATTGGGATGTTACCCAAATAAATTAAATAGCCACTGCTTGAATGTCTGTTTGTGAGACCACATCCCCAATTTGCATCAGAAAAAGCAATCAAATTTGAACTTTTTACATTGGAAAGATTAATTTTAAAATCCTTTGTAAGAAAAACTTAGTTCATAATATCAACAACGTAAGACCAGTGTTTGTAAGTATAACCATTACAAAACTGAGACATTATATTAACAGCAAATGCAATATCTGGTCTGGATCTATCTGACAAAAACGATAAACATCCTATTAAGGAACGATAGGGAAATTTCCTCATTAAATCATTCTCAATTATTTCTTCCTCTTTAACCTTATCAGGTAAGTTACAACCAATTTTAAAAGGTAAATTCACAAAACTTTTAGGAAGATCTTTGAATTTTGACATTAATTTTTCAATGTAGGTAATTTGATGTAAATAAATCGAATTTTCAATTTCTTGAAAGTTTACGCCTAACAAATATTTAGTTTTACCTAGGACTGTAAGATCCAATTTTTTGTCCAATAATTCGATTACTTCATTTATCAAATGTTCCCTTTTTGAAAACAAAACCATATCATCTACATAAACAATTAAAATTACATCTTTAAATTTGTAGACACAATTACACCAATTTAACTGAGAAAATCCTAATTTAGTTAAAATACCGTCTAATTCCAAATTCCATTCTCTACCACTTTGATGCAGACCATATATAGCCTTTTCCAATAGACATACTTTGTTTTCGGATCCTTTCAGCACAAATCCTTTTGGCTGTTTCATGTATATAGTATCCTTAAGGTGTCCATATAAATATGCACTTTTCACGTCAACTTGACAGTGATACCAACCCAACATAGAAATCAATAGTACAAACAATAATTTAACAATAGAAAAATTCACAACTGGTGAAAAAATATCTTTAAAATCAATGCCGGGTTTTTGCTTAAAACCTTGAGCAACAAGACGAGCTTTATACCTTTTAGGTATATTGTTTTCGTCCATTTTTATGCTGTACACCCACTTACTTCCAATTATGGTTGTATTTGGGGGTGTGTCCACTAATTTCCATACTTGCCTATCCTTCATTATCTGAATTTCTTCATTCATGGCAGTATTCCATTTAATTTTATCCTTACTTGCTTGCGTTTCTTCATAACTTTTGGGGATTTCGACATTGTAACACTGATCATACATGTCGTACATCTGTTGGTCTAAAAAATTAGATTCATCACTAGAAGTAGATGGCACATTAGAAATATCCACATTAGGATGTTCAGTTTCTGGCTTAAAATTGAAATTTACAGGATCAAACCTAATCTTATTTTTAGTACAGTACTTTTTAATATCATTTAAAGATCTCATTCTCAAATTTTCAGGAGAATAATAGTATACATCTATCCTATTGCTTTTATTTCTAGGTTTTTCGATTCTACGCCAATTTGAAATGTTAAGACATTTTAAGTTCTCAGTTTTATCTAAATCTTTAGAATCTAAAACTTGAGTTTCACTTTCCGATTTTACTTTTATATTTTCATTTGATTGATAAATAGGAATATTAGAATTAAGATCGAAAGAAACGTACTCAAAGTTTTTACCAAATAGTACATCAACAGCTTTCTTACTTTCGTCGATATGAACATGGACTGTTTCAACTATTCTCTTCTCGTTTGGGATATATATTCTGTAACCTTTAGTTTTCAAACCATATCCTGTCAAAATACCAAGTTTAGCTCTGGGTTGTAATTTATTTCTCTGTATTTTAGGAATATGAACATATGCCAAAGAGCCAAAAATTCTAAAATGTTTTACTGATGGTTTGAAACCAGTCCATATTTCATTAGGAGATATACCCTCAGTAAATTTATGTTCGCATCTATTTTTAGTATGAATAAATGCTAAAAGTGCTTCTGACCAAAATTGTGGTTGTAAACCACTGTCCTGAAGCATAGCTCTGACACAATCCATGGCTGTTCTATTGAACCTTTCTGCAATGCCATTTTGTTCAGGGGTATAAGTTGAAGTTCTTTCGATTTTTATTCCTAGATCATTTAAAAACTTTTTAAATTCTTTGTGACAAAATTCTAAACCATTGTCAGTTCGGACACATTTTAACTTAACATTTAGCTGTCTTTCAGCTCTAACCAAGTATTTTTTAAAGTAATCAAAAACTTCATTCTTATTTCGAATAATATAAATAGTTACTTTACGTGAAAAATCATCAATAATAGATAAAAAGTATTTGTTTCCACCTAGAGAGTTAACTGGAGCAGGACCCCACAAATCCATATGGATCCTTTCCAAAACATTTTTAGTTTTCCTTTCGTACATATAGTTTCTTCTTAAGGATATTCTAGTGGATTTAGCAATAGCACAAATCTTACAATTTTTATCTATATTCTTACAATTAAGTTTTTCAATTCCTTTTACACAATTAATTTTACTCATATTTTCAATTAAGGGCATGTTAACATGACAAAACCTACGGTGGGCTTTTTCTAGATCTAAACCAGTTACATATGTATAATTTTTAATCTTGGGATAACCTTTCAAGATATACAATTTTCCAATTCTGGGAACAGTAAACAAATATTTATTATAACTATTATAAATAATCATTTTGTTATTTCCCCATTTAATTTGGTTTCCCACAAGGTCAATACGAGCACCACTAATTAAATTTCTTCTCATATTAGGCGAGTATAACACATCTTTTAAAGTTATATCATAATTTCTGTTTCTATCTAAAACTGTAAATTGAATATCACCCATACCTAATACTTCCGAGGTGCTGTCCTTGTCTCCGACTAGGATCTTCTGTGGTGGTAGTTTTCTGAATGTCGTAAACATATCACGTTCTTTACAGAAGTGAGCAGTTGCAGCAGAATCAATGAGAAATTCCCTCGGTCTTTCATTTGGAAAATTTGAAACTGCATAGGCACGTTGAAGATCAGTTTTTGGATTGTCCTCCATATAAAATAATTCACCACCAGGTTTCTGCCGATTGCTTTTCTTGAAGCACTTCGATTCGTAATGTCCCGACTTTTTGCAGTAGTTACAGAATGGTCGCGGCCCCATACGACAAACTGTCGACTTTCTTGGGCTTGAAGGAATTAATTCAGGGTCCAGTACGCATCTGCTGTGATCAGGAGTAGATGCCCGTGTCTCCTTGTATCTAGATGACTTGTTTCTTGTAGCATAAGCATCGGCCACGATACGTAATTTTGTGCCTTCGTCTTTCCGCTTCAGGTCGATCCGGCTGGATTCTGTTATTAAATGTTTAGACAAATTGTCTAGCGTGAACTCGTTGTCATCCATCCTGTATAGCAGTTGTACCAGATTATCGTATTCGTGAGGCAAATGTCTTATTAGTTGAAAGCAAACTAAGAGGTCTGGGATTTCGAATCCACCTTCTTTTATCTGTAACAGCTTCTCATGCACTCGTTTGCAGAAGAGTCCAATGGATTCGTCCTCCGACTGGTAGCGGATTGAAAAGAACTCGTCCACAAGGCCTGCCAATCGTGCTCTAGATGCTGGTTCAAAGTTGGTCTTTAATATATCCCAGGCTTCCTTACCGTCCTCAGTAGATGAAATCAAGATTTGATATTTTCTGTCTATGCCCTGGTAGATAGTTGTGTATGTCCTCTGCTTCCTATAACGATAGTCTCCTTTTTCTTGTTCTGGAGCATCTTCCAATAATAGAGGTTCCGTTTTAGTGATAAATTCCCAGCAGTTCCGATCCATTAGCAATACCTTCATGTCCGTCTTCCACGTGGCATAGTTGAAATCCGATAACTTCGGGAAGGAAAACATGGACATTTCTTGAATACCCATCATACCATGGAAACCGGTAGTGGCAGAATTCAGGTTCAGCTTAAGGTCCTTGGCCCATAACCAATTGTTGGGTTTTATCGATTGAAGACAGAGTTTTATATATTAAAAATAAATTTTATTACGTAGCCAAGTCTTATGGTTTAAAAACATACATTTTAAGAATAACAAGAAGTCTGATCAGCTCATGATCCCCAATCTTTCTTCACTTTTATACATTCAAAGATTTACATTCTTCAAATTTATGTGCCCCACACGGCACTATAATTGGAGGTTTGAGACCGATTCCAACAGAAGCAATGGACGTCTTGCGGACAGACCACTCTGCTGTAAACGGCGTCGAATGGTACGCGCAGACACTGGATGATGCGGTACAGACTGAATGTGCTGTGCTATGGTTCGTGATGTGGCTGAGCGATCCGTCACTGCCATACGCACAATATGCCTGTCATCACGTGAAGTGGTGCACTGAGGTGGATGCGATCGAACACGTCGGTCCGTCGTACCCTCCTGCATCCAACGATCACATATCCGCATTACAGTTATTTGGTTTCGTCCAACACGACTACCGATTTCCCTGAAAGATAATCCACAATCTCGGTAGGCCACTATCCTTCCTCTGTCGAACTCGAATACTTGATCAAAAGATGATCGCTGTTTTCTACGAGGCATAATTGATCGTTTTTTTTTTAAAAACCACAAGAAATACACAATTGCCGTACTTGAAATCGTCGAAATCTCCAAGCCTTAAATAGCGCTTTGAAGTGGCGCCACAGGCGCGCGTGATGTGCGTCTGCGCTGAAATTCTAATCATTTGCATATCTCACCTCCGCTAATGCATGTTGTAAATTTCATATTATTTGCATGCTTCCTTCAGGGTGTTGCATTTACGGTGGCCAGCAGTGTAGTTCGGTGTATTGGCATTTGAGTCGCATGGTTCTGAACGACTCCTCCTTAAATTGGAGGACAGGTTAAACGTAAACTATGCGTTCCCACAGTTGTCGGTAACCCGGTTGGAAGAGTAACGGATTAGCAACCGGAGCGTTGCGAGTTCGAATCCAACCAAAGACCGTCGTGTACACGGGGGCTGATGCACGTTACGTGAGTCGTGGCCTCAAATGTCCTCACATTGACGTGATGTGGAAGATTGGAGAGTGGGGTGTCTGCTCAGGTATTGACCTCGTCATCTGACCGTGGTTCAAAATCGCGTGGTGTTGTCCTGGGGTCTTTCCCTTGGGGATGGATCCCGTCACCAATAACTCCAGTGTGACGTTAATTAATTACCATTACCACTCACTGAAAAGAAGAAAATCATAAGTCTTAGGATTGGTTGGTTGCGTTTAATTTTATACCTCCAGGGCAATAGTTGGCCAAGCGCGCCAAACACAAGACAGACGACTTCAAGAAAAAAATGTAGTGAAAGGAATAAAAATTGGGATTAGTGAATAGAGCAACGGAATGAAAACAGAAAAAGATCGCTTGAGTATCCAAGTAGCACGACTCCCGTGTTAGCTAAAGACAGTGAACTCCATGTGAAAAGGGATCATTAGGATATTCCACCATGGTGTGGAAGTTTGGAGAGTGAGGTGCCAGCTCAGGTTTTACTTGGTCATTTGACCGTGGTTTAGAATTACGTGGTGTTGTCTTAGGATCTTTCCCTTCGGGTTTGATCCCGGACCATCGCCAATTGCCCATTGTGTTGCTCCAATGCGACGTTAATTAAAATACCCACCTTGAGGGGACGAGGTATGTTGGACCCACGGACTTAAGCTTAAAGCTTTGAATTATAGGAAAATTAATTTTTATTGGTGTCCAAATATTTCAGCTGTAGAAAAAATGAATTTTTGAGATTACTTTTTATCAAACTTGATTAGGCTAGAAGAATTCTAAAGAGTTCCACACGGCTTACCAATTGAAAACGTGCTGTTTGTAGCTACTTAGAGACAAAAAATTCGTTCTAGTCAAGAAAATTCAGGCAGATGTTAGCAACTTAAAAGCACTTTTATCAAGTTTCTCTTGGCGTTATCCAGGCTTCACTAATATCAAAAAGCTGGTCACCGAGACCCTTTCATAACTATGCAAAGTAGTCATTCAAAATGTGTTAAAAACTGCGCCAGGCTCTTAAAACTGGTAGTTTTCTAATGGTACTGAAAAAACGGTAACTTTAAATCTATCCACCCTTTTAAAATTAATAAAAACTGAAAAGCTGTTTAAACCGTATCTGCTTTGCGAAAGTAAACGTAATTTACGACATTAAAGCCACTCCGGTGTTCTCTAAAGTCGGCTTAATGAAACAAGATTAAAACTAGACATAGTCAAAAATTCTTATTTAACACAGTAAATTTGCTAAATCTTACTAGACGAAGAAAAGACCAAATTTGATAATTTCTTCAATTTTATATATTATACATTTTTTCCTGGTTATTTATCGTCTGGGAAGTGAATTTCGGTACAAAATAGTGTTTAGTTTTCCCTTAACAAGAAGTGTAATGTTGCCATTACCATTTAAATTAGCTCCGTTAAAAAAGTTTATGCGAAAGTAATTGCTCTAAAATTCTTTCAAACAGTTCAACTTCAGAATGTAAAAGTTGATTTCAAAACGAATGGGTAAGTGTTTATATTTGAAAAGTCTTTTTATTACGAAGGCGCTTAGACAAATACATCTATCAACCGTCATATGTCACATAGTGATATGAATCTTGAATCAAAGTAGTAAACATCTCGTAGTAGATATCAAAGTCGTAGATATCTCGTCATTCGAAGAAAACTGACTAAATCTTGATCTCGTCATAAAAAAATTGGCAATATTTTGATGACGAGATATCTCGTCATAAGCAAAATTGGCCAGGTCTCGATGGACGAGTACCTCATCGAAACCACTTGGAGGGTTAAAATCAACAGCGTCCTCACCTTTTTCAAAAGTTCCTCAAATTGCAACTTTGCATAAGTACTTGATTACTGCATATTTAGGGCGCTGAGATAACAGACCAATTATGGCTACAATATTACTTTGATTAAGTTGAAGATTATCACTTTCAAACTCCAGTGCCCCTAATGATTTATCCAGATAAGCGATTAAAATTACAGTAGGGTAAGCTAGACAGTTATTGACACCCTAATCTTTAATTTTAAAAAATAAGCTTTCATGTCATTGTTCAGTTTCAGGCTTTGCATAAGTCCATTTATACAGCAAAAAGAAACTAAATAAGAATGAAGGGATGTCAATAACTGGTATCAATTACTCATCCATAAGGTGTCAATAACCGATTTAGCACTATTTATTCTCAATATATTGCAAAATACCTCCCGAGATAATTTTTTTGTATGAAACCCTTTATTCAGCTTAAAGTAGAGTATTCAGGAAAAGTTACAATGTATTTCAACTTGATTGAATTATTTTTACTATTTTTTCCACGAATTTATAGTATAAATATTGCCTTAAAGGTGCCAATAACTGTCTTATAAACCCTATAAGTCTAATTTTTATTTTAGCATCGAATGTGTGGGTATTCTTAACCCTCCTAGTGGTTGCCTCGTCAATTAGCAAAACTGACGAGATATCTCGTCATTAGAAGAAGATTGTCCAGATCTTGATCTCGTCATAAAAAAAGTCAATATCTTGATGACGAGATATCTCGTCATCAAGATATTGACTTTTTTATGATGATGAGACGAGATATCTCGTCATTAGCAAAATTGGTCAAATCGTGATGGACGAGATAGCTCTTCGAAACCACTTGTAAGAGAAATGGTGATTTGACGTGCTTTCCATAGTTATTTTCTATAATTAACGAGTCCATATCGATTAGTTACTTTCAAACAGTATATAATTTCTACAATATTCATTGATACAAGTAAAGGAAACAGCTTGTTTGAGGTTCAAGCAGAAGTTTTATTTAAAACCATAAAAATTACGTAAAATTCAGTTTTCAGAGCTAAAAAAATTATTTTTTAACCACTCATTATTTATTGAACAAACAGATTAGTAATACAAATACCCTACAGTGAAAACATTGATTTTCAGTTTCAGAGATATCATTGTTCATTGCTAGTGTAGATAGAATATAGGTAAAATGGCAAAGATCAGTAGAGAATCATTGATGACAAGAATGAAAAAATGTTGACTTTTTCTGAAATCATGGAATCGTTTGAAAAACGCGAAAAACTCATTAACATTTTTGCAAACTTTTCAAACTGTTCCTTTGATACATTCATCATAAAAGATTGAATTACCAACATTAAACGGAGTTCTCAAATTGGATTTCCACGAATATCGATTTTGAGATTTTTAGAGATTCGGATCTTCTCCAAATGATATTTCATTTTCACTTAAATTTTTATTAGAAATATAGATACAAAAATAAAAAACGAATTCAATTAAATAAACTCATTGCATTTAGTTAAAGTACTAGTTACGTAAAACCTTATTGAATTGTTTCTCAATCGAATGAATTTAACAGTAAATATAATTACGTAAACACGGGTAAATACCTATCACGTTATAGTTTGGCAATGATGAAGGCTTATGTAGATTGCTATGTTAATTAATAAACTATGTGTGTTCCGTATTTAATTTTTTACAATTTAAAGAATTATTGCCAGTCCAACGCTAGCTGACATTTCTTTTCCTGATCCGATTCGGAACAAGAACTGCTCGACGATTTGAAAGAAAAAAATATGCATGCGCAGAAGCATGCTCTTAATAGATTCGATGATTTGGTTCACATGACTTTGTGGTTCAAACGTGAAATATAAGTAGATTGGGTATTGCCAACATGTTGGTTAGTAATGACGTGACTTTGTTAAAAGTTGACTTGGTTCGTGGATTTGGCATTTTATCGCCTCCTTTGGCGATATAACATCTTATGACAGAGTGCATGTGTGAATGTGCATATCTACTGAGTGGTGACAAAAATGGTGGAATCGCCAGTCTTACTGTCCAATTAGACCAATCAGATGATGAATCAATGGATTGGCGTCTTCTCCCGCCCCATGGACCAATAAGAGGATGAATGCTCATTTCCACACGGCAGACGAAAATAGTCAAAAGGTTTCGTTACTACTAGCTTTGGTCACAATCCTGTGCATATAAAAAGGTTACTATTGCTCACTCTACTTTTATATCTGTACCTCAGAACCAGACGAACGTAATTCACATTATGCCAACTGTTCAGGAGAGCATAAAAACTGAAAAGAAGGATCTCGTTGCCTGGCTACAAAGCTAGTATTTGAATTAGCCTGCAAAATTGATTGTTAACAATAAAAATATACATGATTTATCCACTGTTGGTTAATTTTTATGTAATTTTATAGCTTATTAAGACAGGAATGGACTTACGTTATTGTGGTTCCACATCAAAAACCTGTTTTAGGACTTACGTAGCACTATAAAAAGGTGTTTCAAGTAAACTACACGAACAATCTTAGTAACAATGTATTTAATATTATCAAAAACATAGAGAAAGTACAAAAATATTTAATATTGTATAGATTGAGTGTTGAAATGTTGTAAGTGGCTTAAAAGCTACAGATTAAGCAGCAACATTACTCTAGAGCGGTTGAGTCATCCTCAGGAAAGTTTCCTTCCTTCTCTCCATGTGGAAGGTTTTCAAAGAAAGGCCTATACTCTTCAGGGACCCACTGCATTAAATTCATGAAGTCTCTGTACTTCTCATTACTTATCTTGTTTTTGGTTACTCTCAATTTTGGGATCGCCGCTGGCATAACAACCCTTTATTCTCTCTGATTTCTTTTAAATTCAACAGTTTTAAAGGTATCATATACGAAACTGGTTTTATAGTACAACTTGCTGTCTCCTTTGCGAAGCTGTAACCACACTGCATTGGATATCAAAAATGGTTCTTTGTGGTTTTCTTTTTAGAAACAAATGGAGCTTCTTTGCTCTTCAAGTAGAGAAAATCAAGGAAGTCTTCAAGACACATCCTTCTCACAACAAAGGGGTTCTTTTTTTAACATGAAGCAATACAATTGGCCCAATCATTTGTGGTATAAATAGTGTGGTTTTTCGTTGCTTTTTCGCTCTCTCTATGACACTATGCTTGCCATCTACTTCCATGTGGGTGTGTCCAGCAAGTAGGAACTTATGGTTGACTTCTTTTAGAGTATAAACTTTTTCGAACAGCCATAAGTACATGAAAATCATTAATATTCCTGTTTTGGCCACTGCAATTATCTGTCCACCCTGTTAAGTTTTCAGTAGGCCTATCAGGATTTCTAAGCTCTTCATTCGCCAATGTGAATAAACACGATGCTATTTCGTTACCTCCTCGACCGGCTGTTACTTCATCCCAGATCATACACCAAGTTTTGTCAACGGTTGTGTTATAAATTGTAATATTTATTGTCCAGAGTTTTCTTGAGTAAAATCTTTGGGAGTCCTTCAAATCTGGGGTTGGAAAACATTTTTTGGGAACAGACATAACAACTCTCAAACCTTGATTAGCACGGCCTTTCAGTTAATCTTCCCTTTTTAATTCATACCTACATGAAGCTTCTTCCAGGTGGTTTTCTTTATGTAATTTAAGGGGGTAGGTTCACGAGCCAGATTTTGTATCTCGGTAATGTTAAAAATGCTCATTTTTAAGGAACATTTAAAAATGTCTACTGAATATTATTCTCCAATTTTTTTACTGTGTATTGTCTGAACTATAATACATGCTTTAACCAGAGCTTTTATGATTTTAATGCCTAGTTATTTTTATAAAAATCTAAACCTGCACCCATGTGTGTTTTTTTTCAAAAACACTGAAATTTTTGTAAGTTTTATGTTATAAATGTACTCTGAATTAATTTTCCCCCAGATCCCTTGGTTAAAATATGTAATATAGTGTCAACATTGGGCATGCACAATTTCAAACTTAAGATTAGTAGTTTTTGAAAAAATGTTCCTTTTATGGTGGAAAATACTGTTCTGAGAAAATCCAAATTTAGTGAAAAACTTACTTGTACTTAATGCATACGAGCACCATAGCTTGGATTAATTGTTTTATCTGTTAGATTATCTTCTAATCTACATTTGTTCTGTCTTCTTTTAATCCTTGCTTCTTTAGTTTTTTGTAAAATGTCGTATTCGGCTTTCCGTAGTCTATCCTGATCAGCTGCTTTCATTGCTCGAGATGTGTAGAAACCTGGAGATATTCCTAATTTTGAAAGAACTTTGCATTTTGTAATGTTCCCTTGATTGTAGGATGCAACAGCTTCCAATACTCCAGTTTTTAATGTTTCTAATTGCACAAAAATATTCTTTGGTATCCGCGACCATATAATGCTGTTCACACTCTCATTGCAATTTTGAGTCTTTCCGTGTAAACATTTAGCAAGCAAATCAGGATTTGATAAGTCCCTGTAAATGTCTTTAACACAATTCAATACTTCTGATGGTAATGTGTTCTTGTGTTTATAGATTTCACCTGAGGCAATTGCTCTGTTGTAACCACACCAAGTGTCTTCATTTGTTGGGCAAAGACCATGTTGTGGGTTCGCGTCCGATGATGCCTTGTGGAAATAAGTGGCCCAAACAGCTTGCTTCATCGACTTGATATCATGGGTGTTGTTTCTGATGGCTAGGCCATAATACCGCTGCAATTTGTCAATTTCTACATCGGTCAATCTTCCACGTCCACCCAATGATTTTTTGTCGCATAGTTTTTTCCCTTTCATTTTGATTTTCAAAGCTCTGAGTCGAGTCCCCATTCGCTTCTCAACATGTCCAACACATTCTAATTTTTCGATACACGTATCACCATATGGCTTCAGTTCCTTTACAGCTTTATAGGCCCTAGAGTCACCGTCACCTAAAAATTTGTCATATCGCAGACCATGCAAAAATTCAGAGCGCTGAAAAATTTTTATGGCACCAGAAACTTCCATGCCACCACTATTTCCAAAATAGTTAGCACCACAATTTTCATGTTTTTTGTTTGGGCATTTGCAGAATCTTGATAAAACTTCTGCATCGATCACTTTGCCTGTGTCAACACTCGTTGCTATCACAGCACCATTCAGTGATGCATGACCACGTCTCTGCCAAGTACCATCAATAGCAACAGGTATGTCAGAATGTCCATTAATATTTTTGGCTTCTTCAGCAGCCACTTGCATACTAAGGGTAGCAACAGTCTCTATTGCTGAGTTCAACCCAGAAACCTTTTCATTATACCTTTGCGGTGGAGTAGGCAAATTCATGACACCACATAAAACGTTTGCAGAAGCTTTACCTTTCCCAATGCATCTCATTGCATATGTTAGCCTGGTATTGACTTCATACACTTTGGTATCCTTGCCATTGCAAGAAGTCAAGGAATAATTCGTGTTTAGAAACGGTTGGTTAAACCCACAAGACTCACAAGAAATAGAGAGTTCTGTAGCCAAACCTTGAACTTTTCTTCCAAACTTGATGCTAATGCTAGCATTTTTGCACTTTTTGCAAAGAACGGACTTTTTAATACATTCAGATAACAATGTTACATCTATAATTTCATTGTAAGCACTGCTTTCGCCAAGGTAATCACAGTATTCCATAATATGAGGTTTCAGTTTCTTGTCAGAAGCAGAAACATTCAAATTTTCACTGGATCCAATCTTGTTTCTTGAATCGCTCTGTATTCCGCTACACTTCCGTTTCTTAAAAACACGATTGCTGAATCTTGGCATTGTATATTAATTTGAAATAAAACGTATTAAACAAAGAAATAATAACAACAAAATAAGCAAAACTAATGCAGCAAAACTTGCAGCAAATTCAATCAAAACAACAGCACAAACGAAAGCAAAGTCAGAAGTAGATTTTTGAAACCAGCATGAAAACAGCGTGTTCCAAATTGTAAATAAATATTCTACAGAAGTTAATTCACTTCATTTCTTCTACTATAGACGATGTCACTCACAGAATTAAAAAATAAGTGTTCAAAAAGGAAAGAAATCGTGAGGCTTAGAAAGCAGCAAGAAGTTTGTTTTGGTAGGAGTGGGCGTGACACATGGTAAGCAATTTTTAAAAAATAATTAAAAATACTTCTATTGCAGCTAGAGGAATAATTTTGATATCATTAGAAGCACAAAAGTTCATATTTTTAAAAAATGCAAAAACTGAAAAATGTGCTTTTTGGTCGAAATTCGTGAACCTACCCCCTTAAGTTCATTGAGTTTTTCATCATCATTTTTTCATTTTTAATTTCGCAGTCTAGGCTGTCGCAAACATCACAACTATCATTATCTGCTGAGGGGAGAGACAAGTTGAAATCTTCATCGAAAACTTTGGAATAAACCCACTTTTTCTTTGGTTTAATTTTTTCTTTTTCCCACTCATCTACATACAGTGAGTACATTGTGGAAACGTTCAGGTGATTTCCCAAATATTTATGTTTGGATCTTTCCCTGCTGTAGTGGCTTTTCTACACTGGAAACTTTGAAATATGGTTTTTAATCCGTTCTAAGCCATTACTAGGTAATTTATTTGCTGGAATATGTTTTCCCCTAAGGTCTGGCGTTACCAAACCAGACTCACTGGCTTTTTTAAAGTAATGCTGAAGGTTGAAAATCTCATGAAGGTTTCAGAAATAGAAGCGTATTCAGGAAAAAAGTTTTGCAGATGACTTCAACCTTATTATTAAAATTAAAACTAAATGTATTGCTCGGTTTTGTTTCTTGTGCCGTCTCTTTTCCGTTGTCTAACAATAGGCTTAGTTTTTTTATACATGAAAGTACAAACTGTCTTTTTGAGTGGATGGACTTGCGTTTGCCTGACTCAAAGGTTAGAACTTACGCTCTTATAACCCTAGTAAATCATAAAAGGAGAATGTTTTACAGACTTACGTTGTTATGGCTTAATGCAAAATCAGATTCTACATGCAAAACAGTAAAAACCTGAAAATCGTCATTTTTGGACTTACGTTTATCTGGTTATGAGGTACAGATATTTCCTCTGGTTCAGTCGCCTAACTGCTATTCTGGTCATAACACATGTATACCACCCAATAGTTTGCGGGTTCGAATCTCGGTTTGTAAGCGAATGGATTTTGGGGTTTGTTGTGACTCACAAAACTTTTCCCCGTTGCTAAGCAACTGCGCTTGCTTTAATTTTTTTGGAATGTTTTATCGGCAGCAAGCTGAATAAGATTTCTTTGGAATTTTTTGTTCTGCAGCCCGTTTTCCTTTCAGAACGCACTATACCGCCATATTCGTAATCTTTTGGAGTTTGCATTTTTCTTGTTTTATTTTGATCATTTGTATTTTTAATTTCCACTTTTTTTGGAATTTAGCGGTTCAGAATACTGGTTGTCATTCTCGCGTGTTTATGTGGACTGGTACTTTTAAAGTTCTTGTAAAAAGGCAATTAAATTTATTTGGAAAGTTTGACTAGTATTTTTGAATTGGTTAAAACCTTTGAAGACATGACTTGATGCCATAAGAGTCGTTCCAGCGAATATTTTAAGTCCCTTTTCATGTATTCTAAACAGGATCAAACGCAGTTACCTAGCAACAGGAAAGAGTTGTGTCTCAACAGTGATTGTTCTTGTTCAGGAGTAGCACTTTTGGGTGCACCTTCACAAGTAGCAGTCAGTTCTCCCCTTGTAGTTCCGAAGGCCAGTGGTCGGATTTGAAAAGAATATTCTGATTCAACAGAGTACCCCCAGGTGAGGAATGGAAAGATAGAATCTGAAAATACAAGCTCATTAAAATAGAACAATAGTAAAAATCCCATTTTGATACATGATATTAAAGTAGAGAAATAACAGTCACTTTTGGCGCGTGTGCATTCTAAATTAAATGTTCTGATTCACGCGATATTCTTTTAGCTCACTACAATAGTTAATTTTCTATAACCAATTCATATTCAAAAGCCCGGGTCGCGGAAGCCCGGTTGGAAGAGTAACGGATTAGCAACCGGAAAGTTGCGAGTTCGAATCCAACCAAAGACCGCAGTGTAAAAAGGGGGCTGCTGCACGTTAAATCTATCGTGGCCTCAAACGTCCTCACTTTGGCGTGGTGTGGAAGTTTGGAGAGTGGGGTGCCAGCTCAGATGCGACCTCGTCATCTGACCATGGTTCAAAATTACGTGGTGTCCTCGTAATTTTCCCTTTGGGACTGGTCCCAGACCGTCACCAATAGCCCGTTCTATTGCTCCAGTGTGACGTTAATTAAAATGCCTACCTACCCCAATGTTTCATGTAATAGCATTAGGACACCTGAAGTGCAATCTTAGCTGACTTGCTTGTTTACACTAAAATTTCCCCATAAGTACACAAATGAAATAAATACACGAAATTGAATATATGACAGCATTGGAGTTATTATAAATCCGTACTCTGTTTCTAGAATTCATAAATGTGACTGAAATTTGAAACATTATGCATAATAAAATGTGATTAAGCATTAATAAAGATTACAAGAAAAAACGGACAATAGTAATATGGAAGGACTTTTTGCAAATCTAAAAGTAAATGGAGCTAGTGTTATTGTTGTAGAACGTGCAACCTGTAAGTGTTAAGTAAACGGAAGTAAAATCTCTGTCTTCCGTTAACTTGTTTACTCTGAAAATCCTTCTCATAATTGGAAAATAAAACAAATCATCCCTTTATGAAACACCAAAACTTACAATTTGGAGCTAAAACCCGAACAGTTTTTTCTATTGAATCAAAAGTGTTGAGGTTCGATTTGTTGTGACATTCCTGGTTCATCATCCTGTAACAAGTTATTAACCCAGTTTAAGAATAAATTGACAACACGAAACAAGAACAAAAGCTTTTCGTTTAACATTCAAAGCTAAAAATCAGCTGGTATCAGTAAAGCAAAGAAGGAATTAAGTCACGGTAATCAGCTTATGCCAGGAAGAACTTAACAGAATATGCTTTACGCACTCTATCAAAAGATTTTACATGAGTAGTAAAGTCGATCTAATAAATTAAATGCTTTGGGACTTTGCTGAAATGGCCTCAATTCAAACGGAATTGATTCTTTGTAAATGTGGCTACTTAATATTTGTAATATGCTTTCCCGCGATGAGAGTGTCCATGCAAGGAAAACCCTTTTACGCTTTTCATAAGCTGTTTATAATTGCCGGGCAACTATTCAACGGGGTTGTAATAAATTTGGCGACAAGTTGGCGCGAAAATTGGTGTCTTTGGCGAAAGGACTGAAAAAACTTCCCATATTTCTTACCGTTTTCAATTTTCAGGTTTTCCTTTAAGTTTTGCTCACATTTCTATAAAATAAGAAAAAAACCCTCCATAGATCTGTTTTGTTTCATGATTTTGGAATGATGGGAAAAAATCACTTTAATGCAGATTTGTTTCAGTTCATTAAGGGTTTAGTCTTCAGGTTTTTCTCTTGCTTTGAGCTCAAATGAAATGTTCCACATCTTTTTTTGGGCATCTAATCTTTTGGCATCTAATCTTCTTTTGGCATTAAAAATCCACATTCATCGTTTGCACTCAAAATAATTAGTTTTGGTAAAAAAAGAATCGACCGTCGGTTCTAAATAGAGGTGTAAAAAGAAAATTTATTTTCATTAAACTGTAATAACATTTTACCGTTTTAATTGGATAATGTTACTGATAGAAAAAAAAGAGGTATTCTTTCGGAAGCATAAAATAAACAGTATCAGTAAATATTTTCAATATAGCATCCTTACTTTTTGAAGCTACTGAATACAATTTTGGTATTTGTTATAATATTGTAACACCAGTAAAATAATTCTTTGAATTGCGTCAAAAAAATGGGAGAAAAGTCTAGGACTATCTATTATGCTTTTATTCCTTAGTTTCTCAGAACTTGCTTTGAATTCTTTCTTTAAACTTCCAAGAAAATATGATGCATCAAGGTTATAAGCTAATTATTTTAATTAATCAAAATATTAAATTGAAGTAATAAAATATAAATAATACAATAATCCGGTAGAAAATATTTCAGAACGTAAATAACGTAGTTAAAAGGACTTATAGAATCGAAATAATAGCACTGAAGGTTTTTAGATCTGAATTCCAGTATAAAATAATTTTCGAATCGATACTGCTTTATTTGCATTTTTAAATGTGTTAAAAAGTTAAGATACTTTTTTTGTATGTTTTCCTATTTGAATTCGATTCAACTGAATGAAAAGTAAATATATTCAACTACTCATACAGATGGTCGAATTTCTGATTTCATTGCAAGCATATGAATACTAAGCCCTTTAATTACAATTGCACGATAAAATATTACATATTTTTAAGAACTTTAAGTCAGTTTTCTGTTTGCATTTATTGAATACATGTGGAATCGGAGTGTCCACAAGCCTCCCCATCAGATGGTGCTGATGATCAACTTGACCACACCTGCAGGTGTTGGATGAGACGGAAACAGGAAAGAGCGGCGAGCGTAGGTGTCTTCTGAAATCGGGTGACTTTGTACAAGTGCGAGAAGGCACTTGCTGATCTTCGAGCGTGACTAGTAGAACCAATTTCCTGACTCAGTGAGAGTTAGTTGAACTAGTGACTGAAAGCTTTCGCAGGTGGAGCAAGCGCTGTTGTATACCATTAATGCAAGTGGCAGCGTGTAGGCTGTTCCATCATTTTTATAACCGTTAGTGTATATAGTTTTGAAGTAGAGAAATTAAATGTTGTGTTAGTCCTAATCTCCGTATTATCCAGCTTCATTTCT
Source organism: Meta bourneti (assembly GCA_933210815.1). Lineage (NCBI taxonomy): Eukaryota > Metazoa > Arthropoda > Arachnida > Araneae > Tetragnathidae > Meta > Meta bourneti. The sequence goes on from OW119926.1 coordinate 6,015,985, forward strand.
TCACACCCTAGACACCGTACCACAAGTGGGGGCTCAGCCAGGATGAAGCTGAAGAATTACCTGTTAAATCAAGGTGGGTCGTTCCATTTTTCTGCATGAACATTTGCAATTTTATATTGAAAAATTCTCTCAAAAACTAGAAAGGAGGATTTGATCCGCATCGCGGAAGAGTTGAATATTATTGTTCCTCAATTAAAGAAATTAATTGAGAGCAGTGATATGTTTAAAAATGATAGTAGCTTTCTCAAAAACCTCGTCGATAATGTAATTGATGGTTTTCTCCATCAGCAGACGAAAGCTGATGGAGAAAACCGGAACCGAAAGTCAGCTTCAATTAGAGAAAATGAGACTCGAAACTGAAAGGCTTAAGCTAGCCCAAATCGAAAAACAATTAGAATTAGAAAGTTCTCGAAACCAATCGCAACAACCATCAATAAGATCTGAGAGTGATCAATCAACACCTAACTTGGAAAACTTAATTAGAAGTGTAAAAATCCCACTTGTGGTACGATGTCTCTAGACTGTGATGAAATGAAGCTGGATAATACGGAGATTAGGGCTAACACAACATTTAATTTCTCTACTTCAAAACTATATACACCAACGGTTATAAAAATGATGGAACAGCCTACATGCTGCCACTTGCATGAATTATATAAAACAGCGCTCGCTCCACCTGCGAAAGCTTTCAGTCACTAGTTCAACTCTAACTCTCACTGAGTCAGGAAATAGGTTCTACTAGTCACGCTCGAAGATCAGTAAGTGCCTTCTCGCACTTGTTCAGAGTCACCCGATTTCAGCGGACACCTACGCGCGCCGCTCTTTCCTGTTTCCGTGGTAACGGCGACTAGGAAAACTGACAATCTTGCCGGCGGATCAAGCGCCGAAAAAAGGAACGACCACCACGGCACCCGAAAGACGACAGATAGAGGAGCTGATAATCTTGCCGGCGATCTTGCCGAAAAGAACGACCATCGGGACAGCTTTTTAACGGCAGTACCGCTTCCAGGGGGCAAAATCGTTGGTAGCTTCGAAACAAAAGGCAGGCGCCTTTCTGTCGCTCTCTATGACATTTCGAGACAAAAAGGTACGGTGATGAATTACGATGACCATTGCCGACAAGGGTTTATGGTACCCTTTCAAGTCCGCCGAAGTCTGTTGAAAAAGTCAAGGGGAGAGGCCAACGTGCGAGAGCCATTCGGGAAGGTCCGAAGATGGTGAGATATTCAACAGCCAACCAGCACCGACTAAGAGGCCGACCCGAAACGAAAAGGAGGAGTCGAGAAGCACCCGATATATATAGAGTTTTTGAGATCTTTAAAGAGAACAAGAGAGAGGAGGATTAGAGAAGAGTAGAGCTTTTAAGCTCATCCGAGCTGGAATAGGCCGAATTATCCCGCCCTGATATTCTATACTCGCCTGAGTATTTTATTGAGAAAGGCTCGCCCGTAGACGTGGAGGAAAATCCTCCGAGAAACCTGTGCAACTGCTCGTCCGAGTAGTGGAGATTGATCTCATCCGAACTAGAAAAGACAGATATCCTGCCTTGGAACTCTATACTCATCTGAGTATTTTCATTGAGAGAAGGCTCGCCCGTAGCCGTGTATTAGACTCCTCCGAGTAATTTGTGAGAGGCTCGCCAGCAGCCATAAGAAGCGCCTCGATAAAACTTTGGACTTTCCAACGAACTATCTTTAAATGAACCCTTCATTCATTTTACCGACTTTTGTACAAATTGTAAAATAAATTACATTAGTCTAGAAACGGATACTTTTGAATGGTAACTAGTCTCAGCTACCCCTTGAACCAAGACGTTACACCGTCTCAGCCGACACCTGCACGTGTGGTCAAGTTGATCATCAGCACCATCTGATGGGGAGACTTGTGGACACTCCGATTCCACATACACTGCTGGCCACCCAAATTGCAACACCAAGAAAGACAAGAGATATCACAACAAAATTTATTTTGTAGATAACATGTTGACCAAGTATCAAATGATTAAATTTATAGACTTCTGTGAAGTGTGGTTCCTGCCAAAATCAGTAGCCAGAGTAGCCACCATTGTTGGAGATCACCGCTGCCACACGCCTCGGCAGTGATTCAAAGAGACTTTGGATGTGTTCTTGGGGTACAGCAGACCAAGCAGCTTCCACACGTTGCCAAAGTTGATCTGGTGTGGCAGCTGGGGATGTATTCTGGGTCAATCGTTGAGCAACCATGGACCCCATGTTTTCTATCGGCGAAAGATCCGGAGAGCGAGCTGGCCAGGGAAGCAATTCGATCTGGCGATTGACGAAGAACCCTTGGACAATGCGTGCCACGTGTGGTCGCGCATTATCCTGTTGAAATATGGCTGTGGGCAAGCCCTGAAGGTAAGGAAGGACAACTGGCTCCAACACCTCGGAGATGTAGCGCTGGCTGTTTAAAGTACCGGCAATGCGTACTAGAGGAGTGCGAGAGTGATATCCAATACCGCCCCATACCATAATACCCGGTGCAGGACCAGTGTGGCGGTGCATAACGCAGCTGTTCAGCATCCTCTCTCCACGGTGTCTCCAGACTCGAATCCGACCATCGTGGTGTTGCAGACAGAAGCGTGACTCGTCAGTAAAGACAATTTCATTCCATTCTGCCGTCCACATCCTTCTTTCATCGCACCATTGGCGGCGGAAACGTCTGTGGTTCTGCGTCAAGGGTAGACGAAGCAATGGACGTCTTGCGGACAGACCACTCTGCTGTAAACGGCGTCGAATGGTACGCGCAGACACTGGATGATGCGGTACAGACTGAATGTGCTGTGCTATGGTTCGTGATGTGGCTGAGCGATCCGTCACTGCCATACGCACAATATGCCTGTCATCACGTGAAGTGGTGCACTGAGGTGGATGCGATCGAACACGTCGGTCCGTCGTACCCTCCTGCATCCAACGATCACATATCCGCATTACAGTTGTTTGGTTTCGTCCAACACGACTACCGATTTCCCTGAAAGATAATCCACAATCTCGGTAGGCCACTATCCTTCCTCTGTCGAACTCGGATACTTGATCAAAAGATGATCGCTGTTTTCTACGAGGCATAATTGATCATTTTTTTTTAAAAAACCACAAGAAAAACACAATTGCCGTACTTGAAATCGTCGAAATCTCCAAGCCTTAAATAGCGCTTTGAAGTGGCGCCACAGGCGCGAGTGATGTGCGTCTGCGCTGAAATTCTAATCATTTGCATATCTCACCTCCGCTAATGCATGTTGTAAATTTCATATTATTTGCATGCTTCCTTCAGGGTGTTGCATTTACGGTGGCCAGCAGTGTACATACTATACACTAAATGAGTTTGTCTTAAAATTATCTAGATGCTCTTTTTGCAATAAGAAATATTTTTCTAAATCCTTTCAAAAATTAATCATCTGAATGATGGGAAATTTTATGATATTTTCATACCTTATGGAAGCTGAATATTTAGAGCTATAAATTCATTCGTGCGTAAATTTGCATTTAGCATTTAAAGTTTTAATGGCAGTGTATAATTTTGAATCAATGAAACTCAACGTCATTTGAATATTCGAGACAATTTTGATGATCGAATTGTATTCATTACATGTAAAACACGTATTTGCTGCCTTATTATTGTTGCCATTACACGTATTTGCTGCCATATTATGTGAAATTGGAAATTATAGGTTTTTCTGGTGAAAGTTACAAACCTTACTGCGGTGATACCAATAAATCTGATTGTTAGAGAGAAGTTATAGCTTCTCTCTGCAAGTGCCTAAAGGATATTGTGGCAGAAAATATCAATACTTTGGACTGCTTACGTTGTAAGAATGAAATTGTCTATCAATCTACATGCATGTATGACGATAAGCGTTGACGAACGCTTTTGTGAATTTTCATCCTTGCTTTATGTGTTAACTGGAAAGAGTTTGCTATTAATTTTGTAAGAGAGCAATAAACTATTAAACTTTTATTATATAATATTAGCAATTTTTTGAGAAATTGAATACAACAGATATTTTAAATACTGTTAGAGAGATGTATATAAAAAACCTGTAAGGCATGTTGTAACAAATATAGTAACTGTTTTACTGATTCTTATTTTTCAATAAATGATATTTTTATTCAATCCAGTGTTAAAAAATTCTACACAATAATTATAGTATTTTTTATGATAATGTTATAATGTTTGTTTCAAAAAAGAAAAAAGATATGTTAAAATTATTAGACTTTAAGTTAGAAAAATAAACAATGCACCAAAAGATGATTGACAAGTACTAAAAAAAATCTTAAAATGAATACTTAATTCAAGCTTTTTTTTCTTGCATTAGAGTACATTTACACATCTTTCCTAAAGCATTTAGTAACTCCTTTTAAGGCACTTTAAAATTCCTCTTTAGATAATAGGTTTAACATGTAATGAACAAACAGCGAATAATTAAAATAGACAATATATTTATAAGGCATATAAGTCTTTCCTACGCGATTTTTTTTCACAAGTCCTTGATGAAAGTCTTATGATTTTTAGAAAGTATCAAACTTCCTTATTAGTCTTTTTGCTGTAGTTGAATGTCATGTTAATTTCATGACATTCAACTCAAAATCACCCTTTTAAAATTTCTCCACACCGTGTTCAGTAAATAACTGAAATTGCATCTACTGCTTGTATTAACAAAGAATAGATAGCGTTAAGTAACAAATATACGTTTTAATTTTACGTAAAATATTGGTTTGGCGCATAAAACACGTTGAGAGACTTTCCGTGCATATCATGTATGTCAGCAGATGACTGAAAGGCTGTAAAGTAGCATCCATTTCCGATTCCATGAAAATTTTACAAAGTCGTTCATCCTTGTCGTTGTATGAGGGTAAAGTTTTACATTGGGTTTCACAAAAATATTGGTATTATTGTTGATTTCATCCAACACCTGTACAATTTCATCTATGGATGTTATTTTTAGTCTAGGGTCAACAATCGGTCCTTGTTGGGCTACCAAACAGTTTGGATAAAACTTTGTGTTCGTGTCTGACTACATCCTCCTTTTGCCAATTTTCAAGCCCTCCACACCAACAGCACCTGCCCCGTCAGAGACACCCGTATAATACAATCCATTTTCGGCCAGGTCCCTAACGTCAACATCTGTGTTTGGCCAATCTCTAAACGTAGATAGGCGTTTATTGAGCAGACATGCTTGAAACTTTTGGCTTCAAATTTACATAATGGTTATTCATTTTCCCTAAAACTATTTTGCTCTGTTACTCTTAAGTGTAAAATTGTAGTGCAGATTGAGTTGAGAGAAAAGGTTCTCTTCGTCAATTTTTAAAAATCTGGCACTTGTAACTAGTTTCCTTTCAACAAAGGCAAAGACTTGTGTGCCCACAAATAAATAATTCAAGTTGCTGATGTAATTTTAGAAAAATAAAACTGCAGAATCCAGAATTTATTATACACTGCTGGCCACTGTAAATGCAACACCCTGAAGGAAGCATGCAAATAATATGAAATTTACAACATGCATTAGCGGAGGTGAGATATGCAAATGATTAGAATTTCAGCGCAGACGCACATCACGCGCGCCTGTGGCGCCACTTCAAAGCGCTATTTAAGGCTTGGAGATTTCGACGATTTCAAGTACGGCAATTGTGTTTTTCTTGTGGTTTTTTCAAAAAAACGATCAATTATGCCTCGTAGAAAACAGCGATCATCTTTTGATCACGTATCCGAGTTCGACAGAGGAAGGATAGTGGCCTACCGAGATTGTGGATTATCTTTCAGGGAAATCGGTAGTCGTGTTGGACGAAACCAAACAACTGTAATGCGGATATGTGATCGTTGGATGCAGGAGGGTACGACGGACCGACGTGTTCGATCGCATCCACCTCAGTGCACCACTTCACGTGATGACAGGCATATTGTGCGTATGGCAGTGACGGATCGCTCCGCCACATAACGAACCATAGCACAGCACATTCAGTCTGTACCGCATCATCCAGTGTCTGCGCGTACCATTCGACGCCGTTTACAGCAGAGTGGTCTGTCCGCAAGACGTCCATTGCTTCGTCTACCCTTGACGCAGAACCACAGACGTTTCCGCCGCCAATGGTGCGATGAAAGAAGGATGTGGACGGCAGAATGGAATGAAATTGTCTTTACTGACGAGTCACGCTTCTGTCTGCAACACCACGATGGTCGGATTCGAGTCTGGAGACACCGTGGAGAGAGGATGCTGAACAGCTGCGTTATGCACCGCCACACTGGTCCTTCACCGGGTATTATGGTATGGGGCGGTATTGGATATCACTCTCGCACTCCTCTAGTACGCATTGCCGGTACTTTAAACAGCCAGCGCTACATCTCCGAGGTGTTGGAGCCAGTTGTCCTTCCTTACCTTCAGGGCTTGCCCACAGCCATATTTCAACAGGATAATGCGCGACCACACGTGGCACGCATTGTCCAAGGGTTCTTCGTCAATCGCCAGATTGAATTGCTTCCCTGTCCAGCTCGCTCTCCGGATCTTTCGCCGATAGAAAACATGTGGTCCATGGTTGCTCAACGATTGACCCAGAATACATCCCCAGCTGCCACACCAGATCAACTTTGGCAACGTGTGGAAGCGGCTTGGTCTTCTGTACCCCAATAACACATCCAAAGTCTCTTTGAATCAATGCCGAGGCGTGTGGCAGCGGTGATCTCCAACAATGGCGGCTACTCTGGTTACTGATTTTGGCAGGAACCACACTTCACAGAAGTCTATAAATTTAATCATTTGATACTTGGTCAACATGTTATCTACAAAATAAATTTTGTTGTGATATCTCTTGTCTTTCTTGGTGTTGCAATTTGGGTGGCCAGCAGTGTACTTCAAGTCTTTACTTAGAAAGTCAAAATACGTTTCTCTTATAAATTATATTTGGTTATGTTTGTTTTCTTGCTCAAGTTTAGTCGTAGAATTAAATTGTATTCAGCGCATAAAAGTGGTAGAATACGAAGAAAAAAATCACATGCACATTTAAATATATCCTTTCTTTAAAATCTTGTATTACAACACAAAATTTTACTTGGCGCATTATCACAAGCACATGTTTTCTGAGTACATTCTTCACTTATGCGTACAGTTACTCACAAAAGATAAGACTGAGATAAATTTCAATTTTACTGATTAAGTAAATGTATGGTGTTATTTCCTGATTAGCAAGTGTATGGTGTTATTTCCTGATTAGTAAGTGTATGGTGTTATTTCCTGATTACAATTATTTTTCCAAGAATAGCTAACGCATTTCAATCACAATGTTTAATACTTGTGCAATTGTTGATTTTGATGGATTTCAAACTTAAGAAGGTTTCTTAGTACGTGAATACGGATATATTGCTATAAAATCGCAAGTAGTTTCAAGTATTAGCTTTAACTTATCGCTTTATAAACATAAACTTAGTGCCAAAGATCACAAAACTACGATATATTGAAAATTACATATGTGGTCTTCCTTTCTGTCCCATGGCATGGGAAAGTATCTCGCTTGGAAAGTTTAGACTCTAAGCTTTTAGAATCGTGCGAGCAGACCAAGAGTTCCACTCATTACCTGGTTGATTACAAAGATGGTTGTGTGGAGAAGAAACGCTTAGATGCATTGAATATTACGAGCATCAACTTGGAACAATATGGGTGTACCAAATTCGATGCCCTATGTGCTCTAAGTAGCAACAAAGAGATCCAAAACCAATCATGGTCATCACAAAAATAATTTGCATTGTCCAAAAGCTGAGGTGACGGCATTTAATAATTGGCTCGTCGTAAATATGTCTCTTAAAAAATGCAAGTATGTAAAAAATAAGTTTTTTTTTACTACAATGTATTATTTTTGTAAAATATATTAATCCTGATGTTTTTTCTTTTAAAAAGTGTTCTAATTTACTTCGTTTCCACGTGGCTTCCTTCAATCTGTTATAGAATTATCTGTTTGTTTTTGCAGAGTATTTTAAGAATACATAGAATTAAAATTTAATCCACTGTTTCAATAATATTTGGTCATTTTAAAATTCATTAATATTTTAAATTTTCAGTAATTATTTAATTTTACTCAGGTGTAAAACTGTCAGCGGTGTGAGTAAATCTTCAGATTGAGCATTAACTATCAAGGAAAAGTTAATTTGCTTAGCAGCACGGAAATGTACGCATTATTTTCAAAACAGAAAATCCACTTACTATCCATTTAACGAAACAATATAGTACATTTACAATCAAGAGAACAAAAAGTATAAAATATCTTGCAAAATACGTCATAACTTCGTATTGGAATTTTGCTCTACAATTTAAACTTTACAATATACACAAGGTTTTCGAATAAATAAAACGAAGTTTGTGTTTAGTAAAATGTATGGTTTGCAAAAAGCATTAAAAAATAACATTTAATTTAGAACTTCAAGGACAAATGTGGCTTTTAATACTATTTTGTTACTATTTCAAATGTGCAAGGAAACATCTTCATAGTAAATCATCATGCTTCATCTTATGCAAAGTTTCACACGAAAGTAAACAAATATTTTTCACTCTTACAGGTTTTTATTATTATTATTTCAACTGTAAGACGTTTTTTAAAAATCTTCAGTATTAAAATATGTGTAATAGTATCTAACAGATAATTAATTTTTGAGTAAAAACATCTAACTTTTGAAAATATAAATCCTTATATCAAGAAAATTTCATCTAAAAACACTTTTGTATATCTATATAATAAAAATTAAATCACTAAAATTTAAGAAGATTTACCCAAAGTAAAAAAATATAAAAGGAAATATTAAAAAATAACATTTGATTTAGATTTTGTAGGATAAATGGTTTCAGTACTACACTGCTGGCCACCCAAATTGCAACACCAAGAAAGACAAGAGATATCACAACAAAATTTATTTTGTAGATAACATGTTGACCAAGTATCAAATGATTAAATTTATAGACTTCTGTGAAGTGTGATTCCTGCCAAAATCAGTAGCCAGAGTAGCTGCCATTGTTGGAGATCACCGCTGCCACACGCCTCGGCAGTGATTCAAAGAGACTCTGGATGTATTCTTGGGGTACAGCAGACCAAGCAGCTTCCACACGTTGCCAAAGTTGATCTGGTGTGGCAGCTGGGGATGTATTCTGGGTCAATCGTTGAGCAACCATGGACCCCATGTTTTCTATCGGCGAAAGATCCGGAGAGCGAGCTGGCCAGGGAAGCAATTCGATCTGGCGATTGACGAAGAACCCTTGGACAATGCGTGCCACGTGTGGTCGCGCATTATCCTGTTGAAATATGGCTGTGGGCAAGCCCTGAAGGTAAGGAAGGACAACTGGCTCCAACACTTCGGAGATGTAGCGCTGGCTGTTTAAAGTACCGGCAATGCGTACTAGAGGAGTGCGAGAGTGATATCCAATACCGCCCCATACCATAATACCCGGTGCAGGACCAGTGTGGCGGTGCATAACGCAGCTGTTCAGCATCCTCTCTCCACGGTGTCTCCAGACTCGAATCCGACCATCGTGGTGTTGCAGACAGAAGCGTGACTCGTCAGTAAAGACAATTTCATTCCATTCTGCCGTCCACATCCTTCTTTCATCGCACCATTGGCGGCGGAAACGTCTGTGGTTCTGCGTCAAGGGTAGACGAAGCAATGGACGTCTTGCGGACAGACCACTCTGCTGTAAACGGCGTCGAATGGTACGCGCAGACACTGGATGATGCGGTACAGACTGAATGTGCTGTGCTATGGTTCGTGATGTGGCTGAGCGATCCGTCACTGCCATACGCACAATATGCCTGTCATCACGTGAAGTGGTGCACTGATGTGGATGCGATCGAACACGTCGGTCCGTCGTACCCTCCTGCATCCAACGATCACATATCCGCATTACAGTTGTTTGGTTTCGTCCAACACGACTACCGATTTCCCTGAAAGATAATCCACAATCTCGGTAGGCCACTATCCTTCCTCTGTCGAACTCGGATACTTGATCAAAAGATGATCGCTGTTTTCTACGAGGCATAATTGATCGTTTTTTTGAAAAACCACAATTGCCGTACTTGAAATCGTCGAAATCTCCAAGCCTTAAATAGCGCTTTGAAGTGGCGCCACAGGCGCGCGTGATGTGCGTCTGCGCTGAAATTCTAATCATTTGCATATCTCACCTCCGCTAATGCATGTTATAAATTTCATATTATTTGCATGCTTCCTTCAGGGTGTTGCATTTATGGTGGCCAGCAGTGTATTATAACTTCTTCAAATGTACAAGGAAACATATTCATAGTACGGGTCTTGTAAAGTTTCAAAAATGTTACTCTTAAGTGTACAATATTTGAAAACAAAATTTCTGCAATAAAATATGCGTTATAGCATCTAATTTGTAATTAAATTTTAAGTAAAAACATTAACTTAAAAACAAATCTTTATAGCAAAGAAAAATACAATTTCAGATCTAGCATTTTAAAAGTCAATTTATAAAACTGAAATTAAAAAAAATTCCTAAATACAGTGTATGTGGTAGGACACGCAAAAAGTTTATTTAAAATAGCAAGTTGTAAGCACTTATAAAAAATAATATTCAGAAAGGCAAAGATTAATTACAACGTTCTCTAAATATCGTCTAGTGTACATTCCTATCGACACTGAGTTCCAGTTCAGGGCACATAAGTGGTTTATCGCTGCTTTATACAAGAATTTTACGAAACGTTAAGTTAATTCTAGGGCATGATGCATTCCTACGGGCAAGCTGTGAAACCAAAATTGGTTTGTTGGATACTTCATTACAAGCAAACTTCCATTTTCCAGAACAATTTTTAAAGAATTGTAGTTCTTTCTAGAAACACAAATTGTCTTTTCTGTCCAAATGAAACAGACGCTATGGACACATTAAGAACCAAATCCTCCTCGTTGCCTTGATGGGCACAATACAGTCCTTGCCATCTTGATAACGGTTCACCAACACAAAATTAAATCTTGCACCAATTATTCGTTCCATTTCTTTATTTCCAATAGTAAAGGAGACCAAGGCTTGGCTGCAATACAAGATCCGCTAAAGGCAAAGCTTATTCCTTCGTCTCCGTATGCAACAACTTGTCAAGGAACAGTATATTTTACCGTAAATTTCTATAGTAGTTTCCTCTTTCTTTAAATACGTTAATTCGTTTTCCAATCTACGCAAATAGGTCCAGCCTTCATGATCTGTAAACAGCTTACCGTACTCATAACATAAATAATTTTTACAATATTTCTGCACTGTTTTTTTGTCTACACGTATTTTCTTTGCAGGTCTAATGTCACTAGAATTCATGATTTATTTAAAAACAGCAGAAGGGCAGAAAAACGAGAAAAGAAACAAAGTAATTCAAAGACCCAAGAAATATAAGTTAATGCTCCAACTTTGCTTTTAAAAGCCTCTTATTTATCAAATAGTTTTTTCAGTTTCCATCGTTATCTGTGAATCCGTGTTTAACTCCGTTCCTTCTGTTATCTTAATTAACCCACTCGTGCAAAACAATCCTGTCATATGCTCACAAGTTCCAGAGGCTTCTAGACTTTCAATCTGATGCTTTATCATCACAAATCTTTGGCAGAATGTATTTGCCTAAGATTGCATCTAATCAACACAAAAATTTTTCCCACGTTTGTCACACATTCCTTAGTCATTGTCCCAAGTTCCAGATGCTAATAATAATATCAATCTTATACTTTTATCATCAGATATAATGTGTATACGATAAAATCCTTGGTTAGTTGCCTGTTATTTACCTAAAAATGTAATGTTTCACCGTTATGCATTAGAGTTCCTATTCGGAGTACACCCTCGAGTTGCAATAATGATTTCCCTACATACGTCCTTCCTTAAACATGCACATTTTCTTCAAGAACATGCGGTATATAAATTTATTAAAATATAAATTACAGAAAAAGGTTTCCGTATTTTAAATTCTATCTCACATACAGTGTTCAGACGGTTAAAATCCTTCGCATACTATCGGTTAGCCTCAATTACTTATATTCCGAGTTCCAAAGTTAGAGTATTAAGATAATATTTTATTTTATTCCAAATGTTTTTATATATATATATATATGTCCTCGCATCATATTAAAAAAGCCAAACTAAAGAATCTCCTGTTGCTAATTTATTCCATCACTACATGGCGGTAGCAGTCATTTTGAAAAATAAATTTAGAAAATAAAATTTTAACCTATGCACAAAATCTTGATTATATAAATATGAAATACATTCGTTTAAAAATCAACCTCTAGATGGCGGTACCAATCATTAAACTTTTTGTTTAATCATTGGTACCGCGAAAACTTAATTTATGCAAGAGAACAAATATATATTTAAATATAAAAGAAATAAAACCTTTAAAACTAATTGTTACTTCTTCACCACTACATGTCGGTACCTGTCATTTAAACAAAATAGAAAATTTATGCGAGACCAAATATATACTTAAATATAAAAGAAATAAATTCCTTTAATTATATTAATTGCTTTTTAAATCACTAGATGGCGCTACCAGTCCTTACACATAATAAAGTAAAGTTCCCACTGCGCTAGCAACCTTCGAGTCGTAGGTGGCACAGGTTCGATTCCTGTCATGTGCATTCCTCCCTGGGTGCATTTCTCTCTTATGTGTCAGTAAAACTCATTGTGTGTGTTTATTGATATTGTGTCTTGTGTCTGGCGCAGCATAGCCAAACATGGCCCTTGCGCCATAAAACCCCTACAAACCAAACCAAATTTAAAATTATTAAATTTATTTCATAGCTGCCAAAGATGTACCAAGATAAAGTAAATGAAATTAATCCCTCTACATTTGAAATGGCTGTCCAAAGAAGCTCAAACAAACTTACATTCAATTCAAAACAACTTACAAATGTCTCAACAATTTGCAGTAAATAATTTACTTCTTGAACCTGTTACGCACAAGTCTAGATTCTGAACAATCCCTTAAACAACAAAATCCAAATCATAGAATATCGTATATCACCATGTAGTGATACTCGGACAAAGAAAATTCTATTAACCTGAGATGCTATTTACTAAGAATTGAATTTCATTTAATGATAAAATTATCACAATCATTTGGCTCATTGGTAATTAATGTGATGTTTCTCGGAAACATCGTACAGATTGCCATTATAAATTTACTTTGGAAGTATTTGTATGTAGAAAATTTTCCTAACCATCATAATAGTTTACATATATTAATGTAATTCCCAACTATAACTGATTCAATTGATGTCTAGAGACTGATCACCTCCATTCATTTTTGTGCTATTTCTGTTTCTCCCTGAAGCCGTATATAAACGTTAGTAATTTTCGTAACTCAATTATGAATAGATTTTAGTCCGTTTTCATTTTTGCTTATGCATTCTCATAACTGGTAGTCCCCTTTAGCGTCGGTGTCTTAGGTAGCTTGTAGTTCTCTTTTATAATAATGCCCACCCTTACATTTTTTCAGGTTTTTTGGTTTATTAAAATTTAGTCGGTGTGACCTATATTTTGTTGTTTTACCCTGTTGTAACACTGCTGACAATTTTGTTGATTGACTCACTGGAATCATGACTTGTGCATTTGGTCAGATAACCCAAACAAGTTTCTCAATCATTTTATAACATATTTCAAAACGAACCTTACGGCCTGTGTTCATTTCAGCCACACTATTCAGAAGGAATATTGGCACTTGTCAGCAAGTCAATGCAACAGATGCCTTACTAAAAAGAAATCAGATCGTGTTCCTCTTCACTCAAGGGAATCGAGTCATGTAGAGTGGAGATGTCTGTTCTGGTAGCGTTTCAAGATGTCCATTTTCACCATTTTTCGAGTCAACAGCAGCAAAGAACTTTCCATTCACAAGGAGCTACAAGTCGTCATATACAGGGTGAGTCTAAATTGTTTTTTCAAAATAAGAGGGGTGATAGTACCCATCCAGACGAGCCATAATTACCATGGAACATAGGGTCGCATTCCACTCTGAGAGTCAGAAGAGTCAAATTAGAATTTCAACACGAACTTACAACAGTGTTGGGAAAGCGAATGAACGATACCAAAAGTTGCACCATCTGATTGATTGATCAGAGAAAAACTCACAGCAAGTGCTCAAAGTGTCGTTGCACAGTTCACACCGGCGAAGGAATGGCTGGCTCTCGAAGATTCCTGGTGTTGTGTTCATTTTGTCTGCGGCAACACCGATTCTCGCTACGAGATCTTCAGCCGAGTCCACAGGCGTCTGGTACTCTAAAGATTTCATGTGCCTCCAGAAGAAAAAGTCCAGTGGGTTGAGGTCCGGTGAGCGAGGAGGCCAAGCCACAGGTCCGTCACGTCCGATCCATCGTGCGGGATATGTGGCATTCAAAAAGTGGCACAAAACGACGTCAGAGACGATGACTTGTTCATGCTCGACGCGTTTCGACTTTACTCTTTTCTGCCTCTCAGAGTGGAATGCGACCCTATGTTCCATGGTAATTATTGCTCGTCTGAATGGGTACTATCACCCCTCTTATTTTATAAAAACAATTTAGACTCACCCTATATATTCCTCAATCATAGATGAACTTTTAGACTTATTTACACTCAGAAGTCTCTTGTCAAGTCTCTATTTAAACACTTACTATTGTTCAAAATTTTGAGGGGAGGGAAAGATGTGGTGAAGGCCACATTCACCACATGTTCATTAGCCCTAAAATATATCACATTGCATCAGATCCCTCAGTAGTTTGCCATTCTATTTTGAGGTGACCCCATCTCAGTTGAGAAGGGTGCGATAATGTCTAATTACCCTCCTCGCCAGTGAGGGTTCCCCATTTTCTCTCGCGAAGTTTCAGACCCATAGGAGTGAAGAAAGGAATGCACGGGGTTCACTTCTTGCGAATGAGGGACGGAGAAAAAGTACGACGGAATCCTGACAATGCATGCGGCTGCATGAGAGTCTTTCAATTTAAATCTTTACTTTCTTCACAGTATGTGATTTTTTTTGTATATGGTTAGGAATTCCCCTTTAAATTACCCTTAAGAATTTGAACAGCACAGCCATGTATTTATTTAATATTTTTTAAATATATATTTAATTCAACTCTTGTACTGATCATTTGTTATCTACCATACGATCACATTTCAATCCTCATCCATCATAGCTAGTAAATAACCATCTTTCAGCACGTTAAATCTGTCAAGGACTCAACGTTGGTGTGGTGCGGAAGTTTGGAGAGTGGAGTTCCAGCTCAGGCGTGACCTCGTCATCTGACCATGGTTCATAATTACGGAATCTTTACCTTTTTGTTTGATCACGGACCGTCGCCAATAGCCCGTAGTGTTGCTTCAGTGCGACGTTAATTAAGTATCTACCTACCCTCTTCAGGGCTTCCAATGCCTTTAAGTGAAATAAAGATTGCCTCCAGTTCAGCTCGATAGTTAGATCGTAGTTGTTATAACCCTCCTGGTGGTTGTCTGGATGAGGTATCTCGTCATTAGCAAAACTGAATCAGCTCTTGATGGACCAGATATCTCAAAGAAAGCGGACCAAATCTTTACCTTGTGATCATAAAGAAATCGGAAATTTCGATGACGAGATATCTCAAGATGTTGCCGATGATAATATGGCCGATCAAGATATTGCCGATTATCGAGATATCTCTTCATCAGAAGAAAACTGATCTTGATGGACAAGATATCTCATCATTAGCCAGATTGGTCGGATCTTGATGAACGAGATATCTCATCGAAACCACTTGGAGGGTTGACCAGCATCTAACAATAGGATCAAACTACACTCATGTCCAAAATTATCTTTACATGCATAAAATCACTGATTTCTCTGAAACAACTATAATTTTATGAATTGTGTGAAATGATACATAACATAGCGCATAAATGCAAAGGAAAAAATTTAAGAGCACTGCGTATGATATAAAACTGTAGCATGAAACAATAAAAATGGCAATAATATGTGACAAGGAGAGTTCAGAAAAAAAAAGAATAAGTCATAAAATATTAAGGCTTATGAATTTAATATGGAATGTGATCTCCCCTAACGTGTACACACATATCACAGGTTTTAATACTGGCAATAATGTTAACTACAATTTGAGGAATTAAGTTCCACTCCTCCAGCAATGCGGTCTTCAGGGCATTTATATCTATAGGAGGAGAATGTCTCCGTGCAACTGCTTTTCCAAGGTAGTCCCATAAGTTCTCTATCTGGTTCAGATCAGGAGATTTTGCTGGTCATGGTATTCGCTCAATGGCTTCACTTTCAAGGAATTCGTCAACAAGGTTTGCTCGACGTGGACGAACATTACCGTCCATAAATAAAAAGTCAGATCCATATGCACTCTGAAAAGTCTTAGATAAGGTTCTAAGACCTCATCCCGATATCTCTGGCCGGTCACAGATCCGCTGTTGAAAACGTGTAGGGGCGTAGGTCCATCGATCATTATTCCTCACCATACCATCACACCTTCACTACCGAAACGGTCACGTTCCATAATGTTCGAAGGGAGATTTCGCGTTCCTGACTCCCTCCAGATGTAAACACGTGTAGAATCAGATGTTAAACTGAACCTCGACTCATCAGTAAAGAGAACATGGTCCATTGGTGTTCACTCCAGTTCTGATGTTCTTTGCACCAATTAAAGTGATCCCTCTTTTGTTGCGAAGTCAGTGAAACACATACCCTTGGCTTTCTGGCATAAAGACCTTTTACATTAAGCCTTCTGTATACAGTTTGCCTTGATACAACAGTTCCAGTGGCGGCTGCAACCTCTGAACTTAACTGCCGAGCAGTAGACTTCCTGTTACGACGAGCAGTTGTTGCCAGATATCAATCTTGAGAAACAGTTGTTATTCATTTACGACCTTGTCCAGGCCTCCTTACAACAGTTCCAGAGTTCTGAAATTGTTTCCATAGCGTAGAGACTGTCTGTCTTGAAATATTCACACATCTCGTTGCTTTCGTGATTATCTGCCCTGCTTCTAAACGGCCGGTAATTCGCCACTTCACAGATTCTTCCAAATGATACTTCGGAGCCATAACAAACCGTTTTGAGTCCTTACACACTGAAATCAAACGCTGTATTGCAGAAATTCACTCAGATAATCACTTTGCGCAGAGCGCTTGATTCACCGTCGGATGACGTAACGCCTTGATTTGCATATCACTTTTGATTGGTCACTTTTGATTGTTTTTTTATCACTTTAGATTGGATAATGCTAATTAGGCTTGTCTGTCACATTCCCTGCAAAAATAGATTACATCGATTGGATATTTCATGGAATACCATTATTTTTGGGTATGTAAAGATTAATTTGGACATGAGTGTATTTGAAATCGAAAGCTCTCCCAAAAGTATCGTACGACGGAATGTACAGAAGTGAACTTAGTTCTCTCTCGAAGAATCCTAATCATTCCCTTTTCTGTGACAAAAATGTGTTTCCCCGGGTACTTGACGTCATAAATAACAAAAATCTCCTTTCGCCTTCTCTTGCTACGTTGTGGAAATGGACTAAGAAGCCATTTTTCATGACGCACAAAAGAGAAGTAATGTAGGTTAGCGATCGATCGCGCCTCTGTTATACTTTGTTAATGATTCCGACGAGTTGTTCAATTATTCGTGTTCCAAGGACTCCAGACAGGAAGTCGTATAACGGAAGGGGGCAAAAGCAAATAAATGGTGGCATTGCAAGTGCCACTTCCTGGAAAAATAGAACGAAACAGCATATCGATAGTTCGATTTATGATCCCATCGTCATGTGGATTAGGCTATCGAAAGCAAGATTTCGATTATCAAGACACAAATAACCAGAAGTATCTCTTGGGTGAATGGACTAGAGAAAAACCTCTATATTCCACAAACAAGAAACGAAAACACAAAACGAACCAGCCTGGATGCTGTGGGAGATATACACTGGAAATAATGGAGTGCGATTTTATGATGCGATTAGGGTCATTTGTCAAAATACAGAGGCAGGGCTTGACTTAATGGTGTGGGTTGACCCAGTGTGGAATCGGTCATATCATGGAGAAGAAAATAGGACTTGCAATCTAAGAGATTGTCTTCCCTCGTTTGATTGATGAGGGAACAGGACTCGTCTCTTCCTTCTCGATCAAAACTCACGCTCTGTTATACAGACACTGTTGTGTTGTATCTTATAGGAGCTGTCTGGAATTAAAAACAGCGACGGAATCATAAGAGCAATCCATCTCGTGCAGACACTGCTCCTTCCGACAGAACGGAGTGACTTGCTGGAGCGTCTGACAAATTCCTGACTCAAATCCATAGATCTCGCATTTTTAACTTCATATCCTGGCTTATGGCATTTATATTTTCAATCTTTTGAACCTTCCTCACCGAGTTTGTCTGCCTTGCTGGGTAAAGCTCTGCACTCTTTCCCCTTTTACGATGTTCTGGATTTTTAAAATGTATATAGTTGTCATTTTTAAACATATCGTGGGGCTTACAAGGAAAACTGATCAAGTCAAAATTTGAAGGAAATGAGTTGAGTGAATAATTGTCTAAGTCCCTTGGTCTGTGTCCCGAAAAACCGGATGTAAAAATTTGTACTTGATCACTAGATTATTGTCAAAATAAAAAACTATTCAGTACTTCTGAGTTTCTTTAAGCCACCTTTTCTCAGTTCGACTATTTTTGACTGATCAGTTTTCCCTGTAAGCCCGCGATATATAGTATGCTCCTAGTTTTCCAAGTGGATAGGAAAAACCTCATCCACATTTTATCGAATACCATTCCAAAATTTTTTCATATTTTATATAGAAATGCTTTTAAAATTCCATTTAAGGTTTTCATTAGTTATATTTTTAAAAATGCATAATTTCTCATCTTTTTAAGGATTTAGCAATCATCTATCATTCTTTGTGTTGAAAACACAATCATGTGTTTACATTTTTCAACTTTTTAAATGTTTTTCACTTAGCCCTTTTTATAACATTTGAAAACACAACTTTTAGACTGTTATTACTTTGGCTGCCTGTTTTAGCTGTTTTTATTGGGTACATTTAATCTTGCGTTTGGCGTAGCTTTTCCGCTAACGGACCTTGTACATAAAACCCAAACCAAACACATACAGCAACGAGACCGAGACGCAGGAGCGCACCCAGGGCATCAATCTGGAGGGGGCGACATTTTTTATCATAAGCTGTTTATTTAAGGATGATTTTAAATATTTAAAATTTCTTTGAAATATAGACTAATTTTGGTGTGTGTTAGCTAGATACTAGTTTTGGTGTGTTACCTAGAGATTAGTTTATGTGTGTGTTACCTATATTAGTTTAGGTGTGTGTTTCCTAGAGATTAGTTTAGGTGTGTGTTAGCTAGATACTAGTTTTGGTGTATTACCTAGATTCTAGTTTTGGTGTGTTACCTAGATTCTAGTTTTGGTGTGTTAGCTAGATATCAGTTTTGGTGTGTTACCTAGAGATTAGTTTATGTGTGCGTTACCTAGATTAGTTTAGGTGTGTGTTACCTAGATTAGTTTAGGTGTGTGTTACCTAGATTAGTTTAGGTGTGTGTTGCCTAGAGATTAGTTTAGGTGTGTTACCTAGAGATTTGTTTTGGTGTGTGTTACCTAGATTAGTTTAGGTGTGTGTTTACTAGAGATTAGTTTAGGTGTGTGTTAGCTAGATACTAGTTTTGGTGTATTACCTAGATTCTAGTTTTGGTGTGTTACCTAGATTCTAGTTTTGGTGTGTTAGCTAGATATCAGTTTTGGTGTGTTACCTAGAGATTAGTTTATGTGTGTGTTACCTAGATTAGTTTAGGTGTGTGTTACCTAGATTAGTTTAGGTGTGTGTTACCTAGATTAGTTTAGGTGTGTTACCTAGAGATTTGTTTTGGTGTGTGTTACCTAGATTAGTTTAGGTGTGTGTTTACTAGAGATTAGTTTAGGTGTGTGTATCCTAGAGATTAGTTTAGGTGTGTGTTAGCTAGATACTAGTTTTGGTGTGTGTTACCTAGATATTAGTTTTGGTGTGTATCACCTAGATACAAGTTTTGGTATTACCTAGAGACCTGTTTTAAAGTGACTAGTTCAATACGTATAGAAGTTGTATTGAAGGGAAAAGGCGGCGACGTTTCAATGAAATATTAAAATTTCCAATTATCTTATCCAACCCCAGTAAATGAGAAATGAACCACTTTTGTTAATGGGCTAAAAGCAATGAATAAATAGTAGTTGACTGCAGGGAGAAAATATTAAAGCACCTCTACACACGAGTTTTAAAGAAGCAATCACTGAATTAAATAAGAATATTTTTTCTTTTTATATGACCTAGGAGGGGCTCCATAGCTCCATCTGTGGGTACGTCCTACCAAGACGGGTTGTATTTTCGTGGTCCACCCTATATACTTCTGTATAGCCTGAATATTAATGAAGCTCAAGTTTAATGTATTTTCGTTTCATTCCTGAGTGCTTTCTGTTTTCCTTGCTTTACCTTTTTCTATATCTGATTTATGACATGATTTGGATTACACCATTGTAAGGTAGGTAGTTAATTAACGTCGCACTAGAGCAGTGATGGCCCAGACTTGTAGAGACCAAGGATTACATAGATTCACTATGACTTATGGGAGGGTCGTTAAAAAGCATGAAAGTTATCTATCATATATTATTGGTTATATTTCTTTCTCATATACACTCAAACCTGTTTTTGTGCGGTCTTTTTTTGTGCGATTTTTTTTTGCGCGATTTTTTTTGTGCGATTTTTTTTGTGCGGTATATGGAAATTTCAATCAAATTAGAACATAATTGACGAAGTTATCAATAAAAAAATTAGTAGGTTTGATCGGCCATTTAGTTTTTTTCGATTTTTGATATTTCATCACATTACATAAGTATTGCGTCAGCCAATTACATTACATATGTATTGAATTATATAATCGAATTATTTAATTGACGTCCTTCAAAGTTTGTTTTGTACTTAAAACAGTAATTAAACATTAACAAAAAACATTAAAACAAAGTTCAGGTTTGGCGAGATTCCAAGTAGCTGCCAAGCCTCGTGTCTTGATTTCGTTTAAAAAAGCAATTCCTAGTTATTTCGTAACTAGCAATTCCTAGTTATTCCACGTGAGACTTTTTTTATGCGGTTCCTATTCACCGCATAAAAAAATACTTTTTAAATGTGTTGCGAAAAATATTTTTTATAGCTACTCGTGAAGTTTTGTGCGATTTTTTTTTATGCGTTTTCTTTTATGTGGTCCCTATCCACCGCACAAAAACAGGTTTGAGTGTATTATTACAAAGAAAGACAATAAAGAGTAAATAAAGAATTTAATTTGGTGCATTGATTTAGCAGTTGTTTTAATATTTGGTTCGAGTTTGTAGTAGCCAATCGCAAGATGGATTCTAAATTTTCATTCGTCAAGCGGTTCCTATTTTTCGATTTGTCAAGATTCATGGCTGAAGATGTTCCTTCACGGATATATGTGCCACGCCTGGTGCCACAGCTACTTTGTTGTACGCATCTGCAATTTTTAAAAATTACCTAACGTGTGAGTTAAGGGGACACGGTACCCTTTGAACGATTTTTTTTTGTTTTCATATGTGTAGCAAAATTTTTTAGTGTACTATATTGAAATGCACCTAAAATGAATATTTCAGGCGAAAAAATTTAATTTTACAAGAGTAATAATTCAGAAATGTAATTTTTTTGAAAAAAAAATCAATATTTTAAAATCCCTATGGGTTTGCATGTATTCTGATTATTCATTTTTCTATATTTTTTTTAAATACTGTGAAAAACTGTAAAAAACAAGATAATTTTAGTTTGTCAATTAAAAAACAACAACTTTTCATCCAAATTCTTATCCCATGCACAGAATTGTCAAATATACTATTGTGAACAACTACAAAAAGTTTCAAACCTCTAAATTAAATTTTAAAAAAGCCTTAGCAATTTGAGTACTTCAGTCATCAAAAACAGAAAGCTGAGAAAAAGACATTTAAAGTTTTGGTTTCGGTTATTTACATCCAAGAGAAAAAACTTAAATAACTCCTAAAATAATGTTGCTAGAGCTATGAAATTTTGCACACATATTCAGAAGGGTTGTATATTTAAAATAAAGCAATACATTTTTTTTTCGATATTTTGGTCATTTTAAGGGTACCGTGTCCCCTTAAAATTGAAATGACACATAGTGAGGCGGGCCGCGGGGAAATCAACGTATTGCTGCATGTGGCCCGTGCATCGCTGCACTAGGGTAACAACTGGATATTGGTGACGGTCCTGGATCAACCCCGAAGGGAAAGATCCGATGTCATTTCGAATGACGGTCAGACGACGAGGTCAACATCTGAGTTGGCACCACACCCTCGAAATTTCCACATCATGCCAACGTGAGGACATTTGAGGCCACGAGAGATTTCACCTGAACCAGCCCTCTCATACACGACAGTCTGGTTGGGACCAGTTTCGAACTCGGAAGCCTCCGATTGCTAATTCGTTATTCTTTCAACTGGACTATCACGGCCCCGTCGTAAGGAAGTCCATAACACATCACATACTTTGGAATAAACATTTTTAAATAAATGAGATACCCATTTTCTATTCTGTTACTTGGAAGTATCATCTGAAATGGTACTAAAGCTAGTCATTTCTTTTGGTTCTAGGATCTCTACCCGCAGACATAGGAACCTGACCGAATGTATGGCGGGTTTTGATATAAACTTCTAAAGTTCTTCCTTTCGAAACCTAGTACATTTCCAAGACTAATTTTTTGTCTTGGAAATGTACTAGGACTAATGTAGACTTTTCTTCAAGACTAATTTTGGTCTTTGGATGCATCCGATATCTCACATGTTCAGACGACATTAAAAAGTTTAAATGGAAAAAAAATCTGAAACACGCGATTAATAGTCGTGTTTCTCAACCTTTTTGAACAAAGCGACACATTTTTTTCAACCAATCAACCCAGAAAATTATTTAAAAAAATAAAAAATTCTAGGTTTTTGAAGTTCGTAGTATCTGAATCATGCGATCTTGATAAATGATATAGAAAATGTCTGCACCCTCTCAACTTTATCATGAAAAGGAATTAACCATCTGAGGACCTCATACGCATAATTTCATCTTGCAACCTGCCATGCATGACTCCTAGCCATTTTGACTTGAATCATAGAACCTTCCCAAAAGATTACTTTCTAAGGAAAGAAGAAATAGAATAATTCCAAAGGATTATATTCTAAGGAGAAAGACTTCAGGAGATTCAGAACGACGACAGGAAAAATAGAATGATTTCAAATAATTATATTCTAAGCAAAGAAAAAATAGAAACTTTCCAAAAGATTCTATTATAATGAAAGAAGAAAAAATTTCAAGTAATTCTCTTCTAATGAAAGGAGAAATTGAATGATCCCAAAGGATTCTATTCTCCCGAAAGGAGAAATAGAATGATTACAAAGGATTCTTTAAAAGGAAAGAAGAAATAGAATAATTCCAAAAATTCTATTCTTAAGAAAGCATCAAAATAATCTTTCTGAAATTTGGGAATGAATTCATGGATTCTTTCACCCAATATCAATTAATGGTTTAATCATTAATTAGTGGTTTAATCATTAAATATGTTGTAGGGTAAAACAATAGACACATTACTTGGAAATCTGGGAACGCTTAGAGGATTAAATCTATCGATAATTCAAGGCTATTATTACGCCCCAGAATAGTCTTGGAATACTAAACTTTGTATAATTATTCAAAACTAGAAATTTCGGTGCGTAACTTTCAGTATCTTCCGTTTCTCTTACCATGCTGTTTAACTTATAAACGGAAGATACATTATTTCCACGCCCAAAGTTACGGACACACGTTCTTTGACAAAAATGCTTATTTTCGTGCACCCGGTCACACTCTGACCAGGGAATTTCGAATAATCCTGTATACTATAGAAGTCTATATGTAATAAACGACTTGTAGACTGTATTCTATAGAATAATCTTATTTTATAAGATGCAAGCAAATCAAAAGAGAAAGGAGCAATCACGTCTATCAACTGATGACGCAATGGTCCTTATCCTTATATTAATAAATAAGTTTTCGTAGCCATGAGAAGTAAATGACCATTACAGATTATTAGATCTAGGACAGGCTTTTACGATTAGGAGATCCAAAAGAAAAGACTGGATTAAAGTCTATGATGGATACTTTAACATGTCAAAGAAATTACTTTGCAAATTCTAACGCTAGAAGAATGTAAAAAATAAACTTAAAAACCCTAAGAAAATTGTACCAATGCATCTGAATAGATATTTTGTCATTGATCATCTCAGTGTAGCTGAAATGTGTGAATTAATTGTGCAATCAATTTAATTTTAGTTAAAAAATATTCTGGAACAGAGTGAAGTATTTTAAAATTAACCTAAAAGCGTCGTCCATGCAATTATATTTTTTAGAAATAGAACGTTTATACTAAATTAATTTATCATTAATTTTTCATCAACATCCTGACTGTGCCGATGTCATTTGACAAAGAAAAAAACACGTCATTATATATATCCTGTCGAAAATCTCAGCAGGGAATGACACTACGTCACAGAAACGATGTTATCGACTGACCTAAAAAAGCGCCCTCTACCACCAAAACGTGGCATTTCCGGACACATATTTGACAAAAAGTGTTTGTTTTGGGCTCCTCTACTACCCTTTAGAACTTGACCAGATATTTTCGAAACACCCTGTGTGTATCTGAATAATCGTACCAAGTGATTCCTTGTCAAAAATTCACCCGAAATGATCCGTTTCGTTGCCCAATGCGACGTTAACTACTACCCTCTATTTTCCCCTTTAACAACTTTCAGGTGCATTCCTCCCTCGGTGTATTTCTCTCTTCTGAGTCAGTAAAACTTTCACTGTGTGTATGTCTTGTGTCTGGCGCAAAATGGCGAAATATGGCCCTTGCGCCAGTAAACTCAACAAACCAAACCCCTTTCACAACCCTTTTTATATGAAGGTGTCTGTCTTGTGTTTGGCACAGCTTGGTCAAATAGGGCTCTTGTGCCATAAAACCCCAAACCAACCAGCCTAAAGTTTCTGTATCAAGCGATTTAATGCATAAGTACCAAAGTGTACGTTTATTTATAGAGAAAACAATCTTTCACTTGCGACAAAATCGAAGCTAATGCCTCTTTGTGGGAAGATTTAATAAGAGAAACTTTTTATCGGTAATGCATTTGCGATTGCCATCTTATGCACATTAGAAGGAAACTCTTTTCTGTGTTCGACTTCTCTTCGTTTTACAGCCTGTTGTTTCCGGCGGTGAGATATTTTGTATTTGAGAAAAGCTGGATATTTCTTTTGCATTAGGAGTTTCGAGGTTTCGTCCGCCTTAAGGTATCTCGTTTGACGTCGAAGTGAAAGATTGTTTCTTCCGGGATGTGTTATTTGCTTTTAATAAACGATATCTGCATCCCGTTGCGGAAACTTGTGAAACATTTTCACGAGCTTCGTTTTTAATTTTTTTTAATTTTCTCGATTGGATCCTTCAATAAATAAGAAATAAATAGAGGCTGTGTCCCTGAGGAGTTTTGAAGTTCTTTTGCACAGGTGGTGTGAAGCTTTTCGAATTCAAAGACTGGACTAGTCAAAAATTCTTGTTTAGTTAAAAGGTTTTCTCAAACCAAAGTGAGAATTTTGCTGCCAATACCTCTTTCGTATGTTAAATCTTTACTTATATTTATTTCCCAGACGAATGCTTGGCGCAGCTTGGCCGCTTTTGAACCTTGCGCCATAAAACCCTAACACTCCGTACCCCCAGACGAATGCTGAAAGATCCAAGGATATGAACTCAATCTTTGAAGCATTCCCACTTGAACTTTTGCTCAAAATAAGTGCTGAGTAGCTTATGAAATTCCAACCCAACACTTATTAACACTTATTAGTTAGTGGTTTCAACGATATACCTCATCCATCAAGATCTGACCAATTTTGCTAATGACGAGATACCTCGTCGAGACCTCCAGGAGGGTTGATGAGGTGAAACAGGAGTCATCCCAATTGGCTCATAAGGCACGAGGTTTTCAAAATATTTAAATTTAAGAGTTCCAAGGTTTTTCATTTCAAAATTCCTCTCGTGATCTTTGCCATTTTGCCTTATGATCTGGCACTAGGAGCAACGAGCCGCCGAACTGGTATCTGTGTATTGTGACTGGTATTGTGATCACAGCGTTTTTCGGCCACATTTGTTGAGACTTGAAGGTATGGAAGAGAGATGCATTTCTCAAAGAAAATTTTGTTCCAAAAGTCGCCGATAGAAAGAAATTTGGCGCTGTTCTTGTCGAAAACAGTCAAGCATTTGCATTAAACGCAGTAAACTAAATTACGCAGAGCTTCGACAGGGTACGTGACAGAAGCGCTACTAATTTCACCTAAAACGGGAATGGGAAAATTCAGGCAGTTATTCGAATGTCTGACGGGTCATTCAAAACCGCCCTACCTATCCCCAGCGCACATTACTTGTTCAGTTGTTTTACCTTAAATAGTGCAGGGCCACGGTAATCCAGTCGGAAGAGTGAAGGATTAGCAACCGGAGGGTTCCGAGTTCGAAACTCAGTTCAAACAATGTCGCGTACGTGGGGGCTGGTGCACGTTATACACACTACTGGTTTTGAAAATTGCAACACTGAAAGAATCATCAGAAATAAATGAAATTTATTCCACGTATTACTTATAGTGGTTTAAATAAACGATCAAATTTACAGAGCAATAAAACAAAAATAATGCTGAAATTCAATATCTTGTGCAGCCTCTACGCGCAGCGATGAGAGCCTGTTCACGTCGTGGCATCGAATCATACAGATTCTGAAAGTCATACTGAGAAATGGCATTCCAGATGACCTCTATCTGATGCCAAAGTTCAGCTGTACTCTCTGCCCGTCGAGCAAGTCGCCGTCCGATGTAATCGAGGACATGCTCCATGGGCGACATATCCGGGGAACGTGCAGGCCATGGAAGAAGCGGAACCTGTCGTGCACTGAAGAAGGCTTGTACATTCCGAGCAACATGTGGACGGACATTGTCTTGCTGAAATACAGATCCGGGAATGCGTTGCAGGAGGGGTAGGACCTCGGGCCCCACAACTTCCCTGATGTAGCGCCAGCTGTTCAGGGACCCACAATTTGGAGTAGGCGGGATGGCCCATAATATCCAATAGGGCCTCAGACCATAACTCCAGGCGTTCGTCCAGTATGACGCTGAATAAAACACTCCGGGAGAAGGCGTTCACCTTTGTAGCTTCTGATGAGTACGCGTCCATCGTTAGTCCAGATTGTAGTGGGACTCATCTGAGAAGACGACTTGTTGCCTATCGGCACGCCATTGGCTGTGTTGGTGAGCTTATTGTAGCCGGAGGCGTCGGTGGTTCAGCGTCAAGGGAATCCATGCACGCAGACCATGGCGCAGCAGACGTCGACGAACCGTAGGGGCAGACAATGACACACCTGTAGACGTGCTCCAATGATGTGCCAACGCACGAGAGGACGTTGTACGGTCCGTCACCGCCATGCGGATGAGGTGTCTGTCGTCCCGTGGTGACGTCATATTGCGTGACCCACTGCGGTGTTTCGACTTGTCCGGTTCTCCATGGTCCATCTCTTCCTCACACGCATCACTGTTGTGGCATTACCCCCGGTGCGAGTGGCGATTTCACGATACGAAAGTCCACCCTCACGGGGGCCGATCATGCGGCCCAGTTCGAACTCCGTTAGTTGCTCGTATGGCACTCTGCGGTTTTGGTGAGGTATATTGACTTCTAATCAATCATTTGCAGCAGTCAAACGACGATACACACATTTTAGTGCACCTTTACAGTGCTTTTTATACACGGCTCACTTGGAAGTTTAGAGGGCTTTGTAATTATACACATACGCTTTGTAATTATAATCATTCGTATATCCTAACCTGTTTTGCATTACCTGCAAGTTTCGTTTAATTTGCATGATTCCTTCATGGTGTTGCAATTTCCACAAACAGTAGTGTATGTAGTGGCCTCAAATGCACTCAAATAGGCATAATGTGGAAGTTTGGAGAGTGGGGGCCAGCTCAGTTATTGACCTCGTCACCTGATCGTAGTACAAAATTACGAAAATCCTCGGATCTACATTCGGGTTGAGCCCCGAACCGTCGCCTATGACCCGTTGTGTTGTTCCAGTGCGACGTTAATTACTTACCTACCTTAAATTATTCAATGCCCGAGCGGCTCTTCGGGAATTTATGAAGGATTTTGATTTTAATTCTTGAGTACATTAGAATCATCTGGCAACACACTTTGCTACCTGAATCTGGCAGCGCTAGTTTTACTCTTCGCACGGACATTTCGACAGCGAGTGAGCATTCTATTTTTAAATAGCAAATCGAGGTTCAGCGGTTATGCCGAGATTGTATTGATGTTGTTGCTGTTGATAGATGTTACCGGTTGTATTTGTTACCGCATTAATAAATGTTCTGTTGCATTAAAGAGCGTTCCAGTTCTCGTTATTTTCTTAAAAAGCAGAAATTCAACCCTAGACGACCGAGCAGGATGAACAGTCCTATATTTATATGGCTTCATAACCTGTACTTGTCCTATGTCAGATGTTGCATTAAAAGCTATGGTTTAAGAAGTTTGAAGAAACAGGAAAGGAGAAAACAATAGCAGAAGTTGTAACTGCTGTGTTAGACGACACAGGTACCCTGGGTTCAAATCCTGATTTCCAAGCGCATGGATGTTGTTTGTTAGTGTTAGGAGTAACAGGGCTTACCCAATGGACGCCCCTTCACAAATAGCTGTCATTTTGCCCCTTGTAGAGAATCAGTGGTCGGCCATTAGAAATAAAAAACTAGAAATGACGTCTCCGTAACTGTAAATTGGTATCGTTACCATAGGACATTAACCCTCCTGGTTATTGTCTCGACGAGGTATCTTTTCATTAGCAAAACTGACCAGATCTAGGATGTACGAGATATCTCGTCATTAGAAGAACCTTGACCAGATCTTATAATCTCGTCTTCATAAAAATATCGGCAATATTTTGGGATTTCTCGTCATTAGCAATGTTGGACAGATCTTGGTGGACGAGATATCTCGTCGAAACCAATTGGATGATTAATACTAATACGTATGCTCAGTAAGTTTCGGTATTTTTTTGCAGCAATAAATAATTTTAAATGTCAATTAAAAATATTTCAGACGTGCGAAATTTCAATTAGTTAATTACGATAGCGGGCAATAAAATCGGAAGATTACGTAATATTACAAATGAATGCGGCCTATGGTTAGATCGAGAGTAGAGGGAATGTGGTTTTGAGGTTAGCGAGTGACAGTAGGGTTAGTTCGGCCCTACTTATTAATTTGTGTACACGTAATATATCGCTTTCCCGGAAGAACAACTATGCAACTATTGGGGTGAATTTTCAAGATACACTTGCATGAGTCGCCTTATTTAAAAGTAATATATTACGCTGTTAACCCTCCTGGTGGTTGTCTTGACGATATACCTCGTAAGGTATCTCGTCATTAGCAAAACTGTTAGCAGATCTTGATGAATGAGATTTTGCGTCAGAAGAAAACTGACCAGATCTTGATCTCGTCATCATCACGAAATCGGCAATATTTTGACGATATTTCTAAATTTGCAAAATTGACCAGGTCTTGATGGACGAGGCATTTCGTCTAAACCACTTGGAGGGTTAGCAACCCATCTTTCACCACCTTCAAAGTCTCACATGTCATAATTAATATTAATTCTGAACCGTATTATCAGTTTTATTTTCTCTTATAAATTGACAAATTGCAGTTGCATCAATTTCTTCCAGAACAGCGATATGATGACAGTTCCGCAAATCAGCCCCCATGTGTAATTCAAGATTATGACAGTGGAAAATCTCGTTGAAAGAAATAAAACCTTAGGTAAGGCACACATTGATCCGACATCAGTTTCACGACGCTGAAATACTCGTGTGTACATACTGACAAATGTTCTCAATGGAAACGGTGTACGCAAGCGCATGTCTGATTTTTTGGTCACGTGACCAAACAATGTCCAATCAAAGGAGAAATTCTACTCTCCATTATCTACTTCCCTATAGATGATGGGAACACCTAGTAAACTAACAATAAATAATAGAGTCGTCGATGATTAGTATCATCACCATGATTTATTTCCTTCAAAGTCATGTGAAAGAAATAAATCATGCTAATGGCATATCATTAGGGACTCGAGAGATATCAAGTTTCGTTTCACATGATACTTTAGAGGGTAATACATGGAGTTACATTCGGCAATTATTGACTAGAATCATTGCAAGTAGGACACAAAATCAAAAACGGTGAAGTTATGAAAGAAAAATGGAATGAGTCTATTTAATAAAAGTACAAATACGAATGGTAGGTAGTTAATTAACGTCGCACTGGAGCATCACAACGTGCTATTTGCGATGGTCCGGGATCAATCCCAGTGGGAAAGATCCAAGGACAGCACACCACGTTATTTTAAACCACGGTCAGAAGACTAGGACAACACCTGAGTATGCACCCCACGCCAAGACATTTGAGGCCACAACAGATTTAAAGTACACCAGCGCCCGTGTACACGACTTTTGGCTGGACCGAGTTTCGAATTCGTAACCCTCCGTTGCTAATCCGTTACTCTTCCAACTGGGCTACGGCGGCCCCGTTTCCAAATAGGAAACGCAAGTCGAAAAACGACAACTCGCAGACGATTCGGGGACTTTTCACGGCTCGCGCCGGCACCTCTGATTGGTTTGCACGTTTCGCTTTGCGACTTGCATGTCCTATTTGACCACGGTTTTAGTCCTGTAGTCATGAGACCGCATGTTTGGTGACCAGTCATAAACTGTTACAGCTTGGTTGGAAAGTTTTGACTCTACCATATTCAACAAACATTGAACCATCAGATTTCTGGGCCGCGGTGGCCCGGTTGGAAGAGTAACGGACTAGCAACCGAAGGGTTGCGAGTACGAATCCAGCCAAACACCGTCGTGTACAAAGGGGGCTGGTGCACGTTAAATCTGTCGTGGCCTCAAATGTCCTCACGTTGGCGTGGTGTGGAAGTTTGGAGAGTGGGGTGCCAGCTCAGGTGTTGCCTCGTCATCTGACCGTGGTTCAAAATTACGTGGTGTTGTCCTCGGATCTTTCCCTTTGGGATTGATCCCGGACCGTCACCAATAGCCCGTTGTGTTGCTCTAGTGTGACGTTAATTGAAATACCCCCCATCAGATTTCTATTTATTTAACCATTACAGAAAGCAATCTTGAATAAGTATTTGCATGTTGGCATTGGTGGAAGATATACCTGTAATGTCATTAGCAGACTGTATAAGCACTTGAACAAACTTCTTCAAGCTTCAGTTTCAAAGTTCCACTCAGAACTTAATTGATGAACGTTGATACTTTGATGCCGCGTTGTATCTCGGTCTTAATGATCAATTGAATGTTTCATTTAACTATTATTTTTGTTAAGTTTATGGTAATACATTTAAACTAGTTGTTCGAGCCTTTGGCGACTCAAGTTTCTTGGCGTCATCGCTTGTGATTGGCGAGCGCCAATTGGCTCGGAACTGAGCAGTTAAAAAGAGGAAGCCAAAGTTTGCAGTGAGAACTTCTGAAGCGGTAAAGATAGGCTACTGCTGCTTTTGATGCGATTAGGAGATCGCAAGCGTTCCTTTCGGGAACCACCTTTTGATGCGATTAGGAGATCGCAAGCGTTCCTTTCGGGAACCACCTTGTCCATATTGTCGATCTTGTTAAGCTTGAATAAATTGTTAGTTTAAATACAGTCCACTTCTTGCTTCTTTGGTGGGCCTCGACACTAGTTTCGGATTAATTATGATTTATTAAATTTATGTCTACAAGAAATCACAAGTTCCTAAGTGAAGATAGGAAAGGTGAGAAGGTGGAAAAAAGCTCCCTCAAGAACATCGTGAAGAATATGGATGGGATCCTTACAAAATTTTCCAAGTGGAAAAACGTTCAATAGCTCGGAAGATCGCAGAAGGTTCCTGGAGCAATTCTTTAGCCATTAAGATAAGAAGTTTGGGGAGGGGTGATAATGAAGCTGCCTGAAGTATGGCAGAAGATAATGGAACAAAACAGCCACTGCGGTTTTCAGTAAAATTATCTGTGACCGAGAAAAATGCTAATTTTTTTCTACTTAAAAACCACCAATCCAATATTTAAAGAGTCCATCCACATTATTGAATAGTTAATGGACTGATTTCAACATTAAGGTGTGAATTTATTAGGTGAACATATTATGACTTCTAAAATCTTATCAAGATATTTGGAGTTACGGTAGCCCAGTAGGAGGAGTAGCAAATAAGAAACCGGAGGCTTGCGAGTTCGAAACTCGATCCAACCAATCTTTGTTTTGAACGTGAGAGTTCAATCTGTCGTGGCCTCAAATGTCCTCGCGTCGGCGTGGTGTGGAAGTTTGGAGAGTGGGCTGCCATCTGAGTTGTTGACCTCGTCATCTGACCTTGGTTCAAAATGACAGGTGTTGTCCTGGGATCCTTTCCTTCGCGATGGATTCCGGACCGTCGCCAATAGACCGTTATAATGCTCCAGAGCGGCGTTAATTCAACTACCTATCGAGATATTTGGGATAGCCTTGGTTGTAATGTGTTGTCATGGGGTTGATTTAAGTAGGTAATAGCTCTAAGGTTTATCTGTTCTGAGGCTGTACTGTAAAGGTATCACGAAAAGTTTTAGATTTTTGTTATATTCAGTAATTTGCCTAAGCCAAATATCTTTAGATGAACAATGATAATCGCAAAGATAACCTAAAAGGAGAGTGCCCTCAGTGTAACGTTTTTCAGATGATAGTCGGAAGCTTATTCTCCAGATCCGAACCAGTTTCGAACTCGCAACACTCCGGTTGCTTATTCGCTACTCTTCCCAGGGGTTACAGAGGCCCCCAAATATCTTGATAAGATTTTAGTATTCATAATATGTTCACTTTTTAATAAATTCACACCTTAACGTTGAAATCAGTCCATTAACTTTTCGATAATGTGGATGGACTCTTTAAATATTGAACTGGTGGTTTTTACGTAAAAAGAAATTAGCATTTTTTTCGGTCACAAAAAATTTTAGTGAAAACCGCAGAGGCTGTTTTGTTCCATTATTTTCTGCCATACTTCAGACAGCTTCATATCACCTCTCCCCAAACTTCTTATCTTTCTGGGTAAAGAATTGTTCCAGGAACCTTCTGCGATCTTCCGAGCTATTGAACGTTTTTCCACTTGGAACATTTTGTAAGGATCCCATCCACATTCTTCACGATGTTCTTGAGGGAGCTTTTTTCCACCTTCTCACCTTTCCAATCTCAACTTAGGAACTATACTTGTGATTAATTATGAGTCTTATTCAAGATTGCTTGTAGACATAAATTTAATAATTCATAATTAATCCGAAACTAGTTTAAATTTATTACCATAAACTTAACAAAAGTAATAGTTAAATGAAACATTCAATTTGATCATTAAGACCGGGATACAACGCGGCATCAAAGTATCAACGGTCATCAATTAAGTTCTGAGTGGAACTTTGAAACTGAAGCTTGAAGAAGTTTGTTCAAGTGCTTATACAGTCTGCTAATGACATTACAGGTATATCTTCCACCAATGCCAACATGCAAATACTTATTCAAGATTGCTTTCTGTAATGGGCTCTACGATAACTAATACTCGTGTTGCAGAAAAATGAGTAAAGCGAGAAACAACCGAAATAAACCATTACCCTCTACAGTCCTGGATCACATAATTGCGGGTTTGAATTGTTCGTGCCAACACCATATCATGATGAAAGAAGTCACATTTCACATTAAGCATAATTTAGACTCATCCATCATACAAAAGTTCTCCGTCTTTCTGTCATTTTGCAGTAGACGTTTTAGAGGGTTACATAGTTCTTAATGTAATCTCTACGTCTTATTAAAGATGATGCAAGCGAAAAGCTCATCGTCATTTTTTCTCGAAGCTTCTATCTTTTATGTGAAGCGTCCCCCATTTCTATTAATCTAGAACTTTCATGAATTCTGCCCTATTTACTGCTCTGCTTAACTTTTGGACAAGAAAGGAAACGAGTCCCATGCAAAAAAACAATGTTTCTCTCGGGGTCCCGAAAAGTTCTTGGTATGTTAACATAAATGCGCGAGGCATTCTTCATCGTAATGTACTGTGGAAGTCATTTATACTGCAGAGAAAAACGTCAGGACAGGGTGGTTTTCAAGACAGGCGATAAAAAGAACGCATTCACGGCCTTTGCAAATGTCACGTTCCTAGAATGAATAATATTGTAATAAATCATCAATAGTACATGAGAAACAAGATAGCAGCTTGGAGCTGATCCAACTTTATGGACCGATGCCGTGCACTATAAAAATTCCATTACCCTACTTCTCAAATATACGTGAGAAAAATTTTTCCTATTCAATATTTCTCTTATTTCTTTCCTTCCTTATAGTTAATGGTGTGCCTTGACTGACTTGAGTTATAGACTTCAGTCTACGTGTGATAGCACCTCCTCTAAAATGCTTTTCTTACAGCGAGTTGACTTATACACAGGTTAAATAAGTACAATTGTTAAATTTGCATACAACAATCAACTTTTGGGGTCACCACCTCCGGTGGTTTTGGTTCTGGCTTCCGGAAGAACCCAACACAAATGCTGGCTAGCAGCTGTTTTCATTAGTTCGGGAAAATGCTGAAGCAGCTGTCCAAACTAATCTTGAGCTACTAAAGTTAACCCTACTGCTGGACCACCAGCTCTAAAACCAGAAATCACCGTTTTTCCATCTTGCGAAATCATTCTACTTTTGCCAATATCTACCATTAATTCAAAGTGTTTAAGGAAGTCTGCACTTAAAATTGGCCTCTGAATATCGGAGATTATAAACTTCCAACGGAAGGTTTTGTTTTTGAAGAAATCTAAAGTGAGTACTTTCGTACCATACGTGTTAATATCAGCCATTTGCTGCAGTTAATTTGAAGTTTTTGAAGTCAGCATTTTGTGCATTTAGGACAGAAACAGAAGCCCCAGTATCAACCAAAAATTTCAGACCTCGTGAATGATCGTAAAAAAACAGACGGCTTACAGAATTTGTACCGTCGTTTTGCATCACAATCGCGTGCTTTACTTGTTTTTTGGCATGTATGTGCAAGGTTGAACGCATTTATGGGCATTGTCTGAAAAGTTTCTATGGTATTAGCAAAACGCTGATTTAAGTTTTTGACTAGGACTCTTGAACGCGATCTGGTTCCCGAACGTGAACGTTGATATCTTGGACTTGTTTCAAGTTTACCTAAGCGTCTACAGATTTCGGAAAGTTTACCTTCGATATCCGGACTGAACTAACTTCACAAGTACCACGAGTGACACTATGAATACCATCGGCCATTTCAGCAAGCTTAGATAAATTGTCACTACTAATCGCGAGAATTTGTTGTATAGAAACTAGGAGTTATTGCAACCAGAGGGATTTTGAAATATCACCACTTATACGATTACCAGATAAATCTCTCATTTTCAACAGTAATCTCGAAGGACGTTTATCACCTAATTCCAAACCTTTGAACAAAGTTTTTAAGCGCACTTCGCCTTAATCACCATATTGAGCTAACAACCTAGTTTTCAAAGAAGAGTACGATCCTTCAGCTGGTGGATTTTCTAAAATGTCTGATATGCACTATTCCGTTTGATCAAGAGCAGTAATAACATAATTGAACTTTGTTGAATCAACGCTTATATCGGCAATTTTAAATTGACAATCCAGTTTGAACCATAGGTCCGGTCTATCTCACCAAAACGGAGGAATTTTAGGGGATACCTTGGTTATTTCTTTTGCAGCTTCGTCAGCAGGTAACATTTAAAAGCAGCAATGCTGGAATAAAAACGCTTCCCTTTGCGGCCACGATCCAATCCGCCTTAGAAAGTTCTTGCAAAAAAGTAATAGTGCTTTCAAAATCTATTGGATTTCCATGATGCTCACAGTAGACAGTTGAACAAACGGGTTACCATCTTTGGGGATTACCAGGTTTTGGTGTTCCGGTTCTGGCTTCCGGAAGAACCCCAACTAAAATGCTGGCTAGCAGCAATCAATTACTCGATGTTATTTCAGCGTGTTATCAACTGTGCCATAAGCATCTCAAGAACAAGGAAACATAATTTATTCAGACTTAACAATTAATACTGGTAAATGAATGAAGAACAAAAGGTTTGACATGAGCAAGGAGAAAAGTTGCTGCTAGTCTTAAGAATTCTTAACGCTAACAATTGTAACAAAAAAACATTCTTAATGCGAACAGTTGCAATAATAAAACAAATTCTAGAGATGTTTTTAAATGTGTAAGCTTACAAGTGGAACACACGAAATCAAAAAAGTTATGAGAAAACAAGTGGGTAGATAGATAGGTAAGTAGTTGAATTAACGTCGCACTGGAGCAACACAACGGGCAATTGGCGATAATCCGGGATCAATCCTGAAGGGAAATATTCGAGGACATCTGAAAACAAATGGGAGAAATGCATTTTCCTTACTAATCTTTCTTAAGAGGAAATTTTAAATTTCTTGCAAAGATAATATGACTTCCCCAATCAAGATCAACACATTCTACAATCACATAACGGCTAATGGTGACGCTCCGGGATCAGTCCCGAAGGGAAAGATCCGAGGACAACACCTCGTCATTTTGAATCATGGTCACATGACGAGGAGCTGACATCCCATTCTCCAAATTTTCACACCACGCCAATGTGAGGACATTTGAGGCTACGACAGATTTAACGTGTACCAGCCCCCACTTACACGACGGTTTTCGGTTGGATCGATTTTCCAACTGTCAACTCTCAAGTTGCTAATCCTCTACTTTTCCAACCGGACTATCGGGGCAGTCGTGACTCAGTGCGTATGACCATTGCGCTAGCAATCTGCGAATTGTTGGCGCAGGTTCGATTCCTTCCTGGGTGTATTTCTCTCTTCCGTGTCAGTAAAACTTTCATTGTGTGTGTATGTCTACTTGGCATTGTCTATCTTGTGTCTGGCTCATATGGCGAAATATGGCCCTTGCGCTATAAAAGCCAATAAACCAAGCAACCGGACGAACCGTGTTCAGGTGGAAGATTGTATCTAAACAAATAAGTCTCGAAATAAGTTTTGAAACATTTAAAGGGTGAAGAGTGAGAAACGCGAAACACAATTATTAGGATTGAGGCTAATGGAATTTCGCCTTAAGTTTTATGATTCCGAATAAGGATTACTTTCCCATTAAGCCCTCAAGGCATGGGATTTAAGAAATATTTCGTAGTTTCGCTGCTTTTTATTATTATCTTTTATAAGTATTACCAGAAAGTGTAAAATGTGATTTATAAATCCTAATAAATCCCACAATAAGATTTTCGCTATTTTCTCGATGACAGAATAAAGCCTACCATTTTTCTTACACTAGCATTTTACAATGCATCACTGCGTTTTATATTACCAGATCGAGACGTTATGCGTGAATAAATGGGATTTAGTACGGTATACAGGACATTCCAAATAAATGTGACAGTGGTCTCCAAAGCTTTGAAAGCAGTCCATGCCCTGGGATATCCTCTTTAGGAGCGAGTCATTTATTTGGTCCACAACCAATGTGCTAGAAAACCTCTGTTGACTAAAGATGGATTTCGTACGTATTTAACAAAATTTATAGCCACTTCCAAAAGCCGTATTTGACTTCATAGATTGAAAAACCGCATTTGGTCAATTGAATAAAAAGGCCCGAACTTCTGTCCTAAAGAGAGAAATATGACATTTAAATTGTTAAAAATATAAACTAAAATAATTTTTGACTTTAGATTACTCGTCATCCTTTCCCCTTTTATTCAAGATTTTAAAAGCCAATATGAATTAAAATTTGAGTGTGAACAATAAACTAGAGGGAATGAATACGGAGATTTTACTTCCATTACCCAAATGCTCTCGCGTGATACATATCGGGGGTATTTCAAAATGTAGATTATTTACATCTTGGCGAAGTTTGGCGATTGATTTAATTGACGTTGAATAATCATCAATTCGAAATTCATTTTGTGCTGTGGTATCCCAGTTGGAGAGCACCCCCACCACGCGGTTCAAAGGTCAGAGGGGTGAAGTGGATTATTGGTCAACCTGGTCGACGCGGCCCTCTACACGATGGTAGGTCATTTATCCCCATAGGCCGATTCTCTCTGGAGTTATGGGGCTTTGAGATATCAACACTTTTCGTGACGCGCAAGTTTCTGCCGATGACCTCCACACCGATTTTAAAGACGTATTCACTTAAAAAAACGAGTCTGAAAAATTCCTATAAGGCACAAAAATTTCATTTTGTGCATGAAAATTTTATTTTGTGCATTCAATTCCCGCAATCTGATTCCTCGTTAACGGTCTGTGATCCCAGAACACAACCGTGTCCTTTAATGGAAGAATTATCGATTAGCAGAACAGTTTTAAAATTGATACTAATCGATGACCCACTTTACAGGGCAGTCCCAATCACAGTTACAGTGTCTCGTCTGGAATCCGGGATTCGAACTCATCCGTTTCCATCAGAGGTAATTTCGTTGTCTTAATCGCTCGACATGACGAGAATTGATTTTGACTCGTCGCGCCTGAGTAATAAAGGGTCTCGTCTTCCTCAAAGAGCGTTTTCGGAAACAAGTTATAAAACTATTACGCTCCGGTTCCCGTAGCTCCGAAAAGTATTCAATTCAAAGTGCTGTTCGCCTGGTGAAAGTTTCTCATTAGGCGTCCGTTCCAATAAGTTCAAGGAGGGGTTGATATGCAAGAGTGTGCCAGACTCCCTTTGTGTGCTGGCTTCGATATTATTTCATTGTCAGTTCGGCTTTTCCTCGACTATTTATTATCCTTTCGGAAAGGTTGATTGAATTAACCTCTGACGGAATTTAAAATCATCATTAGTGGGATGAGTAAGAACTCGATGAACTTCGTTCACGGATTTTTTAAAAACTATTTCTTTCCAGAAACTTTACATTCAAGTTTGTCTACGGAATGAACTTTTGTCGCCGACGATTATCTTAACTGCAGGAAGTATGAAATCTTAGGAAAGTTTGATAAAAATAGAATTGATAAGTCTGTCAGTAAGAGTAAAGTGTAAGGATAATAGAACTAGAGAAAAATATAAGATTGCAAAGGTGAAATGTGTGGTCGAATCTTGGCGAGAATAAACCAAACATTTAATTAAAATTGA
This sequence comes from Meta bourneti, assembly GCA_933210815.1. Lineage (NCBI taxonomy): Eukaryota > Metazoa > Arthropoda > Arachnida > Araneae > Tetragnathidae > Meta > Meta bourneti. The sequence goes on from OW119926.1 coordinate 6,055,229, forward strand.
ATCATTGAATATCAAATATAAAATTGGTGCATTAAATACGTATAAAGAATAGAATATAATTCAACTTCTCTTCATTTGTCTTTAAAAATAAATTGCCAAAATCTTAATAATAGTTAGGAGAAAAGCCGGTAATTTCCTACTAATAGTTGAATTTAGTACTTAAAAAAAAGCGATAATTTTGCATTGCAGTGACCCATGCGATTATTCTTTTTAACTCTCCAAGTGGTTTCGACGAGATATCTCGTTCATCAACTTCTGACTAATTTTGCTAATGACGAGATATCTCGGCATCAAGGTAATGCCGATTTTTTTATGGTGGCGAGATTAAGGTCTGGTCAGATTTTTTCTAATGACGAGAAATCTCATTCATCAATATCTGGACAGTTTTGCTAATGACGAGATGCCTCGCTGAGACAATCACGAGGAGGGTTAAAATTAAATTATGATTGTATTTGGGAAGGCAATTCTTTAGAATCAGGTTTGGGTATCATTTAAAAAATAGGGCCGTGGCAGCTCTGTTGGAAGAGTAACGGATTAGAAACCGGAGGATTGCGAATTCGAATCCAACCAAAGACCGTCGTGTATAAAGGGGATGGTGCACGTTAAATCTATCGTGGCCTCAAATTTCCTCACTTTGGCGTGGTGTTTAAGTTTGGAGAGAGGGATGCCAGCTCAGGTGTGACCTCGTCTTCTGACCGTGGTTCAAAATTACGTGGTGCTATCCTCGGATCTTTCTTTGGGATTGATTCCGGACCGTCGTCAATAGCCCGGTGTGTTGCTAAAGTGCGACGTTAATTAAAATACCTACCCACATTTAAAAATTAAGTTTTATGCAGTTGCACACAAATGGTACTCTTTTTTTCTGTTGTATAACTAACTTAAATATTGTCAATTTAAAAATAAATACTGCGCATTTGTATAGTTTTATTTAAGTGCAACTCTATCAATAAATCTACAGTGAAATATAATTTTGACTTTGCTTCAATTTCTGAAAAGAACAATTCAACGAGCCTGTGTGATGATAATGGATTGAGTTAGATTACAAAAGGCACAATATTAGTAACTGCAATGGTTTATATACGTTTGATTCCCTAATGTAAAAACCGTGCAATTGCAAAAAATCCCTTTAGTGTTTTTAGCCAGTATTAAAGAAAGATGAGTGTATCTTATTGGATATCGATTGTGAGAATCATTTGTAGAATCATGCTTTTACTTATGGGTGGTTGGAATTGATGCATTGATTTTATACTGTAGTTTGTAAAATGCTATTGTTTTTACATTTGTTTGTATTTTGAAAATATGTCAAATTGAGAATTTTCATCCTATAAAGATTCATTGATGTAGGTTTAGATTTATTTATGAATACCAAGTTAACGATGGAGGTCAAGTTAGATTTGGGCTAGAAGTGAAGACATATATCCACTTAAGGGTGGTGACATGGGACAACAATATCACCCTCTATTAATGTTCTTTAATGATAAATGAGAACCGTAAGTGAATATATAACCAACTTATTGTCATGATTATTGAATACTAGCATAACTACCTGGCTTCTCCCTAGAGTTTTTGCTGCTTCAGACAAAGTCGCGTCTGTTTCCTCACCAGTTTCGTTGCTTCGTGAAACAGCTTTTTGATCTTAACCCGCCTCACGGTCTTGTGGTCTTTCTTCTTCCGATTGTTCGGCTAGTGAGAGCTTTTAACGTTTAGTGTTGATTCGAGTTTGATTAAAAATGGTCTCTTCTTTTGCTGATGTTCTATATACAAAAAGATTTACTTCTATGATACTAAGAGAATGACGTAACTGACTGAAAATAGCTGCGTTGGCCTAGAAATTCCATACAGAATGAGTAATGGATATTCTATGATGCCAAAGTTAAGTGTTCGAGAGATTTTATTGCTTCAGACAGATTTCCTGCTTTATAAATCAGATATAGACGGCAAAGTTGGAGAACTAAAATGTATCCTGCATTTTTCAAGTCGATTACTTTTCTATGTTTGGAAGTTTCATTGAAATGATCTGAGGTTTTAAAGACCATTAGTACATTTTAAAATTTTTTATCCTGCATTGTTTGTTTTTACAATCTTTTTAGTCATTTTTGGAGCCTATACATTATTCACTACCAGTTATACTAAGATGTAACTTTACAGAGTCTATATTTTACTCTATTATCCTGGTTTTATTCTCCTTTATCTTGCACAATTGTTGACTAGATTCCTAAAGTGAGAGAAAAGCAAAATGGTCTTAAATGTATTGGAATGTTACTGAGGATTTATAGAAATGGTTTATCTACTGTATAATGTGTGTCTGACAGCCTTGCTATTCTGATAAAGATGTGAATGTTGTGTCATCCACAGGCGTTATGTACAGTCGCTGAGAAATAAACGAATCACCCCTCTTCATTCAAGCAAGTTTAACTGTGCAGCAAATTCAAAGATGGCATTTGACAGGGAATAACGTCTTCTATAAATTCATATTCATAAAATTTGCGTAAGGGGTCGTCTTCATATTAAATTGAGCACTAACTTCATAATTTCCAATAGCAACCCCCTATTTTGACAAAAAATTTCGAATCTATATCATAATTTAACTTTAGATATCAAGTTTCATGCCATTCATGTGTACAGAAAGTTTGGAGTTCCTAATATTAAATCCGTGTATGGGACTTTTATGAATATCTTTCTAAATAATATTCCTATATTGATGATGTTTCGTAGAATGTTGCTATTAAAGAACCCCAAAAAATATACGCAATGTTTTAGTTTTAAATAATTTTTAGTTTGCAATATTTGAAGGGGCCTAAACTTCCGTTGACTAAGTCCCGCCTACATAATTGAGGACCTGGTACCTGGAAAATAACTTTGATTTCAAATAATGGACTGTATGAGATACAAGAGATAATTATAAAATTTATTTATAGATTATTTACGATAAATTGGATAAAGGCAATGATCTTTTTCCATTTTTAACAATCAGAAGTTACTGTTGTGCGTTCACTGAATGCTATTTAGGATCTGAACACAAAGGGAAATATTTTGGCGAAGCGATCGCCTCAATGGCGCGCTTTCTAGCTCGCCAATTTAAGCATGAACACTAGGCTCCAACAATATTAATTATTAAATTAATATTCGAAAAAATATGAATAGTGTTGTATAATGTAATAGCCCATAGAAGTCTGTATCTTTCTTTGTGCTGCTAGAGCTGAGTCACTCTTTACAGGCAGCATGTGTGAATGTTCTACAGCTTTCTTGGACGTTCGTCCATTTTAATGAATCTTATTGGTTGTGCTGCAATCCTATCCTATCTGTATATATACGTGTTGTGTTTTCAATAAACTAGCCTTTTCCCTTTTGCGATCCATATGGCCTGTGTCATTCCTTTCCTCTGAAGGAATCGTATTTAACAAATAGGAACCTTGATATATTTTGACCTAAATCGATTAGGGAAAGGCTTTTAATATTACCATACAAAATTTCAAGTCTCCTCTGGAAAGTTTTCGAGCTACACTTAAATTTTCATCACTACGGTGATTTTGGGGGACATGCAAAAGGTGAAAAAAATTATGACAAACCTGAGGAATGTAAATTTTTGAAAAATATTTGGAAATATCATTTTTGCACTCTAACGGACATAGCTTTCTATCTGTCATGTGTGGTACAGCTGAACAATGATCAGTCCAATAGTAGAGATGGGCAAAACTGTTTTTACGATAAGTCTTAAATGCTATTGCTGACTTCCGATAACAGTTGGTATTAACTGTTATTATGAAAAGCTTATTTAATAGTTACTAAAAGCGACAGTGAAATTAAACGTAAATATTGATTATCATTCTTTTCAAATTTCTCGTCCATCAAGATCTGGTCAATTTTGCTAATTACGACATGCCGAGGAGGACAAATGAACAGTTCCTGATTAACTACAAATAATCTCACTACGAATGGCGAGTTTCAATGTGGAAATGATCCCTAAAACGGACAACGGTTTTAACAGTGAATATATCCGGATATAAGGATAGAAATATCATGAAATTTCATATATAGCCTAATTTGACGACGTAGAATCTGATTAAGGCATCAAAATATGATGTTACCGTTGGAAATTTTGCTGTTTATGCAAAATTTGATGTGAGGACTTCCCCTTATATAATGTTTTTGCATTTGAATTTGTACGGGCATTATTCTCTATTGAATGATACCTTTGAGTTTGCTCTACTGTGAAGACTGCTCGAATGAAAGGGAGGGAGTGGTTCGTTTTTTTTCCCTTTGACTGTACATGTTATCTCGATTATTCCTTCTGTTATTAGCTTATTTATACCAGGTGCATTTGAACGCCTGTTGATGTTCCATCTAAGGCACCTGTAGTTTTCTCATCTAAGGGCGTACTGTGCATATACTACTTCAGCTGTTAATTTCAATATAAAGAAGTATCTAAATGATGCCTTTATGAGAAAATGGACGTCTTTACGACAGTATAACATCCCTACTAGCGTCAGTACTTTATGGTTAGGTGGGAAATATATACACTACTGTTTGTGAAAATTGCAACATCATGAAGGGATCATGTAAATTAAACGAACCTTGCAGGATATGCAAAACAGGTTAGGATATGCAAATGATTAGAATTACAAAGCGATCACGCATGTGTGGGCCGAGAAACACCCTCTAAACTTCCAACTTTAATTTTCAATTCAGGACTAAACGTTTTCAGTTTAAAATAGTTTTGAATAAGCGTTTTTACATTCTTGCGTCAATTAACTTCAAAGCAATGACTTGATCTAAATTTTTAATTGTCTAATTTTAGTTTGAAAGTATTACAGTGCTTATATATTAGAAGAGGGGCAATGATAACTCGGTTGCTTCAGTAGCGGATTAGCAATCGGAGGGTTGTGAGTTCGAATATCGATCCAACCAAAGACTGTTGTGTACATGGAGGCGTGTGCACGTTAAATCTGTCATGGCCTCATATATCCTCACTTTGGCATGGTGTGGAAGTTTGGAAAGTGGGGTGCCAGCTCAGGTTTTGACCTCGTCATTTGACCTCCGTGATTCAAAATGAACAGGTTTTATCCTTGCATCTTTCCCTTCGGGAGTGATCCCTGAACGTCACCAGTTGTGTTTCTTTAGTGCGACGTTAATTTTCAAGGAACCTACCTCTATTTGAATAAACTATCTACAGGTTAATATTGGTCAAAACAAGTATCAGAAATTCAGTTTTGTTGCCAGAGGCATTCTCAATTTTAATTTTAAATTCTAGAAATAGAATCAAATTCTTTAAAGCCTGTCCACGCTAAATAAATTTATTGTGTCTTTGACAATTTATATACTCTAACAATAAATATCTAAGCTAGAAGTCTATGTATCTGAAACAATTACAAAATAACCACTTATTCCAATTATTTCCTATTTGTAAGAGCAATAAGAATTTAACCAGTATTTGAAATACCACTAAACGCTTATAGGAGTAGATTAAACCACTTATGAAAAATGAACACGTTCCATTATGCGAGAGATATTGAGGAAACTTTTGAGCCCGAGATCTTTTGATAAATGCAAACTTTTTTTGGCCGATTTCCAGAAAGAAATATTCACGAGAGTAAAAAGATTTGCTAAAAACGTTTTCCATTTTTAGCCTTCCCCTGAAAAAGTATTCTGTCCCATTCGTACACCCACATCATGAATTTTGTATTGTGTTCACACCATTTCATAACTAATTTTGACTGAATTTACGAATGATTTATTTTTGGTTACTTATGAATTGATTAACCGTAATATACACTTAAAACAAGCGAGTTTCAGAAATTAATATTCTATTCTTCCTTATTGTTTTCGTCGATTCTCGGAAATTTATCTCTACAATACCATTTTCTTCCCACGGTCTGCCGTAGCTCAGTGGATATGCCCACTGAACTAGCAATCTGAGAGCTGTAAGCACCCGGGTTCGATTCTTCCCTGGGTGTATTTCTCTCTTCTGTGTTAATAAAATTCCCATTGTGTGTATATGTGCATAACTTGATGTTGTCTGTCTAGTGTTTGGCGCAACATGGCCAAATATGACCCTTGTGCCACAAAACCAGAAAATCAACCAACTGTTTCTTCCGGGACTCGTTGGCGTGGTGTGGAAGTTTGGAGAGTCGGGTGTCAGCTCAGATATTGACCCCTTCATTTCACCGTGATTCAAAAAGACGAAATGTTGTCCTCGGATCTTTCCCTTCGGGATGGATCCCGAACCGTCGCCAATAGCCCATTGTGTTGCTCCAGTGCGACGTTAATCCAACTACTACCTTCTTTCTAAGCGTTATATTGGTTCTAATTTATGTTTGTTTTTAAACATTCGGTGAATATTCGTATTAATGAGAATTTTTTATCAGACAGTTTCAATAATTTCTTGTTTTTAACCTCAGTATATTCAAAGAAATTCCTTAACAAGTCTGCATCTTCGTATAAATTGTTCCCTATACAAGATGGTCAGAACTGACCGCTCAATTACCGTACCACGTGATTCCTTGGTGTCCATGTATCGTGTGGTCTTGGTTTTTCGAGGATATTCCCGCGCGAAATTTCATGCCGTCACTTCCGGTCATTCGAGATTTCAGAGCTAAAAGCGTCAAACAATCTATCGTTTGGACATCCTTGAGGTTGCCCGTATAAAACGTCAAGAATATGTGAGGATATAGTAGTATACGTATGCTTTCTTAATCAACAATAAGTTTACATCTATATATTAATACGTGAAGAAAAAACATTGTACCCCTTTTTAAGCACATTGCGCGCACGGAGGAGTATGAGATTTGGCATAATTAAAGTTCATATGGAGAAGGAGTGCAGAAAGATAAAATTAATGTATAATATGCGTTACAAATATATATTAAATTAAACAAAATGAAACATTCATTGTTTATGTTCATATACTGTAATCTATATATTAATACGTGAAGAAAAAACTTTGTACCCCTTTTTAAGCACATTGCGCGAACGGAGGAGTATGACTTGGCATAATTTGCCACCACATAAGTTAGTATTGAAAGTTAATTGCATCGTTTTGCTGATTAGAAACTTAAATACAAAGGAAGCATTAGTCAATGGATCAAGAATGAGCATCAAATTTATGCATCGTAATACTATTGATTGCGAAGTTTCAACTGGAACCACACGCAATAAGAGAATTTTGATTCCACGTATAAATTTAACATATTCGGGAACTATTTTACCATTAAACTTTCAAAGAACTCAATTTCTAATTATACCTGCATTTGCGATGGCAATAAATAAGTCTCAAGGACAAACATTCGAAAAGATTGGAATTTTATTGAGGCAGCCAGTTTTTACACATGGTCAATTGTACGTCGCAGCTAGTAGAGTTCGATCATTCGATGGTTTGAGATTTTATATTTCAGAATATAACGGTCAAGGGCATTTTGCAAACGATGAAAGAGTTTTTACAAAAAACATCGTCTACACAGAAGTTTTGAATCATTAAATCCATTGTCGAACTATTTCAAGTTCAATGGACAACATTTATTTTTTTAACCACCCGGTTTTTTTGTTTCAATAAAAAATATGTAAAAAAATACGAAGCACGTATTCTTTATTTCATTTTTGGATTTATTTTTGATTTAAATTTTATATAATTTGAAAAAGATAGGCAAATTAACTGTGTAGCCTTGGCGAAACCTGTGGCCAGTATAGCAATAAAAAAAGCCCAAGAAAATGTCAAACAACGCGTTATTGTTTTTTAGATATGGCTTAACCAAGCTATACCGCATTTTTCCTATGACGTATTTGTACATGCTCGCAGCTTACGTAGTAGAACAAAATTCAAAAAAATTATATGCAATGAATATACAGGTATACTCTTTGACAAAAGAACCTTATTAACGTTCAAACTTAAAAATTAAATGAATTATGGTCGAATTTCGACCACTGGGCGACCACTAGTTTCTATAAACCTTTCACTTTTGCAATGTCTATCCCAGACAAAAAACACGGGATTTTTCAAAAACCTGAAGTCTTTCACAGTCCTATGAAAGTGACAGTGTGAGTGACTTTTCGTTGACACCCGTTACCCAGTTGAGTTTGATCCAAATCGATTAATTCCCTCGGTGGTTTCTCCTCTTAAGGGCTTCACGACACGAGGTACCCTTTTTATATATCCTTTTCCAATGGGTTTTGCTGCCTCTGGGAAAAATAGGGGTTGTGACCTCATTATGCCCAATCGATCTTTCTCCTCTCAATCCTTTCTTTTCACAATCACATTTTCTTGTATTTGGCGCAACTTGGCCAGATGGCACTTGCGCCGTAAAATCCCAAACCAACCATCTGGCTTCCCAATACTTCTGTACTCTATTACTAAAATTAAGTGCAGTGCACGTATCTAAGAGTTGAGCCGTCATAGGTTACATAAAATAGTCAGGAGTGTCATCAATATTACAATAAAATAAGTATGCACGAAGACAGTCGTGTCCAGTCAGGAAACGAAGCATGCTTTCTTAATCAACGATCGATTCCTTCACACTTGTATAAACCTTACGTTTTTACAAGTCTTTATCCAAGGCAAAAACGCATGGCTAAATATTGCCCTTGCGCCATAAAACCCCCAAACCAAACAACCCAGGCAAAATCGGGGGCCGCGGTAGCCTGGTTGGAATAGCAATCGGAAGGTTGCGAGTCCTAAACTCGGTTCATCCGAAGACCGTCGTGTACACGGGGGCTGGTGCACGTTAAATCTGCCGTGGTCTCAAATGTCCTCACGTTGGCGTGGTGTGGAAGTCTGGAGAGTGGAGTGCCAGCTCAGGTTTTGACCTCGTCATCTGACCATGGTTCAAATTTACGCGGTGTTGTCCTCCGATCTTTCCCTTCAGCTATGATCCTGGACCGTAGGCAATAGCCTGTTATTTTTCTCCAGTGCGACGTTAATTAATTACCTTACCTTACCCAGACAAAAACCATTTTAACCTGATTTTTCAAAAACCTAAAGAGCGAATTTTTAGGGACACGCGGCCACCTAGTTGAGTCTGTTCCGAATCGATTGGACACAATCTAGTCCAGGGGTGGCCAAACTACTTTGACCATCGTCGACACCTTCAAAAGTTTCTTGACTTTTATCGACCCCCTCTATTTTAATATTACGTAATTATAATAGAACATGCAAACAATATGCTTATGTGAGATTATAGATAGTTCTTTTCATAGTTAGTGTTTATTGTATGTACAATAAAGTATGTATTATTATATTGGTTTACCGTCAAAGGGATTCGTTTTTGCTTTCGACATCCTTATTTTGTAGGACTTATTTCATAGGAGGGATAAATAATATATAAAATATAAAATTTAATTTAGATAACAAAACAATAATTATCGTCCTTATACAGGGTGAGTATAAATTGTTTTTACAAAATAAGAGGGGTGATAGTACCCATCCAGACGAGCAATAATTACCATGGGACATAGGGTCGCATTCCACTCTGAGAGGCAGAAAAGAGTAAAGTCGAAACGCATGAACAAATCATCGCCTCTGACGTCGTTTTGTACCTGCCTACGTAGCATGTCTCCTAAGCAAGATTTTTCTTCTGGGGGCACATGAAATCTTTAGTGTACCAGACGCCTGTGGACTCGGCTGAAGATCTCGTTGCGAGAATCGGTGTTGCCGCAGACAAAATGAACACAACACCAGGAATCTTCGAGAGCCAGTCATTCCTTCGCCGGTGTGAACTGTGCAACGACACTTTGAGCACTTGCTGTGAGTTTTTCTCTGATCAATCAATCAGATGGTGCAACTTTTGGTATCGTTCATTCGATTTCCCAACACTGTTGTAAGTTCATGTTGAAATTCTAATTTGACTCTTTTCTGCCTCTCAGAGTGGAATGCGACCCTATGTTCCGTGGTAATTATTGCCCGTCTGGATGGGTACTATCACCCCTCTTATTTTGTAAAAACAATTTAGACTCACCCTGTATATATGAAAATAAGACTTTTATGAACTTAGTATGCAATTTACTGACGTTGTCACTGTATGTGTTTCGTGATTCTTGACAAGATTAGCAATGTTGGGTTAAAAATGAGTAAGTTTCAGCCTTTTATCGCCACGGAATTCCATATTAACTCTTAATTGCTTTATCATTCAGGATGGATTTAATCCAAGTTAACCGAATTAAATATTACCCGTACAATGATGTCTTATATTTTCTATCGACCCCGGAGCCCGAATCGACCCTTAGCAATGCTATATCGATATCGTCCACTTTGGCTACCACTGATCTAACCTCTCTTGTTGACACATTCTCTTGTCACGTAATTCCTCACGGCAACGCGTAACTTGCAAAAAGCGAACTATTACAAAACAATTCATTCACAATTGCTGAAATATTACTTAGTCGATAATTAAAAGTATCTACAACGCTCTGTTGGGAAGATTGTACCCAGTTTCAACTCCCAGTGATGACGGCACGAAGCTGGCGAATTTCCTTTTCCATCGAGGAACTTAATGACATTTCAAGCCAGAGCCTTTGCCAGCTCCTTATTTAATTTTCGATTTCCGACCGAAAATGAGTAGCTATTTCCGATAAGAGAATAATTATTTGCTGAGTGAGAACTTTGACACCTTAATGCGATTACTGATTGTATAGAGAAAGACTCTAGAATGCTGAAACGGCATGTAATTTCCCCATTGATCTCTTATGTTTCTACAATTGTAACGCAATTATGGCAGTACTTGGTTTTGTGTCCTCGAGGTACATTGCGAAAATGACTTGTCCTCAGGAAGGATAATGTCTTTGTATCTTGGATCATGGAAGATTCATTTTTATTTATGCCATGAAAGGTGGCTAATTTTTACGTATTTTTCATTTGTTATACAGGGTGGCCCAAAAATCACTAGACCATTTAAAAATAGAATCATTCTTTTATGTATTAAAAATTCCCATTTATTCTTTTATAAACAATAAATATACTTGGAAATTATTTTCAATTAATTTGTAGATTATGTCCTTCTAATGGCCACCATTTTGTTCTTGGCAGTGGCGGACTCTTTCTAAAGTGATCCATCACCTCTCGTAATGCTTCTTGGCTTATTACTTCAATTTCTTCACGAATGGTAGCCTTCAATTGCTGTATGGTCCGAGGTTTGATACGGTATACTCTTTCTTTTAGATATCCCCGCAAGAAAAAGTCTGGAGCCATAAGGTCAGGTGAGCGTGGAGGCCAATTGAATTCAGAGTTTCGCGAAATTATCCTCCGTCCAAAGATTTGCCAAACGTGCTCCGTCGTTGGACGAGCTATATTATCTTGCTGCCACCATACCTCTGGTGTGTTCTCAATTGCAGGATGCACGACATGACGAATGTAAGCTCTTTGGGTTAGCCCAATTGAACGTTGGTTTTTGTAAATGAAATTGGATTATTTTTACTAGTTTCGCTGTCGAGAATTTTTCCATTACTATTTTCCAAGGATTACATATAAATAATCTGGAAAAAAATTCGAAGAAATTAATAGCAATTTTTTTTTTATATTTTAAAATGGTCTAGTGACTTTTGGGCCCCCTGTATTTGTGTGGGTAAATAGAATCTTATAATTCGTCTTTATTTTATGGATTGGACAATTGAGAGGGATTTCTGCAAATCTAAACACAGGTTGCCAGTGTTTCGGTAACCTTGTGGGCTGGCATCAGTGTACGTATGAAATTGTCGCTTGACTCTAGCAACGTATAAAATTAAATTATCGTTTTTTTCAGTCGTGCTGGGAGTGCGCGTTGCGAATGAAACTATCTTTAGAATACAACAATCGAAGAAACTTAAGGAATTAGAATTATTGTTAAGCCTTTTTTTACTGTGAGAAAAGACAAGTCAGTTTATTATGTTTATTTAATTTGATTTTTTTATATATAGTTTTTTACTTGCCTCAATCATTGAACCAGTCGATATCTTCAATGGCTACGATAATTAACATCCACATAGCTATATATTGGTGACCCAGACGTGATGTGAACACGCAACTTTTTGATTTTCCGTGACTTAAGGCATGTAAATCGAATGCAATTTTTAAGACATCGCTTTTGTTAAAAATTAACGCAATAATCAAAACGGCGATAAAACAAATTAGATGTAAGAATCATGATCAAATGAAATCGATCTTGAATGGCCATAAGACATGTGAAAATAGATTCCTTAGATCTTAGTTTTAAAGGTTTATCCAATCTGTCAGAAAATTATTATGGATCAGGCCTATCAGGGTCCGGTTCCTTGCTTGTCTGTTGCCGTCCAAGGAGGATCTGTGGTGCTAAGGTTGCTAGCGCAGTAGGTATGCCCACTGCGCTAGCAACCTTCGAGCTGTAGGCGGCGCGGGTTCGATTCCTATCAGATGCATTCCTTCCTGGTTGGTTGGTTTCGGGGTTTTATGGCGCAAGGGCCATATTTGGCCATGCTGCGCCAGACACAAGACACAATATCAAGTTAATACAAGACACACACAATGAAAGTTTTAATGACACAGAAGAGAGAAATGCACCCAGGGAGGAATGCACCTGACAGAAATCGAACCTGTGCCGCCTACAACTCGAAGGTTGCTAGCGTAGTGGGCATACCCACAGAGCCACGACATCCCCGCATTCCTTCCAGGATGTATTTCTATCTTCTGTGTCAGGGGTCGCGGTAGCCCGGTTGGAAGAGTAACGGATTAGCAACCGGAGGGTTGCGAGTTTGAATCCAACCAAAGTTTGAATCTGACCAAAAAATGTAGAAAGGCGGTTGCTCGTTAAATCTATCATGGCCTCAAATTTGTATCGTGGTGTGGAAGTACGGAGAGTGGGGTGCCAGATCACGTGATGATCTCGTCATCTGACCGTGGTTCAAAATTACGTGGTGTTGTCCTCGGATCTTTCCCCTTGGGATTGATCCCGGACCGTCACCAATAGCCCGTTGTGTTGCTCCAGTGTGACGTTAATTGAAATACCCCCCCCTTTTCCTCGAAACATGAGGGGAGGGGAGGTATTTCAATTAACGTCACACTGGAGCAACACAACGGGCTATTGGTGACGGTCCGGGATCAATCCCAAAGGGAAAGATCCGAGGACAACACCACGTAATTTTGAACCACGGTCAGATGACGAGGCAATACCTGAGCTGGCACCCCACTCTCCAAACTTCCACACCACGCCAACGTGAGGACATTTGAGGCCACGACAGATTTAACATGCACCAGCCCCCTTTGTACACGACGGTATTTTGGCTGGATTCGAACTCGCAACCCTCCGGTTACTAGTCCGTTACTCTTCCAACCGGGCCACCGCGGCCCCCTCGAAACATGAAGCCAGATAATAACGAAAACAATAGATTTACTACTTTACCCGAATGCTAACTCTACTTGGTGATAGATTCAGAGTATTTTTCTGGGGGTTACATCACGTTAAATACGAAACTGAGACTCGGATATTTCCATCACGTACCGATGCCATCAAAATGAGATGTGTATGTGATATTTTGCGAAAGTTATAAAATCGCAAGCGGAGGAATGAGTCCAACAAATAGCGAGATTTCATTTCGGAAGGGTGCAGACACCGAACTGTGGACCACTAACGACATGTCGTAAAGGGAATACTGAGAGATTTGATTTGGGTTTGATCTTTACGATCACATATTTTGGATTAAAAACGGAAATGCGAAAGGTTTAATAGTATTGTTCGCTCACTTTATTTTTTGCGTATCGTAAATCTACAAAAAAACTTAATCCAAGTTTTCCTAAACCTTATAAGTATAATCTCTGATTTGAGGATTTGAATTCGAAATTTCAAAAGAATTGTGGGGGAACGCTTTCGATCAATTTAAGTAAATTATTGGACAACTAAATTCACAGCTAAAACGTATTGGATTGTTTGACACCGATTTTACACCGAACCATCCAGTATAAGCATCAAATCTCAGTCGGACAATTTCCTACCAAAACAATTTGGTTTTCAAATTTTACCCTCTAAGTGGTTTGGATGAGATATCTCATCCATGAAGATATGGGGCTGTGGTAGCCCGATTGGAAGAGTAACGGACGGAAGAGCAAACAGAGGGTTGTGAGTTCGAATCCAACTGAAGACCTTCGTGGGGTCTGGTGCACGTTAAAAATCTGTCGTGGCCTCAAATGTCCTCACGTTGTCATGGTATGGAGTTTAGAGAGTTTGGTGCCAGAACTCAGGTATGACTTCGTCATCGGACCTTTCAAAATTACGTGGTATTGTCCTCAAAATTCAAAATAATCTTTCTATACTCAAGGAACACGATTCCATCATAACGATAACCAATTTGTCTCTCCTGGTTTTTGTCGAGGGGCCGGGATTCCGCGGCCCCGACGCCTTTAACTGGCTCAGTTTGGCTGTGATCGAAGTGATTATGAGTTGGCGATACGAATAATCATCTATTGCGGTCACCATACCTGATTTTCTGTGTGCCAGCCCTTTTCTCTGGCGAGCTTACATATCTACTTACTTGACATTGTCTTGTGTTTGGCATAGCTTGGACAAATATGACTTTTGCGCCTTAAGACCCAAAACCAAGCAACGAATTACTCGTAGAATGGATGATACTGTGGTGAACTTAGCTATCACTAAAAAAATTAACTTTCTGTGCAATAGTATAAATAGCAGTGTAACCCAACTCTACTATGGAGTACCTTTCGGTAGACACAAAAGGTTCACTGTTTTCACACGAGCTTGCCAAATTGGTGATTTGAACGCGCAAACTTCGATGGATACTCCACGATGAGTAGTTGAATTGCCAATGCGATGCTAATCACTTTCAACAACCATCTAGGGCTCTGTGATAGCAGACACTGCCCTTATTCCTATCACGTCTTCACTCCATTCGTTGCTGGTCAGCCTTCTCTTCACAAGGCAACTCACACTCGGCTGCTAAAGGCGACACAGGACTTGACCACTCATGCGAAAGTACAGGCGTGATCCTAAGATGCTGAGAGGGATGAAAATGCAACCACAACTGTATTTCAATGCGAAGCAGCCGAGGGAATTTACCATGACCAAACGACTTTTATTGACATCGAACCCCATATCTTTATACTATCCATTCAGGTAAGGGCCGCGGTGGCCCGGTTGGAAGAGTAACGGACTAGCAACCGAAGGGTTGCGAGTTCGAATCCAGCCAAACACCGTCGTGTACAAAGGGGGCTGGTGCACGTTAAATCTCGTGGCCTCAAATGTCCTCACGTTGGCGTGGTGTGGAAGTTTGGAGAGTGGGGTGCCAGCTCAGGTGTTGCCTCGTCATCTGACCGTGGTTCAAAATTACGTGGTGTTGTCCTCGGATCTTTCCCTTTGGGATTGATCCCGGACCGTCACCAATAGCCCGTTGTGTTGCTCCAGTGTGACGTTAATTGAAATACCCCCCCATTCAGGTAAAAAAGAGGCTGACAAAAATACGGTGTATTATTGGTTCATGAACCAAAAAAGAACCCATTCCACGTTTCCAGAGATTTTCTTGTGTATTGTAACAATGTTCCTGGAACGGAAACTGACTTGTTATGGCTGTTTTTACTATGGGTTTATATTTTTCTGTGTTCGAAAAGAAATTGGAATCGTGAGTAAAATCTTTTATATAGTTGAAGAAAATACTATATTGCGTCTGATATTTTATATTGAATTTGTACTGCATTTCATTTTCGAACTGCATGTTTCTTGCTCCGACATCTCCATGTTCAAGTCTCGAAGCAGAGCTATTGGCAATTAATGCTGTTTTAATGCGTTCTCTCCTCTTGAATGATGGCATTAGTTGTATTCCGACAGACTCCATGGCTGCATTGACGTCAGGGCACATCTTTAGGTGTATACGGGCATCACAAACCCAAGGTACCCGTCTGATCTTACCCCCTTTCACTTTGGGCCGCGGTAGCCTGGTTGGAAAAGTAACGGATTAGCAGCCGGAGGGTTCCGAGTTCGAATCCAACGAAAGACCGTGTACAAAGGGGATTGGTGCACGTTCAATCTGTCGTGTCCTCAAATATCCTCACGTTGGCGTGGAAATTTGGAGAGTGGGGTGCCATCTCAGGCGTGACCTCGTGATCTGACAGTGGTTCAAAATTACGTGGTGTTATCCTCGGATCTTTCCTTTGGGGATTGATCCCGGATCGTCGCCAATAGCCTGTTTCGTTGCTTTAGTGCGATGTTAATTAAATACCAACCTACCCTTTCATTTTTATCCTCCTACCGTACTGCTACTTGCCTTTTCTTCCTCCCTCATTTTGTTGTGATTGGCGAAATATGGCCTTTGCGCTATAAAACCCGAAACCAACCAATCAACTATGGCTGCCTTTCACTGTCAATATAGAAGAGGCAACTCATTCTTAAGAATTGAAGAAATCAGACAGCTTGTCAAATGAATAAATAAAAACACCAATTTACAGTTAGTGGGTTCCTGGGCATTGTAAAGTGTATGGTAATGAAATGGGTGATAAGTTAATTAAATTGTCAACCACAATAGGCCCAGTTCTTTTGTCAGCAACGCCCCTCTCTAGGCGTCTGGGTAGGGCCAGGAGTGGCTCGATAACTTAAGTATGCTTTATGGAGGAACACTGGAAAGAATCTCCATCTTTTTCAATTTCAGAGTGAGTCATATGATCATTAACTTAAAACAAAATCCCTATAGCAGTTGCCATTCATCCAGCTAAAATCAGAATAGGCGACATAACTCAGGATTCGTTTTCACCTGGCTGACTCCAACAAGTGCCTTATTTGTCTTGATGAAGAAGAGACTTTGGAGCATATCTTGTTCGACCGCACAGGAGAGAACATTTTTAGGAATTCCCTTAAAGAAAACTTGCGATTCATCTTTTATTCTTACTGTTTTTTCTAACGTCCATTTTATGTTATTTCTTTGCTGGTTTATAGAAGACATCTGGAAACCGGCGTTGATTCGTCAGACTCATGTCTTCCTTATCCCAGTGTAAAAAAACATTGAGTCTGCAAAAAAAGATTTTGAGCAATGGCAGAGGGGTCCATAAAAATGTCTTCATGTATGACTCCAATGCGGTTCAGAGAGAGAGAGGTTGATGATAAACTGCACTTTAATACAGGTGGAAAAGGATTTCTGGCTATCAAAGAATATCATCTTTTTCCGGGCAAATTTAAGGAAACAGCTCTCCTGGTGTCTTACTGAGGTACCAGCGATGAAAAAGGGGCAAATTTAAGGAAACAGCTCTCCTGGTGTCTTACTGAGGTACCAGCGATGAAAAGGGGCAAATTTAAGGAAACAGCTCTCCTGGTGTCTTACTGAGGTACCAGCGATGAAAAGGGGCAAATTTAAGGAAACAGCTCTCCTGGTGTCTTACTGAGGTACCAGCGATGAAAAGGTACTGGAGATGATCTGCGCAATTGCTTTTTAAGTACGGACAGGTGGTCGTCCACAAGTCCATGACATGGGTAGAGCGCTTCTGCTATTGATCATAAGATCTGGGAGTCATCTCTGTAACAGTACTCCCGACGTACTTCGCCTGTACCACCTTTTCACCCTCTAGCCACGAGGAGGTCATAGAGGAGCTGAGGATAGAGGAGCTGACTCTATATCTAGATGCAATATACTGCATTTCTCCTTCAATGAAAAATGCAGATTTTGTCAAACCTCATTTACGCATTCGCCTATTATCTTTTTATCATAAATGTGGTAAAATCTGTGTGTGACGAAAAATATGTGGCTTTTGCTAACTAATTATACATTGCAGTAGTGTAGCGGTGACATTTACAGCTGGGGATGCCGAGATTGAATTTGCTCTACTGTGAACGATGCGCTAATAAATAGGAGCTGCTTCGATTTCTTTTCCCGCAAATGACATCTTTTGCCAAGAAACACCTCGTACCATGATGATAGAAATATGAGTCTTGATTTTTGCCGGGGCCGCGGTAGCCTGGTTGGTAGAGCAGCGGAACAGCAAGGAGGCTTGCGAGTTGGAAACTCGATCCAACAAAAGATCGTCCTGTACGTGGAGGCCTGTGCACCTGTGTGTTAAATCTTTCGTGGCCTCAAATGTCCTCACGAGAGGAAAAAAAGAGTAAGCATATGAAAAGTCGAGGATAAAACGGAGGTCTGATCACTGATACCTCGGGGAAGGAATAATTTCAATCAAGCTCAATAATTTTGAAACATGTGTCTTTGCGACTTGCCTTTTGAAAATCGGAATCTTTTAAAGTAACGTTAGCACTCCCCACTCTTAAATCCGGAACCGACACCAATGGCCCGTTGCGTTGCTCCTGAGCGACGTTAATGTAATATCTACCTACCCCACCCTTAAAGAAAAAGCATTTAAAAGTCATCTGAAAAATCCGTAACCTCAATCTCCATCGAAATCGAAGGCAACTTGTGCCTATCATATCCTCTCTTCCGAAGGTTCGACAAAAAGTAATGAATTCCTCTTCCTCATTCACTATCGTGTTCCATTAAAGGAGAAACAATGTTTTCAAATGTAACAGCGTTTGTTTCCGCTCTGTGGCGCCACCTACATTCACTTCCTCTCACTAATCTCATCACATGGTCCTGCGGAAAGGGTTTGGAGCAGGGTTGCTACATCTGTAACTGTTATCGTAAGCGCCAAGTGAGTCGCCAAGAGAAGGAATGCTCACAAAGTTGGCGACTGAAAACTTTCTGGACAATTGATTTCTCAGCAACCTAGGTGCAGATAATCCCCAATTGGAAAACAGGAGAGAAATTTTGTCTGCATTTTGCTCGTTGGCCGAGTTTTAGAGTTTCCTTGAGAGAATACAAATTCGAAATTAAATTCTGGAAGTCATTGACTTCCAGAGTTTCAAGTTGCTTCTTTTAGTCTTAGAAGTTGGTCAAATAATAGAAGCTGGTCAAAAACCTTACAGCAAAAACGCAGAACATTTAAAATTTGGGTAAAGTTGAATTAACGTCGCACAGGAACAACACAATAGGCTATTGGCGATGATCCAGGATCAATCCCAAAGGAGAGAATCCGAGGATAATACTTCGTAATTTTAAACCACGGTTAGATCACGAGGTCAACACCTGTGAGCTAGCACCCCACTTTCCAAACCTCCACACCTTGCCAACGTGAGGACATTTGAGGCCACGACAGATTTAGCGTGCACCAGCGCCTTTTGTACAGGACGGTCTTTAGTTTGAGTTCCGAACTCGCGGTTGCAAATCCGTTACTTTTCCAACCGGGCTACCGTGACCCCTGAATATATTTAAAACATAAAAGTTGCATTGAATTCAGAATGTGGTAACTTTGCTATTTTTTTTACCTCTCTCTGCAAGAAAAAATGTGATAACTAAATTATAAGAAAATCATTGAATTATGTGTAGCACTTCTCAAGAAATAACAACTCAGCAAAGGAAATGTCACTAGACGCAGAAAGAAGATAAAAAATTTTAAAACTAATTTTTCTTCTCCCTTTAAACTCTAAAATTCTTTCATATCTTTATATTCAAAGTTTGAAGCATGTTTCTCGTTTTGATTTCCATGGTTTGTTCCTCTTAAAAATAGTTTTGAATTGAAGAAATGAAATAATAAAATGTTATGTGCTATCAAGCGTGATGAATTTCCTATGCTGCCATATGAATTTCGCGAAAGCTTATTTTTCACTAATCAGTTTAAAATTGAAATATGCAGCATAACTCGGAAGAAATGTCAGATGGACTGCAAAGTACATTCTGTTTATCGTTACACCGATTGATTTGTCTTGCAAAATGCTTTTTCATTTTCCTGAGTGCCAGATAATGAAAATCCGTCGTAATTAAATAATTTCGTATTTTTCAGCAATACTTTTCATACTTTTACGGGGTACGCAATCGTGTGTCTGAATATCGGTGAACTGATGCGAGGCGTCCCTGTAAGGTTTGCGTTGTAGAAACGCTGATCAGAATATTAAGTGTTTGAATCGTGTCCGCGTCATCACTTTGGGATCATATTTTAAAATACACACAACGCACCGTTATCTGCTTCAAAAGACTATTTGAATTTAAATATAAGAAATAGTTTAAAAATTTTTTTTAAAAACTTTAACGATGAAAATATTTGATAAGTTAATAGGATACTATATATATAGAGAGAGCAACTTATCAGGCCAGTTATATAAAAGTCAAATCAAATCTCAGGACGAGACACATTTGTTTACAGACAAGAAACGAAAACGGTGCACATCTGTAAACGGACAACAGAATGATTGTCCTTTCGCTTCTTAACAGATCAGAAACAGACGCTAGCACTTTCAAACGGGGCACATGCGCAGAAGAGAGCACAATCATGCGTCATTGAAACAGCTGATAAACAATCCCTCGTTCCGATTGGGGAGGAGAGAACATTGATGTTCTGCTATAATACGAAATAACCACCTGCTATAATTCTGTTCTGCTATAATTGAGATAACCACCTATTTCAGATCCATGAGTTATAGCTGAGAGAGTTTAATAGTAACTCTATAAACTAAAAAATTATTTTTAGATGTCTACTTTTCCTTAAAAAGTAAGAAACCATTTTCAAATATTTGGGTTTAGAGAAAAACAGAAACGTTTTCCGTTGCTATTGAAAAAAGTCATGCGAAGTTATGGATGCCGTATATCTTCGAATGTGTGCCAAACAATTTTTGCTGTCCGTTAAAACTTATGGCAAAAGTTATTGATAGGCTTAACATTAATTGTACGAATCAGTTCTTCGAAGTAGGTCCAGTCTAATTAGTCATCGCGTAGCAAAGAATAACCAGACCAACAAAACAAATTATCACATTAATCACGAGTAACTTTATACATTTTACGCAAGTATAAAGCAAAAACTGCAGTTCGAGGAATAGTTCTTTTCATAACTGTTAGGCCTAAAATTTCTCAGCTACTGGAACAGAGAAATTCGATCGGAGTGAACGTGTGCAACAGACAGTGATTTATGACTCCTATTCAGAGCTCCAGTAGCGCGTTTACAGGCTGAGCCTCACTTGAATAAAGTAAGCCAAACTTTGGTTCTTTGTTTCAATAAAACAACACTGTAAATGTTTTGGAAGTGGGTTCTGATCGCGTTGAGCGAGTCATTAAGCTCGCGACCATTACAAAACTCCTATAATTATAAAAATGATTCGCTGTTCATCGCTTAATGACTAAGGGGCGGCGCCATTAAGCGGATAACTTCCGCTACGGAGTGGAGGAGCAAAAAGTTTTATACGTTATTGTGCACAACAAATGATAGTTCTGAAGATTAAATTACTCAACTGTGAAACGGCAAGTAATAAGTTTCTAGATTAAACCTTCTTACACAGGGAACTCCTGCACAAACTAACCATCTGAGCGTCACGAAATTTCCGAGTAGCGTGGTATTACTTTCTCCCACAACACACATAATGACGAAATAACAGCATCTATTGGTTGAAAGAATCCCAGGAAAGATTGTATTGGCCAAGCAGGTCAAAACAGGTTAGAAGTCATGCAGGGTAGACTGCACGTTGCAGCGTAAACCTCTGAGGCATCGATCTTCTAATGAAATAGACGGAGCATGTGCCCGCAACTTCATGTTATTTCTTTCAGTTGCTCGGTTTTAAGATCTGTCAGGTGGTTGTGGGTAAAAGCATGAATTCTAAATTATTAATTGGTTAAAGTGATTATCGACAGTGATCACAAACACTAGTCTGCGATTCGACAGCCAATCGGATGGCGATACGTAAATTCACGTGATTTACCCTTCAGAAGGTCGATGCTCATAGGGTTATGATGAGGCAGGGAAAACAAATTAAACCTTGCATGTGTGCCCCCAAGCACAAACAACTTGGTGTTAGAGGGTATACTAAGGTGCAGAAATAAAAAAGCAAGTAAGTGAGTAACATTTTTAGTTGGCACAATTTTACAGTTTGATAATTTCTGTAGACTTATGCTCTCGATTCGCACTAGGACAGAAAAAGGTAACGCAAGGAACGCAGACCGACCATCCAATCAGCGATGAATAAATCATTGATTGACGGGACGTTGGGGGAGAAAGTTCAACCTTCGTGACAAGGCGATAAGACGATTCGGGCTCAACTCAAAACCCCTTGAGTGTTTTGGAGTCTGTTATGTGATGCGTTTCAACGAATCAGAATTCACCATATTGCGTGGCATTTGCATCATTCCATTTCCCAGTAGAGTAACATTTTCACGGCGCTTTAACTTTAAATTAAGCGATCCCACATGGATTTGACGTAGATATTTATCATAGGTACAGAAGTAGTGCGTTTGTTAACCTCATTTCTCGTATGAGGTTGTTGAAAGCTCCCTGCTCAATTCTTTTGCCGAATATGAGACGAAACCACCACCTCCTGGGGTTCTCTCTTAATGACACTTTGGCAGCAAGAATGAGCAGAACTTTTCTTCTTCGTTCGAACATTGGATCCATTTCGATCAAGTTTTTTGAAGGGGATCTTGTGTCTTTAACCACGACGAAAAAAGAACGAGAGAAACTTAAAAAGGCAGGAAAGATGTAAACACAGTAGGAGATCATAGGAAATATATAATCGCGCCATCTAAGGCTGCGCGGGTCTTTTGCGCGCAACGATGACTAAAAAGGTTGAACGTGTTTCGCCGAAGCGGGAGAAAAACGGGTTTTGCCAGTGTAAATCTGCCTTTATCCCAGTTGTTGCTCAAAGTTGCGACCACTGACAATAATGTGGACCTGACAGCGCCGAGAAGCTTGGCCAAGTGTACCAGAGCCCTTGGGCCATAAAACACCAAAACAATCCAACCAACCTCTTATTCAATTTCACCAATGTTAGTAAAGGGTTGAATGTTACGATTACAAAATAACGTACCCTGTCCCAAAATAAGTGCCACAATAGCGCAATTTTGTTCCGAATATTAACTCTTTAAGTGGTTCTAACAAGATATCTCGTTCAACAAGATATAGCCAATTTGCTTATGACGAGATATCTCGTCCGTAAAGATCCGGCCAGTTTTGCGAATGACTTGAAACCTCGTCGAGACAAAGGAGGGAATGAAGATCCCAGTAGGAAAAACAAATTGTCCCTTTCCCAGAACTGGTGACAATTTGGAATAGGCATCAGAGGCTGACCACTACAGGGAAGTTTTCGATGCGAAAAGCCCACTAGGATGGTTAATAGCTTTTCCTCAATTTCGAAGTGAACTGTAACAACGAAGACATTTGTTTGCAGTATAAGGCAACCTAAGATTGCCACTCGATCGTCTATTTTTCTGTTGTAAACAAAGGCTGTTAACCCTCATGTTGGTTGTCTCTACAAGATATGTCATTAGCAAAACTGACCAGATCTTGATGGATGAGATAGTTCGTAATTTAGAAGAAAACTGACGATATCTTGGTGGACGAGATGTCTACATTAGAAGAAAATTGACCAGATCTTGACAGATATCTCTTCATTATAAGATTGACCAGATCTTGATGGACAGATATATTTTCATTAGAAGAAAACTGTCCAGATCTTGATGGACAAGATATCTCGTCGAAACCACTTAGAAGTTAAGAAAAACTTTTTAAAAATGTACTTTTAAGGAAACTTTTTAAAAGTGTACCCGTTATAGAAAAGAATAAAAATAAGAAACCATTTTCTTGACATTACAAACATGAATGGAAAGTGTTGGAATATCGGGAAATTTTCAAAGAATTGTAAATCTTAAGAAAGAAATCCCGAACCGTAGAAATCCCTTCCAAGTAAAATTAATTGTAATCTTGACGCTATATTAAAAGCAAATCATGTCTTAATATGTAATATTTCGCCATGTTAGAAAAATAAACCTCTTAATTACGATTAAATCTTTTTTTGCGACTATTTACAAATATAAAAACTATTTCGGAACAAAATTCAAGCGTTAAATGTGTTACTTTAAGAGATGTAATAAAAACTTAACCCCCCATTAAAACATTAAAAACAAATTTTATAATTTATTACTACAACATTAAATGGTAACTGAAGAAAACTTTGGAATTTTCTGCATGAAACGCTCATATTTTGCAAATTCACGTTTTGAATTTTTAAGTTTGAAAACAATTTTTGATTTCGATTATTAGTTGATAACTTTCACGCGCACAACGCGTTTTTAATAAAAATGTATTTATAATAAAGCGTAAATACGTAACGCAATTTATAAAATATATTGTTACCACTACTTATTTAATAATAGCAGCTTTTAAAAAAATACATTAACTATTTATCTTTAAAAATATTAATATCTTTAATGATATATAATTTTAGTAAACATCATTTGAAACCTATTATTTTTTCTTAGAAATCTGAGTAAATTTCCAAATAGTAAGGGGATAAATTCCCTTCCTGATAACACCCAATAAAACGAATTTTTCCAAAGCTCATTTCCGAAACTGAATAAAAATATGTTAGAATACCAAAGAGTATCATTTGAGAGAAACTGACCCCCTTTTAGGTGGCATAAATTGCAAGTCATTCACACGTTCCACACACGAAGAACGCTAAAAGTATTCCGTTCCGGAGCATTCGAAATACATTAGATAGAAAATCGGAAGAAACATTTGGCGAGTTTGTAGAACACTTTATCATTTGGGAGAAGAGAATTAGAAATTCCTCTCTTTTAACAAACGCCATTATTCAAAGCATATGGCCGTTTACCCAAAGAAAGAACGACCTTGATGTGACTTCAGGCCTATAGTTTTAACTAGTGTCTGAAAGTGGCGCCTCTGAACCCATGAGATTAGACGATCAATGGTACGAAAGCGCTTCGCCTTTTATGGTTTACTTTTTAAAAATTTCAAAGAACATTTGGGTTTGGAGAATTTTTCCGGAAAAGCGTGATGCTCATTAGTTTTGTGATGAATAATCTACACAAACGTAGCTCTGTCTAGGGTATTTACTTACAGGGTATTGGCTGGTCGCTAAAGAAATCACTATCGTGTCTTTCGAAATTTACTTAATTGCGAAACACGACATTAGAATGCTGCAAAATTAAAGCAGTTATAATCTGCATACAAATTGTCCATTAAGTTGCTGTTGGTTGATGTGTTCAAAAGGAACCAAATTGAAACATAAGATACTATAGCTTTAGTTATATGTAGAGGTAAGTAGGTCGGTTGTTCATTAACGTCGCACTGGAGCAACGCAACCGGATTTTGGCGAAGGTCCTGGATCAGTCCCGAAGGGAAAGATCACCTCGTCATTTTGAACCACGCTCAGATGACGAGCACAACACCTGAGCTGGCACCCCACTCTCCAAACTTCCACACCAAGCCAACGTGAGGGCTGGAGATGAGACATTATTGAATTGTTTATTTAGATTTAATTTCCTTTTGCGTGTTATGCGGTTCTGGATTCATAAGATTCAAAGTACATCAGCCCCCACGTAAACGACGGTCTTTTGTTGGACCGAGTTTCGATCTTGCAACATTACAGTTGCTAATACGTTGCTCTTACTTTTAAACTTTTTGCGATTGGCTTCCTCATGGGTCATTCGGTGCTTTATCAGCCGGTTTCTCTTCTTTCAGACGGTGTCTCATATAAACCGTCAAATATATTTATTATTTGGTTTATAATATATTAATGATGGCCTGTACGGCGCCATGTATCGTCCTTGTAAACCGATAGAGTATCGGTCGTCCTTTTATGTTTCTTCTGTTGGCCTTTTGGAGTTTGTAATTTGTATTTACTTTGATTTAATCAATAAATGGGGGTGCCCTTGTTGTTTGGGGCTGTACGTGTAGGAGTCGGGTGTGCTACTCGCCGATGGGGCTGATTGGCTCGCTGTCCTCTTTCGTGTCCTCTGGCGGTGGTCCACTCCCCCTTCCCATACAAAGACAGCCTTAAAGGCAAGTCGGGAAGTGGTGGAATCCGTTGAATCCGTTGCTGTTACATCTGGGATACCGCGGCCAAAAGTTTACTATTTGTAGAATCTCACGAGAAGCATTTCCCGAAGAAATTCAGGGGTTTTCCGCAAATCCGCTAAAATCGCTGGGCCAATGAAAATGTGTTCCGGAGTGTTCAGGTTTCAGGAAAATTTCTGCAGTTTTGATTAGATTTTGTTCCATTCTTGCTTATTTTTATTCCTCTAAGTTCGAGGTTCGGTTCGGTTCTTCTAAATATTCTGGGTGTATTTCTCCCTTTTGCCAGTAAAACTTTCTTCGTGCGTGTATGTCCTTTTACTTGGATCCCGTTGGAAGAGTAGCGGATTAACAACCGAAGGGTCACGAGTTCGAATCCAACCGAAGACCGTGTACAAAGGGGACTGGTGTACGTTCAATCTGTCGTGGCCTCAAATATCCTCACTTTGGCGTGGAAGTTTGGAGAGTTTGGTGCCAGCTCATTTTTGTGACCTCGTCATCTGACCGTGGTTCAAAAAATTACGTGGTATTGTCCACGGGCATTTCCCTTCGGGTTTGATCCTGGACTGTCGTCAATAGACCGATGTGTCGCTCCAGTTCGAAATTAATTAAAATACCCACATGACAGGAATCGAGCCACCCATAACTCGAAAGTGGGCATACCCACAGCCATGACGGTACCATTAAAATGAAGAGGAAACCGGGCGTTACATGAATGATGCCGAAAACAACCTGCGGATTAATTGATCAACAGATACCGCACTCTCAGCTATCTACACTGCTGGCCACCCAAATTGCAACACCAAGAAAGACAAGAGATATCACAACAAAATTTATTTTGTAGATAACATGTTGACCAAGTATCAAATGATTAAATTTATAGACTTCTGTGAAGTGTGGTTCCTACCAAAATCAGTAGCCAGAGTAGCCGCCATTGTTGGAGATCACCGCTGCCACACGCCTCGGCATTGATTCAAAGAGACTTTGGATGTGTTCTTGGGGTACAGCAGACCAAGCAGCTTCCACACGTTGCCAAAGTTGATCTGGTGTGGCAGCTGGGGATGTATTCTGGGTCAATCGTTGAGCAACCATGGACCACATGTTTTCTATCGGCGAAAGATCCGGGGAGCGAGCTGGCCAGGGAAGCAATTCAATCTGGCGATTGACGAAGAACCCTTGGACAATGCGTGCCACGTGTGGTCGCGCATTATCCTGTTGAAATATGACTGTGGGCAAGCCCTGAAGGTAAGGAAGGACAACTGGCTCCAACACCTCGGAGATGTAGCGCTGGCTGTTTAAAGTACCGGCAATGCGTACTAGAGGAGTGCGAGAGTGATATCCAATACCGCCCCATACCATAATACCCGGTGCAGGACCAGTGTGGCGGTGCATAACGCAGCTGTTCAGCATCCTCTCTCCACGGTGTCTCCAGACTCGAATTCGACCATCGTGGTGTTGCAGACAGAAGTGTGACTCGTCAGTAAAGACAATTTCATTCCATTCTGCCGTCCACATCCTTCTTTCATCGCACCATTGACGGCGGAAACGTCTGTGGTTCTGCATCAAGGGTAGACGAAGCAATGGACGTCTTGCGGACAGACCACTCTGCTGTAAACGGCGTCGAATGGTACGCGCAGACACTGGATGATGCGGTACAGACTGAATGTGCTGTGCTATGGTTCGTGATGTGGCTGAGCGATCCGTCACTGCCATACGCACAATATGCCTGTCATCACGTGAAGTGGTGTACTGAGGTGGATGCGATCGAACACGTCGGTCCGTCGTACCCTCCTGCATCCAACGATCACATGTCCGCATTACAGTTGTTTGGTTTCGTCCAACACGACTACCGATTTCCCTGAAAGATAATCCACAATCTCGGTAGGCCACTATCCTTCCTCTGTCGAACTCGGATACTTGATCAAAAGATGATCGCTGTTTTCTACGAGGCATAATTGATCGTTTTTTTGAAAAAATCACAAGAAAAACACAATTGGCGTACTTGAAATCGTCGAAATCTCCAAGCCTTAAATAGCGCTTTGAAGTGGCGCCACAGGCGCGCGTGATGTGCGTCTGCGCTGAAATTCTAATCATTTGCATATCTCACCTCCGCTAATGCATGTTGTAAATTTCATATTATTTGCATGCTTCCTTCAGGGTGTTGCATTTACGGTGGCCAGCAGTGTAATATTCCTATCTAGGGTTCAATGGAATGCTACTGACATTCCTGCTTTACCTCTCAATGAACAGGTTCTCTGATAACGAACGAGCCAATGGCAGCTAGAGGTTTGTGTGCGTGCATCACGCATCAATATGCCTCAAACACATGTATCAGACATCAGACATCGCATACTTATTTTAGTCATTAAGAATTCATGTCTACAATAAATTCCCTATTCCATTAATCATTAATGGTAGATTTGGGACGTTATTTGTGCGGCTACCGTTACCTGTAAATAATGGGTATTACGCGGAAAATGATCTGGTAAGTATGTATTGAATTAATTCGCAATGGAGAACGCAAAGGGCTGTTGATTACGGCCCGGGATCAATCCCAAAGGGAAAGGTTCGAGGACAACGCGTAATTTTGAACCACGGTCAGATGACGAGGTCACACCTGAGCTGGCACCCCACTCTCCAAACTTCCACACCCCGCACGTGAGGACATTCGAGGTCACGAGAGATTTAACGTACACCAGCCCCCTTTGACTTTGGTTGGATTCGAACTCTCCGGTTACTACTCCTGCAGCCGTACTACCACGGCTCTGAAAATGGTCTGGAAATCGCTTAATATATTTTTATTTCTGGGTAACTCGAAGGGTCAGCGGTAGCCCGGTTGGAGGAGTATCGGATTAGTGACCGGAGTTTGAAACTCGATCCAAGCAAAGACCGTAGTGTACACGGAGCTGGTGCACTTTAATCTGTCGTGGTCTCAAATGTCCTCACTTTGCCGTGGTGTGGAAGTTTGGAGAGCGGGGTGCCAGTTTCAGGTGTGACCTCATCATCTGACCGTGGTTCAAAATGACGAAGTGTTGTCCTCGGATCATTCTCATCGGGATTGATCCCTGACCATCAATAGCCTGCTGTTATTGCTCCAGTACTACATTTTAATTCAACTCTTCTTACCTACATTTTAATGGTATGTACTTGTCCCACAGCGAAACTAGTTTTCAGGCCACCTAAAATTCCTTTCGGGATGAATCCATAACCATCGCCAATAGCCCGTTGTGTTTCTCTTGTGCGACATTAATCCACCTACCTTACGTAATAAATGTTTAACGCGGCTCCTTGTGTATTGATAAACTCATACGCGACGAAGCCTTAACAATGTACAAACTTTTGAATGCTTTTTATTTTTTACTTGATGGAACTTCTAAACATTATCTGTAAAAGTACTTAACATTATCATTGATAATTATTTGGTTAGTTTTTTCTTGCAGTGAGTTATTCGCCTCTTATGGATAACTAGCTGAATTACCCGGCGTTGCTCGGGTTGAAATGGTTAAATGTTGCTTGAAAAGTGAATTAGAATAATCACTTTTCTTTCACAGAAAAATGCAATCATTTGTACGGAAAATACTTTTTAACTTTTTCATAGCTTCTACAATATACTTCGGACGCAAATATATACATTTAATTCCTGAATATATTGCAATATGTAAACGATTAAGACATAAAAACAAACAGAAACGAAATTCTGACGAAAAAATGCGTTCTACAAAGTTTTATAAAAAAAGTCAACATTAATTCTGGTGCTGCCAGATACCGAGTAGCAAAATTACGCTTTTATGATCAATGAGTTTTTCGTTTGTGCTTTTCGGAATAATGGTGCTTGGGTTAGAAATAAATGTAATCGGTGTAGACAAATTAAACTGAATAGATAAAATTTTTTCAAAAAGCAGAAGGTCGATTTTACGGAATTTTTAAGAAAGAAAATCACTGCTTTCAACGGAGGATTCACATGTATCTATTCCGGACATTTTAAAATAAGTTACACGCCTTACCTAAAAAGCTTATGAAACAGAATTCTACAAATCATTACGTATTCAATAAATTATTTAAGGAAAGTTGGTCGAAATATATACACCAACTTTCCTTGAAAATAATCCTTGAACTCCTGAAAACCTTTCCTTGAATTTCCTTGCAAAAATAAATATTTTAAAATATTCTTTCTTCATCAATAAAATATATATAATTTATTTACACCATGGGAGGAACTAAAAAGTTAGTTCAAACATAAATATTGTAAGTTAATTTGTTTCTTCAAAAATAAAATTTCAACGAAGCGAACATATCGCCCTTCAACTTTCAATAACTAATGTGATTCCTTTTTTTTTGGAATTTTCATAATATATTGTGCATATAGTATATCGGAGCAGTGAATCAAGAATTTTTAAATTTTTTTATAAAACTGGGTCTTGTAAGTAAATCCCTGTAAGAAGGATTTGATGGGTATAGTGTTTTAGTAACTGAAATTTAAAATGTTTAAAAATTTAAGACTAGAATATGTCAGAAAATATATAAAAATAGAATTCCAACAAGACTTGAATTATTTTAAAATTAAGTGTTAACTTCTTTGTTAGCTATTGAGCTATATTTCGCAGTTATAGCAGATAACATTGAACGATACTCGTTTATTCACGTGGAATTTTCAGAAGTCGAATGTTGGTTGGTAATTAATTAACGTCGCACTGGAGCAACGCAACGGGCTATTGGCGACGGTTCGGAATTAAACCCGAAGGCAAAGATCCGAAGACAATACCAAGTAATTTCGAGCTACGGTCAGATGAAGAGATCACACCTCAGCTGGTACTCCACTCCGAACTTCCACACTACGTCAACGTGAGGGCATTTGAAGCCACGACAGATTTAGCGTTCACTAGTCCCTCATGTAAACGACGGTCTTTGGTTGGATTTGAACTCGCAACCCTCCGGTTGCTAATCCGTTACTCTTCCAACCGGGCTACCGAGGCCTCAGAAGTCGAAAGATGAACAGGTTGAGAAAATCTTAATTTAAAGTTTGAACTGTTTAGTTCATCGGCAAAGAGTAAATACGTTCAAAGTTGTTTGCACATGATTACTCTTAGAAATAATTATGTGGAAAAACTTTGAAGCCAACGATTGGAAATGGATGACCTGTGTTAGCGTGAACATAAGGTTCACGCTAACACAGGTCATAAGGACCATAAAACCCTACAGCTTTTTTTAAAAGCTTACTTTACGTTTGCAAAGCAATATGAAATTATACCTGATTTTCTGAATATTCTATCGAGATTCAAAATTACGTGGTGTTGTCCACAGAATTTTCCCTTCGGAGGTTGATCCCGGACCGTCGCCAATAGCCCATTGTGTTGCTCCAGTGCGACGTTAATTAAATGCCTAATACCTGAATATTCAATCTGGTATCGTTTGATCGCATGTATATGATAGCTGAGATTCAACAACGTCAATGTACGATATTTTTAAAGAAATGTATGGGGCCGTTGGTGGTTCAGAAACATGAGAGTTTTAGGCGATGCAGTTTCGATTCTTCTCTGGGTGTATTTCTTGTGTCAGTAAAACTTTCCTTGCGCGTGTATGTCCATTACTTGACGTTGTCGTGTTTGTGGCAGCATGACCAAATATGACCCTTGCGCCTATCCAACTATTTTTTTTTAACTTATGGTTTGAAATAACTTCTTTTTCAGCATCTCAATTTTCATGACACTGAGATTTAAAAGAACAGTACTTTAATCAGATTGGATAAGAAATTGCGAATGGATTATGAAATAGATATTAAAGATTAAGAATTAAGTTTTTCCAGTCTTGTTTCGATAAGTTAATTGGAGCTTTTTAACATGCAAGGGCCATATTTGGCAAAGCTATGCCAAACACAAGATGAACAGCGTCAACTAATAGAAATACACATACAATGAAAGTTTTACTGACAGAGGAGAGAAATACCCAGAGATTAACCGAACATGGGCAGCCCTTGAAAGTTACCCTTGCGCCATAAAACCCAAAACAACAAACCAATCGAAAGGAAAGTTGGTCCACATGTAATTACATTCTCATCTTTAGGTATAAATAGGTTTTATGGCTTGTTTCGTGAAACATAACATTGCAAAACCAAGCGTTTCAGTGTGCAAATACATTTCGAGATCAGAATATATCAGTGGATGGATTATTCCAGTTTAGAAAAGATAATTCCACAGCAATGCTTACCTAAAAAGTTTCCAAGAGTTTAAAAGACTTTCGATGGCATAGCCCCATATAAGTGAAAATGCCCTAAACGAATAAAGCATTAAATCTCGTTTTGATACATCCTCAAAGATTATTTATTCAAAGCTCGAAAATTATTCCGAAACAAATTTGTGTGATCTAGCACGTATAGATTTAATACTTGTTTCAAATACAAGCATATATCTTTGAAAGAATTGGAACACGTCAGATAAATTGATGGATGATCTCTAAGCTTGCTAGCATTCGCAGCTTTAGTACTAGGATAAGATTTATATATTTATGTGCTAAAAATCGTGACTGGGATTATAATGTATTTTGTAGGACATTATGATGGAAATGTTTCGATAACTTTGTGGTTTTTCATTGTGAAATTTCGGCTAGAAACGTTCATTCATGATTGAGGGGATCAGATGGAGGTCAATTTAACATGATCACAATACGTGTTTGGATCACAAATTGGATCCTTCAGTCACAAGAATATAGTTCTCGAAACACTACAAGGTTATCTCAGAATAATGAATGCTGAAAAATATCGTGCATACAATTTGAAAATATGGAATCAATATTTTTAAATGAAATGCTTAACAAGCCATGGTAGCCCGGTTGGAAGAGTAACGGATTAGCAACCGGATGGTTGCGAGTTCGAATCCAACCAAAGACTTTCGTGTACAAGGGAGAGGAATGCACGTTAGATTTGTCATGGCCTCACGTTGGCGTGGTGTGGAAGTTTGGAGAGTGGGGTGCCAGCTCATGCGTGGCCTCGTCACCTGAGCTTGGTTCAAAATTACGTGTTCTTGGATCTCTCCGTTCGGGTTTGATCCCGGACCATAGCCAATAGCACGTTGTGTTGCTCCAGTGTGACGTTAATTAACGGCCTACCAATAAATTAACTTTGCTGAATATCACGTCATCATATCTTTAACCGGTACTTACGTATTAAACGCATGCCAGCGATTAATAGCTAAATCTGTACGTATTAACCGCATGCCAGCGATTAATCGCTAAATCTGTACGTATTAACCGCATGCCAGCGATTAATCGCTAAATCTGTACGTATTAACCGCATGCCAGCGATTAATCGCTAAATCTGTACGTATTAACCGCATGCCAGCGATTAATCGCTAAATCTGTACGTATTAACCGCATGCCAGCGATTAATCGCTAAATCTGTACGTATTAACCGCATGCCAGCGATTAATCGCTAAATCTGTACGTATTAACAGCATGCCAGCGATTAATCGCCAGATCTGTTGGAAGGGGTATAAGACGGAAGAACTGGAACAATCTGGTTATATTCACTACCAAGTGAACCATAAATACAATTTCATTGATTCTGATTGTTCTGCAAAACTATTTTTAGAACCACAGTTCAGTGTTCTGTTGCATTAGATACTCGTGTTCTATTTTATCTATTTTTACGTCGAAGTAAATTTTTACGTAACGCTTGATCGTTATGAAATAATGCTGGAAGAATATTCCCATTCCAATGGATATTGGGGGGCATTTGTCTCGAAACATTTCTTGTTATGGTCCCCGATCGTAATGCTACCACATTAATGAACGAAATAAAAAACACATCAAAGATGGATCGCCCATTTTTTCCGACTTTAAGGGCAATTGCTAAATATTTTCCGCCCGAAACAAAAATTGGCTGATATTCGCCAATGGCATGCGGTTAATGCGTAAGTACCCTTTAACCCTCCTGGTGTTTTTCTCAACGAGCATCTTAGGAAATATGATCAGATATTGATGGGCTATCATATTAGTTATGTCCCAGAAAAATATAAATGTATAAATTCTACTTTGGATATAATGTTCTAGTTTAAGTACCTTTGTTACAATGAGTTTCCACTGCACCACATTTCATCAAGATAAATTTGGCGTCCTTCCAGAATCTATTATTCCCAGAAGGTTTCGGAACTCAAAGGACCAAAAAGAAAGATATCAAGTTCGGTTACAATTGGAACCTCCCTTGGGAAATTCGAAGAAGTCTTTTACTGAGACGTCCACAAAATGTATTGAGACTGATGATTTTTCTTTCGGTTCTATCGTTTGAATCATGTAACGTTTTCTTTTAAAATTAGTTTTCAACCAACATTTTGTTCTTGTCACGTAGCGATTTGTTTTAAAAATTATTTTTTTCGTCTAACTGTTTGTATGTTTACATGTTTAATGCATTAGGTGTGCTACAAACGACTGAAATTAAAACAAATGGTAGGTAATAGATTTCTCAAAAAATCGATTTTTGGACAGGAAACTACTTTCTATTTCCGCAAGAATAGAGATAATCAATATTAAATATACAATACACTTTGTTTCTGTGTTTTTGTAAAAATACTTTATGTTCACTTCTCTCTAATGACTGTTTTGTGAAGTTTCATACAATTTATAAAAATACTCCAACTCAATCCTTACACTTTTATGAAAATAAACGAGATAAAATGTATGATTTTCCATTTTTCGCACAATTCTATCGTAATAACAGAAATATTAAATTCAAAGTTTAAAATTTATCAGCAAAATAAGAATAATAACTTCACCTCGAATGAATTTGACTATCATCTATCGAAAAGGGAAAACTCTAAGGCAGGTTAAAATTTGTATTTTTATGCGGTCTACCGTTTATCATGCGGGAGTTCTTTGTTTACGAATGAGTAATTACCGAAAACAAAGAGATGGGTAATATTTCACTTTGTTACGCTAATGGAAAGCGATGGAATTAAAATTCATCGATTACAATTAAGTGGTCTAGTTTCAGTCTAACTTATCAACCACCAGAAGTTACCTTTATTGCCCGGGTGTTCTCAGAAGTGACGTAACCAGCAGTTCCTTTTTGCAAATTTTTAAAAGTACGATTTAGATTTGTAAGATTTGATAGGGTAAAATCCCCTTTCTCTCTCAAATCTTTTGCATTTTGTTATTTTGTTCATGAGATTTTATAGGTCCTAATATCACGGTTTTTCTAATGTTATACATATTGATCGACATGTTATGAATCACAATTTTTTAAATTCATTTTTCATATCTCACGTCACCGATCGCCTGTCTTTATGTCAATTATCTTTCATTACTTGTGTTACATTCTTTGCAAGTCAATATTTAATTTTCATGCTTATTTGTATCACGTTGACTAATGCGATTTGAAACAAATTCATTAAAGTCATGTTTCTCCGACACAATTTATTTGTCTTTTCATGGTGTTGATCAAAATGCTTTAACATCTACAATATCCATGGTTTTGGAGTTCCTATTTATTCTCAGTTGGACGTTCTTTATATACATTTTAGTTTATTAAATTCTTGGTAGGTAGGTATTTTATTTAACGTCGCACTCGAGCTATTGACGACGATCCGGGGTCAACCACGGAGAAAAAGATACGAGAACACCACCAATTAATTTTGAACCACGGTCAGATGACGAGGTCACACCTGAGCTGGCACCCCACTCTACGAACTTCCACACCACACCAACGTCAGGACATTCGAGGCCACGACATATTTAACATGCACCAGCCCCTTGCACAGGACGGTTTTGGGTTGGATTCGAACTAGCAACCCTCCGGTTGCTATTCCGTTACTCTTCCAACCGGGCTACTGGGGCCCAGTATTAAATTCTCGAGCTCACCTCTTATTAATGTGTACCTTTACTCAGATATTTACAGATTTCATTATTTCATCCTGGGCTTCACTCCCAACTCGCACTATAAAACAATCCGATCCCATATGACAAGGTATTAGAGTATAAATTGTGAAAGTCTTTGTTCAGTTTTGTTTATTTAACTTTTGTTTGTTTATTTTGCTTTATTTAACTTGGTATTCGGTCCCGGAGTATAGACGGGGAGGGATATGGTGGTGGTATTTTAATTAGTGAATGTTACTTCATCCCTCTTAAAATTAAAGGACAAATAACAACAAAAGTTCACTGAAAACAATATTTGGTTGATTATTTTGGGTTTTATGACGCAAGGGTGATATTTTCCAAGTTGCTCCAAACACAACATGAAATAAAAAAATGTCGCTAAAGGGAAACAAGAGGGATTGGTGAATTTAGTAAAGGGATGAAAGGGGAAAAAGATCGCTTGGATATCCGATGCGGTCGATAGCTCAAAGAAAATCCAGCCCACGCCATTATACTGGCAGAACTAAAAGCGTGGTGTTCAATGATATCACTGGACTTGTTCCGTGTTCCCTACAAATCCTCACACGCTTATTATCGGAATCCAGGGTATATCTTGACTCATCCATGAACAGCATGTTGCGACATTTCGCTACTTTCGAATTCCCATGCTCACGAGACCACTTCAACCGTGCTCTTCTGGCTTTGACACTTAAAGGGACACGAAATCGTGCTACCCGGGAATACAGTCCTTAGATATGCAGCCTTCACCGCACAGTAGTGGCAGATATTGACCTTAAAATTACTGTAGTAACCATAGCTCCGAGTTTACGCGGTCGCTCGTAGATTGCGCTGATCCAATAAATTCATATACTTATCTGAGTGTGTGGTAATCCTTGGCCGACTGGGAACAGGTCTCCGGATAAACTGACCCACTTATTTTAAATTGTTTCCATAGAAGAGAAATCAGAGTGGTCAATACCAAATAAAATAATTCGTTTTTTCAACTGCCTACTATCTGTATACACTATATGGACAAAAGTATTTGGACACTGCGAGTTTTTCAGAAAAAGTGCTTTATTATTCTATTTAGTAATGGGTAGGCCCTCTTTTTACTTGTATTACAGCTGCAACACGTCGAGGCATACTTTACACAAGTTCTCTATATGTCTGAGCAGGAATAGCTCGACATGCCTCTTGTAAGGCTGTGAGAAGAGATTGTTGTGAAGATGGATGTGCGCGTGGCGGTGTCGTACTCGTCGCTCCAGTTCGTTCAACAAGCGCTCGATCGGATTGAGATCGGGGCTCTGTGCAGGCCAGTCAAGCAAATTCACCTCCTTTTCAGGAAACCAGTCCAGCACACGTTTTGAAGTATGACATGGATCTCGATCCTTTTGGAAGAAACAACCATCATCGCCGTAGTATTGCCATAGTGTAGGCGAGGCCGAATTATCCAGAACGTCGAGGTACACGTTCATGGCACCAGATACATAAAGCAATGGGCCGAGTCCTATAACCAGGATACACAACCTGATTTTCTGCAGTGTCCAAACACTTTTGTCCATATAGTGTATATTATGTGGAACGTTTATATTTTTATCATTATTGTTAACTGAAGCGTTGGGTCTAAGGGTCTGTTACATATCACTAATTTTACCCTAGGAGTAAAGTCGCTCAATAATATTTCTGATGTCGATGTTGTAGGGATGAGTGCCGATTTAAACCCTTATTCCAATCTCCGCCCTACAGTAGAGGGAGGCTGGTGTAGCCGCAGAGACTCTACTTCCACACCCAAGCGCGTGATTTCAAGATAATAGACATTGACACACACATTCTACAGGTTTCATTGGGAATTGACTGTAGGTTGGTTGTTTGGTTTGGGGTTTTATGGCTCATGGGCCATATCTGGCCAAGCTGCGACAAACACAAGACAACGTCACATATAATACCTCGTGGAAGGGAAAATATTAGATTGGGGAATAGAGTGGCGGAAAAAAGATCGCTTGGGTGGTGTATCCCTGGAGCGGGCCCCCTGTGTTTAGCAAAGATAGTATACCCCATGGGAAAAGAAAAGATTACTAGAATTCCTCGGGTCCGTGAAGTCAGTACACACCAAAGGATGTGTCCCTGAGGTTGAGAAAGTTTTAAATGTGATCAATTTTGTATATTTGATATTCCGTTTAAAAGTAAAAACAGAAATTCTTTCGTTCTAAAAATTTGTTCTAAGGGAAATTTGATTCCTTACCAGATTAGAGCCTGGTCACGAATTGTGTCGTCTTCGATTTCAGCCGAATAGCAAGAGAATGGAAGGAATTTTTGAGTTGTGATTTTTGTTTTTAAACATTCTTGTGTGTTAACGTGTAATGTTTCTAAACTTATATTGTTACGGCCATTTATTTTTTTAATCGTGATGGATATTTCTTTAAACGCATGATCAGGACAGCTGCTGTAAACTTAACTATTTCATTTATGTAACTGGTCCAGAAAAATATATTACAATACTAGAAATAAAGTAAAGTAATATAAGTAATAAAAGTAAAGTAAGTAATAAGTAAATTAATAAAAGTAAAGTAATATAAAAATATATTACTTTACTTTATGCTAAAAACTAACTGCGCGACACCACAGAGTGTATACGCTTAGAAATTATTTTAATAAGACGCATAGAAGACGGAAACTTTTCCACCAAAAAGTACATCATGGTTTGGATTACATTGCTATACATACTATTGTTTTGCAAGTTGATTTTTGAAGTGGTGTTCACCACCACAATATTATCCCTCCAGAAATTTAGCAGTGGCTGTATTCGATAGATGCTACCTCTTGATAGATTGCCAATTGCGTAAGACCGTGAGAATTCTATTAAGATCACGAGTGTACTTTCGTATACGTGGTCAAGCAATAGAAGATTGCGCCCGTTGGCTGTCCTGTGTTGCCTTTAGTAACCAAGTATGAATGCAGCTGGTGGTTGCGTCGTAATAAGGCTGAGCGGCAACGAATAGTAACAGTGTTTTATTACAGGGTTTCAGACTGTTGCTGGAAATGATTAGCATCGTATTGGTAATTAAACTACTCATCATGGATCATCCATTGAAAGGCATCGCAACCCCAAGAGATCGGTCCGTCTGTTTTACCCTGGCCTACCCTTCTACATTTTTCCTACCTCTTTGTCTTGTGTTTGATGTAGCTTGGCCAAATATGGCCCTTGCGTCATAAAACCCCAAACCAACCATCCATTGAAATATGCACCGAATGTTGCAAGCGCCATCTGGAAATTGTCAGAAGCGCCTTCTGGTTTATTTTTACGTTCGCGTGTTTATAACCACTCCTTCGGTCATCAATTTAGTAAGATGCAAAGACTGCACAACTTTGTCTACCAAAGAGCTCTTCAAGATAGAATTGGGTTACACTGCTGTATATACTATTGATTCGCAAGTTAATTTTTGTAGTGGTGACTAAGTTCACCACATTCTCAACCAACTATTTTAGTTTGAAGGCTATGCTGCTTGAGACATTACACGATTCAGATACCGAGAAGACTAACAATAAATTATAAGATTCTAAGACATCCATGAGTTTCGAGTAGACTTTGGAACAAAGTCAAATCTCCAGAGTTTTCCCAACTCAAATAGTCTAACATTCAATCCTCCATGGTATGTTTCAGGAAATCACACCCTCATTTATTCTCATTTTTGTCAATCCAGGTTTATTCTCTGGATAAACAAATGTGCTTAAAACTATTTAAGACTTTGGGTCATTTAATATCCTCAAATGGATCAATGGAAAGTTTTAAATAGTTGTTCCAAATGATCTTACTTGAAAGCAGTTATTAGAGGGAGGCTTTCCCCTGACACGTATGGGACAACAACACGCAGATTTTAGACATGAAAATGAATGGTTGTATCTTTCTTTCCTTATTAATCATAAAAGTAATTTATCATTTTTTTAAAACTTAAACTGTTTTCAAGTAAGCGTACCTCAAATGTTTTGATAAATCTGTCATTTTTTTCAAAACAAAACAGCTATTATCAAGCTGTCACGTATAGGACATCTCTGGTCACATTGAGATGTCCCATATACTTGAAGACTTCTTTGGTTGGTTGGTTGGTAATTGGGGTATTATGGGTGATAGCTTGATATCAGCTATTTTTTTTGAAGAAACAAAATGGGGTTGCTGTAGCCCAGTTGGAAGACTGATAAGCAACCGGAGAGGTGCGAGTTCGAAACTCGATGGAACCAAAGACCACCGTGTACGAGGGAGCTGGTTCAAGTCTAATCTATCATGGCCTCAAGTGTCTTCACGTTGGTGTGGTGTGGAAGTTAGGAGAGCGGCTGCCAGCTCAGGTGTTTCGTCATTTGACAGGGTTCAAAATGACGAAGTGATTCTCGGATCTTTCCCTTCGGGATGGATCTTGGACCTTCGCCGATGACTCGTAGTGTTGCTCCAGTGCAAAGTTATAATTGACTCCGTACTTATCTAAAGAAAAAATGACAGACATACCCACAAATTTGGAATAAGAAAAGCATGAAGAGAAGATAGTTTAAGCTAAAAAGTTTTAAATTCAATTCAGAATAAAAGATATAGTCGTTTCCAGGACTAAAAATCCGAATGTAATTGTCTTACACGTAACAGTGGAATGCCCCAGAAATGATTTACTATATAAAAATTTAGCACTTAGTTTTTAATCGAAAGAATTTCATAGAATTAAAACCGAAAATTCGTGAAATTACGTGAACGCGAAAAATGTACGTTAATAAGACAGATTCTCCAATCTTGTCTGATTTCTAATTCCCTTAAGTGATACTGATTCTTATACATTTCACTAAAAATTATCCAATTTACTGGTTTATTGGAGGATTATTGAAGATTTGTTCTGAATTAACATGTTTACCTAATTTATGTGCTCTTCATTGAAAATTATCATAATTCAAAGAGATGAGTTTTATCTCGCTTTTGGTACAATCAAAATATTTTATTATTTTAGAATTCCATGCTATGCATTTTATCTCAAAGTATTTTCGAAAATATTTACACCAGAATTAATACGATTAATAAG
Organism: Meta bourneti; assembly: GCA_933210815.1. NCBI lineage: Eukaryota > Metazoa > Arthropoda > Arachnida > Araneae > Tetragnathidae > Meta > Meta bourneti. The sequence goes on from OW119926.1 coordinate 6,095,888, forward strand.
TTTGACCATAATATGACAATTCCTAAGAAATGATATGGACTATTTCTGCTTCAATTGAATTATATGAGTCCATAGAGAATTCAAGAACACAGTAATTGAATTTATTGTTAACAATTTAAGTGTTTCGAGGAGATATTTCGTCCAAAATCTGGTCATAGGTCATAGGTCATCTGGTCATAGTCTCCAAGGGAAATGAAGATCCAAGTAGGAAAAACAAATTGTCCCTTGCCCAGAACGGGTGACAATTTGAGAACAGGTTTTTACATCAGAGGCTGGACACTACAGAGCAGTGTTCGACGCGAATATAAACCGAAAAGAGGGTTAAACAAAAACTTTAGATTATACTTAGATCCATACTTTTAGATTAAGATTAATGAATTAAAAATTGAATATTATGTGTTTAAGATTCATTGACACGTAAAAATTGCGAATTTATTTTAGGTTAAAACTGTCTTGTTAAATCGGGGATAAACAGGAAACGATTTGTTTGCCAAAAGTTAAGCAGAAGTATAAAAACCACGAAGATAAAATAACGTTTTATTCAAACGTGTCACACAAATAACCGATTCTGAGCACTCCAATGTATCATGATTAATAGCTAATGATTATTCTACCCTGAATGTTGCTATATTTTCAAGCAAGTCCTAAAGAAATTTTTGTTGATCAGGAAATTACTACGGAGTTAAGGTTCAGAGTTTATCGGGTTAAGGAAATAACAGTTGTTGGTTCAGCTTCAGACTATGAATGAATGGTAATGCGATCTAGTGTTATCATCCTTGAGTAATCAGGGCGATTATTTTGCTGACTGCTGTATATGTAATCTGCTTGTCTGTTCTTTATGGTAACGATGTTACTCCAGAGAGGATTCCCCCTCCCAGTGAGATGTAACGATTCCAGCAAAAACAATATTCAGCATTCCACTGTAGTCCGAAATGGAGTGGGAATAAATAGACTACTGTATCTCTTTCTCTGTATCCAAGTACTATTATAATAAACCTATAATAATAAGTTTATAATAAATGTCTTCCCGCTCCTACTTTTTATATTTTAACCATCCAGATGGTTGTCTCGATGAGAATCTCGTTATTAGCAAAACTGACCAGTTATTGATGAACGAAATCCATCGTCATTAGATAAAAAACTGACCAGATCTTGATCTCGTCATCATCAAAATATCCACAATATCTTGATGAAGTATCTCGTCATTAACAAAATTGGTCAGATCTTGAAGGATGAGATGTATCGACGAAACAATTTGGAGGGTTTAAAATGAAAAATGTATTGAAATGTATTTATTTTCTGGTGGGTTCTGGGTGGGGAGCTGCCCGGTTGGAATAGAAGCGGGTTAACTAACTAACACCAACTCACATTCCCGTGATAGAAGCGGGTTAGCAAACCGAAGGGTTGCGAATTCGAAACTCGATCCTAACAAAGACCGTCGGATACATGGGACTGGTGCACGTTAAATCTCTCGTGGCTTCAAATGTCCTCACAATGGCGTGGGGTGGAAGTTTGGAGATGCCATCTCAGGTGTTGATCTCGTCATCTGGTTCAAAATGACGAAGTGTTGTCATCGGATCTCTCTCATCGGGAATGATCCCGGATCTTTACCATTACCCCGTTGTGTTGCTCCAAAGCGATATTAGTTCAACTACTTACCTACCAGAAGTTCTGGGAATCGCTATCTGGCTTAATAATGCAGGGCTAATGAAGAACGCTTTCAAGTACAGACTATAGTGCTGACAGGTATTCCCTCAACTGTGTTAGTCAATGCCTGTTCTCTGGTTGTCAATGTTGTCTCTGGTGTTTCAACGGTGTTAATCAATGCCTGTTCTCTGGTTGTCAATGTTGTCTCTGGTGTTTCAACGGTGTTAGTCAATGCCTGTTCTCTGGTTGTCAATGGTGTCTTTGGAGTTTCAATGGTGTTAGTCAATGCCTGTTCTCTGGTTGTCAATGTTGTCTGTTGTCAATGTCGTCTCTGGTGTTACAACGGTGGTAGTCAATGCCGATCAGTATGATTGAACAGCTTGGCGAATACAAACGTGTTTTTTAATCCTCCTGGTGGTTGTCTCGAGGAGGTATCGTCATTAGCAAAACTAACCAGATCTTGATGGACGAGATATTTTGTCATTAGAGGAAAACTGACAGATCTTGGTCTCGCAATCATAAAAAAATCGACAATATCTTGATGCACGAGGTACCTCGTCATTTGTAAAATTGGTCAAGTCTTGATGGACGAGATATCTCGTAATCAGCAAAATTGGTCAGATTTCGATGGACTAGATATCGTGTCGGATCTGCTTGGAGGGTTAAGTGTTGTAACCATGGAAAACGCTGAATTATAAAGGTAGGTAGGTGTGTACGTTCGTGTGTATAATACATATATGTGTACGTGAACAAACATATATTTTCAACCAAATAATCGATACCTTAAATCTGCGGAAAGATTATTGGGTTTATTTTCAACACTTGAGGCTGTCAAGTTCTAAATTAAAAGAAAGAGATGGAATATATTAACACATCATCAAGAAACTATTATTGAAAGCGGTTTTGAAGTGTCTGAATTAAGGATCCTTTGTTGAGACACAAGGGTCGTTAAAGGGACCAAAAACCATAGTTAAAGATTCACTAATTTGAAGAAAACTTTGAAGTTATGGATTTATTTGAACAAATTGGCTGATTGGCTTACATGGACTGATAACAAAAGGCATAAGTTTCGTGAACAAATATCTCCAATACTCTGATTCTGAAGTAATCTTTAATACATGAGAAATTTATTCAGGGTACATTTTTCAATATCTTACACAATTAGGGATGACTGAATTGAGCTTTCAACATAAATATACTTATTGATATGCGAACAATAAATATACTTATTGATATACGAACAATAAATATACTTATTGATATACGAATAATAAATATACTTATTGATATACGAATTGAAATCGTATTCAGAAATATTTTACGCTTAAAATATAGACATACGATGAAACAATTCATAAATAGCCCGTTGTGTTGCTCAAGGGGTGACTTTAATTAAAATACCTACCTACCATACCGAAACGATTCATAAATTTTAAGGTCTTCGTTTTTTACCTTAGCCCTCCTGGTGGTTGTCTCGACGAGATATCTCGTCATTAACAAAACTGACCTTATCTACATGGTCGAGGTATCTCGTCGTTAGAAAAATACTGATCAGGTCTTGATCTCGTCATCCTCAAAATATCGGCAGCATCTTGATGACGAGATATCTCGTCAATAGTGAAATTGGTCAGATCTTGATTGACGAGTCATCTCATCGAAACCACTTGGAGGGTTAATTAACTTCAAATAGCAAAGCTAATTTATGCTTAAAATACAAGATTTTTGAATAATTGATACTCTCGCATTTGTATACTCTAATTTTTAATCATTGTTTTACATTTTGCTGGGGAAATAGTAACATCCCATGGGGTAAAGGTATATTTTTATATTTGCTACATTTTAGCAACTCCGTAGAAGGAAAGGTTGAGTGTTTTAATCAAAAGGCTTAGGGTAGCATGATAAGCGACCTTTCAAAATTTTCAGACAAGCAATTTTTAAAAAATTCCAAAATTATAATGACTTATTTAGTATTAAATGTCTTCTTGAGCTATCGGGTATTACGCACACATTAGAACAATCAAAAATTATTTTGGTTCTCTTGAATATTTTGTTTATTTACGGAAGATATTTCTGTATCTTTTGTTGCTCGAAGATATTCAATTTGATTTATTGTGTAGGAAATAAATTTAAATTAAGTCCCAATATTTTGGACCCGTCTATAGAAAACATTTCTTCATTTAATGTTCTCACAGACAATTCACCAGTCTTTTCAATATCCTTACTTACTGATTTGTGAATGAGGTTCATTCAATTTGCAGCATTAACCAAATAACCTCACAATCCAAGCACCCATTCTGGCAGACCTCATGTTATTTCACAGATGTAATTACCAGAAACTCGCTCCTCGATAAACCATTCATTCCCTCCTAGAACTGATAATCACCTTCTGCCCGAGCGAGAATTGGAAAGAAGATTATTTCACTGAGTTAAGTAACTGAAAAAGCAGCTTTACTGAAACAATGTCCACGGATGTTACTTATCGTTCATCCGAAATAAGTAAAGAATGCGAAATTGAGGGGAACAAGCTGTGTAAATGATACCGACGCGAATTGTTTTCTATAATTGTCCGACCCGGAAGCGATTCAAAACCTCGCGCACTCGTCAAAGTAATTCAATACTACTTAAAATAAACGATTCCTTTGATGAAATGAATACAAAGGAAAACTGCTCCCAGGCCTGTGATGATAGATTCTCTTGGAGTCATACGTGATGGGATATTTAGCTTTTCGCAGAATTGTTAAGTGGAGCTATATTTGGAAGTTTCATATGGGATTAAAATATCTCGAGTTGCAAAGAGAGGAGCTTTCGCTCCAATCGTTCTTCAAAGTGAAAGGAGGGAGCATTGAAGCGTGAAAATCTTTTCCTTCAATTCTGATTTGCGAAGATTCCATAAGACTTGGTTCACACATTCACACACACTTCTGAATTGTTTGTCTATTGTGGGGTTTAAATTTCAGTTTGGAGTGAACTTGTTTACGTGAAGATGATATCGTTTCGTTTGAATTGTTTGTCCATTGGGATCTAGATTTAATTATTTTGGCTTGAACTTTCTTTATTTAACCCTCTAAGTGGTTTCGACGTGATATCTCGGCCATCAAGATCTAATCAGTTTCTCTAAAGGTAAGATATTCGTCATCAAGATATTGTCGATTTTATGATGATGACGAGATCAAAATCATTTTTTAATTACAAGATATCTCGTCCATAAAGATCTGGCCAGTTTTGTTAATGACGAGATATCGTCCGGTCAGTTTACGAAGAGGTATCTAGACGAGATATACACCTCGTCTAGACAACTACTAGGATACAGAACAGATTTGAACCATTCAGAGAATAATGAATTGGGTTTAGTTTCTAAATAAATATATAAAAAGGAACACATGTAATTCAAATTATCCTAAACAAACAATGTTGTGCGTTACTGTAATCAGGGAATAGTGTTGATATTTGAAACTATTTACTTAGTAAATTGTGTTGAGATCTAAAAACGAATAAATAAAGCATACGTATGAAACCTGCGCGACTGCACACAGAAATGGTCAAATAATCATGCATTTGTATCAGCTCCAGTAAATATTGTCGTTATCTGACCGTGGTTCACAATGACGAGGTGTTGTCCTCGGATCTTTCCCTTCGAGATTTTTCCCGTACTGTGTTATTAGCCTGTTGTGTTGCTCCAGTGCTACGTAAATTCAACTACCTACCAGAAAATATTGATTCTGTTTCGTAGCAATGAATGATTTAGGATTTGAAAATTATCTACGGAAGTTCTCAATACCGGTTTGTAGCTCTGTGAGTTTTTCTATTATTAATTCCAAAATGAAAACTGAAGTTAATTTTTAATTTTGAAATAATCCCCTCTTTCACAACCCATGAAAACAAAAACAATACGAGAATATCATTTTGTGGATTGCCATTTTCTAACAGTCGTTCATTTAACCGATAGAACTCAAGTACGCGGTACTCTCCTGTCGCCAAATTGGCGACTAAAATTGTCGCCAAGCGGCTATTTAGATAGGCGTACGACGGGTTACCATATTCGAAAATTATCACCATTTGATGATGGAAAAGTATTGACAATGGGAGATGGTTGTTTACTCGAGTTTAACCATTTAATCCTAGACTTCACTGCAAAATTGCTGTTTATATTCGATTACTAACGATTTGCCCCTACTGCCATTCTTACAAATTGATTCCTAAAGTATCTTAAGAATTTAAAGCAAAAATAAGAAACAATCAAGATTAAATTAACCAATAATTATGCTTCGGTAATGGTAATTATCACCTAACTCCAAAACCAGTTTTACCGGTATTTAATTATTGGTTTTAAAACCTAAATATGATTTCTAAAATTGAATTAGCTTTCCCCACGAGTTGGCAACATACAAATTTTTATACTTTGTATTGGTTTGACAACATGAAAATCAAAAGCGTTCGATGCAAATTTTTTCGCTAGAGATTGTAACTAAAGATTCTTGAGTGTTAGAAATCCTTCGTTCGATAATAAATCAATAAACTCTTCTGGTGGTTTAAAGTCGCGTTGCAAGCTGTCCTGTAGAGGGCAGCCCCTGATGCAAAGATCTGTTCCAAACTCACTTGTTTTAGGCAAGGAACAATTTGTTTTTCCTACTTGGATCGTTTCTCACACTCCTTGGTGTAATAGAGTAGGTTTGTCTCCTTGAAATACCTCGCCGACATTAGCAAAATTGACCAGATCGTGGTCGAAATATCTCGTAAAAACGAAGTGGAGTGTTAATGTTGATTTATTTTAGCTCTGTATTCCACTTCATTTCTTGGATTTTTATTCGAAGCCATTACTGCTTACGAAAAATATTTTTCGATGCTTTTTATGTTATACTAACAGGTAGTGCATATAGCATCTGCGCTAAACTACACTGCTGGCCACCCAAACTGCAACACCAAGAAAGACAAGAGATATCACAACAAAATTTATTTTGTAGATAACATGTTGACCAAGTATCAAATGATTAAATTTATAGACTTCTGTGAAGTGTGGTTCCTGCCAAAATCAGTAGCCAGAGTAGCCGCCATTGTTGGAGATCACCGCTGCCACACGCCTCGGCATTGATTCAAAGAGACTTTGGATGTGTTCTTGGGGTACAGCAGACCAAGCAGCTTCCACACGTTGCCAAAGTTGATCTGGTGTGGCAGCTGGGGATGTATTCTGGGTCAATCGTTGAGCAACCATGGACCACATGTTTTCTATCGGCGAAAGATCCGGGGAGCGAGCTGGCCAGGGAAGCAATTCAATCTGGCGATTGACGAAGAACCCTTGGACAATGCGTGCCACGTGTGGTCGCGCATTATCCTGTTGAAATATGACTGTGGGCAAGCCCTGAAGGTAAGGAAGGACAACTGGCTCCAACACCTCGGAGATGTAGCGCTGGCTGTTTAAAGTACCGGCAATGCGTACTAGAGGAGTGCGAGAGTGATATCCAATACCGCCCCATACCATAATACCCGGTGCAGGACCAGTGTGGCGGTGCATAACGCAGCTGTTCAGCATCCTCTCTCCACGGTGTCTCCAGACTCGAATTCGACCATCGTGGTGTTGCAGACAGAAGCGTGACTCGTCAGTAAAGACAATTTCATTCCATTCTGCCGTCCACATCCTTCTTTCATCGCACCATTGGCGGCGGAAACGTCTGTGGTTCTGCGTCAAGGGTAGACGAAGCAATGGACGTCTTGCGGACAGACCACTCTGCTGTAAACGGCGTCGAATGGTACGCGCAGACACTGGATGATGCGGTACAGACTGAATGTGCTGTGCTATGGTTCGTGATGTGGCTGAGCGATCCGTCACTGCCATACGCACAATATGCCTGTCATCACGTGAAGTGGTGCACTGAGGTGGATGCGATCGAACACGTCGGTCCGTCGTACCCTCCTGCATCCAACGATCACATATCCGCATTGCAGTTGTTTGGTTTCGTCCAACACGACTACCGATTTCCCTGAAAGATAATCCACAATATCGGTAGGCCACTATCCTTCCTCTGTCGAACTCGGATACTTGATTAAAAGATGATCGCTGTTTTCTACGAGGCATAATTGATCATTTTTTTGAAAAAACCACAAGAAAAACACAATTGCCGTACTTGAAATCGTTGAAATCTCCAAGCCTTAAATAGCGCTTTGAAGTGGCGCCACAGGCGCGCGTGATGTGCGTCTGCGCTGAAATTCTAATCATTTGCATATCTCACCTCCGCTAATGCATGTTGTAAATTTCATATTATTTGCATGCTTCCTTCAGGGTGTTGCATTTACGGTGGCCAGCAGTGTATCTTAATTGCTTATCTACACTATTAATGTCTGTTGGAAATCTATCTTCGTCTCGACCACAACACGTAGAGATCTGAGAGAGGTGTCAAAATACGCAGAATAAACTGGGAAAGTTATTCCGCCCCTTTAAAATTTTCAAAAATTTAAATTTTAACATAAAATGTTCAAAAAATTACCTGATTGGACCGAGTGTCGTGACGTCACTGGCTGATTCCGTAAAGCTTTCGTAGCGGTTTTTGCCCCAATTTTTTTATTATATTTTTTTGTCAGACTTGACTTAAATATTCGTGTTAAATTCGTAAAAAAACCGTAGAAAATGTTCAAAATTCAATATACAGTACTTTTTCGTGTCTTACATTTTGCTCTTTAAATAAACATTTAATACACTACTTTTTCGAACCTTATATTTTTACTTTATCGTGTCTTACATTTTACTGCTTTAAATAAACATTCAATACACTACTTTTTCGAGCCTTATATTTTACTTCTTTAAGTAAGCATTATTTTTTGTAATTATTTCACATCCAATACAGCAAACCTGTACAACTCAACTCTTCAATCCATCGTAATTTGGAATTTCAAATTGTTTACAGCTGCCTTTTTTATAGCGATTGTTTTTTGCGTTGTAATTACTCTTTTTAACGACAATGCCAAAAAGAAAACGTTCCATAACAAGAAATTCAGCTAAATATAAACAACGTGAAAGACGTCACAATGAATCTAAAGAGCAAGCTACCAATAGAAGACTGGTCGAAGCAGAACGTCAGGGCGAAATTGCGAAATTTACATGAAGACTTGCAATGAGATGGCGAAAAATCTAATATGTCGTTTACTAACAATCAGTTATCCCGTGACACATTAAACCATAAAACTTTTAAATCCGAATAATAACGATAAATTTATAGAATTATATAACAGTGAATCTATAAGAAGGCATGCAAAGAAAGAGTAAAAAATACAAGAGGGAGGTATTTACTAACACGTCCTCCGCAACGCGGGGCCATACAGCTAGTATCTATTTATGTCTGTTAGAGCATAGGGTTTCAAGATCGAGAATGATGTTTCAATTTATTTTCAGACAAGCTAACGCAGCATCAAAAATGTCGGCCGTTGATTCTACTTAAGTGTCCTACAAATTTCTAAAGTGGACTGCACTGCGAAATAGTGCATGTAGAAAAACAGTGCATGCACTGGAATTCAAAACTACAAAACCAAACAAGGAATTTATTAAAACTGCCTATTTACATGACACTGACTGCTCTGAAACTCACGAACTCAGTTGTGAAAATTATAACCCTCCTTTATCGTTCTTCCAAATCAGAATTCCAATTCCGGTTAAAGATGAAATCAAAACTGCGGGGGGAAAGTTGCACGCGCAATAGATATTAAAATGGTGGTAATGGTAATTAACGTCGCACTGGAGCAACACAACGGGCTATTCCGGGATCCATTCGGAAGGGAAAGGTCTGTCTGGGCCTCAAATGTCCTCACGTTGGCATGGTGTGGAAGTTTGGAGAGTGGGGTGCCAGCTCAGGTGTTCACCTCGTCATCTGACCGTGGTTCAAAATGACACGGTATTTTCCTGGAACTTTTCCTTCGGGTTTGATTCCGGAACGTCGCCAATAGCCCGGTGTGTTGCTCCATTGCGACATTATTAAATACCTACCTGCGAATAAAATGTCGATCGATCGAACAGGTGGTCAGGGTGCTGAATTCTAGATCGACAGGTTGTATTTCGAATTCAGGATAAGGCATGCATGTTTATCTGTCTATTGTGAATACGTGACCTCTAGAAAGGGTTGTGCCTTGAATATATGGTACTAGAAGAATTACCCGGCGATGCTAGGGTTGAATTGGTTAAATGTTGATTCTATTTCATAGAAAAATGAAAGCTTCATTTAAGTGTACAGAAAATTAACATTGTTTTAACTTTTTCATAGCTTCTACAATTTACTTCGGACGCAAATATGTATATACAATATATCCATCCCCCCCATATAATACATTTCATATTCATCACACTCTTGTTGCAAGAATCTACGAAAGTTTTTTCTGAGATGACTTCTTCAGAAGTCGATTTTGAGTTTTGGAGTGATTACGAATGCCAATTAAGTTCATTTTCAGTAAAAATGAGGACCTTTCCATGGTATAGTCTTTCATTCAGTTTTCCAATCAATATTTATTATTTGAGGTACCCTTGCATCATGGATTCGATGTTTAAGAATTACATTATCATTGTGAGAGGACGGCAAATTGAACTGTTACGGCATTCGTGGGTAATTCATTTTGAAGCACCTATTTTTTTCTTGAAAATTCTATTCAGCCGCACGTGGAATAACGGAGTTTGTTTCTAAAACAAATGTCATCAGTGTAGACAAAGCAAACTCAATCGATTACACTTTTTACAAAATCACTGCTTTCAAGGAATGTTTCACAGGTACCTAAGTTGCATACGAACAGTTTCAACTTCAAGTAAGCAACCTCGACCTTCTGCCACTTAAGACAAAAATTTCTATTTTTCCTTAAGGTACTTTTTCAATTGAGAGAATCAGTTTCTATACGGAAACCACGTGCCTATTTAGAATGATAGATTTAGTTACTTGACTATAGAGTACGGCTTTCAATAATACCCATGAAACATGAAATCAAATGTAATTTAATTTGATTTTAATCGTCTTGTAATGAAAATATGTCAAAAGTTTGAAATACAACGTATGGCTACCCGTTTTGATTTAATGTAATATACTTATATTAGTATAACTTTATTTAAACTTTGTAAGTCATTTTAAAATATGAAGTTATACACCTTACTTAAAAAGTTTCCATTTATTTTTATGAAACAGAATTCTACAAACTATAACGTATTTAACCAAAAGCTTAAGGAAAATTTGTTGAAATATATACATATATCACCAAGAAATTACACATGTCTAGTGGTATTTGGCAGAAGAAAAAATTCATTACAATTTAATTCGTAAATAATATATCTGTAATATGGAAAGTAATGGAACACATAAATACAAACAAACGAAATTCTGGTGATTGAAAAATTTAGAATTCTGAAAAACGAAAGATCTGAGCAAGCGTGTCGAATTCCGATGTCAAGAATTTTCTGAAATAGAGAAATTCGAAAAAGACGCTTGAAATATATTGATATACTATATATAGATAATGAATTATTTACAAAAAGAACCGAATACCGAAAAAGAACCGCCAGATACCGAATTGAAAAATTACGCTTTTATGATCAATGAGTTTTTTGTTTGGGCGTTTCGGGTGTTCTATTACAAAATGCAAGTTGTGTAAAATTAAATATTTTAAGTATCTATTTTCATCATTCAAATATTCCTATATTATTTTTATTGTGGAAAGAAATAAAAACTCAGTACGAACATAAGTAGAATTTTAAATTGTTTAAATATAACGTTTCGGAAAAAATTGTTTTTCAAGCAATACTGGTAAAACAATTTTATTAGAAAATTTGATTTTCGATCAATACTGGTAAAACAAACTAAGTTGCGTACCGCAATCGTTTTATGCTCACTGATTTTCCTATGGCAATTTCGAATTGATTTAGCCCTCTCTGCACGCCTAGGTTAAAGAGAACGAGGGTTAATACGTAGCTTGCGTTACTCGCAGTATTCCAAAGTACAAGTGTACCAAATTTGGTGTGCATTGGTCAAACGGTGATTTTTATAGAGAACATACAGACAGACAGACAGACGCCATCTCTGCTTATTTGTAGAGATTTAGCGAACACTCCCAATGAGGGTGTTTACCTGTTTTATTCTCAGAGCTTTATTGATAAATTTTTGAGGAATTTAAATGTAAATATATTTTAGTCATTAAACTGGGGTGTTGTGGTCTCGATGTGATGACAATCAAAATTTCATATGTAAATGTCCATAGCATAAATTTTAAGGAACGACGAATAAATAATCACGTCGTCTCCTTTCGGCCCTCCGACCCCTGAATTCTGTTCCTCGTGATGTTTAATTGTGTGTGTTGTGTTGGGCAATTTGTATTCTGTTCATGTTTTCGCTGCTATGTTCCAACTTTAATCTTTGACTATTGATGCCTTTTTGTGCACTTGCATATGTCCAAATGTTACATTATATGTGAGATCTTTCTTATTTCGTTTTCCCTCTCCCCGTTCCTTCAATGAAAACTCTAAGCCTCTGGTGAGTCGGAGGGACGAGGGTACAGTAAGTAAGGTCAACACCTGAGCTGGTACCCCGCTCTCCAAACTTCCACACCACGCCATCGTGAGTACATTTAAGGGGGCACAGTACCTTTAAAACTTAAAAAAAAAATCGATTTTCCAATTTTGATCTATTTATATAGTTTGAAATGTTCTGATTCTGGTAAAAAAAACGCATGAAAAAATTCGCATTCGTTCGTTCGTAATGAGGATTTTTCGAACACACCTAGTTTTATTTTCAGCTGTTCGTTTGTTTACGTTTCTTAGTTTCGGCTTGGAATTATGCTATTTATTTTTTCGAAAGTTGTAATAATATTTTTACTGTAACAAATATAAGCAGAATATGTACTACTCAACTCTTTCATTTCACAAATCCATTTGTTCACTTGAACGCACGTGAATGCTAAAATAACTATTTCAACTTTAATTGCATTTATCTCAGAATGGTAATTTTCAAGCTTGCGCGCACTATAACTCTGCAACTAATGAATGTAGTTAACTCTGCAACTAATGAATGTAGACTCCTGAAATTTTGAATGAAAATAGATTATCAAAAGGGCTTCAAAATGAAGCCAAAATTTTACTCAAAAGCTAAAAATATATTAAAAAATTTTGATATAGTATGAGTGAAAATTTGGAAAAATTAATGAAGTGAAATATTAATTGATTATGTTATATTTATGTGTTACTTAACTGCTATTTTTTGGTTTTAATTTAAAATAAAAGCATTGTTTTACTCATATCACCCATTAGTTTTATAGAAAATGCACAGGATGACTCAGAATGTTGCGCACAAATTATGCTTGTAAAAAGTATGTTAAAAATGACCTTATGTAAATTCTAGTAAAATATTATTTAATTTTCAAAAATCAAACCAATTGTTCTGCATTGCGTAGTATAAAGTATAAATAAATCCTACAAAAAATTTCATTATGATACACATAAAACTTTTGGTGATACAGTTTATCGAAATTAGTCAATTTTACCTGCTGATTTGTATGCTTAAAGGTACTGTGCTTTAAAGCCATAACAGATTTAAAGTGCACCATCCCTCGCCTACACGACGGTCTTTGGTTGGGCCGAGATTCGATCTCGCAAACCTCCGGTTGCTAATCTGCTACTCTACCAACTGGGATATCACCCGGTTCGCAGAGTAGCGGAGTTGGCTGAACTAAGTCTACATATTAGTCCAGGATTAAAATAAAAGCATCCTATGTTCTTGAATACGTTATTTAATTTAAAGAAGAAAAATAAAAATAGTAAATGTCATTCCTCTCAAATACTCCATCTACCAAAAACTACTCCGAAATTATCCCTTACTCCTGCATGAAAACTTAAGCGCTCTGTTTAACTTTGCTGTACAAACACTGATGCCGAGAGACACACTGAAATGTGTGTGTTCGTAGGCTCAGGAAATAAGTGAAGTATTTAGACGTCAAAGAAATGTAAGTCACGAGCAGTAATTCTATCACAAGAGGCTAACTCGAGTTTGTTGACTCGCACAAGTTAAAGAGCTCGCTTGAATTGGAGAATTGCAAATACCTGACATACAGAGTCATCAATCGTGATTCTTTTTTGAAATAGTATTGTATCTATATATATAAAATAGGATGTGTGTGTGTGTGTGTATGTGGGTATATTTTCTATACAAATCTACACCGTTTGACCAATCCACACCAAATTTGGTACACTTATAATTTAGAACACTGCGGTCAGCATAGGCTAACTCTTAACCCCCGTTCTATTGGCCCTGGGGGGCTAAAAACTATTCGAAATCGCAATAGAAATAACATTGAGCATAGATTGATTGCTTTAGGCAGCGATGGTTGCTTTACCACTGTTGATCGAAAAACAATTTTTTCCGAAACAAATTAAATTACAGTATTTATGTTTGAACTGACTTTTTAGTTCTTCCCATGATGTAAATAAATTATAGATATTTTATTGATGAAGGGGGAAAGAATATTTTAAAATATTTATGTTTGCAAGGAAATTCAAGGAAAGGTTTTCAGGAGTTCAAGGATTATTTTCAAGGAAAGTTGGTGTGTATTTCGACCAACTTTCCTTAAATAATTTATCGAATACGTAATGATTTGTAGAATTCTGTTTCACGAGGCTTTTTAGGTAAGGCGTGTAACTTATTTTAAAATGTCCGGAATAGATACATGTGAATCCTCCGTTGAAAGCAGTGATTTTCTTTCTGAAAAATTCTGTAAAATCGACCTTCTGCTTTTTGAAAAAATTTTATCTATTCAGTTTAATTTGTCTACACCGATTATATTTATTTCTAACCCAAGCACCGTTATTCCGAAAAGCACAAACGAAAAACTCATTGATCATAAAAGCGTAATTTTGCTACTCGGTATCTGGCAGCACCAGAATTAATGTTTACTTTTTTTATAGAACTTTGTAGAACTTTCTAGAAAGTTGGGGAAACGGAAACTTAATTGGACTCATGGTGGAGAACATTCCAGCACCCACTCGATTCTTAGCTGGTCGTATTTAAAGGAAGCTAACTCGGTAAGTCTTCCAGTTTATCATCTTTCAGTGAATCTGGCAGTTTTATTTTGCTCTTTTGATTGTATAAGTGTTTCCTACTTTATTCGACAGTGATAGTGTACATTTTGGATTTATATTTCTAAACGGATGTAAGTACTACATAATTTTAAATTCGTTTTTTCGTTAATTTTAGCTTTTTATTGTATTCTATAATAGATTTCATTGCTCAGTGAGATGTGCCTTTTGCTTAATTTTTTAAATAAGTTTAATGGGATCAGAATTAATGCTTTTTTTACACCAGAATAAAAGTTTATTTTTAACATGATTTAGAATTCTGTGTTTGAATATTTTGATTGACAGCTTTTAAGTAAGGCATTAATTTTTTTTTATTTGTGTTAAAAGTTTGATATTCTCCTAAACTGATGTAAGTACTTCACAATTTTAAATTTGTTTTACCATTCAGTTTATATTAGTTTTTTATTGTATTCTATAATAGATTTCATTGTTCAGTGAGTGTGCCTTTTGCTTATTTTATGAAATAACTTTTTAATGACAGATTTCACTGCTCTGCGATAGTGTGCCTTTTGCTAATTTTATGAAATAGCTTTTCTTTGTATTCTATAATAGATTTCATTGCTCAGTGAGAGTGTGCCTTTTGCTTATTTTATGAAATAGCTTTTTGTATTCTTTTACAGATTTCTTTGCTGTAGCAATGCCTCCAAGGAAGCGGAAGGCAATCGGCCAAGTGCAGTCAACGGCTAAGATGATGAAAAATGAGCGTAGACAAGAAACTTCCGAGGAGAGGAATAGAAGACTTGCGATTGCGAGAGAGAGAGCTACTACATCTAGAGCAACAAAGACGGCACAACAGCGTGAGACCCTACTACAGGATAAGAGAGATAGAGCAACTACATCTAGAGCAACAGAGACGGCACAGCAGCGTGAGGCCCGACTACAGGATATGAAAGAGACAGCTACTACATCTAGAGCAACAGAGACGGCACAGCAGCGTGAGGCCCGACTACAGGATAAGAGAGATAGAGCTACTACATCTAGAACAACAGAGACGGCACAGCAGCGAGAGGCCCGACTACAGGATAAGAGAGATAGAGCTACTACATCAAGAGCAACAGAGACTGCACAGCAGCGTGAGGCCCGACTACAGGATAAGAGAGATAGAGCTACTACATCTAGAGCAACAGAGACGGCACAGCAGCGAGAGGCCCGACTACAGGATAAGAGAGATAGAGCCAAACGATCACGGACTGCGAGCCATTTTAGCTTAGCACTGGAAGGATTTCACTACGATTCACATAAAGACTACTCGATGCATGCAAGTGTTACGATCGGGAAAATGGAAATGGTTTGTACTTACTGTCAAGCCAAAAAGTTTAAATCAGAGTCTACTGGTATTTGCTGCAAAAATGGAAAAGTTAAACTTTGCCAACTGGAACCACCACCACAAGACCTTTTGACTTACACATCAGGAGATACGTCAGAGTCGAAGCATTTTCTAAGTAACATCAGAAAATACAACTCATGTTTCCAAATGACATCATTCGGCGGCACATCAGTTGTTGGACAGCCCGGATTTCCGTCGACATTCAAGGTGCAAGGGCAGGTTTACCATAGAGCGGGATCGTTGCTTCCGCTGCCAGATCAACCACCAAAATTTCTACAACTATATTTTATTCAAAACGAACAAATGGAAACTGATCAGAGGTGCGCCTACATCTCGGGAACAAGACGTCAGATTGTGTTAAACTTACAGAGGATGTTTCATGAGCACAATAATCTTATTAAAACGTTTGAAACAGCATTGGAACATATGCCAACAGATGAATATAAAGTAGTCATAAGAGCAGACCGAAGACCAGCAGGCGAACACGAGCGGCGCTTTAACTCTCCTCAAGCAGATGAAGTCGCGGTGGTTCAGGAGATGAGTTTCATCAACGGGATATCGTTATTCAACGACGAGGTGACTCATTGCAGCGTATTTCGGAAACACATCGATCTTACGATGCTCTGCAGTACCCAGTAATATTCCCCCATGGTGAAGATGGATATCAATTTAATCTGAGGCAGATCAACCCAAGAACAGGTGAAACAACGAGCAAGAAAGTTTCAGCGATGGATTTCTATGCGTACAGATTAATGGTTCGAGATACTGGGCAGAACCACGTATTGAACTGCAGGCAATTGTTTCATCAGTTCATCGTCGATATGTACGCTAAAGTCGAGAGTGAACGTCTCCTTTACATTCGTCTAAATCAACGTAAACTGAGAGTTGACGAATATATTCACCTGAGAGATGCTGTGGCAAATGACGGGAACGTTGAAAACCTCGGTGCCTTAGTCATACTACCAGCTACATTTACAGGCAGTCCCAGACACATGCACGAATACACACAAGATGCTATGACGTACGTGAGGACGTACGGGAGACCAGACTTATTTATCACCTTCACCTGCAATCCCACTTGGACGGAGATCAAGGAGGTTCTTACCAATGGTCAATTACCCAGTGAGCGCCACGACTTGATTGCGAGAGTATTTAAACAGAAGCAGTTGAAACTGATTGACGTTATAACAAAGGGCCATGTATTTGGAGTGCCGAGATGCTGGATGTATACGATTGAATGGCAAAAAAGAGGGCTGCCACACTCGCACAATTTGATCTGGTTAGCGGACAAAATTCAGCCCACTCAAATCGATGATGTTATATCTGCCGAGTTGCCAGACCCGGAACAAGATCCCGAACTTTTTGAAGTGGTAACGAAAAACATGATCCACGGACCGTGTGGAAATCTCAATCCCATTTCTCCGTGTATGAAGGACGGAAAGTGTACCAAGAAATACCCTAGAAAATTGATTAAAGAGACACAAACTGGAAATGACGGCTATCCCCTGTACAGACGGCGGGCTCCGGAAGATGGAGGGTTCACGGCGAAACTAACGATACGCAGCAACACG
Organism: Meta bourneti; assembly: GCA_933210815.1. NCBI lineage: Eukaryota > Metazoa > Arthropoda > Arachnida > Araneae > Tetragnathidae > Meta > Meta bourneti. The sequence continues at coordinate 6,113,511 of OW119926.1, forward strand.
GAAATAGAAATCGACAATAGGTGGGTTGTGCCCTTTTCGCCGCTGCTGTCGAAAATGTTTCGGGCACACATCAACGTGGAGTACTGCAACAGTGTGAAATCGATTAAATATGTGTGCAAGTATGTCAACAAAGGTAGTGATATGGCTGTTTTCGGTATCAGCGACGAGAGATCGAACGATGAAGTGACGCGGTATCAATTGGGAAGATACCTCAGCAGTAACGAGGCAGTTTGGCGAATACTGGGTTTTTCGATTCACGAAAGACACCCTACTGTTGTTCACCTCAGCGTCCATTTAGAAAATGGTCAGAGAGTTTATTTCACAACAGAGAGCGCCCCTAGAGTGATTGATCAGCCACCAAACACGACTTTGACGGCATTCTTTCAACTGTGTCAGCAGGATCCTTTTGCGAGGACTTTGTTGTATCCTGAGATACCTCGATATTACACGTGGAATGAGTCGAGGAAAATTTTCTGTAGGAGAAAAGTTGGCCAGCCCGTCCCTGGACATGATGCAGTCGCGAGTGACGCCTTGGGTCGAGTGTACACTGTTCACCCCAACAACGCCGAATGCTATTTCCTTAGGATGCTTCTTCACTCGGTACGAGGACCTAGATCTTTCGCAGAGATGAGAACGGTAAACGACGAAGTATGCCAGACATTTAGAGAGGCCTGTCAGAAGTTGGGTTTGCTGGAAGGAGACCAGCACTGGGATGACACGTTGCGAGAAGCCGAATTGATCTCCCTACCAGAGCAAATCAGAAACCTGTTTGCTATAATATTGACTACATGCAGTCCATCGAATCCAAACACTTTATGGGAAAAGTATAAGGAGGCCCTGAGTGAGGATATACTCGCCAAAGTCCGGAGGGAAACCCCGACATTAGAAATCGCGTTTGGTCCGGACATTTTCAACGAGGCTTTGGTTATTCTTGAGGACAAATGTGTGGCCATGACAAATAAAACATTACTGCAATTGGGCCTGCCTGCACCAGTAAGAGATCGACGAGACGTACTTCGCGCAGATTACGTGCGAGAAACGAACTACGACGTCGAAGAGCTGAGTGCATACGTCGCGGACAAGAAGCCACTTCTGAATCGAGATCAGAAAAACGCATACCAAATTATCATGGATCAGGCAGCAAAACAACAAGGTGGTATCATTTTTCTTGATGCTTCTGGGGGCACAGGGAAAACATTCTTGATTAATATAATACTGGCCGAAATCAGGACTCGGGGAGAAGTTGCTCTTGCCATCGCCTCTTCGGGAATTGCGGCGACGTTAATGGAAGGAGGGAGGACGGCCCATTCTGCACTTAAGTTGCCACTTGACATCGCCAGGCAGGAAAATCCTACCTGCAACATAAGCAAGGCAAGTGGTCGGGCGCAGGTGCTCGAGACTTGCAAATTAATCGTGTGGGACGAATGCACCATGGCTCACAAGAAAGCTCTCGAGGCCCTCGACGTCACTCTGAGAGATCTGAGAGGAAACGACAACCTGATGGGAGGAGCTCTGGTACTCCTCTGTGGAGACTTTCGTCAAACTCTGCCCGTCATCCCGAAGTCGACGCCGGCCGATGAGATCCATGCATGTTTGAAACATTCGTTTTTGTGGAGACATGTGCGAAAGATAACTTTGAAGCAAAACATGAGAGTACATCTGGGGGATGAGAGTGCTCAAATTTTCTCAGACAAACTCCTGGAGATCGGAGAAGGCAGATTGGCAGTCGAGTCTTCTGGCAAGATTAAATTCCCATCCGATTTTTGTAATCTGGTGTCGTCCGTCTCAGAGCTGATAGATGCAGTCTATCCGTCTGTTTCCCAAAACTATCACGATTTGAACTGGTTGCGAGAGAGGGCCATTCTTTCTGCTAAAAATGAAGACGTCCACGACATAAACAATCAAATACTTGTCATGTTACCAGGCGTGGTCACTGAATACAAGTCCATCGATACCGTAGTAGATGCCGATGAGGTCGTCAATTTCCCGCCAGAGTTCCTGAACTCGCTTGATCCGGCTGGATTGCCACCACATCGTCTTTTACTTAAAGTGGGATCTCCGGTTATTTTACTGCGGAACCTCGACCCGCCAAAACTTTGCAACGGCACGAGGCTGTGTGTCAAGAAGCTGCTGGGCAATGTAATGGAAGCGACTATCTTGACAGGAAAGGGAGAGGGTGCAACAGTTTTTATCCCACGGATACCACTCATTCCGACGGATCTCCCTTTCGACTTTAAGAGATTGCAGTTTCCAGTAAGACTTGCGTTCTCGATCACGATCAACAAGTCGCAGGGGCTATCAAGTACTGCGGAGTGGATTTGAGATCGCCGTGTTTCTCCCACGGACAACTTTATGTTGGTTGCTCGAGGGTGGGTTCACCCAAAAATTTGAGTGGGGTGCCAGCTCAGGTGTTGCCTCGTCATCTGACCGTGGTTCAAAATTACGTGGTGTTGTCCTCGGATCTTTCCCTTTGGGATTGATCCCGGACCGTCACCAATAGCCCATTGTGTTGCTCCAGTGTGACGTTAATTGAAATACAAATACAAATACAAATCACCCAAGAATTTATTTATTCTTGCTCCCGGAGGTGAAACTAAAAATGTTGTGTATAATCAAGTTTTGTGTTAAATTTATATTGCAGTGAATTTGTAAAATATTTTACTTTATAATGCGTGTACTGTACTTATACTTTTAGAACCTGTTAATATAATTACTTTGATTTTACACTATACATTGATTTCATTCCTTTTCCTGTCCAATAGAAGATTGGGATAAATACCCGGGCAAAGCTATGTTGCCGTTGTTTGAGCATTACTAAATCTAACTTTTAGTTGATTGTATAAGTATTTCCTACTTTATTTGACAGGTGTAATGTGCATTATTGAATTAAAGTTTATTATTTTATTTCTATATGAATTTTATATTTTTACATGAATATTTGTTTGATAAAAAAAGGATATTTAAAATATTTCATTATTCATAATTTACATTTTGTAATGAAACACGAAAAACTTCAACTCATTAATCATAAAAGCGTAATTTTGTTATTTTAGATTTGGGAAACCAGAATTAATTTTTATTATTTTATAAATTTGATTTAGCATCCCGTGTTTGTCTATTTGAGTTAACACAGCGAAATGTTGCAGTCATATTTGAGCATTACTAAATTTCATTATCGTCTTTATCAATATTTTCAAATATCTTTTTTCGAATTGCTCTGTTTCAGAATACACTCAGGCAGTCGAAATTCGACACTGCGTATCATTCGTTTTTTAGAATTCTGCATTTTTTCGTCGGAATTTCGTTTCTGTTCGTATTTATGTCTTAATCTTTTAGATATTGCAATATATTCAGGAATTAAATGCATATATTTGCGTCCGAAGTATATAGTAGAAGTTATGGAAAAGTTAAAACGTATTTTCCGTACAACTTAAATGATTGCATTTTTCTGTGAAAGAAAAGTGATTATTCTAATTCACTTTTCAAGCAACATTTAACTATTTCAACCCGAGCAACGCCGGGTAATTCAGCTAGTTTGCTATAAAAGAAAGAAAGAAAGCACATCGCGAATTTTAACTCTGGTATGAAAATTTCCACTTTATGAGCACAAACTGTCATGGATGTTGATTATTTTTGAAGTATTTATTTGTTACGGAGAGCAGGGAATATATACATGTTATGATTTAGACTTAAAATAAATAAGTTTCACTTGATCAGGATAAATTCTGTGAAACTGTTTGCTAACAAGATAAATCGTCGGAATTTGCAGTTCGAATACATAAAGAGTAAAATAAAAGACATGTATAAATCCAGATTGGCTGATGACACTAAACATAAAATACATGAGGAGTCCATTTGTAACAGGGCCCCAATAGTTCGGTTGGAAAGGTAGCGGATTAGCAAGCAAAGGGTTGTAATTCGAAACTAGATCCAACTACGATCCGTCTGAACATGGGGGCTAGTGCTCATTAACCTTCCTGGTGATTGTCGCAATGAGGTATCTCGTCTCTAGCAAAACTGTCCAGATCCTGATGGATGAGATATATTGTCAGTAGAAGACCAGATCTTGACCTCGCGATCATAAAAAAATTAGTAATATCGCGATGAAGAGGTAACTCTTCAATAGTGAAATAGGTCAGATCTTAATGGATGTCGTGGTCCCAAATGTCCTCACGTTGGTGTGGTGTGGGAGCTTGGAGAGTGATTTACCATCTCAGGTGTTGATCTAGTCTTGTGACAGTGATTAAACATGACGAGGTGTTGTCCTCAGATTTCAATTTTCTTTTAAAAAAATACTAAACCTCTTTCTGGTGGAACGTACGAGTGTCGTTTGATGAGTATGGTAAAAAAAGTTAAACACCGGTTTTTTGGAAAAATCGTTTTTGTTTCTCTTTGTCATAATTGAGGGCAGCACACTTGATCCAGGGAGTTTCTTATTTTTTCCTCCCGTCCGAAAAGGACCTTCCTCAAAGTCTGCAACATATAGATTGACGGCGGAAATGACACCTGTATTCTAGGCGAATTTCTTCCCCTCGAATATAGAAACAAGAAGTCGCGCGGGGCTGAATGAAAACAATGATCCACCCATTTTGAATTAGAATGTTTTATCACAGCACAGAACTCGTTTATTTCCATTTCCGTGGCAGCTTCCACAACGTACGTCTGTAGAACAAAAACAGAATCGCATTTGGTTGAAATTTGGCCTGAGCTATCTTTTGAAAAGTAACACCTGCCAATCGTAACGTTACCAAATTAATTGTGTTGACATCTCATAGAAATTTACCAAACTTATCAAACGACCTTCGTACATGAAAATTTATATTGACCGGAAGTTTGGAAATTTGCCATTGGGAGTTTTATTGCTTTTCAGAAGAGAATTTCTCTAGCCTAGTTTATAGAATTATCTTTTGGTTTTTCTTTATTCGATACATTGTTTTGAAATTTTTGTAAATAAATATTTGAGTTTCATGAGTATAGTTTATGAAAAAAAAATTCATTTAAGTATAAGGAATATATAATGTTTTTCTGAATGCAGTTTTTTACAAATCAGAAGTTCGTTGTTATTCAGTATATAAAATTTATTTCTGGCATATTTGAAGATTCACTGCAATATATTACTAATTGACATATCGCTTGTATGTAATCGTAATTGTATGTGACATAATAAACCAAATTAAATTATAAATGTAGAGTGCCAACACTCAGAACGATCATTAGTAATTTCGAATAAACACGGAGGTAGGTAGGTATTTTAATTAACGCCACACCGGAGCAACACAACGGGCCATTGGTGAATGTCCGGGATCAATCCCAAAGAGAAAGATCCCCGGACAATACGTAATTTTGAACCACGGTCAGATGACGAGGCAATACCTGAGCTGGCACCCAACTCTCCAAATTTCCACACCACGCCAACGTGAGGACATTTGAGGCCACGGCAGATTTAACGTGCATCAGACCCCTTTGTACACGAGGTGTTTGGTTGGATTCAAACTCACAACCTTCCGGTTACTAACACGTTAATTTTCCAACCGGGCCACCGCGGCCCAAATAAACACGGAATAAATGAGTTTTCGTGATAAAATGCTTGGATTGTGGCACTAAATTTATCATACCTTTAAAAATGCATTTAAGTTTCCTCTATAAGATCCGATTTTGCTACACGGGGATTTATTAGGATGAACCCTACCGCTTTTTTTAGAGTGGATCTTGAAATACTATGGGACCCGGTTTGGTGTGGAAGTTTGCAGAGTGGGGTGCTAGTTCAGGTTGTGATCCCGTCATCTGACAGGTGTTCAAAAGGACGAGGTGCTTACCTCGGTTCTCTCCCTTCGGGACTGATCCCGAACTGTCACCTATAGCCCGTTGTGTGCGACGTTAATTCAACTACCCCCCGAAACAATATGAACATTCATGTCAAAACTGAGATTCTATCCCACTACTTGCTGATCCGAGAATACTCACTTTAACCCACCAAGTGGTCCCGACCATATGTCATCCAAGATCTGATCAATTTTCTGATATGCGCAAAACGAATTGTTACAAGATCTGGTCAATTTTGCTGACAAGACATCTCGTCGAGACAAAACTGCCCCATTTCTTCAAAGGGTAATGAAGATCCAAATGCGCAAAACGAATTGTTACAAGATCTGGTCAATTTTGCTGACAAGACATCTCGTCGAGACAAAACTGCCCCATTACTTCAAAGGGTAATGAAGATCCAAATGCGCAAAACGAACTGTTCCAAGATCTGGTCAATTTTGCTGACAAGACATCTCGTCGAGACAAAACTGCCCCATTACTTCAAAGGGTAATGAAGATCCAAATGCGCAAAACGAATTGTTACAAGATCTGGTCAATTTTGCTGACAAGACATCTCGTCGAGACAAAACTGCCCCATTACTTCAAAGGGTAATGAAGATCCAAATGCGCAAAACGAACTGTTCCAAGATCTGGTCAATTTTGCTGACAAGACATCTCGTCGAGACAAAACTGCCCCATTACTTCAAAGGGTAATGAAGATCCAAATGCGCAAAACGAACTGTTCCAAGATCTGGTCAATTTTGCTGACAAGATATCTCGTCGAGACAAAACTGCCCCATTACTTCAAAGGGTAATGAAGATCCAAATGCGCAAAACGAATTGTTCCTTGCCTAGAATTGGTGACAATTTGGAACAGGTTTTTGAATCAGGGGCTGGTCACGCAGGGCAATTTTCGACTTGAAAGTAAACCACGAGGAGGGTTAAAACTGAATAAAAATCATGCATAAACGATTTCAAATTGCAGTGCTGTTTGTGTTCGATTAAGAGTTTTAAAATTGTAATTGGACATTTTTGCATGCAAAAAAGGAAATTCTAGGCTAAAAGCTTCTTTCTCCTTTAGATACAGTTTTATATTCTCGCGGATATTTAGAGGGGTAATTCATTCCACGTTCCTTACAAGTATTTGTATTTTCCTCCGCGTCTCATATATTTACTCAGTATCCATTAAAAAACGCGTAAAATTGAGCTTCAAAATTATCATCGATAAAGATCCCTACAGGGACCTAATTTCTACCAATCCCCATCGAAAGATTGCAGGACGTGTCTTGCGTTAAACACTCGCGTCACGTCTTATTCTGACGAGAAATAAACTGCGTTATCTCGTACCTCAGAGCGAATTCTTAAGGAGTGGACGGACAATAAATCTGATTTTATCCCCGATTCTCCCCATCCTCAGTGTAAATAGTTGGAGTCAATATTATTTACTTTCATTTTGAGATCGAATTTCGATGAGATTTTGAGCGTCGAGTAAAATACTTTTACTTAAGTAGCAGGCACTTTATTTCCACAGTTAGGAGATGCAGAGTACGGTCATAGGGTTTTTGATCGGGGATGAATTTCCCAAACTTTTTTTGCAGCACAGCATCATTCAGCTCCCGCTTTTCTTTTTATCTTGTATTTTGCACTTTAACCCTAAAGTCTTCCCTGCATCACTACTCACCAGTTTTGACCTTCTCGACCAATAGAATGTTTCCTAGGATAAATTCTCCTCCCTGTGTTCGTAAAACTCATTGTGTGTGTCTATTACTTGGTGCTGTATGTCTTGTGCCTGGTGTAGTATGGCCAAATATTGGGCCATAAAACCCCAAAAAACCAACCAACCAACCTAGGATAAATTCAATCAATCAATGAGGTTATTTGGTCATTATGTGTAGCTTTGAGGTAAAAGCAACGCTTCACCGACAAGGAAAATTTCGTGATCCTCAGAGGTCTCAAAGTTGGCCAATTATTGCAAAATAACCCTTCGTTGAGGATCCTGTGAAATTTTTAAGTCGACAGGCACAGAATCCACAACAAAAAGGTTGTTTTGTATTAATTTACCAATTTTAGAACCTATTAACCCTCCGAGGGTCACGAGATATTCGAGTTAGTGTGGTGTGGCTTTTATCCCTAAACACACATAGTGACAAAATAACCCCATCTATTGGTTTAATCTGTCCTAGGAAACATTCTATTGGTCAAGAAGGTCAAAAGTGATGAAAAGTCACCCAGGAAAGACTGCACGTTGTATGGCGGATAGATGCATGTGAATCCCTTAGAGGGCTAAATAGAAAAATACAAAATAAAAGGGTTTTTATTTCTAGCAGTACTACTTTATACAAGCATCATTCTCTAGTGCATAAGAACACACAACAGTCACTACAATAGAGACGATAATAAAAATAAATTAAAATAAGGTACATAACATTTAAGAACAAAGGAAAAAGTTAAAATTTAAAAAGCATACAGAAGTTCTAAAGGGTCAACCAGACGGGGCCCGTATCATCTCCCTTGAGCGCGATTATCATAAATATTTCACACCACAGTCGGTCAGTGCTTAAGATGGGTTGTATCCGTAACACCTCCAGAACCACATAACATGCAGAATGAAATTAAATCTAAATAAACATTTAACAATTCAATGTCTCATCTCCAGCCCTCACGTTAGCGTGGTGTGGAAGTTTGGAGAGTGGGGTGCCACTTCAGGTGTGACTTCGCCATCTGACCGTGGTTCAAAATTACGTAGTGTTGTCCTCGATCTTTCCCTTGTGGGTTGATCCCGGACCGTCGCCAATAGCCCGTTGTATTGGTCCACTGCGACGTTAATTAAAATACCTATTTACCTACCCGTCTCCAGCCGAAAAGCCGCGACAGCACAGTGTCTTGGAAAACTGGGAATTTTATCGAAATTAATTCCTCCAATCTTTATCCTTGATTTGCTCCGTTTCGTTTTAAAGTTTTTTCCCATCAAATCTTTAATAATTCTCACAATAGATGAATAAGGTCGGGGAAAGTCACCTAATATGAGATACTCTTCTTCAAATAGCTATGGTATTAGTCAACTATGATTTTTTTGCAAATTTTTCAATGATTTATAACATTTTTACTAATGCTGTTTCTAATGGTTGATGCTTTTTTGGTTCAATGCAACGCAAATGTGTGAAAATAATGACTTTCATCTAAGTTCCCAAATTGGCGGTTTTGGAAAAGGTTTCCTAATATGAGATACCAAGTATTCTCAATATGAGGTAGTATCTCATATTAGGCATCCTCAAAGACAAAACTGGAATGGATTATACAAAATACCTTTATTTCGAGAGTAATGTTTTTTCAATCAGTCTTTAAAGTAGTAATTGACCAGAAATGAAATAATTACAAGTACCAAACATAAGGAAAATAGGAACACAATTATCACAAGGTAGTTAAGAGATGAGATCTCAGTTGAAAAACATTGCCAAAAACGAAACAAACTAAAAAAACCCCTTTGAATTAAAACTTGTTTTTAACATTTTTAACGCCACTTGTTTAAAACTTTTGTCTTCACCTTTAACTTCTTTTAAAGAAACATGAGTAATCATAAAATAGGTAGGTAGCTATTTTGACTTTTTCTAAGTCGAAAAGCAAAAATCACAAAGAAAAATCGAACCTTTAATTTCCTCACAGTCCTAGTGGGACCAGCGATAGCATTGTCTGCATTTCGCCCACTTTTCTCCACGAGTGCCCTCCGAAAATCGCCCGGAGCAAAACATACACTCAGGGTCAGCTTCCTCATCAAATTCGTTGCCATCAGAAGAATCTTGTAGGGGACGCTCTTCGTCATCTGAGCTTTCATCCTCGTCATCATCTCGCCTTTTGTTCTTGATCATTCGAGTAGATTTGGTAACTTGGCATTTTTGGTCCTTCTTTCTCTTTGCAGATTCCATGAAAAGTTCAAGGTTTCCTCTGAACTTTTCTTCTTTTTCTCGTACCCTCTCTTCAAGTTGGCGTTTGTATGGTGAAGCTGTCATTTTGGCTGCAGAACCTGAACGTGAAGGCGACTTTGAAGTAGGTCTTGATGGCACATGACATATCAGAAGGTTTAACCGCCACTACTGACGGTCCAGGTTCTGGCATATCCTGAGATGGAGCAACATGTTCTGGAGATATTGACGGTTGAGTCGATGTGGTTGTTGCGGGAACCTCCAATGGTTCATGAAGTTGAACATTGACCAGAAGAGGTCGATGGTTAGTCACGTCGACTGGATGAAGGTTGATCGGGAAAAAGTACAATCGCATCAGTAATATCAAGACAAACAAAATGAGACCCTAATAATATCTCATATTTGGCTACATCAAGTGTCTCATATTAGGCACTGTCATACTTTCAGAAGTCTCATCAAATTAATCATGCAAAAAGTGCTAATAAAGAAAAAGCGAAGCAAGGATCTGAAACTACAATTAAAACTGATTATATTCCATGAGTTGGATTTTCAAAAAAACAACTTACCTTGCATCCAAAACTTGTTTTTCAAAAGAGGTCCACAGAACTTTGAAAAATCACAAAACCACGTTTTCTGGGAACTGACGCCAGAAGGAGGTTACTTTGGGTGTGGTTATGACCCTAGTGGCTCAGCCTGCCCAGAAGCTAATAGTTCATGACATTTTCAACAGGTGAATCCAACAGGCAGAAAAGATACATGGATATCTCATATTACGCAACTGTCTAATATTCCGTGATTTTTCCCTATTGTGTCTTGAGGCGACTGAACAATTTCCGTCCCTTTCTTGTCCAGAAAACGGCCATTTCATTACTAAATATGCCGCAGTGTGAAGGGACACACTAAAGCACATTAATTTTGTCTAGAATACAGAAGACCGAAAGCAAGTATACGTCCTTAAGTCTTATAGTCTGCCTATGCGTGGGAAGTAACAGCATGGAATGCTGCCACAGAATCTGAAATTATCGCCACATTTAAAAAACCACCTTAGCTTTTTAATGTTGAAATGCCCCAATAAAAAGATACTAAGTAAAACCAGTCATGAAAAACGCGTTTATGTTTTCCAATAAGTTATATTGGAAAATAGTTTCGTGATTAGCAATTTATGTGTATAGTCGAATCTCATATCCCCAATTCCTTTAATAGAATTATAATGATAATAACGAATTGGAGTTTTAGCCCCCGTCCATGCCATTTATATATTATAAAGTACATTTATTTCTTTAAGAGGAATTCAGAGATGATTCAAAGTTTAAGTTCCATCCCGAAGACTACTTAGGCATTCTCACTGCTTAAGACGAATTGGTCACTAGACCTGTTAGAAGAGTAGCGGATTAGCAACCGGAGGGTTGTGAGTTCGAAACTCTATCCAACCAAAGACAGTCGTGTACGTGGGGGCACGTTGAATCTATCGTGGCCACAAATGTCCTCACGTTGGCGTGGTGTGGAAGTTTTGAGAGTAGTGCCAGCTCAAGTGTCAATCTCGTCATCTGACCGTGTTTCAAAATCACGAGATGTCCTCTAATATTTCCCTTCGGAATCGATCTCGTATAGACCGTTGTGTTGCTCCAGTGCGACGTTAATTCAACTACCTACCTACATAAGAGCGAGACGCTGGGTCTCCCGTTTCGTTCATTCAAACAATTAAGCTTTCGAATAACAAGTTTAAACCTTTTAGTAAATTATAGCTCTTGTAAATTTATGGTGTCATGGCATTTGGGGGAAGCTATTTGAATTAACGTCGCACTGAAGCAACGCAACGTAAAGTTTTAAGAAGACATTAAAGTTAATTATTTAGTGACAATGGAATGGATTGTTTTGGAACTGGCTTTGAATAGATAGTTTTGGGACTGACTTTGAATAGATTTTATTGTGTGGATCAAACTAGGTCGGCGCGATCATTTAATGTAATTAAACTTAGCATTGATATAATTGAAAAAGTACTTTCTAATGCTATTTCATGGGTCGTACTTAACGCACATGATGGGGCAAGTGCAAAACCATGAACTGTTTTCTCGTTTGTAATTTGATGTCTTGTGAGTGTAATTTGTGATGTGTAGCAAGAGCACTTAATTTCATTCGTGCCCATCTTTGGGTCTGTGCAACAACTGTCGTGCCGAAATTCGAAGAAATATATTTATAAAACAAAATAAAAACTCCAGTGTCCTCAAGACAGTACAGGCATGTTTAGATGTAATTCGACATTTCCTTAATTATTTCCAGAATGTATTGCGACTTAACCCTTTAGGGGGTTGTCGGGACGAGTTATCTCGTCATTAACAAAACGGATCAGATCTTGATGGACGAGATATCTCGTCATCAGAAAAAAGATGATCTCGACATCATCAAAACATCGGCAATATCTTGATGACAAGATACCTCGCAATCACAAAAAAATGATTAGGTATTGATCTCGACATCATCAAAACATCGGCAATATCTTGATAACGATCACAAGGGCCGCGGTGGCCCGGTTGGAAGAGTAACGAACTAGCAACCGAAGGGTTGCGAGTTCGAATCCAGCCAAACACCGTCGTGTACAAAGGGGGCTGGTGCACGTTAAATCTGTCGTGGCCTCAAATGTCCTCACGTTGGCGTGGTGTGGAAGTTTGGAGAGTGGGGTGCCAGCTCAGGTGTTGCCTCGTCATCTGACCGTGGTTCAAAATTACGTGGTGTTGTCCTCGGATCTTTCCCTTTGGGATTGATCCCGGACCGTCACCAATAGCCCATTGTGTTGCTCCAGTGTGACGTTAATTGAAATACCCAACCCTACCCGATAACGATCACCAGAAATAATTGATCTGGTATAGATCTCGGCATCATAAAGAAAATTGGCAATATTTTAATGACGATGTGCCTGATAATTAGCAAAATTGGTCATATCTTGATGAACGAGATAGCACGTCGAAACCATTTGGAGGGTTAATGAAATATTTAAATGAAAGGTGTAAATTTGGAATGGATACTTTTTACTGTATATATATAGTACCAAATTAAATACTTTTATACAGCCTTTACTTCCAAGAATTACACTTGAGAATACCTTTTCTTTCCAGCAACATTGTTTCTATCGATTAGCATACGCGAAACACAGGAAAATGCGGAGATCTGACTACTTCTAAAATATATCCGAAAACAACCGTACTCAGAAAGCATGTTATTTTCCCTAATAAAATATCGCGAAAAATTCCACACCCTTGGCCGATATCGATTCGCTTGTTATTCGAATTTCGCAGACGTTTGTTATGTTTAAATGAAGTTTATAGATTCCAGTTTGTTCAATAATTGTATTAAGGCCCCCTTCACATGAGGAGTTTTCCAACGCGCGTTTGACGTCAAAACAAAACGCGGGTATCCAAAGTATATCGAATTCTACTGAAGTGTACACATGCAGAAATCGCGAGAATCCACGTGTTGGATGGCTTCAGCGCTTCAACAATCTCCGGTCGTTAGAAGGCATTTGGAGATACATAGGAATGGACAGCACTGTACACATGACACGCGTTTTGACGCACATTGGAGCTTTTTTTATTCCACTAGTTCAAGTTTCTATCTTTGTGATCGTTAGAGATAGATTGAAAATTCCAACGGATTTGAAATCTGCGGGAAATTTTAGACCAGATCGATACCTAAAATGTGATTTTCTTTAAATAAATAATTTTTTAATTGTAGCTAATATTTCCGCGATACGCATTAGACGAAGATATTCATTACAAACATGAAAAGGACTATTTATCTCGTTTTTATAGAAGATATAATTTGAATGGAGTATTTTGTTGCCTTTATCTACGGCTTTATATTTATAGCCTTTAAAAATAGGATGAAAATTTAATCGTATTTTTTTTGTTTTGTGTGAATGATTTGTTTCAGAAATTTCACCTTGCTTTCACACAAAATTGTAAAAATATTATGGTTTGCAACAAAAGGGATAGTATGTAATTTTATTTCTGAGGTAACGCGTATACCGACATTGGTCCGTTTTAGTTTTCATGTGCGGCAAACGTCTTTAAAATAAAGCTAAAATTAAACATTCAATTTGAAAGCAAAACTTTAAAGTTATATTTTTAATGTCTTCAACGTGAAATGTGTAAGATAAGTTGCAAATTTCATTCGTTTATCACATCCTCGTGTTAAATTGAACTTGATATAACTTGAAAATTAACTTATTAGCCTGATTTGCTGAACTTCATTTACTGTGAGCTTATTTTTCATAGAATTTATAATTTAATCTTATAGTTAGTGTTACTACTTTTATCGAAATTTGTATATATGTACGTGTAGACGGACATTTGTTTTGCAATCTCCTGGTTTTCGATGTATAGTGTTCTTTGGTCATTTTTAGAGATTTGGTTTAGTTTTAACATAATTTTCTCGTTTTGTCGAGGGTTATAAATAAATTTTAGTTGAAATATCCCCAGTCATTATTCCATTCGCTGCTCTATTTGTGCTACACTCTGAAAGAGAGTAGGTTGGAGGGTTAGTTTTCGTTTCGGATAGTCGGAACTCGGGGAAAAAAATTAAAAACTAAAAACTAAAAAAATTAATTATTGTTATATATGTGTTCCTTATACGGATACATTAAAATGTTTAGAGATAGATATTTTAAAAATATATACAAATGCATATGAAAGAAAATTAAATAAAAAATAGCTTTAGATCGAAGGGGAAACACAATCAAACCTACGAAATTAACATAACACAAAAACAATTATCATTAGTGCCGGATTTTGTTTGCATGTCATCTTTTTGATAGTATTTCGTAGACAATGCCCGTATAAACAGAAATTCCGTATCCAATTTCCTGATTCTAGAAATATTGTTATTTGAAGGATATATTTTTATTTTACATTGTGAATTTTAAAATTTTTAGGAAATTATTTGGTCAGTTTCCTGTTTTTAGCATAAGGCTTTAGTTTTAATCAAAGTTTTATAGAAATATTCCAATTTTTCATACGCTGTTTCGCTTTTATGATAAAACACATTGCAAATGACTCATCTACTAGCTTCTTGAGCTAAAAAATCCGTGATCACCTCTTAGCACAAAACAAATCCTTATTATTTTTGATTGGTGGATAAATCATCTACACCAAAAAGTGTGAAAGTTATAGGTTTTTTTCTCTAGTCTTGACAGCAAAAACGAAATATCACATACTTTGGGATTTTTGAATTGTTCATGAAAACTTTTAATAATGCCAAAATTTGAACATAAAGAGCACTGTTTCTCATTGAGTGAACATAAAGCACTGTTCTCATACCGGTTCCTAGAATCATAATAATGCACCAGAACGCAACGTATACTATATCCTACGAAGGATTTACCTCTTTAGTTGTCACTTCTGGTCAGTAAGTCGATTATATTGTATTTATTTATGTCCAAAGAAGTACGTTCAAAAATACACTTTATTCACAGGCAATTAGGGAACGAATGTTTTGTAAATCGAAAGAATATTGATAAAATTATATCGTCATTTTCAATAGTTTTTAGATAATTTTAGGTACTTGGTAATTTCAGACTTTCTAAATTAACAAAATCTGGACCCCAGTGAACATAGGAAAAGCAATTTTAGGTTTCTCTGTTAGAGAAGAAAGATTTTCATCCTACTTTTAATGGCTGTAAAATTAAAACAGTTGATTAGGGACTACAAAATATCTTATTAAAGTGACATTCCGTTTTAAATCAAGGCAATACTTTCGTTTACCCTTAGTATAAAAGGAATATCTGTAAAAAGATTAGTTGCGACTATTGACAAAAAATAATTTTGAAAAATCATGTTTCTGGTATCGATCTGAAGTAAAAGTTTACGCAAATTTGAAATCCGCTGAAATTTTGACTATTTTTAACCATTCAAAAGATAGAAACTTGGATTAAGGGAATAAAAAAAATTCAATGCATAGTGGAAGCTGACCTCGAAAAACGCCCAAACGGTGTAACGCTCGAAAACCTTTTATCAAACGCGCGTTTGAAAACTCCATGTGAATAGGGCCTTAGTTTCTATGCACCGAATGTCGTTACTTTGGTACAGCGAAGTTACAAAATGCCGTTTGTCATAAAATATAAATGGTATGATGATGGATATGTTAATAAGACGTTAATATATGATGGATAAGTTAATAAAAGACGTTATATTCCAATTGTAAAATATATTCAAGTATCAGCTTCAATATGAAAAAAAATTTCTGTGACTAAATTAAAATGATTTGAAATGGTTGCAACATATCTAAAAACATTTCCAAGTGAATTCACAGCTTATAACATTTACTTTCAAAAACCATCGGCCAATAACCCATCGGCCAATGTTGTTTCAGTGCGACGGTAATTAACTACCTATTTCAAAACCATCGGTTCTTTCAAGTGATCAGTTCATATTAAGTTGAAGAACTGTAATTGAATATATCTATCCCACGTAATAGTGTTAGGACACGTTTTTAAATAATTTATGGGGTTTTAATTAATGCCCTTTTTTCATACCCCACGAAACCCAACAGAACGTGTAATGGAAACGATGTGGCGTTCCAATTTTTAAGGTTCCATTTTAAGGTCTGGAACAGGTAATACAGTTAAAACTCAAGTTCTTCCCATGAAGACATTAGATACATTTATTTTTAGTATCTGGAAACTTTTTGCAAGTTACGAGCGATGTGAAAGCATACATTACTTATTCTAGTAAGTCATTTTTCAAGTCTCTTTCGATGTAAGGTCTCGTCTTATGAGAAATTCCAATTTTGAAAACTTTCTCTCTGCACTTTGCATCGGTGAGTACGGTTTTCTTTGCTGAAATACTGTATAAATAAAGTTGATACTTTTTGATTGAAAAGTTAGAATCTACCGCAGTCAACTCGGTTTCTTTTCACGCCTTGGGCGACCTTAATGCTCCGAAGCCAAAGTGCTGGGTAGCGTAGGAGGTTTCTGAAGTTTTAATATTGAAATTTTGCTACTCATTGATGTCGGGATATTTTTCTTACTTAATATACCCATATTTTAAATAAACTTGTGGCTAAAAACGAGCTATTTATAAAAAGCAGCACGTTATAAAGAATTAGAGGTAACAGGCTGAAGAAATATTTTAACTCAAAAGTTTTTTTACATTTTCGTTTACTCATTTTGTATGAGGCAAATAACTGATAGCTAAAAGTCCAACCTTTTAGAAACTAATCCATCAAAATGCCCTACAAATACTTATCATGGTTACAAAGACTTTACATGGAAATTTTCTTCTGTAATTTAAAACATAAGACTTCTATATTCAAAAACTAATGTTTCACATGTATTGCTTGATGATAGATTCAGATTTTGCAAGTCATGATGTTTCTGACTAAGAATTTGAATAAGATCGGGAGAATGTAGAGAGGGATTATAAGCAATACAAATATGATGTTGGTTGGTTGTTTTATGGTGCAAGGGCCATTGTCTACGCTTGTCTCGGTGATATTCCGAGCTGACAACACGGTCATCAAGAACTATGTCCACTTCCTCTCTTCAAATCTATTTTTAGCTTCTTAGGGTGGATTGCTCCTCAATTACCCCCATTAACTTTCCACCCCTTTTCAACCACTTGTTCTTCGGATCTTAGCATCGCACGACGCTTTTGTCTGTTGTTGCTGTTATGATCTTGTCGCATGAATCGATTTGTGAAGTTTTTGCAAACTACTTGTCTTGTGTCTGATTCTACAGTCGTCCACAGCCATATTTGACCAAATTGCGCCAAACACAAGATAGACAGCACAATGAGGGTGGAAGAAACAGCAAAAAGCAGGAAGGCAAGCGAGGGTAAAAAATGCAAATATGAGGATCCATTACTGTAGAATGTAATCTTTTGTTGGAATCCAAATGTCTGTTGAATCATTCTTAAATGTAAGTTTAAGTTCTTTTAAAATACACTGCGTTTCTAAAAGTAAATTTCGATTGAAAATGGTACTTAATTATACATGGAGTCTCGAATGGTACTGTTAAACATTGTCGGCACCTCAATATACAAGATACTTGAATCTCAAGTCAATGAATAAATTATGTTCATATGGATAGATATGAATTTATGTTGCTGAAATCCTTGGAAACTACTTGATAACCAAATACTCAATCTATACGGATTTGAGACTTGAATGATTTTCCATAAAAGTATCCCACTTGTAAATAAAATAACAAATCAAAGCTCAAATAATCTAGCAAATTATACAAAACTATTTTATAACATGGAACAAGTGTATTGTTTTATTTGAGAAAATTCTTGGTAGTTTCGCTTCAAGTTATTAAATTAAAATTTGTGTTTTGCATGTTTCTGAATATAGAACACAATAAAGAACTAAAAAACAATACGAATAAAATCCGTTGAGAATTTTGGAAGCAAATGATCTAATTTATGTAAATAAAAAGATATTTTGCATGTACACAAGTTAATTCAAGAAATTCAATTCTAGAAAATTACAGTTCCCAATAAATTCGTAGTAGTAATGTAACTTGAACATGAAAATAATTTTAAAAGTTAGATTGCTTAATATCTTTCACAAGAAACCACTTAGCCATATATTTTCCGATTACAATAAATTTAGTCCTAAAGCACGTAGGAAATACAAACATTTTGAATACTGAAATATGTCTGGATTCAAAGAATTGATTGTACGAAAATAGATTTCTGATAAGAATTCACATGGTTGAAAAGGAATGGTTTCACAATAACATCGACTGTATAAATCATAAAATCAAAACACGATTACATTACTTCAAGGAAAAATTCAAACGGTAAATTTCCCAAGTCAACACTATTTTTGTTCAAAACAACTTTCTGGTAAAACTAAAGATCATTGCTTTTGGAAGAGAATTCTATACAGATACACTCTCAACATGCTTTTTTAAACGTCGTTCAAATGTTGACATTTTAAGAAACAAACCTTAGAAAAATACGATCTTGCGTGTTTCATCGTTATGTAAACATTCGTGAAAGCTCGTCAACGGATTTCATTTGAGCTAAAAGAAATTTTAAAAGCTTTGCATGTTGCCATCGGTAATGGAACCTCAAGTGCTCTATTTCGTAAATCCAATATTGAGGTTGTATTTTATTGTGGTTAAATGGAGAGTGTTGGCGGTTATATTTAGGAAAGTCAAAAATTATCCGCACTTTATTTTTCAATTTATTTACACAAATGTAAGTGTTGAACAAGTTCATCATTTTTCTACGTAGTCTCCATCCTTTTCGATGCACTTTCGATTCACAAGCTTGCGTATTCCCTTCAAGAAGATTTTCGGTGGGTCACCCAACCATTTATGCACCGCTACCCCCTTCCTTGTCCATCTATCTGCAAAGAACGCGCTACATTGTCGATGGTAACTCGCCGGTTTGCCAGTATCATTTCTCGACCTTGCTGAATCTTCTCGTCAGTGGCGGGGGTTGACAGGCGTCCTTCGTCGTGCATCACAGGTGTCCGGTCTCTTAAGCTTCTCGATCCACTCATACACACTTCTACGTGGTAGAGCTCTGTCCCCGTATTTTGTCGTAAGCATCGGATGAATTGCACTCCTTCCGACACTAGAACACTCGCTGCTCTTTAATTCCTCCTTGGTGCACACTGCTAGCGGAGCGGCCATGTTTATACTAAGCAGAAGCAAGAAAATGACGCAGTCAATGCCAAACTTCAGCAACGTTTCCAGTAGTACCAACTCTAAGAGTGCATGCGCAGAAGATAGTGTGACAATAAGTAAAGATGTGTTATTAGGAAAAGTGCGGATAATTTTTGACTTACCCTCTTAAAATCCAGACTTCGAAATTCAGTCCTGATAAGAAAGTTTTTTTGAAACACGCAACAAATGTTCCCGTAGAAGCATCTATCATACAGCAATATTGGATTAAGGAAATGTTATCGGATTTGAGCTTCGAATATTGAAATTTTGTTGTCATCAAACTTTTGTGGTAATAACTAATGAACAAGTATGAAGCGGACTGTATATTTATTATTTCACATTGAACAATACGCTTGGGAAGACCGTCGTTGTAAAACGATGTTTCCCCTCCAAGCTCATTACACACCGAGAAAAGCGGGTTGCGCAACTCACTGAGCATGCTCGAACACAAACAATAGTGGGGTTTATTAACAAAGATGTTATATTCTTACCTTTACAATGTGTTAACAGTTTAGTTTTATTTATTTTATTGTGTTTGATTAATTAAGAAAAATTGATGGATAGGTTTTTTAAAGTCCTAATTTTCAAATTCTTGTGTAATATCAAATAGTAATTTATTTTATCTTCATAAGGTAATTTTGTAAAGTAAAAAGTTTTATAATAGTTTGGATTTGTATCTGCAAAACAATGTTTCTCAACCCTCCTGGAAGTTGCCTCGAAGTGGTATCTCGTCATTAGCAAAACTGACCAGGTTGTGATGGACGAGATATCTCGCCATTAGAAGCTGACCAGATCTTGATCTCGTCATCATAAACCAATTTGCAAGAACTTGATGAGATATCTCGTCATTAGCAACATTGGTTTGATCTTGATGGATGAAGTATCTCGTTGAAACCTCTTGGTTGCTGTTTTCGGAGTTTTATGGCTCAAAGTCCACATTTGTCCATGTTACGTAGACACAAGACATGCAATATCAAGTAATAGACATACACACACAATGTTAGTTTTACTGACATAGAAGAGAAAAATACACCCAGGGAGGAATGCACCTGACAGGAATCGAACCTGCGACGAATACTACTCGAAGGTTGTTAGAGCAGTGGACATACCCACTGAGCCACGACGGCCCCTCGAAACCTCTTGGAGGGTTAATGCTATATTTTCTTTGGCAAGTCACGTAGCAATGTAACCCAATGCTATGTGCAAAAGTATGGTTTGCATCGATTTGAGTAGACACATGTTGGTGTGACACATTTGTGTAATCGTTTATTTAAAATTTTGTTAATTCTTTTGTAGCTTCTTGATCATCAAATTCATTTCGCTGCTTCCAAGTAAAATTTATTTTGCTCTTTCTGTGTTACTCTATATTCAAGTCTTTCGAAAACATACGATATATTTATTGTTCAAGTAAAATTCGATAAAAAAAAAGAACGATTCGAAAAATAAAAAACGATAAAACAAAATAGGCATTGTTTTTCTGATTAAATACACATAATTTCCATCAAAGGCAAGTTTTACTGATAGCGGATAAACTGATTACTAACAATCTTTTTACTTGATTTTGGAAAATGGTTGAATCTGCTTACAATGACTACATCGTGAGTTCATGGATTGAATGGTGAACTCAATTTCATGAAAATAATTTTATTTGATGCTTTTGTGCCTTATATTGAATCGTATTTGAAAATTATTTGCACACGCCTGCTTTTATTTTAACATACACAAGCTCTTTAACCCTCCTGGTGGTTGTCTCGACGATGTATATCGTCATTGGCAAAACCGGCCAGATCTTAATGAACGTGATACTTCGTCCATCAAGGAGCCGCGGTAGCTCGGTTGGAAGAGTAACGGACTAGCAACCGGAAGTTGTGAGTTCGAATCCAACCAAAGACCGTCGTGTACAAAGGGAACTGGTGCACGTTAAATCTGTCATGTCCTCACGTTGGCGTGGTGTGGAGGTTTGGAGAGTGGGGTGCCAGCTCAGGTGTGACCTCGTCATCTGACCATGGTTCACAATTACGTGTTGTCCTCGGATTTTTCCTTTAGGGGATGATTCCAAACCCTCGCCTTTGCCCGTTGTGTTGCTCCAGTGCGACGTTAATTAACTACCTATCTAGTCCATAAAGATCTCTCGTCATTAGAAGAAACTGATCAGATCTTGATATCGTCATCATCAATAAATTACGTTTTCATGACGAAGTTTCTCGTCATTAGCAAAATTGGTCAGATCTTGATGCACCTCGTCGATATCCCTTGGAGGATAAAGAATTCACACAAAAATACTTTTCTGGAACTTGTATAAGAGCCCTCCATTTGATATTATTTGTAGTTATACCATATTTCCACCAAACTTGTAATGATTAAGGTATAATTGATAGTAATTATAAAAGGCGAAACAACCCCAAACTCATTACTAACAGAAATATAAGGAAATTAAATGCAATCAACCAATCATGGTGTCGTTGCACTTGCATAATGATTCCTTTAGGATGAATATTGCATTTCAGTGTAGATTGTGCGGTCTTGCTAATGATTTAAGTAGCTGTTAATGATTGCTAATTTCTTACAGTTTTTTTCTGTATATAAATAAACTTGTTTTGTGAAACAATTTTCTTTCTGGACTATTCAAAGGGAAGGAATTTGATTCGAGTGTGTTGCAATGATCGATTAATCGAGTCATTTTCTCAAATTATGACTGAAGTAGGCGACAATAAATAGATCTCTAAAATGCTTGTTTTCATTTTTCTTTTTGCGTTTCGTATAGCTTGAAGCATTTGTAAATCATTTTTCTTAAGGGTTCAGCAACCGACCTTTTCAACTACAAACTGTAGGCATCATTTTAAGGATGGACGTCGATTAAGTATGATTACTAGACGAAACAAAATTAATCTGAAGAGTACCAAGAAAATTGAACTCATTTTGAGATTAATTTTGTAAAAGGTTATTCACCCAAACTATTGGAGCCATGCCGATTTTTATCTTATGTTCAGAATTCAGATGCATCATTTTATAAAGTCAACAAATATCCCCAGTAACATTTCCATTTAATATACACCTAGCTTCAGTACAATTTAAAGGTCTTTATTTTCTAAGATTTTTCGTTCGTACCTAGTCTAGGTGCAATTTTCAAATTGTGTTTATTTTTTAAATTATAACCGGATTTTTCAAGGAGGTACTTGGGAAACAAAGATCCAAAACGATATAGTTTCATTCTATCATTCTATCCAACTATCTAAAGATATTGAAATGATTGAAATGTATCCAGTTTTTTTGAGTATCAGGTATCAGTTTATTTATACAATGCAGGAGATAGATTAAGAATTATTTAGAACAAAAAAAAGGGCAACGATGCTTATGACTCAGTACGTATGCAAGCAAGGTAATACTATGCAATACTTTACATTGGCCGTTTCAAGGTCAAACCCTCTCCTACCCTCCGGTTACTATGGCAGTATCTACCGTCCAAACAGCTAAGATAAACTTTACCACTTTACTTCCATTTTGGGTTTGAAATCCATCCTTTTCCTTTAAAAAATGAACCACTAGCCTTATCTCTGGGAAAAAAAGTTAGACTCCTTTGATCACCGCAAACGTTACTATGGTTACAGAATTAGGTCAGAAAGCGCCTGGCCTATTTAAAGTAGGAGCACAAAAGTCTAATAAAGAATAAAATGGAATATTATGGAAAATCTAAATTCAGTGTTTAATATTTTGATTATTTGGTTGGTTTTGAGGTTTTATGGCGCAAGGGCTGTTTGGCCACTCGAATATTTGAAAACATTCTACAAAATCCTTTCACTCTCCTGATAAAAAATAAACGTTCATTTAACACTAGAACGGTCGGAGCTCTTGTGTCGTCTTTTGTCGAATTTTTCTTTCCCTTTCGCATTTTTTTGTCGGATTTCGACAAATTCTTGTGACTTTCAAATAATTTTGCTTTATTAGCACGCACACAAAGAATTCTTTTTTGTGCAACTTAATTAATAAAGATTCCACGGCTAAATTTACCTAGAACGACCGCTGGTTTCTTTTCGACACTAAGCACATTTCACGGTCTGAATAGCTTTTACTCAGCAAGAAATGACCATATAATAGCAAAACAAGCATATTTCTTACCACTATTCTTTCAATAATGCTTTATTATTCGTTTATTTGACCTTGACTATATTAATTTCCCTTCTTAAGGCGGAAATGGGTCAGTTTCAGTCGTGTGTTTACTGCTAAGCTAATGCATCGTTAGCAACTATTTTTTCCTATTACAATGATAATAAAAGGGGATTTTTTTCACTTATGACACAAGAACGAAGACTTGAAGAAAGTGTTTTGAAGAAATTGGAAATCTGTTCGAGAACTATCCGAAAATGAATCTGATGGTGCTGAGCTCTCCCCTGCTCCGAATAAAATTCAGATATTTATTTTAATTTGCGATTGATAGAAAACAAATCAACCTGAAGAAAATTACAAAGATGCTGCTAATACCTGAATAATTTGGATTTGCATCACTCGGGTAGGTATTTTAATACCTCATCCAGATACCGAGATACCTCATCCAGACAACCACCAGGAGGGTTATAACAACTACGATCTAACTAGCGAGCTGAGCTGGAGGCAATCTTTATTTCACTTAAAGGCATTGGAAGCCCTGAAGAGGGTAGGTAGATACTTAATTAACGTCGCACTGGAGCAACACAACGGGCTATTGGCGACGGTCCGGGATCAAACCCAACGGGAAAGATCCGAGGACAACACCACGTAACTTTGAACCAAGGTCAGGTGACGAGGTCACACCTGAGATGGCACTCCACTCTCCAAACTTCCAAACCACGCCAACGTGATGGCATTTGAAGCCACTTCAGATTTAACGTGCACCAGCCCCCTAGTACACGACTTTCTTTGATTCGATTCGAACTCGCAACCCTCCGTTGTTCAACCTAATCCGTTACTCTTCCAACCGGGCTACCGTGACCCCGGCACGGGATGGGAAATATATAATGAGTGAATGAATGCCTCGCAAATGTAAATATTTTAGGCTGAAACAAGATCCTGTAATATTGTCAAGAGAAACGCCAATGAGTCTGTCCTGAGTTCAAATATGGGTAAAAGCATCTAAAATTATCAATCAGAATCACAGTGGGAAACTTATCTGATCAACAGGAAATGTGAAATTAAGAGAGGCAATTTCTATGCAATAAATGAGCACATACGAAACTTGCTCGTTCAATAAGGAAGAGCGGAAATTGCCGAAAAAATGCTTATTACTGTAAAGGTATATTTTATAAGTTAATGTACACTGGTGTTAGAAGTGGCACAGACGAGCTTATGTAAAATACATAGCAACTCCACCTATGCAATTCATTGGGTCCGTCTGCCAGTGCATATATAAAGTGATAGACGTCTATGGAAGCATCTAGAGCTCCTTCCGAAACGAAAACGCAATCACGATTTAAGCTATTTTAAAGCGGTGTAATAGTTGAGCTCGTGATATGGGTCATAATATTTTAAAGGGAGATATTTGGTTGGTTTGTGTTTCACGGCGCAAAATCCAAAAGAGGATAAGTTGCGGCAAACATAATTTTTTAACTAAGAAGATAAATTTGTTAAAATATCTCAATAAGAATGAAAGGTCAGTGTAAAATCTGAATAAATAATTTGTGTTTAACATGTATTAAACGAGATGATAGCTTAAAAATATGCCTTGAGCAACACGATCAGTATTATAAAATACATGAGTGATGTGAATATTTACAAGATGTAGTTTATGACATAAGAAACAGATGAAAAGGTAAAACCACTATATATAGTTTAAAAATCCAATGGCATGTAAAAGTTTAAAAATGTTAGAATAAGGATTTTCCCCAATCAAATCCCACAATGTTAAAATAGAAGTATTAAAATATTTTCTGCGGTGATGATTAAACACAGGATAATATATTAAAATATGATGTTTGGTTTCTTCTAGCAGGACAATACGCCGCCACACCAGTTTAGATATGCCAAATTATGGTTAGAGGAACATTGAGTTTGGACTCATGCCAATCCAACCTAATTCACCATATCTCAACGTTGTCGAACACATTTGTAATGCCATATAACACAATGCTATGCAACAAATTCTACACCTCGGAATACAACAGAACTGTAGACTGGTCTGCAGGAAGTATGTTGTTTAATGTCTACAGAATATACTTCTGCAAGTTCATGAAGTCCATGCTCCATCGTATTTCTGCAGTTCGAAATAGGACGTATCAGTACCCATGGAAGGTTTACCAAGTATTTGACTGGTGTACATGATTTTCAGGCACTTTAGTGAATATATAATATATATTTTATATTAACCCTCCTGTTGGTTTTCTCGACGAGATATCTCATTAGCAAAACTGAGCAGATCTTTATGGACGAGATCTCTCGTCATTGTAAGAAAGTTGACCAGGTCTTGGTCTCATCATAAAAAATTTGTAATCAAAATCGTGATGACGAGATGTCGCCATTGGGAAAATTGGTCAGATCTGATGGGCGATATATCTCGTCCACTTGGAAGGTTAATGGTAAAATCCGCATAAATATTGTGTGCCGCAAAAAAATAACGCATTTTCTTTAGTTTTCTAAACTTTGTTGCTTTAAAACCCTTTCGCCCCGACTTTTGCATGATTAAAATTTAACTCTGAAAAGTTGTTTAATTTAGTAGTTTAGTAGTTTTTGCTCTTTTTGACGGACGACCGTACTTTCGCGTTCTTTTTGTGTTTGCTTTCTCCCTTCCAACATTTATTAGTTGCTCAGCTAAGGGGACCATGAATGATAATAGTGGTTCTGTTTTATGTTCCACATCACACTTCGTAATCCATGCATTCACAACAGAAATCATAACTAAGTTCCAAAAAATCTTTTTCCTCCACTTGTCTGATTTTCTGCCATGACCCTAAAAAGTAGCCATTTCATCACAGCGGTCAACTCCATTCATGTACATATTGTAGTGGGAAATGGCTTCTGGGCAACTAACGTCTAATTTTGTTCCATCTTTTTGTTTCCGAACCACGGTCACTCAGAATGAATGGGCGTGCTCAAAACCATAAGTCCGCCATTTGCAATCTGAAAGTATTGCCAGGTTTCTTTAGTCATATTTTTATTCCCTAATTCCTTAAGAACATTGGAAACGTAAAAACCCATTCAAAAGTGGGATTTATTTACCCAATAGGGAATGAAATCTAATCTCTGGGACATATATGCCCATTAGGCCCGAAAGGGTTAAGCGTATTCCACAAGTTTGACGATCGATTTACTTTAATTTTTTGTGGCGTATATAATAATAAGCTTATATGAAAATATTGCACAATGAGCTTAGAGTTAGCTACAATGAAAAATGGTAAGGATGCCATTTAGACATTATCACATTTTACGCAATTTATATACTGGTGTCGAAACGACACAGGCGATCGTTTTAGGGTAACGCTAGAGTTAAAGCATCCAAGAAGACTGAAACAGCTAATTATTAATGCTACATTAACTCAAGTTCGAATTCGTTATCGCGTGTTACGATGTCACGATTTGAAATCTCAACACGCGCATTCAACTACATGTTGACAGCTACAATTTGACAGCTACTGTGATACTGGTTAAGACTGTTCGAGTAGAGTCCATGAGATAATGAGCATCCAGCAGTAATTCCGTGACGTAACTGTCTTCTCTTCATCCGTAAGACCTTGTTTATAATTTGTTTCATGTCTCTGAAAATAAATGAGCTTGAAACCATTGTTCCATTGTTTCCACGTGGAGACAGTTCAATTGTAAAAGTTTTATGGAACTATCACTGAGGGCGTGCAAGTGATCCCTGATTTTAATTTTTACTGAGCTCGTACAACTACTACTAGTGTATTCGCAAACGCGTTATTGTGTCTTGATATTATATTTATTAAACACGTGCAAACTATAATATTAGTTAATGTATTTTTATTTATGCACGAGCAAACTCTAACCATGATACGGAATGTGATGAAAAAATTAATTTGGAATTTAGAAGGGAATTAATTTGGAATTTAGGAGACGGAGTGCAAAAGAGAGTTGATTGATGTTCTTTGTAAATTTGTGTCATTAGTTTTTTTTAATAAATGTCTAGTTTTTTAACAAGTGTTTATCTCCATGTAAGCAAAGGGCGGAGGTAGAGATTAGTGGATTAGCAACCGGAGGGTTGCGAGTTCAAAACTAAGTCCAATCAAAGACCATCGTGTACGTGGAGGCTGACGCATGTTAAATCTGTTGTGACCTCTAATATCCTCACGTTGGCGTGGTGCGGAAGTTTGGAGAGTGGAGTGCCAGCTCAGGTGTGACCTCGTCGTTTGACCGTGGTTCAAAATTACGGGATTTTATCTTCGGATCTTTCCTTTTCGGGATTGATCCCGGACCGTCGCCAATATCCCATTGTGTTGCTCCAGTGCGACGTTGAATTACCTACCTACCAAGCCACAATTCGACTCTTCCCTGGGTGTATTTCTTTTTTCTGTATCAGTAAAAACTTTTCTTGTGTGTACGTCCATTTAAGTGACGTTGTTTGATGCAGTGGCGTCAAATAACCCTTGCAGTATAAAACTCAAGCCGCTTTTAATTATCATTTTAGGCTGCATGTACCTAACATGGTACACCTTAGTTTGGTAAATATGCAAAGATGATAAATTGTTTTCGAGCTTTTTAACTGAAAAGTCATTTATTAATAGAGCAAATATTCAAACTATAAAATGCCCAATAAAACAAACAAATAAGTTTATTTCATATCGAAAATATGCAGAACCATCTATCATTTGGCCTGAAAGGAATTGAAGCCTACTAAAATCCGCACACGTAACAGGAAAAGTGTTAACTTTTGATTTTCTATAATTAATGAATTGCATATATTTTAATTTGACGCAGTGTTTACTAACTTATTCAAATAATGATTTTCAGTCAGATTACCTTTCAGTACGAATTTTATAATTCGATAAATTTTATTGAATATATTTTGTAAATAAACATCATAAGAGGTAAACGATAATAATTTTATATTTTATAAATAAACATAAGGTGTAAACTGTTTTATGATTGCCACACTATTCAAATAAATACAACATATAAATTAAACATTGATATTATTTATACTGAAGAGATCCTCTAAACAGTGAATCATCCAAGTATACGTCAATTAAAAATACAGATTTCATAATAAAATAACTATTAATGAAAATCGGTTATATCAGTAACTTATGATATGCTTATTCGTTAGCAATTGTAGAGTATTTATTTTTCTGTATTTTCATAATTACACAAAGCAATTCAATTTTGATCAAATAGAAAATTCTCACACGAAAGCTTTTGTTACGTAACAGGAAATCAACAATAAGCGCATACAATGTGTTGAATCATCACACGAACTAATATTATTCAGAGCGAATAGAAGTGATTGCGAATAGGTTACTTTAGATACAATAAATTTGCAACCAAATGAACAGTAATTAAATAGTTTTCGTGACAAGTGAATATAGTAATGAAACACGTGAATATCTGTAAAAATGCAAACAAGGAATTCAGCTGATACATTTCAAAAAGTAAATTCGGCTAAACAAAGGTTTTTATAACGATCTCCCTCACAAAGGAGAATTTTGCATAGATATTAACTAAAGAGGAACAGTTGCCTGATTGAACATCAATGAAGACACTTTCTAGAATATTTAACAATAAATCGTCTACACGAACGCCTCAGTTTACAAAGATAGAGCTGAATAAAAAAAAAGCTGCAATTTAGGATGTCTCGATCCAATGGCACGAAAGTTTGGTGTAAGATTTAGAAGACGAATTTCCTATGAAATGTCAAGCAAATACTGGTGAAAGATTAAATGTAATCAAATAAACCTGCCGCATGTATAGAGGGTAGTCGGAATCAACCGCAAAATAATCATACCACGCTAGTTCTTGTTGGTAGGTAGTTGAATTAACATCGCGCTGGAGCAACAAAACGGGTTATTGGTGACGGTCCGGTATCTATCCCGACGTCATTTTCAACCACGGTCAGATGACGAGACCGACATATGAATTTGCACCCCACTCTCCTAGCTTCCACACCCCACCAACATGAGGGCGTTCGAGGCCACGACGGATTTAAAGTACACCACGACGGTCTTTGTTTGATCGACTCGTACTCGCAACCACCCGGTTGCTGATCCGCGACTCTACCAACTGGGATACCGTGGCCCCCTGTACAAAAGTATTAACAATGGATTTAAAGCAATGCTATAAAATATGAGCTGGGCATATATTTATTCATTAAAAATTAGAATAATCATAAACACTTATTTACTAACACTCTGAGCGTCACCAGAATTCCTGGGAGTGTAGTTTTAAGGTAATGTATCTTTGTCAAGAGGAGATAAGGCTATTCACGCTCGGGTCCCTTTGTAGCACAGAAAAGAGGGATGGAAATCGTAGTGGGCTTCGGCGATTCTTCAGGCGTTTGAGGAATCCGAGCCTTTCGTAACGAGGGGACTCGAAATTTTCGGCCGGTTGGGCCGGTCCCCGTATCTAGAGGGTAAAAGAGAAAGCCCTCTGCATTCGATTAGTATTTGTAAAGTATTTCAGTATTTCTAAATGATAACAGGAACTCAAGTATGTTTGGTAGTTGCCTTTACCCCACAATTACTCCACTTTTTCAAGTTCCTTAAAAATCCTGTATCCTTCCGTTATGTGTACATTGTAGGAAGCATATGTTCACTGCACATGTAACTAACTCAAGCTGAAAAACCTTTGTTATATTGCACTAATGTCCTATAAAATAAAAAGTACTTCTGAAATAGAAAATGTTGAGAGGAGACAGCAGTGAGCATTTTCAATTTTTTCTTCACATCATCATTCAAAGCTAATGAAGTCCCATAAGAAATTGATTAGGTAGATATGACAAAGAGAAAGGTACATGGAAACAACGGACGCTTTTATCGAGCCAATGATCATTAACTTATGATCCTGGTGGTTGTCTTGGAGAAGATTATCTTCTCAGTAGCAAAACTGTCCAGAACTTGATGGACGAAGTATCTAGTCATAGGAAGAAAACTGACCAGATCTTGACCTCGTCATCATAAAAAAATCGGCAATACCTTGACGATATATCTCGTCAGAAAAATTGATCAGATTTTGATGGACGAGATATCTCGTTGAGACTACTTGTAGGACTTTCTGAAACTTTTAGAAAATGATAAGTTTAATGTAGTCTGCTTATAATTAACTTTGTCACCATTTCTTTAATTACTATCATTGTATTAACAATGATGTTTTTGTAGTATGAGTGCAACTAAAAAAAGGAGTGATAAAATTTGATTTTTATGTTATACATAAAAATTGAAACAGTTCATAAGTATAGAAATATATGAGCAGCTTTAACACTACTGGTGGTTTATCTTCGAGTAGAAAACTGACCTGTAATGATCGCACTCTGGTGCAAAATCCTGTTCAGAACTGTCACCAGTTCTGAGCAAAGGACAATTTGTTTTTCAAACACGGAGTTTCATGTACAGTCGCGGAAAAAACCCGAACCATCCACTTTATTTCGAGCACTATTCATAGCAGATCACATTCAAAGATATCATTCAATAGGGAATAACGCTCTCTTCAAATTTAAATGCAAACAATATGCATTAGGGGCCTTTAATGCCTTTAAAATGCATTAAATTTGCACAAACAACAAAATTTCCAATGGGAACACACTCTTTTGATGCCTTAATCAGATTCCGCATCGTTAAATTAGTCTATGAAGTTTCATGACTACTAGTTTCATATCCTGAGATATTCAATGTTAAATTTGCTATTAATTTCAGGAATCATCTCCACATTGAAAATCGCTATTCGTAGATCGAAATTAACTGTAGTTATAGCTACCCGAATTTCAAATTTTAACACTCTTTCAAACATATTTGTCAGCGCGTGCCAAACGATCCTAGAATTACATTTATTATGCAAGTGAAAACGATTCGGGAATTGTATTATCTATATATTAATACGTGAAGAAAAAGCTTTGTACCCCTTTTTAAGCACATTGCGCGCACGGAGGACTATGAGATTTGGCATAATTAAAGTTCATATGGAGAAGGAGTGCAGAAAGATAAAATTTATGTATAATATGCGTTACAAATATATTAAATTAAACAAAATAAAACATTCATTGTTTACGTTCATATAGAAATATATACACCATCTTTCCTTGAAAATCATCCTTGAACTCCTGAAAATTTTTCTTGAATTTCCTTGTAAAAATAAGTATTTTAAAATATTCTTTTTTGATCAATAAATATCTATAATTTATTTACATCATGGGAAGAACTAAAAAGTCAATTCAAACATAAATATTGTAATTTAATTTGTTTAGGAAAAAGTTGTTTTTCGATCAACACCGGTAAAGCAACCATAGCTGTCTAAAGCAATCAATCTATGCTCAATGTTATTTCGATGGCGATTTCGAATAGTTTTTAGCCCCCTAGGGCCAATAGAACGGGGGTTAATAGTTAGCCTATGCTGACCGCAGTGTTCTAAAGTATAAGTGTACCAAATTTGGTGTGGATTGGTCAAACGGCGTAGATTTGTATAGAAAATATACACACATACATACACACACACATCCTATTTTATATATATAGATATGCGTTACAAATATATTAAATTAAACAAAATAAAACATTCATTGTTTACGTTTATATACTGTAAAAAATTTAGCGGAGTAAATGCGAAGTGGATGATTTGTAATTGATTTAATCCCCCCGCAGTGAAATCCACTCCAAGAGGGAGTTTATTTAGATTATTTATAAAAAAAACTCTTCGGAGTGAAATACAAAATGCGGATAATTTAAATCTGTCAATGTCAAATACATATTAGCCTGTGGCAACAGTCGCACTTATTTATTATTGGTGGTTTCAAAAAAGTGAGTACATTTTATTACTTTTAAATTAAACTCTGTCTAATCTTGGTCATTAAATGTTTTTTTTTTACATCCAGTTATTCGCACCTATTTCCATTATGCCTCGACATAGAACATTGACGGATCGGAGTGAGATACAAAGAAGAAGGGATATATATTCGCGTACACATAATAATAGGCCAAATGCAAATTTAAATAGTGTAAATAGTATACAAAATGATGAATTTATTTTGAGAGATACATTTAAATGCGCACTGAATGTCATTCCAAGAACTTTTAATACTTTTGATTGTGGATTGATGGATTTACAATGCAGGTTTTGCAATGCAAAACATTTCGAATCTGAAGTCACTTTAGGTGAAAGGACTGCATTCACTTCATGTTGTCATAAGGGTAAAGCAATATTACCGGCCTTAAGTCAAAATGAATATTTTAAATCATTGTATGATGGACTTACTTCAGATGAACCTTCAATAAAAAGTAAGTCAAAAAATTATTTTGAAAACATTCGTAAATACAATTCATCATTTGCTATGGTTAGCTCAGAAGCTAAAATTTCGGATACAGTTACGAAAGGAGTGTATCATTTCAAAATACATGATGTTTTTTATCACAGATCAGGTCCAATGACTGCTGGATATGGTCGCTCACCATGTTATGCGCAATTATATTTTTATGATGTTGACACTGCTATCAATTATAGATTACGTGAACACTTTAACCGAACATGCAATAACAATATAATGCGCGAAATCTCTCTTGAATTGGAACGCATTAATCCTTTCGTTCGGTCATTCATTGCAATGAAAGATCATTGTCAGAGAGTTGAAAATCAAAATAAAGAAATTTGTATGCTCATTAAAGTAAATAGTGATTTAGATCTACGCCGTTACAACGATGCAGTTCAAACTGATGTGGCAGTAATATTTAGTACAGTTGATGGTGAGCCACCTTTTGAACGAAATATGATTTCATTTTCAAAAGTTAATGGTACCATTAAAAATATCTCTGTTTTGGATTCATCATTAGACCCTTTAGCGTATCCATTACTTTTTCCAAATGGTGATACTGGGTGGCATATCAATATTTCTCATAATGTACCAACTACATCTAATTCAAGAGCGCCCAGAAATAAATTAACCATGCTTCAATATTCAGCCTATCGAATTGCAATTAGAGAAGATTTTAGCATGTTGCACCATTCAAAAAAATTATTTCTGCAGTGGATAGTTGATATATATGTGAGAATAGAAGGCACAAGGTTATATTTCATTCGACAAAATCAAACAATTCTTAGGTCTGAAGCTTATAACAATTTAACAGATTATTTAGAATCGAACATCAATGCCAGTAACGTTGGCCGTAGAGTAATTTTACCATCTTCATTCAATGGATCTCCAAGAAATGTGTATCAAAATTATTTAGATGCAATGTCAATTGTACAACATTTAGGAAAGCCTTCTTTGTTTATTACAATGACTTGCAATCCAAGTTGGCCTGAAATAGTTAGCAATATTGGTGTAGGTGAGTCTGCTAATTTTCGGCCTGATATTATTGTGCGTGTATTCAAGTCCAAACTGAAAGCATTAATTGAGGGCCTTACACTAAAAAATATCTTCGGTAAAGTTGAAGCACTCATTTATGCAATTGAGTTTCAAAAGAGAGGATTGCCTCATGCTCACATTTTACTCTCTTTAAATGAGCAAGATAAAATTGTTAACGCTACCGATATTGATAAAGTTGTATCTGCGGAGATTCCTAACATTCAAACGCATCCTACATTACATGAATATGTTGTAAAACACATGATGCATGGTCCATGTGGTGTACTTAATCCAAATTCTGTATGTATGAGAGATGGAAAATGCACAAAAGATTATCCAAAACGATTTAATGAATTTACATGTGAATCATTAAATGGATATCCATTATACAGGAGGCGTGGTAATGGTATTCATGCAGAAGTTCGCGGTAGTTGCCTTGACAATCGTTATGTTGTACCATACAATCCTTATTTACTTGCCAAATTTAATTGTCATATAAATGTTGAAGTATGCACTACAGTTAAAAGTGTTAAATACATTTATAAATACGTGTATAAAGGCTATGACAGTGCATCTGTTGAATTAGGTTCAGGGCGAAATGAACAAGGTCAAGAAATACAAATTGATGAAGTTACAAATTTTTTAACAGGTCGTTATGTTGGATCAACTGAAGCTGTATGGCGCATCTATGAATTACCAATGCATTTTCAGTCACATGTTATCATCAGACTTGATATTCATTTACCGAGTAGACAGAATGTTTACTTTCGAGAAGGGCAAGAACGTCAAGCAATTGAAAATGTAAGACAAACAAAATTATTAGCATTTTTTTAATTGAATCGATCAGATCCATCAGCACGTGAATATAAGTATATTGAAATTCCTCTGCATTATGTGTGGGAAGATTCCCAAAACAAATGGAAGAAGAGAAGGCGTGGAGGTGATAAAATCATTGCACGCATGTATGTAGTATCACCAAAAGACATCGAACTTTTCCATTTACGATTGCTTTTATTACATGTCTGTGGTCCAAAATCATTTGAGGATGTTAGAACATACAATGGAATTATACACACTTCTTTTGTTGAAGCGTGCCATGCTCGCGGCATTGCTTCAAATGATAATGAATGGCGCGAATGTTTAAATGAAGCAAAAGAATTACATTCACCAAAACAAATGCGAAATTTATTTGGTTACATTTGTGCATTAAATGTGCCAGCCAATGCATTGGCGTTATGGAATGAATTTAAAGTATATCTTAGTGAAGATTTTCTGAGAGTTTACAACGTAGAAGCATCCTTTAATAGAGCTCTATTAGAAATTGAATATATTTTGAATGTTCATAATTTGTCATGTCAAATACTTGGTTTACCAGTTCCCACATATTCGCAGAGAATAGAAGAAGCAAATACTATTAATCCAATAGAACAAGAGTTCCAGTTTTGTGAGCATTATGAAACTGCAAATATTGAACAGCGTAATCTCATTGATCATGTGATTCGTGAAGTTTTGCATCATGATACTGGATCTAAAGTTTTTTGTTTAACCGCTCATGCAGGTTGTGGCAAAACATTCACACAAACTGTAATCATTCACAAATTAAATTCGCTTAATCTTCGTTGTATTGCAGCAGCGTTCAGTAGCATAGCTTCAACTCTATTACTTGGAGGTAGAACTTTACACAATGTGTTTAAATTGCCTATACCCATTTTGGAAAATTCTGTAGCGAATATTACCGCAAATAGTAGCTATGGTCGTTACATAAATTCATCATCATTGATAATTATTGATGAAGTTTCTATGTGCCCACTGCAAGTGTTGAAAATCATAGATAGATTATTGCGGGATCTATGCGATGAAAATGATAAACATAAAACATTTGGAGGGAAAACGATACTTCTGTGCGGTGATTTTCGGCAAATCTTACCAGTTATCCCACATGGATCACGTGTAACTTTAATTGAAAATTGTGTTACGAGTTGGCATAAATTTGTTTATTTTCATAAACTTACGTTTACTCAAAATATGAGAGCCTTACCAAGTGAAATAGAATTTGTCGAATTCTTGAAAAAAATTGGTAATGATGAAGCCCTACAATTTCCTCAGTTTGATGAAAATATTATTGAAATACCTCAGCAATTAATAGGAGATGAAAATAATATTATTAATGAGGTGTATGGAAATATTTCCGAAAACATACTCTCAGATAACATATTGAACTCAGTTATTTTAGCACCTAAAAATGATGATTGTACTTTGATTAATACTGATATACTTAATCAAATACCTGGTGAACAGAGAATATATCATAGCTACGATAAAATAATTTGTGATGATGACAATGACATCAATAACTATCCAGTAGAGTTTTTGAATTTTTTGACTATTAGTG
Organism: Meta bourneti; assembly: GCA_933210815.1. Taxonomy (NCBI): domain Eukaryota; kingdom Metazoa; phylum Arthropoda; class Arachnida; order Araneae; family Tetragnathidae; genus Meta; species Meta bourneti. Next base: position 6,149,759 of record OW119926.1, read on the forward strand.
GTTTGCCACCACATAAGTTAGTATTGAAAGTTAATTGCATCGTTTTGCTGATCAGAAACTTAAATACAAAGGAAGCATTAGTCAATGGAACAAGAATGCGCATCAAATTTATGTATCGTAATACTATTGATTGCGAAGTTTTAACTGGAACCGCACGCAATAAGAGAATTTTGATTCCACGTATAAATTTAACATATTCCGGAACTATTTTACCATTTAACTTCCAAAGAACTCAATTTCCAATTATGCCTGCATTTGCGATGACAATAAATAAGTCTCAAGGATAAACATTCGAAAAAATTGGAATTTTATTGAGGCAGCCAGTTTTTACACATGGTCAGTTGTACGTCGCAGCAAGTAGAGTTCGATCATTCGATGGTTTGAGATTTTATATTTCAGAATATTAAGGTCAAGGGCATTTAGCAAACGATGAAAGAATTTTTACAAAAAACATCGTCTACACAGAAGTTTTGAATCATTAAATTCGTTGTCGAACTATTTCAAGTTCAATGGACAACATTTATTTTTTTAACCACCAGGTTTTTTTTGTTTCAATAAAAAATATATAAAAAATACGAAGCACGTATTCCTTATTTCCTTTTTTGGATTTATTTTATATAAATTTTATATAATTTGGAAAAAATAGGCAGATTAACTGTGTAGCCTCGGCGAAACCTGTGGCCAGTATAGCAACAAAAAAACCCCAAGAAAATGTCAAAAAACGTGTTATTCTTTTCTAGATATGGCTTAACCAAGCTATACCGTATTTTTCCTGTGACGTATTTGTACATGCTCGCAGCTTACGTAATAGAACAAAATTCAAAAAAATTATATGCAATGAATATAGATGTATACTCTTTGACAAAAGAACCTTATTAACGTTCAAACTTAAAAATTAAATGAATTATGGTCGAATTTCGACCACTGGGCGACCTCTAGTTATATTTATTATGCAAATGCAAACGATCCGGGAATTATTCCATTTATTATACAAGTTCAAACGATAATATTAGGAATTGCAACCATGATTAAAATGTGATAAAAGAAGGATTTTGTAATTGAGAACAATTCGAAACGGATCGATAAAGAGTGTTGATCAATGTTTTGTATAATTTTGTATCGTCTAGTGATAATAAATGTTAATTTTTAAGATTAGCTTTCGTCTCCATGTATGCAACCAAAAAGCCTACCTACAATTATTTAATACCAATGGAACTGATAATCCGATCATCCAAAAAGTGAATAGATTGTCATTCAATTGATCATTGATTAGTAGAGTTAATCTATACGACACATAACTGTTAAAAGGCAATGTATTTTAGATTGCATAAATAAAATGTGTAACCATTTTTTAAAACATCAAACAATCGTCAGGTTTGTCAGACGTTTTTCAAAGTTTTGGTTGCCCCCTAATATCGCCATAATGAGGAAAATTTAATGTTACGCAAAAACACTTACGATAGAAATTAGCTGAAATTTTACATGATCATATCAGAAGTCCTTCTGAATTGATTCCTATCAAAATATAGTAAGGTTCCAATTCATAATTTTTTCAAACATTAATTTAATAATCATCATTGCATACTAAAAACCATTTTTAAATAAATTATAAGGTGGATTTTGTTTGGTATACTTTAACAGGTAACATGGTACAAAATATCAACGCTATAGAAATATTATTTAGGAAGATACCCATAAGTCTAAAACTGATGTAATATTAGGAGCTCCAATCTTTCTGTACTCATAACTTCTAAGCGGTAAGACCTAATGACATGAAATTTGGTATCTGAAGTTAGATTTGGATATAGATTTGAAATTGGGTCGAAATCCAGCTCAGGTTTGACCTCGGCATCTGACCGTGGTTCAAAATTACGTGGTGTTGTCCTCGGGACTTTCCCTTTGGGGATTAATCCGGGGCCGTTCATAATTTTTTCAAACATTAATTTAATAATTATTGCATAGTAAAAACTATTTTTAAAATAAAATATTAGGTGGATTTTTTTGTTTGGGATGTTTAACAGTGACATGGTGCAAAATATCTGCGCTATAGAAATGATATTTAGGACGATATCCAATAAAAGTCTAAGAAACTGATTAGATCCAGTCTTTCTGTACTCATAACTTCGAAACGGTAAGACCTAATGACATGAAATTTTGAATCTGAAGTTAAATTTTGATATAGATTCGAAATTGTGTGTCGAAATAGGGGGTTTTCATTGGAAATTATGAAGTTGGTGCTCAATTTAATATGAAGACGGCCCCTTATGCAGATTTTATGCATTTGAATTTATAGAAGTCGTTCGTTCCTGTCAAACCCCATCTTTGAATTTTCTCTACTTTTAAAATTGCTCGAATGAAGAGGTGTGGTTCGGTTTTTTTTCCGCGACTGTACAACCACTACAGAAATCCTCAATTTTGAAGTAAAACTTGATATTACTGAAACTGCAAGATGTTTGGTAATATCTTTTACTTAAAACCATCGGAAGGAAGTACTCAGAAGATGAATGGCTACACATTTATACGGATGGTTCCCAATTTGACTGCCATACAGTATGGGTGTTGGAATATTTTCAAAGCTTTTTGCATTCTATGCTTCTGCAGGAAATCTCGGTACAGCCTTCAGTGGTGATGTATTGGCTATTTAGGTAACTCTTAAACATTTGCTAATCCTTCAGCACATATTTATGAAGGCAATCGTACTGTCAGACTCTTAACCCCTCAAATGGTTTCGACGAGATATCTAATACATCAAGGTCTGAACGATTTTGCTAATGACGAGATATCTCGTCATCAAGATATAACCAATTTTTTATTGATGAGGAGATCAAGATCTGGCCAGAATTTTTCTAATCACAAGATACCTAGTTCATCAAGATCTGGTCAGTTTTGCTAATGACGAGATACCTCATTGAAGCAACACCAGAAGGGTTAAGTAGGTATTAAATGTATTAGTTCCTTTGAATCCCCGTTATCAGAGATTCTTCGGTTCCAAGAACCTCTGCAGTCCTTAAGTCCCCCGATTGATTTTGACGAGGTATCTCGTCCATCAAGATCTGACCGATTTTGCAAATGCCGAGATATCTCGTCATCAAGAATGACAATTGATTTCTGACTGATGAAGACATTGCTGTTTTTTGATGATGACGAGAGCAAGATCAGGTTATTTTTTCTAATGACGAGAAATCTCGTCCATCAAGATCTGGTCAGTTTTGCTAATGACGAGACACTTCGTCAAGACAACCACCAAGAGGGTTAAGGTAAAAAAATTGTTTTGCAATGGATGCCAGGACATTGTAATATTTAAGTTAATGAGCAAGGTTAACAATGTTTCGAAATTTATGCAACATCCATACGACGAGACTTCGGTTTGGAAAATAAAAACTATTTTCAAAACAGGCCATGGAACCAAAATTCCAGCACGATCTTCAATACAGAACAAATACAGAGTACTGGAAAAGTCAAGCCTGAAGTTGCGGCTTTTCATCTGGTTACAGGAATGACTGCCTTACTCATTTACATCGCTTAGAGATATCTCAGTGATCTGGACATCTCTGATTCTGGAGAAGTAGTGGACATAAACCACCTGCTTCGATTTAAAACCCTCCACGGACATTCTGAAGTGTTTAGATAGTGGGAGGCAAGATAACTTTCAGATCAATGACTTCGATCTTATCTTCATTGCTTCTCTGTGTGTTACATTAACTTTTTCTTGTATCATTTTACTGACACTGTTGGTTTGTCTTTGTTATACTTAATCTTTCTTTTGTATTACGATTGTGTCCTAACCATTGGTAGTAGCCATAAGATACACTTTCAGATTATGCATCTTCACTGATCAAAATTTAACTTTTGCCTTTTTGAATGTCCGCTTTTTGGAAACTTCTTTTAATTAAAAAGAATGCGTCCAATAAAATCTTAGGATTGAGTTGCATTTGAATGACGTTTCTTGTTACTGGTACTAGAGACAAAATGGTAGCTTAATGAGCGTATGAAGACAAATTTTAGACCCCTTTTCAGTACCCTCCCATAGCTTATTTGTATTAAAAATTCCTCTTTAAAAACTCTCATCCTATTTAGGACATTGCTCCATTACTCCCCCCCCTCGAAAAAACAGCTTTAAAACTCTACTTCTTCTTAATTTAGTATAAGCGGATAGAAAATAGATCCTTAAAAAAGCGCGACCAGCTGATAAGACAATGAATATATTTACGTTATGCAGTCTTAAAGGGAAATAAATTTAATTATAAGTTTGTATGTTTGTATTGTCTTGTTACCAAACACTGACTATCATTAATTGTTAATAAATAATTCCAAAAAAGTGTCGATGGATATAAAACATTAAAAAATAACAGTTCATTTTCATGGGAATCTGTTTTTTCCTGCGGATAGCTAATTATTCATTTCCACTTAAACGTACTTTCAATAAATGTTAATATCTTATTTTTGTAGTTAAGCTGGTTTATGAGCTTTTTACTTTCCTTTAGCAAATGTTATACTGTTGATTTTCATTAGCTACTCCATTGGTCTTTTATACTGTTGACATTCATTAGCTACTCCATTGGTCTTTTATCACTTCATAATGCAAGGAAGTATTTTAAGCGAATTTAATCTTGTGATTATTGCTGCAGTGAATTACTTTTAACTCGAACCCATTTTGGTTTTAAGAATATTTTTTTCTATCGAATACACTTTTAACTAGAATGCCGATATCTAGATCCCTTTAAGACTTTATTAATGTTTCGAAAGGAAAACCTAAGGAATTTGCTTTATGATTCAATCAATCGAAAGTTCTTTCCTAACGACTTCTCATTTCCGAAATACATTTAGAATTTCCACCGTAAGAACGGGCTTGTGAATAACACATACGATAGCTTAGTTGTCTATTTAATGCTTTTTGAAAGATAAAAATATCTGAAGCAAATGAAAACAGTGAAATATACATTTGAAGGTCGATGAATAAGATTTTCACGAGGTACTTTCGAATTCTAAGTTTAGTAATTACTTTCTCACACCAAAATTGTGTAATTTTTTTATAAGTACCGTTTTAAAAAGTTTGGAAACTATTATATAAGGCGTGTCACTGCAAAAGGGCCTATATCCAATTTTCGGTTGAAAATGAGTTCAAAGCTGTTTTAACAGCTGTGCAGCTCGCATATACTGGTAAATCGTTGAGATGTCAAAGAGGGTTTTATCCCGTGGAAAAATACAATCAAACATCGGGTGTCGCGGCAAAAGGTTCCATATTTACAAGCATGAACGCGTCAAACAGGCCTCGAACCAATCAGATCTCTCGAAATTCCTCGCAGAAGGGTAAGTCAGTGTTGACTACTCGATCTGATTTTATAGTGTCATTGTATGTAATAATTGTTTACGTTAAGCAACGGGTGTCTTTCGATGTTCATTTTAGTCTTGCAATGTTGGATTGTGGTAACATTTCTTTGGTTTAGTGAACATGAACGATAGAGTATTACCCATCGGAACCGGGAAAAGCTAGACGGGCGCCTGGAGATCGTAGTAACTCTACGAAAAAGTTAATACGAACTTTTACATTGGAGTTTCCTGTACCGACAAATTTTGTCTACGTGTGTGTCAGCAAGCCTTCGTCAATGTCCTCCAAATATCACGGAAGAGAGTTCACTCTTTGGCTAGAAATATCTGACTACAGGTACAATGCCTATTGATTGTTAAAAAGGTTGTTAAAATAAGGTCGATCGCATTGCCAGATGAAATACCATTGGGAGTCACGTTGAAAGCAGCCAAGATTAATGATGTTAAAAACCTTTTAAAGAAGCATTTTGGCGAAACCTGGGACAAAATGGCAGAATGCTCTTCCTATAAAAATGTGGTCTTGGGAAACACGGCCGAGATGTCAGCCGATGACACGGAAGACCTCGGAGCAGAAGATGAGTTTTGTGAAGGGCATGCAGATGAGCGACATGCTGAACGAGTGTAATATTTTCAGAACTTGTTTTCTAAAACGTATGTTGATTTTTGAGAAAGAGTTTTAATTCTATTTTTTTGTAGGCAAGTAATGATTTCAAATAATGAAAGTAAGGGTTAGCTAGTTCATTGTATCTGAGTACGTTATTGTGTCAAAACGGCCTATATCCTCATGTTGTTGGCGCAAAAGTTCCTTTGTCCATTTGGTTACAGCAAAAGGTTCCATATCCAAATTTTGAAGCTACGTTACATCTCTTTTATACATTTTACGTTTACTTTCTTTGTTCATTTTGATATTATGAGTTGGTAAGAATAATTCAAAACAGTTTTGTAGCTATTAGCACTTATACTTTATTCTCAACAGTTTTTCGCAAATACTGGAAAATCACTGGACGTGGATATAGGCCATTTTGCTGTGACACGCCTCATATGGAGGTTAAGCTGACCTATAGCCCTTTATCTAGAAGGATACATAAATCTGAAACATTTTAAAATAACTCTCAAGGTTTGAGGGAAAGATGGATACAAGTCTCAATAGCTAAGTTTTGAGTTGAGTAGGAACTTTATATTACAGATTAACCCTTTGCAAGTGATTTCGACGATTTATCACATCCACCAAGATATGACCAACTTTGCTAATGACTGGATCTCGTCAAGATATCGCCAATTGATGACGATATCAAGACCTGGTCACCTTCCTTCTCATGACGAGAAACCTCGTCCTTTTACACCTGTTCACCTTACTTCTAATGACGAGATATCTCGTCCTTTTAGACAAAGTCCCATTTCGTCTAATGACGAGATGCCTCCTCGAGACAACCACCAAGAAGGCTAAAAAAGTTTATTTAATAGTACAAGTTATATGTGTATTATGAGTAACATAATAAATAATCTAATGTATGTGAGATCGATATCAAAGTACTTTACCATGTAGCTTTAAAAGGAACGCATTTACACCATTGACTGCGGACATACAATGTTTGATCGTAAATTAAATATTTGAACATCTCCGTCCTTCGCTTAACCCCCGATGCTTGATAAAATATGATAGATATTTGATTACGATTATGTGGGTCTAGTATTGCACGTGCTTCATAACTCATTGATTATTGATTCTGACCCGCATCCAAGGTTGAAATTGGCAAACGAATACAATTTTGGTGATTTAATTAATCGTTATTTGTTGCCTTTAATTGTGATAAGTGGATTGTTCCAAAGGGATAAAACTCACTATCGGTGTATCGTGAATTATTACTTCGTCGCAGAACTGGGCAGGATTACTCTTTAGTAATAGATATCGTAAACAGCCTGTGTTTCATTTGAATGTGCATATATTACGGCTTGAAACAGACTTCATTAACAAGTTTCAGTTTATATTTTGATGGCTAAATGTGAAGCATACGTTTCTATGCTTCATTATCCAATCAAAGACCATCGTGTACAAAGAGGGCTGGTGCACATTAAATCTGTCGTGGCCTCAAAATGTCCTCACTTTCGCGTGGTGTGGAAGTTTGGAGAGTGGGATGCCAGCTCAGGTGTGACCACGTCATCTGACCATGGTTCAAAATTACGTATAGTCCTCGGAACTTTCTCTTCAGGTTTGATCCCAGACTGTCGTCAATAGCCCCTTGTGTTGCTCCAGTGCGACGTTCATTAAAAATACCTAATCTATGTTCATAAATTATGATTCCTTTGAATTTTTTATGATGGTCATAGATTAATTTTGAAAACTTTTGTGGAAATAATGTTGAATGCAAAGTGAGCTGTAGTTGCGTATATTAAAAAAGGATTATGTTTTGTGATGTTAGAATAAATAAACGACACTAAATACGCTTAGGACTTTTATTGAACATGCAATACATTAATTTAAGTATAAATATTGATTGCGGCGATTCTTTACGATTTTTATTCAGATCCGGAAAACAAAATTTTATTTTAGATGTATTTTTTAATTCCGATTTTAATTGGATGATTAAAGGCCAAACCTCGATCGAACGATGTTTATTTAAGTTGTTGAGGTAATGTTACTAAGTTTTGCGTTTCATAATGAAATTGCGAACTTTGTCCAATATTAAAAGCTTGAATATAGGCATTTTAATTAACGTCGCACTGGAGCAACACAGCGGGCTATTGGCAAACAATTCAATCGAAAACAATATACAAGATGGTAATGTTAATTAACGTCGCACTAGGGGCAATGCAACGGGCAATTTGGGAAGGGCGAGGATCAATCCCAAGTAAAAGAGACGAGTACAATACCACGCTATTTTGAACCACAGTCAGATGACGAAGTCACACCTGAACTGGCACCCAGCTCTCCAAACTTTCACACCACAGTAACGTGAGGTCTTTTGAAGCCACGATAGATTTTACGTGCACCAGCTCCGTGTACATTCCGGTCTTTGATTGGATTCGAATTCGCAACCCTCCGGTTGCTAATCCGTTACTCTTGCAACCGGGCTATCGCAGCCCATCAAAATTTGGAAAATGAGTAATAAAAATGAGATAAAAGCTGTAGCTATTTCGTTGGTTTAAAACTCACCATCATCAAAACAAAAATGAACAAGGGAAAAACTCGAGTTTAAATTTGTTATCTTTGAATAGCGTTGCGCCTCGCTTTTTAATGAATTTCCTTACAGGAGTTAAGACTAATCCATGATATTAGACGATTAGAGGTCAAACCTCGATCGAACGATCTTAATCCCCCAAATGGTTTCGACGAGATATCTCGTCCATCAAGATCTGACCAATTTTGCTAATGAAGAGATATCTCGTCATCAAGATATTACCGATTTTTTTTATGATGGTGACATCAAGATCTTCCAACGACGAGATATCTCCTCCATCAAGATTTCGTCAGTTTTTTTAATGACGAGATAGTTAGTCTAGACAAACATCTCGAGTGTTAAATACTGCGGTGTCTGCGAAAATACATTCAGCTACTACATTTCGCAGTCCGGCAGAATAATACATAAATCAACTAACAAAACTTGGCTTCCTTGGGTAATCTGTGTATCGGTATTAAACGATACAATGCTTTAATACGAGATATGGGATACAATGGTTCAAAATCACTTGTGAAGAATCGTGGGACGTAAATAAAACATTGTGCATATGCAAAACAGTTCAGTCGACGTATTGTTTACCGCTTTCTGTTCACCAAACTATTTTAGAAAAGCTTAAAGAAAATAATCACCAAAACTTCTAAATCTTTTTTCATGCAGTAAACAAATTCTGGCTTACATTTCAATAGAACAAATCTTATGCGGAAACTAATATATATTTATACATTTCTTTTATCATAAATGTGAGTTTGGTTATAAACTATTTCATACTTTACATATGATAGCTTTTTCTGTTTCCCTTTTCGTTCATCCATTGTAATGGTTTCTTCTTTCATAAATCGATATGAAGCATATGAAATGGGCAAACAAATGTACTGCCTTATCAATTCCAGAAAAAGTACTATAGATGCTTTGCAACATCTGTACAAATATGTACAAGTGCATCCATTTTTCAAACCGTGCTATAGTTAATACAAGAAATATTTGTGTGTAGCATTCGTACATCAAAGGGGCTTTTGTTCATTGATCTGAATGATAATGCTCATTACTGAGGTGTTGCCATACTTGGATAGTTATATTTCGATGCTGAGACCAGCGACTATAAATAGACTGAATGGAATATCTTCGCGTTTTTGCTACAAATATCGGAATTCATTGCAGTTCGGGTCATTTAAGTTTTTTTAGCTATTTGAGAAATGGCTCTTGTTCTAGTCTGGATGAAGTTGAACCAGCCCAGAAGAAATGTATTATGCGTAAGAAAAAGAACCGTTCGCTTAAGATAAATCAGTTGGAGCGAATAAATTGATGTGAGGCCTGGATACCAAATACGACCTCCAACTATTTTTATCAGTCCAGCAGACCAGAGACGGCTTTCCGAACTGTTTTCATCTGGCCTGCAGACCAGAGATGGCCCTCCGAATAGGTTTATTCGGAGTCAAAATTTTATTTCAGATTATAGTTTGCTTTCTTACAAATCAAATTAACTCGGTTTCGCTCAATTGTAAAGCAAAACAATTGGTAGGGTGTCCTATCCAGCCTCCCATTATAAGGCTCTAAACCTGCGGGGAGGCGTGGGTCTGTAATTCCCTGTAATTGGTAAGTTGTGTCGAGGACAAAAGCCGTAGTTTAGACGTGAATACTCGGGCCTAATGTTGGATTCTGGAATAAATGAAGCAGACATAGGAAGTTTGAACGATTGTTTAGTGTGAATATTCAACAATTAATTTTCAGTTTGAATGATTAAAGTGCAGTCATATATTAATATTGAAAGATAATTTTATTGATTGAAGACATGTGACACCACTTACGTAGTCCTTACTCAACGCAATCCAAAGCTACACTGGCGCAAAGCTCGCTCAGCACCGTCGAATTTCGACATAGTGCGGACCTCTTCCCGCGCTCAGTGCGTCTGCGCACTCGTTCCGAAATTATGACGTATGAACATCCTTTATCTACACGACGCTATACTTATCTTCTGTATGTTCCTTCTACTAGGTTATATCAAAAAGTAAGGTGGATTTGTCTCTAAATCTCAGTGTTTTTTGTGTAGCTAATTAATTTTTTTTATATGTTGCAAATACAAAGGTGATAGAAGTGTGACGGCTTGTAGAAACTTCTACGTCAACCCGTTTGGTGATTAGAGCAGATCAAAGATGGCGCATCGACTTGAGCATTAATTACTCCAAAGAGGAGGTGTGCGCGGTGTCATTCGTTTTTTATGGGCCAAGGGGAAAAATATGTGATATTCATCGAGAATTATTGGAAGTCTATGGAGAAACAAGTGTACGTGTGGTGTAACGCATTTGCAAGTGGTAGGAGTACTGTGACAGAAGTGGCAGACCAGCAGCGTCCATCATCGACACGAATGTGGCTGTCGTCGATGCCATGATTCGTGAAGACTGAAGAGTGAAGTTGCATGATATTGCAAATGCATTGAATAGCTCATATGGTTCAGTGACCAGTATCGAAGTGGGAAATTCTTGACCATTCTCCATATAGCCCTGATTTAGCCCCTTCGGATTACCATTTGTTTGGCCCCCTGAAGAAACACCTCCGTGGGCAGCGTTTCCATACACTGGAAGAGGCACAACAGGCTACACTTACCTGATTAGGGAATCTGGAGCAGGATTTCTTTGAAAAGGACATGGATGATTTGGTGCCACGTTGGAATAAATGTTTAGATCACTATGGTTCCTTTGTCGAATGATAGTGCGATACGATTTGTCAAACATAATGAATTTTCATATATTTATCTCTGCACGTTTTTCTGTCAATCAAAATTTCACCTTACTTTTTGATACTCCTTTGTAGTTTTGAAATAATAAGACAACAGTTGTAACGCTTTTCGTAACGTTCGATGTTCCATGCATGCCTCTTCCTATTCTGATTTTAAAGACGTATTCACGTCAAAAAATTATGCATTGCAACTTTACAAAAAAAGCATAGATTAAGCTGCATTTTAAACCAATATTAAAAATTTGGAAGCATGATGAATTTATCATTTGCACTTAGATATGTAGACCAGATTGCGAAGATTATTCAAAAAACATTTCAAGTAAATCAATTAAAACCAAATGATCAGGACGCATTTTGGAGTCGAAAGAATGACAGAATACCTAAATTGGAGATAAACGAGTTTTCGAGCGAGAGTGGATATTTATACTATACTTATCTACAAAAATCTTTATTGCATATATAATTCCTTCGAAAATGATCGTAATTCAAATATTTTTCTATTCACATAATCAACTAATTTTTAACCCTAAATTTGAGAAATCGATTTTTCGATTGATTTAGAAAGAACATCTTAAGGTTAGAGCGAAAGCAGAGTAAGTCTGGCGGTCACGTTTTTAGAATGTTTCTTTGATACTTTATATAAACACTCAAATAACTTTTAAGTGATTAAACTTTACTAGATACAAAATCTGATTATTTTTTCGAAGTTCCTAAATATGCTATCCAAGTGTATGAGCCCTTTTGCAGTTTTCTAATAGTTAAGCTTAAATAAATTATTTTGCGTAATGACCATTATAGGGAAACCAAACGCGATCAGAAGATAATGAAATACCGTCAAAATCCCTTCGAAGCACAAAAATTCCCCAAGAGCATGTCAAATTCCCTGTAAAAGGACGAAAAGGTTCTCGATATCTCTAAATTTTATAGGGATTTCTTTTCAACTTCAAGTGATAAATATTCTTTCCGTATTTGTTTAAAAATACTTTTATACTCACCGCTAACCCAATATTATGGGTGATAATTTACAGTATTTACTGAAATTGAATAAATTATCGAGCACAATATTATATATTAACCATGCACACTGTTTTGATACAAAGTGACAGGATAACAACTACATATTTAAAATACTATACCGATATTAATAAATTCCTATAATTAAATTAAAACATTTGAACAGTATATACAAAACGTATTAACAGTACAGAATCTATATATATATTACACTAACGTACGTGGTACAGAAATCGCGATTATTTGTCTATTACCAAATGGCAACGAAAGGGAAAACAACAATCTAAAATCTTGAATCCACGCTCGAGTGTTTTTATCTGTAGCGGAAATTCAAATTTTGCGCATATTTCGATTTCAATTATGGAGCTACAGAATGTTATCAGAAATGCTTGAAAGAGCGAGAAGTTCCAATGAAACCGTTGAACTTTCGGAAGAACGAAGGGCAATTAGAAATCTCCAATACAGAAATCGTTGCAGCAACGAAAGTTTCAGGGAACGAGAAATTTGGCTTCGGCGTCGCTCGAGTCGACTTCCTAAAGATTGTAATGCACTTACTTTGGACGTCGAAGAGCATAAGTGTGGAAACATGTCAGAGGTGTGTCCTTTTTGCTGTGCACATTATTGGAAGCTTGAAGTAAATTCCAATAAAAATACACGGATTGCTGCCACGATGGTATTTTAGCTTGCAACCACTTTCAGAAACTCCTGAAGTGTCGAAAGATTTATTGTCTGATAATTCGTTTGAAGCCAAAAACTATCGGCAACATATCCGAGAATACAACGCTGCCTTAGCTTTTGTTTCCATGGGGGCTGAAATCAAATCAATTCCTGGTAGAGGGTCATATTGTTTTCGCATTCATGGTCAGATCAACCACATGGTTTCTCCATTGTACAAAAATGAACACAATAAACCTGGTTATGGTCAGATGTACATATTTGATTCTAGCGAGGCAAATATTGCCGTATTGAAAATAACCCACGCTGTTTACAATCTGTAATGGACAAACTGGATGCATTGTTACTGGAAGTAAATCCATTTGCCGAATCATACTTACGGATGCATCAGTTGATAGAATTTAATCCTGCCATGTATGTTAAAATAATTTTTATGGAGCATCCAGAATTAGATATGCGCAGATACAATACTCCTACTTCTAGAACAGAAGTTGCTGCAATATTTGTTGGAGATGATGGAGAACCACCTGCAAACCGAGATATTTGCATCTATCCAAATGATGCAGTTGCAAAACCATTTCATCGACGAATCACTACATTGACCCTATGGTTTATCCTCTGCTTTTCCCAAGAAGAGAATGTGGTTGGTTTGACGGACTGAAGAACGTTGAAGAGAGGCGATCGGCAAAACGGGTGCGGGTAACTCAGCTGCAGTATTATACTTATAGACTTTCTGTGCACAGTGGTTTTAACCTGTTACACAACAGTGGGGAATTGTTTCAGCAATATATTGTTGATGCATGCCTGTATGAGAAAACTGAAGGTTCTCGCCTCAACTACATTCGTATGAACTAGAAAGACTTAAGAGTTGAGCTGTACAGAGGACTCTTAGATGCATTACAATCTCGTGCACAAAGTGAAAGTCTGCATACAGGCAAACTGATGATATTGCCAATCAACATTCCAAGGCAGCCCACGTTATATGCAGAAGAATTAATTATCAAGATGCAATAGCTATGGTTAGGAAATTTAGACGACCAGACCAAATTTTTATTACATTTACTTGCAATCCAACGTGGCCTGAAATTTTAAATGCTATGCAACATTTTCAACGTTCTGAAAACAGGCCAGACATCATTGTTCAAGTCTTTAACATGAAATTATCAGAGTTACTAGATGATATTTTAAAGCGTAATATATTTGGAATTGTTATTGCGCACATATATGTCATTAAATTTCAAAAGCGTGGTTTACCTCATTCGCACATATTATTGACCTCAGATTCAAGGTCAAAGATTCGAACGAAAGAAGATATAGATAAATTTGTTAGTGCAGAGACATTAATGTCAATCCAAGGTTATTTGAAATTGTTTCAAAGTGTATGATCCATGGCCACTGTGGTACGTTAAATAAAAATTCTCCATGTATGAAGGATTCCAGTGTATGCTGCAAACAATTTTCCAAAGAGATCAAAGGGGCAATAGAAGAAAATATAAATGGGTACCCTGTGTATAGAAGAAGATCCATACAATCAGTGAGAATTGGTCAGTATGATGTAGATAACAGATGAGTTGTACCATACAATCCTTGGTTGTTAAAGAAATTTAATGCTCATATTAACGTTGAAGCATGTGCTTCAGTAAAGAACGTTAAATATCTTTATAAATATGTGTATAAAGGGCATGAGATGCTGCGTCTATTAAACTACAAAGGGATGATGGTGTTATCATCATGACTAAATTTTGATCTTCCTTGATGGTAGGTACGTTAGTGCTCCCGAAGCTATGTGGCGTTTTAATGAGTTCAGTATGTCTAACAAATCCCAAGTTTTTATGAGGCAAGCAGTTCATTCGCCCAGACAGCAGCAAGTTTTTATCAAGAAGGTCAAAAGAATGAAGCTATTGCTCGGGCATCAGTAAAGCAAACGACTTTAACTGCATGGTTTCGATTGAACCGTACTGATACAGACTCACATAACCCTAATTACTCTGACATCCCACAGAATTATGCGTTTCACAAAAATGAAACAATCTGAAAGAAAAGGCAACGAGGAGGACAGAACATTATCGGAATAATGCCAGTGGTTAGTGTGCAAGACACTGAAAGGTACTATCTTCGAATGCTACTGCTGCGAAAATAAATATGGTGCAGTGAATTTTGATGATTTGAAAACTGTTCGTGGGATAGTATGTGACAGTTTCCAACAAGCATGTAAGGAGCTCGGGTTTCTTGAAGGAGATCGGCATTGGCATGGTACCCTTGCTGATGCAGCAAAGACACAAATGTCAAGTCGTTTACGAGTGTTGTTTACTATAAGATGTGGGTTCAGGGAGGTTAAAAAGGTTTCTGAACTTTGGACTCAACATAAAAACTCCATGTGTGAAGACTTGGTACACAGATACTCCGAAGAAACTGGACCTCAGTATGCTCTTGCTGAAATCAATGAACTTCTCAAAGCTTATGGTTTCAGTCTGGATTACCATGTTTATCTTTTCCTATTGAAATGTTTCTATCTTCCTGGGATGTTTTACAGGAGCAAACCAAAGCTCGAATAAACATGGAAAAGCTGAACAAAGATTATATGTATAGTTATTGAAACCGTACTAAATGCAATATATGCAGAATAAGACAATCTTCCAAAATGTTTCTTTTTATACGGACTTGCAGGAACAGGGAAAACTTTTGTGTATAAAACATTGTTGCACGCAATAAGAGGAAGAAGAAATCATGCTACACCTGTTGCATCAACAGGAATAGCAGCCACTTTGTTAGATGGGAGGAGAACAGCTCACTCCGTTTTTAAAATTCCTCTCATTCTGAATGGAAATTCAACGTGTAATTTGAAACCCAATACACCAGAATCAAAATTAATATTGCAAACTGAACTCATATTATGGGATGAAGCTCCAATGACACATGTGCATGCCTTTTTAGCTGTTGACCGACTTCTTCAAGACTTATCAAATTACCATGAACCATTTGGTGGAAAGGTTATTTTACAGGGTGGAGATTTCCGACAAGCATTACCTGTGATATTAAGAGGGTCACGCTCTTGAACAGTTGCAAGTTGCATAAAAAACACAGACTTTGATATAGATTTCACATTCTGCAGCTTAAGAAAAATATGCGTGCTCTTACTATTGAAAGAGAGTTTGTATGTTGGCTCCTTGAAATTGGGGAATGCAAATATGGATACAAAGTTAAATTGCCCTAAATATGCTATCCTCCTATCCAAGACCTTGTTCGAGTACTATACAATGATTTAGATTTAACAAAAGTCACGCCTAAACAGCTTAAAGGGCGAGACATTCTTACAGTTACTAATGAATTGTCCATTGAAATCAATCATACAGTTTTAAATCGCATGCCTGGATCTGAAGTCATTTGTGAAAGTGTAGATAAAATTATAACTGATGATACTCAACATCAACTTGCATACCCTGAGGAATTCCTTAATAATTTAACGCCAACAGGTATGCCACCACATAAACTGAAAATTAAGCAAGGGGCCATACTAATGTTGCTTAGAAATTTAGCCCCTTCTAAAGGTTTATGCAATGGCACAAGACTTTTAATTTCTAACTTGTAACGAAATATCATTGAAGCAAAAATAATTGATGACAATGTTAATGAAACAATCCTCATACCTCGAATACAGCTCATTCTCTCAGATGCTAATATGCCTTTTAAGTTTAAGCTTAAACAGTTTCATATTCGATTATCTTTTTCGATGACAATTAATAAATCTCAGGGACAAATTTTTGAAAAAATATGCTTAGCTTTATCAAAGCCAGTTTTTAGCCATGGCCAATTATAAGTTGGTCTATCTAGAGAGTTTTTTTGACTCGGTATCTGTTGTGTCTCCAACTTCTGAAATATACAATTGTGTTTATAGAGAAATTCTAGAAACAGAATAAAATTTTTATACTCGGTCCTATATACTCCCACATTCCTCATTCAAAGATGAAATCAGTAGTGCGATTTGGGCTGTACATAGATTCATATTAATGATATATTAAAATAAAATAATTACTCGGTTATGCTGTATCCCTACTACTACATGCAAAGATGAAATCAGTACCATGAACGGTGATGTGTATATAGATTCAGATTACAGAAATTATATTATTTATTGTGTTAATTAGACCTTAATTTTGACTTTTATTAAATTTGTGTTTATTTTTGTATCATTCGAAGATATTAACTCGAGTTTTTATGCTAAAATTCAGCTGTCTTGTGAACTCTTACAAGACACAGGCTGCTAGCCAGCTTGACGGCTAGTGTATTTATAAATGCTCAAAACATTTTGAAAACTGCATAGGTAAGAAAATGCAAAAACTCAGCATTTTTTATCTTAGCGGATAAAATAATGTGATATAAATTTCTATTTATTTAAAACTATAAGCAAAAGTTGAAAATATGAATATTAGTTACGCTGGATAAAATAAGTTGAGGAATTTGTTAAAATTCAGCGAAATTTAGCCTGTCCTTTCTGCCACATAGAACTCTAAGAAAGTGTTCAACAGATGTTTCAATTAATGACCATTTCAAGGTCGAACTTTACAAATGCAATTCATAAGTAACTTCAATCCTCTTCGATTCTTGAAAAGTTGCACTCTCATATCACGATATTCAGAGATCGGATTTTGTGTATGTTCAGAGGCCGACTTTGTGATATAAACGCACCATTGTAGAATTTCCAACAGGAGCGAACTTAGTTATTTCATAACTACTTTTAATGTTGCAGCATTTTCATGATGTGCCTTCCACAATAATAGTACATTTAATTGATTTGTTTCTTCTCTGAATCCCTGAAATTGATTTTTACACATACTACATAGATTTGTTTGAGAGATTAATTTCACAGAATCCCAGAATAAATTACGATTCATGAATTATGCGCTATAAACTTATACCCAAATCCAAGAATGAAGTAAGAGTAAATGAGTATGACTAATAAACTCTCTTTCAGACAAAGGTAATGATTGACACATTAAATTTACACCTTCACTATATATATATTCTTCCCCCACATGAACAGCTGAGTAGATTCAGCTGTTTGTTTGATCAAAAATAAACATCAGTGTTGAGCCTTTTTGAGTAATATCGTTTGTTATTTTATTTTATAATTTTATGCCGCAGGTGCTGTATTAATGACTAAGTGAAAATTGTAACGCAAGGAAAGCCCCAAAGAAATAGGCATTCCAAATGTTTTCCCCGGTCAATAATTGGAAACAGATTTTGACTGATCTTTTTTGTTACTATTTACTAAAGAGTTATAAAACTATCTAAAATATCAGATGTCACACACTACACTGATATATATACAGAAGTAATGAAACGTGTCAAAATATTGCATCGAAAAAGGTGCTTAAGCTGCGAACTTGGAGGATTCGAGCTCGTATGTCAGTGGAAGAATACCGTTGGCCCCACTTTGAGCGCGAGTCAGAGGTTAAAATTTCGACGATAATTTGCGTTGGAGGCTGTTAAAAATCAAAACTGCATTATTTATATAGAGGAGTAAATTAACAACATTCTAATGAACTTATACACAAATTTTCAGAATTTTTAGATGGCTTTTTTTTAAATCTTATCCAAACTTCTTCAAGTTCCATGATGAATTGTTAAAAAACTATTATATTATTTAAAAATATTTTTGCTTACTATTACGAACAGATGACAAAAAAAGTTTACCTCTAATAGTTTGAGCATAGCAAAATTTTAAGCGTTACGCGACATTCTTGACAAGCAAAATTGAATACTTTTATCGTTATTCATAGGATCTTATTTCCACGAAAAATAATATTTTGCAAAAAATAAATGTGGCATAGTTCAATATACACTATATATACAGGCCATAATATACTGAATAAAAAAATCAAAGATGTCGAGGCGAATAATTCATTTTTTATTGACTGAATTTGAATGGATTCACCCACTTTGTTTCACTGAGCAAAGAAATGATATAAAACTATACACTACTAAATTTGCTTTATAAGTTGTGGTTTATTTCATTCATTACAACTCCCACAAGTAATAAAATATAAAAGAACAACTTATATGTTTTAGCAAAAGATTGTTTCTTTGCTTTTTAGAAATGAAAAAATTAAGCTTAAAATGTCTAAGGTCTAAATTTAGAATATTGCTTAAAAACCTAGCCATTAAAGTAATAGGAATCTTCATTGAATTATTTGTTTTGAAAGAAATGGATTAATAAATGCTACAAATGACAATTTTAACGCTATTTCAGTTTTCAAGTACTTCTCTAAGTAACATTTTCCGAGCTTAATAGTTTGTTTTTAATTTTCATTTCTAAAACAATACATTTCATGAGAGTAGTAACATTTTATTTGTGCAATTTTCCATCTCCGAGACACGGAATTCTCAAGAGCGTAGAAGGAATAAACATTTAATTTGGCTTAGTTCCAAAAGTTTGGAGTTTTTGCACTGTAGTTTTAAACTTTTTCCAATATAAAACCAAAAAGTTATATTTCCTTTTTCAGAAAGAGGGTACGAAACTCGATGTTTGGAAAGTGGGGTGCCAGTTCAGGTGTTGACCTCGTCAACTGACCGCGGCTCAAAATGACGAGGTGTTGTCATCGGATCTTTAACTTAGGGATGGATCCAGGACGGTCGCCAATAGCCCATTGTGTTGCTCCAGTGCGACGTTAATTAAAACTACCCCTCTTTTTCTAAGATATTTAAGGGTTAGTACAAGAGTATACAAATATTCTAAGTTGTCAGAAAACTCAATATTAAATCTTTTTATATTGAGCTTTTGATTATTATATTATTTTCTACCTTAATGAAAGACTTTTGTCGAGTATTATAATGAAAGGCGAGTATTAAGAAAATCTCATTCATATAAAGGTGTTCATTATTAGTATTTTAAAATTTTTAACCATACATTTTAAATATCTATACTGTACTATAGGCTGAAATTCCAAGACATGTATTAAACATTAATATTAAGTGCAAAATAGTACACAAATTGTGCACTATTTAGGGTTTATTTATGTTGTTTTAACCCTCTATGTGGTTGTCTCGACGAGGTATCTAGTCACTAGAAAAACTGACTAGATCTTGATGGACGATATATCTCGTCATTAGAAGTAAACTGACCATATTTTGTGATGTCATCGCATAAAAAATAATCGGCAATAGCTTGATGACGAGATATCTCGTCATTAGCAAAATTGGTCAGATTTTGATGAACGTGATATCTCGTCGAAACCAGCTGGAGAGTTTAATACGGTGTTTGAATTGATCTTAGTTCTAATTTGTGGTTCCATGTAATATATATTCTATGAATTTTGGTTACATGTTTTCGGTCCATCATATAGTTAAGATAAATTCAGTAAATTCACTGTTCAATACTTAAATTCACGGGAGAATCTTAGCTCTTTGATTTGTGTATCACATCTAAATAAAATTGCGAAACTTTCTGAAATGTTCAATTTCAATTTGGAAATCACAGACCTTAATTATCAATTAATTTGTAATTTACATGCGAACTGAAAATGCATAATGAAGTGAATTTGTTTGCCGAGAGAGAAAATAAATGTAGAAACTTTAAATAAAATAACAATTCACAGAACAGAATAGATGTTACCACAGAAAAACAAGAAAACAATTTGTTGGTTATTTAATGGCTGTAGTTTGTTGAGGAAGGTAGTTGTAAGAAACCAATTACTTTAACAGTTACCAACAAATATAAAAAAATTGAATTATAATGTGATAAAATACGTATAATAAAACAAAATGTCAAAATACTTTCGTACCCTACAGAATTTAAATTTCTATCATAACATTTTCAATACAACAATTTTTCATAAACGTCAGTTTGTTGATATGTGAGCGCAACGTACGTATGATTGTAACAGAAATATATTTTTCAGACTATTCAACCAAGAATAGGTATCACAGCAGCGTATATTGTAAACATCGAATTATAATATTCTAAAGTATAACAAAACAAAATATTAAAATACTTTCGTATCCAAGGTAAGTTTCTATCATAACATTTTCCATGAAACAATTTTTCATAAACTTCCATTGGACGATATTTGAACCCTACGTACGTTACGATTGCAACAAATATATTTTCATGCTATTCGACCAAGAATAGGCGAGACAGCATTCATTAATTTAATGCATATAAAATAATCATAAATTTTACGTGCCTATTTTTAGTCGCATAAAATGCATTGAAATTCAGAGAAATAAAGATACATTGCAGTATTGGGAGAAAAGGTGCACATCACATTTACCTTTTATCTATTTCTTTTAAATTCTTCTATAACTTCGAAGATTTTTTTTATCCTTGCATTTTCTTTTTACTCTTTACAAAAATAAAAACAACGAAGGAAACTTTTACCGGAAGCTGAAGACGAAGACAAAATTTTACGCTTGGCTTATGCTGTATGCTTAAGACAGTTTTTTGTAATTTTGAAAGAAATGTTTTGTTTTCACGGGATTTTCATGCAAACATTTTTATACTTTTAAACATTCAGAAGAGTGCATTTGTAAAAGGGAAGGATTTCCATTTTTGAAATGCATGGAAAGACTCTTGGATTCAGTATGAATTTTTATAAAATCGTTCTTTTATTACACAAAAGTTTCCATTGAAAACAGATAATATAAAAAGAGCGACTGGGAAAATGTAGAACAATTTCTGTATAACTGATTATTCAGAGAAATGTTCGGAAAATGTTTATATTGGTAAAGGAATATATTTAAATTTATATACGCAGCTACAAACAAATACATTTTAGAATTTCTAACAATGTCCTCATTGTGTGAAATATAAACAGCCAGAATTTATAACTATAGATACTTTAAGATATTGAAAAAAATTATTTTGTGTAAACAGTACTTCATTATATATAAGAAAGCCTTATATTTTAGCTTTCAATAACTAAAAGCGTTTTTTGGTAGCCTTTGAATCCATTTAACAGTTATAGTTAGGCAAATGATCGGTCTTTGGGTTATGCTAAAACATCGATATTTAAATCGACATAACAGGGGGATTTGAAATTCTTGGGCAAACTTTAAAGATTAGTAGTGGAGCATTATAAATTTTTTTGTCAAATAATATGTGCCCGCTTTCTGTTGTGCATATGTGCTAGAGGTCGCTGTTTTTCAAAGAATTCTAATTTTGAAACTTCGTCATTAAAAACGTGAAACTCGAATGGAACACTACAGGAATTTCGAGATAACATACATCTAGGACAACGAAAGGAAACAGAACAGCTGCATTGTACAGTGAACGCTTCCCAATAGGCGAATGCCAAATCGCCAACCATTTGAGTGTTGCACCGCTAGCCGTAAAAATTGGGACATTTCATGACAGCAGTCATTATGAGGGTCGACCGAGAAGTTCAAGCATTCCACAAATCGAAGAAGACTTTCTACGCGAGGGTGAAAGAAATCCGACTACTGGAGAAGCGTTCACTGTACAATCTTCGAAGAGCTCTTCCGTTTCTATTGTCACCCCATACGTTAGATGCACGTCAAACGTAATTCGTGTAATGCTCCATCACGTGAAAATACGAGTTGCGAAAGGATGTCTATGGACGTGAAAAATAAGACGGGGGATTGCTATTGAGAAGTTTCGAAGGGTCTCGATGGCCCGGTTGGAAGAGTAACGGATTAGCAACCGGAGGGTTTGCTATTTCGAATCCAGCCAAAATACCGTCTTGTACAAAGGAGGCTGCTAAATCTGTCGTGGCCTCAAATGTCTTCACGTTGGCGTGGTGTGGAAGTTTGGAGAGTGGGGTGCCAGCTCAGACGTTGCCTTGGTTCAAAATTACATGGTGTTGTCCTCGGACCTTTCCTTTTGGGATTGATCTCGGACCAATAGCCGTTGTGTTGCTCCAGTGTGACGTTAATTAAAATACATGCCATACCTGAGAGAAGTTTCAAAACGTGTGACCAACCTGTCGACCAATAGTCACGTAACTAATCTAAAAAATTGACTTGCTTGGCCGGTTTGGCATCTTATCCTCTCGTTTGGCAATATAACGTCTTATGACAGGGTAGGTGTGTGAATCTGCATTTCTATAGAATGCGGACAAGTGGCGAAATCTCTAGTCTACTACTATCAGATGATCAATCAATGGACCAATCAGACGATGAATCAATGGATGGGCGTTTCCTCCCGTCCCGTGGACCAATCAGATGATGAATGTTAGGTTCCAACCAGCAGACGAAAGCAGTCTAAGGGTCACGTTACTACTAGTTTTGGTCACATAATCCTGGGCACTCAAAAAGGTTACCATTGTACTCTACTTTTATATTTCCTCTATGGGTTTTCTTGCGATAGCAAACTACGAGTTGTAGATGGTTCGATTCCTTCTTGAATGCGCATCTCTTCTGTATCACTAAAGATTTCCTTATGTGTGTATGATCGTTTGACGTTTTTTTTCGCATCTTTTCCATATATAAAAACCAAACACGTTGCGAATAAAGAAGTTTAAAATTAAGAATCTTCAGCAAATGTGAGAAATATCCCCTTATATGCTTAACAGTTGCATGCATTCTTTGACTAAATGTTTGTTTTTGTGCACTCCATCAAACCTCAAAGTTTGGCCAGGGAATTTCTCACCACGACCATAATTTTTCAGCCATACGACATATATTCTTTAGCAAAATGTTTATTTTGGTTTGCACTCTACCTGCTGTCAAAGTTTTACCATGGAATATCTAATCAGTAATACGAGTAATTGATACAGATACTCGTATCAATTACTCGTATTAGATAAGAAAAAAGACAGACTCTATACTGATGTATAATTGGAAAACGCTTTTCTGTCACATAATAATCCATTCTTCCAATTTGATAAAGCTAAAACATGCTTCCTTTGCATCATTACGTACTGATCGCATCCACTCAGACTTTGAGCATCAGTACGTCGACTGAGACAATTGATGAACGCCAACGAGCAATTACTTTTCCCAATATAAAAGAGGGTTTTCATTAGCTAAAGATACTTATACATAATATTCCTTCATTCATAAATTATACATACAACGATGAGTATCAAAGCTTTCTGCAGGATCAAGTAAAATTTGGATCGATAATTGAAGGAATAAGATATTTGCAGGTATTTCTGATGTTTTGCTACAATCTTGACCTTTCGTCGATTAACTATTACAGAACTTTAGCAACGCCCAGAGGTGCTAAATATAGGATCAGTTTTATTACGTCATCAATGTTAGTTGGTTTTCGTCGTAAATATTTTATGACAAGTAAAGCTTCTAGGGTTTATTTAAAGGGTGTAGGAAGTATTTTCGTTCAAGGTCATATAAGGTGCTATGGACCATAAGATAAAGCATTCGATTACTTTCTTCCCTTAAATATATACATTTAAAACCGTATTCATCGGAAACAAAATATACTTGAGTATTTGGGATTTGTATTAATGTGTCACTGGAGCTTTGGGATTTGTATTAGCGGGCTATTGGTGACGGTCTGGGATCAATCCCGAAGGGAAAGATCCGAGAACAACACCTCGTCATTTTGAACAACGGTCAAATAACGAAGTCACAACTAATCATCCACAATTCTCCAAACTTGTACACCACACCAACGTGAGAATGTTTGAGGCCACGACAGATCTAACATGCCCCCATGTGCACGACGGTCTTTGGTTGGATCAAATTTCGAACTCAACCCTACCGTTGCTAATCCGCTACTGTATCAACCGGTCTATCGCGGCCCCACAATGGGTTGGCGACGGTCCGGGATCAAACACGAAGGAAAAGAACGAGGACAACAGCACGTAATTGTGAGCCGAGGTCAGATGACGAGGTCACACCTGAACAGGCACTCCGCTCTCCAAACTTCCACAGCAGGCCAACTTGAAGACATGAGACTACGACAGAGTTAACGTGCACCAGCTCCATTGTACACGCCGGTCTTTAGTTGGATTCAAACTCGAACCCTCCGTTTGCTAATACGTTACTCTTCCATCCAGACTACAGCGGCCCTTTATTATTTGTGTTTAGGACACTTATGAACTGTGGATAATATAGAACGATAGAAATCTGCAACCTCGTCTGCTGCGTAATTTGTAAGGCGGAATCATTTATAGATGGATTAAATCTTGTTTTTTCGACCATCTTCGCGTCCTCCCTTCACATTGCGGAACAATACTTGCAGACCTCAGTTTCAGTACTCATCCATAAGGGTGGAGCTCCACAGCCATTCTGATGTCAGGAGACGTATCGTTTGGACATTCTGTCTGCGTCTGGAGTATTAATGGCTTTTCTGAAGCCAAGAAGTACACAAAGTTTCAAAACTTGTAATCATTCATCGCTGCTTGTCAGGAAAGAAAAGAGATACATCCATGTTTCCTTACCTTTTATGTAAGCGAAAAGTTTAATTTTGCAAATTAAAACGCACTGAAAATGATTTAAACTTTTGCGGTGAATTTTGAGAGCAAAAGAGGATGAGTTCTGTCTGTCCTTGTGGCTCTGGGCTACTTAGAGTTACAATGTAATTTCTAATGAAGGATATATTATTTTACTTACTTAATAATTTCGATGTAGAAATGTTTTGAAGTGTGCTCACTGATACTTCACTTACAAAATCAAAGAATTTATGTTTGTCCAAATTTTGAGCAATAGCTGGAAGATCAGGGGGAGTGTTAGGACAACCCAAAAGAATAGAAGTAAACGGAATTTCAATTTTTTAGGTATAGTGTAGTTCTGGTGGGAAGGCAGATGACCTTGGAGAAGTTCATTCTTAAAAAGGTAGCAAGGGCATAAAGTACATGTTGTACACGCAGGGCATGTTGTACATGCAAGGGCATGTTGTACACGCAAAATCAAGCACGTCGATCTCCATTACTGATTATTGCCGCGGTAGCCCGGTTGGAAGAGTAACGGATTCACAACTGGAGGGTTTCGAGTTCGAATCCAACCAAAGACCACCTTGTACAAAGGGGGCTGGTGCACTTCAAATTGCACGTGGCCTCAAATGTCCTCACGTTGGCGTGTTGTAGAAATTTGGAGAGTGGGGTGCCAGCTCAGGTGTGACCTCGTCATCTGACCGTGGTTCAAAATTACTGTGATGTCCTCGGATGGGCCCTTTGGGTTTGATCCCGGAGAGTCGTCAATAGCCCGTTGCGTTGCTCCAGTGCGACCTCAATTAATTACCTACCTACCATCACTGATTAGTTATTTCACCAACTCCTGATCATTGCTATTGCTTTCGGCACCGACCCATAACCTCAGCCAGAATCCGCTCTAGTCACCAATCGTGGGAACGCATTTCTTGCGTTTCACTTGTCCCCTAATTTAAGGATTAGACTCCTCCGAAACCACGTGACGCAAATGCCAACTCGTAGGAGCAGGACTATAATGCTGCGAAGGTAGGTAATTGAATTAACGTCGCACTGGAACAATACAACGGGTTATTCGCAACGACCGGGATCATTCCGAAAGCGAAAAATCAGAGGACATCTCGTCATTTTGAGCCACTGTTACGCCTGAGCTGGCACCCCACTCACATTTGCAAACAGGTATAAAACGGATATATGGAAAGTTGAACTTCATATGTTGAAACTAGATGGGGCAACGTGTCCATAAAAATAAGTTTGGTAAAGATGTAGAATCCGAGACATGTTTGTCGCCAAATCAAGATGGCGTCCTAAGCCAGTATGTTCGTTAAAAAAAACACGTTGACTTTCCTACGCGAAAAACCTTTTGCATAGGGTTGCCATAAAGCTAGATCAAAACATCAAGGTTACCATGTTTGGCGATAAATCGCCACGGTCTCGGATTCGACATCTCACCCATAAGTTTTTCTCGCGATTCAAAACTATGTATCAGTGAGTGATGTAATTGTAAATGTTGTGTCTTGTCTCTGTTCGTGTCGCCATGTGGTTGATGGGAAATTTTCCCTTTGTATATATAGTATGAGAGCTATGGAGGTGGATGATAGAATTTGTTCGAGCTCTCTGTTCTGGTTTTATGTTTACTTGGGTTTTTGCCCCAAAAGTAGAAGTACATTGATGTAATCTATATATATAAAATAGGATGTGTATGTATATATGTATGTATAAATGTATATTTTCTATGCAAATATCTACACCGTTTGACAAATCCACACCAAATTTGGTACACTTATACTTTAGAACACTGCGGTCAGCATAGGCTAACTCTTAACCCCCGTTCTATTGGCCCTGGGGGCTAAAAACTATTCGAAATCGCCATTGAAATAGCATTGAGCATAGATTGATTGCTTTAGGCAGCGATGGTTGCTTTACCAGTGTTGATCGAAAAACAATTTTTTCCGAAACAAATTAAATTACAGTATTTATGTTTGAACTGACTTTTTAGTTCTTCCCATGATGCAAATAAATTATAGATATTTTATTGATGAAGGGAAAGAATATTTTAAAATATTTATGTTTGCAAGGAAAGGTTTTCAGGAGTTCAAGGATGATTTTCAAGGAAAGTTGGTGTATATTTCGACCAACTTTCCTTAAATAATTTATTGAATACGTAATGATTTGTAGAATTCTATTTCACAAGCTTTTTAGGTAAGGCGTGTAACTTATTTTAAAATGTCCGGAATAGATACATGTGAATCCTCCGTTGAAAGCAGTGATTTTCTTTCTGAAAAATTCTGTAAAATCGACCTTCTGCTTTTTGAAAAATTTTTATCTATTCAGTTTAATTTGTCTACACCGATTACATTCATTTCTAACCCAAGCACCGTTATTCCGAAAAACTCATTGATCATAAAAGCGTAATTTTGCTACTCGGTATCTGGCAGCACAAGAATTAATGTTTACTTTTTTTTATAAAACTGTAGAACTTTCTAGAAAGTTGGGAAACGGAAACTTCCTTGGACTCATGGTGGAGAACATTCCAGCACCCACTCGATTCTTAGCTGGTCGTATTTAAAGAAAGCTAACTCGGTAAGTCTTCTAGTTTATCATCTTTCAGTGAATCTGGCAGTTTTATTTCGCTCTTTTAGTTGATTGTATAAGTGTTTCCTACTTTATTCGCGACAGTGATAGTGAACATTTTGGAATTATATTTCTAAACTGATGTAAGTACTACATAATTTTATATTCGTTTTTTCGTTAATTTTAGCTTTTTATTGTATTCTACAATAGATTTCATTGCTCAGTGAGAGTGAGCCTTTTGCTTAATTTTTTAAATAAGTTTAATGGGATCAGAATCAATGCTTTTTTTACACCAGAAGAAAAGTTTATTTTTTAATATGATTTAGAATTCTGTGTTTGAGTATTTTGATTGACAGCTTTTAAGTAAGGCATTAATATTTTTTATTTGTATTAAAAGTTTGATATTCCTAAACTGGTGTAAGTACTTCGCATTTTAAATTTGTTTTACCATTCAGTTTATATTAGCTTTTTATTTTTATTGTATTCTATAATAGATTTCATTGCTCAGTGAGAGTGTGCCTTTTGCTTATTTTATGAAATAGCATTTCTTTGTATTCTTTTACAGATTTCTTTGCTGTAGCAATGCCTCCAAGGAAGCGGAAGGCGATCGGCCAAGTGCAGTCAACGGCTAAGATGATGAAAGATGAGCGTAGTCAAGAAACTTCCGAGGAGAGGAATAGAAGACTTGCGATTGCGAGAGAGCTACAACATCTAGAGCAACAGAGACGGCACAGAAGCGTGAGGCCCGATTACAGGATATGAAAGAGAGCTACTACATCTAGAGCAACAGAGACGGTACAGCAGCGTGAGGCCCGATTTCAGGATAAGAGGGATAATGCTACTACATTTAAAGCAATAGAGACGACACAGCAGTGTGAGGCCCGACTACAGAATAAGAGAGATAGAGCCAAACGATCACGGACTGCGCACCATTTTAGCTTAGCATTGGAAGAATTCCACTACGATTCACATAAAGACTACTCGCTGCATGCAAGTGTTACCATCGGGAAAATGGAAATGGTTTGTAGGTATTCTCAAGCCAGAAAGTTTAAATCAGAGTCTACTGGTATTTGCTGTAAAAATGGAAAAGTTAAACTCTGCCAACTGGAACCACCACCATAAGAACTTTTGACTTACACATCAGGAGATACGTCATAGTCGAAGCATTTTTTTAGTAACATCGGAAAATACAACTCATATTTCCAAATGACATCATTCGGCGCCACATCAGTTGTTGGACAGCCCGGATTTCCGTCGACATTCAAGGTGCAAGGGCAGATTTACCATAGAGCGGGATCGTTGCTTCCGCTGCCAGATCAACCACCAAAATTTCTACAACTATATTTTATTCAAAATGAACAAATGGATACTGATCAGAGGTGCGCCTACATCTCGGGAACAAGACGTCAGATAGTGTTAAATTTACAGAGGATGTTTCATAAGCACAATAATCTTATTAAAACGTTTGAAACAGCATTGGAACGTATGCCATCAGATGAATATAAAGTAGTCATAAGAGCAGACCGAAGACCAGCAGGCGAACACGAGCTGCGCTTTAACTCACCTCAAGCAGATGAAGTCCCGGTGGTTATATCAGGAGATGAGTTTCATCAACGGGATATCGTTATTCAACGACGAGGTGAATCATTGCAGCGTATTTTGGAAACACATCGATCTTATGGTGCTCTGCAGTACCCAGTGATATTCCCCCATGGTGAAGATGGATATCATTTTAATCTGAGGCAGATCAACCCAAGAACAGGTGAAACAACGAGCAAGAAAGTTTCAGCGATGGATTTCTATGCGTACAGATTAATGGTTCGAGATACTGAGCAGAACCGCGTATTGAACTGCAGGCAATTGTTTCATCAGTTCATCGTCGACATGTACGCAAAAGTCGAGAGTGAGCGTCTCCTTTACATTCGTCTAAATCAACGTAAACTGAAAGTTGACGAATATATTCACCTGAGAGATGCTGTGGCAAATGACGGGAACGTTGAAAACCTCGGTGCCTTGCTCATCCTACCACCTACATTTACAGGAGTCCCAGACACATGCACGAATACACGCAAGATGCTATGACGTACGTGAGGACGTAAGGGAACCAGACTTATTTATCACCTTCACCTGCAATCCGACTTGGACGGAGATCAAGGAGGTTCTTACCAATGGTCAATTACCCAGTGAGCGCCACGACTTGATTGCGAGAGTATTTAAACAGAAGCAGTTGAAACTGCACTTTGCGCATCTTTCGTTTTTTAGAATTCTGCATTTTTTCGTCGGAATTTCGTTTCTGTTTGTCTTTATGTCTTAATCTTTTACATATTGCAATATATTTAGGAATTAAATGTATAAATTTGCTTCCAAAGTATATTGTAGAAGCTATGAAAAAGTTAAAACGTATTTTCCGTGCAACTTAAATGATTGCATTTTTCTGTGAAAGAAAAGTGCTTATTCTAATTCACTTTTCAAGCAACATTTAACCATTTCAACCCGAGCAACGCCGGGTAATTCAGCTAGTATATGTATATATTTAATGTGTGTAGGTGTGTACCGTTAAGGTTTGATTATAAATGTTTTATATAGAAGACACGAATGATTTTAATTCATCGAGTTCCGTCTTTAAAGGATTAACCTCTCGGCACCAGCACACAGCACTTATCCTGGTAAGAGAAGCCTTTATTTAAGATCCTGAAGAATATTTACTGAACTTTATAGTGGATTTAGGGTGTATCAAGTGAATAGTAGACTCACTGTGTTCTTTTAAATCATATTGGTTCCTGCACAGAACGGCTAATGTCGGGTAGACATAGCTTAGTTTCTGTTCTGTCGAGTGCTCTTTGTTAATTGCTTGTGTCGCGGTCGGTTTCGTAACATTATATAAATATCTGTGGATATGAGTTAAGGTAATACCGTGTAACTTTCTAGTGCATCAGTTTAATTGTGCTGCGTGTAACTTTGTGTTTTTGCACTTCAACGGTTGGCTATATGCAAATTAAAATACATTTATGACCTTAACGTTTAACAACGTATATGTACGATATCATCTCATTTTATATTACCTAAGTGTCAGTAGGCATTTCCAATGAGATTGGTTTGTGTATAGAACATCATAAAGTAGAAAACATGTTTTAGACTGGAGTGATAATCGGAATATTCCTTAACTTGTGATATAAATCTCTTCTAATTCACTCTTCATGCATATAACAGAAACTGTGATCTAACGAAACTAGTGAATGAATAATCAACACAATACATAGAATCAGTCAATATTATATCCAGATAAAAATTTAACTCATCGCTTAGCTAATTTAACTGTGGGGTTCATACGGGAGTATATATTCGGTTGGCCACCTGCAGTTTTCCCAGCATGACTTCTCACCATTTTCAACTCTGAACACTAGAATCGTTCCTAGGAATCTTTCAAGGAATAGATGTGGTTATTCAGGCATGTGTGTTGCGATTGAAAAAACAATACTCCATTACTTGGAAATCTCGTGACGCTCAGGTGGTTAAAGTATCATGGGATGTTCTTTTAGATTTTAGGTACTAAAAAGTGCTGTTCTCTGACGTGGTACATTTTAGTGAGTAATAAAACTGGTTAGGAAATGTCAAATTGAAGTCATTTTTCGTGGATTTTGTCTTATAAATGCATTTCTTCCTCGATGAATGTTCGGATTTGATCCCGGACCGTCACCAATAACCTGTTGTTTTGATCCAGTGCGACGTTAATTAAAATAGCTACGTACCTCCTCGATGAATGAAACGGGCGTTTTTTGCTACGAAGGGGAAGGATGTATTGATTATGACTTAATATTTATTGTGCCGTGTAAATTGCTATTAGTATACTAACCGCTAAATGTGACATTAGTGAATGTGTTTTAAATTATTCTTTCACTGTATGATATCGAAAAATAGGTACTTTACATTTTCAATATATACACTGCTGGCCACCCAAATTGCAACACCAAGAAAGACAAGAGATATCACAACAAAATTTATTTTGTAGATAACATGTTGACCAAGTATCAAATGATTAAATTTATAGACTTCTGTGAAGTGTGGTTCCTGCCAAAATCAGTAGCCAGAGTAGCCGCCATTGTTGGAGATCACCGCTGCCACACGCCTCGGCATTGATTCAAAGAGACTTTGGATGTGTTCTTGGGGTACAGCAGACCAAGCAGCTTCCACACGTTGCCAAAGTTGATCTGGTGTGGCAGCTGGGGATGTATTCTGGGTCAATCGTTGAGCAACCATGGACCACATGTTTTCTATCGGCGAAAGATCCGGAGAGCGAGCTGGCCAGGGAAGCAATTCAATCTGGCGATTGACGAAGAACCCTTGGACAATGCGTGCCACGTGTGGTTGCGCATTATCCTGTTGAAATATGGCTGTGGGCAAGCCCTGAAGGTAAGGAAGGACAACTGGCTCCAACACCTCGGAGATGTAGCGCTGGCTGTTTAAAGTACCGGCAATGCGTACTAGAGGAGTGCGAGAGTGATATCCAATACCGCCCCATACCATAATACCCGGTGCAGGACCAGTGCATAACCAGTCCATACTGCGGTGCATAACGCAGCTGTTCAGCATCCTCTCTCCACGGTGTCTCCAGACTCGAATCCGACCATCGTGGTGTTGCAGACAGAAGCGTGACTCGTCAGTAAAGACAATTTCATTCCATTCTGCCGTCCACATCCTTCTTTCATCGCACCATTGGCGGCGGAAACGTCTGTGGTTCTGCATTCAAGGGTAGACGAAGCAATGGACGTCTTGCGGACAGACCACTCTGCTGTAAACGGCGTCGAATGGTACGCGCAGACACTGGATGATGCGGTACAGACTGAATGTGCTGTGCTATGGTTCGTGATGTGGCTGAGCGATCCGTCACTGCCATACGCACAATATGCCTGTCATCACGTGAAGTGGTGCACTGAGGTGGATGCGATCGAACACGTCGGTCCGTCGTACCCTCCTGCATCCAACGATCCCATATCCGCATTACAGTTGTTTGGTTTCGTCCAACACGACTACCGATTTCCCTGAAAGATAATCCACAATCTCGGTAGGCCACTATCCTTCCTCTGTCGAACTCGGATACTTGATCAAAAGATGATCGCTGTTTTCTACGAGGCATAATTGATCGTTTTTGTGAAAAAATCACAAGAAAAACACAATTGCCGTACTTGAAATCGTCGAAATCTCCAAGCCTTAAATAGCGCTTTGAAGTGGCGCCACAGGCGCGCGTGATGTGCGTCTGCGCTGAAATTCTAATCATTTGCATATCTCACCTCCGCTAATGCATGTTGTAAATTTCATATTATTTGCATGCTTCCTTCAGGGTGTTGCATTTACGGTGGCCAGCAGTGTATATAGATATATATATATGTATATGTATATATATATGTATATGTATATATATATGTATATGTATATATATATGTATATATATATGTATATATATATATGTATATATATATATATGTATATATATATATATATGTATATATATATATGTGTATGCATGTATGTATATATGTGTATGCATGTATGTATGTGTGTATGTATGTATATATATATGTATGTATGTATATATATATATGTATGTATATATATATGTATATATATATATGTATATATATTTTTTGCAGAATTTCTCGTTGGAATATGCTTTCGTGTGATCCGCTTAAAACACTTCATGAAAAATTAATTCTGTACTTGTGAATAAAGCGACTACAACAGAGGGCTCATACTAATTGGCAGTCTACTAGTTAAATTAAATTCTTGAAGCAATGTAAGATTGTTAAATAAGTGATATTAAATTACATCAATTCTGAATACAACTTAGAAAATTAATATTATTTACAGACGTACCTTCAAAGGGCACTTAAATTAAATGCACTGAATCATCCAAAAAGAAATTTCAACGCAAACACCCATCAAAGACCTACTTACCAAATTCTCATTCATATATTTCCCATTTAAAATGTTCATGTTTGTTCTAAAAACGATGCTTAATTAATGAGCAAAAAGTAGATTTCTGAAAAAATTAAATACTGAGAAAAAATCGACAAGCATAAATTAAAAAGCCATTAATGAATTCATTCTTATCAACACAATAACCACCTTATCATCATACTATATCAAACCCAGTTGGAAGAGGATTGGCGATCGGAGATTGGTTTGTTTGTTTGAGGTTTCATGGCGCAAGAGCCAAATTTGGCCATGCTGGCAATCTGAGGATTGGGAGTTCTAAACTCTGTCCAGCGAAAGACCTTAGTGTACATGAGGGCTAGTGCACGTTCAATCTGTATTGGCGGCCTCAAATGTCCTCACGTTGGCGTGGTGTGGAAGTTTAGAGATGGGGAGGCAGCTCAGGTGTTGACCTCGTCATCTGACCATGCTTCAAATTTACGAGGCGTTGTCCTCGGATCTTTCAATTCGGGATTGGTCTCGGACCGTCACCAATAGCCCATCGTGTTACTCCAGTGTGACGTTACTTAACAACCTACCTACACCCACATCAAAAGCAACTAAACAGAGTTTCAATCTATCTTTTACAAGATCCAGCTTCAAATAAGAAAACAGTTATGGAAACACATACGAGAAGCTATTTTCTTAAAATCTGGACATTGTTCCACTTTTTCCAAGATCGCTTTTCTTGAGCAGAAAGCTGTCAAAGTGCGTTCATTTTCTGTTCGGAAGCTCATCCTGTTCGCATCACTGAATAAAAATCAAACACCCTGGAAAACATTTCTCAGAAAAAAAAAGATAATTAGATAGTAATGAAAAGGTTTTTGTCAGGAAAAGTGTCAGGAGCGATGAAGATCGCTCTTCGATTCGAAAGAAGTGTTGCTGTAAGTCTTTTAATCGCAATTTCCGGACTCCTCTTTGAAAGTTAATTCATCTTTGTGTTTATTCTGAGCGGATAATTAACTTTTTCTCAGATTGCGGGACATTTCTTCATGTTTCAGACTGGAAATGACATGTACCCCCCTTTTTTACGGTTTTCGTCGATGCGATGTGATTTCTTTCTTTATTTTTCTGCAGCTTGATCACCATATTTAAAAAATTAAGTCAACAATTTAACAGTGAACTTTAATGTCTGATTAAAAAAGCAAAAGGGACTTGTACCAAGAGAAACAGGAAGCTCCACTGTTACTCCTGTAACTGTTATTACGCCTTATCCATATTGAATTGTTCTTTTTATTTTTGGAATGTTTATGCATGCATTAACCTAGAGTTCTTTTGATATTCACTTGTGCTATGTTATCTAATTCCAACTTTTGATTTGAGAGTATTTTTTTATGGACTTTACATAAAAATACGTTTACATTTGCTTGTAATGTTCCTTTTTAAGTAACAAATACGATCGAAAATGAAACAAAGTTGATATTTTATTGCCTTGTCAAATTTTTTACTGTTTCGTATATTTACCTTTTGCTAACAGTTTTTTACAATTGCTTCATGAAAATTGAAACTTTTTTCATTTAAATGTAGTATAGTATTAGTTTTATTAATTCAAACAGGATAGTACTTCCTCATTCAATCTTTTGACTTACAGGTCATTCGGCGAGTAGTGTTTTTATAAATCACAGAGAATGTTTTTATTCCTTTCTTTAATATTTGAGCCCTCAGAGGCACATCTTTAGGTGTGTAAGGGCTTCCCGGACCTGAGGTACTCCAGAGATCTTTTCTTTTCACATAGGGTTTATTGTCTTTAGTAAACACAGGGGTCTCTCTCCTGGAATACCCAAGCGATCTTCATCGACTTTCATCCCACTATTGACTTCTCCAATCTCTATAGCAACTTATCAGGCCCCACCTATATGAAATCAAATCAACTCTCAGGATGAGAAGCAACATTTATTTACAGACGAGAAAGATAAAACGGTACACGTCTCCAAACGGACAACAGAGCGATTTCCCTCTAGCTTCTTAACAAAAACAAACGCTAGTACTTTCAAACGGTGCACATGCGCAGAAGAGAACGATCATGCGTCCTTGGAAACAGCTGATAAACAGTTCCTCGTTTTGTTCGGGGAGGAGAGAAGGAAAACAATGTTCTGCTGCACCTCTTAATTTTCCCTTCCATGACATTTTTACTTGACATTTTCTTGTGTTTGACGCAGTTTGCCCAAATATGGTCCTAGTGCCATTATCGTCCATCTAGATCTGGTCAGTTTGGCTAATGACGAGGCAACTCTTCCAGACAACCACCAGGAGGGTTGACCAAAATTGCCAAACACACTGAAGTTACATTGCAGTCGTGGATGTAATAGCCGAATACGATTTATGGAAAGTGAATAAATTTGAGGTAGTTATGATTACTGAAACAAATGCAGATCGAGTGACAAATAATACAATTTTAGGTTTTGAAATTGTAAGTTGATGAAACGCCATCATCACCAAATAAATTATTTAGAGCTGAATCCAATGACTCATGCAAGAATTGGCCAAAAGAGCAATTTTAATTAACATTAAGCACAAGACAAAACAATTACAAGAATAAACAAACATAAAAAGTAACATCTCGGGGGAACAAAATTTCAGCGCGTCAGTTCTACGCTCGCCTTGGGAAACAACTAGAGAAAAATGGTTCATTCTCTTTCGCGGAGAGTGTGTCACGTGGTCCGCCATCGCCAATCAAGGCGCATATCGCTGAGATACACGTTAAGGGGCTGATGCGTTACAACCTCTCCCTCTGGCTCCGACGACGTCCCGACGAGGAGTCAGCATTACGTGCTTTAGGAGGGCGTCCTCTCTTTCTTAGTGGGACCACAGGAGTACTGTCAGTAGCTTTACATGCCTTGAGAGCTGAAGAGTGATAAACTCCTATAGGTGTGGTCGGATTTTTGGGATCTGCAATTTCATAAGTTGTAGGTGACCGTTGAGTGAGCACCACGTAAGGTCCGTCACGTCGAGGCATGAATTTGGCAGTCCTTTTATTTTCTGCGTTACTCACAGGGTGCATGGTGACCCAAACGTGATCACCAGGACTGATCCGATGTTCTATAAAAGGGGTAGGCTCTCCCCCTAGCTTGAAGGTAGACTCAAATTTTTCTAACAAACCATTCATCTTTCTGCGCTGATCGGACGTTAAATGTTCTCCTTCATCAGAACGCAGTGAGCTTGGTGATATAGCTTGGCTGTATGAGAGTTGCTGGTTGCAACTTGAACGTTCATCTTCTTCATGAAAATTTCCTTTGTTGCTACAGTTGTCGACAGGCTGTTGACTCTTTACTGGTGGGTCTTCAACAGATAGCAGATATTTTACAGGGATATCTTTCTTGAAACCAATCTTCCGACAGGGATTGTCAGAGAAATGCCAATTTTTGTTCTTCATGTCTAGAACAATTCCGGACTTTTCCAAAAAGTCGGTTCCTAGTAGAGTACGATTCTTTTTTGCATTTGGTAATGCCAGTAAATTCAGCGAGACTGATTTTCCTTCAATCTGTATTGTCACCATGGCGGTGCAAGCCTCTTCAGTTGTTTGACAGCCATTTGCCAAAGTCATTGTTACTACTTCTCTTTGGAACTCTACTCCTCTCTTTTTTAATTGGTGGTACATGATCTCTCCAGCGACTGTTCTGCTGGCACCACTATCAACACAAACCCTGGCTCTTACTCCCGATATACAGATATCTATTAGCGCTAACGGGGATGCATCGGTGTGACAGGTATACATGCGGATAGAGTTCGCTTGGAATGGCTCCCTTCTTGTCGATGACGAACAGTTTTTGCATTTTGATTTGATGGTTCCTGGTGCTCCACATCCGTAGCACGATATTTCTTTCTTCTCTTCAATACCCCTTGGTGTAATTCTGCCTTGTGAAAAGGAGTCCCTCCTACTTTGACTGAGGACCCTGGGATCCAGCCTACTGTTACTGGGAATCCCTGGCAGACTTTGTCTGTCAACTCTTTGTTCCAATTGTGATTGTTGGGTTCTATAGTAATTTCTTTTTTGGAACACGGGTTTTGTTTCATGTTGCTTCGGTGGAAGCTTCTGGTTGACAGTACGTAAGTTGTCGTAACTGTCCATCTTCTCCACTAGGGCACTTGGGGTGACCCATTCGCTCCATACGTCCAAGAAATGGTTCTTAACCTCTGAAGGAATGCGTTTCTTCATTTGATCCAGGATCATGAGGTCTTTCAATTTCTCAAAATCCGTTATGTTCAATTCTGCTAGCCATGCTTCAAAATAGCTACGCAGTTCAAAATGGAAGTCCTTCCATGTGCTCTCAGGACTTTTCTTGTGAGTTGCGAAGAGTTGTCGCATTCTCTCAGCACTTAATTTAAATCTCTGAAGCAGCATTGTTCTAATGTGATCAAAATCATGAGCCTTGTGCTCTGGTTCTCTGGCGATGAGTTGTGCCACGCTATTAGGTAATAGGCCCAGGAGATAGGCAACCCAGTTATGTCTCCCTACTTTAAGAACTTTCATCTGTCGTTCGAATAACTGAAGAAACAATGTCATATCACCATCATTCGGATCAAAATCAGGTAGCAACTTTTTCAAGTTAAAGTTGGGTTGATGGTCTGCAGACAGATGATTAAAACCAGAGACCTGCTCCAATTTCTGTGATTCTACCTGCAGACGGAGTCTTTCCAACTCGTACGCTCTTTCCCGTTCTATTCTTTCATTTTCCCGTTCTATTCTTTCATTTTCCCGTTCTATTCTTTCCTTTTCCTCAGCCTTTTCCCGTTCTATTCTTTCCTTTTCCTCAGCCTTTTCCCGTTCTATTCTTTCATTTTCACGTGCTATTCTTTCTTTTTCTTCTGCTTTCTCTTTTGCACGGTTTTCGCTTATAGACAGAAGCAGATTTTTCGTGAAGTCTTCATCATAACTTTCATCTCCAGTGATAAATCTTTTTATATCAACTACTCTAGCATCAGCAGGTATTTCGATGCCGAGTTCATTCGCCAACTCTATCAGGTCACATTTAAGAGCTCTTGCCAAATAAGACATCTTTAGGTTACGAAGTGTACAAATAATTTTGAATACGAAAGTAAACAAGTTCAGTAAAAAAATTTTTTAAATAGATCCCACACAGTTTATTTTCAAGAAAAAAAAATTAAATTAATGACCACTTCTTATAGGTACTACTTGTTTAGCATTGTTAAACAAATTACTTTTAAAACATTAACATTTGTCCAATAACACTTAAACACATGTTATTTATGAACATTAAATTCCAAAACACTTTTAAATATTCAAAACCAAAACATTAGATAACATTCCACTCGTGAGTTAGTCTTATTTCAATAATACTTCAAAAGAAATGATAAATTCTCGTAATATTTCAAAATTCCAAAAGAAACATCAATGCTTAAACAGAATGAAATCCATATTTCCTAATATCTAATCCTTAAAGGCATAATATAAACACATTTCTGCGCACATTGCACTTGATTCATACATATATTAACAAAACCAATAACACTCAAAAGGAAATCCCAATGTTAGCTCAAACACAAAATAAAGAAAAAAAATCGCTTTAAACATCTAGAAAGGTTTTTAAAATGCAGCTGGCAGAAAACAGACCTTGAATCTATTGAGTTATGACTCATGAATATGACCGAATCAGAATGCGATCGGTTCTTGCACTTTTGAAACGAAATAACGCTGTAGCTTTCGTTTTTGAACACAATTAATTCGCACCACTTTTGCAAAGTAGCTTATTACAATATGAATACCCACATAACGTATTTTCAAAAAACCTTATTCTAGCAGTACACTTAATCAAAACAATACTACTTTGCACTTTTACTTTAAGAACAAAATTTTTCATAAAACACAAATACTTTGCACTTTTACTCTAAGAACAAAACTTTTCACAAAACACAAATACTTTGCACTTGTGAACCAGAGGAATAATAACATTTAAAGAAGTAATTTCACATTATATTTTAAACAAGAATACTGTTTGAACACAAAACGATACTTCAAAATTCTGTTGCTGGACACGGGTTGGCCAAATCGAAAGTACTGCTAGACAAGAATGATTTTAAACAAATTAAAATAAACTTATCTCATTCTTCATCACCACTTGGGGATACGAGCATAAGGATGATCCGTGGAAGGGATTTCCACCTATATTCAATAGGATACACCTGGGATGAGGCTTCCTAAAATAGTGAGTTCGACGCCGCTGCAGAACACTAAAACCATGGCTTTTCCTACCAGTATGCTAACTCGGGATGAGTTTCTAAACATCAATGAAACACAGGGTGTGTTTTTCTTTCAATACCAACAGTATTGGACCTAGATTCCTGAACAAAAAACGAGTTGTTCCCAAAGGCTTTAATTCGGGCCACAAGATTGGGCGCCAATTTTAGAGCTGAATCCAATGACTCATGCAAGAATTGGCCAAAAGAGCAATTTTAATTAACATTAAAGCACAAGACAAAACAATTACAAGAATAAACAAACATAAAAAGTAACATCTCGGGGGAACAAAACTTCAGCGCGTCAGTTCTACGCTCGCCTTGGGAAACAACTAGAGAAAAATGGTTCATTCTCTTTCGCGGAGAGTGTGTCACGTGGTCCGCCATCGCCAATCAAGGCGCATATCGCTGAGATACACGTTAAGGGGCTGATGCGTTACAATTATTAAAAAATATAAGGAATATAAATGCAATATGAATACAAGCGACATGCCATCTTGCAAGAGATACTGAAATTTAACCTCCAGTGGTTTCATTCCTCCCTAGGAATATTTCTCTCTTCTGTGTCAGTAAAACTTTCATTGTGTGTGTCTATTACTTGATATTGTATGTCGTGTCTGGCGCCGCATGGCCAAATATGGCCCTTGCGTCATAAAACCCCAAAACAAACCAACCAAGTGGTTTCAACGAAATATCTCGTGCATCAAGATTTGGCCAATTTTTCTAATACTTTACGAAATATCTCGTCAATGAATAAAAGCATAGTGTGCAGCGGTGCGAAATATCCTTACATAAACAAACCAGCTCCATTAGCCAAAGAACACAGAATAGTCAAAAATTTAAAACTAAAAAAAATGACCAATAAAGATAAAAACAAGATGATGAAATTGTCAATAGCTCTTTTGGTGGAACAAAACTGTTGTCTTGCTGATGGTGGGCATTTTCTCAGTCGAAATAACTAAATTTATGATTTGGATAGAATTAAAAAGGTTTCTACGGGCTAAAGGAATTTAAATGCATCGTTGAAGTTCATGCCAGATACAGTATGATAAAACTACTGCTAAAGTTTTGAAGTCGGCTTTTATTTCCTTCATCTTCCAAACAACTAAGGAAAATTATAAAATGACGGTTTTACTCTTAAAATAGGCACACAAATGAAATGAGGGACAGCTCTGACAACTACATTTTGGAAGAAAATAATTTAATATGCCTATTAAAAATTCGGGTATTTTGAGTTGTTGAAAAATTGTATTTTGAGTCCCAAAGCAGCAATTGTTCTTCAAATTCCTTTCAATCGGATAAAGGTCTCTTGTTCAATTTCGTAGTGACTTAAATTGAAATTTTCCTAGTGCTGCCGAATTCTTGAAATCTTTAGTTTTTTCACTAGTGATTGTGATATATATGGAAGAATTCGTGAGGGTATGTACATTTGGGGGAATCGGGTATAACAATGATGTTTAAATTCTTTTTTCGCTTTCAAAATTAGTCTTTACATGACTAATAATGCTTAATATTTATAAAACATATTTAATATTCACAAGTAATAGTATTTAATGCTTAATGTTTCCAAAGGTAAAAGCAAATCGAAACGACTTCTTCTAAAATGAACTTTCCACCTAATTATTTCACTGATGGAAACACTACTTGGATTAAGCAAAAAAGACTAAAGAGAAATTTCATGTGAAATTTTACACGTTGCACCATAATACTAGTTATTTCATTCTTATATTGCATTTTTTATTCTATCGAAGGGTATAACTCATTATCAGCTGCGATAAAAAGTAAAATTTACGTCTAGTTAAAAAAATTTTCTGAGACAAAATAATCAAATTACAATTATAAAAATTTCAGGACATAATAGATATCTTGCTCTTTATTGTTGAAAAGTTTTGATGTTTTTGGAGCTTTCCCTCACAGTAAAATATGCATTTTAATAAAATGAAAAATCGTATTTTTCCATAATTTTACTTTTAAATGCTTTTTTTTTCTTTACAAAGGAGTAGAACTCTA
This sequence comes from Meta bourneti, assembly GCA_933210815.1. Lineage (NCBI taxonomy): Eukaryota > Metazoa > Arthropoda > Arachnida > Araneae > Tetragnathidae > Meta > Meta bourneti. The sequence continues at coordinate 6,191,784 of OW119926.1, forward strand.
CAATCACCAAATTACGCAACGCCATTTGTTAGGAAAGGCTCTTCATTAGGAACAATTTTTAATATTGTCTTTCCATTTCTATAGAAACCAGAGGAATTTGAAATTTGTAGCAAATTGGCAAAATTTCTATATTCGTCTACCTCTCAGATTCAGCAATGACGGCTATTAAATTATATTCTGACGTTTCCCAAGAGACTTTTTTCTGAAAAATGTAACGATATAAAATTTTAAATTTGTGTCAATAACTTATTGAAATATCGCAAACAGGCCACTTTTAGTGCTAGAAAATCTAAATTTGTGTGACCTTCAACTTTAAGAGTCAATAATTAAAAAATATAGATTTCTGAAACCTAATATTTTGCAGTTGGTCATTACTGTATGTGACCTATTTAAAAACTGATTTTCAATAAAATCGGTGATACGTCAGCCACAGCCGACTTGCTCATTTTGCGTGGAATGACCCCAAAGGGAAATTTCAAGAATATTTCAAAAAATGAAGTGGTGATGGTGGGTGTCATCAGGGAGGAGCCTGATCCAGACAACACAAGATGGTGTTTTCTGCGTGTGGGCAGCGGTACGCCAAAGTTGCCCCCCCACCACCATAATGAACAAAAGTAAAAAAGGCAAATTGGGCAAAAGTCCATGCATGAGTTAAAATCAGAATATCAAAAGGAACCATCAATTCTAAACAAGCACAAACACACGCATATATACACTGCTGGCCACCCAAATTGCAACACCAAGAAAGACAAGAGATATCACAACAAAATTTATTTTGTAGATAACATGCTGTCCAAGTATCAAATGATTAAATTTATAGACTTCTGTGAAGTGTGGTTCCTGCCAAAATCAGTAGCCAGAGTAGCCGCCATTGTTGGAGATCACCGCTGCCACACGCCTCGGCATTGATTCAAAGAGACTTTGGATGTGTTCTTGGGGTACAGCAGACCAAGCAGCTTCCACACGTTGCCAAAGTTGATCTGGTGTGGCAGCTGGGGATGTATTCTGGGTCAATCGTTGAGCAACCATGGACCACATGTTTTCTATCGGCGAAAGATCCGGAGAGCGAGCTGGCCAGGGAAGCAATTCAATCTGGCGATTGACGAAGAACCCTTGGACAATGCGTGCCACGTGTGGTCGCGCATTATCCTGTTGAAATATGGCTGTGGGCAAGCCCTGAAGGTAAGGAAGGACAACTGGCTCCAACACCTCGGAGATGTAGCGCTGGCTGTTTAAAGTAACGGCAATGCGTACTAGAGGAGTGCGAGAGTGATATCCAATACCGCCCCATACCATAATACCCGGTGCAGGACAAGTGTGGCGGTGCATAACGCAGCTGTTCAGCATCCTCTCTCCACGGTGTCTCCAGACTCGAATCCGACCATCGTGGTGTTGCAGACAGAAGCGTGACTCGTCAGTAAATACAATTTCATTCCATTCTGCCGTCCACATCCTTCTTTCATCGCACCATTGGCGGCGGAAACGTCTGTGGTTCTGCGTCAAGGGTAGACGAAGCAATGGACGTCTTGCGGACAGACCACTCTGCTGTAAACGGCGTCGAATGGTACGCGCAGACACTGGATGATGCGGTATAGACTGAATGTGCTGTGCTATAGTTCGTGATGTGGCTGAGCGATCCGTCACTGCCATACGCACAATATGCCTGTCATCACGTGAAGTGGTGCACTGAGGTGGATGCGATCGAACACGTCGGTCCGTCGTACCCTCCTGCATCCAACGATCACATATCCGCATTACAGTTGTTTGGTTTCGTCCAACACGACTACCGATTTCCCTGAAAGATAATCCACAATCTCGGTAGGCCACTATCCTTCCTCTGTCGAACTCGGATACTTGATCAAAAGATGATCGCTGTTTTCTACGAGGCATAATTGATCGTTTTTTTGAAAAAACCACAAGAAAAACACAATTGCCGTACTTGAAATCGTCGAAATCTCCAAGCCTTAAATAGCGCTTTGATGTGGCGCCACAGGCGCGCGTGATGTGCGTCTGCGCTGAAATTCTAATCATTTGCATATCTCACCTGCGATAATGCATGTTGTAAATTTCATATTATTTGCATGCTTCCTTCAGGGTGTTGCATTTACGGTGGCCAGCAGTGTATATTCTTTGCAATGAAATTTCATAATTCGCAGCACTCAACCATCCACAAAACGAGAATGTATAACATAAGAATATATAAGCCCTTTTGGAATTAATGTATCTGCGAATAAAGTAAATCTTTTAAAACCATCATGGCACTTCTGTTCTTTGTTATCCTTACTTATCCTTATAATGCATTCCCTCGACATTTTACTTTAAAAAACGGCCCTCCACAAGCCTCTTAAAATCTACGAAACACCCGGCGAGAAGAATTTCACGAATGGAGCAGGCCTTGTATGTAATTTATAAAATTACATGGATTTATGACCTCAAAAGTAGGAGAGCAAATTAATAAAATCAATGATAATTTGTATTTCGTGATAACATGTTTCCTTGCGAAAGGTTTATTTGTCATAATAAGAATAACATGTCAGATGCATACAAAGGCGTTGGTTTTTGAAAATTAAATAGAGGATGATTAAGACTGAAATATATTGCCAAGAGAAACCTTTATTTTAATTAACTTAGAAGATAATTTAATATCGAGACAATCGAACTTGTTTCCAATGTTTATTCTTAATCTAATATACGATTTGATTAAATCAATGTAATCGCCTCGAAAGATTTTATAATCACATTTAAAATATAAAATATCCCTCCAATGCTCTGTTTTTTACACTTTATAAGATCATAACTTTATATGATTGTAAATATGTCAGTATAATTGTGAAATATTGTGACAGATTTTAATTACCAGAATATTTTAGGATAATTATTTTTCTTGAAATTTCTTTTTTCCGTCTGTTTTATAATTATGGTGATAGTGAGATTTTCCCAGAATGATGAAATCCGAAATTCTCAGGCCTCGGTAGGGACAGTAACGGAGGGTTGCGAGTTCGAATCCATCCAAAGACCATCGTGTACAAATAGGGCTGGTGCACGTTAAATCTATCGTGGCTTCAAATGTCCTCACGTTGGTGTGGTGCAGTAGTTTGGAGAGTGGGGTGCCAGCTCAGGTGTTGCCCCGTCATCTGACCGTGGTTTAAAATTACGTGGTGTTGTTCGCTTCGGGGGATGATCCCAGAGCGTCGCCAATAGCCCGTTGTGTTTGTTGCTCCAGTGCGACGTTAATTAAAAATACCATGTCGAAATTCTAAGGGGTGGCGGCAGCCCGGTTGGTTGAGTCTCGGATTAGCAAGTGGATGGTTGCAATTTCAAAACTCGATCCAAACAACGAACGTCATATACAGTCGCCGAAAAAAAAACCCGAACCACCCGTCTCCATTCGAGCAATTTTAACAGTAGAGAAAATTCAAAGATGACATGACAGGAACTAACGTCTTCTATAAATGAAAATGCATAATAGTTGTATAAGGGACTGTCTTCAAATTAAATTGAGCACCAACTTCAAGATTTCCAAGAGGAACCCCCTATTTCGACACACAATTTTGAATCTATCAAAATTTAATTTCAGATACAAAATTTTATATCATTAGATCTTACCGTTTCAAAGTTACGTGCACAGGAAGATTGGAGCTCCTAATGGTAAATCACTTTTCTTATGGATATCTTCCTAAATTATATTTCTATAGCGCTGACATTTTTTACTGCTAAAGAACACCAAACAAAATCTACCTTATAATTTATTTAAAAAATAGTTTTTAGTATGCAATGATAATTATTAAATTAATGTTTGAAAAAATTATGAATTGGAACCTTACTATATTTTGATAGGAATCAATTCAGGAGAACTTCTAATATGACCATGCAAAATTTCAGCTCATTCCAATAATTAGTTTTTGCGTTACATTAAATAAATTTTCCTGTTTATGACGATTTTTGGGGGCAACTAAAAGTTTGAAAAACGCCTGAGAAACCTGAGGAATGTTTAAATTCTGGAAAAATGGTTGGAATTTTCATTTATGAAATCCAAAATACATTTCCTTTTACCAGTTAGGTGTCGTATAGATGAACTCTACTATCAATAATCAATGAATTCCGAACCGTCACCAATATCCCGATGTGTTCGTCCTGTGCGACGTTAATTCAACTACCTACCAGCAATTTGAAAAAGTTCAAGTTTTTTAATGGGAAACTACCTCTGATTTCTTAAACAATTTTATGGAACAGCGTTTTAATACATTTTAAAATAGTAAAACTGAATCGTTTGCCCTGAATGCAGTCGTTGGTATCAATAAAAAGTTTTCACAAACTATAGATTTATTTTCGTGTGCAAATAAATCTGATATAAGATGTTTTGTATTCACGTTGTTGCCTTTCCAGATATCAAGCAAATCGAAATAAAAAAGAATTCGTGGTTGTGGAAAGAGGAATTCTCTATTCTATAAATATCAGATTGTTATTACTCTCACTGAATTTGTTTTCAGGTCGATGTTTTGAATTGTCCGAGACATTTCTACTTCATAATAACAGAATGCATTTTCAAAAACAGTTTGAATATTTTGACCAAGTGCTCTCTAAAACTTTACCCCTTTCTTCTGTATCCTTTTAAAGGTGTAAAAATAAGTTGCCCTTAATCTGATTTTGTCAGTATGCTTTTAAATATTGTTTTGGTATAGCTACAATATCTGCCCAGCGTATTATGTAAACAAAACAATTAGAGAATTTTAATTAAAAATCGATGAACTAGCTTTCCTATTTGTATATATTTTTTGTCGAACAAAGTTTAACAATAAAAATAATTTTAATGCGTAATATTTGTAATAATTCACACATATAATCATTTCACAATTTATCATAATTTGGGAAATAATTTTGATTGCTCAATGATATTTTGTTTTTCTACTCACATTTTACGAATATAATTTAGGTAACTATGCAAACATATTCAATCTTAGAAACTTCTATTTCAGAATGGGTTTCTGTGTAAGTTGCCTTATTAACATTGTTTCCTTTACTATAAGTATATTCAAGGCTTTTTATTTTCCATACTAGTTAAGATTAATACATTGGCACTAGTTCCTTTACATAAACCCGCATCATGAGTAAACTGCAAATCTGTATTTTTTTCTATGAGTGCGGTTTTATACACAACCGAGTTTAATTTAACTGAGTTTTAATTGCCGTTCATCTTCACTGCTTAGTGATCACTGATCACATTTCAATTACCACTATGTAAACACAACTTCATGAGATTGGCACTTTTCTTCAGAGAAAAAGTTTAATGAAATTAGATGTGAAGACTCGAGCATGGAGTGGAAAGTAAAACCATGCTAAGCAAATTCTAAAAAAAGCGATTATTTTCTCCATGAATAAATTGATTTAGCCCCTTTTCGTACGTGTGTTATAAGTCACGCAAAAAAAAATTTGTCTGCATGATGTGGAATATTTGCACATTTTTAAAACCAACAAGAGCTTTCAACGCTTTACCTTTGGTGGTTGGCAGGTAGTTGAATTTACGTCGCACTGGAGCACATCGGGTTGGATTTGGGGTTTTATGGCGCATGGGCCATATTTGGCCATGTTGCGCCAGCCACAATACAATATCAAGTAATTGCATTCACACGTTATGAAAGTTTTGCTGATACAGAAAAGAGAAATACACCCAGGGAGGAATGCACCTGACAGGGATCGAAACTGCGCCTCCTACAACTCGAAGGTTGCTAGAGCAGTGGGCATACCCAGTGAGCCACGATGGCCCCTCAGCACATAGGGATATTAGTGACAGTCCGGGATAAATCCCGAAGGGAAAGAACCGAAGACAACACCTCGTTGTTTTGAACAACCGTCAAACGACTTCAACTGCACCGCATTTCAAATTTCCACACCACGTCAACGTGAGGACGTTTGAGGCACGACAGATTCAACATGCACCAGCCCCCATGTGCGCTTCGGTATTTGGTTGGATCGAGTTTCGAACTCGCAGCGCTGCGTTTGCTAATCCGCGATTCTACCAACTGGGGGTTTGCACCCCCTCCCTCTTATCTCTTGCATTTACATTTCTCATTTGTTTAGGATAAGATAAAATGCTCATCTGTAGTCATTTAATAGCATCAACTTTAATTATGTTTAATAATTCTACCAGTTAGATGGGTAATGTAACATAAGGGAATAAAAATAACTACAACTTTGCGAATATGAATTGACTTCTAAGAATAAGAGTTTGTACAATAAACTGTTTGACTCACAAAGCTTACAGTAATTCATATTGCCTTTATTAATTTCATCTAAGAATTAATGGTACTCGGAAATTGTAAGAACTGTAGAAGAGCGCTTAGAGTAAACATTGGTAAAAATAATTCATTTTTATCATAATTGTGTTTTTAACGTTTCTGTAACTACTAATGCTAAGATATTTTTAAAATATTAAAAAAAATTTATAGAAAAAGAAAATATAAATAATATGAAATAAAATAAAATAAATAGTAATGAAATATAATGAATAGCATAAAATAAAATGTAATAAAAATATTAAAAAATGAAAATCAATAGGTAATCTAAGATAAAATCCAAGTAAAATTGTTTTTTAAATAATAAAAAAACAAAAATTGGTAAAATAATTTATTTTACTTCAGTTTATATGATTTATTATAAAGTGATTTATATTAAATAATATACATAATAAAATATAAATAAAATAATTTACTACTATACAATACTATCAAATAAAATATAAATAAAAACGTTACCACTATACTAAAAATACTATAAAATAAATACTATTAAATAAAATATAACAAAATTTACTACTATACTATAAATACTACAAAATAAAATATAAATTTCAATAATACTCTAAATACAATGTTACGAAATGGAATAGTTGCAATTCTATTACAATAGCTTAACTGATAATCTATTAGATGTGTGTGTATGCATGTTCTCTATACAAATCTATACCGTTTGACCAATTCACACCAAATTTGGTACATTTATACTTTGGAACCCTGCGATAATTCAAGCTACATATTAACTCCTGTTCTTTTTAACCTACTAGGTGGGGGCTAAATCAATTCGAAAGTGCCATATGAAAAACATTGAGCATAAAACGATTGCGGTACGCAACTCAGTTTGTTTTACCAGTATTGATTGAAAATAAAACTTTCTAATAAAATTGTTTTACCAGTATTGCTTGAAAAACAATTTTTTCCGAAATGTTACATTTAAACAATTTAAAATTCTAATTATGTTCGTACTGAGTTCTTTCCACAATATAAATAATATAGGAATATTTCAATGATGAAAAATAGATATTTAAAATACTTAATTTTACACAACTTGTATTTTGCAATAGAACACGAAAAGCCAAAACAAAAACCTCATTGATCATAAAAGTGTAATTTTGCAATTCGGAATCAGGCAACGCCAGAATTGATGTTTTATTTTATAAATTAGATTTAGAATTCCGTGTTTGTGTATTTGAGTTAAGACAGAAATGTTGCGGTCATATTTGAGCATTTCTAAGTTTTGTAAATTTGTGTTCTTTTTGTAAATAATTCATTATTGTCTATCACTATTTTTCAAGCGTCTTTTTCGAATTTCTCTATTTCAGAATACTCTCATGACATCAAAATTCGACACGCTTGCTCAGATCTTTCGGTTTTCGGAATTCTATATTTTTCAATGACCAGAACTTTATTTCTGTTTGTATGTATTTATGTGTTCTATTACTTTCCATATAACAGTTATATTATTTAGGAGTTCAATTGTAATGAATTATTTTTATTTTCTGTCAAATACCACAAGACATGGGTAATTTCGTATTTTCTTGGTGGTATACGTAATATATTTCGACGAACTTTCCTTAAGTATTTGGTTAAATACGTTATAGTTTGCAGAATTCTGTTGCATAAAAGTAAATGGAAACCTTTTTAAGTAAGGTGTATAACTTCTTATTTTAAAATGACTGGTAAAGTTAAAATAAAGTTATTCTAAAAATAAGATATGTTACGTTAAATCAAAACGGGTAGCCATACGTTGTAGTTCAAAGATATTTCTAAATTTTGAGATATTTTCATTACAAGACGATTAAAATCGATTTATTTACATTTGTTTTTCATGTTTCATGGATATTATTGAAAGCTGTACTCCATAGTCAAGTAACTACATCTATCATTCTAAATAGGTACGCCGTTTCCATATAGAAACTGAGTCTCAATTGAAAAAGTACCTTAAGGATTCGATTTAAAACTAAATTTTTCTGTTGGAGGAAAGTGAATTTGAAATAAGATTTTGCTGATCTTGGAATAATATCGTAGTATGGAAGTATGTAAACTGGGACTATTGAAAAATAGAAATATTTTGTCTTTAGTGGCAGAAGGTTGAGGCTGCTTACTTGAAGTTGAAACTGTTCGTATACAACTTAGGTACCTGTGAAACATTCCTTGAAAGCTGTGATTTTGTAAAAAGTGTAATCTCGATTGAGTTTGCTTTGTCTACACTGATGACATTTGTTTTGAAAACAAGCTCCGTTATTCCACTTGCGGGTGAATAGAATTTTCAAGAAAAATAAATTAACCACGAATGTCGTAACAGTTTAATTTGCCGTCCTCTCACAATGATAATGTAATTCGAAAACATCGAATCCATGGTGCAAGGGTACCACAAATAATAAATATTGATTGGAAAACTGAGTAGAAGACTATACCATGGAAAGTTCCTCATTTTTACTGAAAATGAACTTAATTGGCATTCGTAATCACTCCAAAACTCAAAATCGACTTCTGAAGAAGTCATCTCAGAAAAAGCTTCTGTAGTTTGTCTTACAGCAAGAGTGTGATGAATATGAAATGGTTTATATGGATGGATATATTATGTCTTAAGTATTTCCTTTCGAAGCATATAATGTAGAAGCTATGAAAAAGTTAAAACAATATTAAAAAATATTTTCTGTACACTTAAATGATGCTTGCATTTTTCTATGAAATAGAATCAACATTTAACCAATTCAACCAGAGCATCGCCGGGTAATTCTGCTAGTGATGATATAAAAGATAGCTCCTCAAACAAACACCACTAAATCTTACATGAGACGTAGTTTTCTGTATTTGCTGCTCATATCATTCCTTAGGGCATTGGCTATATGATAAAACACGTTGGTAAACACTGGAAGAGGATCAATAAGAGAAGAATTAACATTTGATTCATTTTGCACTATATAAACCAAGAGATCAACATCTTATTACTAATTAATTTGACAAAATGTTTTTTACCTCAATTTCCCTAATAAGTACAGCAATACACTTTCTTTAAGTCACTGAATTGTTGAACTCGTAAATTTCTGAAAACTAAAGATAATATGTGTTTTATAAACATTTCAATTACTCCTATATCCGATTGTTTTAATGAGAGAAAAACAAGGTTAATTTATTTTAAGGATGCTAATCTTTTTTTCTTAGCCGAGGATATCACAATTAAAAAATAATCACTCATTTTAACTCAATTATATATGTTTACTCATTCGATTTGGAGTTTCGTAAAACTAAACACAATCTCTTACAAATAAACACCCGGCTTCAATTTTTTTTAAACACATTGCGTGATTAATTAACTGAATCTCAGAGGAAGCATATAGAGCGATAAACAAAAGACTTTATTTAACACAATTATTTATTTATTCAAGTAAAAGAAACCACTTTCTTGAGGGTTGAAGGATGTAATAAATTAGCTAAATCAACAAAATCTTGCATTTTGTTTGTTCAGAAAGCTCTAAGAGTCTTAGGGAAACGAAATTTCTGTACAGTGAAAAGAAAGTGAAGTGTTTGTATGCATAAAAAATCGTAGCTGTATATATCAGTAAAATGTTCGTTGAAAAAACATCTTAAGAAACCACATTTTTCTTTAATAATTCAAAAGAAAGTTTGTGTATACACATAAGAATTATATATTTTAGTTCCAAATCTTGAATAAGATAAATTGATGTTGTGGATTTTGAAAAAATATGTTTTGTACACTATAAACGTCTTAATAATCGCATCGAAGGTGGTATTCAAGCAACTTACTTTAAGTAGAAACAATGCTTGAAGTCTTATATATTATTCTATTTAGCTTATTTTACAGCTCCACTTATATAACGAAACGATCATAGTTTTTTCAAAGAAGGAATTTGAATAAATAATTATCAAAGTTTGATGTTAAGTGAAAATTAGAGAGATGGTTAATTAATAATTAGAGACTGCTTGATTGGTTTTCACCATATCTTCCATTCGTCTTCCGGTTCGCTGGTTTTTGGTGCAAGGACTACATTTGGTTAAGTTGCAGCAAACACAAGACAGGCAACGATAAGTAATGGGCATATGGAAAGCTTTGCTGATACAGAAGAGAAACATACAGTAATGGTAAGTAACAGGAATCTGACCGAATCTGCCAACAACTGTCAGGTAAGCGCAGTGGGGGCAAACACCGCGCCACCACCTTATTCTGGTAACCAGAGGTATTATTAACGTCGCACTGGAGCAACACAACGGGCTATAAGGCGGTTCAGATGACGAGGCCACACCTGAGCCGGCACCTCACTCTCCAAACTTTCACACCACGTCAGCGTGAGGACATTTGAGGCCACGATAGATTTAACGTGCATCAGCCCCCTTTGTATTTGCCTCCTATTCGAACTCCCAATCCTCCGGCTGCTAGTCCATTACTCTTTCAAGTGGTTTCGACAAGATATCACGTCCATCAAGATCTGACCAACTTTTTTAGTGACGAGATATCTCGTCATTAATATGTCACCGATTTTTGATGAAGAAGAGATCAAGATGTGGTTAGTTTTTGTCTAATAACGAGATAAAGATGTCAGTTTTCTTCTAATGACGAGATATTTCGTCCGTCATGATCTGTTCATGTCAGTTTTTTTCTACTGACGATATATCTCGCCTATCACGATCTGGTCAGTTTTGCTAACGATTAGACACCTCGTGGATATACAACAACCAGAAGGGTTATAAAGAATGAAAATATTATAGCTAGTCTCAAACTTGTGCTTAGTATATATTTAGTTGCATTTCACAGCGACTCGTGAGTTGATTAATTGAATGAGGGACAAAACAATTGGTATATATAAAATGTCTAAACACGTTTCAAAGTGTGAAGGAAAAGAGTTTAAAATCTCCCATTTGATTTAAATGAATAACCAGGAATTTATAAGCTATTTATATTATCTACACACCTTCGAAGAGGGTAATCCAGCAGTATTATTGGTAAACCAACTGGGAAAAACAATTTTGGTCCACTTCGAAATGAAGCAAGAAGTTTGCTAGTGAAACTTGTGTGCCTTTCCCATCATATTATGCAGTACAAACTATCACAAAACTACGTGAGGAATTTGAAAACCACTTCGCAGGGACTGTGATCATGCAAGTACAGCAGAAAAGATCAAGCTATTTCAGAATACATTCCAATGTGAAATCGAAAATGCGCCAACAGAACTTCAACTTGAATTGATTAAGCTTACGTCAAATGAATACTTGAAAGAATATTTCAAGGAATGTTACAAGAATGCGGACCTTCTTTCATTTTACAGGTGATTATATTTAGTTTATTTTTATTTTTAATTTTAAAACAGTAAATTTCTGACAGTTTCATTCATTGCAGGTCATTCGGTGATGATTTCAAAGAAATAAAAACCTTTGCAAGAACAATGTCCCACGTACATAAGAAAGCCAAAGGAATATTGTTGAATGCTATTTTTTCCCTCAGGCCAACTTATATGCACATATACATTATTTGGAATAAATTTGATTTCCTTGGTTAAATCTACATTTTTATTTAAACATCTATTTGTTAACTAGTTTATTTCGTAAGCTTTAAAAAAATTGACTTTGATCCAATGTCCATCCCCCCACATACACACACGTGTGTGTGCATATATACACTGCTGGCCACCGTAAATGCAACACCATGAAGGAAGCATGCAAATAATATGAAATTTGCAACATGCATTAGCGGAGGTGAGATATGCAAATGGTTAGAATTTCAGCGCAGACGCACATCACGCGCGCCTGTGGCGCCACTTCAAAGCGCTATTTAAGGCTTGGAGATTTCGACGATTTCAAGTACGGCAATTGTGTTTTTCTTGTGGTTTTTCAAAAAAACGATCAATTATGCCTCGTAGAAAACAGCGATCATCTTTTGATCAAGTATCCGAGTTCGACAGAGGAAGGATAGTGGCCTACCGAGATTGTGGATTATCTTTCAGGGAAATCGGTAGTCGTGTTGGACGAAACCAAACAACTGTAATGCGGATATGTGATCGTTGGATGCAGGAGGGTACGACGGACCGACGTGTTCGATCGCATCCACCTCAGTGCACCACTTCACGTGATGACAGGCATATTGTGCGTATGGCAGTGACGGATCGCTCAGCCACATCACGAACCATAGCACAGCACATTCAGTCTGTACCGCATCATCCAGTGTCTGCGCGTACCATTCGACGCCGTTTACAGCAGAGTGGTCTGTCCGCAAGACGTCCATTGCTTCGTCTACCGCAGAACCACAGACGTTTCCGCCGCCAATGGTGCGATGAAAGAAGGATGTGGACGGCAGAATGGAATAAAATTGTCTTTACTGACGAGTCACGCTTCTGTCTGTAACACCACGATGGTCGGATTCGAGTCTGGAGACACCGTGGAGAGAGGATGCTGAACAGCTGCGTTATGCACCGCCACACTGGTCCTGCACCGGGTATTATGGTATGGGGCGGTATTGGATATCACTCTCGCACTCCTCTAGTACGCATTGCCGGTACTTTAAACAGCCAGCGCTACATCTCCGAGGTGTTGGAGCCAGTTGTCCTTCCTTACCTTCAGGGCTTGCCCACAGCCATATTTCAACAGGATAATGCGCGACCACACGTGGCACGCATTGTCCAAGGGTTCTTCGTCAATCGCCAGATTGAATTGCTTCCCTGGCCAGCTCGCTCTCCGGATCTTTCGCCGATAGAAAACATGTGGTCCATGGTTGCTCAACGATTGACCCAGAATACATCCCCAGCTGCCACACCAGATCAACTTTGGCAACGTGTGGAAGCTGCTTGGTCTGCTGTACCCCAAGAACACATCCAAAGTCTCTTTGAATCAATGCCGAGGCGTGTGGCAGCGGTGATCTCCAACAATGGCGGCTACTCTGGCTACTGATTTTGGCAGGAACCACACTTCACAGAAGTCTATAAATTTAATCATTTGATACTTGGTCAACATGTTATCTACAAAATAAATTTTGTTGTGATATCTCTTGTCTTTCTTGGTGTTGCAATTTGGGTGGCCAGCAGTGTATATATACAGGGTGTCCCAAAAAAGTTGTTCCGCAATTTATCTTTTTACCATTTGGAGATAGGTAGGCAATGTAAATTGCAAAAGTGCACCAAATAAGGTAAGTAATTAAGATATGTGAATAAAATTATCACGTGATAACAATTTAAGCGGATACAGTTTTTAATTTGTATACAACCCCTCTAGATAAAAATCCGAGATAGCAAAAATGTTCCTTATCTGCATCCCTATCGTTAGCAGAAAACTGCATTTCTGTAGGTTGAACAGTAAGGGATGCATAATGACGCAAAAAAGTTGACTTATACCACTTGTGTACAGCTGTTCAATCAGTCAAATTAGGGACCGTATAGATTATGCTAAAAAGCATTTTTTTGGTCAGAAAGTGCAACATTGTGCAAAGTAATGTAGCATTGCAACTGCAGATGAAAATCGCAATGCATAATAGTAGAAAATGTAATCTTTAATAAAAATATTGTATAAAAATGGTTTAAATAAAAATAAAAGGAAATTTACAACGCATGTTCAAAACGTTTTCCATCTGCAGCAATGCAGAACTTAGCTCTTCATTTTTGGCCATGGGTCAGTTTCCGTCCTAAATTTAGATACCGACCCCTTAAAATGGAACCTCTTGTATCTCCGTTAATATTCAACCTACAGAAATGTAGTTTTCTGCTAACGATAGGGATACAGATAAGGAACATTTTTGCTATCTCGGATTTTTATCTAGAGGTCTCGTATAAAAATTAAAAACTGAAACCGCTTAAATTGTGATCACGTGATAATTTTATTCACATATCTTAATTACTTACCTTATTTGGTGCACTTTTGCAATTTACATTGCCTACCTATCTCCAAATGGTAAAAAGATAAATTGCGGAACAACCTTTTTGGGACGCCCTGTATAGATCATCCTGTTTACATAAAAAAATGAACAAATGATTATTTATTGATTGCAGAAGAAGCTATTTAAACGCAGATTATATTGAAAGCAAATATGTATAAATTGTGGGATTGATACTCTACCTGATTATTATCTTTGTTTTGATATATTTGGTAAGTTAAGTTGCGAATGGCAACAGTCTAGTTTTTGTTTTATGTACGCAGAGAAATGGCCTTTGAGTTCTTTTTCGTAATCTTAAAGAGAATTAATAAGTATTATTTACGCCATAAATGCTTCTGAGTGTTATTTTGTGATTTAAAGCAAAGAGTGTACGTATTAGAACTGTAAATAAACTATTTGTATAATTGTGTTATAAGGTGTTTTTATGGAACAATTGACTACACCAACTATAATCTGAATACTTCTGATTCCGAAATTCAAAACGGAACATAAATCTACATTTATAGGACAGGAAAGATGCAAGAGGAAGGGATTAACTTGCTTCCTACCGATCCTATAAAGCCCACAATTCAACAAATTTCATAAAATTACGTTGGGTCCACAAATTAATGCAAGATACATTTAGAGAACAGTATGTATGCAAAAATTACAGGAATACCTAAACAAGTGCCGGACAAGGACGAAACAAACTAGCGACATTCTTCATCAGACATTTACCAGAAAGACAAAAAATGCTGTACTAAGCTAAATCATTACATCAATACGTCACTCAAAGCATGGATGGCACCAGCGCCATCTCTCGGCAATACATCAAATCCTACAATTGTAAACATTTTAAGGGGTAATCAATGAGATGGTTGTGCTTGTTTACGCTTGCACAGTTCATCAATGGTTGTGGGACTGCATTTATTTTATTGTTTCTCAACAGAAAAATATCCCATTACGGATCACAAAAATTGATGCTCCAAAAAATGGAAGAAAAAGGCATTCACAAGTACAGTTGATAAGATATAAAACAAAACACTTCACTGAGAAGCAGATTACTTATAAATAAAAAATACACCAACCTACTAAAGAAGAATCGCAAACCATCTTCAACACACAGCTTGTTTTTTATATTTGGTCTGCAGTAGCCCAGTTTATAGAGTTGCGGAATAGCAACCGGAAGGTTGCGAGTTCGAGTATCAATCCAACCAGACTCTCGTATGCGTGGCGGCTGGTGCACGTTAAATATGTTGTGGCCTCAAATATAACATTGGCGTGATATGGAATTTTGAAGAATAGGTTGCCAGCTCAGGTGTCGACCTTGTCATTTGACAGTGGTTCGAAATGAAGATGTGTTACTCTCGAATCTTTCCCTTCGGGATGGATCCCGGACCGTCTCCAATAGCCAATTGTTATTCTTCAGTGCGACGTAAATTCAACTACCTACCTAAGTATCTGTTCTTATATTTATTTTTGAGAGTTGTTAAAGATGAAAATGATGATGCAGGACGGACAGTTCGTCTCCTCTTGTAGTTCTAGAAAGGTCAGTAGGTTGTTGAATCAACGTTGCACTGGAGAAATAGAACGGACTACTGGTCCGGAATCAACCCGAAGAAAAGATCCGAGGACAAGCTCTCTTTATTCTAAACCACGGTCAGATCCCGAGGTCAGATCAACACCTGAGCTCCCCTCCATTCTCCAAACTTCCGTACTTGTGGTGCTCGAAATATTTGGGTGTCAGGATGCATGGATTGTACGCAATGACTTTAACAGACTGGTTTCTTTTTTTTATCTCGCTCTAGCGTACATGATAAAATAGAAACTGCAATCATTTGTATATTTTGTCTTTTAAAACGAATCGCGTAATTTTTATGGCACTATGACAAAATCTTAAAAAAAGCATGACGTTTTCTCTGTCAAGTAGTGAATCATAAAAGTAACCAATTACGCATGATTTTAGTTACTTATAGTTACAAAAAATATTTAATTGCCACTAAGAACATTAATTTGCACAAAGGGAAATGTGTTTTCTGAATTTAAGTGAAACTTTTCAAACTAAATTTTCTACTTTGTGTGCACAAGATTAACTAATTTTGGTTAATTAACTTTTCACTTTTTTTCTTACTTTTCTTCAAGCTTTCTTTACTTGGATGAAAAAGTTTGTTTTCCTTAGAGTTATTAATTTGAAGTGACTTCAGAACTTTCGTCGCACCTCATCTGGTCGTTAGTTCTATTATTTAATTACTTTTTGCATTTCTAATTTTTACTGGGCCATTGAAGTAAAATATTAACTCAAATATAAGTTACATATCAGCATATAAATTTGTAAGAAAATTATTCCTAATATGAGTTATTCAAATGTTAAAAACACTTGAATAAGTGAACACTTAAATAATGTGTTGGAGCAACGAATTCACTTTTGTACATTATCGTTTTTTCGTTTTAATAGTTCAAATAATTTAATTATTAAATTAATTCATGAGTAAAGATATTTAAATCGTTAGTTCATAACACGGTTGTAAATGAAAATTTTTTTTGACACTTGAAAGCATAACAAATAAGCATACCAAATTATCCAGAAATAAATTTCCTTAAAGAAAGGAAATTTATTTCTGGATAATTTGGAAAATTCTGGACAAATTTAATATTTGGAAAAGCATTTTCCTAACACGTTTCAAATTTTCTTAAGGTTTCGTTTTTTTTTGAAAATTTGAATATTTGCAAATGAACTATAAAATTCTGATATTACAGAGTGTCCTAAAAGTTCCCGTACTCCAACTTTAAAAAGTCATTTGCCCGTGTTTTTTTTAATTATTGAATTTTATCGTCTGCTTATAATGCTATGGATTCTTTAATTTTTATCGTTTGGTTTTCTTCTCGCTCAAGTTGTGCGATAATAAAGTTCCATTTTGTTCTTCATTGCAAAATGAGTTTATCACGCATTCAGAGAATCGCGCTGCTTGAGGCTTATTTTGAATGCAAATCATGAAAGATGTAAAGAATTTTGGCAACATAATATCCAGATGATGCAATACCGAGTAAAGACACACTATATCAACTCGTTCGGCGATTTCGTGAGACAGGTTCGGTGGAAGACAAACACAGGAGTGGAAGACAAAGTCGCTACACCAGACTGTGCAAGAAACTCAACGGAGGATATTGCAATCTCCTCATCAATTCGTGAGGCGTTTGTTGCAACAAATGGGCACATCACGTGGATCGACACAAGGCTTTAAGAGCTTTGCATTTTCTTGCTTATCGTGTAAAAATATTACAGGACACCGGAGAATGAGAAGCAGCTTTATTATTGCCGATGGTTCCGGAGATTTATTTGCAACAACATCAATTTTTTGTCCGATGACGCATAGTTTCATTTAAGAGGTGATGTGAACGCATTTGGGCGACGACAAATCCCCATTCATTAATGCGAAAACCTTTAGATTCTCAAAAAATTGTCGTTTGGTGTGCCCTATCACCAAAAGGATTGTTGGGTCTCTGTTTTTCGAGTCAACTGTTGATGGCACTGTATACAGAGAACTTATCCAACAATTTGTTGCATTATTAGAAGTGAATGAACGAGATTCTTGGTTCCAACAAAACAGTGCAACCTGCCATACAAGTTATGAAACCATGGGCATGCTTCAAGATTTTTTGCCGATCGACTCATCTCAAGAAATCTTTGGCCACCTCGTTCCCCTGATCTGAGCATCCATGACTTTTTTCTGTGGGGATATTTAAAGAGCAAAGTTTATGAAGATAATCCCCAAACAATAGATGATCTAAAAATTGTCATTACTCAAAGGATACAAGAAGTCACTCCCAGCACCTTGAAACGCGTTTATAAAAATATGCGCAAACGACTTCAGCTTTGTCTCCAAGAAAGGGGCGGACATTTTGAACATTTATTATAAATGTGAGTTCAAATTTTTTTCCTACGTTATGTTAAAAGTGCTTTTCACCATTAGCATAAAAATAATTGTTTTAAAGTTTGTTGATTTTGTATAATAAATTCACGAATCGTCAGTACGGGAACTTTTAGGACACTGTAGAATAGGTATGGAAACTTGGGTAAAGATGTAGAATCCGAGACATGTTTGTCGCCAAGCAATTTTTGTTGCCAAATCAAGATGGCGTCCTAAGCCAGTATGTTCGTTAAAAAAAAACGTTGACTTTCCTACGCGAAACACCTTTTGCATAGGGTTGCCATAAAGCTTAATCAAAAACAACAAGTTTACCATGTTTGGCGAGAAGTCGCCACGGTCTCGGATTCGACATCTCACCCGAAACTTGATCTGAAAAATGTATACTTGTTTGGGTTGGGAAAAAATCGAAATGATTTGTTAACTGTGAATTTCGCTATAATTATTTACTATTTATAATCGTAATAAAAATAATTACTAAACATTAAATGCGCTGCATTTTTGTTTTGATATTTTTTAAACTTTTTATTGCTCTCCTTTGCATTTTTTAATGCTATGGTTAGTATTAAAAAAATTTCGGTACAACAAAGCACTTTTGAGTTATTTAAAAAAAGCTGTAAACTACGTCTTGATACATTGATTGATTGCCAGAAAAAGTGAAAACTGCTCTAGAGATTTTTTGGAAGTAATGTTTCAAGTAGATTATTCTCTTACTAACGAAAACTACCCAACGCATGGACATAAATATAGAGTTTTGGAGCCCCATTTCATAACTTTTACAAAAGAGTTAAAAACTAGAATATTCTAATTTGAATTTAATCTTACTCTCTTGTGCGGCCTTTGAAATGATTGGTGGGACCAAAAAGCGCCATCTTTGCAAGGACCATTAAGTCCTGTTAAGTGCTGATAAGAGTATAAACATCGTAGAGGCTGGTACCTTTTCATGCGTTAAGGATTCTCTGCTTCCCTGTGGTCATGTTTACGCAGCAAATCGACTCCATTACTCATTCTCTAAACTCAAACTTCGCAACACATGTGAAGTTTTATTCAAAGCTGTTACATTTATCGCAACTGTTTTTACGATGATAGTCAAAAATTTTGAAACTTCAAAAAGCGACCAACAGAGACAAAATTGTCAATAGCGAATACGGTGGAGCAAAACGTACATCATCATCAAGACTAAAAGAACACTTGTATTGTCTAAACCCACAAAAGTATCCGAAAAGGTACTTTTGATCTGATAAATGGTGGAAGCTATTCTCTCCCTAAATAGCTAGTGACAATTTTATCACCTTGTTTTTATCGTTATTGGTCCTATTTGGACCAATAAAGATGACTAATAAAGCAGAGTTAAACAATGTTTTAACAATGTTGACTACTGTTTTAACAATGTTGACGTTGCGTAATATGGTAAATGGGTGATTCTGACGGAAATAATATAAAGTTTGGAGTCAACATTAAGGTTAGTGTAGGAACTTAAAAAGGGAGGACATATTTTAGTGACATGAATGAAATTACGCTCTCTCTATTATAACATAATATTAATTACTGTAGAAACGTAGCAGTTCACACACACAAAAAAATTATAAAAAATAATTTCAGACTTTTATTCAGATTTTTATAAAAAATTATAAGAAATGATTCTGTGATTTCAGACCTAAACATTTAAATTACTGATATAGAAAAATGATTGATTGATTAAACGTTAATTATAAATGACTCTAAAGTATTAATTATCCATAAAATACCCACATAATTTGATATAAAGTAACTAAAAACTAACATTTCTAATGATCATTAAAATTAAAATATAAAATAAATAAAAATTAAGGTTAAGCGAAATGGAAACTCCCCTAAAACTCCCACCAAACGAATTCAAAAGGATACGAAAAAAACGTCATGTTACATCCCTGTTTATTTGTTTATTTATTGCCACCTCAGGATTTGCTGTTATCTTGTTCTCTTTGTCCTTGATGATGGACGTTTTGCTACACCGAAATAGCTATTGATCTTTCATATCATCTTCAATAGTCAATTTTGTAAGCTTTTAACATTCAGCTGAATCCTCATGTTTGTGAAACATTTGATCAAAGTTGTGAGGTTCTCCAGCCACACACTGATGAATGTTGGCCAGAAGGAACCATTTGATCTTCGAGGGACGTCGGCGGAGGTGTCCTTGGACGGTCATCCGGGTGCTATGAGGAGGTGGAAAGAGGTGGGATGAGATGGGGACTCGAGAAAAAGAAGGCAAGTCGCTGGGAGTGTCATATCCATGTGATTGTGTAGTTGACGCGTAATTTAAACTGTAAATACCTTGTACAAAGAATTTATGAGTCGGAAATGTTAATAAATGGTTAAAAAGATCTCTGAAAAAACGTCATTCTTAGTGGTAGCATAGATGAAAAACCAGGTGACAAAAGTCATTGTTTTATCAAATTTTCAAACTAATGTATATAATTTTAAAGAAAATTATTTGAATTTCAAAATTTAAATGATCGGGCGGTTGGGCGCTACAGAGTAAACATTTTTTTGATATTTTATTATAGATCTTGATAGGTTCTGAATCCCTTCCTTTACTAAGTCCATTGTAGGAATCTAAGTCCATTATTGCCCTACTGAACGTTTTGCTTGTATCAATTGTACATAGAAATACATTGTACATAGAAATTTTAGTACCTAGTCTCCTTCGAGGTAGGCACTTTGGATCTCACATTTCACACAGTTTCTTTCACTTTTTAAAACACCATTAACCCTCTCGCTGCGTAATTTTTTTTATCAAAATAGGTTCAAAAATTGCGTATTTTTTTATTACATATTTCAAATCTACATATATTTTAGAGTTAAAATATACAAAATATTTTGTAAAAGAGTTTTTTTTCAATATAGAATTAGATCATAAATAAAGGTTGTCGGAATATTGAAATTGAAGAATAATCATATAAAAGCAAAATTTTGAAAATTAATCTTGGTTAAATTATGATTTATTTTATGAAATACAAAGGTAAAACGTATATACTAATGAAAATATGCAAAATACTTACAAAATATTTATTAGAAATGAAGAATTATTAGAAATCACTATCCGCAGAGGAATCCGAGAAATTCTCATCAGTTTCGCTATAACTATCTTCAATATACTTGATATCAGAGTCAGAACTGCTATCAGTGTCGGAAATATTGTCAGGAATGTAGGTTCTATCACTCGCGAAACGCTTCCTGCCAGACATCTTTGAGCTTTGAAAAGAGCGCGCAAAATGCTGCAAAAAATGCTTGTAAATTTCGCAGAAATGTGAACATCTAAAGCCATCTGTTAACCCAGATTTGAATAAACAATTAAACATCACAGAAAAGCAAAAATGAAACCAGGAACGGGAAAAAGCGGGTTGCACAGTTAAATAGACGGCAAAAATGCATCCCCGCGGAAATCGCGGGCTGCGCAAATTTTACTACTTCTACGTTGCCCGCGGAAATCGCGGAATGCGCAGCGAGAGGGTTAAGTCCATTGT
The DNA here is from genome assembly GCA_933210815.1 of Meta bourneti. Classification (NCBI taxonomy): domain Eukaryota; kingdom Metazoa; phylum Arthropoda; class Arachnida; order Araneae; family Tetragnathidae; genus Meta; species Meta bourneti. Next base: position 6,213,367 of record OW119926.1, read on the forward strand.
AGCAATCGCCATCAGTTGCCTCTTCGTGTTATCTTGATTCGCATCCATGGTCTGAAATCTTTCCCTTTAGAGGTGATTTCAACTTTAGGTACGTAGGTAGTTGAATTAATGCCACACTGGAGCCATACAGCGTGCAGTTGGTGACTTTTCGAGATCCAGCCCGAAGGGAAAGATTGAGGACAACTCGTAATTTGGAACCACAGTCAGATGACGAGATCAACACCTCTGAGCTGGACCTCACTCTCCAAACATCCACACCACACCAACGTGAGGACATCTGAATCCACGACAGATTGAACGCGCATTAGCCTCACGTACACGACGTTCTTTGGTTGGATGGAATTTCAAACTCGCAACCTTCCGGTTTCTAATACGGTACTCTTCCAACCTGGTTACCGCGGCCTTTTTTAACTTTAGGAAAAGCAAGAAGTTGTAGTTATTTTAAAAGATTGAACTGTGGAATTTGTTTTTTAATTCGTTTTCATTTAGTTTTAAATACAAAATGACAAATTTAAGGGAAAACTTGCGATTCTTTATTTTTAATAAACATGTTTTTCTGTACCCTCGATGTATCGCTCTTTCTACTTAACCCCAAGTAACGCGATACATTGAGAGGCTACTGTATTCTTGAACCCTGCAAGTGCTTTCGACGAGATATTTCGTCCATCAAGATCTGAGCAATCTTGCTAATGACGAGATATATCGTACATCCAGTTGTTGCCGATTTGTTTATGATGACAAGATCAAGATCTGGTCAGTTTTGTTTTAATGACGAGATATCTCGTTATGAGGATGTTGCCGATTTTTTATGATGACGAGATCAAGATCTGGTCAGTTTTGCTAATGATGAGGTACTACCAGGTTGGTTAACCCCCCTGGTGTTGTCTCGGCGAGGTATACGTCATTAGCAAAACTGACGAGATATGTCGTCGTTAGAAGAAAACAAGATCACAATCATTAGATGAAAAGTGTCCAGATCTTGATCTCATTATCATAAAAAAAATCGGCTATATCTTGATGAGATATCTCATCATTAGCAAAACTGGTCAAGTCTTGATGGATGATATATCTATGTTTGACAAAGTATGAGAGGATTTTTCTGTAAAGCTGAATGGGGGGAGGGGGGGTAGAGGACGCTATTTTTTGGTAGACGTATTGGGTATCCGGAAGAATATTCTCGTCTTCCGGTGGCTTGTTTATTTTCACGGAGGATCCCTTTCATACCTTAAGGACGAACTATGAAAAAAGTGTGTTAAATTACTTATATAATTTCAATTTGCATTTGTTTCTCTACGAACACTGACTACTTACGTTATAGTTTACTTTTCTAAGAATATAGAAAAGGTTAATTAAGCTAACGAGAATATAATTAGTGAATATAAATTACTTGACACTGCAAACGTTTCTTTAAAAATACGCCAATTTCTTGTAGAAATTCAGTAGCAATTAATTTCTCGTAGAAAATATGCTATATTCTCGTTGCTTAACGATGTTCAAATATTCCTTTTATAAGTGAATAAAGAATCCATTGAGATCAAATTACCAATTAAAATTAAGCATCGTTGACGTCCTACAATGTAACTATGGCAACGGCTGTATTGTAAGTAAGAAATTCCCATTTGTGATTTGAATCTAAATGTATTTCTTACTTTAGATGCGTTAGTTGCAAAGAATAACTTATTTAATTAACCTCATTGTTATTTAGGTATAATATTTGTTCACATCAAAGAAATTTCTTTAGAATTCCAGACAGCAGCATAAGATTTCTAGCACGTTTTACTACTTATTGGTTGTATCCTGCGTGCTTTAGTTTTTGTTTCTTCATTCTTTCAAATAATACAATGATTCAATAGTGAATACTATTTGAAAACTAACGATCAATTTTAAGTTTAAAATTAAAAATATACATGCACACACAGATACTTTAATATAACCGGTATCAAATCTTTCTTTGAAAATCTATATATTAATACGTGAAGAAAAAAACTTTGTACCCCTTTTTAAGCACATTGCGCGCACGGAGGAGTATGAGATTTGGCATAATTAAAGTTCATATGGAGAAGGAGTGCAGAAAGATAAAATTAATGTATAATATGCGTTACAAATATATTAAATTAAACAAAATAAAACAGTCATTGTTTACGTTCATATACTGTAATCTATATATTAATACGTGAAGAAAAAGCTTTGTGCCCCTTTTTAAGCACATTACGCGCACGGAGGAGTATGAGATTTGGCATAATTAAAGTTCATATGGAGAAGGAGTGCAGAAAGATAAAATTAATGTATAATATGCGTTACAAATATATTAAATTAAACAAAATAAAACATTCATTGTTTACGTTCATATACTGTAATCTATATATTAAAACGCGAAGAAAAAACTTTGTACCCTTTTTAAGCACATTGCGCGAACGGAGGAGTATGCGATTTGGCATAATTTGCCACCACATAAGTTAGTATTGAAAGTTAATTGCATCGTTTTGCTGATCAGAAACTTAAATACAAAGGAAGCATTAGTCAATGGAACAAGAATGCGCATCAAATTTATGCATCGTAATACTATTGATTGCGAAGTTTTAACTGGAACCGCACGCAATAAGAGAATTTTGATTCCACGTATAAATTTAACATATTCGGGAACTATTTTACCATTTAACTTTCAAAGAACTCAATTTCTAATTATACTTGCATTTGCGATGACAAAAATAAGTCTCAAGGACAAACATTCGAAAAAATTGGAATTTTATTGAGGCAGCCAGTTTTTACACATGGTCAATTGTACGTCGCAGCAAGTAGAGTTCGATCATTCGATGGTTTGAGATTTTATATTTCAGAATATAACGGTCAAGGGCATTTAGCAAACGATGAAAGAGTTTTTACAAAAAACATCGTCTACACAGAAGTTTTGAATCATTAAATTCATTGTCGAACTATTTCAAGTTCAATGGACAACATTTATTTTTTTAACCACCCGGTTTTTTTTGTTTCAATAAAAAATATATAAAAAAGTACGAAGCACGTATTCCTTATTTCATTTTTTATTTATTTTATTTATTTTTGATTTAAATTTTATATAATTTGAAAAAGATAGGCAAATTAACTGTGTAGCCTTGGCGAAACCTGTGGCCAGTATAGCAATAAAAAAAACCCAAGAAAAGGTCAAACAACGCGCTATTGTTTTTTAGATATGGCTTAACCAAGCTATACCGCATTTTTCCTATGACGTATTTGTACATGCTCGCAGCTTACGTAGTAGAACAAAATTCAAAAATATTATATGCAATGAATATAGAGGTACACTCTTTGACAAAAAAACCTTATTAACGTTCAAACTTAAATATTAAATGAATTATGGTCGAATTTCGACCACTGGGCGTCCACTAGTTTAAATTAAAACACATTAAAATTGATAAAAATACATCCATGAATTGATTATACAAGAACTTTGATTATCCGAGCTCCTATTAACCGAATGTTCATGTTATTCTAGCCGAATTTGATACCGAAAGGAAACTCTGCAAAAAAGAAAAGAAACTCCTGACTTTTTTATGAATCCTTCAGCAGTAGTAGTAACACGTAGTACAGTAAATTTTTTCTGTATTTCGAATAGTCTGTTTTGTGTATCTACGACTGTATTATCTGATTTTTCGGTTATCCAAGATGGCGTCGGACCATTACGGATAATCAAGGCTCTACTGCATTAAAACAATGCTTTATTTATATGTTAATGTTCTATATTTTGTAGTTAAATATAATTGGAACGTATACATACAGCGAAGCAGCCTGGCTGTTGTAAATAACAACTGAAGACCTCCTGATAACTTAAATACTATGTCGATTTAGTATCTTTATAAAGGGATTAATAAAAGTAAATATTTTCTATCTTTTGACTTACCTTGCCACAATTCAGTCATGTACATAATTTTAGCCACAATTAAGTCATGTACATAATTTTAACAAAGAACCACGATCACTAGGCTTAGCATTCGATATTAACCCTTCTTAATTTTAAGAGTGTATCTACAGTACACACTACACATCCAAATATCAAACCCTATTCATCATTTTGATGTTTTAAATTAAAAAATCATAAGCAAAACGTTAAAAAGAAAAAGATTGACATAATCAAATTTATAAAAAGTTTTTGAATATCACTAAATTTGCTAAATAATGACACCTAAACTATGATTAAACTATCATTCTATGCCTATGATGTACTCACCAATATTTATAGATAACGAAGTCATTTTAATCAAAAAAGTATAATTAATTTATATACATTTCCCTTGACAAAGAGCTTTAAGTAATAATTACTCTTAACATGCGATTAAACTATCACACTCATAATCATTTCCCTTGACAAAAACTTTAAAAGTGCTTTTTGAATATCGCTATTGTTTCTCTGAAAATTCCTCCTTTGAATATCATTCCTCCTCTGAATCTATGGTTATGATATATTATATTTATTGATACAAATATTATCGCAAAGTCATTTTAATTAAAGAATTATAATTAATTTATAAGCATTTTCTTTGATCAAAGCTTTAAAAGTGCTTTCTGAATATCGCTATTGTTTCTTTCCTCTGAAAATTCCTCCTGAATATCATATTTAAGTACATATTACCAAGCAAAAACGATCCTTAAAACACTATTAAACTCTACCAACCTAGTATGCCTGCATTCATCCGCATTATCTTTCCCTGCATGCGTCTGGAAACGGAAATCATTAATTCATCGGGTCGCGCTTGCAATGATAGATCACCTAAGCAAATCTTTTCAATTTTTTAACATAGTTATTTTCTATTAGGGAATTCATCTCACATCCCAGAATGCGAAAAAACTCGAGCCAAAATGTAACTCCAGTAAAAGAAAATTGCGTTTAATCGCCTCCCGAGTCTGCAACTCCCAAGTCTTGTTAAGCGTCCATTACAAAGTAGACCAAGACAATTAATCACATGGATGTTGATGTGACGGAGCCATAGCAATAAGAGGATAACTAATTGTCAATACGGAGCAAGAATGGCGCTAAAAGTGCTCGAACTCGGCGCCATAAATTTCCAGACATCACGCAAGGATGTTGAGTTCTGCTCCTGAAATGCGTTTTGTCTGGTATTATCAAAGCCACATTGAAACGCCCATGGCGATTTTGAGTTGGCATTGAACATCTATTAACCGTCCTGGTGGTTGTCCCCACGAGATATAGTCATTAAATTAGCAAAACTAACCATTAGCAAAACTAACCAGATCTTGAATCTTGATCTCATCATAAGAAGATCGGCAATATCTTGATGACGTGGTATCTCTTCGCAAAATTGGTCAAATTTTGATGGACGAGATATCTCGTCATTAGCAAAATTGGTCGGATCTTGATGGACAAGATATCTCATTGAAACCACTTGGAGGGTTAAATGTATGTTCGAGAGCCAGCCGTAAGTGTTTAGATTGTTTCTAAGTGTGTCGGAACGAATATGCGAGGAACTTACACAGACAAATTCCCTAACTCTCCAGGTGGTTTCGACGAGATATCTCGTCCATCAAGATCTGACCAATTTTGCTAATGACGAGTTGTCTTGTCATCGAGACATTGCGGAATTTTTATAATGACGAGATCATGATTTGGTCAGTTTTCTTCTGATGACGAGAGACGATGAAATCTTGATGGACGAGATAACTCGTCCATTATGGATCTGGTCAATTTTGCTAATGACGAGAAACCTCGTTGAGACAACCACTAGGAGGGCTACGATATGCTAACTGTGTTCTGAATGAAAAATTTAAAACCATGTCCAATTGTAAGACACATGTTTTTTATTGAAATTAATATTGTCACGTGTAAAAATTTAACGAAGTATAAAACAATGATTAAGTTAAAATATGAATTTATTTAAACACTTGATTATTAATTAAGTTAGTTAACTGACGAGAAACGATGAACAATATAACATGACAAATAACAAGTGAGAAACACGTGAGGGACGAGACCGCCACATGGCCACTTGCTACTATTTATACGGGATTAATCTCCAATCGTTTGGTCTATCTTCTTCTTTTAAATGCATTAGGTACTTAACTCCTCTGCGGCACTGTAGACTGGAATAGAACACTATACTACAGGGGCCCAGAATAGACACCCCGTTACAATATTTCAATAAAAAGTACGACAAAAGAATACGATAAAAGTACGACAAAAAGTACGATAAAAGAGTACAACAAAGAGAAAAGGTAAAATATACACTAGAAAATTTGCAACTAGAAAACTTGTCTACAACTATTTAATGCAATCGAACTGATATAAAAAAAGCGAATGTAGTGACCTTTCATCTCAGATAAATTCGAATCGAATCACCACGTATCGTACCGGCATTAAATGGTGGCTGCCGTGGGACACCAATACACCGACAACCACCTCGAATTTGAGGGCGCCTTCGGGATGTTTCCTCTGATAACCAGCTACAGGTGGGTGGAATTCTTGATATACTCTGCTGTATTTGCGTATATATAAAAATTTTACTTTTTCTCTCAGTTTGAGTTGTGAGGTGTCTTGGCGAAAAATCATTAGGACATCTTGGAGTTTCGCCAATTTTCTCTATAACTAAGCCCAAAATAATGCTTATTTATGTATGCCCTTTACTACGTACTCCTTCATGCTCCTTGTTAACATATTCATTAAACATCCTGGTGGAAAGCAGAATACTCAGGAAATTTATGCGATCCTTAAATTTTACAGGACCCAGTTGGAAGAGTAGGGGATTAGCAACCGGATCATTGCGAGTTCAAAACTCGATAGAACCAAAGACCGTCGTATACGTGGGGGTTGGTGTCCGTTAAATCTGTCGTATCCTCAAATGACCTCACGTTGGCGTGGTGTAGAAGTTTGGAGGGGTGAAAGTTCAGTTGTTGTCCTGACCTCGTCATCTGACGGCGGCTCAAAATGACGAGGTGTTGTTCTCGGAAGAGTACAACACCTCATTTCCCTTCCGGTCCCGGACTGTCACCAATACACCGTTGTGTTGCTCCAGTGCAACGCTGATTCAACTACCAACCAGCCAACATTGACTCTCCTGGTGGTTGTCTTGGCGAGGTATTTCGTCATTAGTAAAACTTACCTAATCTCTTTGGACGAGAAATTCTTTATTAGAAGAGAACACGATCGGTAGTAGAAGATTGACGAGATCTCGATCTCGTGATCATAAAAGACTGGCAATATCTTGATGGACGAGATATCTCCTCATCAGCAAAATTGGCAATATCTTGATGGACGAGATATCTCCTCATCAGCAAAATTGGCAATATCTTTATGGACGAGATATCTCCTCATCAGCAAAATTGGCAATATCTTTATGGACGAGATATCTCCTCATCAGCAAAATTGACAATATCTTGATGGACGAGATATCTCCTCATCAGCAAAATTGGTAATATCTTGATGGACGAGATATCTCCTCATCAGCAAAATTGGCAATATCTTGATGGACGAGATATCTCCTCATCAGCAAAATTGGTCAGATCCTGATGGACGAGATATTTCGTCTAAATCTCTTGGGTTAATTTTTACCCGCAGTAGCTCAATCCACCGCTGCGTTTCCTTCGTATCAAAATACGCTCTCCAGATCCCATACATATTCCTTACATAATGGTAATTAATAATTGTTTAGGTTAATAATCGTTAGAGGATTACGTCACAGTGCCCCATTAATTTCAATTAAAAGTACTTAACGTGTAAAGTTCATGCAATGAATTTATTAGGAAGGCAGGAAGTGGCGTTATTATATTAAGGGATTTATTTGAAATGTGGCGATGAAGTATGCCCATACAGGAAGCTTTAGATACACTAAGTTTAAAACAGATGACATATTTTCCTTTGATCATTCTTAACGTATGGCCGGTATTCTCTATCGATCTAAATGTAGTTTTGGTTGTTTTAATTAGCGTCGCACAGGACCAACGCAACAGACTATTGGCGACGGTCCGGGATTAATCCTGGAAATCCGGAATATATCCTGGAAATCCGGGATATATCCGAGGATAACACCTTGTACTTATGAACCACGGTCAGATGACCAGGTCACACCTGATCTTGGTTCCCCACTCTCCAAACTTCCACACCATGCCAATGTGAGGACATTTGAGGCCACTATAGATTTAACGTGTACCCGTGCCCCATGTACTCGGTGGTCTTTGGCTGGATGGAGCTCGAACTCGTAACCCTCCGTTTGTTAACCCCTACTCTTCCAACCGAGCTACCGGTGTACTGCTAAATATAGGTGGTCGTAGTGCTTGTACGGCGATACTTGTTTCCTGTACGTATTCTGAACGTCAGTTTGGTATGTTTCCCTAACATAATTTCGTCCTCAGGATACATTTTTATGTATGTACGTCCATCAAATTCCCGTGGTACCCTTGTGATCTTTCCTTTCCCTTGGGGCTTATTGTTTGGTAAACACGGGGTCGAGCTCCCGGGATACCCAAGCGATTTTTCTCTACCTTCATTCCACTACCATATTCCTCAACTCCTCTTTTTTCACTATTTTACGTCTTCTGAATCAGAAAAATATTGTGGAAATGTCGTTCAACCATTTTGACATTAAAAAAGACCTTATATTCATGTTTTTAGATAATAAATAAATGCAGTGTATGGCGCAGCTTGGTTACATCTGGTCCTTGTGCCATAAAAACCAAACAACCGAATATAATTTCAGAATTTCGTCGATAAAAGTTCCAAAGAATAAATTCCGAATTGGTATGGGGCAGTTAATAAGTCATCCCCAATTAGATGGAACGCCTAACATAGCCAAAATGACGATCAACTGTTTTGAAGGTAACCCTGATATGTACCATGCGAGAGATTTTGGACAGCAAAAGTAAACTATTTGCAAACCGTTTGGCTTGCTTATATTGAAAATTATCCTCATGTACTGATTGGTTGGGATAGTTAATGAAGATCTTATTCAAATACGCAGATGTCTTTTTTGTTTTGAAGTTATTGTTCAAGGATGAATCTCTTTACAAGAGAAGGTTGTTTCTCTAAAACGTTTTCAACTAAAAAAATAAAAAACTATCGGATATACCACTGGATGGAAACTGAAACATTTGTTACTTTTTATTTAAACATGATCATTTTGTGATTTCGCTATCAAAACCTCGTAAGTCTATTTTTTTCGTTTACGAAGTTTTTATGCTTATATCAACTTGTTTAAAATTCCACGTCAGTTACAAAGCTCTCCATCGGTGATTTTTAACCTCGTATCTCAAATAGTCTACGGGTCGCGGTAGCTCGGTCGGAAGAGTAGAGAATTAGCAACCGGAGGGTTGGGTTGCTAGTTCGAAACTTGATCCCATTAAAGATAAAAGAAAGGGCTGGTGCACGTTAAATTTGTCGTGGCCTGAAAAGTCCTCACGTTGTCGTGGTGTGGAAGTTTGGAGAGTGAAGTGACAACTCATGTGTTGACCTCGTCCTCTGACCGTGGCTCAAAATGACGAGGTGTAGTCCTAGTATCTTTCCCTCCGGGATTGATCTCGGACCGTCGAGAATAGCCTATTGTGTTGCTCCAGTGCGACGTTAATTCAACTACTTACCTCAATTTGACTGCAATTTGGTATCTAGTTTTTAACTTTCCAGAAAAAGTTTGATTTTAAGACATATAAGGTTTTGATAGAACAATGATTTATTCTTTGAAATCCATTCTTAATTTCTAAATAAGTAAGTATTCAATAAACGTGCTAAATTATAAGTAATTCTTTGACGTATCAAAATTTCTTATTTTCGGATAGATAATTGGAAAGAAAAATTCTCAAGTGTAATGTTCCTTTAAAATATCGTCTCTCTTATTTTATATTTTTGTTATTTATTTATTTATTCTCTTATATTCTTATTATTATTTATTCTTATTAATAATCGAAACTACTGCAATGTTGCTCAACCATTGTTACTCGGAAAAGATATACCACACAACATTGTCGACAGATTGTTTCAGTTTCAAATCATCTGTTTTGAATCATCTGTATCGAAACATCTGTTTTGAATCATCTGTATCGAAACATCTGTTTTGAAAAGTTGGATGCTTTGATCAAATATAGTATTAGTTATCGTTTCATGGAGTACACCGGTTATATAAGGAGGCATGCATGTTTGGGAACCGTAAGACGAAATCGATTTTCGTTGGGAAGTATCGAATTGGAGAGTTTTAGGAAAAAACGTTGAAAAACCATTATCTGCCTTTTTCACGTGACCTGCAGTCTCGAGTTACTTGGGGTGGAAATGTTTTGCATCAAGCTAGAGTTATTTCAGAATAAAATCTGTTGATGAGAATAACAAAGTAGTTCGCCTTTGAATATTTCTGAGGTAACTTTTAGTTTACTGCATTTGACCAATTAACTATCAAATATCTAATTTGAAATTTGTATTGACAAAGTGGAAATCCTTTTCAAAAACAAAATAAATGTCGTCCCGTTCGGAATAGGCCCTCAGGGCATATCTTTTTTAGGTGTGTACGGGAAACATAACCCCGAGGTTCACGTGTAATCTGTTCTCCCTTCTTTTTTACCCTCGCTTACTCTTCTGGATTTTGCTTTTTCTCTCTCTCGTTGTCTTGCGTTTCACGCAGCTTGGACAAATATGGCCCCTACGCCATAAAACCCAAAATCAACCAACCAACTCGTTCGGAATATACACAATAAATACGTTCATCCGCATAAAAACTACCTTCACCAACCATATAGAATTACGGAAAAATCTTCTCATACAGGGCAGATTCCGTATATATAGGAAACACGATTAACTACACTAATTTTTGAAACTATTAGTGTCATTTGGATTAGCACAATATCTAAGATGGAACAATATAGTCAGGAATAAAGCTATATTGCAAAGCATTGTATTACGATTCTAGGTGTTGAATTCTACAAATTTTATATTTTAAAGTAAATTTTCCATCTCTGGTCTTCCACACTTAGAACAAATTTCATATTTGTATAATAGAAAGAAATCCCTTCCTTAAACGTCTGAGTGCTGCCAGATTGCCGAGTAACTTTTCCCTCACGACACACATAATGACTCCATCGATTGGTTGAAAGAATCCTGGGAATACCATATTGGTCAAAACTGGTAAGAAATCCATGGAAAACTGCAGATTGCAGAACGGATATTTGTGTGTAAACTCATCAGAGAGTTAAATTTACCAGATAAATGTTTTACAAATGCACATTTATGTAAAGTAGCAGAAAAAAAACGAACCACCCCTCTTCATTCGAGCAATTTTAACAGTAGAGAAAATTCAAAGATGGCGTTCGACAGCAACTAACGTCTTGTATAAATTCAAATGCATTCAATTTGTTTAAGGGACCGTCTTCATATTAAATTGAGCACCAACTTCATAATTTCAAATGGAAACCTCCCTATTTTGACACACTGCAATTTCAAATCTATATCAAAATTTAACTTCAGGTACCAAATTTCATGTCATTAGATCTTACCATTTCGAAGTTATGAGTACAAAGCATTTGGAGCACCTAATGTTAAATCAGTTTCTCAGACTTCTATGGATATCTTCCTAAATAATATTTCCATAGCGTTGATATTTTGTACCATGTTAATGTTAAGCAACCCAAACAAAATCCATCTAATAATTTATTTAAAAAATAGTTTTTAGTGTTTTAGTATATAATAATAATTATTAAATTAATGTTTGAAAAAATTATGAATTGGAACCTTACTATATTTTGATAGGAATCAATTCAGGAGGACTTCTAATATGATCATGCAAAATTTCAGCTCATTCCAATAATTAGTTTTTGCGTTACATTAAATTTTCCTCTTTATGACGATTTTTGGGGCAACTAAAAGTTTAAAAAACGTCTAACAAACCCAGGGAATTTAAATTTTTGAAAGATGGTTACAAATTTCATTTATGTTTTTAATCTAAAATACATTATCTTTTACCAGTTATGAGTTGTATAGTTGAACGAACTCAAGTAATCAATGATCAATTGAATGACTATTCACTTTTTGGATGATGGAATATCAATTCGATTGTTTTAAATAATGGTAGGTAGGCTTTCTGGTTGCATAAATGGAGACGAACACTAATTACACAAAGATTAACGTTTATTAAGAACACTAGAGACGATACAAAATTCTGTACCTCAGAACCAGACGAACGAAGTCCAAAAATGACGATTTTCAGGTTATTACAGTTTTGCATGTAGAATGTAATATTGCATCAAGCCATAACAATGTAAGTCTAAAAAATTCTCCTTTCATGATTCACTTGGGTTATAAGAACGTAAGTCCTCAAAAAGACAGTTTGTACTTTCATGTATAAAAACTAAGCCTGTTGTTAGACAACGGAAAAGAGATGGCACAAGAAACAAAACCGAGAGCCATACATTTATTTTAACTTTAATAAGAAGGTTGAAGTCATTTGCAAAAAATTTTTCCTGAATACGCTTTCTATTTCTGAAGCTTTCATGAGATTTTCAACCTTCATCATTTCTTTAAAAAGGTAACGCCAGACCTTACGGGAAAACATATTCCAATAAATAAATTACCGAGTGATAGCTTAGAACCGATCAAAAACCATATTTCAAAGTTTCCGGTGTATGAAAGCCACTACAGCAGGAAAAGATCCAAACGTAAATATTTGGGCAATCACCCGAACATTTCCACAATGTACTCACTGTATGTAGATGAGTGCGGAAAAGAAAAAATTAAACCAGAGAAAAAGTGGGTTTATTCCAAAGTTTTCAATGAAGATTTCAACTTGTCTTTCCACTCAGATAATGACAGTTGTGATGTTTGCGACAAACTAGACTGCGAAATTAAAAATGAAAAAATAATGATGAAAAACTCAATGAACTTAAATTACATAAAGAAAACCACCTGGAAGCTTCATGTAGGTATGCATTAAAAAGGGAAGATAAACTGAAAGGCCGTGCTAATCAAGGTTTGAGAGTCGTTATGTCTGATCTCAAAAAATGTCTTCCAACGCCAGATTTGAAGAACTCCCAAAGTTTTTAAAGTTACAGCCGGTCGTGGAGGCATCATGTTTATTCACATGGGCGAATGAAGAGCTTAGAAATCCTGATAGGCCTACTGAAAACTTAACAATGTGGACAGATAATTGCAGTGACCAAAACAGGAATATTAATGATTTTCATGTACCTATGGCTGTTGGAAAAAGTTTCTATTCTAAAAGAAGTCAACCATAAGTTCCTACCTGATGGACACACCCACATGGAAGTAGATGGCAAGCATAGTGTCATAGAGAGAGCGAAAAAGCAACTAAAGAACCACACTATTTTTACCACAAATGATTGGGCCAATTGTATTGCTTCATGTTAAAAAAAGAAACCCTTTGTTGTGAGAACGATATGCTTGAAGGCTTTCTTGATTTTCTCTACTTGAAGAGCAAAGAAGCTCCATTTGTTACAAGGAAGAAAACACAAAGAACCATTTTTGATATCCAATGCAGTGTGGTTACAGCTTCGCAAAGGAGACAGCAAGTTGTAGTATAAGACCAGTTTCGCAGATACCTTTAAAACTGCTGAATTTAAAAGAAATCAAAGGGTTGTTATGCCAGCGACGATCCCAAAATTGAGAGTAACCAAAAACAAGACAAGTAATGAGAAGTAGACCTCATGAATTTAATGCAGTGGTTCCCTGAAGAGTATAGACCCTTCTTTGAAAACCTTCCACATGGAGAGAAGGAAGGAAACTTTCCTGAGGATGACTCAACCACTCTAGAGTAATGTTTCTGCTTAATCTGCAGTTTTTAAGCCATTTACAACACCAATCTGGTACAACATTAAATATTTTTTATATACTATTAAATATTTTTGTACTTTCTCTGGGTTTTTGATAGTATTAAAGGCATCGTTACTAAGATTGCTCGTGTAGTTTACTTGAAACACCTTTTTATAGTGCCACGTAAGTCCTATAAAACAGGTTTTTGATGTAGAACCACAATAACGTAAGTCCAGTCCTGTCTTAATAAGTTATAAAATTACATAAAAATTAACCAACAATGGATAAAGCATGTATATTTTTATTGTTAACAATCAATTTTTGCAGGCTAATTCAAATACTAGCGTTGTAGCCAGGCAACGAGATCCTTCTTTTCAATTTTTATGCTCTCCTGAAAAGTTGGCATAATGTGACTTACGTTCGTTTGGTTCTGAGGTACAGAATTATAGAGAACATCGATCAACACTTTCTCCGTTTCGAATTGTTCTCAATTCCAAAATTTTTCTATCACATTTTAATCATAGTTAAAATTCACAATATTATCGTTTGAGCTCGTCTAATAAATATAATTATCAGATCGTTTGCATTTGCATAATAAATATAATAACATAATTCTAGAATAGTTTTCACTTGCATAATGAATATAATAATCCTCGGATCGTTTGCATGCGCTGACAAATATGTTTGAAATAGTGTTAAAATTTGAAATTCGGGTAGTTATAACCACAGAGAAGAGGCTTCACTGAAGGTATGACTTACAACGTCCTCGGTACGGGTCCGATGTCCCTAATTGTGGGCGGAGTTTAACATGTTCCACTCAGAGCAGTAGCCATTTTGTTGTTAATGCAAATGGAGACTTCTGTTCATGTTTCCCGCTTCTCTTGAACGGTAAGTTTCTTTTTAGTTTTCATAAAATATATTCATAAATTACAACACCACTAATGTGAAATTGTGTATCATTTTAAGAATCGTTTTACAATCAAGTTAAATGAATTACGCTAATATTTTAAATCCCAATTGTTTGATAGCAGTAAAAACGAAATCGTTCTATTTAGTGTTTTAGCCCAAGATCATTGATTTTTGTTAACAATCTTTCAAAGTGTTAATTTGTGTATTTTTTATTTAATTAAAATCGATCGTAATTGAACTTACGAAAAATGTGGTATTCAGAATTCTGTACAATTGTGCTCTGCTTAATATATTTTATTTTGTGCTGTTCGTTGGTGATTTTATTTACATACCGTTTTTATGTAATTAAAATTGATCTTTTTCTGAATAATAACCTATTTTATCAATACAATTATAAAGATTTATGTGAAAAATTGCAATGCTTTATACATACTTTCATGGAGTATTTGTAGTTAAGAACCTGAACTTTTTTCTTCAAAGAACTTGAATTTCATTTTTTTCAAGCCATCAAGAACATAAAATGGTACCAGCATTTGGTCGTATGATGGTCAAATGTAAAGTAAAAATATTAAATGCATTACACATTCGAAGATAAAAATTCTAAAAAAAATTACAAATTTTATCGCACATTTTATATACATTTATATTTTTATGTTAAGATCTAATAAACTTTTCCCTTTTGTGATATTACTGTATAATTTATCTGATGCAGGGAACACTGTGTTCGAGGGTGCCAGATGCTTGAGCCGTGTGAAAATGGAGTAACTAGTGTGAATTTGGTGGCCAACTATAGACGCGATTGTCTGTCGTATTTCAGTGGAAAAACTGCCAGACTAAATTGGCAGGATGCATTGATGTCTTAACGTATCGTGTTCTCTCTCTTCCTACATCGAAGTGCCAGACATTTGCAAGCTGGAGTTTATGTTCCGTACTCCCCATCCCAGTGGCCTGTGTTGTGTTGAGCAATTCTTTTCTCAAGGTTCGAATAAAAGAATTTATTGACATTAATATTTTTACAAATTAGCTGAAGACTACAAAAAAATGAGCAGGCAATTTCATTGCATACATATTGCGTACTGCCCTTATTAGAGTTCTAGTGATTACATAAGAGAAGGAAATCGCCAGCGCGAGGAAGAACTGTGGCGCCTAGCAGCGGAAAAGAGTAATTTATTACTTTTTATTTTTATACTCAACTGCGAACGATATTCAACATTCTGATTAGTTCCGGATATGAATATGTTGACGGGTGGGAAAAAGGTAAACTCAAGTCAACAATAACAACGAATTTAATAAAGTTACTTAAAAGTCATACATGTCAAAACAAGTCTTAGCTGCATCCAAGGCATCGACCTTAAAATGAAATAGACGGTTCATGTGGGCGGATTCGCTGTCATAAGATCTCTGAAGGGTAAATCACAAATCGACTTAACCGATTGGCTATGGAAGCGCAGACTAGTGTTTTGATTACGGTGGATAATCATTAAAACCAATCAATAATTTAGGATCTATGTTTTACCCACAACCACGTGACAGATCTTCAAACCGAACAACTGGAAGAAATAATATGAAGCTGCTGGCACGTGCTCCGTCTATTTCATTTTAAAGTCGATGATCCAAGGCGAGTGACGTGAGCATTATTCTAAGAGCCGAGAGCGAATGAAATTTTATCCCCGTGGCAAAATCAACACTTCTTTTTTTTAACAACCAATTGCAGAAACCTGAACAAGGAAAAATATCATTCAGATATGAAGCCCAACTCATTCTGATTCAAGCTCATTTACTGTGTGCAAACGGAAACAGAACTGATGTTCTGATTCAAGCTCATTCGCTGAGCCTAATCATAAAAGTATGTGCAAACGATTTTAACAAAATAAATAAAATTAAAGTAATGTGCGCTCTAACAGAATACTTCATTTCTGTTCCTTTTTAACAAATTGTATAATTTGTTCAAAAATGGATGATGTACCAGATTATGTGTGAATAAAAAAATTATAATGTTCTTTTGTTGAAATAATTTTTCAGACTACACATATCAACAATATTCTAAGTAATAAATCGAAAGGGCTTGTTTTATAATATTTTTGTATTTTTAAAAAGCCATTCACTTAAAAAAGAATAAATTAAAATAGAAGAAACAAGTCCGCACATTACTAAAATTTTATAATTCGCAAATGGCTTTCATAAAATAAGGTTCTTTTTAATTTCAGAAGACATTTAAAAATTGCTAATTTAAAACATTTATGCAAAAAATTATAAAGAATACTTAACTTTTAATTAGAAAAATACAAATGGCCTTTCAAATAGTAGAGAATGAAACAGCCAAAGTAAATAAACAGCTAACGGATAGGGATGTACTTAAATCAAAACTCTTACTGCTTTATCGTATATTTGAAGCTTGTGCTACAGCAGTCCTGACCCCATCTATTTCAGAATTAAAACAAACAAATCTGTTGACAATGTTTGAATAAACCCCAGCACTGTAGCATAAACTTAAAAGTACATACGAAATAAATAAACACCAAAACAATAAATAAACAAATCACCTAGTTCGGTTGTTATAGAAACGAAGCTAAATCGGTTGCCATGGCCGTGGTGCTGAACTCCCACCGAGGGCGCCACCGTCTATGCAATTTCCCATGTTATTTATCAGACCATTGCTTCCTATGGCAGTGATCCCTCTGTATGCGTAGCTATTTACTCTGTGGCTATAACTACAGTTAATCTCGATCTACGAATAGCGATTTTCAATGTGGAGATGATCCCTGAAATTTACAGCAAATTTAACACTGAATATCTCCTGATATGAAAAGAGTAGTCATGAAATTTCATATTTAGACTAACTTAACGATGCGGAATCTGATTAAGGCATTAAAACCGGGTGTTTACGTTGGAAATTTTGTTGTTTGTGCAAAATTTTATATGAAGACGGCCCCTAATGCAAACTTTTGCATTTGAATTTGTAGAGGACGTTATTACCTATTGAACGTTATCTTTGAATTTGCTTTACTATGAATGGTGCTCGAAATAAAAAGGGTGGTTCATATTTTTTCTGCGACTGTACATCATATCATTAATATCAAATACCGTCGTTGTTACAAACTAAAGTTATCCTCTAATAGTTTAAATATGTATTTAACTTTTTGTAAATATAAGTATAAATTCCCTCAATGAAAATTTTAAAGACATTTTAAACGAGCTTAATGATAAACTAACTTATATAGCACTACTTAAAAGCTAAAACATAAATTTTATATTTTAGTTCACTTGAAATCTTTCTCAAAAATAATTATTTTTAAACATGAATTTGAAACAAATACAAAACTTATCTGATGGTGTCTCAAGAATATATGAATTAAAGAAACATGCAAGCAATGTTGCATGAGAATGTTATAAATGAAACAAAACACTTATTGTAGTGAAATATCTGTCATTTAAATCATTTCAAAATTAGAAAACGCTACATTTTCACTAATTTTGGAAATAACATATGGAATATAAAATATGGCCGTACTTAAGTGTTTGTGTGCTTCATAATTACTATGTTCCTCGTAAAAATATATATTTGTGTTATATTTTTCAAATTGTGCAGAATACGAAATTTAAAATTAAATTAAATAACAATATTTATAATAAAAATGTAAAGTGATATTACACAAAGAAATGATTACAATAATAAATAGAGATTTGCATAGTTATATAGTATATTTATTAAATTAACAGAAAATAAAAACGATGTATAATACTTAAAAAGCTGCTCAAATTAAAATACACAAAATTCATTTAAATAAAACAAGACCTATCACATGTTTAGGGGTTGATTTAAAACTATGTTAGCGAAGTAAAATTAAGTTGGATACAACAAAATACCTTATGCTTGTATGCTATTAATGAATTATTAAACTCGAAAGTTCCTATTTATTTGACTCAAATTGTGTTCGCAATGAAATTTAGAAACATCAAATCAAATTTTTTCTTTTGAAAAAAGTTCTCAGCACTTTTGATTTTCTACTGAATTCTACTTCTAGAATTGCCTTGTTTTAAATATATTTCATTAAAGGGTTTTAGGTTGTGCAACCGATTGGATACAAGCATTATACAAACTTCTATTCTTGTTTTTTTATAAAGATTAGAATCCAAGTTAGTTATAAAAATTTCGTAAGTTCAATCCCAGAATAAGATTATTTTTAGGGGAGTATGCGTTATGCTTGTCACAGTTTTAATAATCACAAAAGGCAATATTATTTGAATTTATCATTCATTCTCAAATTAAAAAATAAATATAAATACAAAAACCTCGAACCTTGCAATAAAAATTCGGATACTCTAGGACATACGAAGAATTCAAATTGACTCCCATTTATTTTACCACAGAATTTTGAATTCACCAATATGTCAAAAATATTTAATACCAAAGCGGAAGGTAATTATTTTAAGATTATACCGAACTATCTACAAATGAATTCTAGTTCTCTGCTTTTGTATCAAAATATTTCTTTTGTGCTGACGACAATTACTCGATATATCGAAATCTGTCTTGAGAAGCATGTTTTTGATTGGATGCCTTTAGTCAGAGACATTCGGAGGCAATATTAAGCTCTCAAGACCTGAGTGAAGTACGTTACAAAATGCAACAGAAATGAACGATGGAAAAGAACGAGAAAAATACCAAATACGCGAAGGAGGTTTTAGTGTTTTATTAGATTTTGTATTTTCTTATAGTTGCGTGTATGCTTATTTAGAGATGATGTTGGCTGTCATTTAGTTTCAAGGAAAGGCGTAACATATATTTTTGACTAATTATGAGAAAGATCAGACTGCAGACTTGTCTTTTAATCCTTGCGTGTGTTCTTATTAATTTATATAAGTTAATACACGAAAACATTGACAGCTGTCAACTGCTGAGTTTGTCGACTTTCTGCAGTTCTCAAAATATGGGATAGAAATTACTTCTAAAATCAAATTATTTCGCTTATATTTTCCATAGTGGGTATTGTAGTGGTGCAATTAATTTTCATTAACCCTCCTGGTAGTTGTCTCGACGAGGCATCTCGTCATTAGCAAAAGCTGACCAGATCTAGTATATCTCGTTATCATAAAAAAAATTGGCAGTTCCTTAAAGACGAGATATCTCATCATCAAAGTACTGCCATCGGCGTCATCAAAGTATTGACGGTGGGACATTTGGCGTCGCACCCTTTTAATGATTTTTTGCATAAGTATAAGTCCTCGGAACTTCCTTCACAAAAATTATTTTAACCCTCTTGGTGGTGGTCTCGACGAGGTATCTCGTCATTAGCAAAAGCTGACCAGATCTAGTATATCTCGTTATCATAAAAAGAATTGGCAGTTCCTTGAAGACGAGATATCTCATCATCAAAGTACTGCCATCGGCGTCATCAAGGTATTGACGGTGGGACATTTGGCGTCGCACCCTTTTAATGATTTTTTTACATAAGTATAAGTCCTCGGAACTTCCTTCACAAAAATTATTTTAACCCTCTTGGTGGTGGTCTCGACGAGGTATCTCGCCATTAGCAAAAGCTGACCAGATCTTGATGGATGAGATATCTCGCCATTAGAAGAAAACCGAGCAGATCTTGATCTCGTCATCATAAAAATACTTTATCGTTATTACAAATGGTTAGATCTTGATAAACGGGATATCTCATCGAAACTACTTGAAGGGTTAAGTAATAGACTTTACTTCCGAGAAGCATAAAAAGTTCAGTATAATACAAGAACATTTGGTTCGGTTTGTCGCTCTACTGTCATTTCCTACAAGTGTAATATACCAAGCCGAGTGGATTGCGAAGAACGACACAACTTAAACACAATCAAAGGAATTATTTATTTTGCTGTTAATTCTCATCCATTACTATTTATATTGGCATATTAGAAGCAATGGGACTTCAAATTATGATCTATGGAAAATAGGACTTTGAGTCGTTTGGCTGTCGGTGCTGTGAAAAGGGATTACGGATGTGATGTTAACCCTCCTGGTGGTTGTCCCGAAGAGGTGTCTCGTCGTTCGCAAAACTGACCATATCTTGATGGACGAGAAATCTCGTCGTTAGAGGAACACTGACTAGATCTTGATCCCGTCGTCATAAAAAAAAATTGGTAATAGCCTAATGACGAGATATCTCGTCATTAGCAAATTGGTCAGGTGTTGATGGACGAGATATCTCGTCAAAACCACTTGGAGGGTTAAGGTAATAAACTCAAACGGCCGGCGACAGAACATCCCAAACCTCCGTCTGTTCGGGAGCTCGAAATCTTCTCATTCCTAATGTTCATTGAGAGACTATTAATTAGTGGGGCGACGTCGAGCACCCCCTGAAACCTTGTGGATAGGTCATGACCGGCGGTCAGTGGAAAACCTGCCGGCATTGACTCCTGTCCCCAAGTTGTCTCTATGGACGTTACACTACACAAGAGCTCATTAGACCATAAAACATCTGGAATAGATTTGGTATAGAAACAACCTCTTTTTACATTAGATATAGTTTTAAAAGTTTTGATTACCTAGCTGAGCTACTAATATTGATGCTTGAATGTTCTTGAATTAATAGCAGACTATTCCATCTCCGTATTGCAGCAGTGTAACACAATGTGGTTCACAAATCCACCTTTTTAGTGCTACAATGAATTATGTTAAAATTGTACGGGATTTAGAGGAAACGCTTTTATGAGAGAAAAATCCTTTTTCACTGTGAGCGCATGAAAGTGGTCTAATCCGCTCCGTGAATTTAATTTTATCGTGTGCGTGCCACTGCTAATAGCGTACTTGTAAATGCTAGTGTCTATTTATTAATATATTTATTGAGCACGCGAAACGATGATATTAGTGAATGTATTTTTAATTACGCAAGTAAAAACTAACTATGATATAGAATGCGAGAAAAGTTTAATTTGGTGGAAGAATGGGATACTTATTATGTATAGAATAGGCTGGTTTTCGAAATGAACTTCTGGTGCAATAAACTCTTTTGTAAATAGCGTATGTATATATGGTAATGTCATCGTCTATAATTTTAGAATAAACGTGCTGTCCTCAAAGCTTGGTATTTTTAATCAGATACCAAAGAAATATGAAATGGATAACGTTATGGATATGAAATCCATTAAAAATCCATTGAATGGCTTATAGAAAGTTGATGCTATTCGTGCTTTTGCGGACTCATTTCAGTTGGATGAGAGTTCTGTAAGTAGCCACGTCTATTGTGCAAGCTTGTGGACATTGCTTTCGGGAAAGGTTCTTTCGTTTGGATTCCCTAAGGTCCAGTCATAAAATGCAGCTGTGTTTCTCGAAGAGATGAGATCTGTCTTCGATGACATAGTGAAAGTGGAAGCGATCTCGTTGAAGTTTCCTATTCTTGAAACGTCAAATCAATTTCGCAACTTTTTCCCAAGAAAGAACTTCTTTTTCTTTTCAGGTTCGATCCTTCTAAGAACGTAAAAGGGAGATCGCTTATCCTTTGGGCGCAGGTCCACAATAGCCGGGTTGTAGCTCTGAGCAACCTGTATTCGTCCGATGCGTAAAAGGATGGGACCTTCAAGTGCACAATCATCTCATCAAAGTCTCTTCTCACCTCATCCACTGTCGGTTTCCTTCTTTCCTAGGTCAACAACTCGTCGTAATGATCGGTTTGAATTCAGGTGGTAGAGAGAGAAGAGCTTGCTTACGCCCGGTTCGATCTTTCTTCGATGAGGAAAGGTGAGAGCTAGTCTCGAAACTTACTTGCGGAATTGTTCCGTTTCTGGCTGTAGTCGGAATCTGATGCATCGGTTTGTGCGAACATGTCCTTAGTTTTAACTTCACTTTTGAAGTATTTCGTGAGTAATTTAAAGACTAATTTCATCAGGAAGTAGGTAATCAGAGTTTGCTTCAAGTGGTTAAAACTGAGGTGGAGAAGTCGAATCTGGGGCACTAGCGATTTATCGCCAAACATGGTAACCTTGGTGTTTCGATCCAGCTTTATGGCAAAAGGTTTTTCACGAAGGAAAGTTCGCGTTTTTTTAAACGAAATTGCGATGGCGTCCAAAGCCAGTATGGCTTTGGACTCCATCTTAATTTGGCGACAAAAATTGCTTGGCGACAAACATGCCCCGGATTCGACATCTTTACCAAAACTGATAATTCTGCAAAGGATCAGTATTCCAGCTTGAATTTTAGCAATTTCGAAGTGCAAGGTGTATAGAGGCAAGTTGTCTGTCTTTGGTCGAAAGGAATCTATTGAAGGCAGTTTTCTAAACATAGAATTTCTTTTGGATAGGAGAGTATCTTCGTTCGATGGAGTTATGTATTTGTGCTTGTAAAGATCGAATTTGGTATCAGTTGGCTGCTGTTGCTAGGGCTGTCCAAGTTGGTCTTTAGAAGAGATTTCAAAGTTTCGTCAATCGTAGGGTCAAAAGATAAAATCCCAAAGTCGGGAAAAAAACTCCACAGAGAAATGAATACTTAGAGGAACAGGATACAAGGATACACACTTTTTGCCGGAATGTAAAGAATTGGAAATAAATTATCCATAGTTTTTGTCAAATCGATAAATAAATAGCACATCAATTTAACAAATTTGCTTTCGCAGTTACATTTTCAAAAGTCAATCACGAAATGGAGAAAAAGTTTGTGTTGCAAATCTGTAATAATGGTTTTATCTTTGTTGGTTTTCTCAATTGTTAACAATGCCATTGTTATCGCATTGTTCCACACATGAAATAGTTTTCTTTTTACATTGTTCCAGAGCCGCATAAATAAAATTAACTATGCATATTAATTAGATACAATATGAAAATAAAATTCAAAAGTAAATAAAAATTAATTAAAAATACGGAACTGCTTTACTACTAAAATTTTTTATGAAATGAAAAAAATGGTAATATATGTAATATGCAGTACTAAAAAATCTAAAGATTAGCATAAAATCTAAAATTCCCTACTTGTAATATTCAGGTTCGACTTATGCAGCAAATTTGGAACTATTTTTAATATATATATATATTATTTTTATTTAATGCAGGATTAAATATAACTTATTACTTACAAAAATTACGGCCTTATAACTGTTGATATCGATTTTTTAGTGTGATAAAATTATGAGATTGGCCAAAGAGAGTAACGGAATCCTAAATTCAGTATTCGCCTTTCGAGAAGGGGGTTAGTTTGAATTTAATTGAACTTCTCATTTATTGAAAATAATCTATTGAATATTATTCCACCACTAGGATATGTATACTTAATTTTTACCTTTTTAAAAGTACTCCAAATGTAAAAAATTTATACGATTTTGAGTTCCTAGATCGCCAAATAACAACCCAATCCTAGGTATCAAATAAAATTCACGGCTGAATGAAAGGTTTTCCTTATTGTACTATTTCAAAATTGGCTCTCATCATGTATTCTTATTCTCCTCTGGGATGAACGTCCCAAGGGAAGACAGCACTAAAAGCTAAGTTCAGAGGTTCGCGTCATCTTTTCGTGCAAGACCTAAGTTTTAGATTCTGACTTCAAGCACCACGGATTTATTATGCGGAAATGGTTGGTCGGTTTGTATGACGCAAGGGGCATATTTGGCCAAGCTGTGCCAAAGACCTTCAATTCAATGGACACAAATACAAGGACACTTTTACTGTCACTGATTGGTTGGTTTCATGGCACAAGGGCCTTATTTGGTTATGCTGCTCCAGACACAAGACATGCAATATTAAATAATACACATACACACAATGAAAGTTTTACTGACGTAGAGGAGAGAAATATACACAGGGACGACTGCGAGTTGTAGGGAAGCGAACCTGCTCCACCTACAACTCGGAGGTTGCTTCCACAATGGGCGTACCCACTGAATCAGGACGGCTCCTTACTAACACAGATGAGAGAAATACACCCAGGAAGGAGTCGAGCTTGTGTCGTAAGCGTCCTTGTGTCTAAATTCACGCGGGACGTGTCTTAATTCACGCAGGACGTTTCTTAATTCACGCGGGACGTTTCTTAATTCACGCAAGACGTGTCTTTAATTCACGCGGGACGTTTCTTAATTCACGCGGGACGTGTCTTTAATTCACGCGGGACGTGTCTTAATTCACGCAGGACGTGTCTTAATTCACGCAGGACGTTTCTTAATTCACGCAGGACGTATCTTAATTCACGCAGGACGTGTCTTTAATTCACGCGGGACGTGTCTTAATTCACGCGGGACGTTTCTTAATTCACGCAGGACGTATCTTAATTCACGCGGGACGTGTCTTTAATTCACGCGGGACGTTTCTTAATTCACGCAGGACGTTTCTTAATTCACGCAGGACGTTTCTTAATTCACGCGGGACGTTTCTTAATTCACGCAGGACGTTTCTTAATTCACGCAGGACGTGTCTTTAATTCACGCGGGACGTGTCTTTAATTCACGCAGGACGTTTCTTAATTCACGCAGGACGTATCTTAATTCACGCGGGACGTGTCTTTAATTCACGCAGGACGTTTCTTAATTCACGCAGGACGTTTCTTAATTCACGCAGGACGTTTCTTAATTCACGCAGGACGTTTCTTAATTCACGCGGGACGTGTCTTTAATTCAAGCAGGACGTTTCTTAATTCACGCAGGACGTATCTTAATTCACGCGGGACGTGTCTTAATTCACGCGGGACGTTTCTTAATTCACGCGGGACGTTTCTTAATTCACGCGGGACGTATCTTAATTCACGCGGGACGTGTCTTTAATTCATGCGGGACGTTTCTTAATTCACGCAGGACGTTTCTTAATTCACGCAGGACGTTTCTTAATTCACGCAGGACGTTTCTTAATTCACGCGGGACGTTTCTTAATTCACGCGGGACGTGTCTTTAATTCACGCGGGACGTGTCTTAATTCACGCAGGACGTTTCTTAATTCACGCAGGACGTTTCTTAATTCACGCAGGACGTTTCTTAATTCACGCGGGACGTTTCTTAATTCACGCGGGACGTTTCTTAATTCACGCGGGACGTGTCTTTAATTCACGCGGGACGTGTCTTAATTCACGCAGGACGTTTCTTAATTCACGCGGGACGTTTCTTAATTCACGCGGGACGTTTCTTAATTCACGCGGGACGTTTCGTAATTCACGCGGGACGTTTCTTAATTCACGCGGGACGTATCTTAATTCACGCAGGACGTTTCTTAATTCACGCGGGACGTGTCTTTAATTCACGCGGGACGTATCTTAATTCACGCAGGACGTTTCTTAATTCACGCGGGACGTGTCTTACTTCACGCGGGACGTGTCTTAATTCACGCGGGACGTGTCTTTAATTCACGCGGGACGTGTCTTTAATTCACGCAGGACGTGTCTTAATTCACGCAGGACGTGTCTTAATTCACGCAGGACGTGTCTTAATTCAAGCAGGACGTTTCTTAATTCACGCAGGACGATTCTTAATTCACGCAGGACGTATCTTAATTCACGCGGGACGTTTCTTAATTCACGCGGGACGTGTCTTTAATTCACGCAGGACGTATCTTAATTCACGCAGGACGTTTCTTAATTCACGCAGGACGTTTCTTAATTCACGCAGGACGTGTCTTTAATTCACGCGGGACGTGTCTTAATTCACGCGGGACGTTTCTTAATTCACGCAGGACGTATCTTAATTCACGCGGGACGTGTCTTTAATTCACGCAGGACGTTTCTTAATTCACGCAGGACGTTTCTTAATTCACGCGGGACGTTTCTTAATTCACGCAGGACGTTTCTTAATTCACGCAGGACGTTTCTTAATTCACGCAGGACGTTTCTTAATTCACGCAGGACGTTTCTTAATTCACGCGGGACGTATCTTAATTCACGCAGGACGTATCTTAATTCACGCAGGACGTTTCTTAATTCACGCAGGACGTTTCTTAATTCACGCGGGACGTGTCTTTAATTCACGCGGGACGTATCTTAATTCACGCAGGACGTTTCTTAATTCACGCGGGACGTGTCTTTAATTCACGCGGGACGTGTCTTAATTCACGCAGGAAGTGTCTTAATTCACGCAGGACGTTTCTTAATTCACGCGGGACGTGTCTTTAATTCACGCGGGACGTGTCTTTAATTCACGCAGGAAGTGTCTTAATTCACGCGGGACGTGTCTTTAATTCACGCAGGACGTTTCTTAATTCACGCAGGACGTTTCTTAATTCACGCAGGACGTTTCTTAATTCACGCGGGACGAGTCTTTAATTCACACGGGACGTGTCTTTAATTCACGCGGGACGTGTCTTTAATTCACGCGGGACGTGTCTTTAATTCACGCGGGACGTTTCTTAATTCACGCAGGACGTTTCTTAATTCACGCAGGACGTTTCTTAATTCACGCAGGACGTTTCTTAATTCACGCAGGACGTATCTTAATTCACGCAGGACGTTTCTTAATTCACGCAGGACGTTTCTTAATTCACGCGGGACGTTTCTTAATTCACGCGGGACGTGTCTTTAATTCACGCAGGACGTTTCTTAATTCACGCGGGACGTGTCTTTAATTCACGCGGGACGTATCTTAATTCACGCAGGACGTTTCTTAATTCACGCGGGACGTGTCTTTAATTCACGCGGGACGTGTCTTAATTCACGCAGGAAGTGTCTTAATTCACGCAGGACGTTTCTTAATTCACGCGGGACGTGTCTTAATTCACGCAGGACGTGTCTTTAATTCACGCGGGACGTGTCTTTAATTCACGCAGGACGTTTCTTAATTCACGCAGGACGTTTCTTAATTCACGCGGGACGTTTCTTAATTCACGCGGGACGAGTCTTTAATTCACACGGGACGTGTCTTTAATTCACGCGGGACGTGTCTTTAATTCACGCGGGACGTGTCTTTAATTCACGCGGGACGTTTCTTAATTCACGCGGGACGTTTCTTAATTCACGCAGGACGTTTCTTAATTCACGCAGGACGTATCTTAATTCACGCAGGACGTTTCTTAATTCACGCAGGACGTTTCTTAATTCACGCGGGACGTGTCTTTAATTCACGCGGGACGTATCTTAATTCACGCAGGACGTTTCTTAATTCACGCGGGACGTGTCTTTAATTCACGCGGGACGTGTCTTTAATTCACGCAGGAAGTGTCTTAATTCACGCAGGAAGTGTCTTAATTCACGCAGGACGTTTCTTAATTCACGCAGGACGTTTCTTAATTCACGCAGGACGTTTCTTAATTCACGCAGGACGTTTCTTAATTCACGCAGGACGTTTCTTAATTCACGCAGGACGTTTCTTAATTCACGCAGGACGTGTCTTAATTCACGCAGGACGTTTCTTAATTCACGCCGGACGTTTCTTAATTCACGCCGGACGTTTCTTAATTCACGCGGGACGTGTCTTAATTCACGCGGGACGTGTCTTAATTCACTCAGGACGTGTCTTTAATTCACGCGGGACGTGTCTTAATTCACGCGGGACGTTTCTTAATTCACGCGGGACGTGTCTTTAATTCACGCAGGACGTTTCTTAATTCACGCAGGACGTTTCTTAATTC
The DNA here is from genome assembly GCA_933210815.1 of Meta bourneti. Lineage (NCBI taxonomy): Eukaryota > Metazoa > Arthropoda > Arachnida > Araneae > Tetragnathidae > Meta > Meta bourneti. The sequence goes on from OW119926.1 coordinate 6,241,523, forward strand.
ACGCGGGACGTTTCTTAATTCACGCAGGACGTTTCTTAATTCACGCAGGACGTTTCTTAATTCACGCGGGACGTTTCTTAATTCACGCGGGACGTTTCTTAATTCACGCGGGACGTATCTTAATTCACGCGGGACGTATCTTAATTCACGCAGGACGTTTCTTAATTCACGCAGGACGTATCTTAATTCACGCGGGACGTATCTTAATTCACGCAGGACGTTTCTTAATTCACGCAGGACGTTTCTTAATTCACGCGGGACGTGTCTTAATTCACGCGGGACGTGTCTTAATTCACGCGGGACGTGTCTTAATTCACTCAGGACGTGTCTTTAATTCACGCGGGACGTGTCTTAATTCACGCGGGACGTTTCTTAATTCACGCAGGACGTATCTTAATTCACGCGGGACGTGTCTTTAATTCACGCAGGACGTTTCTTAATTCACGCAGGACGTTTCTTAATTCACGCAGGACGTTTCTTAATTCACGCAGGACGTTTCTTAATTCACGCAGGACGTTTCTTAATTCACGCAGGACGTCTCTTAATTCACGCAGGACGTTTCTTAATTCACGCAGGACGTTTCTTAATTCACGCAGGACGTTTCTTAATTCACGCGGGAGGTATCTTAATTCACGCAGGACGTATCTTAATTCACGCAGGACGTTTCTTAATTCACGCAGGACGTTTCTTAATTCACGCGGGACGTGTCTTTAATTCACGCGGGACGTATCTTAATTCACGCAGGACGTTTCTTAATTCACGCGGGACGTGTCTTAATTCACGCGGGACGTGTCTTTAATTCACGCGGGACGTGTCTTTAATTCACGCGGGACGTGTCTTTAATTCACGCGGGACGTGTCTTTAATTCACGCAGGACGTGTCTTAATTCACGCAGGACGTGTCTTAATTCACGCAGGACGTGTCTTAATTCACGCAGGACGTTTCTTAATTCACGCAGGACGATTCTTAATTCACGCAGGACGTTTCTTAATTCACGCAGGACGTATCTTAATTCACGCGGGACGTTTCTTAATTCACGCGGGACGTGTCTTTAATTCACGCAGGACGTATCTTAATTCACGCAGGACGTTTCTTAATTCACGCAGGACGTGTCTTTAACTCACGCGGGACGTGTCTTAATTCACGCTGGACGTTTCTTAATTCACGCAGGACGTATCTTAATTCACGCGGGACGTGTCTTTAATTCACGCAGGTCGTTTCTTAATTCACGCAGGACGTTTCTTAATTCACGCGGGACGTGTCTTTAATTCACGCAGGACGTGTCTTAATTCACGCAGGACGTGTCTTAATTCACGCAGGACGTGTCTTAATTCACGCAGGACGATTCTTAATTCACGCAGGACGTTTCTTAATTCACGCAGGACGTATCTTAATTCACGCGGGACGTTTCTTAATTCACGCGGGACGTGTCTTTAATTCACGCGGGACGTGTCTTTAATTCACGCAGGACGTATCTTAATTCACGCAGGACGTTTCTTAATTCACGCAGGACGTGTCTTTAACTCACGCGGGACGTGTCTTAATTCACGCTGGACGTTTCTTAATTCACGCAGGACGTATCTTAATTCACGCGGGACGTGTCTTTAATTCACGCAGGACGTTTCTTAATTCACGCAGGACGTTTCTTAATTCACGCGGGACGTTTCTTAATTCACGCAGGACGTTTCTTAATTCACGCAGGACGTTTCTTAATTCACGCGGGACGTTTCTTAATTCACGCAGGACGTTTCTTAATTCACGCAGGACGTTTCTTAATTCACGCAGGACGTTTCTTAATTCACGCGGGACGTTTCTTAATTCACGCGGGACGTATCTTAATTCACGCAGGACGTATCTTAATTCACGCAGGACGTTTCTTAATTCACGCGGGACGTTTCTTAATTCACGCGGGACGTGTCTTTAATTCACGCGGGACGTGTCTTTAATTCACGCGGGACGTGTCTTTAATTCACGCGGGACGTATCTTAATTCACGCAGGACGTTTCTTAATTCACGCGGGACGTGTCTTTAATTCACGCGGGACGTGTCTTAATTCACGCAGGAAGTGTCTTAATTCACGCGGGACGTTTCTTAATTCACGCGGGACGTGTCTTTAATTCACGCGGGACGTGTCTTTAATTCACGCAGGAAGTGTCTTAATTCACGCGGGACGTGTCTTTAATTCATGCGGGACGTGTCTTTAATTCACGCAGGACGTTTCTTAATTCACGCAGGACGTTTCTTAATTCACGCAGGACGTTTCTTAATTCACGCGGGACGAGTCTTTAATTCACGCGGGACGTGTCTTTAATTCACGCGGGACGTGTCTTTAATTCACGCGGGACGTTTCTTAATTCACGCAGGACGTTTCTTAATTCACGCAGGACGTTTCTTAATTCACGCAGGACGTTTCTTAATTCACGCAGGACGTATCTTAATTCACGCAGGACGTATTTTAATTCACGCAGGACGTTTCTTAATTCACGCAGGACGTTTCTTAATTCACGCGGGACGTGTCTTTAATTCACGCGGGACGTATCTTAATTCACGCAGGACGTTTCTTAATTCACGCGGGACGTGTCTTTAATTCACGCGGGACGTGTCTTTAATTCACGCAGGAAGTGTCTTTAATTCACGCAGGACGTTTCTTAATTCACGCAGGACGTTTCTTAATTCACGCAGGACGTTCCTTAATTCACGCAGGACGTTTCTTAATTCACGCAGGACGTTTCTTAATTCACGCAGGACGTTTCTTAATTCACGCAGGACGTTTCATAATTCACGCAGGTCATTTCTTAATTCACGCAGGACGTTTCATAATTCACGCAGGTCGTTTCTTAATTCACGCAGGACGTGTCTTAATTTTGTCCTATGTCTTAACTTGTTTCTATTTTCATCACTCACATTCGGTTGGTTATTTTTGTATTTTTTTGACACAAGGGCTATATTTTTCCAAATCGCGCCGAACAATGGCAAGTAAATGGACATACAGAGGGAAGTCTTTACTGACACAGAAGGGGTAGGTAGGTATTTAATTATGTCTCACTGGAGCAACACAACGGGCTATTGGCGACGGTCCGGAATCTTTCCCTTCGGGAAAGATCCGAAAACGCAGAATAGAGAAATACACTCATGGGGGACTCGAACCTGACAGGAATCGAATTTGCATCGCCTACAACTTGCAGGGTTCCTCACTTGCGGTAACATGTGTCGCAACAGATCGTACCTCTTCAAAATAAATTATTAGGTAGGTAATTAACGTTGCACTTGAGCAAAACACAAGGGGGCTATTGGCGACGTAATTGGCCGGTTCATCGCGAAGGGAAAGATCCGAGAACACGCAATTTTGAATCACGGTCTGATGACGAAGTCAACACCTGAATAAGCACTGTCCAAACGTGAGGACCAGCCGCCGTATACACGACGGTCTTTGGATAGATCGAATTTAGAACACGCAATCCTCCAGTTGTTAATCCGTTACTCTTGCAAATGGGCTACCTCAGTCCCTTAAATTGTTAGGATTTGATTTCCAAATCTTTCCAAACCTGCAAGTTGTAGATTCCTCATTGGGTTATTTCTATCTTCTGTCAGTAGAACTGTCCATGTGGGTATATGTATTACTTAATGCTGTCTGTCTAATGCCTGGAGCATGACAAAATATGGTCCATGCGCTCTAAAACCCAACAAACCAACCGAATCGAAGTCCATTTGGCCAATAATTTTTGCTGAATTTCGCTTAATAACCTTTCATCTAGGAATTTCATTGTATTTTCGGGGCGTGGTAGCCCGGTTGGAAAAGTAACGGATTAGCAACCGGAGGGTTGCGAGTTCGAATTCAACCAAAGATAGTCGTGTACAAAGGGGACTGGTGCTCGTTAAATCTGTCGTGGCCTCAAATGTCCTCACGTTGGCGTGGTGTAGAAGTTTGGAGAGTGGGGTTCTAGCTCAGGTGTTCTGATCTCGGTACTCTAATGCGCTGTAAGTCTTCGTAAGTAGTCATGTACGATAAGTCGAAAGCAAGTGACTCCTATATCTCTGGACAAGGAACCTGGAATCGAGTTTATTTCTCAATGAAACATTCCGGTTCTTGTCTGTATAATCCCTTTGTAGATTGAGTTAGTTTTTATAGATGAGCATGTAGGCCTCTTTGCGTAGAGGTTAGGTTGGGTCAATTGGCCTTTTTATTGCCTATTTTTCCAAGCCCATTGTGTTCAAGTATGACGTTAATAAAAAAAATACTAGTTACCTGGAATCCACTGCAAGGCAATTTTTTCTTAATCTCTATGGTGGCTTCGTTTTTCTCCACAATGATGCACAAGGCTATTAATTTTGATTAGGGTAGTAAGAGCTTATGTTGTATCCCGAGAATCGAAAAGAAAAACACATTGTTGGGACAGGTCTCGATTTCATTCACAGCCAGGCAAACATCAGCAATCGCCATCAGTTATCGCTCTAATGTCCCATAGTACAGTGAAGCCTGAAGCTGTTCAAGACAAGCTCCTGCGTTTCTGATGGATTAAGTTTTCAGCCGATCCGTCCGTGTAAACATGTAGCCAGGTCACCCCAGGGTATCTGAAATAATTGTACTTGCTTGATTTGAATGTTTTCGCTGCAACCAATTATCCTTAATAAATAATTATCCTTCCCAGTTAGTTACGCTTATAACTAAATTAAATGCAATTTCCTATTACAGCTGGAAGTTTTCAAGGTTTCCAGAAGCTCTCGCTCATACGCAGTCACAGCATATGTAATATAAATTCATGCAAATTTATAATTTCGTTCCATTTGTCACGTTATACTGGAATGTTTAGAAGTATTCCATTTGTATAAACTTTTTAAGAGTTCTGAATCCTCATACATGAGCGTTAAATTGATGAATATTTGACTTGCCCTTTACTGTCTCACCGGATATTTACATCTGTCCCAGGTTAGGGTTGGTGTTAGTTAATGATTTTTATATTAGAATGTTGGTGTTGAAATGTTTTCAAATGCAAAACTCCTAGTCCTATAATCTTATCCTGATTGAAGCAGAAATCTCAGCAGCAATCCTACTTTCAAACTTGCTAGAACAGAACTTTTACATTTATTAATTTTGATCTGTTATATTTATGTTAGTGATATGTTAAAATATGACAATTTTGGATTACATTCAAAACTGAAAAGAATTTTAGAAATGGTGGAAAAGCATCTTAAGTTCGGAGATAATGTTATATATATATATATAAACTCAAGGTCATTTATTCGAATGTTGAATTTTAGAGCACATGCAAAAAAGAAAGTGAAAATGTTTACAATTCTAATCCATCGCAATGCATTTGAGTTTGTTAGCAATATTAAGATAACTTTAATTTGAAAGTTATTTAAAACTATGTCTAAAGTTTCATAATTTTTTTACCATATTTGCTCCTTATAACTTTTCTTCTACACAGGTGATTTCTTCTACACTTCATATTTCGACAGTCTGGGATTTTTCCCATCCAAGACTCGGATATCTAGACCATAGAAGATGTCCAAGTCACCAGTGGACTTGGTCAAACCTTTCCCTTTTTCCATTAAACGTCAACCAATTGAGTCCAGCCTCTACTAAAGGACAGACTGGTTACTGGGACTCCAGGACAATATTTATCCAACAGTTTGATGACTTGGGGAGAGATTGGACTATGCCATGCCTGACCTTCATCTAGACACGCCTAGACATATCCTGGTCTTAAGATATTTGCTGCGTTATGAACAACTGGAAGAACTGATTTCTTCCGTAAAGTGGAAAGATTTCAGGAATAGCTTAAAACTCGTCGAACCCCCCAATCCTACCAGGCTAGATCACTTCGGGTTCTAAGTTAACCAAGCCTTTTGATGTGTGAGGGCTTTTCTTCTATTTTGCTCACAAGTTCTAGTTCGGTTTCAGAATAGATCACGTATTTCATCTTCCTTTCCAAACTAGAGGGATGAATTTAATTCACAAGTCAGGATGCGAAAAGATCTCAGTTTCAGTTTTACCAGACTTCGGATGAAAAACCTTTCCAGAACTTCGATTCTGTATTTCCAGTAAAAGAGTAATCGTATTGCTTGGACGTTAAGTATGGTTCCCAAATTGAAGACGTGAGTTCTATAGAATAGTTTTTGTAACTATGTTTTAAAAATACGAATAAAAATCTAAGTTCAACTAATCTAGTGTTATTTGTGTTCTCAATGCTTTTCTGTTTAACCACACCTGGTCCACGCCCGATTACATCAACATGCGCGTGGACTTGGTCTATATTGTACTGCGCATAAGTAGGGTTCCCAACCGGAACGGGCTTTTTATTCTTACAAGTTATCTTTGGTTGACTGCACAATTCTGTTGGCCAAAATTATTCCACCTTTTGGTTGGCCACGATCAGTAGATGTGGAGAAGTCCAGAGAATATTGTGATGTCTAAAGCTAACTAGCTGATCACCAAAGAGCACTGACTCCTTTTGGTGATCACATGCAATACTGGCAACCTTACACTTCAGAATATTCACTGACCAATTAGAGGTGGGAAATTTCCGAGAACTATCTTTAATCAAAAGCAGCGTGGCCAGATCTGGCGCCAACCAAAGAATGAAATACTTTTTGGAGAACAGTCTTGTGCTGTCAACCATAGATAACTTGTAGAATAAAATGCCCATTCCGGTAGGGTTGCCAACATGTGCGCAATACGATATAGCCCAAGTCCACGCGCATGTTGATGTAATCGGGCGTAGACATAGAATTTGACACCCGCACTTAATAACTAGAAAGAAACCTACTTGAGAGCCAATAACTTATCAAAAGAAATTACACTTAGAATTTGAGTAGACTCGACTCTGAACATTTAATTTGTGACGTACATTTCATACACTACAAAATTTTCTGAACTTCCGGCGCCTTACAAAGAAAATTGTCTAAAAAGAACTCAATAGTTCTCTGTAACACTTCCAATCTTGTTATCCGAATCCCTTAGTTGATCATCTACTTTTCAGGGGCTGCGTTGGCCGTTGAGTGAGATCTTTGACTTGGAGCAGAGATTTTACCAAATCCAGACTTCCATCATTCAATTCAGTCCAGTTCTCAAGATCTGTAAATAGGAAGCATACATTACCAAAGGAGCACTGAAATGTCATTTTAAACATTTAATTTCCCACTAAACAAGATTTAATGACGTGCAGCAATTTAAGTTACAGAAAGGTATTTACGCAATATTTATTCAAGTATTGGGATTTATTATAAAATTAGAAAAACTAAATAGTTTTCATGTTTTGGTTTCCACAAGGTTTCCCGAATTTTAGTACACCTTTGAGCTAAAATTAAACTTATATAGATATATATTTTTTAATTTGCAATTCGAAAATAGACACGAATAAAGTATATAAAGGTATTGTAAAAGTCTAAAATCAAACTTAATGAACTTCAATTTCAAGTAAATTTAGAGACCAACTGGCTATTGATGAAAAATATCTGTTTCTAAAACCATTTCCCGATTCTTTGAACATAAAACCAAACATTTCTGGAGGATTTTTGATTGGTTTGGTTTAATGGCACAAGGTTCGCAAAACACGATAAGATTAAAATCAATAATTCTACATGAAAAATTGAATCTCGGACAATAAAGACTTCCATAGGAATGATACTATATTCAATTAGATCATGTTCGAAGTTAATAAGATTCATGCAATGGAGACTCGGTAGTTATTCACAAAAATAAGAAAGCATTAAATATAAAATCTTAATATGTAGGGTAGACGAATACGTTTTACACCACTGGAAAGTAAAACTCTCATTTCCTTTATTTCTATGCAAATTTTAGAGGGGGACGAAATTCATTTTGTAGATTTGAAATTGATTTTATAAAAATTACGAATTCTTACTTTTCGAAAAACAGACATTTTTGTATTACTTTTGCATTGCTTTTACTCACTATATATTTATTTCCCGCTGATGTGCATTAAAAATATATTCTGTGTATCATTGAGCATTGTTCTTGGGTATAAATGCAGCTTGTTGGTATGGGTTTAATGGAGCAAGGTCCGATAGCAAACAAGCAAGATTAGTCGAACACAAGAATATATACTACCTAATAAAAATAGTTAAAAAAATTAACTATAAACTGAGTCTGGAATTCAAGCATGGAAATATGGAATTCAACCATGGAAATATGGAATTCAACCAAGGAAATATGGAATTCAACCAAGGAAATATGGAATTCAACCAAGGAAATATGGAATTCAACCAAGGAAATATGGAATTCAACCAAGGAAATATGGAATTCAAGTATGGAAATATGGAATTCAAGTATGGAAATATGGAATTCAAGCATGGAAATGTGACAGTTAAAACGTTTAAAACAGACGAAAAACGATAAATAAAATAATGTTTTCAACACATCATAGATGATAGTTAAAGACTAAAACATTTGAGACTAGTTCAAAAAATGTTAGATGAAAACTTGAAATGGAATTTCAAAGCCAATTCTATGCATATAAATAAATTGGAGTTAAAAACGCGTTAAAACTTTAGAATAGCGTAAAAGAGGGAATTAGTATGGATGCGGAAAAATCCATATTTGAGCTAGTAAGCTTTGTATTAGTTTCGATGTATTACTTTACACCAACAATAAACGATTTTTGATGATACACAAGAGATCAATTTGTCTCGAAGTTTTAAAACCGAGAATCTCGTTAAATATCATTCGTTTGATCCTAATAAGGAAATGGTCGCATCCTCTAACGATAAACTGGTCTCACAAATTTTACATTAATCGAGTGACAGCATTCTTTAAGTTAATTTTAGTTTCACTTTAAATGAAAAGTAATTTTAGCTAGATTCCCCGCGTATTTGTGTGTATCTAAATATTCTGAAAATTAAAGCGTACAGTTGATTGTAATGCAGCGTTTTCCAAACTGGTAAGTTAATGCTGTAAGAGGGAGAGGGGTATACAAATAGAGCCAAAAAAAAGATATTCGATATACTTCTATAAAAAATATTAAGTCTACTTAATGACTTGACAGATCTATGGGTAGGTAGGTAATTAATTAACGTCGCACTGGACTAACACAACGGGCTATTGGCAACGATCCTGGATCAATCCTGAAGTGAAAGATCCGAGGATACTACGTAATTTTGAATCACGGTCGGATGACGAGGCAACACCTGAGCTGGCACTCCACTCTAAAAACTTCCACACCACGCCAACGTGAGGACATTTGAGGCCACGAGATTTAACGTACACTATCCCCCGTATACACGACGGACCGAGCTTCCAACTCTCAACCCTTCGGTTGCTAATACGTTGCCCTTCCAACTGGGCTACCTCCGCCCTTGACAGACCTACAGAAACAAGTCTTTGCCGTAGGTGTAAAGATAAAATATCTAGGCATTAGCACAATTAAATTAATAGACCAACTGCTTCCGGATATCGCGAAATTTCTAAGCAAATTACCTGTCTTCGGATATCAAACCAAACATTTCTGGGGTAAGAAAAATTCTGGACGAATTAAATCTTTTGACGCTTAACGCTCTTGGTGGTTTATCTTTGAGTCAAAAACTGATCTGTAGTGTCCAGTGTCTGATGTACTGTCACCAGTTCTGGGTAAAGGACACTTAGTCTTACAAGTAAGGTGAATTTTTGATTGACAGAAAAACGCGCAGAGATAAATATATGAAAATTTATTATGTTTGCCAAATCGTATCACTATCATTTGACAAAGGAACCATAGTGGTCTAAACATTTATTCCAACGTGGCACCCAATCATCCATGCCCTTTTCAAAGAAATCTTGCTCCAGGTTTCCTAACCCAGTAAGTGTAGCCTGTTGTGCCTCTTCCAGTGTATGGAAACGCTGCCCACGGAGGTGTTTCTTCAGGGGGCCAAACAAATGGTAATCCGAAGGGGCTAAATCAGGGCTATACTGAGGATGGTCAAGAATTTCCCACTTCGATACTGTTCACTGAACCATATGAGCTATTCAATGCATTTGCAATATCATGCAACTTCACTCTTCAGTCTTCACGAATCATGGCATCGACGACAGCCACATTCGTGTAGATGATGGACGCTGCTGGTCTGCCACTTCTGTCACAGTACTCCTACCACTTACAAATGTATTACACCAAACGTACACTTGTTTCTGCGACATAACACTCTCTCCGTAGACTTCCAACAATTCTCGATGAATATTACATGTTTTTTCCCCTTGGCCCATAAAAAACGAATGACACTGCGCACCTCCTCCTTGGAGTAATGCTCAAGTCGATGCGCCATTTTTGATTTGCTCTAAGCACCAGACGGGTTGACGTAGAAGTTTCTACAAGCCGTCACACTTCTATCACCTTGGTACTTGCAACATATAAAAAAATTAATTAGCTACACATAAAACTGAGTTTTAGAGACAAATTCACCTTACTTTTTGATATATCCTTGTACTTTCTACTCAGACCTTAATATCACTTGGAGTAATAGGGCAGTTTTGTCTCCACGAGATTTCTCGTCTTCAGCAAAAATGAATAGATCTTGGACGAGATATTTCGTCAAAACATTGGAGGATTAACAAAGACTTGGAAAGGACTTTCCATATAACTATAGGATACAACATCAAATTGGATCATATCGGAATTCGATCGAATTCACGCAACGAAGGAAACAGGTCGTTGTTCATAAGTTAGTTAAAAAGTTATTAAAGACTAAAGGACTTCGAGATGCACCTAGTTTGAAAACCACTGATGCATGCTACTTCTAAAATTAAACTATCGGATACCTGGAATTTTGCTTGCAAATTATCAAATTTTAAAGCTAGAGCAAAAGAGATTAAGTGATTGTCCCTTTGACTTGAATCACCAATTGGGAATCCTTCACAAACCCTTCGCCCCTTGTAGTGAAGAAGGCCGAAGAGGTCAGTGGTGGGGCATAAGAAATAAAAAAAATCATTCAGCAATATATTTGTTCATCTATGAGGGTACAATAACGTAAAAACCACACAGAAAACTACGAACCGTTCTTTGAACTTTTTCGGGCCGCGGTAGCCCAGTTGGAAGGGTAACGGATTAGCAAACGAAGGATTGCGAGTTCGAAACTAGGTTCAACACAAGACCGTCGTGTACACGGGGGCTGGTGCATGTTAAATCTGTCGTGGCCTCAAATGTCCTCACGTTGGAGTGGTGTGGAAGTTTAGAAAGCGGGGTGCCCGCTCAGGTGTTGACCTCGTCATCTGGCCAGTTTAAAATTATGAGGTGTTGTCCTCTGATTGCGTTCCCTTTGGGGTCGCAAATAACCCGTTGTGTTACTCCAGTGTGACGTTAAGTTACTATCTACCTTTGAACTTTTTCATTAAAAAGTTTTAAGTTATGTTGATGAACATTTCAATTGAATAGAAATAGTTTTGGTCGAAATCTAATTCTACCTAAAAAAGCACTGCATACTTATATAATTCTACTTAAAAAAGCACTGCAGTAAATTTTATTTAGTCCATTTGAAAATGTAATGGACTAAATAAAATTTTTCTTACTTCGACTGTAAACTTTAACTATAAACTTGAAAATTCGTTTTCACTTCCCCAAACTACAACATGTCTCCAGATCATGCAGTTACAAAGTGTAGCAATGGTAGCCTTAAATAGAAGACTCTGGTTACTTGTGCCACAGGGACATGTGCCTTAGTTCCTTCGTCTGTCCGTCTATCCTGGTCTAGGAGGGCTGTCCTACCTGAAAATTAACACCAAACTTAATGTTTCGCCTTAGTCATTTAAAAAATTAAATTTGTTATTGGTTTGAAGTATTATCAATACGTCAAACATTACCTTAAGGAATGCCGCATCTAAAAGTAATTAACACAACACATATGCAATACGAACGATAATCAATATTAACTTGAGCTTTGAACACATTAAAAATGAGAGCATCAGGGGTTACCAGACTTTAGGTTTTATCATTTAAAATGTGGAGCAAACTCCGGCAATTAAATTAATAAAGCTAAATTTAATGTATGTTTATGTAATTTGTAGCATACAAAAGCTAGGAAAGTGAAATAAATATGATCAAATAAACCAAACATTAGAAAAGATTAAAAGTGAATGAAAGCTGACTTTACTTTCTGACAATTTTTCGCTAACGAGCATAAATTAGATCTACCTGAACAAGTTATTCTAATGAATGCTCAACTAATGATTGATTGAATTTTTATGGCACAAGGGCCAGGTTTAGTAAAAAGCACTTTAAATAATTTTAGATAAAATTATAAAAACCCATGTCTGATATAAATACAAACAGATTTGGATGAGGAGGATCACTTAATAAGTCTTTAATACTAGGGTTAGTACACCAAAGTGATTGAGTCTAATAGCATTAAAATCAGAACATAAACTTAAAATGTGTCCAACAGATAAGATTGAATCACACGTAGGACATGTCAGAGCAGGTTCTGAGTGTAGAAATGCCCGAGTCAAATAGGTGTAACCTATGCGAAGTCTTATCAGTTTTACTTCGAGTCTTATAAAATTATTAGGTTTATAGCGCTTTATATATGGTTAAATGGGATACAATTTATTTTAAATTTGTATATCCTATTTATTCTGCCATTAACTTTTGATGGACTTTTTGATGATGATTCACATCTTGGAAGGGGACGGAGATCTTATGGTATCAGCCGTTTGGGCTGCTTTATCAGCTGCTTCATTCCCTGGTATACCCACAAGGCCTGGAATCCAGCACAGAAGAATATTGAAACCGCGGTCAGTCAATTTAAAATAGTTTAATTGAACTCAGCACTAATGGGGGCTCAGTCTTGAAACATTAGCCAAACCTCTCAATTGAACTTCTGGAGTCTAAATAATCCAACTTTTGGAGAAAAGTTGGATTATTTAGACTCCAGAAGTGAATCAGCAATTTTTTTAAAGTCATATAAATAGCATTAATTTCAGAAGTGAAAGCTGTACAGTATTTGTGTAATTTCAGATAAAGACGATTCATTAAAAACTACCGCAGAACCGACATGTTCTCCATTTTTAGAATCATCCGTAAAAGCAGTATGAAAGTTAAGATAAAGTTGTCTGATAAAACAGTTGTAAGTAGACCAGTGGAGATTTTATTACTTTGGGACATCTGCTACAATCATCTAAAATAGATACAGCTGTGCCCCTCCAAGGTCCCTAATTTAGGTAATATTTCTGTATTGTAGACATTGTAAAAATGGAATCCTATGTCTGAAGGAATGTTTGATGGTTTAGATGAGTTAAAGTGCGAAAAAGGGGATTCACAACTGTCATGCATTGGATGATGGTTATTACATTTGATTTGATAAAAATATTTAAGAGCTAGTCTCCCGTCTCATTTGTAATTACATACTCTGGGTGGGAGATGTCCTGAATGATCCAGATGATATGCGAAAGCCTTTATGGCGGATGGGGTCCAGGTCGATCGAGCTCCAGGTCCGTATATCATGCAACCGTAGTCCAATTTAGACAGAACTAAAGCTACATAGTTTTACGAGTGAAAAGCAATCAGCTACCCACGTTGTACTTGATAAAACTTTCAAAAGATTCAACGTACTGTTGCATTTTAGTTTCAGATTTAGGATATGAGGTCGAAAAGTCAGTTTAGAATCTCAAGCAAAATTCCCAAAAATTTGGTCGCTGGTACTATAGGTATGGTGGTTCCATTCATTACAATATCTGGATCTGGATGAAGACCACGGCGTCTGCAAAAATGAAGTTTGTTTTTTGAGGAGAAAAGACGAAACCAATCTTGTCCGCCCATTCTGTGATAGTTTTTATAGCAATTTTCATTTGTCTTTCGATGAGACATGTTGACACCTGTGTAGTGAATTTAAAAGTCGTCAACAAAGATCCATGTATATATGGTGGAAGTTGATGAATGATTCGGTTATTTTAATGATAAATAAAACTACGCTTAAAACACTACCTTGAGGAACACTCTCGTGTTGAAAGAAATCATCTGATAAAACATCACCAATGCGTACTTGAAATGTTCTTGTCGAAAGAAAGTTCTGGATAAAAATAGGTAAGTTGCCAAGGAAGTCCATGTCGTATAAGTCTTAAAATTCCATATCGCCGTGCCCAGCCATACGCTTTTTCCATGACAAAAAAAACACAGAAATCCAACGTTTTTTACTGACGAATGTATCTCTTATTGAAGTTTTAAGCATTAAAACATTGTCAATTATGCAATGTCCATAACTTGATACTTTGAAAGATGGCCATTGGCCTCCAAAACATGGACGAAACGCGAGTTGACCATTCGCTCTATAACTTTACAAAGGCAGCTTGTGAGTGCAATGGGTTTATAGCTACTGGAGCTCTGGGAATCTTTTCTCGGTTTTAAAATGGGAATAACAATGACTCTACGGCCATGTCGTAAGACATGCTGGTTAAAAATCCTGTTAAAAGGTATGAAATTAAGCGCAGTGAATTTTCACTTAGGTTTTTCAAAAGATTGTAATGAATTTCATCTGGACCAGGGGAAGTAGGATGGGATTTGTTAAGAGCTCTTTTTAGCTCATAAAATGTAAAATTAGTATAATTTTCAGATGAAGAATTTCGGAAATTTAAAGTCTTTTTCTCCTCTTGTGAAGTCCTCATGAAGTCCAATGGATATGAATCGTTGCTAGATAGTTGCACCTAAAGTATTTGCTATCTTTATCATCCGATACGAGTTGACCGTTATTTTAAGAAATGATAATGAATGCAGTTTTTGGTGCCAAGAAATTTTCTGACTTTGTTCCAGATAAATTCTGATGGTATCTGATTTTGAATAGTACTTGCATATTTTGCCAAGATTCTTTTGACTCTGGAGTCTGATTCGCCGAGCAATTGCTTTAGTACGTTTAAAAACTATTACATTTTCAGTGGGATATAGTCGAAATCGATTCCAGGCTTTCTTTTTAGCTTCAAAAGCTTCAGCACGTTCCTCGTTTCACCAAGGTTTCTATAACGTGAGAAATTTTCCCGATGTTTTGGGAATTGCAACATCTGCAGCTTTTTTAATGTAGGTCGTAATTGTTTCTACCAGCTGCATCCATATTTGGAAGTTCCGAAAGTTCTTCAATTAGGGGTCAATTAGCTTTGTTAAAAATAAAAGGTATAAGCCGTCTAGGGAATATAACGTCTTTCACAGAATATGTTAAAATGATTGGGAAATGATCACTATTGTGCAAATCCCTGTCGACATTAAAATTCCATTTTATGAAGAGAAAGGAACAAATTGCAAGGTGAATGGAATGGTTTAGTCGGCTGGTGGAAGTATTGCTTGTATCATTTAAAAAGCATAAACTATAGTAGAGAAATAAATTTTTCTGTCTATCCCTCGGGCATTGTTGCTATTCCCCCAAAGAGAGCTGTAACCATTCCAATCGTCAAAAATTGCAAAGGGAAGTTTGTCGACAAGCTCATCAAGTTCTCTGATGGTTTTGGGGGTTGATGGAAGATATATGGTGCATATTGTAATTGGCGTTTTTATTTGAATTTGTAGAAATGCCTGGCAATGAGGTATTTAAATCTGTCTGGATGGAAAATATTGTGAGTGCATTAAAATGCAACTCCTATAGCACTTTCATTTTGTATATCTTTTCCTACAAAGCTATACTGTTCGATTTTTGTTTCTATTGCAGATGTCAGATATATTTCTTGTAATCTAATGCAAGTGGGTTGAAATGAGTTAATAAGTGTTTTGATGTCATCAGTATGGCTTCGGAAACCGTGACAATTCAACGAAATGAAGTTTATAGCCACATAACTTAGGTTACTTCTTCCAGTAAATCGTCTTTTTTGCCTCGAAAATTATCTAAAATTTTCCCGAGATCTTTTTTCTTTCTTGCCCCCTTAGGATTTTTTTGATTGAGAATCTTTATATTTTCTTTTCGATGATTCAGTCTTTTTGGTACGTTTCACTTTTCTTAGAAGTTTCGGTAGATTGTTTACCTTTGGTATTTTGGAACTAGTAGAAGGGATTAAACTATTCGTGGTTTAGTATTGTCTATTGTCTTTTCAGTAGATGATTGGTTAGATGTTTAGGGTAACTGTATTGGGTTGCATACTAATGAGTTGATCAGAAGTTAGAGGGTCTGTGTGTAGTTATGGGTTTTGAAATTTTTTTACTGCTGTAGAGTAAGAAATGCCTGCTCTTGGTGTCTATCGGTAACGATTTTCCTGGCTTCTGTAAGGGAGAGGTTTTGAGTAATTTTAATGGGGTTTGAATTTCTTTTCCCTCAATCCAACGAGAACATGTGCGGGAATAGGATGGATGATTACCCTTGCAATTAACATACATTGGTGTAGATTCGCACGTTTTACTATCATGGCCTTCCATTGAACAGCATGCGCAGGTTTCTTTACCACGGCAATATTGCATGGAATGCACAAATCTCTGGCATTTAAAGCAACGCACGGGATTGGGTACGTATGAACTGACAGAACATCTGAGGTAAGCGTTATTGACAAATTTAGGTAGAACAGGGACCTTGAAAGTACTGTGTTTTGTTGGGAAGGTTTGACCGTCACGACGAAACGTTATTCTTCGGATTTGGCAAACGTGTTCGTCTTTAAGTGCCTCTAAAATATCTTTGAGTCAAATTGCAAATCCGATTCTGAGATGACACCTCGGGAGTGATTAAGGGAAAAATGAGATGGAAACAGTAACCTCATATTCTCCTATTTTTTTCAAATTTATGACTGGTTGGATTTGTTTTTGAGATGTAATTTTTCCACTAATATATCACCGTTGTTACATTTCTTTATAGTTTTGATATCCCCAACCATTCCAAGAATCGTCTTGTGGGTGAGGATTGCCGAGATATTCTTCAGTTCCTTCTACTTTTCTTATAAAGAATCTGTTGCTGTCCATCAATTTCGTTAATTTGGTACTTCATTGAAGGAGAAAGATTACCATTTTCATTTTCCATGTTTAATTAATTTCAATTCAGGCCTAACAGTACCGCCCACCACGGAGCCCGAAGAGGGGATGTAGACATCTACACCAGTGCTAGCCAAGCCTGTACGTTCTCATTATAACTCCATATCTGCCTTGAGAGGAGCTAGTCGTTGCAACGATCACTTGAACCCTAGCAGATGACCGAAGTCAATCCACCTGCCGATTGATACACTGGAGAACAGAGGTGCACCTCTCGTTTACCTGAAGCAGAGGCCGAAGCAGTGTATTGGATCAGTATATCGCCTCTCAACTGCCTGGATCCTCCTTTCCAGGGACACGTGTATCCACGCACGGCAAACACGTGGGTGATATAATCCCCAAGAGGAGCTGAAGACAACAGAGTGGCGAAAAGCTTCTCAAGGGGAGCCCTCACCTCCTAGAGGCAACCACAACGAGGGAGGAAGAAAAAGCAAAAAGTGGGAGGGGAAAGATGGAAGGGAGAACATATCACTAAGGTACCCCGGGGTTGTGAAGCCCGTATAAACTTAAAGGATGATTCTGAGGGGGCGAAAGCTCAACTAAAAGTTTTCATAATTTGAGATTGCATTGTAAAACGTGGAGGCTTTAATAGCTTGGGTACATGTATCACATGCTAGTGTATTAGGTGTAAGCAAACTTCAGTTTTTAAAACGAAATATGGATCAATGTGATTGCTAACATTCTAAAAAGAAATAAAACGGCTGCAGCTTTGATATAAATACTTTTTTTGTGGTGACGCTTTTGACGTGCTTTTTGTAGCAAGTATGGCAGGCAAAGGCAACCCCGCTTTACTAGAAAGGCAACCTCGTGATTATTTTAATCTTTCATTAGATTTCTGTAAATTATTATCTTTTTGATATATTATCATGCCTAAATAACTTTAGTTTGCTAGAATTAATGTGACCTTTCATAACATTCATATTACATAGCCTGGTCCCATGACTTAAAACTAATAAAAATAAACTTTGAGAAAAAGTAGTTTTTCATTAAAGTAAACATTAACCTAGCAGTAGTAAGAATAATCAGTTGTATGGATTTTTTTTCTGCTTTTAAAATTCTTTTCATTTTTTAATTATTTTCCGCTAAGCCTAAAAACGATGTTTTTCTATGAAATTCTTCCATGGCGACTTGAAGCGTATCAAAAAACGTGCCAAAAGCTTTGGCAGACAAGTCTTTATATCAAATTTATATCAAAGCTGTACCAAAAAGAGCAAGAAAAATCAGGCCTTAACCCTCTCGCTGCGTAATTTTTTTTTATCAAAATAGGTTCAAAAATTGCGTATTTTTTTATTACATATTTCAAATCTACATATATTTTAGAGTTAAAATGTACAAAAATTTTTTGTAAAAGAGTTTTTTTTCAATATAGAATTAGATCATAAAAAAGGTTGTCGGAATATTGAAATTGGAAGAATAATCATATAAAAGCAAAATTTTGAAAATTAATCTTGGTTAAATTATGATTTATTTGATGAAATACAAAGGTAAAACGTATATACTAATGAAAATATGCAAAATACTTACAAAACATTTATTAGAAATGAAGAATTATTAGAAATCACTATCCGCAGAGGAATCCGAGAAATTCTCATCAGTTTCGCTATAACTATCTTCAATATACTTGATATCAGAGTCAGAACTGCTATCAGTGTCGGAAATATTGTCAGAATTAATATCACTCGCGAAACGCTTCCTGCCAGACATCTTTGAGCTTTGAAAGGAGCGCGCAAAATGCTTGTATATTTCGCAGAAATGTGGACATCTAAAGCCATCTGTTAACCCAGATTTGAATAAACAATTAAACATCACAGAAAAGGCAAAATGAAACCATGAACTTGGAAAGAGCGGGTTGCACAGTTAAATAGACGGCAAAAATGCATCCCCGCGGAAATCGCTGGCTGCGCAATTTTTGCTACTTCTACGTTCCCCGCAGAAATCGTGGGATGCGCAGCGAGAGGGTTAAAGCAATATTCAGTTGTATCAAGACTACGATCCTAAGCTTAAAACTTGAATTGATTGAGTTTTTATGGCGAAGGGCCAGGTTTGGCCAGGCTGCGACAAACTTACGATAATTCAATAAAGCATAAAGCTTGAATTGATTTTAGTATTTTGCCGCTATATAACTGCTCAGACACATTTCCCTAGTTCCGAGTATTGGTACTAAAAATATAAGGATCCATTTAGAACCAAAAGTTCCAAAGGATCGCATTTCCAGTAAAACCAATGTAAATTGCTCGAAGGGGGTTGGGTAGTTAAGGCGGAAGGGTCATATTTGGTCATGCTGTGCCAGACACAAGGCAATTTTAACTAATGGACATATACACTCAAAGGAAGCTTTACTAACACAGAAGAGAGAAATTCAAACAGGGAGGAATTGAACCTGAGCTTCTTGCAACTCGCAGGTTGCTAGCGGAGTGGGCATATCCGCTGAGTCACGACGGCCCCAACAGCTAGAAGGAAAATGTGGGAAGAAATTTACTAGCATATCATAAAAATTGTTTCAATCACTACAGCTAAACGACTAGCGAAAAAATACAATGCTGCATTCCAAGTACTAATGAAATGTTTTTTACCACATAGTATTTAAAAATGCCCTGAACTTCATTGTTGGGTTCTCATTTTTGTAAACCTTTAATTTTCTTATCAATATCAATTGTTATAAAATTATGAATTCTAGCATTAAAAGTGCATTAAATTACCTATAATTTACATAACCTATTTCAATACTCTTTCCCGAGTTATACAATTGTTTCAACCAATTTTACTTGGGTGTCAGGTCTTCACTTGGTTTCATTGTATTCATACGAATTGTGAATGTATACACGAAATTGCGATCTTGGTATAAACATAAACATGGGATTCCAATACTTCCTCTAACACCGTTTGAAACATTAACTGCTTAAGAATGTTACCAGATTCAATTTTTATTTCAACAATCGATTAAAATGAATGTATTCCAAAATGAATCAAACCTGTAATTTCACGCTACAATTAGCAATGCCGCTGAAGTACAGATTGTAAATTGAAAGCATACTTCAGTGAACTCACTACTCTTAAATTCGAGTATCATTAGTTATTTTAGTATTAGACTGATCTTGTTCAGAGAAACTATTTTGTATTAGATAATATCAATTCAAAATTTTCCGTTTGCTATTGCCATAAACTATTTCGATCGGCGTTTCCAATATCCTACGCAAGATTCCGAACGCACTTCTGAAATTATGGCAGGTAGTTGGTTTAAGGTTTACCTGTCGAGTCTGAACTTGTGGAAACAAATCCTATTACGACGTTCGTATATTCGTAGCAAGTAATAAGACGGTAGTAATGATGGTTTTGTATAAACAATACTCTGGTCTCACTCTTTCAGTTACTACTAAATATACTAAGGTTTATCTAGTAGTACAGTAATTGAAGACATGCTGCATTTTAAGCCTGGACATCCTTACAAATGCAAGTACTAAGAGTCCAGTGTTAAGCTGAATGAATTAAATATAGTATAAAATGTTCTTTAAACACAATTCCTTCATATCTATCAAGTAGTAAATGAAAATTCACCTTACCCACTATCTAGTTTAAAGTATGAACTGCTTTCAATACGGATTAAACAAGTTGGAACGAAAATTTCGTAAACGAGTCGTTCCGGCAAATGGCTACATCCTAACTAGAAAGTCTCAACTAGCACAAGAGGAGCTGAATGCTACCAAATCCTTCGCCAATGAAGCCAAACTTATTAATGACCTCGCCAAATAACATGCTGGACATTCATGGTATTTTGGTATTTTCAATTAACGTCACACTGGAGCAACACAACGGGCTATTGGTGACGGTCCGGGATCAATCCCAAAGGGAAAGTACCGAGGCTGGACATTCATGACCCAGGTTGGTTGGGTAGGTATTTTTATTAACGTCACACTGGAAGCAACACAACGGGCTATTGGCGATGGTGCGTGATCAAACCCGAAGGGAAAGATTGAGGACGACACCACGTAATTTTGAACCACGGTCAGATGACGAGGTCACACCTGAGTTGGCGCCCCACTCTCCAAACTTCCACACCACGCCAACGTGAGCAGGTTGGTTGGGTTCTATGGCGCAAGGGCGATATTTAGCCAAGCTGTGCCAAACAATATCAGGTAAATGGACACAAGGTTGGTAGGTAGTTGAATGAACGTCGCACTGAAGCAACACAACGGGATATTGGTGACACGGTCTGGGATCCATGCCGAAGGGATGAATCCGAGGACACCTCGTAATTTTATCCAGATGACGAGGATAACTGAGCAGGTAAACACAAGGAAAGTTTTACAAATATACGCAGGGAGGAATCGAACTTGAGCAGCCTACAACTCGCAGATAGCTATCGCCATAGACGTGAGTTTTAAGTAGACTGAACTTTGCTGTTGAGGAGCTTCAAAAAGTGACCAACAAGACGATTAGTAGTCACTTGACTTCTATGAAAAATTGACTTCGATGGCCGATTTGGCATCTTATCGCCTCGTTTGGCGATGTAACATCTAATGACAGCGTAGGTGTTTGAGTGCGCATCTCAATAGTGGCGAAATTGCCCATGTTTACCACTATATCCCGTCTATTGATATCAATCAGATGATGAATCAATAGATGGCCGTCTTCTCCGTCCTATGCTTCACGTTGGCGTGGTGTGGAAGTTTGGAGAGTGGGGTGCCAGCTCAGGTGTTGCCTCGTCATCTGACCGTGGTTCAAAATTACGTGGTGTTGTCCTCGGATCTTTCCCTTTGGGATTGATCCCGGACCGTCACCAATAGCCCGTTGTGTTGCTCCAGTGTGACGTTAATTGAAATACCCCCCGTCCTATGCTTGGGATTGATCCCGGACCGTCACCAATAGCCCGTTGTGTTGCTCCAGTGTGACGTTAATTGAAATACCCCCCGTCCTATGCTTGGGATTGATCCCGGACCGTCACCAATAGCCCGTTGTGTTGCTCCAGTGTGACGTTAATTGAAATACCCCCCGTCCTATGCTTGGGATTGATCCCGGACCGTCACCAATAGCCCGTTGTGTTGCTCCAGTGTGACGTTAATTGAAATACCCCCGTCCTATGCTTGGGATTGATCCCGGACCGTCACCAATAGCCCGTTGTGTTGCTCCAGTGTGACGTTAATTGAAAATACCTATACCAATTCTTCGTCCCATGAATCAATCAGATGATGAGGGCCGCGGTGGCCCGGTTGGAAGAGTAACGAACTAGCAACCGAAGGGTTGCGAGTTCGAATCCAGCCAAACACCGTCGTGTACAAAGGGGGCTGGTGCACGTTAAATCTGTCGTGGCCTCAAATGTCCTCACGTTGGCGTGGTGTGGAAGTTTGGAGAGTGGGGTGCCAGCTCAGGTGTTGCCTCGTCATCTGACCGTGGTTCAAAATTACGTGGTGTTGTCCTCGGATCTTTCCCTTTGGGATTGATCCCGGACCGTCACCAATAGCCCATTGTGTTGCTCCAGTGTGACGTTAATTGAAATACCCCCCCCCAATCAGATGATGAATGTTCGGTTCCACCCAGGTAACGAAAGCAGCCTAAAGGTCACGTTTCTACTAGTTTTGGTTACATGATAAGATTTTGGTTAACTGATTTGGTTACATGGCTCACTCTCTACTTTTATATTTCCTCTTTGGTTCCAACCTGGGAGTTGTCATCGGCGCAGGTTCGATTCCGGTTCTGATTTAATTCCTCCCGGTGTGTATTTCTTTTTGTATCAGTAAAACGTTCATTGTGTGTGTTTGTACATTACTTGGCGTTGTCTCTCTTTGTGTTTGGCGCAGCTTGGCCAAATATGGCCCTTGCGCCATAAAACAATGCAACCAACCCACATTCTCCGTAAATTTCATTATCAGGTCCATGTTTTTAGAACTATGAGGCATCTGATACATCATTCAAATCAATACGCCATGCGAAAATTACGAAACATTTAACAATTTTATGATATGGTAAGGTATTTTTAATTAACGTCACACTGGAGCAACACAACGGGCTATTGGTTACTGTCCGGGAACAATCCCAAAGGGAAAGATCGAGGACAACACCACGTAATTTTGAACCACGGTCAGGTGACGAGGCAATACCTGAGCGGGCACCCCACTCTCCAAACTTCCACACCACGCCAACGTGAGGACATTTGATACCACGACAGATTTAACGTGTACCAGCCTCCTTTGTACACGACGGTCTTTGGTTGGATTCGAACTCGTTACTCTTCCAACCGGGCCACGGCGGCCCTTTAACTCTATGAATCACAAAGCTGAACACCACCTTCTAAACCAGTACAACTTAACAAGATTGCAACTTAACGTTATTTTACGTAGACTTTTTAATCTAAGTTACCTTTCCTGTAAACATTTCGCTCCTGGATTGATTCCGGACCGTCACCAATAGACGTTGTATTATTCCAGTGTGACGTTAATTCAACTATCTACCTAAAAGTGCCTCCTGTCTGCGTCAGGTTTACCCGCTTAGATGCAGGTAGGTAGGTATTTTAATTAACGTCACACTGTAGCACACTCAAGTTGGCATTTATGTCACGTGCTTTCGTACATGCTTATTAGTTAAATGTGGTGCAGGTTGACTCGTGAACAATACGTTCCCATTGTTGCCGTAGTTTCTGACCCGCAGCTCGACGTTTGATGCCTGAGACGAAGGAATACCGAGTTGGCGAAACAGTAATCACCCATTGCCATCCGCCTTACGTAATTTACGAATGACAGACCTCTCTCTCTCTCCTGGAAAGCTGAACTACCTTCGTAGAAATGGACTTCTCCGAGTTCATCTGCTGTTTCATCGCAGGAACCGCACTATACTGTATTTTTGAACAAAACCATTCCTTCATCCCTGTCTCCATTTGGTTAAGTTTGTCACTCTTCTGTCGTTTTTAGTTGCACGTCATCCCTATTGAAGATGGTTGGTTTCGTTTTGTTGGGGTTTTATGGCGCAAGGGTCATATTTGGCCATGCTGCGCCAGGCATAAGATATACAATATCAAATAATAGACAAACACATACAATGAAAGTTTTACTGACAGAAGAGAGAAATACCCACTGAGCCACGACGGCTCCCATTGAAGAAATTTTTTCATTTATAATTCTAGAGTGTGCCTTTACAGGGATAAGCGTGACGATGATTTCGGATTCAATGAATCCGGGGTTGCAATGATCCAACAGGTTTTTTCTTGATTCAGATATTTCATTCTCTTGGTTTTGGAATGAAAGGCCAAAGTCAATGCAATCAAGTCTAAATGGGACTTTGATGTAAATACAATTGTGTGCCATTTATAGAGCATAGTGTTGCTTCGTGGGAGAAGATTGCCTTGGATAAATTCATTTCTGTAAAGGTAGTAAGGAGAAAAGGCTGCAATTCGCAAAATGATGTATGGGAATCACCATAAGTGATGATTTGTTTCGACAAACTTGCAATCTTTGCTATCGCATTCGGCACCAGTCATATAGACTTAGAGGCAGAATCTGCGCTGAAGACTACAATCGTGGAAACGTGTTACGTTTTACTTCCTCTCCGCCTCCTATTTTAAAGATTGGATTCTTTCAAAACTACGTTGCTTAAATGCCAACTCAACAGAGTTGGCATTTAAGTTGGGACCAACTTCAGTTAACCATATCAATGAGAGAATTGTTTCGGTGTCCGATCATTTTTCCCAATTCATATGGTCAACGTATTAAATTGTATGGAAATTTCAGGTAAGCAATTTCAATTACTTTCTCATTTTCTTGAATTCTTGTATCAATGATTCTCTTCATTCCTAATTCTCTGATACGCTGTGGGTACATTGCTTAATCACCGAACGTTTAACACGTAACCAGAATCAGCACTAAAGATGCCAATCGTGGAAAGGTATTGTTTACGTTTAACCTGCCTATCACCTATTTTAACTAATAGACTCGTTCAAAACCACGTGACTTAAACGCTGGATCTGAACTATACTTAGTTTTAGTATTAGTATTTGCCAAAAGATCATTCTTCACTTTACTATGTTATACTTCTGAAGAGTATCTGTTACTAGGGAGTATTACTCCTCAGAGGGTTCAGACGCTTATATCCATCCTACAGTCTTTAGCAAGCTCGTATGAAAACCCTGCAACTTTTGTCTACTAAAACTTTTGTTTACCAAATTTAGTGTGAATTGGTCTGACATTGATCGTATAAAAATGCAATGTTATTCCTATGAGGATTTAGAATTATCTTTAGCCCCCTGTATCATATCGACGACAAAAAAATGACCACTTTCTATGAAAATAATCTTATGTTATCATAAAAATTTACATTCCAATAATAAAGTTACAGTTTAAGAATTTACGGACGGAATGCATAAACGATATAATACTGAGCGATTTTCAGCGCAACCACACGATTGCGCCATAATCTACTACTCCTGTAGATGTTAACGTCATCTGCACAGCCAGACCGGGAGAGAGCGCCCCCTAGCAAGTGCTATGTCCGGGATGACGGTACGTTACACCCCTCTGCACACCCAAGAGAAATAGACCTGGGGTTAATATGAAGCCTACGTTACCCGCAGGGTTCCAAAGAATAAACGTACCAAATTTGGTGTAGATTGGTCAAACGGTGTAGATTTGTATAGAGCAGGGGTGTCAAACTGGCGGCCCGCGGGCCGCATGTGGCACCCGAGGTAATTTTTTGTGGCCCACGATGCTCTGAAATAAAATGAAAACAGGACAATATGTTATGAAGAAAATAGCACTTAGGGGAGATCGAGGTAATACCGTACACACAATTTCGTCATGTTAAAAATGTGTGAGCAACTATTTTCGTCCATGAAATTAAATAAAACGGCCTACAGATCAAGATTAACTGATAAACATCTATCTGCCATAATGAAGATTGTCTGTCCTCAGTCTTTGAATCCGGATATTGGAAAACTAGTAGGAGGAAAGCGCTGGCAAGTTTCCGGTAAAAAAAAAATTTAGTTTTATAAATACATGAAATTAAATAAACGTTTAAATAAAAGCAATTATATAGCAATATTATAAATTATTACCCTAAATTCACTTAATTGCATAATGTGTTTTAATTATCCTACCCATATTCCCGAATCCTCACTTCAAAATATAATTTTAAGAACATTTGTATATGTGATGTGGCCCGCGTGAATCTTACAAGTTGCATTAAATGTCCCGTGTTTTAATTGAGTTTGACACCCCTGGTATAGAGAACAGACAGACAGATGCCAACTCTGCTTTATATGTATAGATGAAATGACATCAGTAAGTGCGCATGACAAAACTGTCGAAATTATGTATTTCGAATCATGTTACAGAAGGCAATACTCTGTCTACCCGCTAGAAGAATTACTTTATTCATGAATACTTAAGTTATGTATCAAGGTTGGTTCTCCGTCAAGCAGCAGAAAAGAAACTTAAAAGTTTGGTACGTCTATCACCCTATGCATTTGTGAGATTTTTGATGTATAGAAATTCTGGCGATGCTTCTGGCATTGATTTAAAAAAAACGGCACGAAGTTGAAATTGCATTTGGGCAACATGCCAACTTAACTCAGAAGTTATAAAAGACATTAACCCTCCAAGTGGTTTTGACGAGATACCTCGTTCATCAAGATTTGACCAATTTTGATAATGACGAGATATCTTGTCATCAAGATGTTGTAAATTTTTTAATGACGACGAGATTAACATCTGGTCAGTTTTCTTCTATTGATGAGATATCTCGTTCGTCAAGATCTGGTCAGTTTTGCTAATGACGAGATACCTCGTCGAGACAATCACCAGGAGGGTTAGAAAAAACACTAGTGCCCTCTAAATTTAGTTTTATGGAAAAATGCTATCATAATAGTGAAAATTGATCAAACATTCAGGAGGAAAAATCCTCTCTTGCAGTCTTGATAAACTAAAGAATTTTTTTACCTTATATTATTTTTTAACTATTCATTTCGCTGTCACGCGTTCGTATCTGACCTTTATAGAGTATATATGACATGACAGGCTTGAATTAAGCCAGGCATTTACTTTTTAAAATTCCAAAAAGAACAGTTTTTTACTAATGGCTGATTGTTAAACAAAAACCGTAAATGCTTTCGATAAGTAAAGGTGTTTAAGGCTACTTGGAAGCAAAATTAATTACTGTATTTAGCCTTCAAGAGGATATTTTTCTTTTTCTTTGAGCGTTCCAAATGACTTTCTCTTCTGCCTATGATTAATCTATTCGTTTTTCTTCCTGTACAGTAGATAAATAGTTAACAAGACATCTGAGGCGAACGTTTTAAACGTGCTTTTTTCAAGATGGGTAAGTATGTATTTTAATTAACATCGCACTGGAGCAACACAACGTGCTATTGCTTTTTTCAAGAATGAAACGGCATTTCTTTTCCATATAACCATTGAATAAAGTAGGGAATCACATCTAATTGGTTGTTAAGCATTTAAACAAATATCCATATGATAGGTAGGCATTTTAATTAACGTCGCACTGGAGCAACACTATTGGCGACAATCCGGGATCAATCCCAAAGGGAAAGATGCTAAAATATCCGTATGGATATCATACTAATGTACACTAACTTACCAAAAGTCTTGGGATAGCAGTGTGCAAATTTACAAGGTGGCGCTCGCATCGCGTTAAAGAGGTATAAATTCACGTGGTTATCAGTGCTGTATGTTGGATTCTTGAATATCTTGTAAAACGTTTAATAACGTGATAATGGCTACGAGAATTAATCGAGTTTGAACCTGGAATGAGCTCGACGCATAGCATAGCTCGGGGGCATAGCATTTCGGAAGTTGTTGATTCTTAAAATTCTTCGCTCCTCAGTGTCAAGGGTGTATAAATTCAGATTTAAATATTATTCTGATTCTGATTTCTTAATTGAGAAATAGCTTTGTATTAGTTATCAGTTGGCTATTGTAGGGCACTTTGAATAGTAGTTTTCTAGGTAATAATATGATTGAATGTGTTGTTTTTAATGCAACTTCTAATACTATGAACTTTCTGCTATGAATTGGCACAAGTTTGTACATATTGTACCAATATTATTTTGGTAACATTTTTGATATCATGAGCTAAAATTGTCGCTTGTACTCTTGGAAAATTGACTGAAAGCAGTAAGTACTATTAAGGTGTCATCAGCAAGGTAGGTAGGTAATTAGGGTTTTACGGAGCAAGATCCAAAAGAGAAAAAGCTGCGCCAGCCAACAGTAAAAAGAAGCTACCATAGCTTTTGTATATCTATTAAAGATACAAGTTCTATCAAAGTAGTATATTTTGAAAATAAGGGTAAAAGTATTCGTCCAGTGATATAAGATTAATAACTGTCCATGTCGTTTTACCTATCTCAAAGTTTTTTCAAAACGAAAACATTGTTTGACTATTTCAAGTATAAGTTTTATGTACTGAGAGAGATAAGAGAAATAACATGAAAAAAAAAATACTCATTATTTCAGGTAAAAATGCTACAAAATAGATAACGTATTTATACTACTGAAAAACATTAAGATAAGAGAGCCATCTTACATTTTAGTTTAAATATCTGTAACAATCCTGCAAAAACTTAAGTTAAACTTCATACGCACAATCCTACTTATAATTTAAGATGAGAAAAATCTAATTGTGTATTTATTCTTAGGACTTGTATAAGATCTAAAGAAATATATAAAAGCTAATAAAATTAACACTTTTTCTTTTGTAGTGTGTACATACATTATCAGAAATGTATTCTACGACAAAAATCATCGACAAAATGTTTTATTTTTGGTGTTGGCAATTGTCCCATCAGAAGTATGTTTTTGTGTAAAACTTAATTACACGAGGGTTGACTGAAAAGTAATGCCTCCAAGAGAATTACACGTGGTTGGATGGGTATATTTTAATAAATGAAACTCAAAAAGTCTCCTTAGAATGTGCGCCCTTTAATTACATAACTTCGTTTTCAACATAGTCGCCAAATAACTTAATACCCTTCCTCCAACGATGAACAAGTTTAGTAAAGCCTTCATGGAAGAACTCCACGTTCTGAACCGCTTTCAGAGAGCTGGTTTACCCAGCAACCCTCAATCGCAGTCTGATTTTTATCATTAGAGTTGTGATTTCCACGGAAATTTTCCTTCATTATAGGGAAAAGATGAAAATCACAGGGGCCAAGTCTGGACTTTATAGTGGATGCGGTACTATGTCGAGTTTCAGCTTTCTCAGATCTTCCATGGTGGTATGATAAGTGTGTGGCCCAGCATTTCTTTCCCCCTTCGAATTCTCCTTAAGTGTTTTTTTAGAGTTCGCCGTTTCTCCCAAAACTTTTCGTTCCCTCATTTCTTGTGAAAGTCATCAGTTGCTGACAAAAGTCGACCAATTCTGTCATGGAATTCCAGCTTCGAAATCTTTGATCTGTTGACCCAGCGCCGCATAGTGCTAACATCAACACATCCATTACCATAAACGACTTACATTCTTCGATAAATTCCAGTGGAGCAATACCTTCTGCTGTCAAGAACTCAATGACAGCATGTTGCTTAAAATGTAGTGAGGAGCTTCCTTCAAAAGGCTTCAGGGCCGCGTTAGCCCGGTTGGAGAGTAACGGATTAGCAACCGGAGGGTTGAGAGTTCGAATCCAACCAAAGACCGTCGTGTACAAAGGGGGGTTGGTACACTTTAAATCTGTCGTGGCCTCAAATGTCCTCGCGTTGTCGTAGTGTGGAAGTTTGGAGAGTGGGATGTCAGTTCAGGTGTTGTCATCTGATCATGGTTCAAAATTACGTGGTGTAGTCCTAGGATCTTTCCCTTTGGGATTGATCCCGGACCGTCGCCAATAACCCATTGCGTTGCTCCAGTGCGACGTTAATCAAAATACCTTATTTCCTTCACATGATTCATTCTTGCTACAATAACAAAACAACCTTCACCGTGATAACCTTGCCTCTGAGATTGTAGAGGGAGCACTGGGCACAGAGCGTATTAAAAGCTGTTTCTCGACTGTGCTGCCACCTGTTGATGAAAAATGCACATGGAGGCATTACTTTTCATTCGCACTTACGTTTTTATTTTTAAGCATGCCTCGTACTATCATGCATTTAATTTGCGACGCTTTAGTTTAAAATATTGTAATGATAATATAGGAAATATATTATAGGATGAGACTATTGGGGTGGAAAATATTTTAAGAAACCAATAACATTGTTCCCAATTTAATGCAACTGCTGTAAACAACTAAATAGAAGAAATATATAGCCTTCTTATGGATTTGTATAATGAAATCATGCATTTGGACACATTTATGTCGTTGATAAATTTTTTTACTAACCTTCGTAATCGATATGGTTTAAGCCAACTTTTTGGATACGTATGGGTGTTTAGGTGTTTAGTCAGCTGCAAAATTGCTATTCCTATTATTGTCACCCTACTAAAGGAAAATTATAATTAAATTTAGAAAAAAGAAAAGAGAAAATGGTATTATAAGAAGTTTAGTCTGCTATGGAATATAATTATACATTAATAGTGAAAACAAACTAATTATGATTATTTCAAATGCTTTGAGTGAATTTTGCTGTTTTAGAATAATCCCAAAGCTCAAATAGCTAAAGATAAAAATTAATGCATCAAAATTTTGAAATAGACATCTGCATACTCAATTTGCTAGTGTTTCGGAAATTGGATTCAGCTATATTTGCATCATTCTGCAAACATGTGTTCATATCTATTATTAGTATCACAAAAAGATTTTTGAGAGCAAATTTGCTTTGAAAGTACGTGCGTGTTTCAGGTTTTGTGAGAAACTAAATATGGATGAATAGGAATTTTGTGATTAGAACGCACACACACACATATATATAAACATATGTTACTGTGAAAGACCGATATCTGGCAAATATCGATATTCTCCGGTGAATGTCAGCATTCAAATAGTCGCTTGGAGTATGTCGGAAATATTTGCTAAATATCATTACTTCTCACTTGCACCGGCAAATGTTGACATTCAACATGCACTGATGGTGAATGTTGAATAAAAATATTTCGGTTACGTTAAGACAAAGATGCAACTTTTTAAATCATACTTTATTATTAAAACATATTATGATATATGTCAAAATAGGAGAAAGTTTAAGTAACAACACATGTAAATAAACTGTTGAACTTAAAACAAACAGTACATTCTAAATGAGAAAAGAAAATAATATCAATAATAAACTTACACATAAATTATGTGATTAACGTTATACAATCTTATGTATTGCAACAACTTAAACTGAAGGCGGAGAGGCCTCTCTGGCTGTGGCCTCTCCGCCTTCCGTATATACAGGGTGAGTCTAAATTGTTTTTACAAAATAAGAGGGGTGATAGTACCCATCTGGACAAGCAATAATTACCATGGAACATAGGGTCGCATTCCACTCCGAGAGGCAGAAAAGAGTAAAGTCGAAACGCGTCGGGCATGAACAAAGTCATCACCTCCGACGCCCCAGCACACTTTACCAGCACGGTCCGGCACTTCTTGAATGCCACATATCCCGCACGATGGATCGGACGTGGCGGACCTGAGGCTTGGCCTCCTCGCTCACCGGACCTCAACCCACTCTACTTTTTCTTCTTGGGTTCATGAAATCTTTAGTGTACCAGACGCCTGTGGACTCGGCTGAAGATCTCGTAGCGAGAATCGGTGTTGCCGCAGACAAAATTAACACAACACCAGGAATCTTCGAGAGTCATTCCTTCGCCTGTGTGAACTGTACAACGACACGCGTGGCCGCCACTTTGAGCACTTGCTGTGAGTTTTTCTCTGATCAATAAATCAGATTGTGCAACTTTTGGTATCGGTCATTCGCTTTCTCAACACTGTTGTAAGTTCATGTTGAAATCCTAATTTTACTCTTTTCTGCCTCTCAGAGTGGAATGCGACCCTATGTTCCATGGTAATTATTGCTCGTCTGGATGGGTACTATCACCCCTCTTATTTTGTAAAAACAATTTAGACTCACCCTGTATATATATATATATATATATATATATATATATATATATATATATATATATATATATATATATATATATATATATATATATATATATATAATTCAAAATTACAAACCAAAACAAAGAGAAATCCAAAAATTTTAAAATCAAGAAATTTAATATTTTGACTTTTTGATCTTTTGGCATTTTGCTGGTCTGCTTTTCTATTATTTTACGTTTTAATGTTTTGTATATTTTGTAATTTGATTGTTTTTATTATTATTATATATATATATACGGAATAAAAGTACATGAGCTTGTTCTATATGTATTACTCTGCTAATAGTTTTGTAATAAGATTTCAAACAATCTAGGGAATTTTAAAAATAATTATTTCAAAACGAAATGCGATATCAACTAAAGGTAACTTGTAGCTTTTAAATCAACAAAAGTAAAAATAACTTTTAATT
This sequence comes from Meta bourneti, assembly GCA_933210815.1. Classification (NCBI taxonomy): domain Eukaryota; kingdom Metazoa; phylum Arthropoda; class Arachnida; order Araneae; family Tetragnathidae; genus Meta; species Meta bourneti. The sequence goes on from OW119926.1 coordinate 6,273,855, forward strand.
GTAAAAATTACATTTTATCTTAACTTTATAACTTCTCTGACATTTCGATATTCTTGATATAATTTGAGCCGCGGTAGCCCGGTTGGGAGAGTAACGGACTAGCAACCGGAGGGTTGCGAGTTCGAATCCAGCCAAAGACCGTCGTGCACAAAGGGGGATGGTGCATGTTAAATCTGTCGGGGCTTCAAATGTCCTCGTTTTGGCGTGGTGTGGAAGTTTGGAGAGTGGGGTGCCAGGTCAGGTGATGTCCTCGGATCTTTCCTTTCGGGGGATGATTCCGGACTGTCGCCAATAGCCCGTTGTGTTTCTCCAGTGTGACGTTAATTAAATACCTACCTGATATACTTTACAACAAAATTAGACTTTAATGCAACTCGTTGTTTAGATATCCACAAGAGTTTAATGTTTTCATTTTGTTCCTAAGTAAATCGGCTGAAGTTTATAGGGTGTCTATTTGTGTATAAATTAATTACCCAAGTTTATAGTTCAAATCGTAATACTCATTTATTACGATTTTCTGAGTCTCCAGACAATCCCAATCTACTGTGAGAGTTAAGTATCCTTAACACTTATGGTGAAATTTTAAGCTGGTAGAAAATGAATACGACATTAAAACTTTGGAACCTCAGACTTAAGCTATTAAGATTTCTCAAATTACAGTTTTAGAAAAGTTGCGAGCTGGCATGATTCTTTGAACAGATTTACAAATTTCAATACGAAAGATCCAAGCCTACTAGTTCTAATTCAAATAAAGTTTTCAAATTATAACTTCTAGAATGTTTTTCTGTACTTATCAATTAGAGTTCACAAATGTTAAGGACAGTTTTATAGCTGTTTAGATATGAAACAATATATTTTAAGATTTATGTATATCCTGTAATGCAATAAAAATAATGTTTTTATACTTTAATTAACCCTAATCTGAAATGTTGGCAAAGCTGTGAAATGTAAGCATACGCCAAAAGAAAATAATGCATTTGAAATATTCAGAATTGTTTAATGCTCAATTTTGATGGTTCAAAACTGTACTTCTAAAATATATTTCATTAGATTTTTTTCCGAAAAGTACGTGCAAAATAGTAAACAATATGAGAAAATTAAAAACAAATTTTTACACTTTGTATTTATGTCTAATCTAATATTCGATATTCGCTTTGGCTGAATTTTGATGAAAACTCTTCTGGTAACCTCGAAAAATTAAGCAGCAATGGCTTTTGTCAGACTTGCATTTAATACCTAATCGGGGAAGAATACTGAAAACTAAATACTTAAATTGTAATACATTTAATAATTACAAATTAATTCATGTGGAGGGAGATGTTTATAAACAAAACGAATGATTATTTTGAAAATTGTTCTCATATTTCAGATAAGCAGCTGAAATTCTATTTGCAAACGACCACTTTAATTTCTTCTTTTGATAGTAAAAACAGTAAATTATCGGGTTTTTTTTGCAATGGTTGAAAGAAAAATAATACACTTATTTCAGAATATTATATTAAGATTTACATATTTTTCGCTTTTCTTGTGAAATGAATAAATTGAAGAGAAAAGATTCTAGCCAAATCATTTTTTTTATTTCATTTATCTGTTCCATATATAAAAAGATGTCATCATACAAGTTGAAACGTCAAACGTTTCAACTTTGAGGGAAACAATTGAGAGTTACAAATTCCCTCAAAATTCAAAAACGCTTATGATCAGCTGGTAAACTGCTGAAAATTTTTTTAAAAGGCTCCCAGAAAGTAAATTCTAACTTCAGGTTGGAGTTGGTTTTAGCATAGAAAATACCCAAGAAATTGTATTGATCTTAAGAGAGGCTTGGTACAAAAAATTATCCACATTTTTGAATTTTTATAAATTGATGCATAATTACTTAATACATGAAAATTTGATTTGAGTATTTTGTCTTCACGTTTGAGCTTTATCAAGACGTATCATCCTCTAACTCTCCAAGTGGTTTAAAGATGTGTCCATTTTTGCTAATGACGAGATATCTTGACTTCAAGATATTGCCAATTTTCTTCCAATGATGAGATATCTCTTCCATCAACATCTGATTAGTTTTGCTAATGATGAGACAACACCAGGAGGGTTAAATCACGTCTTTTGAAATCCTAAAATAGCCCACACGAAGCAAAATTACCTGTTGCACTATGACTGATAAATAACTGTTTTATGAATGAAAGGTACAGTGATATAGTCAACACCAAAATGACGATTGCTGAATGGCGAAAGTGCAATAAATCTGTCGTGTATAAAATGGTGCCATTTAAGAACATTCATTAAACTTTTTAAAGGTATGAATGAAATCGAAATAGAAAATAATTATATCATAAAGTCACACATATACGTATGTAGATGGGAATATATAAATGTATGCAACGTTATTTTACCCTTCTGGAGATTGTTTCGACCAGGTATCTCACCATTAGCAAAACCAACTAGATTTTGATGGACGAGATATCTCGTCATTAGAAAAACTTATCTGATCCTGAAATTCAATCGGCATTCTTGATGACGAGGTATCGTCACTAGCAAAATTGCTCAGATTTTGATAGACGAGATATCTCGTCAAAACCACTTGGAGTGTTAAAATGATGAAATCACAACCGCAACACAATTAAATGAGACAGACAAGGCAAGTATCACAACCCAACAACTTTCGTTAACCTCGAACTCCATGACTTTAAACCGTCCATTGTCTAGCCATTTATCCGATTGTTTTAAATTCTAATGCTGTCTGGGGCTTACTTGGTTTCGGTTTCTTCGTTGGTCATTCAATATTGGTTGGTTCGAAATTCAGGAGGCTACAAGAATGGTTAAAAAAAATTAGAATTCGAGGATTTACAGATATTTTTACAAATGACGCGCAAATTTTAAATTCCTGTCTGTTGGAAAGCTGATAAAAATAGTTGAAGCAAAGTCAGATGAAATACAGAAGAAAAGAAATTAATCTGGTTCAGGAAAGTTCGAATGAATGTATAAAATCGTTCGAATAAATTAACGAATGGATATTTTTAGGGCTTTTGTGACAAATATTACAGGACTTATTCCTATAAAATTTCTTTTTCTTTCTTCATTTTCACATTATATAAGAAATTCAAACTCTAAAAGCCTTTTTCAAATGTTTATAAGACCACTTATCGAATTTTTGTAACTTTCTCAATACATGATTAGAAACTGTAAGTACCATTTTTTATAAAGTTAAAAGAAAATAATTATACAGAGGGCAAGTCATTATTTTTGCACAACTGTAGGTGATGTATGCGCATTCTATTTTTGTTTCAAAAAGTAAGGTATCCAAAATGTGATACTTAGAGTTTTAGACCATATGGAGTAGATTAAAAATGAAATGCAAATGTTGTGAGATTTGGAGGAGGATGAAATGGGGTAAATTAAAAAAAATGATAATTTAAAAAAAATTCCACAATATTGCATTCACTTAAGTTATATCTTGTTATTAAATAAACAGACCACAAACGGAAGAAATGATGCATGGAGGTAGTGTTAAACGGCTGAAGAGTAATCCTAAAAACATTTTAATTAACTTTTAAAGGACTTATATATATAAGTGATAGATGACTAACATTTAATCCATTATGTCATCTAAACTGCAATTTTCAAATGCTTCTGACACCTTTCATGTGTTTGACATGTTTCACTTTTCTTCAGGGGAAGGTACGATATCTACTTTTATACTTTTAACAAACGAGAGAATGGATTGCGTGTGCTTTATGACAAGAATGGTGTACATGTGTATTGAGAAATATGCATGTATTTAGAATAAAAGCGAGATGGCTTACGTTCGAATGCTTTGAAAAGGAATTATTTTAAAGTTAGTTAATGAAACATAGTTAACTAAGCAAATGACAAATCAATTTCCCGATTGTGTAAGAATATTGACTTACAACATCTAGAATGTCACCATAGCGTGTCAAGTTGAAAAGTGAAAGACAGTGCATAAAAGCAACGACCAATACCAAATGGAACGACTTAGATCATAGTGAATGGGAGGAATTAGGAGGGGGCATGCAGCCACTGTGATTGAATATGAGACGAGTGGACTTCCTATCATTGGTCAGAGCATCGGATAGGAAGCTGACTTTTATTGGGGGAGGAGCAACCGACAAAGGACAAAAGCTGAAAACATCTCGGGGAACTCATATCTGAAAATATTGAGTGGAAGTTATCTCAGGTTCCATAAAATTGTCTTCATCACAGCGTTCCCTGCAGCAGCAATACCCAATGCCAGAGACCAGTCGGCGAATACCACCACCCTCTTGAAGTTCCTATCTATCCATATGGCGTGGTGTGGAAGTTTGGAAAGTGGAGTGCCAACTCACAGGTGTGACCACGTTATCTGACCGTGGTTCAAAATGGCGTTTCCTCGGATCTTTCCCTTGGAGGTTGATCCCGGACAGTCGCAAATAACCCCTTGTCTTGCTCCAGTGCGACTTTAACTAGCTTAACCTTGACCCATCTATCCATATATTTGACGCTTCACCATACTTATCAATAACCATGATGCTCCGTCGACATCAATTTTTGACCTCGTCATCTGACTTGTTCAAAATGACGAGATGTTAATTAATTCCTCGATATTAATATGACGACTTACACGAACTATTCATAATCAGTGCATTAACGATCATTTTGGAACTCAATCAAACTGAATTTGTGTCCGGCACCTTTTATTCAAACGTAACGATAATTTTACTGTACACATAATTTTAGCATAATTTGTAAATGAGCGTTGATATTTATAACTTTAATAACGCATTGTCTGCCTTTGTAACAGAATTTATCTCTATCATATTTGAATTTATGGTACTGAAACAAATTCTACATATATGTCTACATTTAGAAGCTTGGAATCCACTTTAACATGAAGAGGCCCGGAATAATTAACCGTTCTGTAGCAAAACAATATGACAAACTAACCATATGTGACCTGTAATATTAATCTTCACTAAAACACGTGGACTTTTGCAAAATTGGTTGGTTTGTTGGGTTTTTTTATGCTGCAAGGGTCATATTTTACCGCTCTACCCCAGACACAATTACAAAGTTGGAGTAATTAGTTTCGTTATTAAAACTTGGTTTGATTTCCCATTCTACGGTATTTTTTGCTACACGAGGATTAATTAGACTGCCAATGTTGAGGATATAACCTATATTATACAATTTAATTATAATTATATAGGTAGGTAGTTAATTAAGGTCGCAGTGGAGCAACACAACGGGCTATTAGCGACATATCAATCCCGAAGGGAAAGATCTGAGATCACCTCGCAATTTTGAACCACGGTCAGATGATGAGGTCAACACCTGAGCTGGCACACCATGTCATGATGAGGACATTTGAGGCCACGAGATTTGACTTGCACCAGCCCTATTTGTACACGGTTGCTAAATCCGCTACTCTTCCAACCGAGTTACAGAGGCCTGTTATTACGGAAAAATTAAAATCGTTCTGCACGAGTTTGCTGGTAGCCGAGTAGTTATCACTCAGGTCCTCGGTACAACAGGCTCTTGGTTTGAATCCCGCTTTTGGCATAGATGTTTATTGTGGTTCGGAATGCACTTTAAACCGTCCGGTCCCGGTCCAATTAGTCCTCGTATTACCACAAAATATAACCCCTGAGAGACAAACCAGTCTAGCTAACTACGATATAAGGTTTTTGTACTGTTGAAAATTTTAATAATTTTATAAAAATAATAGATAAAACTTAGGAATTAGTTTGTGACAAAATCGGAATCGACCCACAAGTTGAAAGCCAAAACTGCAGATAAAACATGGTTGAGGCATCTTTGCGACATTTTATAATTAAACTAAGCACAGCTTTTTTGTTTAAATGGATAGAAAAATAATTTATTTTAAGACGCATTAAATTAATAACATTCATAGTATATGAAAAAATCTTTTTATTAACTCCTAATTCAGTTGCAATCTGCAGAATTGATGAAAGTCGTTTATAAGATAAATTTATAAGATAAGCAACACCCCCTTTTTCTTAAAAGCCTTCTTATGAACGTTTTCTAATTAATTTTCTATTTTTTATAATGCACCGAACGAATCATATTCATCTGATGCGAGCAAATACACTTTCGATCAACAAGCAAAGTACACTCGAAAGAAATCACAAAATTTGAATACGGATGAGAAAAAATAACTTTTTAATGTGAACATTCCACCCTTCAATAAAAAAAAATTTCCTCTTTTACTACTACTTTTACACTGTAACCAAATCAACAGTTTCCTCTTCTGCAGTAGATACAGAAATACGCTAGCCTCCCACCACATTGCTCCATTTATCGCCCTCACGATACTGTCGCCAAGAGGAGCGATTTCTCGCCAAGGAGTTCCCGAAACCGAAAGGGAGATGTTATGATGGCCGTAGAAACCGCGCTCAGGGAAGAGAATCTTCCCCCTTGTGGGATCAGCACCGTGTCCCAGTAACTTACGCAATACTGAGACTCGACTTTCGTCGGGGTTTTGTTTTTGCGCTGGACGTTTTTGATTGACAACTTTACGAGCTACTGCGCCTCTACACCCAGAGACCTTCGCTTTTACAAACTCGGTGCATCAGCTGTTCGTCCTCGTGCTGGCCGAGAACGGAACACTCACGTTTTGTTTTCATCGCGCGCCTGATGACTGCGTGGACATAACTGCCGTTGATGATACACTATGACAATCATCCTACTCGACATTTTTGGATTACTATATTCTTCGGTTGCATCTCCTCTCGACGTATAAAGGTAAGTGAATTTTGGACACATTCGTGCTTTTATTATTTAGCAGTAGAGGTTATAGAATGTTCTATGATTAAATCGAAGAATTTAGTTAGGTGTAACTAACTATTTTGATTGATACATTTGTCGAGGTTTTTACACAGCTCTTGTTCTTAATTTAAGAATTAATTGACAGATTGGAATTCCATACTTGAATATAAAGCATCTCCCGCCAAAATTAGTTTCCGCAAAATTCTTATTTGTATGGTTTCGTAGAACAGATCCGAAAATTTGCATTTCATTTGAGCCAGAAGATCGTTTTTAAAATACGTAAAATGTGGTAGTATCGTCGTTTTTTATTGTGTCAGTTTCACTTAAAAGTTTCATAATTCAAAATACGAGCACTATATCGTCAAGAAAATGTATATAGTACTGGTTTTCAGATTCGTATTAATATTTCCTTCTGCTATATCTCCTTTCGACGTAAAAAGGTAAATCGAATTTGAGATACATCCATGATTTTATTAGTTTGCAATAGAGGATATAGTATGTTCAATTTTCAAATCGAAGAATTTAGTTTGATGTAAACTTAGTGGTACGTGTACGTTATGGGTTGATCAATTAAACTAAGTATTAAACACGGCTTTTCTTAATTTAAGACTTAAGCAATACAGACAGAAATTCCATAACCGATGGTAAATCACCTCTCGAGTAAAATTAGCTTGCATCAAATTCGTATTAAATTGTATATTGTTTCGGATAGAACTGAAGAAAAAATGCATGTAATTTGAGATAGTTGATCATTTGAAATACCTATAAAGTTCTAACATGGTTATTTTTTTATTGTTTTATTTTCAGTTATACCTTGTAGGTTTCAAAAAGCTATCTAAGCATTTATTGTCAAGAAAGTTTTATGTTCGGGTTATCAGTATAGTTTTTGGATTACTATTTCCGACTCTTCGAAGTAATAAGGTAAACTGAATTTGAGATAGATCTATATTTTTATTGGTTTGCAGTAGACGATGATTCTATAATCGGATCGAAGAATTTAATTAGATGTAGGCTTAATGGTCCGCGTACTTTATGGGTAGATCAGTTTGGAGATATTAAGCATGTCTTTTTCTTAATTTAAAGTTTAACTGATACAGAAAAGTTCCATAACCGGAAGTAAAACATCTAGGCAAAATTAACATAACATCTGCATGAAATTCGTTTAAGTGAAATATCGCTTGCCATTTAATTGAATATTTCGTAACATTCATCTGATCATTTCTCTTTTTAAATTTTAGTCACCAAAAAACAACTTAAACTTTTATTTTACTTTTTCAAGATTAAAGAAACTTGGAACACTCCTGACAAAATGGTTAACGAGTTCTACTTTGAGTTTAATAAATACTACACGCTGAATAATTTAGTTACTATGACAATTTATAATGTAGCTGTGTCGACATGAAAGATATGAGTTTTAACTTTACATTACATACATTTGACTTTACATTAGCCAGTTTTGAAAGATTTAGTGAGTTTAAAAGAACCCTGATCCGAAGAATTACATTAAGATTGTTCGGATGCGATGAATTTGAAACAATTTACCCTATCTAGGTATTTATCGTTTAAGTTATTACTTTATAGGTTTCAAAAAACAAAATACGAGCGCTATTGCTAATAAAATGTTTTAAGTACGGGTTATCAGCATAGGTTTTATTAGGGCAGTTTCCCAAATTTGTAGGTTGGCGTGGTGTGGAAGTTTGGAGAGTGGGGTGCCATCACGTGTTGCCTCGTCATCTGACCATCGTACAAAATTACGTGGTGTTGTCCTCGAATCTTTCGCTTTGGGATTGATCCCGGATCATCGCCAATAGCCCGTTGTGTTACTCCAGTGGGACGTTAATTAAAATACCTACCTATCCAAATTTGTAGGGTTTCATAGTAGAAAAGCACGTTGTATCTTACTGTTTCTTGTCTTATTACTTGCAATGACGCAGACTTAATACTAAAAGATCTCTATAAAGAAACCTTAAAAAATAAGATGTCAATATTTAAATGCAATAAGGGCCGTCGTGGCTCAGTGGGTATGTCCATTGCGCTAGCAACCTTCATGTTGTAGGAGGTGCAGGTTCGATTCTTGTCTGGTGTATTTCTCTCTTCTGTGTCAGTAAAGTTTCATTATGTATATGTCTATTACATGATATACTATGTCTTGTGTCTGGCGCAGCATGTGCCATAAAACCCCAAAACAACCAAATTCGAATGCAATAGAAATTCTATTGCAATGAAATAATTTAAATATAAAAGAATTTCAAAAGAGCAGCATTTTGAAATTAAAAATACATGCATGTAAAGTTGAAAGTCATTCAGTGACTAATGGATGACTGCTGAGAGTAATTTCTTTTCAAAACCAGTTTCCATGCTTTATCAATTTAGCTCTGACTGCAGCTTCTTTCTGGAAGGGAAAACCAAAATTCAATTTATATCATCCATAAGTAGTGGTTTGATCCCGGACCGTCGCCAATAGCCCGTTGTGTTGATCCATTGCGATGTTAATTAAATACCTACTTACCACAAGTAGTGGTATAGCTATCCGGTTGGCTCAATGCCCTTAATTTTATGGAGGTGAAGATTACTAAACCTTTCCTACTTCCTCCATAAGTAATAATGTTGCTTGCGTTAGCGTGTTGTATTTCATACGCATTGACACACTGTTCATGATATGGGTATTGTACTACTAAACTGTAAGATACAGTACACTATTTGCGAGATATACTACTAAACCTTTTCTACTTGATCCATAAGAAATAATGTGTTTGCATGTTGTACTTCTTACGCATTGATATACTGCGATAAATATTTTACTAAACTGCGAGATATAGTACTAAACCGTTCTAACTTGCTCCATAAGAAATACTTCATACGTATTGAATCACTGAGAAAATATTGTTCTACTAAGGTGTGTGAGATATACTACTAAACCTTTCCTAATTCTTCCATCAGTAATCATGTTGCAACGTGTCGTATTTCAAATGCATTGATGTCCTGAGATAAACACTGTTCAAATGTCATTGTTTCGAGGTTTTAAAAGTTCATTTTATGAGAGGTATTGTTAGTTCATCTCAAGAAATTTCCATACAAATTGCATCAGAACTGAATTTTTCTATAATCAACTGTTTTATGCATACGTGTGAACGAACAGGTTTTATTGTACATAATTTATTGTGAAAATAGGCACTAAGGAATTCTAAATTTAGTCATTACATTTGCAATAAAAACTATGTTTCTTGTGTGCCAGATTTGTGCAATGTGATACAATCTAATTCCAAACCTATAATCGGGCCGCGGTGGCCCGGTTGGAAGAGTAACGGACTCGCAACCGAAGGGTTGCGAGTTCGAATCCAGCCAAACACCGTCGTGTACAAAGGGGGCTGGTGCACGTTAAATCTGTCGTGGCCTCAAATGTCCTCACGTTGGCGTGGTGTGGAAGTTTGGAGAGTGGGGTGCCAGCTCAGGTGTTGCCTCGTCATCTGACCGTGGTTCAAAATTACGTGGTGTTGTCCTCGGATCTTTCCCTCTGGGATTCATCCCGGACCGTCACCAATAGCCCATTGTGTTGCTCCAGTGTGACGTTAATTGAAAATACCAATACCAATACCAAACCTATAATCAAATTTATGAAATCATTATCAATCAGATGTTTGGAAAAGTGTAGCTAGATGTCCTAAACTTTATTAATATAAAGTAATGAAATTACTATCCATGAATACAAACTGGTAAGATTTAGGAAATTTATAAATTAAAAATATTGTCTAGTTTTAAAAAAATGACGATGCATGAAAATTCCTATTTTTCATTTAAAGTCTCTTTCAGCTCTTAAGTTTTAATAAGGCATTAAACTTAATACACACGCATGAATTAGAAGATACGAAAATTCTCGCATTATACTGTTTTTGGCAATTTATTTTTGACTAAACCGTTTCGATCTATTCAAAGGATTTTTTTGTAAAAACGTAAGATTTATCTCTAGAGATTTACTTTAGTCAGCGGTTTTATTTAAATATTTACTTCCGAAATACCAACTTTTTGTAGTAATCAAAGTTAATTAATTATACGCCGTCTTTTGTTAGTCGAGTGGTTAGCATTTTGACTCGTTAAACAGATTCTGGGTTCGAATTCCGTTCAAGAATTGATGTTTATAGTGGTTCGATATTCACTTTTATCTCTAGGTCCGTGTAATAAAAACCAAACCTCGTAAAGAAAATTATAATAGTGACAAACCAAACAGAATTTTATGACCTCTAATCGGGAGAATACTACCTTATTTTTACACAATTTAAGATATACGAGATATATCAGAAACATGGCAAATTAATATATTCCAACATAGTGATTTTAATATCGAAATTCTAAAGGAGGATGGCATTTGGAAATGTCTATAAACTAACAAGCGATAGGACTACGTGACGTGATTGAAATTTCCATTTCGGATTATAACTTTCGTAATTCTAATTTGCACCTTTTGCTGCAGGCACATTGAATAGTTATGCTACAATTTCGCAATTCTTATTTCAGCGGAATAGTTTTGATCATTTTGCAACAATTTTAATAGCGAAGCAAATTTTTCTATTTGGAATAACTTATGGCTAGTCTGAAGGCAACTCGAGAATTGCTTTTTGCGTCTTGCATATTTTAAAATATTCAGACGTTTTTCTATTAGACATAAGAGAAAAAAATACTGCTGCAAATTCATCGAATAAAAGCATCTATTGTATGGAGATGTGTCTTGGCAAATAGATTATGATTTCTCAAATTTATTCAAATGATTTTTATATAATAAAAGAGAAAAATTTCATTATATCCCATAACTATGGCGGTAGCCCGGTTGGAAGAGTAACGGATTAGTAACTGGAGTGTTGCGAGTTCGAATTCAACCAAAGACCGTCGTGTAGAAAATGAGCTGATGCACGTTAAATCTGTCGTGGCCTCAAATATCCTCACGTTGGAATGGTGTGGAAGTTTGGAATAGGGTGCCAGCTCAGGTGTGACTTTGTCATCGGTAGGTATTGTCTTCCGATCTTTCCGTTCGGGATGGATCCCGGACTCTCACCAATAGCCCGGTGTGTTGCTCCAGTGAGACGTTAATTAAAATACCTATCTAGCCTTAACTATGCAAATTTAGTTGTTTTTATTTGTCACATTTTGAATTTCAATGCAAATGTATTCTTTATGCAACACCTCCAATTGCCAGATGTGTTGCTCCAGTTCGACGTAATCAACTACCATATGCAAAATCTGACCTCTCCTAGGTTCAAAATTACGAGGTGTTGTCTGCAGATCTTTCCCTTCAGTGTTGATCCATAGAGGAAATTATTAGCCTGTTGTGTTTCTCCAATGCGACTTGAATTACCTACTATAGAGGAAATATAAAATTAGAGTGAACAGTGGTTAACCTTTTCATGTGAAGAGGATCATATTTGCAAAACTAGTAGTAGTAGTAGACCCACCTCCTACCAACTCACCGTGAGGTTTAGAGCATTTAATGGTAGGAGGGGGAACCATTTATTACCTTAATTTTGCATATTTACATAAAATGATACATTTTTAATACAAAAAAATCCAACAAATGTTGGTGAATAAATCAGGCAAACATTGCCTGAGAGTAATTGTATAATAAATTAGTTTATATAGAACTATTTATTAATAAATGTAACAATATAGATGAAATATAATTTAAACATTCAAAGTATGTTGAAGTGTACAATGTTAAATATTTTAACTATATTAAAAAGTTAAAGTGAGATAGAAAGAGTTCAATTATTTACATATGAATTCAAGGTGGAGGAAGCCTTCCAACTATCTCCTTTGCAGTCAACACACAAGCCTTAATTTTATATCTAGATAAATAATTTTTAATGATAGCGTTTAGCCAGATAGGTTTATTACTTGATTTTGGTTCAGTTATATGGTTTGGTTTTGTGTGTTGACATTCAAAGAGATAGTGGTCAGCATCTCCCACCCTTCCACATTCACAAAGGTCAGAAGTTTTAATTTTGAATCTATGTAAGTAAGCTGGGAAAGGACCATGACCTATCAGGTACCAGACGAGATATCTGTCCTCGACTTGAGTTGCAGTAGTAATCTCCGGCATGAACTCCTTCAGCCGGAGACCCTTACCTGAGTTGGAATGATGTAACTGCCACTCCTCCAAAATATAGGTTTTCAATTTTCTTTTCAAAAAGGAGAGTGGAACAGGTACATCCAACGTCTCGCCATCATAGGCCGCAAGTTTGGCATGCTGGTCTGCCAACTCATTCCCGGCTATTCCCACGTGTGCCCGAACCCAGTCCAGGCCAAAAATGTTAGTATATGGAGCTATTTTCTTTTTAATATTAATATAGGTGGATTTACTATTGGGAGATTTGAGTGCTTGGGCAGAGCTTAGACTGTCACTAAAAATATTAATTTTTTTATTAGCTGTAATAGCAAATAGAATAGCTTGAAAAATAGTAGATAACTCTGCCTGAAAGACTGCCAGATAACTCTGCCTGAAGTTATTACTATATTACAGAGTTATTATACAAAACTAGTAGTAACGTGAACCTTAGACTACTTTCGTTAGCTTTGGTTGAACCTAACATTGATCATATGATTGGTCCACGGAAAAGGAGATAACGCCCATCCATTGATTCTTCACCTGATTGGTCCATTGATTGATCACCTGATAGTAAGATAGGCGATTTCACCATTTTCGTCGTCATTCTGTAGAAATGCTCATTCAAACATCTACGTTATTATAAGAAGTTGCATTGCCAAACGAGGGGTGATATAAGATACCAGATCGGCCAAGCAAGTCAATTCTACGGGACTACAGTTGACATGTTGATCATTTTTTGAAGCTTCTCAATAACAATGCTCAGTCTATTTATAGTACACGTCTATGGGTTAATTCCGGACCGTCGCCAATAGCCCGTTGTGTTGCTCCAGTGAGATGTTAACTACCTTATGCAACACCGGCCCTGGTCATGGTATGGATGTTCAGCGTCGTTCGGAAGCCGTGGGCTCCAATCTAATTAGCCCCTGTGAAGCAAAAATGACCGTAGATGGACAAACCGAACCTTGCTACTCCTTCCATGATATAATCATAGTTGAACACACAATGCCGAATGGTTAGCATCCGCGTAGTTTGTGGTGTAGGTACGATTCCTGTAACTTACTCTGAGTGTATTTCTCTCTTTCTGAATAAAGATTTCCTTGTGTGTAACCAACGAGAACGAGCTATGTTTAAATAAAAGATTTGGAGATAATGTTCTTAATGATTCGGAATCCCGCCCTGTCTGTTAAACATTCATAATGCAAAAATTACCCAAATACGACAAACTAGATTTCAAAAATGGTTTTTGCCATTTGCAAATTACAGATATAGCTTATATGAACGAAACAATTTGTTTGAGATTTCTGTGCAAGGATCTTTTACTTCGGGTTTGATCCCGGACCGTCGTGACTCAGTGGGTATGTCCACTGCGCTAGCAACCTTCGAGTTGAAGTCGGCGCTGGTTCGATTCCTGTCAGGTGCATTCCTCCCTGGGTGTATCTTTCTTCTGTGTCAGTAAAATTTCTATTGTGTGTATGTCTATTACTTGATGTACATGTCTTGTGTCTGGCGTAGCATGGCCAAATATGGCCCTTGCGCCATAAAACCCCAAAACCAACCAACCCGGACCGCCGACAATAGCCCGTTGTGTTGCTCCAGTGCGACGTTAATTAAAATACCTACCTACTTACCTGTGCGTGCTGATCATTCCCAATTTTCTCATTTCTAAGCATGATAATTCTTGCAATAAGAATGTCCAAAAGTTAAAATCAAATTATTTCATCGTTGTATAGGTTATTGAATAGGTTAAAATTAATTAAATAAGAAATTCTCAATAAAAAAAAAACGACGAATAGAGATATTAAAAACAACGCATGCATATTCGCTATTTCGACGTGTCCACATTGTCCACACAAGACAAGAAAGTTAGTTTAAAAATGTGTTACATTTCAAGTGGTTGCCCACCACACATTTACAATTAAGCCCATGCAGTCTAACTGCTCTTTTTTACAAGGTTTACCAACTGATCATAATCATTGTCGAATTCGGCTACGATAAGTTATTTATTTATAAATATTAATTTACATTATATTTATTTAGAAGAAAAAAATCAAAACTTCAATTATTTCTTCAAAACTATATAAACCTGGATAAATTAATCTGGAATCAATTTATACTTTTGAACATTGCAGAAAACAAACAATAGTTTGGAGTCTTGTCGTTCACAAAGGAGAAATTCAATTGATCGTTTGCAAATATTTCAAAATGGCGTGCATTTGAATATTAATTTTGGAATTATATTTGCGCGAGCATTTCAAAAAAAAAAAACGAGCATTTCCTTCGTTCGAATCTTTTTTCACTGCGTCCAGAAATGATTTATTTTTAAAAATCGAATTAATTAAATTTTAAATAATTGAATCCATATATCCATCCAATTAGGTTTATCTGTCTACATATAAAGCAGAGTTGGCCTATGTCTGTCATCTACATATCTATACCGTTTGACCAATCCACTCCAAATTTGGTACACTTATTCTTTGGAACCCTGCGGGTAAAGTAGGCTACATATTAACCCCGTACTATTTATCTTGGGTGTGCAGAGGGGTGTAACGTCCCGTCATCCTGGACCGAGCACTTGCTAGGGGGCGCTCTCCCGGTTTGGCTGTGCAGATGACGTCAGTCATCTACAGGAGTCACCTCTCAAGATGACCTTGAAGTTTTTTAGAATCTTAGAGTATGGTGCAATCAATCGCAAGTGGGTGCGGTTGTACTGAAAATTGATCAGTATCGTATCGTTTATGTATTCCATCTGTAAAGTGCGGGATGGAATTTTTTAGCATAAAGTGTAATTGCTTGAAACGTTGATCATGATATCACATCGGTATGATTTGTCAGCCTTTCATAATGATGGTAGAATTCTAAAATTCGCATTCCTGGTGCAAGGTGCTACAAAAAATATTGATAAGAAAAAAAACTGACGGCAATAATACGATGTATGTCATTTTTTTAGAAAATGAACTTAAAGAGCATTCACAATCACTCCAAAACTCAAAATCTACTTTTATAGTCATCGGTATCAGTTTTTGTAGGTTTGTCTTACCTATAGTATGTGAAATGGATCTAAAGTAAATTATAGAAGCTATAAAAATCTCAGTTTTAAAAATTATTTTGCGTTTGCTTATTTTTTCTCTATATTCGCATTTTCTATGACAAAAGTGATTTTTTGGATCAATTTTCATCCACGTTTAACCAATTAAACCCCAGCAACGCCGGATAAATTCAACTAATATATATAAATCAGAGTTGGCGTCTGTTCTTTATACAAATCTAACACTATTTGAAAAATCCAGACCAAATTTGGTACACTTATACTTTGGTACATATATACGGGTAACGTAAGCTACATATTACAGAGGCTGTTCGGACATTTTTTGAACGATTTTGATGAGCTGTAAAAAAATTGTATGCTACGAAAGAATTTTATTTTCACAGCAGATAAATAGTCAAAGTATAACTTATCGTCTGCTAACTTAGAGTATTGTTTATTTTCAAAATGGCGCTTTTAAATAAGCAATGGATGGAAGGCAGTTTCCTCTCTTTCCGAAGAGAATTCTGCTTATTCAATTTTTCAAAAACGCTGTAAAAGTCATGGTTTTTCGATATCTGAATGTACGATATGTAATATTAATGAGAAAGGAAAAAACGTAAAAGGGGAAAAATACTTCCAAAAAAGTATCCAAAAAAAATTTGAGAATATTTGTAAGGTAATATCTTTAATTTTAAAAGAGAATCCGCCAAGTCAAAGTCGTCATCTGACCGTGGTTCAAAATTACGTGGTGTTGTCCTCGGACCTTTCCCTTTGGGATTGATCCCGGACCGTCACCAATAGCCCATTGTGTTGCTCCAGTGTGATGTTAATTGAAATACCCCCCCCGCCAAGTCAAAGGACTATAGCAAAGTGAGAAATTTCTCTTAGAGATTTATGATTGTTGCCGGTTTTGCATATAATAGAAAATTAAAAGTAAAAAGGGGGGAAAAATGTAAAAATCAACTCCCACATATTATCAAGACCATATTTTATTCCCAATATTCAAAAAAGAAATACCATATCTTTACCCCCAGTGGCAACAATCAGTAGTACTGCATCAGGGTAAAGCAAGCAGCCACACATCAAAATCGACTATTAAATTCTTGGAAAAAATGGAACAAGAAACTGGTATCAAGTCAATAACCCTTTACCTGCTAAACCTCCAGATGTTTCACCCATGGACTTTTGTGCTTTTGGACTTTTAAAAAGGGCATTATCGAAACGTTCATTCAAGGACTGGAAAACTTAAGAACAAGAATGGGACAAAATACCACTGTCGATACTACAAAAGTTATTATTATCACGGAAATTAAGGTGTAGAAAGATAGTTAACAATAAGGGCTATCAAATGGAACATTTAAAACACAAAAATTTCATGTAAAGAATTGAGCTTCAGTCCATTAAAATCGTTCAAAAAATGTCCGAACAGCCTCTGTAATCCCCTTCCTCTTTAAACACCAAGGGGATAAAAACAATTCGAAATTTCCATAGGAATAACATTGAGCATAAAACGATTGTGGTACGCAGCTCAGTTTGTTTTACCATTATTGATCAAAAATCAAATTTTCCAATAAAATTGTTTTTATCAGCATTGCTAGAGAAACAATTTTTTCTAAAACATTATATTTAAACAATTTAAAATTTTAATTATGTTTGAACTGATTTTTTTTATTTCTTTCCATAATATAAATAGTTTACGAATATTTGATGAAAAATGGATACATAAAATACTTAATTTTACACAACTTACATTTTGTAATAGAACACGAAAAGCCCAAATGAAAAACTCATTCATCATAAAAATGTAATTTTGTAATTTGGTATCGGGCAACTCCAGAATAAATATTTTATTTTATAAATTAGATTTAGAATTCCGTGTTTGCGTATTTGAGTTAAGAGAGTGAAATATTGCGGACATGTTTGAGCACTTCTAAGTTTTGTAAATTATTCACTGTCCATCAATATTTTTCAAACGTCTTTTTTCTCATTCTCTATTTTAGAATATACTCAAGAGGTCGATATTCGACACGCTTGCTTATATCTTTCGTTTTTTATAATTCTGCATTTTTCCAATGATCGGAATTTCGTTTCTGTTTGTATTCATGTGTTCCAGTATTTTACATATTACAGATATATTACTTAGGAGTTAAATTCTAATGAATTATTTTTATTTTTAAAACATTGCTAGACATGGGTAATTTCTTGGTATATGTATATTTCGACCTACTTAGGTCTTCGGTTATGGTTTGTATAATTCTGTTTTATAAAAATAAATAAAATATACGATACGGAACCTTTTTAAGTATGGTGTGTAACTTATTTTAAAATAACCGGTAAAGTTAAAGTAAAGTTACTCTAAAATAAGATATGTAACGTTAAATCAAAGTAGGAAGTCACGTTGTGTATAATAAGTGTAATAAGCATAAATAAGTATGTGTAAACCTGTATATATAAATCTGGAATCAATTTATTCGTTTGAACATTGCAAAAATGAAACAATATTTCGGCGGGTTTTTTATCGTTTACAAGGAAAAGGAAAATAGCTAATGATTGTTTCAGATACTTCAAAATGGCGTGTATTATCAGTCACTATGGAATTATTTCCAAAACGATCATTTTCTTCGCTC
Source organism: Meta bourneti (assembly GCA_933210815.1). Taxonomy (NCBI): domain Eukaryota; kingdom Metazoa; phylum Arthropoda; class Arachnida; order Araneae; family Tetragnathidae; genus Meta; species Meta bourneti. The sequence continues at coordinate 6,292,387 of OW119926.1, forward strand.
GAATCCTTTTTCACTGTCCGAGAATAAATTATTTTTAGTAATAAAATTATTTAAATTTTAAATAATTGGATTTATTTATAGATTCAATTATTTAGGTTTATAAATCAAACTAAATAAAACTCTGTTACGGAATCTTTTAAAGTACAGAAGAGTTATCTCGTCAAAATGCAGCCGAAGTTAATTTCGTTCCTTAGATTAAAAGCATTAAAAGAAAACTTTCAAAGTATTTTTTTGTTTTCGTTATGTGTTTAGGTCGTATGTCGCGCATACACATTTTGAAGTAACCTATTATAAACATTTTAAGTGTTCGGGATCTTCAGAATTGAGTGTTCGAAACTTACGAATATTTGACTCGCACTCGATTGGCTTGACGGATATTTACATGTTACGGCATCTCCATAGGATAGACTTGATTCAAGTATATTATTAGCTTGATATAATTAGCTCTCGTGTAGCAAAAAATACCTTAGAGCGTCAAACCAAACCTATCATCAACTAGGGAATCTGGTAAGGTCAGCAACATAAAACACAATTTCTAAGAACCAGTTTGATCTTTTTGTGATTATCGCCAAGCTATTCTTTATTAGTTCATGTCATTGCCGAGAGGATGCAGGAATATCAAAGAAGGTTCTCAACTGTCTCGCACGGGTGAAAATAGAATTCCTAAAATCATCGAACTTGAAAAATACCACCAAACAGTTCGAATGAATCGACTGACCAAATAACCACATTAAATGTGTTTACAGATAAACAAATTGTTGGACATAAGAAAAGCAAAAATATCTGAATTACAGAAAACAATTTCCTAAGCAAGAACGACTAGACAAAGAATAGGGACTGGGAAGCAATAGTTCGACGTTTTTACGCATTGCACCGACTGTCATGTCATTTCGATTGCGATAGTATAATTCAATGTCATACCAGTTTGAATTGGTAAGTTAATTTGTCGTGGCCTCAGATGTACTCCTGTTGGCGTGGTGCGGAAGTTTGGAGAGTAGGGTGCCAGCTCAGGTGTCGACCATGTTCTACTGACCATGGTTCCAAATGACGAGGTGTTGTCCTCGAATTTTTCCATTCAGGATTGATCCTGGACCGCCGCCAATAGCCCGTTGTGTTGCTCCAGTGTAAAAATATTTCGACTATCAACCTCAACAAGCTACCTCAGCAGTTTCGAATACCAGTCTATATATTATTTAAATGTATAGGTACAAGTAAAATCTGTGACTTACCATATAAAAATATCGTTCTTTGTGATTAATCATGTTTCAAATATTGGTCTATAGTCAGTCAAGTTCCGGGGAAAAGATTCTGCTTTATACTCCATTAATTATGAAACTTAAGATTCAAGGAACTTAGTAGCACTTGGTTCAGCACAGCTCTGGTTTCGAATACCGGTTATAGGTATATTATTTTAAGCGTATAGGTACAAGTAAAATCGGACTATTGAGGTACAATAAATTTCGTTCCTTGTAATCATTGATGTTACAAATTTTGATCAAATTGTGTGCACTAAAGTCTAAGATGATCGTAGATGATCAGAGAACCAACCACGGTTCAACTGATTTTGGTATCGAGGTTTGACCTGAATGTTGGTAGAGATTCAAAATTCCCTTATAACCGTAGGTTAGTCTAAAAGGGAGGCCTTAGTGGTTTAGTGGATATGCCCACTGCGCTAGCAACCTTCGAGTCGTAGGAGGCGCAGGTTCAACTCCTGCCAGGTGCATTCCTCCCTGGGTGTATGTCTTCTGTGTCAGTAAAGCTTTCACTGTGTGTGCGTCAATTATTTGCTATTGTATGTCTTGTGTTAATTACTTGATATTGTATTGTGTCTGGCGCAGCATGGCCAAATACGGCCCTTGCGCCATAAAACCCCGAAACCAATTAACCATTACTTGGCGTTTGTCTTGTCTCTGGCGCAGTACGGCTAAGTATGGCCCTTGCGCGATAAAACCTAATCCAGCCAACATAGCCTAAATAGCCTTCGCATTAAAAAATAATGGCCCTTCGGCCACAAACTATACCCAACTACAACTACTACAATACACAAACTATACTACAACTACCATACACTACTAATACTATACAAACTACCCAACTATTACTATACCCATTTCATAGGGAAAATTCGTTTTCCGATTTGTGCTGTGATTAATAAGCTTTTTAAATATGTAACGATTTAAAAATGCAACACATTTACAATGCAAGAACCATCTGAATTCATTATTCTCAGTACTAGTATACATTTTTATAAATTCCAAAGTAAAGTTCTTTCTCTGAAATAGATTAAAGATCGATCTTGTTTTGCATTCGAAACGTGCGATTACTTTCCGAAATCCCAGACACTTCCCGAAAAATGTCTTTTTTCCTCCAGATGCACTCGGTGGAACTTTGAGCGAAGTTTAAGTTTCTGAGCCCCGTTTTCTTTTGTTCGAAACTTATGTTTTTCGATGCATTTATACGTTGCCAAAACACCTTTCTATATTCTGAACACCCACCCTCTCGATTTCGGAATGTATCGTTCGCTCAGACTGGAAGCAGCTGCTTAATTCTGTAATTTTTCGATTTTGTAAGGACGTTCTTAACATTGGCTCGATCTTTGAAATTTCGGTGATATCGGATGCATATTTAATGAGTTAAGAAAACTTTGAAAGTGTTTATCTCTTGGAACCCTACAAGATTTACAGGGCCGTGGTAGCCAAGTTGGTAGAGTAACGGTTTAGCAATCGGAGGGTTGCGAGTTAGAAACTAGGTCCAACCTAAGACCGTCGTGTACACGGGCTGGTGCACGTTAAATCTGTCGTGGGCTCAAATGTCCTCACGTTGGCGTAGTGTGGAAGTTTAGAGAATGGGTTGCCAGATCAGTTGTTGACCTCGTCATCTGACCGTGGTTTAAAATTACGTGGTGTTCTCGGATCTTTCAATTGGGGATTGATCCCGGACCGTCGCCAATAGCCCGTCGTGTTGCCCAGTGTGACATCAATTAATTTCTATTACCTACAAGATTTTCGAGGTTCAATTCTGATCTTACAATTAAACGATGCTTCATAAATAAAACTAGTCGGTGAATATTATCATTTTAAAGGTTTCCTTTTTAAAAAAAGTTTGATTATTTCTCATGTAGTATTCTTCAATCTTGTATTTACCAAGTGGTTTCCACGAGATATCTCGTGTAACAAGATCGTTTTGTTAATGCCGAGATATCTGGTAGGGATAAAACTCGAAGAGAATGATGGTAGGTATTTAATTAACTTCCGGCTCGAGCTACACAACGGGCTATTATCGACCGTCCATGATCAAACCCGAAGTGAAAGAGATCTGAGGACACCTCTAAATTTTGAACTATGGTCAGATGACGAGGTCACACTTGAGCTGGCATCCCACTCTCCAAACTTCCACACCACGCCAAAGTGAGGACATTTGAGGATACGGTAGATTTAACAGACACCAGCCCCTTATACACGATGGTCTTTGGTTGGATTCGAACTGGGAACCCTTCGGTTTCTAATTCGTTACTCTTCCAACCGGGCTACCGTCGACCGAAAAGCCAATGGGAGTGTTAATGTAAGTCAATGGTTCACAAAATTTTCGGAGCATAGACCCACATAAGAGTGCACATTTGATGCAGATAGGTAGGTTAAGTTAAGAAATAAAAGAAACATATTCTCAAACAATTTTTGTAAGAAAAGGGACGTCAAATGAAAATTTTCGTTTTTTTGTGGATTACATTCGTAGTGCACATTGGTTTTCAAGCATGAGAACTGGCAGATGTCACAAATAGATCTCCGAAAATCATACAAATTTTGGTAGCTTTGTTACCAATAATGTTATAGAAAGCAATGCAATTAAAGTGTCACAAGTTTGTAGGACCTGAATATTTAAAGATTAAGATGAGGAGAAAACAACAGGAAAAGTTTCTTATCTCAAGTCGGGCCATTTTTCATGTATCTGTCAATCTAGAATTATAATCATTCTGCAAAAACGTTTTCATTACTTACGTTTCGTTGCGTAAAAAAAGCATTTTTCGTTTTATCAGTATTCCTGTAAAATGTACTTAAATTATCTACCAATTATTTTGTGATACGTCAGTTATTGTGTATTTTACTCGATTCAGCTGTTTCTAATTATCTTTTGACATCATTAAGTAAACAAACCTCAAATAGAAAAAGGACATAACTTAGAATATGCGAGGAGTTTAAAGGGGATAAAAAGTAAATTAAAAATAATTAACTCTCTCAGATGAATAATTGAAAGAATTTTAAAGATTATATACGTGAAGACGATCAAAATTGGTTTGAAGTCATGCAAGAAAGACGGCAGAACATACGTATATGCGTGTAAATTCTTCACAGGGTTAATTAGCACTTAAAATGAAATTCATTGATTGTGAACAAGAAATTAATGAGATGTACATTTGTTCACATTTTACGAACTTAACACTCTTGGTAGTTGTCTCAATGAGGCATCTCGTCATCAGCAAAACTAACCAGATCTTGATGGACGAGATATCTCGTCATTAGAAAAGAAACTGAACAGGTCTTGATTTCGTCGTCATAAAAAAATCGGCAATATCTTGACCAGATTACTCGTCATTAACAAATTGCAGATCAAATGTTGATGGACGATATATCTCGTCAAAATCACTCGAACGAGATATCTCGTCATTGGAAAAGAAACTGAACAGATCTTGATCTCGTCGTCATCAAAAATTTGTCATTAACTTGAATCTAGTCATTATCAAAATTGATAAGATGTTGATGGACGATATATCTCATCAAAATCACTCGGAAGGTTAAGAAATTAGCAAAAATATTTTTATTTAGTGGAAGCACACTGGCTTGTAGGTAGGATGCCAGAATTCATTTTATATATTTTATGTATTTTAATATGTATCGTGTAATATTTCAGTTTTGATCAGTGATTACCTACCTGTAATTCTTTTTCGATATTTTCTGCAATGTAATAACTCGCATGCTATTTATCTTGTCAACCTTCCTATATTTCGCTTCTCAGAGCGAATTTCTTGATTATTTGAACCACTTCCTACCTACCCTTATTTTCTCAGAAATGGAATTGACTTTTAAGCATTTTGATACATATTTTTCCAATTTAAAAATAACAGCAGTGGGTCTGCTATATGCCATTCCTTTCTCTTCATGAGAGAAACAAAACCCTTAAAAGTATCTTAAAATAAAAACTTCCCGTCTGTAAGACATTTCTGTCCTTATCGTTCGGAATTTATTTTGCAGGGAGAATTTTAAAGGCTAAAAAGACTTCTGCAAGGTGGCAAGTAAGATATAAAAGAAAATCCCAACAAATGGGGCAACATTTTTGAAAAATTGCCTCCACCGAGTATCGTATTTCAAACTATACAAGCGTAACAATAGTACCTAAATAACAATGCAAAATATTGGGGTCGTAAATCTAATGTATATATCAGCACTATTAAGGGAAGCTAAATAAATTCAAACGGATTCTAGATAGAGAAAAAATTCTCAGTCATTTAAAATATTTGAATAACAACGTACCAAATATGTTGCGTTTGCGGGGATATGCAATATTGCATATATTTGTTTATCTTATAGGATTGATACTTACTCAACATCTTAGTTTTTCGGATAATCGAGTCTGAAACTGATTTATTACGATGATTTGATTACGATGGATTTATTAAAGTATCAAACCCCAGGCAATTGAAAATAATAAATTTGAAAGTAGGTTTGTACTGAGGAGATGATTTTTACACTAGCTTTATGTTGGATACTATATTAAAAGAAGATAGAATAAAAAACTGGACAACTTATTGGAATACTCTGAAATATGCTGCACTAACAAAATTAATTTTTAAATTTTTTTCATGGTAGTTAATAGTTTGTTTCAAAGTAGTAATTATAGTACAGATTAAGTGACCAAGTAATTAAAGTAACTTGTTATTTGATGCATTTTTAACTTCCTATGCAACACTGATCGATTTACGTACTTCGCTACTTAATGGTCACCACCCGCAATTTGAAATAATTCATTGAGTCTCACAACTGCAATTTTATACTTTATAAATACCACAATTTCATTAACATATTGGCTCTAAGCAATATACAACTTTCTCTGTTTGGTTTAAGGAACGAACTCCATTGATCAATTCAATAGCATCACACCGTTTCAATAACTTATATCTAACATACTTCTTTTAGTGCTTTTCCTCACTCTAATCACTCATTATTTTAAAATTATTTTACTTCTCTTTCCAATATTAAAAATTAACCAAGGAAAATTCCGTTATTACGAAACAATTGACTTAAGGAGTTTTAAATAAAAAGAAATGGTCTAACTAATAATCAAAATGTGTTCAACAACGTAATCTTATTAGAATCATCGGAGTTGTGTCTCCAGGGCACCTATTACATGCTGACTACATGATTATCTACAGGCTCATGTATATAGAATAGAACTCTGATGCTCCCATTTTTCCACTGAATAGGATGTCCTACGTGGCACATCTCCTTTAGGCGTGTACGGGCTTCACAAACCCGAGGTACTCTAGTGATCTCTTTTCCCATGGCGTTTACTGTCTTGAGTTAACACGGGGGTTGCTCTCCCGGGATACCCAAGCGATCTCTTCCTGCTTTCATCCCATTGTTCTATTTCCCAATCTCTCTTTTTTCCCTTTCTGGACATTTTTTACTTGGAGCTGTCTGTCTTGTGCACCTTGGCCAAATATGACCCTTCTCCATAAAACAGCAAAACCAACTATTCACTGTGTATAGTGCTATCATGACTGACGATCGCCTTTTTACTTGCTTAGCTGAACCTAATGTGTGTTTTCTGATCTTTCATATTCTAAGAGACTTTCTCTGTTATATTGGACTGAACTGTCCTCAATGCTCGAAAGAGTGACTGGGTATAATTAAACAAATTATTTCATTGTAGATTTATTTATTTCATTATAGATTTATTTATTTCATTGTAGATTTATTTATTTCATTATAGATTTATTTATTTCATTGTAGATTTATTTATTTCATTGTAGATTTATTTATTTCATTGTAGATTTATTTATTTTATTGTTGATTAATTTATTTATGAGATACATATCATACAACATACACATTTATTGAATTACCGGTTGTTTGATGCAGCTTGGCCAAACCTGACCCTTGTGCCGTAAAAATTCAATTAATCAATCCCTCAAAATACCAAATGAGTGGTTCTGAATGTTGCGAATTTCAATTGTGTCATCTAGGTAATTATGGGGATGGTTAAATGTCTAGCAATTGAAATTTGTGTGTTGCATTTGTTTGAAATAAAATTTATTGACAACTGGAAAATTTATAATCATAATATATGTACTCATAAACGTAGGTAATCTTACATCTACATTAAATTGTTAGATTATTAAATTAATTTTGCCCTGTTTTCTCAATGATTAGGATTACAGTGGTCGCCGTGTGTCAGTAAAGCTTTCGCTCTCTGTACATGTCTGAACCTTGCGCCATAAAAAAAACCCAAGCATCCAATCCTCTGAAGTTATCCGTTTACTTTACGTTGTTTGGCGCAGCTTAACCAATATATGACCTTTGAGCCATAGAACTCAATCCAGCCCATTAGGATTCCAGCATTTTCCAAACTTGCTTTTCCACCATCATTGTTCCCCTTGATTCACGATTATTTTCACTTTTATTTCTCAACAATTTTCAACATCGTTATTCTGAAGAAATGTTTTTTACGATTAGAAAGTTTAGAAACCACAAATAAATTCATTTTGTAAACATTAATGTTTTGTTAACATTGTGTGTCAATGTGCTACATTAGTAGCGAATGTTTTTATATTCAACGTGAAATGTTGCTACGAGAATTTCGTCTGATAGATCATTACACGAATTGCGAGGCGGCTGACATACATCTAAATTATGGGGCTGTCACTGAAAACAACAGTTGCTCAAAGATTGTACCATCAACGCTTCCCCAATAGGCGAGTGTGAGTTATAGACTGCGCAGTTTCGATTCCCGTATCTTACCCTGATGTATTTCTCCCTTCTGTGTCGGTAAAACTTTCTTTGTGTGTATGCCCGGTTGGAGGAGTAACGGATTAGTAACCGGGGGTTGCGAGTGTGAATCCAACCAAAAACCGTGTACAAGGGCGGCTGTTGCATGTTAAATCTCAGTGGCCTCAAATGTCCTCACGTTGGCGTGGTGTGAAAGTTTGAGAGTGGTTGTGAGACCAGTTCAGGTGTTGACCTCGTCATCTGACCGTGGTTGCTCAAAATCACGTCGTGTTGTCCTCGATCTTTCCCTTCGGGTTTGATCCCGGACCGTCGACAACAGCCCGCTGTGTTGCTCCAGTGCGACGTTAATTAAATACCTACCTACCTCTCCTGTGTCAGTAAAACTTTCTTTGTGATTTGAACATTTGATCGTTCTCATCGCCAGCCGTGTGAAGCAGGAGCATTTTTATTCTTTGCTAATGACGATATATCTCGTCATTAGCAAACTGGACAGATCCTGATAGACGAGATATTTCGTCATTAGAAGAATACTGACCCAATCTTGATCTTGTCATCATAAAAAAATCGGCTATATTTTAATAACGAGATAGCTCGTCATAAACAAAAGTAACCAGATCTTGATTGACGAGATATCTCGTCCAAACCACTTGGAGAGTTAATGTCAATAAAGTAAGGATCTTCATGTAAGGAATGCCGTATAAAGCCGAACCTGTATAAATTGAAAATTGTTCACAACTTTATTCCCCTCGCTTGCACAAACAATATTTCTAAGTTGTGATGGGGTTGACCTGGCTCGACTCGGTGAGTACACACTGCGCTAGTAACTTGCGAGTTGAAGCGACACAAGTTTGATTCCACCCTGGTTGCATTTCTCTTCTATATCAGTAAAAATTTTCTAGTTATAAAAATTTCTAAAAATACATCTAGGTTCCTCCCTAGATGTATTTCTCTCTTCTATATCAGTAAAAATTTTTACTGTGTGTTTGTCCTTTACTTTACGGATCCCGGTAGTCCGGTTGGAAGAGTAACGGTTTAGCAACAGGAGGGTTTCGAGTTTGAATTCCACCAAAGACCGTCGTGTACAAGGGGGCTGGTGCATTCTAAATCTGCCGTGGCCTCAAATGTCTTCGCGTTGGCGTGGTGTGGCAGTTTGTAGAGTGGGGTGCCAGATCATCATCTGACTGTGGTTCAAAATTACGTCCTGTTGTCCTCGGATGTTTCGGATCCGGGTTTGACCCCGGACCGTCACCAATAGCCCGCTGTGTTGCTCCAGTGTGACGTTAATTAAATACCAATCTACCCACAATATTTCCATTATCAAATATTTATCTAAAAAATCTTAGAAAAAAGACAAATTCCGAGAGTACCTCCAATGGCCCAGTGGTGAGCATGGCTTGGAGCATGTCCTATGTAAGAGAAACTAAAAATTTATGTTTAATCTCAAGAAACGATGAATACGGGAAAATATCTTGTAACGTTCAATATAATCTTGGAAATCAGATATTTTACAAAATATTTACCTTATATTTTATAAATTGATATTGGATGACGAAAATTCAAACAATACATCAATCTTCAGATTCTCTATGCTTATTAAATCCCTATTAAGGAACATTTTGAAGAAGAAATACCTTGAACAATGCGTGCATCTCCAATTGCATCATTATCTTAAATAATTTTCCACTTTGTGTTAAATTGCGTTATTAAAACGAACACTAACTGCAACCAACTAAAATCTCAAGCAAATCGGGAAGAAAAGTTATTAAATGTTAAAAATTTCGAAATCCAGAACTTTAAATCTTTTACCAAGAAAATTATTTGCCCTTCTTAAAATTAGTCATTTTTTTTCATTGTACCAGAGACTTAAGAGATTACAACGGACATAATATTTCGATTTCGAAGTATAGTATTCTCCAGATGTACGTATTCTAGAACAAATTTAGGGAACTGTTTATAAGGTCTTGGTGGTAGTTAATCTAAAAATAATATTCACTAGCCATTCACAGTGTCATACTTGTAATGTAAAATAATTGATCTCTTACCAATCTGTTACGCGTTCATGTTTATTTAAAATTGTAATTTCCTTTTTATTTATAGTGTAAACATTTATAGCTGTTGCTTAGTTATGTTGGTTAGTCTATAGATTCACAAATAATGTTTCGGAATCACCATGGCTCATTGGGTTTGTTCACTGAACTAGCAGTCTTCGAGTTGTAAGCGAAACAGGTTCGCTTCCTCCCTGTATGCATTTCTCTTTGAACTGAGTAAAACCTTCACTGTAAATGTCCATTTACTTTATATAGTCTGGTTGTAAGCGAAACAGGTTCGCTTCCTCCCTGTATGCATTTCTCTTTGAACTGAGTAAAACCTTCACTGTAAATGTCCATTTACTTTATATAGTCTGGTTGATTGACTAAATAAACCAATTGGTGTTCCAAAACATTTCAAGGGGCTGTCGTTGCTCAGTACTAGCAAACTGCTACTTGTAGGAGCCACTGTTTTGATGCAGGTCAGGTTTAATTCATCCTTGGGTATATTTCTCTCTTCTGTGTCAGTAAAACTTTACTTGTTGTATGTATGTTCATTACTTGATATTGTCTGTATTGTGTTTGGCACAAATATGAAGCATATATGGCAAATATGGCCAAATATTGCTCTAGTGCGACGTTAATTAAATACCTACTCTGACAACTGTTGCTCAGTAGGTTTGTCCACAGCTCTAGCAGCCTGTGAGTTGCAGGTGGATCAGGTTTCACTCGTCCTTGAGTGTATTTATCTCTTTTGTGCCAGTGAAAACTTTCATTATGTGTGTTGTTGTCTTGTGTTTCTTACAGCTTGGCCCTTGCGGCAAAAAAAAATAATGCAACCGACATTATATATCCTTCCTATTATCACGTTGATGATTCAATTTCAATGTTTTCTCTGAAATGACACTTACACCACGTGGTGATTAGTGTCATTTCAGTGAAAATGGAATGATTCACGGGGCGATCTTTTAAACCAGACAAGACGCCATAGGGGGAAGCGGTACATTGTTTAGGGACCACTGACTTAATGGATGAAAATTCTTCTTTCACTTCATTTGCATAACATTATCTCATTAGAGAATATGAACAACGGCATTTTCTTTCGGAAAACATTTCTAAATGAAAATGTCTTGGCAATGTTATGGGAAATTCTGTAAGTCAAGCGTTTGAGATTGCCATACGCCATAATTTCGCTCGTTGTCACGATTCAAGCGTGTGAAATGTAACAAATAATCCAGTAATTACCTAATTGCGACTAGGATTCTGCCAATGATTGTATATTTATATAGCAGTGTAAATGGGCCTATTTATACAAACTGGAATGAAAGATAAAAATGAAGTGGTAATATATAGTTCCAATAGCTTTAGTCTCTTACATACTAAAGCTTTATTTGCTTCTTCGAAATTAGTATTTGCCGCTATTAGTCTACTTAAGCTAAATAAATTAAATTTGTTTTTCATAATTATCCTTCCCCAAATACAGTAAGGCCCTTGTAGCCTGGATTGAAGAGAACAGGATTAACAATAGGAGGGTTGCGAGTTCGAAACTAGATTCATCCAAAGATTGACGTGGGGATACCGTGTTATGGCTGGTACAACTTAAATCTGTCGTGGCCTCAAATGTCCTCATGTTGGCATGGTATGGAAGTTTGGGTAGTAGGGTGCCAGCTCAGGTGAACCACTTCTGACTGGTTCACAATGATGATCTTTTCCTTCAGGCTCAATACCTGACCGTCTCCAATAGCCCGTTGTGTTGCTCCAGTGAGACGTTAATTCAACTACATCCACCCAATGCAGTAATCCCACAAAATCTCACCAATGGAATGTGTCAAATAATTTAAGTTTGTAGCTTTTGTGTTTTAACATTAGAACAACCAAACCCGTCGAAGTGACGGATTCGAGATTTCTAGTTTACAGAAACTGTTGGAGGTGCTTTTGTCGGAATGTACGTCGAGATAAAATGATTACGTGCCAATTTAGTTCCCACAAACCTCTCTAATTTCGAAATTCTACAATAGAAAACCTAATTACACCAAAACCACTAATATGACGGGAATAATTACTTCATTGTGTCACAATGTCGTTAACAGTTCAGAAAATCCCATCTTCGTTGTCATCTCATGACCTTAAGTTCACGCGATAAGCACGTGTTGTGTTAGTGAAAGAACAGTTGAAGAATACGTGGGTGTCCAACTAGCAGCAGGAATTAAAGACCGGACAAGAAGATTAGGCGGAAACCTGATTGCATTAAGCCAAACCATTAAACGCATATCATGCGAAAACTCGCGACAAAAAAACGCAGAATTTTCAGTTGAAGTTAAAAATTTCTTTGTGGAAAATGCACACGAGAAATGCAATCTGTTTGCTAGAAATGTATCAAATAGTTTCATTTAAACCCTCCTTGTGGTTGTCTCAACGAAGTATCTCATTAGCAAAACTACAGACTTGATGGACGAGATATCTCGTCCATCGATATCTCGTCATCTTTAGTCATTATAAGAAAACTGACCAAATATTGATCTCGTCATCATCAAAAATTGGCAATATCTTGATGACGAGATATCATTAACAAATTGGTTAGGTCCTGATGGACGAGATATATCTTCGAAACCGCTTAGAATAAAAAAGTAAGAATATTGGAAATATTTTTTTTATTGAACAAAAGCAAACTCCCCGTGCACCACAGAAGTATAACACGGGGCTTACAGAAGTAAGTTGATTTAACAAAGAAACAGTGGAAAACAATTTAACTAAAATTACAAGATTTGATGAACTTGACAAATGAGTAGAAAAGCAGATTAGATTTTACAAAAACATTGAGTTTCACTGGCCATGTTTCACCTAATTTTCTGAAATCATTTTTCAGGCACATTCTTGAAGTTTTAAATGCAGGACAACTAAAAAGCAAATGCTCTACATCTTGTGGCTGCTTTTTAAAACACTCGCACAAATCATTAGTCCGAAGATGAAACCTTTATAGATATTTAGCAAAATTTCCATGGCCAGATAAAAATTGTGTAATTTGGAAGTTTGTGAAGAAAAATAATTCTGAGTTCAATCTATGCTTAATAGTAGGAAAACTTTTTTTGGTGTGGCCAGCTTTCCCGGAGGAGACATACTCTTCGTTCCACTTAGTAACAAGCTTGTCATAATATGAGCCTTTCAAGTAACACTTAGGAATGTTACAATTTACATCAATTGATATAAATTGAAAACTCCTTTTATTTAAATATTAAAGAAATTAGAATTGATAACATTTAAAAGTTTTTAAACTTCTCGACAAATTGGTAGATGCAGTATAAGCATGTGTGCATCCAACGCTGGTGTGTTCAAATGTTAAAAGTTTAAAGTAAAATTGTATCTACCGTATGTTAAAAATAAAAAAACATAGCTATATACCTGTCTAAATATTCTGCCCCGGAACATTGTATAGTAGTTATGAGATGTGCTCTGATTTTTAAAACGAAGCTTGAAAATAAATAGTAACTACTTCCTGTATCCATGGAAAAAAAGAAATTTTTTTTAATGCAGCTATGAACCTAAACCCAACCTATAGCATAATACGTGTTAGTTTTTCGGCTTCTGCAAAGATGCCGCGGTAGCCCAGTTGGAAGAGTACCGAATTAGCGACCGGTTGATTGCGAGTTCGAAACTAGGTATAACCAAAGACGGGGACTGGTGCACGTTAAATCGGCCTCAATTGTCCACGTTGTCGTGGAGTGGAAGTTTGGAGAGTGCTGTGCCATCTCGGGTGTTGACCTCGTCATCTGAACTTGGTCCAATATGACGAGGTGTTGTCCTCGGATCTTTCCCTTGCTCCAGTGCTACGATAATGAACAACCTACTTCTGCGGCTGCAAGAAAGTTTAGTCGATTATATAAAGTAGAGTAAGGTTGGTAAGTTTGTTTAGTTTCATTGATGGAAAAACTTGGTTGCGTTGTTTTCATTGTCGACAGAAAATAAATTGAACACAGGATAAAGCCTTGAAATAACTGAAATTAACTTATATTTGCTTTGGATACTCCGATGAATTTTTGCTGTTTCCTCGTGTAGTATTTATTATCTTGTATTATTTGTAATACAATTTAATAAACTGCTATTCAAGTTGATGACCTACATTTTAAATTAATAACATCCTGGTATTCTGCTCAGTTTCTCCTACTTAATAGGGGAATGACTATTGGCAAAGAGCCAGCAAATGTGCTTTTACTAAAAACGTTATGTTTAGTGAGAACGGTTAGAATTATAAAGGTAAGGAAAATGAGATAACTGCATATCGTGGATGAATTAGAAAAAGAAACTAATGTTAAATATATTATTCGTCTGAAGTGAATTCGTGATGGGGAAATGAAAATTATTCTGCCCATTTTTCTAGAGAATAAATTATTGAAATGTTAGGCTATTTAAAAAATGAATAGAAAAATCATAATTGGAATGACACTCAGACTAGTAAACATTATCAACTTCGAAACTATCCCCTTATCTACGCCGTACATTTTGAAACGGGAATTAAAAGCGATCTTTTATTTTTATTTTTATGAAATGTCAAGGAAACGTTTCTTAAGTAAAATACTTTCGGCGGAGTAAGTTTAAATACACATAAATGTATTATTGAATATGCAAGACATGATAAAAAAAAGATTGAATCGGAGTTCAAAGCAATTTTGAGATGAATTTATTGGCGTACTTTAAGCAATTTGTTTGGCACATTTCAAAATAAAGGCGTTATATAATGTTTATTTCATGTTTCCGTTTGTAGCAACTGATTTGTGCACGTATTGCCGGGAAATTACTTCTGTAGTAAATGTCGTGTTTTTAATTTATTTTTTAACAACTTTCGAGGAGATATAAAATAAATAATGCATTGTATAAACTTTGTATAAAAATGTTCTTAGTGTATTACGTAATTATGAGTTTGTGGTAATTAAAGTAAATTGCTGTGTTGTGTAATTTTTTGATATATTCGGTATGTTCCGCAATTTATGTACAGCAACCGTTATCTCAAATTGATGGAACAGCCTACACGCTGCCACTTGCATTAATTCTCTAAAAAACTGCGCTCGCTCCACCTGCGCGTGGAAGCCTTCAGTTACTAGTTCAAAACTGCGCTCGCTCCACCTGCGCGTGGAAGCCTTCAATTACTAGTTCAATTCTAACTCACTCTCGCTGAGTCAGGAAAATAGCTTCTACCAGTCACCGGATTTCAGCGGACATCTACACGTGTGGTTAAGTCGATCATCAGCCGTTTGCACATCCTCACACGCCGCCGCCAAGAGGAAAACAGATTTTTTTTTCCAAAAAAATCTGTTTTACTAATAATATAGTCCGAACATTTTTGGCAACCGGTCAGATCAGGAGTGGTTACCCTCTCAACCCAAGAGAAATCAAGGGATCCAAAAAAAATTATGCATAAGAACATTTATACTTTGCAACCACTTTTCAAGCTAATATTAGATCTTAACATCCAAATGCTATATCTATTTACACCACCAACAATCAAATATTGATACTCCCGAACTCCAATACCTTTTCATTCTAAATTGATCCAATCTACAAAACCTAACCTAAAGTATTGCAAAAATAACATTCGACTAACACCATACATATAAAATTAACCATTATTTACACTATATTTAATATACATCTTAACTCTCCATATTTAGTTATAAAAAAATAACAATCTCATCCAAATATGCTACCAAGCCTTTATTGATCGACCTCTCTTTCCAAGCGGGAGAGAGCATCAGCTCCCTGATGATAAATCCCAGGGCGATGGGTCAACTTGTAATTCCACCTTTGAAGGGCAAGTGCCCACCTAGTTAACTTGGGGCTCTTAGGAGTTGTCTCGACCAGATATTTTAGCGGATTGTGATCAGTTATGATCTCCACAGTGTTACCCTGCAACCACTTATCAAATTTTTTCAGTCCAAATAACACGGCATAGGCCTCTTTCTCAATGGTAGACCAATTCTTTTGGGTGTTATTCAATTTTTGACTAACAAAAGCAATTGGCCTATAGTTTCTATGCTCGTCCTTCTGGGTCAAACAACATCCAATAGCGTAGTGGGACGCGTCTGTGTGGACCTGGACGGTTCGACGGCATTGGGGGTGCTTAACGCAGTGACCTCACATAACGCATTTTTCAACCGGAGGAATGATTCTTCCTCGCGTTTCCCCCAAAATACCTTTCCCGATTTTTTCCCTTTTGTCAACTCCGTTAAAGGGGATGCTATCTCTGCATAACCAGGAATGTAAGTCCTATAAAATCCCATCAGTCCTAGAATGGATCTGACTTCCTTTTTTGATACGGGTCTTCTCAACTGTTTGATGGCTAATATTTTGTCATTGTCAGGAGAGTGCTTTCCCCCTCCTATCTTATGTCCTAAGTATTTTATCTCTTTGGATGCAAATATGCATTTCTTAAGTTTCACCGAAAATCCGAGATATTCCAGATCAGATAAGATTTTTTTCAAGTGTTCTAAATGTTCTTCCCACGTTTTAGAGAATATAACAATGTCGTCTATATAAGCTTGCGCATAAGCGGAATGTTTGTGCAACACTTGATTCATAATGCGTTGGAAAGTTCCCGAAGCTCCTGACAATCCAAATGGCATCACTTTCCATTGATACACCCCGTTGTGGGTGGAAAATGCTGTCAAAACTTTGCTCTCGTCCTCCATTTTTATTTGATAATATCCCCTTTCCAAATCCAAGCAAGTTAACCATTCGGCCATCCCCGCAGTGAAGATCAACTCCTGCATGTCCTTCATAGGATAACTGGGCACTTTTGTTATCAGATTAAGCGCCCTATAGTCAATGCACATTCTAATCGAGGCATCCTTCTTCGCGACACATACAATGGGATACGTAATGTCTGCATTGGACGGCTCCAAAAGACCCAATTCTAAAAGTTCTTGGACTTGCCTATCCACTTCTGAACGGTATGCTATTGGTATGCAATAACTATGTGGTTTTCTCCGGATGGAGTCAGGCAGCAATTCAATCTTGTGCTGACTTACTCCCACGGGTTGTATTGGTCGGCAAAAAAGTGTTTCGAACTTACACAAGAGTCTTTTCAATTCTTCCTCCTGTTTAGGATTTAAGTACGGTGTCGTGATCATTTTCACTTCTTGGGTGAACTCGTCTCTTGCTTCGACAATTGGAGCGTTTTCTATGTTACCAAATTCTTCCTCACCTTCAAAAATGACATTTACCGCGTTGGAACCGACCACAAATTCCCTTATCTTGTTCTGGTGAACGTGCCTCATCCTATTGTCTGGCATCTTTATAATGAAAGAATGTTCATTCTTTTTCTCTTCAATGATTCCGGGACCTTGCCATCTGGCCAATAATTTGTTTGTAGAATCTGGCAAGAGCACGATGACTTTATCTCCCGGCTTGAAAGTCTTTCTTGTAGACCTTAAATTATAATAATGGGCCATTTTCCCTTGTTGTATATTAGATGTTATCTTGGCTTTCTCTGCGGCCTCCTCCAGTCGGGTTTTCAACTTCTCCAGATAGACATGTATTGGGGTTGTATCCAGCTGCAAACCCTCGTGTCTTCCCGTCCAGGTATTCTTTAGAATCGACAAAGGACCTTCTGGCTTCCGACCAAAGAGCAATTGAAAAGGCGCTACACCCGTTGTACTGTTCGGGACCTCTCTGTATGCCCATAAAATGAACGGTATTTTGGTGTGCCAGGTCCGTGGTTCTTCCTTAATGGTGTGATGTAACATACTCTTTAAAGTTTGGTTAAATCTTTCCACTAACCCGTTTGATTGTGGATATAATGGTGTGGAGAACCGTGGAGTTGAACCCATTCTTTTTTCAAATTCCTGAGTCAATTCAGCGTTGAAATTTGTACCATTGTCCGAGGCAATTACGTTTGGCACTCCAGTCCTCATAAAAATAGATAATAAAGCTTCACACGTTGCTTTGGCTGTAAGACTCGTCAAAGGGATCGCCTCAGCCCACCTTGTATGTTGGTCTACCATACACAAGATAAATTTGTGTCCTTTAGAACTTGGAGGATCTATCGGTCCTTTGATGTCCACATTGACCACTTGGAAGGGCAATTCTGGCCGCGCAACGGGAGTTATTGGGGCCCTATCTTTGTGTTTGACCCTTCTCGTCAACTGACAACCTTCACATGCTAAACAAAACTGTCTCACGTCTCTTGATAGCCCGTTCCAATAGAACGAATATCTAATTCTTTCTATTGTCTTCCTCGCTCCCATGTGTCCCCCAAACACTGAGCAGTGGGCTAATCTAAGAACCTCTTTTCTTCTACGTTTAGGAAGAACCAATTGACATACATTCTCTCCAAGAATCTTGTCTTTATGAAAGACCAAACCATCGTTAAAGAAAAATCCTCCACTACCTTGCTTAGCCTGTTTTCTGGTCTCTTCCAGCTCTCCACACTCCTCTTGCTCTTTATGGAAGCTTTCCGTCTTCGATATCCCTTCTTCCTGGTCTCCGTCGGTGCTTTCTACCACTAACACTTCTGTGTCCTTATTCACTTCAACGGAATTCCCTTCTGTGTTCCCCTCTTTTGTAGGTGGTTCCAAGATGTTTCCACTACCAATATCGGTGGAAATTAATTCCTGCTTTCCTCTAAGCATGTCTCGGATATCTGGTGGCAACAGCACATCTTCCACCAATGAGGGAGCAACTGCGCAGAGGACTTCTTGGTGAAGCACATCACCCCTACCTCCTATGATCAGTCCTATGGGAACATTCATTAACGGGCATTTCTCCGCTGGACCGAAGATTCCTTTAATAAAGATGGACGATTTCTCTTCCAGCGACAGATTTTGTACAATATCTTTCCGTGTGACGGTAATTTCAGTCCCAGAATCAATTAGGGCTTTTGCCTCCCTCCCGTCAACACTAATTAAGATTCTTTCCAAGGGGCAAAGATTGTCTCGCCAGGATCTTTCCTTAAAGGATACAACTTTAGCTACCACCGCCGTTCCGCCAGTATTCAGTGTCCTTTTCTCATCCCCCACACCGCTTTCTTCAGTTATGATCCTATTCACGTTCTCTTTCCTTCTATTATCGTGATCTGATCTTCCTTTATCCGACTTTGGACAGAACCTCTTCATGTGTCCCTCCATTCCGCATGACAAACAAACAAGCCTGGAATTATGTTTCGCCGGTTCTGGTTGAGTTCTGTGATAGGTTCGTTTGGTGTCCTGCTGAGATATGTGGTATCCACCGTAACCTCTTGCATCATACTGGGTCTTGTATCCCGAATTTGTCTTCATGGTGGTACTTGGCTGTCTCTTGTATGTTCTACGAACACATTCGTATTCGTCTATCTTTTCCGCCAGCAATGAAGGTTTTGATATTTTCCCCCATTCATCGATAAAATGGTCCCTGGCTTCCTGTGGCACTCTTTTCTTGACTTGATCGGCTATCATCAATTCCTTCAGACTCTCAAAATCGGAGATACCAAGTCCTTCGATCCATCCTTGAAAATAATTGGTTACTTCATAAGTAAAATCTTGCCAAGTTTTATCAGGACTTTTTTGATGTTGAATGAACTTCTGGCGAAATCCCTCTGGATTCATCTTAAACTTCTTTAACAAGAGGTCTTTAATGTGTTCATAATCTTCTAATCCCTCTTCCGAAACCCTCGCAATCAATTCTATTATCTCCAAAGGCATTAGGGTCAAAAGACATGATACCCAATTTCTTTCATCAATTTTCCTCCGCCTAGCTTGACTTTCGAACAGGGAGAGGTATAAAAGGATATCACCCTCTTTCATTTGGAATTTGGGCATGTATTTCGTCATGTCGACATGTATATCGGTAGGACTACTTCTTCCTTCTATGGAATCATTGCTTATCCTTATTCCTGCTTCTATCCTTAACTTTTCTAGCTCAAATTCTCTTTGTTGTTTCTTTCTCTCCTTTTCCTCTTCTCTCTCCTTCTCTTCTCTCTCCTTCTCTTCTCTCTCCTTCTTCTCTTCTCTCTCCTTCTTCTCTTCTCTCTCCTTCTTCTCTTCTCTCTCCTTCTTCTCTTCTCTCTCCTTCTTCTCTTCTCTCTCCTTCTTCTCTTCTCTCTCCTTCTTCTCTTCTCTCTCCTTCTTCTCTTCTCTCTCCTTCTCTTCTCTCTCCTTCTTCTCTTCCCTCTCCTTCTCTTCCATCTCCTTTCGTGAACTCACTATCGTTTCAAGCATCTCCATCACGAATTCGACTTCGTATGACTTACTTCCTGTTATGAGATCTTTCAGTCCTATAACTTTAATATTTGGATCAGGAGTTTCCCCTAACTCCAATGCTAAAGTAAATAGATCGCATTTCTTATATTTTCCCAAAAAAGCCATATTCACCAATATATTTTCCTTTCTAACTGGTATTAACTAAAAGACCATTAAAATAAAAACCCTTTTCAGCTACTGATTGGCTACCCCTAGCATATATCACAATTGTTTAAAGAGAAAAATAATGGTTCACCCTAAACTGATAACGATGACATGTGAACAATAACACTGACGTGTCACATGAGTTAACGCTCAATTCGTAACTCTGAAATTCCAGCACTGTCGTGCTTTAAAAATACCTTCTGCCACTCCTGGTGTATCACAATTCTTCAAGAGAAACTATAATCAGCACTTTTGGCTAAGAACACTGACGTGTCACCTGCGCTGTCGCGCAATTCTAAAATTTGAAATACGGATGTATTTCCCGCACTGCCGTGCTTCAACTACACCTCATCATTTAACAAACAAATATGCTTCACCTAACATTTATTTAGCAATGGATCCCTGATTATTTCTCTTAAAAGAAAGGGTAAACAACACTAACCCGGTTCGTCTGCTTCACCAGGATTTCGCGTAGCCTCGCCGTCCGTTTCCTCAGGATTTCTCGTCTCTGGTCCAATCTTTACTGTTCCCGGTTCGTCTGCTTCAACAGGGTTCCTCGGAATTTCTCGTCTCTGGCCAATCTTTACTGTTCCCGGTTCGTCTGCTTCAACAGGGTTCCTCGGAATTTCTCGTCTCTGGCCAATCTTTACTGTTCCCGGTTCATCAATCTTTACCGCTATCGGTACATCGATCTTTACCACTCCGGGTACATCATCCCACCGCTGCCACCATCTTATTGTCGGGATAGGTCGTGTGGAGATCCGAGCTGATCGCCTGAACTTATACCTTGGACCGATCGCTAGGGTGTTACAAAGTGATACGGAGATTAGGACTAACACAATTTATTTCTCTACCTCAAAACTATGTACAGCAACCGTTATCTCAAATTGATGGAACAGCCTACACGCTGCCACTTGCATTAATTCAGTTACTAGTTCAAAACTGCGCTCGCTCCACCTGCGCGTGGAAGCCTTCAATTACTAGTTCAATTCTAACTCACTCTCGCTGAGTCAGGAAAATAGCTTCTACCAGTCACCGGATTTCAGCGGACATCTGCACGTGTGGTTAAGTCGATCATCAGCCGTTTGCACATCCTCACACATATCAAAATTCAATATCTTCGGATTATCAACTCCTGGTGAATCAATGAATATCATAATGCTATTAATTTTGAACTTCGAGCCTTTGTTATTAGCGTGACCGTCATGGCTCTGGGTATGCCCACTGCATTAACAACCTGAGAGTTGAAGGTGGCGCAGTTCCGATTCCTTCCTAGATGTATTTCTCTACAATGTCAGTAAAACTTTCTTTGGGTGTGTATTCGTATGTCCATTACTTTATGTTTGTCTTACGTCTGGCGCAGCATGGTCAAATATGGCTCTTGCTCCATAAACCCCACCCAACCAAACCTTGCGTGTGTATGTCTTACTTGATATTACCTGCTTTGTGTCTGGCGCAGCATGGCAAAATATGGCCCTTTGGCAAAAACCCAAATCAACCTGTAACTTACCCTGGGTGTATGAGGGTCATTTGATAAGTATGGTAGAAAAAGCAAGTTAAACACCTTTTTTGGAAAAATTGATTTCGCTTCACAACAGTCATGAGGACAGCACATTTGGTCTAGAGATTGTAATTTTTCTATCCCGTCGCGTAAAAGTACTTTTCCAAAGACTGCAACATGCAGATTGATGGAGGCAATAACATCTGTATTGGACAAGAATTTCTTTCAAACGAGACAAATTTTGAAACTTGGGAACAGGAAGAGAAGTCGCTTGAGGCCAAATCGGGAGAACAGGGTGGCCATAGACTAACTAAAAATATTTTATAACTGCAGAACTCATACTTCCCCTTTCTGAAGTAGCTGCCACGCTGCCCATCTGTTGAACGCAAAGTGTCGTATCCGGCTGAAACTTGACCTGAGCTAGTTTGAAGAGCAATTGTCAGTTACGACGTCACCACATTAATTGTGTCTCTATCTCAAAAATTTTCCAAACTTATCAAACAACCCTCGTATGTATCAGTAAAATTTTCCTTGTCCATTACTTGACGTTGACTGTATTGTGTCTGACCAAACATGGCCCTTGCGCTATAAGGCCTCTTTTATAGCCTACCTCTGGTAGACGAGTGATTAGAGCTTTGGTCTTTAGTTCAGAAATCTCAGGGTTCGACTCTCCGTTCCAGTATGAATGTAGTGTTCATGTTTTCATTGGCCCTTGGAAAAACCGACTGTAGAGAGACAAACTTAATCTATTTTTCTATAAATATATATTACATATAAATTTATTCGAGGAGTATCAAACATTCCCAGTCGTATTTAAGTATGCATGAAAAGAAATCCCGTTCCAGTTTTTAAAAAGGGGTCACCTTAATTCAGTGTGTATGATCATTGCTCTTCTAATCTGCGAGTTGTAGACGGTAGTTCTATTCTTCCCTTTGTGTTGGAAAACTTTTCATTCCTGTATTTACGTTTTGAAACTTTTTAAATATGTTTTACTTACTCGTTTTATGGTATACAGTGTTATAGACTACTGTTGAATTACTTTGACTGTCTTTTTAACTATTTTTATTGGGTATATTTAATATTGAGTATGGGCAAGCTTATATACTAACGGGCTTTGTGACAAAACCCAAACCAATCGTATATTCCTCCTACGATGTATTCCTCTCTCTTATGTGTCAGTAAAACTTCCACTTCCCTTCCCCTTATTCTCTTCAGTTCCAAGAAAAACCATCTCAAAAAAATATTTTAGCTATTTAAGGTACTTTGAACGTCAAAAAGGGTAAAAAAAATTGTTTTTGAATAAATGAAATAGATAATATCTCCAAATGCATACATTACCCCATGTGTAGGATGTAGCTGAATAGAGACAGCAGTAATCATTGAATATACAACGTTTTTTGAAGGTTAAAAAAGCTATTATTTAATGTGCCAAATGGGGGTACTACAGGACTGAAGAGGTTAAATACATCCTTGTGTGCATAGGGGCCGTCGTGACTCAGTGGGCATGCCCACTGCTCTAGCAACCTGTGAGTCATAGGCGGCTATGGTTCTCGCGCCATAAAACTCAATCCAACCCACTTTGTGTTTGTATGTTCATATGCTTGATGTTGCTTGTCTTGCGTTTGGCACAGCTTGGTCAAATATGGCCCTTGTTCCATAAAACCCATCCAAAAATAAAGGCATTTCAATCCACAACATCCAGATTGGCGTCGACCAAAAAAGCAATAGAACAGCGGGAGACCAGCCCCAAGAAGGTACAACATTTTTATTCTACATTGTAGCTGATATGAAACATTAAAAGAATCGAACGGGTGAATCAAGCACGAGAATGCCTTGAAGAATAGTGTCTGAAAATAGATTCTGGAGACTGCGACTCTCACGTTTTTCCATCGAATACACTGTCGGCGACAAAGGTAGATTTTTCACCTCTTGAATCGGGTTTTCCTGATCCGGTAACTTCCCTTCGTTTGAATGGCCCCAAGAGAGTGATGTCAGTTTCCTTTTCCGAATGGAATAGAATGAGAATTTAAAAACAAGTTTCTTTGTCTCTATTGTATTCCGGTATTTGTTTTCCGATGTTTGTACTTCCATTGAAAGATGGGGATGTTTAACTTTTTTATTGTTTTAGTAAAAATCCTTACAAACTGCATTGATGTTTATTATACACATTTATCAGCTATATAATATTTGCTAGTTACGGGTTAGAATGAGAGTAAGATAAGAATTGCGTCGGGAATCGGACCCCAACATTTAACCCTCCAAGTGGTTTCGGAGAGATATCTGCTTGGACAAACCTGGCCCTTGTACCATAAAAATTCAATAAATCAATCGCGGTAAGACATCTTGTCCATCAAGATCTGACCAGTTTTGCTAATACAGTGAAACTTCGATTAACCATCACTCTTTTAATCGTCAGTTTCTGTTAACCGTCAGTCCGTTTTATTAAAAGTTAATTAAATATTAAAAGTACGTACACACATGCATACATACTGTACTCATACATACATACTAAACTTGTGCGTAAAGTGCGGAACATTGCCACTCAGAAAGCACGAGCCTCGAAGAAACGAAAGAAAATGAGACCTAAAATTTGAATACGTATGTACGTCTAGAGCGTAAGTTCATGTAACAATATGTACTATACTGTACTTAATGTAAATTGCATATTGTTTGTTTCTGTAAAATAAAATACATGTAGTGTATTTCCAGTTCGTAAATGTGCGTTTTTTATTCGTTCGTATGCAATGAATGGGGGTGGGATGTTGTTTAAGGTTTTTCTGTTATCCGTCTATTAGATGAAACATCATGGTACCGGTCCTGACGGTTAATCGAAATTTCACTGTAACTAGATATCGCGTCCATAAAGATCTAAAAATTTTGCTAATGACGAGATATCTCGTCCATGAAGATCTGATCAGTTTCGCTAATGACGATATACCTTGTCCAGACAACGACCAGGAGTGTTAACTAATATAAATCCAAGTCGGTTCGTAATTCATCTGTAGCTTTTCGTGTGATTAGTCAGTAAGATTGCATTAAGTAGTTGTAACTTTTCGGTTGCATGCATGGAGACGAAAACTTGCTAGACATTTATCCAAAAGCTAAAGACGATAGAAAACTGCTAAGAACTCTGATTAACTTTCTTACACTCAGCCTCCAATTCTTTTGAATTTCAAATTAATTTTTTATCACATTCCATGTCATGGTTAGAGGTTACACTCGAATAATTATAAAATATATTCACACTATCACAATTTGAACATGCATAATTACAAATACGTTTAGTAATATAATAATAGTTTGCGAGTGCTCGATAAATATAACACCGATACCCAACAGCTTTTACAAGTACACTAGTAGCACTCGCTCGCAAACTGCTTTAAAATTCTGAGCGTCACGGGATTTCCAAGTACTAAGCCTTTTTCCCCACAACATCTACATCAATTTGATGTCATAGCGCTGTGGGTATAACCACTGCTCTAGTAACCTTCGAGTTGTATGCTGTGCAGGTTCAATTCCTCCCTGCGTGTATTTCTCTGTTCTGTGTCAGTAAAACTTTCATTGTGTGTGTCTTACTTGACATTGTCTTGTGTCTGGTGTAGCATGGCCAAAAATGGTTCTTGCACCATAGTACCCCAAGCAACTAAACCCTCAGGTTTTAATAACCTAATTACATGTAGGATAAAAGATGAGTGAATTGATGTACTATGTATGGAATGCAACATCTATTTTTCTCATTTATTCATTTTTAATCACAGAAGAGCTCATAGCAGCCGGAGTGTTAGCGAGAATAAAGTTTGTTTTAAATGGAAGATAATGTCCTATTCCTGAGATACTGAGAAGAACGTACTGTACGGATCAGTTAAGAGCCATTTAAGAAAACATTTGAATATGCAGGGTATCCCAAAAAGGTTGTTCCGCAATTTATCTTTTTACCATTTGGAGATAGGTAGGCAATGTAAATTGCCTATTACTTACCTTATTTGGTGCACCAAAAGTGCACCAAATAAGGTAAGTAATTAAGATATGTGAATAAAATTATCACGTGATAACAATTTACGCGGATACAGTTTTTAATTTGTATACAACCCCTCTAGATAAAAATCCGAGATAGCAGAAATGTTCCTTACCTGCATCCCTATCGTTAGCAGAAAACTGCATTTCTGTAGGTTGAACAGTAACGGAGGCATAAGGACGCAAAAAAGTTGACTTATACCGTTTGTGCACAGCTGTTCAAGCAGTCAGATTAGGGACCGCATACACAATGCTAAAAAGCATTTTTTTCGGTCAGAAAGTGCAACATTGTGCAAAGTAATGTAGTATTGCAACTGCAGATGAAAATCGCAATGCGTAATAGTAGACAATGTAATCTTTAATAAAAATATTGTAGAAAAAATGGTTTAAATAAAAATAAAAGGAAATTTTTCCATCTGCATCAATGCAGAACTTAGCTCTTCATTCTTGGCCATGAGTCAGTTTCCGTTCTAGATTAGATACGGCTCTCTTAAAATGGAAACTCTTGTATTTCCGTTACTATTCAACCTACAGAAATATGGTTTTTTACTAACGATAGGGAACATTTTTGCTATCTCGGATTTTTATCTAGAGGGGTGGTATACACATTAAAAACTGTATCCGCTTAAATTGTTATCACGTGATAATTTTATTCGCATATCTTAATTACTTACCTTATTTGGTGCACTTTTGCAATTTACATTGCCTACCTATCTCCAAATGGTAAAAAGATAAATCGCGGAACAACCTTTTTTGGACACCCTGTATATATTGAGTAGATTAAATGTAAGGTATTAAAGTGATCATCTTGAAGAATAAAGTTTAATTACAATTTACATATTTTATTTAGTTAGTACTTAAAGTAACACACACACATGTATATTTACTTTACTAATTTGATCGTAGTATATTTGTTCAATATGGCCTTTTCAGTTTCCTATTTCTCTTAAACGTTTAGTCTTGGAGAGTTCAAGCGAATTGAAAATTATTTTCAAAATCTTAGAAGCATTAAATTAGCCCTCCAAGTGGTTTCGACGAGATATCTCGTCCATCATCAGGACCTAACAAAATTTGCTTATGGCGAGATATCTCATCGACAAGATGGATATTGCCGATTTTTTTTATGATGATAAGATTAAGATCTGGTCAGTTTTCTTTTAGTACGTGATATCTCCTCCATAGATCTTGTCAATTTTGCTTATGACAAGATACCTCGTCGAAACAAGGTTTAAAAATGATGCCATCTCTACAAAACACGGACCCAATCATCGTTACAAAACTGGGATAGATTTCTTTAAAAATGCATTTCATTTAATTTTTTGAAAGGAAATCAAATAAATTGTCAAAACTCAGAAAAGTTAGATTCACATTACCTGAAGAGAGATCTGTTACATAAAAGTACATCTTTGAATACATCTTTCGGGACTGAGGTAAGTTGTTAATGAACGTCGCACTTAAAGCAACACAACGGACTATTGGCAACAGTCCGGGATCAATCCCTAAGAGAAAGATCCCAGGACAATACCACGAATTTTGAACCACGGTCAGATGACGAGGCAACACCTGAGCTGGCACCCCACTCTACAAACTCCCATACCACGCCAACGTGAGGTCGTTTGAGGCCATGACGGATTTAACGTGCACAACCCCCGTGTGCACGACGGTTTTTTGGCTGGACTGAGCCTCGAACTCGCAACTCTCTTGTTGCTAATCCGTTGCTCTTCCAAATGAACTACTGCGGTCCCTTACGGGACTGAGATCAACATATGAACAAAAGTAAAGGCTTATTACAAATTAAACATTAGATATTGCAGAGAGCATCAAACTTAAATATCAAACGAATTAAGTAGTAATTTCTAAAAAACGTCGTTGGTTTAGAAAATATTTAAATTGGACACGTTTTTTATTATTTTTTATTATATTTATTTTATTATTTTACTTTTTTTATTTTTTGGAAATTGCGAAATTATACTCGAATTTACGATGGTCGAAACAAAAATGAATTCCATCTTTGAAGCTCTCTTTTAACCCTCTGATGGGTGCACGTGCATTTATCCGTTCTGCAATCTTCCTTGCATGACTTCTAACCAACTTTGACTGAAAAAGGTCACCAAATTTTGAAGTATATCGAATGCCTTGAAACAATAACTATGTTATGAATTCCATTTCTGAAGCTCTTTTAACCCTCTGATGGGTGCACGTGCATTTATCCGTTCTGCAATCTTACTTGCATCACTTCTAACCAATTTTGACTGAAAAAGGTCACCAAATTTTGAAGTATATCGAATGCCTTGAAACAATAACTATGTTATGAATTCCATTTCTGAAGCTCTTTTAACCCTCTGATGGGTGCACGTGCATTTATCCGTTCTGCAATCTTACTTGCATCACTTCTAACCAATTTTGACTGAAAAAGGTCACCAAATTTTGAAGTATATCGAATGCCTTGAAACAATAACTATGTTATGAATTCCATTTCTGAAGCTCTTTTAACCCTCTGATGGGTGCACGTGCATTTATCCGTTCTGCAATCTTACTTGCATCACTTCTAACCAATTTTGACTGAAAAAGGTCACCAAATTTTGAAGTATATCGAATGCCTTGAAACAATAACTATGTTATGAATTCCATTTCTGAAGCTCTTTTAACCCTCTGATGGGTGCACGTGCATTTATCCGTTCTGCAATCTTACTTGCATCACTTCTAACCAATTTTGACTGAAAAAGGTCACCAAATTTTGAAGTATATCGAATGCCTTGAAACAATAACTATGTTATGAATTCCATTTCTGAAGCTCTTTTAACCCTCTGATGGGTGCACGTGCATTTATCCGTTCTGCAATCTTCCTTGCATGACTTCTAACCAATTTTGACTGAAAAAGGTCACCAAATTTTAAAAAATATCTAATGCTGTGAAACAATAACTATCTTTTCAGATAATTGTCACTGTTGCGCAATTGAATGTAAACGAAATGTATAAACAGGGTTTTTCGAACCTTGTATTCAGATTTCAAAATCGTAGAAATCATTTAGCAAGTTATCTGTCTTGTGTTAGGCATAGCTTGGTAAACTATTGTCCTTGCGTCATAAAACCCAGTCACCCATATTGCACGAAAAGCATGCATTTAGTTGATACTTACTAAAAGCAAACAAAATCTTCAACGAATAACATTCAAAAACGACGTCGTCTTGAGAAAAATTTACCAGGAAATTTTGTGTTTTAAGAATAAGAATATTTATCTTTACATCTCCAGCCAAAGACCGGCGGCTGGTGCTCGTTAAATCTCGTGATCACAAATTTTAAATACCATAGAATGGTAATTAACTTAAAGTAATTAACATAATTTAGTTACTCCTTAAACACGTACCTAACTAAATCAGCTGACTGATGTAAAAGAAAAACTGAAAGCAATTACATTCAAAAATTATTACTGTTGTAATTTTCACTAAACGATGATCTAAATTAAATCTTTCGAGATAAATGCTGAGAACCAAAACTGAAGCAGTTTTGAGAATTGTATAAGAGTAATGCACTTTACATATTATTTGAGCTGAAAAGCATATTTTATTCATTTTTTTTATTTTCCTTTTCCGACCACATTTCACGTATTATGTTCTACCGCTAGAACAGCATTGTCTTAAATGTATTCTAGACGCCATTTCTTTTCTTCTGCAATGAAGAATTCCGCTCAGGAAGAGGAAATTTGCAAGATAATTTATTAAAACTTTTTTGGAGTAAAGCAAACCTCTCAAGGCTTTTTAAATCTAATTAGTTCGCCTGCTCCAGAAAAAGTGAAACATTTCTTTTGGAATAAAGTAGTTAGAAAGTGTGTTGATAGCTTTTTCGTCGTCGGCATCTCATGGCAATCCTTTGTTCTCAAAGAGATAGCGACAAATGAAACACTCCGTAAATTTATTAATGCTGGAGTTATTTGAACTGGTGTGATTGATGAATTCATGCAGCTCGTTCTTTTCTATAGAACATAGAGGATAATTTATTGCTTTGTTTGTTTGGTTTTTATGGCGCAAGGGCCATATTTTGCCAAGTTCCGCCAAACAACGTCAAATAAATGGACACAAGGAAGGAAAGTTTTCTGACACAGAAATTACACCCAGGAAGGAATCGAACCTTTGCTGTCTACAACTCGCAGGTTGATAGTGCGGTGGACAAATATTGAGCCACGACAATCCCTAGATTTCTTTTTAAATTTAAAAAAAATCACGAAGGCGAGGCAGTGCTTACAATTTTGCGAATTCATA
Source organism: Meta bourneti (assembly GCA_933210815.1). Taxonomy (NCBI): domain Eukaryota; kingdom Metazoa; phylum Arthropoda; class Arachnida; order Araneae; family Tetragnathidae; genus Meta; species Meta bourneti. The sequence continues at coordinate 6,322,558 of OW119926.1, forward strand.
AGTTGACTACAAAAAAATTCGTTTTACAAAATAAGACAAGTCAGACCAGGCGATACGAATTTCTCGAAAACGAAAAGGAAAGTTTGTGTACGCTATATTCCTTATAATTTTATTACTTCACTCGGTTCTATGAATTTTACTGATATCTGAGAATCCCCAAATGGAAGTTTTAAGCCAAATTTGAATTAGGGGCCAAAACATAACATCGGCTTTGAGTTGAAACATATTCGAAAATCGCTTTTTTCACTCTAAATGTTTATTTTTAATGAGAAATACATTTTCATGCAGTTTTCTGTTTTAAAAAAATATGATAACACCAGAATGCTTGTAATTTTTAACCTAAATACTAATAGTTGATCTTTTACCGTCTAAGTGTTGCATGGCTATTTCCCTAGATCACATTTAATGACTAAGTAACCGCATCTATTCTTTGAAAGAACCCTAAGAAACATTCCATCGGTCGACGTCAAAATTGTTTAGAATTTGGAAGACAGCAGAACAAATATATGCTTGTGAATCTCACAGATGGTTAAACGGCTATACTATAAAAACATTTCTGCTCTAAGTTATGTTTCGGGCGCATTTATTGTTTAGACATCTATCTCAACCATTGTAAAGCAATGCAAGTTCAAATATAAAAAACAGCGGATATATTTTGTACAAATGACTTGTGATTCCATTTCAAAAAGTTGATCGGTCTAATCAGCCCTCGTATATCAAAATATGATCATAGAGCAGCAAACCAACAGATGATCACGGATCAATGTCCGGTCTTACCCATTGTACTATAGCAACCTACGAGTTGTAGGTGGTGCAGATTCAATTGCTGTAACTTACCTTGGGTGTATTTCTTTTTGTTATATCAGTAAAACATGTATGTCCATTTCTTGACGTTGCCTGTCTTGCGTTTGGCGCAACTTAGCCAAATATGGCCCTTGCGCCCTCCATACAAATCTTAAACAACCAATCACCTTCTAAATTGGAAAAGGATCGTCCCTTTATACAATTGAATTTAGAAACTTATAGAACACCTGCGAGACAAATGGAGTGCAGGCAATTTATTTTGGTGAATTTTCTGTGAAAACATCTAGATGGGGTTAACGTTTGATGTATTTTTCCACTTGTAAAATTTCAGTCTGAAATTTTTAACGTAACGGTTGCTTCAAAATTTCTTGCTTCCAAAGGGAGGTAGGGAATGTAAAATTAAACCCTTTCACATCGCGATGTACATCCTCATTAGTCACCTGGACGTGCCAGGGGGTGCTGTTCGACAGCGAGATAGGGTCATTGTCATTTATGACACTGACTTCGTACGGGTAACATCATTTAATTAATGCTTCGGAGGCTGGTACATACCTTTAAGGGTTTGTAAATTTTTACCTAGACTATACTATGTATATAACAGGTAATAGTTACTATCGATCCCCATATCGATCCTTAAACCCTAGCATGCGTATTTAGCATATGGGACAGCTAACGTATATGGACGAGCCGTTGTGAGATTGTATCGGCAACGGTACCCCGACTGATGTACAAAATCACCAAACTTATGCGCATTTGAACCGCCTTTGAAGCCGGAACATTTGACTGCAGAGGTTTGAATCCTTCCTAGGTGATACTAACTACTTCCCGGGTGTATTTCTCTCTTCTGTGTCAGGAAAACCTTCCACGTGCATGTTTGCCCATGACTTGACGTCGTATATCTTGTGTTTGGCGCAACATGGCTAAATATGGCCCTTGCGTCATCAAAATCCCAAATTAACCAACTTTTCTGGGTTTATTTTCTCTTCTGAGAATATATATATTTATATTTTTTCATGTCTCATATTTTCTCATGTATATTTATCTCTTCTGTGTCAGGAAAACCTTCCACGTGCATGTATGTCTGCTTACTTGACATAGGCGCAGCTTGGGCAAATAGAGTCCCATGTACCGTAAAATTCAACCCAATCAACCATTTTGTATCTGAGTGTATCCTCTACAGAGGCTGTTCGGACATTTTTTGAACGATTTTAATGGACTGAAGATTAATTTTTTTTACATGAAATTTTTGTGTTTTAAATTATCTATTTGAAAGCCCTTATTGTTAACTATCTTTCTACACCTTAATTTCCATGATAATAATGACTTTTGTAGTATCGACAGAGGTATTTTGTCCCATTATGGTTCCAGTTTTCCAAAGTCCTTGAATGGTTTTCGGTCGACGCTTCGACAATGCTATTTTAAAAGTCCAAAAGCACAAAAGTTCATGGGTGAGACATCTGGAGATTTAGCAGGAATATTAGTAAAAGGGTATTGACTTGATACCAGTTTCTTATTCCATTTTTTCCAAGAATTTAATAGTGGATTTAGATGTGCGGCTGTTAGCTTTATCCTTATGCAGCTCTACTGATTGTTGACACTGTGGATAAAGATATAGTATTTCTTTTTTGAATATTGGGGATAAAATAGGGTCTTGATAGTATGTGGTGTTGATTTTTACATTTCTTTCCACTCTCTGTACTTTTAATTTTCCATTATAAGCTAAACTGGCAACAATCATAAATCCCTTTGTGAAAGTTTCTTTAGATTCTTTGAACCAAGATTTTTCTCGTCTTTTAAGATAATAAATTGTTTTTTTATTGCAATCATTTAAATACACCCACGTCTTGTCTATTGCCACATTTTCTCATCTTTCTTCAGTTAAATGCTCCTCATACAGAATTCCCCAGCGAGTTCTGCGTTCTGCAATATGTCGTGGAGATAGACGATGAACATTTTATTATTTTTTACCTTTTTTAAGATTCAAATCACTGTTAATTATTTTATTTCCATTTAAAACTCACAGATTTTAATGACTACAATAGTCCTATAACTTGACTGATTCTCTTTTAAAATTAAAGATCTTACCTTACAAATATTCTCAGAAATTCTTTTCTTTTTGGATACGTATTTGGAAGTATTTTTTCACTTTTACGCGTTTTTTCCTTTCTCATTAATAATATTACTTATCGTACCTTTAGATATCGAAAAACCATGACTTTTACAGCGTTTTTGAATAATTTAATAATAATTCTCCAGCCTTCCATCCATTGTTTATTTAAAAGCCCCGTTTTGAAAGCAAACAACTCTGAGTTAGCAGACGATAAGTTATACTTTAACTATTTAACCTGTTGCGGAAATAAAATTCTTTCGTAGCATACAATTTTTTACAGCTCATCAAAATCGTTCAAAAATGTCCGAACAGTCTCTAAAACATCCAGATGGATGATTTAGAGACTGGGATGGGGTATACCATCCAGGTGGGATGGAGTATACATCACTCTATGGATACAGCTTAATTTTCTTGTTCGGTACCTGTATGAAGCACATTTTTACCCTAGTGATTGATTCTTTTTCCATGGGGCTTTTCTCCTCGGGGGCACATATTTAGGTGTGTACGGGCTTCACGAACCCGAGGTACCTGAGTGAATAGCTCTTGTCCCATGGGGTTTACTGTCTTTGGTAAACACGGGAATCGCACTACCGCGGTACCCAAGCGATATTTTCTCTTTTCCTCCTACTGTTCTATCTCCCACCCCTTCTTGATTTTACCTTTCATGTGTCTTGTGAACAGCATTGAAATTGCAAACAATTTTGCTTTGAAACCCATTATCATATATCATCAATCATATCCATCACATCAAGATTCCATTTTGAGTTTTCCAATTTGATTTGCTTTAAAAAAAATTCCCATCATTATGAGTTATGTTTACTTTATAAAATGTCGGTACTTTTTCTGACACGCAAGTTTGCCGTGGGCGTCGTCCTGTGGAAAATGGAATCCTGGGGAAGCTGATGCGTTCCCTTTGGCCCATGCTTCAACGTAGATGGGTGACCAGGGTGAGCCCACTCTGGTCAATCGGCTCACTTAAGTTCTCTGGGTTTCACTACTTCAGAGTGCTTACCCCCTCTCGTGCTGGACTTCACTGGTCTTAAATATTTTGGGGATGCTGCAGCTAGGGATGGCTTGGATGAACCGGCGGATCCACATCCCGATACTGTAGCACTATATCATGGTGGTATCTTGAAGTGTGTGCTGAAGCTGGAATGTTCCAGAGCCAGTAACCACTTCCCCTTGTTGGGTGGTGGGTATGGGTTCGCCATAAAGAAGATATTATTTAATCTGTGGATCCAAAATTTTCTTTGTGCCCTAGAGGAGGCCTAAATCTCTATCAACAATACTTGCTCAATACCTAAATTTTTAACTATGAATAACCCTGAAGGAAAACGTGCAATCTTTTCACCATTTGCTGTGCAAAAATATATTATGTCTGCTGCTGACGAACCAAAAGCAATAAAGAAATTGCGGTCTGGTGATCTTTTCATAGAAACTGTATCTGCATATCAATCTGAGCAACTAATGAAATTAAACCAAATTGGCGACCTAAGAGTTAATGTAACTCCACGCAGAACTCTATATTCTTGTCGTGGAGTTATATCTGAATCTGATCTTTTTAATGTATCTGAACAGGAGTTTATCGAAGAATTGAAAACTCAGCATGTTTGTTCAGCCAAACGCATCTGCATCAGACGAGATGACAAAAGTATTAACACAAAACATGTAATATTAACATTCAACACACCAGACGTGCCGACATCTATTAAAGCAGGATACTTAAATTGCAGCATTGGACCGTTCATTACAAACTCTCAAAGATGCTTTAAGTGTCAGGTTTGGACATTCCCAGGCTTTATGCCAATCACCTGAAATTTGTGCCAGATGCTCAAAACTCGTACATGGCGAAAACTGCAAACTGCACTGATGAACTTGTATGATTCAATTGTAAGGGAAATCCTCCTACTTACTCCAGGTCTTGTCCTCAATGGAAAAAAAGAAATCCGAAGCATGAAGATAAAACAAAAGATTACGTATCTCGAAGCAAAGAAACTAGTAGAAAGTCAGACACTAAGAGCAAATATTCTATACACATCTAATTAAAACGATGAAATACGATGCTATCCAAACAAATACCATTCCCAATAAAGACATTGAAAAATCCTTTGCTGTCCAAGCAGATACCGTTCCCAATGATCAAATTGAAAATACAATTATACAAAGCAAAAACAATCGTACAAGAAAAAGATGCAACCATTAAAAATTCAACAAAAATAAACATTCCCAAACCATCTGGTCCTAATCTTAAACACTTCTAAAACAAAATCACAAATGAAGTTAGATGCTATAGATAATAGAATCGATGAAAAATACTGGAAGACCTATTCTTCATCTGGTGAGAAAATGGAAATAGACAAAAATAATAAGAGTAGGCACAAACGCAAAAAATCCCTAAAAGAATATAATGGTTAAAATAATATTTTGGAAGTGCCAAGACTACCGTAGCCATGTTGAGAATGTGGAGGCTTTGATTGATCGCTTTATCCTGTATGTCTTGGTCTACAGGATACTTTTTTGACACCAGCAGTATGCACAAGAATTGGAAGATATAATATCGCAAGAAGTATTTTAAAAACAATCATGCTAATAAGGTGTAGCGCTTCTGACTGGTCTGGATTGTCCATTTTCGATTGTTTAAATTTCACTTTCAAAATTTTATGCATTTTTTATATATTTCGTAAATACATAAATTAAATTCTTCAATCTCATTAGTCATGCCTCAGATGATGATCTTGTTTTTTATTATCTGACTATAAATATTTTTATTATCTGACTATAAATATTTTTATTCTCATCTCCACATTTTGCATGCTTTAAATCCCCTTTAACCCTTTTATCTTTGTCTTGGACTTTATTTTTAAGTGTTTTACGCTCGCTTATATACGGACTATTCTGTCTTGTGTTTGGCACAGCTTGTCCACTTTTGGACCTTGCGCCATAAAACCTCAACATCCAATCCAATCCCATGGGGTTTTTTTGTCTCTGGTAAACATGGAGGTAGAGACCCCACTGTGCCCAAATGATCCTTCTTTCTTTTCACACTTGAAAGTGCCTGCCTTGTGTCTGGCACAGCTTGGCCAAATATGTCCAATGCGCCATAAAACCCCAAAACAACTAACCCTACACCACCTTAAAGTTTTACCGGAGTGTTTAAAACACCCTGTATTCTAAGTCTTTTATACTATATGTACAATTTTATTTTGCCATGTATAGGAAAGTATGTAAAATGAGCTACAATGAAAGTTAAAAATAACATTTTCAAGACGTTTTTTAGTCAACTCTGTATTTCTTTTATGAAGGGGCGAATATACAAGATCTCAATAAACTTGAGAGTCGAGCTCTCCATCTCTGTTAGTGGCACATTAAGTGCTCCGACTTAGATCTTCAACTCGACATGCTAGGCAAACCAAGATTGAATCAATCAGTTACTGTCGCCAGCAATTCCTTTGAATAGATCTTGCCGTTGGTTTCTTTGTCGAATAATCTTGAAACGTTCAGGAAAGAACCTTTTGGCACGTTGTTTCAATTTTCGTCGCTCTTTATTTTCTAATCTTTTAGAACCACTTATTATGCATGGCACATTTCTCATTTTTTCATTCGAAGATCATTCCTTTTGGCTGCGTTGGTAAAACAAGTTTTTAATTCTTGTTTTAAAAATTTATAAACTGAGAAGGTGAGAGTGAAAAGTTGACAAAGGAATTCGATACTTAAACGCCTTTTCAAACCTTAAATCCTCTGGCATCGCGATATTTTCGAGTAGTGCAGTATTACATTTTATACCCACAAAACACGTAATGACAGCCGCATGTAATAATTCAAAAGTTGAAAACTGGTTGGAAGTCATGTAGGAAAGACTTCAGAACGAATATATGCGTGTGAACCCCTCAGGTTTTAAAATGAAACTATTTGGAATATCAGAACAGGAATACAAGACATTTCGAACAGCTAAACACGCTTTACATCAAACCGAAACTAAAACTTTCATGGATGCCAAGTCCTAGCGGCATTTAGGCCGCGGTAGTCTGGTTGGAAGAGTAACGAATTAGCAACCGGAGGGTTTTGAATTAGAATCCAACCAAATACCTTCGTGTACAAAGGGGTTAGTGCACGTTAAATCTGCTGTGGACTCAAATGTCCTCACGTTGGCGTGGTGTGGATGTTCGTAGATTGGTGTGCCAGATCAGGTATGACCATATCATCTGACCGTGATTCAAAATTACGTGGTGTTTTTCCCGGATCTTTCCCTTCGGGTTTGATTCCTGACCGTCACCAATAGCCCATTGTGTTGCTCCAGTGTGCGTTAATTAAAGTACCTACCTAACTAGCAATATTTTTGTGATTGAGGTCTAGCCTCTCTAAATGTAAACTATAAATATTACAAATATACGGATAATATGGGTAGCCATTTATAAAGTGAGGCTTGACATCAAACTCATTAGGTTTTAATGCCGTCATATTTGTACGCAGGCTACAGGCTCGAATTCCAATCAAGCCATGAATGAGGATGAACTGGGTTCGAACTATTTCTTTCTTCGGTGTCAGTAAAACATTTAGTGTTTTTGTCCATTAATTGAAGTAGCATATCTTGTGTTTGGCGCAGCTTGGTCAGATATGATCCTTGTGCCATAAGAATTCAATTCAACCAACCAAATTATCCCTTTAAATATAGTGGAAAAAGTTACAGAAACTATAAGTATTGGTAATGATCCTGTATATATTAGGTGTACCGGAAAGTTTTGTCCGTTCCGGTTACAAGTTTCAACAAGTATGCGCATATTCATTTACGCATATTTGGCTCTCTTTTTATCGCTGAATGTATACATACTAACCTAGCAAATGAACTAAAACGAAGATGATTCATGTTAGTATTAAGTGAGACGCGATCGTGTACCCATGGCTACTGATAAAGTTCATTTACGCCACTGTATTTTGTACGAATTCCAACAAGGAAGAAATGCTACAGAAGGGCGTGTAGAAATTTATTGAAAGTGTTTGGTGAAGGTAAAGTTTCTGATAGAACATGCAGAAGATGGTTCGAAAAATTTCAAATAGGTGATTTCGACCTTTCTGATAAGCCACGCTCTGGCGACCATCTTTGATCGACGATGATACTGTCAAGATCATGTTAGAGCAAAATCCTTTTTTGACAACATCGGAGATTGCGGAAAGGCTTGATTCAGCTCAACAAACCATTTCGGACCATATTCAGAAACTAGGATTGGTGTGGAAATATTCGAGATGGGTGCCACATGAGTTAAGAGAAGAATTTGAATGATCGAGTCATCAATTTGCACATCTCTGCTTGCACAGAACAAAATCGAACCCTTATTGGACCGGATGATAACTGGGATGAAAAGTGGATTACCTATGAAAACATCGTAAGGAAAAGGGCATATTGTGAATCCAGAAAACCTGCCCCCTCCACCTCTAAACCGAAGTTGAGCCGAGTAAGAGAATGTTGTGTATATGGTGGAACATACGAGGACCAATACATTTTGAGCTGTTGAAACCGAACGAAAAGCTAAATTCGGAGATGTATTGTCAGCAATTGGATAATTTAAAAACAGCACTCCAAGAAAAGAGGCTGGCGATGTTCAATAGGAAGGACATCATACTGCTTCATAATGCCAGGCCACATACTGCTTTGGGGACTCGTGAGAAACTCCCAGAGCTAGGCTGGGAAATTCTGTCGCATCCACCATACTCCCCGGACCTAGCACCCTCCAATTATCACTTGTTTCTGTCATTTTTTCTGTCAGTTTTGATGTTTTTCTCAGGGTAGTGACATGGAAGTGATCTAATTTCCGCAAGTTCGATTCCTCCCTCGCTGTATTGCTCTTCTATGTCAGTAAAACATTGAGCGTGTATATCCACAACTTGACGTTTGTCTTGTGTTTGGTACAGCAGGGCCTAAATATGGCTCTTGCTCCATAAAACCCAACCAACTTTACAAGTCAACTCCATTCGTCGTTGTTTATTTTTTTGCTGTCCTTACAAATTTTTTTGCAGTGCAAAAAATTCAAAAACGAAGATATCAGACAAGCACTTGTTCAATTTTTCACCTCTAGGGATAAGGCATTTTTTAAAAATGGGATATACAAATTGCCATCACGCTGGCAAGAAGTCTTAAATAATGATTGAAATTATATTATTCAATAAGGTTTATTCAAGGTATGAAAAATTTATTTTTGTTTTATTCTAAAAACGGACAGAACCTTCCGGTAGACCTAATACTAATTCGGGATAGATCCCTGACCATCACCAATAGCCCGTTGTTTTGCTCCAGTGCAACGTTAATTAAAATACCTACCTGTATATACTAAATAAATTGTTCCGAAAAACAAGTTTTGCAAGTGACATTCCACGTGCTTCCTAATAAATTGTTCCGAAAAATGTATTAGTAAACAAGTGGAGTGTCAGTTGCAATGAATTATTCTAAAAGGTATTAATAAACAACTGGAGTCACTTGCAATAAATTGATAAAATACGTATTAGAAAACTGGAGTCACACTTGCAATAAATTGTTCCGAAAATGCGTATTAGTAAACAACTGGAGTATTACTTGCAATAAATTTCTATAAAAACATATATAGTAAACAACTGGAGTGTAAATTCATATTAATTGGTCCGAAAACATGTATTAGTTAACAATTGGAGGGTCACTTTCTGTCCCCGATAATGTCCCCAAACTAGCGCAACTGAGAACTTGCTAAACTAATATTCAGTGACTAAAAGTACAGGAGTTATCAAGATATAGAGCTGGTCATCAAAGCTATGAAATATGCGGCAGGAAATAAGATTTCTTCCGACTGTCACAACTGCCAGGTTAACAGCTTAACCAGCCCTCATTACCTCCTGCACTGCTTTAGGTTGTCATGGAAAGATTCGCGGAGAGTAGAGACAGTTTTGATGTTTTTCTCAGGGTAGTGACATGGAAGTGATCTAATTTCCGCAAGTTCGATTCCTCCCTCGCTGTATTGCTCTTCTATGTCAGTAAAACATTGAGCGTGTATATCCACAACTTGACGTTTGTCTTGTGTTTGGTACAGCAGGGCCTAAATATGGCTCTTGCTCCATAAAACCCAACCAACTTTACAAGTCAACTCCATTCGTAGTTGTTTATTTTTCGCTAAGACAAGGCAGTACAATACAAACAATTTTTAGTGCTCAGTTAAAAAAAATTGTTAGGTTCTGTCGAAGACACAAACCGTAATTTTGACGTAAACACTCGGGCCTGATATTGGATTGTGGAATGAATGAAGCAGGCATACGAAGCTTGAACGATTGTTTATTGCGAATATTCAATAATTAATTTACAGTTTGAACGATTGAAGTGCAATCTGATATTAATATTGAAGCATAATTTAATTCATTAAAGGCCTGTGGCTCTAGGTTGTTCGGTAGCTTTCGAATGATACCACTTACACGCAGTTCTCACTCCACGCAAACCAGTTACATTGGATCGTTCCTGGATGTATACCCCTCCTCTTTTAGTAAAACTCTCCTTTTGTGGGGGCCGTAGTGGCTCAGTGGGTGTGCCCACTGCGCTAGCAACCTTCGAGTTGTAGGCGGTTCAGGTTCGAATCCTGTCAGGTGCAATCCTCCTTGGATGTATTTCTCTTCTATGGCATTAAAACTTTCATTGTGTGTTTGTCTATTACTTGACATTGGCTTGTGTCTGACGTAGCACGGACAAAAATGACCCTTGCGCCATAAATCTCAACCTCCCCAAATTTTATTAGGGGATGATATGTTTTTTTCCGTGGTCGTGTTGTAGATGTCTGCAAAATGTAAAACTTTCTCATCTTGTGGAATATTCATCCTGAGTAATGAACAAGGAATATATAAGGAACCGACAAAGTAAATTCATTATTTAAACAAACACGTTGGAACCAACCAAATAGGTTTTAGTAAAAATCAATAGTTACTCTACTAGTGTGCAAAATACATTGATGAAGTATGAAAAAGCATAAAACTGAAGATGAAATGCTCCCCGAAGAATTTGAAATTATAAATGATCCTTTATTCCATTGTCCTGTGGTTAGCGACGTAGATGGAATGCAAACAATGTCATCAAAACCCGCAGGTGATGAATTTGACACGCGTCAAAAAAATTATCGACATTGTTGGAATTCTCCGGTGATGAAAAATTCTTTCGATTCAAAATTGAAATGAAATGAGGCATGAATTTATGACAATGTAACATTTTTTTCACACGTTATTTCTCAATACGCTTTTCAAATAAAATGAAACTTGTCAATTTGTATTCTTGGGTCTCGTTTTACGTTATGTCATTGTAAAATAAATGCAACCATTGCATATTTTGACTTACATGAATTATGCAACTTTTTAAAGTTTAAATCATTCCCATTTGGAGACTGCCATGAATTAGTAGTAGGATTCCTTCCTGGGAGTATTTCTTGTTAGTGTCTTCCCTGCATGGGTATGTACTACCATTTACTTGACGTTGCTTGGCGCAACTTGGCCAAATATGGCCCCCGTGCCATAAAATTCAACCCAAACGATTCCCATGTGTGCGCTACTTAGCTCGATGTGCGGGGCCGCGGTGGCCCGGTTGGAAGAGTAACGAACTAGCAACCGAAGGGTTGCGAGTTCGAATCCAGCCAAACACCGTCGTGTACAAAGGGGGCTGGTGCACGTTAAATCTGTCGTGGCCTCAAATGTCCTCACGTTGGCGTGGTGTGGAAGTTTGGAGAGTGGGGTGCCAGCTCAGGTGTTGCCTCGTCATCTGACCGTGGTTCAAAATTACGTGGTGTTGTCCTCGGATCTTTCCCTTTGGGATTGATCCCGGACCGTCACCAATAGCCCATTGTGTTGCTCCAGTGTGACGTTAATTGAAATAATAAATAAAAAAAAATAATAGCTCGATGTGCATGACAAATGACAGTAGAGTGACAGTAATATAGTAGAGTACAGTCAAAATGACAGTAGAGTGACAAACCAAACCTATTCCTATGAAAGGTAATGCTATTTATGAAAATCCCTGAAGTTTTGGACTATCCCAACTGAATAAGAATCCTCAAATTCAAAGTGTGATTATTTTGATTTCGGACTTATCAAGTGTGAGCGCAGTAGATGCTCGAAATTCTGACCAACACGCCTAACAGCGTCGAAATAGGGATAACCGTTCAAACTTGGCTTGTGCTGCCAAACAACGGCCTCTTGCAACTTCAAGTGGTGCTTAAGCATGTGAATTGTGCTTAATTGCCTATGAGCATCACGCGATTTCAGAGTAGTGTAGTGTTGCTTTTACCGCACAACACCCTAAATGGCTATAAATAACCACATCTTTCTAAAATATACTTGGATTCTTTCAACCTTTAGAAAGATCAAACTGGTCTTTACCCTAGAATAGAATCTAGAAACACAAATTTCTATTGATACCTTGGAATAGAATCCTTTGAAATTATTCTATCGTTCCATTCTGTATTATTTTCACCCCACTTGCCACATCCATTGCATTCAAACACATGCACATTGCTTGAATGAATACTAGGAAAGATTCTATCGGTCAAGAAGGTCAAAACTTGTTAATAGTCAAGCAGGAAGATTTCACACTGAGAACTCATGGTTGTGAACCACTCAGGGTTCATGCAACATAAGGGAGTATAAATAACTACAACGATGCTAATATGATCTGACTTCTAAGAATAAGAGTTCGAAATTTTAACTTTTCGAGTCACTTAACTTACAGTAATTCATACTACACTTTTGGTCAAGACTATCAAAATTAGTTAGGAGTCATGCAGGAAAAACTGCAGCTTACATGGTGGAGTAATCCGTGTGAAACATCCCTCAGAGGATAGAATTTATGTTCGGGGGGGGGGAGGTATTTCAATTAACGTCACACTGGAGCAACACAATGGGCTATTGGTGACGGTCCGGGATCAATCCCAAAGGGAAAGAACCGAGGACAACACCACGTAATTTTGAACCACGGTCAGAAGACGAATTTATGTTCGGAGACCAACTCCCTTCCTAGTTTGTGCAAGAGGTTTTAAAACACTCTGTTTATATATTCTCAATAGCAAAGCAATACATAAGTTCGACGCTTTCAAGCAAAACATTTCGAGCAATGTTGGGTGGGAAAATGCATTGGTTTATCTACAAATATACGAATTGTTATTCCAGCGGGGGATCGATGCTCACAGCAACGTCGATGACGATATTTGAAGGCAAGAACCGTTTGAATTCTTTTCGAAACTGCCAACAGATTGTTGAGATTCTGAAAGTCAGCACGAGTGGAAGGTGGCATCTCGAAGATCAATTCCAAAAGAGTCGCGCCCTCGGCACATATCCTCTAGGCGTGTACGGGCTTCACGGTTCCTAAGTATACTGATCTTTCTTTCTCATGGGGTTTACTGTCGTTAGTACACACGGGGATAACGCTACCCGGATACCCAAGCGATTTCTTCCTTTAATCCTATTATCTTTTGTGTGTGTATTACTTGATGTTGTATGTCTTGTGTTTGGCGTAGCTTGGCCAAATATGGCCCTTGCACCATAAAAACCCCAAACCAACCAACCTATTATCTTCATCACGAGCTTCACGAACCTGAGGTATCCTAGTGATCTATACTTTTGCTATGGGGTCCGTTGTGTTGTTCCAGTGCGACGTTAATTAACTACGTACCATCCCTTCTTTTCACAAAAATTTGACATTGTCTTGTGTTTGGTGCAGCTTGACCAAATATGGTCCTTGCGCAATAAAACCCAAAACCAACCAACATTATCCCAATATTTTTTCCTTCGTCGTTTGTCTTGTGTTTCTCGTAGCTTGGCCAAATATGGCCCTTGCGCCATAAAAACCCCAAACCAACCAACCTATTATCTTCACGGGCTCACGAACCTAGTGATCTATACTTTTCCCATGGGGTTCATTGCCTCCGGTAAACATTGGTATCGAGACCATAGGATGCCCAAGCGATATTTATCTACATTCTTTCATTTCTTTTCACAATTACTTGACATAATCTGTCTTGTGTTTGAAACAGCTTGGCCAAATAAGGCACTTGCGCCATAAAACCCCAAACCAATCAACCCTTCTGAGAAACTCTCTTGGAATATCTTCACTTGACGCTTGCTTGGTGCAGCTTCGCCATATACATGGACCGTGCGCTATAAAACTCAAAATCAACCAAGGAAGCATTCTGTGTCAGTACAATTTGCCTTGATTAAGTTCATTTAATTGACGTCGCTTATCGCAATTTGACCAAATATAGCCCTTGCGCCACAAAACTCAACGACAACTTTTCAAAGAAGCTTTTACGCGAAGGCATCGAGAAACACATAACGCGACCATGAACGAGATGAGCCTAATATCCTTAAAATGTAAGTAACCCTCTTTTTTCTCTTTCACGATCCCCTCGAGTGTACATATTTAGGTGTGTACGGGCTTCATAAACCCGAGGTACCCTAGTGATCTATTCCTTTCCCATGGGGTTTACTGTTTCCGGTAAACATGGGGATCGAGGCCAAAGGATGCCCAAGCGATCTTTCTATACTTCTCTCCATTCTTTCTTCCGGTTCCTTCTCTTGGGGATTGATCCCGGATCGTCACCAATAGCCCGTTGTGTTGCTTCAGTACCACGTTAATTAACTACGTACCATCCTTTCTTTTCACAAAATATTGGCATTGTCTTGTGTTTGGCGTAGCTTGGCCAAATATGGCCCTTGCACCATAAAACCCCAAAACAATCAACCTTTATGTGTCAGTAAAATTTTCACTGTGTATGTTTATTTACTGTCGCAGTTTAGCAAAATATGGCATTTGTGCCATAAAACAGCCAACCGAAGAAGGCTCTTTTACGCAAAACGTATGGAAATGCTATGGGGAACCTGATACCCTTAAACTGTAGTTCCTTGCTCTCGATTCATCGAATAAATGTCAAAATTCATTGAATAAACCATAAGGGCACAAAATGCGCGCTCTGCAAACGAACTGTGCGATGCTTATTTTGTTTCTTTCCTGGTTTCCTTACGGATTAAATTCGTCATCTGACCGTGGTTCAAAATTACGTGGTATTGTCCTCGGATCTTTCCCTTTGGGATTGATCCCGGACCGTCACCAATAGCCCGTTGTGTTGCTCCAATGTGACGTTAATTGAAATACCCCCCCCCACCCCTTACGGATTAAAACGACAGTACACGAGAGTGTCAGATCTCCGGAGTTCCTTCTAAAAATAAAGAGCAAGAGAAGATTGCGGAATTGAAAACCTCTACTCTATTTTCCCGAAATGTGTTCCGGGGATGGATTTTCGATCCGCCGCCATCTGGCTAGGGTGCTGCGGCATTTATAGTGTCCTCCCCCAGATCACCCCATGTATAGAAATTATTGGAGAACAGATAATGGAAGAACTCGAGAGATGCTTCGGAATAAGCGAATTTGAATGGGAAAATATTTTTGCGGGGATGAGTCGGTTACTTTTATGCGAGGCTTTGTGTAGTTAATGTTTTCTTGGGGCTGCGTATCGTGATACATTTTAAGTAACCAATGGTCTTTAGGGTGATTATGTCACATCTGAACCATGGGTCTCAGTACCAATTTAGATGTTAGTTAATTTAAATTTATACTTAATAAATTTTCTCGTACATATTTCCTTTCTGTCTCGTTAAACGGATCCATGGTAGCCCTGTTGGAAGAGTAGCGTTTTAGCAACCGGAGGGTTGTGAGTTCGAAGCTCGATCCAACCAAAGACAGTCGTGTGCGTGTGGGCTGATTCACTTAAAATACGTCGTGGCTTCTAACTTCCTTACGTGGTCGGGGTTGCCTGGATAGTGGGGCACATCACACCAACTCAGGTGTCGACCTCGTCATCTGAAATGACTGGGTGTTATCCTCGGATCTTTCCCATCGGGTATCCTCGGTTCAATCGACTCTGTTGAAATCCCGGTATTCACATGGATGTCGTAGTGGTACCACTTGGAACGGTAGGTCTCGGTTTAGTTAACCCTCGTGCAGCAAGATGTGTCTGTAGAGTTAACTTGTCCTTTCTGCTCTTTTATTTATACTTGCGAAATCCATTTAATAATTTTATTCAATAAAATTCACTTGCATAATGATATTTTCGAGGCATTTTATTGCATTGAGATTTAACCCTCCTGTTTTTTGTCTCGACGCGCTATCTTCTCTCAAGACCCATCACTTCCAGGCTCGCCAAGTAGGGCTTAGAGCCTTCTGCAGGGAAGTGGGGGTTACTACCGCCACCGAGCACGAAAGAAGACAACGAGCCACCCCGCCCCAGCGGCGGGAAGCACAGCCAACTCCTCACGTGTGCCCCCAAGCACCAAGGGCACCACCATTTATTAATCAATTAAAAATTACAAATTGGACCAACAGGGTCAACAAAAGAACGTGGAGACGACCTACAGACACACCCGTCGGTTTACAGGGAGGAGAGGACATACATAAATATAAACCTGTTAAAATATAATAAAACACTTCACAAAATCGGAACACTAAAGAGTTAAGAATTCTAAAATTTAAAAATATCAAAACAATGCAAGTGGAGTAATGACAATGAATTAAATAAGATGTGAGGTAAAATTAATCAATTAAATAGGATGCAGCCATGTAATGAAAAATACAGAATAATGAGATATTTACATGTATAATAATAAAATAAGGGTGCAAAACTATAGATGGAACGAAATTTACAAATGAAATATGAAAATAAAAAAAATTTGAAATACAGATAAACCGCAATTAAAAAAAGGGGAACACCAGACGCAGCGGCATACCGGAGTAGAGGAGCCAAGGACAATCAGTCTGAGGGATGTGCCGTCACCTCCCCAGCCGCCAACACACAGGATTTTATTGATAAAGAGAAATTGTTCTTCAAGATCCCAGAGAGCCAGGCAGGTTTATTTATTTCTGTCGGCTCTCTAATATGATTTTTAATTGTGTGGGGTCAGCTGAAAAGGTAATGGTCGGCGTTGCTCAACATCCCACAAGTGCAGACGTCAGTATCTTTGAGTTTAAATCGGTGTAAATATGCCATGAACGGGCCATGCCCTGTCAAGTACCATACAAGGTAACTATTTGTGACGAGGGAGGCAGTACTGATCTCCGGCATGAACCCCTTCAGCCGGAGACCAGACTCCGAGATGGTATAGTGTTCCTGCCAGTTGGTAATAACAGACTCCCTCAATTCCTTCGTCGCTCTATCTTGTCATTAGCAAAATTAGTCAGATCTTAATGGATGAGATATCTCGCCGAAACCCACCTTGGAGGGTTAATTTTCTAGTTTTCCATGGGACCTAGTTTTTCATTAGGTAAATAAATAAACGATAAACTATTTTAAGGATGGAAAATTGTTAGTCAGCTAGTCACATGCTTCGTGAATCAGTTTCACAAAACACCTTCCTGTATGCGAGTCCTGCCCCCAAATAACCACCTGCTTAACTTAAAAGAGAAACGCCCAAAACAATTAGAGGTTGCTCATAATTATGGTTAACACTCTACTGGTGATTGTCTCAAAGCTGTGTCTCGTCATTAGACTAAAACTCTCCAGATCATGATAGACGAGATATCTCGTCATTAGAAGAAAACTGACCTGTTATATATCTCATCATCATCAAAAAGTTGGTAATATCTTGATAACGAGATATCTCGTCATCATCAAAATTGGTCAGATTTGATGGACGAGATATTAGGTAAAAACCATTTGGAAGGTTCGCAGCATATGCATGTTGAAAAAAATGCTTTGAATATTAAATTCTTGGAAAATGATCCATAAAGTACGTAATTTGAAGGAAGGTCCGAAAATTTTTCATATGCATTTCTAATTGGTGTGCTATTTATTAATTTTAATTACACTCAATCAATAAATTTAAATGTTCTTATTCCTTTTACATTCTGTGTTGCCTACAACTATTTTTTGATTTGGTAAAATACGCATTAATCTTTAATTAATCATAATTTTATGCAAATTCAAATTAACCTCGGTCATAAAATGAATTAATTGTAGATTTCAGTTTCAGACTGAATAGTTAACTCGATACATAACTCTCTTATGCATGTCAATACAAATGAGGTAGAAATTCTTTAACCGACTCTTCGACTCTGATTGTTATTTTAACAGTTCTTCGCATGAGTATGCTAATGAGATAACAAGCTATTTTCTGTATACGTTACTACTATTTTTTAGTTCTTAGTATTCTGGGATGATTAAAGAATTGAAGATTAATTTAATCGTTCTTTATTGTATTTGCTTTCAGTATACACCAGCCGATTCGACATAAATTTAAAACACCAAAGTACAAATACAGAACAATTTAGCTTGAATTTTAGGATCATTGTATAAAAGTATTTACTTAAGTAGTCTCACATTAGCATAGGTGATGTTATATAATAATATATATTTCAAGCAAAGAGAATTGAAAAGATTATAAATTGAAAACTGCACGTGAATAAAGTGGAGTGAACAGCAAATACCTAATATCTAAATTAAAATTGAGAAGCATCGACTCCAGCCTTTTGAAGCTTAAGTTTAAGTCAGAGGCGAAATAGGAGTACTCGTGTTTCAATTTTGCATATGAAAGCTTTAATAAATTACCAGACTTTGAGAACTCGGAACTGAATTTTTTTAAAGAAGCTTTAGAGGAGATCAGTGTTAGCAAATTCAATTAATTTAAACCTCATTGTCCTTTGTAAAAGAATCCAAAACTTAAAGTGTCTAATACTTCCTGTTTATTGCTTTGAAAAAATAATGTAAATATGAACTTGTTTTTAGAAGAAGGGAATATCTTTAAAGATTGCAAGAATTCCGTAAATAGTTTCTTTTTAAAAGTTGATTAATTTACAATATACAGATTTTCTTTTTTGGTTTTCTTTGGAATGGGTACTAATTTTTCTGAATTTTTAAATAATTTAAATAGTATAGTAAATAATGTTTTAATTAGTGTTATTACACTTTTGCATGCATTTCTGTGGTTAGTTATAAAATAGTTTAACTTAATTTAATTTAACGCCTTCAGGGCACATCTTTAGGTGTGTACTGGCATCAGAACCCCGATGGATCTGTTCTCTCTTCTGTTTTACCCTCAGGCCGTGGTAGCCCGGTTGGAAGAGTAACGGATTAGTAACTGGAGGGGTTGCGAGTTCGAATCCAACCGAAGACCGTCGTGTTCAAAGGGGGCTGGTGCACCTTAAATCAGACGTGGCCTCAAATGTCCACGTTGGTGTGGTGTGGATGTTTGGAGAGTGGGGTGTCAGCTCAGATGTTGACTCGTCATCTGACCATGATTCAAAATCACGTGGTGTTGTGCTCGGATCTTTCCCTTTGGGATTGATCCCGAACCGTCACCAACAACCCGTTGTGTTTCTCCTGTGTGACGTTAATTAAAATAAATAAAAGAAATCCGTTCTACCCTCGTCTGTCATTCTGCTTTTTGCTTCTTTTCCTCACTCGTTGCTGTCTTGTGTTTGGCGCAGCTTGGCCAAAAATGGCCCTTGCACCATAAAGCTCAAAAACAACGAACTTAGCCTTAGACGATGGAAATATGAACACCAACGGGAAACATTGTGATAATCGGTTCTTCGAGTGTTGACTTTTTTCAAGTGAATCTCACAGTACATTTTTCAAAATATGTTAATAGATTTAAACTATTAGATTAATATTATTAGATTAATAAATTAACTCTCTAAGGGGTTCACAAGAATAATTTCTCCTTGCAGTCTTCTGCATGACTTATAAACAGTTTTGACCTCTACCAATATAATCCTCTACCAAAGGATTATTTTCTAACGAAATGAACAATAGAATCTTTCCTAAGGATTCCAATCCAGTTCAATCAAATCAGTTGAAAGGATTCTAATCTAAGGAAAAGACCAATAGAAGTGTTCCTAGGGATTGTAATATAAGAAAAAGACCAATAGAATCATTCCAAAGTATTCTGTTCAAAGGAAAACCTAAAAAAAAGAAAAAAGGTTGGTTTTGGGTTTTACGGCAAAGGCCATATTTGGCGAAGCTGTGAAAAACGCAAGGCAGACAATGTCGAGTCATGAAAAGAAAGGATGAGAAGAAAGATCGTTGGGGGTTGCAATCTCCATGTTTACCAGACAGTAAACCCCATGGGAAACAATAGATCACTAAGAAACCTCGGGTACACCTAAAGATGTGCCCCTCAGGGGAAAAGATAAAAGGAATATCTGTCACAAAAATATTATATAACGAATAATTGTTAGGTAGTCAGCATAGTCAAACGACACACAATTGGAGATGAACTTAAAAGTAAAGAATTCAAAACTGTTAATGGATATATACAGGGTGAGTCTAAATTGTTTTTACAAAATAAGAGGGGTGATAGTACCCATCCAGACGAGCCATAATTACCATGGGACATAGGGTCGCATTCCACTCTGAGAGGCAGAAAAGAGTCAAATTAGAATTGAACTTACAACAGTGTTGGAAAGCGAATGAACGGTACCAAAAGTTGCACAATCTGATTGATCAGAGAAAAACTCACAGCAAGTGCTCAAAGTGTCGTTGCACAGTTCACACCGGCGAAGGAATGACTGGCTCTCGAAGATTCCTGGTGTTGTGTTCATTTTGTCTGCGGCAACACCGATTCTCGCTACGAGATCTTCAGCCGAGTCCACAGGCGTCTGGTACACTGAAGATTTCATGTGCCCCCAGAAGAAAAAGTCCAGTGCGCTACCGACCAGGCCATCTTGCTTAGGAAATGTGCTACGTAGGCAGGTACAAAACGACGTCAGAGGCGATGACTTGTTCATGCTCGACGCGTTTCGACTTTACTCTTTTCTGCCTCTCAGAGTGGAATGCGACCCTGTGTTCTATGGTAATTATTGCTCGTCTGGATGGGTACTATCACCCCTCTTATTTTGTATAAACAATTTAGACTCACCTTGTATATATATATTCCATGTAAGCATCGGGGCCGCGGTGACCCATTTGGAAGAGTAACGGATTTCGAACTCTCAAGCGAGGGTTGCGAGTTCGAAACTTGGTCCAGACAGACTTTCTTGTACACGGGGGCCGGTGCTCGTTAAAATTGTAGGGACCGAAATGTCCGTTCTTTCAACTTTTTGGGCCTCGATAGCCCAGTTGGAAGAAACGGATTAGCAACCGGAGGATTGCGATTTCGAAACATAGTCCAACAGTCCTGTACACAAGGCTAGAGCACATTAAATCTGTCGTGGCCTCAAATGTCCTCACGATGGCGTGGTGTGGAAATTTTCAGTGTGGGATGCCAGCTCGGGTATCTCGTCACCTGACCGTAGTTCAAAATGACGAGGCGTTGTCCTTGGATCTTTCCCTTCGGGATTGTTCGCCAGTAGCCCGTTGCGTTGCTACAGTTCGACGTTAATTACATACCATATAAATATTGTATATAATTATTTTTCAAAAACTCAATTTTAAAGGTTAAATTGATTTTTAAAACCTTGGAATGAGATCTAGTTGATATCCACTCATGTCCAAAATTATCTTTAGATGCATAAAATCACGGATTTCTCAGAAACTGAATTATAATTTTATGAATTTGTGTGAAATGATACATAACATTATAACACATAAATTAAAAGGAAAAATTTAAGAGCACTGCATATGATATAAAACTAACATGAAACAATAAAAATAGCAATAATATGTGATAAGGAGAGTTCAGAAAAAAAAGATAATAACTCAGAAAAAAATTAAGGCTTATGAATTTAATATGGAATGTGATCTCCCCTGACGTGTACACACATATCACAACGTGTTTTAATGCTGTCAATAATATTGTTACCCACAGTTTGGGGAATTAAGTTCCACTCATCCAGCAATGCGGTCTTCAGGGCATTTTTATCTCTAGGTGGAGGATGTCTCCGTACAACTGCTTTTTCAAGGTAGTCCGATAAGTTTTCTATCGGTTTCAGATCAGGAGATTTTGCTGGCCACGGTATTCGCTCAATGGCTTCACTTTCAAGGAATTGTCAACGAGGTTTGCTCGATGTGGACGAGCATTATCCTCTATAGATAAAAAGTCAGAT
Organism: Meta bourneti; assembly: GCA_933210815.1. Taxonomy (NCBI): domain Eukaryota; kingdom Metazoa; phylum Arthropoda; class Arachnida; order Araneae; family Tetragnathidae; genus Meta; species Meta bourneti. Next base: position 6,344,490 of record OW119926.1, read on the forward strand.
CCATAAGCACTTCTGAAAAGTCTTACATAAGGTTCTAAGACCTCATCCCGATATCTCTGGACGGTCACAGATCCGCTGTTGAAAACGTGCAGGGGCGTACGTCCATCGATCATTATTTCTCCCCATACCATCACACTTGCACTACCGAAACGGTCACTTTCCATAATGTTCGAAGGCAGATTTCGCGTTCCTGATTCCCTCCAGATGTAAACACGTTTAGCATCACATGTTAAACTAAACCTCAACTCATCAGTAAAGAGAACGTGGGTCCATTGGTGTTCACTTCAGTTCTGATGTTCTTTGCACCAATTAAAGCGATTCCTCTTTTGTTGTGAAGACAGTGAAACACATACCCTTGGCTTTCTGGCATAAAGGCCTTTTTCATTAAGCCTTCTGTACACAGTTTGCCGTGATACAACAGTTCCAGTGGCGGCTACAACCTCTGAACCTAACTGCGAGCAGTAGACTTTCTGTTACGACAGGCAGTTATTGCCAGATATCGTTCTTGATAAGCAGTTGTTATTCGTTTACGACCTTGTCCATGCCACCTTACAACAGTTCCAGAGTTCTGAAATTGTTTTCATAGCGTAGAGACTGTCCGTCTTGAAATATTCACACATCTTGCTGCTTCCATGATCTTCTGCCCTGCTTCTAAACGGCCGATAATTCGCCACTTCATAGATTCTTCCAAATGATACTTCGGAGCCATAACAAACCGTTTTGAGTCCTTACACACTGAAATCAAACGCTGTATTGCAGAAATTTACTCAGATATTCACTTTGCGCAAAGCGCTTGATTCACTGTCGGATGCCGTAACGCTTTGATTTGCATATCAGAAACCGTTTGACCACTTTTGATTGGGTAATGCTAATTAGGATTGTCTTTCACACATTCCCTGCAAAAATGGATTACATCGATTGGATATAGATTGCGACCAATCCGATATAGAGGGTGGCTTTTAATTAACCTACCACTTTTAACTGAAATAACTCTTGAGTCGTTGCAGATAGCACTACAAACATTTTTTATTGAAAAGAACATGGAAAAGGAATTTAATGGATAAGGTTTTCAAAGTGATAACCTTCAGAGGCGATACAATAGCGCAGCCTAGTCAAAGTTGTCAGTTACAAATTCAAGAGTTTCTTTTTTAATGCTTGCAAATGAATCAGTTATGGACTTTTTGAGGCTAATAAGGTCTGTCGGCTGCTTCTTGTAAACCAAATCTTTCAGTGACCCCAAAGATAGAAATCACATGGATTCATATCTGGTGAATAAGGTGGCCAATGCAATGCACCAGGATAACTTCTATGATATCTCTTGCTGTATCAATCACTTCTGCTGTTCTAACAGTTACCTTTGCGCCAGCTTTTCCCTTCAGATCATCTTTCACGTAACCGAACTTTTCAAATTTTCTTACCAGATCTCTTACCATTGCTCTAGAAGGCTTAGGTCGGATTCTGAATGTTGCAGATCACTTCCATAGCAATAGTGTTGCATTTTCACCACATAAATACCAATTTTTCACAATAAAAATACGATCTTAGATTGAAGACACTTTGAGGGCATTTTCAAAATGGCGTGGAACTGACACGAAACAATTTCCTATTATACCCTCTCTTACTGCACGCATTTGTAGCGCCATCTAGTGACACTCTGAGAAGTTATTTCAGTTAAAAGTTGTAGGTTAATTTAAAGTCACCCTGTACATCGTAAACATGTGATATGTTTACTTTGTCTCAGCAACGTATGAACTTTCCTCATGTATTTATAATGATGACTCTAAATTTATGTCTACGAATATGTCGCTAGTAGCTTGTTATTGTATTATTTATGTACTTATTTAAATATACTACATTACGGTTGGCGTACTGTTATAGCTTAAAGAGCTGTGAATAATACAAAATTTTAAAATAGCAATATCTGTTTTAGAACAGTGGGTAACAATTTCTATCCTTGTTACTGTTCTGAAACAGATATTGCTATCTTAAAAATTAAATATCCAAATATATATTAAAATACTTAAACATACTTTGAAGATTCTTAGTAATTGATAAAGTAAATTAGAAAATGTAGTGTACTTATTAAACTTAAAGACAAATGTTTCATTTGTTATTCATATAATCTAAAGAAACTTCTACAATCATTACTTTTCCATTTTACTTTGAATTTTCATGTAGAAAATATAAATCAATGAAAAATTATTGTAGTAATTTAAATACAATGTCATTTGGGTTTATGAAGTGATTAATTGTCTCTAGATGTAAACTTTCGAAATGTCACTATTAAGTACTTAATAAGTACTAAATGAAAATCAATTTGATAAGATGTCCAATGAATTATTTTTATGCTTATAAATATTGGGTTTATAAAATATTTAAGCATTCAATATTGTTGAGTGAATTTCCTCATCTTTTATCATGATTTTTCTAAATCTTTCCCATACATGAAACCAAATATATGTATGTTATATTTAAATACGTCTAAAAATATTTCATGTACTCTGCATGCAACAAAACTCAGAACTGAGATATGTTAAATAAAATATGTTATAGTGAAACGTGCAAGTACTCTTGCAAGATTATTTTCTGTTAACCATGTTCGCCTCTTTGAAAAAGATATACTTCCCGACTTCGAGTCTAAAAGATTGAAGAAACAACTGTTATACAAATATGTAAATGTATCGAAAAGTTGGATATAATTATATATTATAGTATTCAGTAAAGGTATGCTAATAAAAAATTTTATTTCCAATATGTCAAATGTAACTATCGAGGCTCATAAAAATACAAACTTTAGGAGACCAATTATGTTTATTTACATGGATTGAAATTCGTACTATCCTAAGTACTCAAGGAATGGTTCCTGGAACAGAATGCTGGCGATATCGTCTTATCGCGTCAAGAGATCAGGCACAAACTGAGAAGTTAATGTTCTTGGCGCTCGCCAAGTACACGAAAAGTTACGCAAATTAAGGAGTAGCGCCAACAACTATCACTGATAAGAACGGCGCCAACATTAACCATCATTTTTTAATTAATTAGTTAGAAGAGATAACCTACGTAGAAAGGCAATTTTTATACTCGGAAATTTATTTTAAAGTGTAGGAAGATAGCGGGGTAATCCGAGTCGGTTACTAATTCACTTGGATATGAAGATTCATTAGTCGCTTTTCAGGTGATCAGAATATCAATAGGATTGCATGAAATTGTAAAGACTTCAGACTAAGATAGATGGCGCTCTTGCGCATGCCCAGAAGGACTTTGAGAAAGGAAAGAGTTAAGAACGAGTGTGGCGAGAGACGTGTGGGTTGTGTTTTTTGGAGAGTGATCGAGACTGAGATGTGTGGATTTTGATATATACTACCTTTTCTATTTATGTTGTGTGTCGTGTTTGTACTGTGTCTGTGAGTTCATTAAAATGGTTTAAACCAAAAAGGGAGTATTCCTTGTGATGGTAATTAAAATTTTGAGCAAGTCAGTACAGACGACGAAGAAATGGTGGCAGCCGTTTGGATACGATCCTGGTATTGCTGATATCTCCAGTGCAAATTATTGGGTGAGTACCAGATTTCATTAGCAACAGTGCCTTTTTAATTGTAATTTGTAAAGTTTTGCATGTTGAGTTTTGGTTCATTGAAGAATCGTTGTTTTGGTTTCATGCAGTTTTGGTTTTGTAAAAGGCAGTTGTAATATGCAAAAATGCTCTCTTATTTTAACTAGGCTGATATAGTTAAAATTTTGTTTGGTAAAATGGAGTGGTAATTTTGAAAAGTGTTCTTATTTTAACTAGGTTGATATAGTTAAAATTTTGTCTGATTTTGAAAGGCAAATTTATTCTGTTGATTTGCAAAACTATTCTTATTTTAGCTAGACTGATATAGTTAAAATTTTGTTTGATTGTAAAAAAAAAAAAAGAAAATTTAGGACACTCATGTGGTATATAAAAAAGAATTTTCTGTTCTGAATGGTTAGAATTAGAACTATTCAAATGGTCAGTTTGAGTTTTGTTTTCTGAGAAAAGAGAATTATTTTAAAATTTTAAATTGAGATAGCCTAGTTTGTTTTGTGTTCTTTTGTATGATGCTATCTGATGACAATTGAAGTGTTGTTAAAATTTGATTTGATTCTGTTGTATGATTCAAAATAGAATTAAAAATTTGGTGTAGAAGTATATAGTTTGAATTACAAGTATAATTCTTTTTGATGAGTGTTGTCAACAGCACCAAATGCCTAGAATTTTCAATATTTAGTGCGTCTTGGGTTATTTTGCTTTGGAAAATATTTTGTTATATTTCTGAATGAATCGGAAATTCATTTAAAAGAGTTTTGGAGTGTTTTGAAATTGTCATTTTCATTTGTTGCTCATTTAAATGACTAAGAAACCCCTTAGAATTGTTTATTTATTTTGCGGAATTTTGAATGTCTAACTTGTGTACTTAAGGAAATTTTTGTTAGTAATTTGAAATTGCTTTGTGTAACTAATTTGGCAAATGTGAGACCATTTTGTGTTCAGAAAAAGAACTCGAAAAAAAAAATAATCTGAAAGTGTGGATTTGAATTATTCACTTCCTGTGTTTGTTGACGAAAAAAAAGAAAAGGAAAAGAATGATATTCTGTTTTATATTTTTGTGTGTGCATTTATGCTTCTGAGTGTGAATCAATTGTTCATAGAGAAAAGGGAATTCTTTTGAACTGAAAATACCTTTTCTTGATTAGACAGGAAAGTTGAGTTTATATTCTGAATTGTATTTTAATTGTAGTATTATTTTCAAAACAGCTGTTCTTTAGTTGAACTTTTCTTTAACTGTTTATTTTCTTCTCAATTTGAAAACATCTTTAAAAAAAGATATTGTTTTAATGAATGAAAATTTTAATTTGTTTATGTGTTCGAAAATTATTTCTATTGATTTTTGGTTGTTCGGTAAGAAAGTTGTAACGTAGAATTGGCGAATTTAATTCTTTGATAAAGTCTTGTGAATTCTGTTGGAATTTAATACCTTAATAGAGGTTTTTGATAGTGTTTCCCCTGGCCCTTAATCATGGCATTTCTTGCAATTGGTAGAAAGCAGGACTTAATTGCTGTTGCGGAAGAAATTGGTGAGAAGGTACCAACTTCGTGGAAGGTTGCGGATATTAAACAAATAATTTTAAAAAGCCCAAATTTCGATCGGGAGGAGGTAACGATAATCATGGAACGAGTCATAAAAGATAGACTGGAAGAGGAAGAATTAGCTAGACAAGAAAAAATTCGTGAGGAAGAATTAGCTAGACAAGAAAAAATTCGTGAGGAAGAATTAGCTAGGCGACTAGAAGAACGACAAGAGCGGGAAAGGGTCAGACAACATGAACTCGAAATTAAAAAACTAGAAATGGCTCAGAAGGAATTTCGCCGGTCTGAAGAGGAATCTGAAAATGGGGCGGATAGAAACAGAAAAATCCAACTTACCCAAATCACTCCCAAATTTGACGAAAAAGGGGATGAAATGGGATTGTATTTGATCAATTTCGAGAGGAAAGCAGAGATGGCTCGAGTGCCGAAGGAGGACTGGGTGGCTTATTTGCTGGCCGTTTTGCCAGCCGAGTTATCTAACATGCTTGCCCGAGAACCTCCTGAAGTGGCCAACAATTATGATGTTGTGAAAGATCTCATTCTGAAACGATACAAAATGAACGCTGAAAAATTGAAACAGTGTTTCTACAGACATCAGAAAACAGCAGAGAAAACATGGAGAAATTATGCTCATGAACTGTACAGCTACTTCACTGAATGGCTTGCTGAATTGGAAATTGAAACCTTTCAGCAACTAAAAGATTTAATCGTTGCCGAGCAATTGAAGTATCGTGTACCAGATCAAATCAAGGAGCATTTTCTTGACAAATGGATGAAGTTGAAGACACCTTTTGAATTGGCAGAAGTGATCGAGGAGTACGAAACCATCAGGCAGAGTTTCAGGAAGAAGAAATTTCCAAAGAAGTATGGCTATCAAGGTTCAAAGGGACATTTTAGTGGAAGTAGACCCAAAGTACCATTCAAGGATGACAAGAACAAACATCCGGTCAAAACCGAACCCGCAAGCAACGAAAACCGTGAAAGAGAGTTTAAAAAGAGAAGACAGCTCCGATGCTATGAATGCGGTTCGTTATCACATCTGAGACCCCAATGCCCGAAGCTCAAGAGATCTGAAGTAGTAGCTGCCAATGAAGTCTTTGGAAGACACGTGCCTGAGTTGATGTCTCCTTATACTAGTGCTGGGACAGTAAATGGAGCCCAAATGTCTATCTTGAGAGATACTGGTGCCAGCATCGATCTTATTCCCAGAAAATTTATCAAACCACATATGTACACAGGTGAGCATGTGTGGCTCGCTTCTCCATTAGTAGACAGCCCGGTCTGCTTGCCCATTGCAGAAGTTGATTTGAACTGCGAATTGGGACATGTCCTTACGAAAGCTGCTGTAAGAGACAGTTTTCTGGATCAAGAGCATTACCTACTAAGTAACAAAACCGTTGCTCTGATCGAGAGTATGAAAAAAGATAAGGAGCTGGAGATCCAAGTTATTAATGCAGTTCAGACGAGAGCTCAGAAAAGTCTTTTGACAGCCGAAGTTGAATAGTATCCAGTTGAGTCGAGTCCTGGAGAAGAGAATGACAGTACCGTGTTAACAGAGGAAGACGGAGAGGTATTGCCTATGGCGGAAGAAGCCTCACTTCCAGATCTGATTAAAGCCTCACGGAATGATTTTGTCGAAGAGCAGCGCAAGAGTAAAGAGTTGAAACCACTTTTCCTAGAAGCTGAGGAGTTAGCAAAGGAAACCAAGTATGCAATCGTTAATCAAATGCTGTTCTATCTGAAAAGTGACAAGGATGGTACGCAGAGAAAACTGCTGATTGTTCCAGAGAAGTTTCGGGACCAATTAAAGAAACTGTCTCATGAAGGAACAGCGGCTCACTTAGGAGTGACCAAGACTAAAGATGCTCTTTTTAAAACTTTTTTTTGGCCGAATTGTTACAAAGATGTTGAAGAATTTGTCAGATTTTGTGACCAATGTCAGCGAGTCGGGAAACCTCGGGATAAGAAGAAGGCACCCATGAAGATCGTTCCTGTCATCTCGGAGATCTTCACAAAGATTAATGTGGATGCTTGTGGTCCTTTACCTACTACACCATCTGGAAACCGGTATCTCATCACTGCAATTTGCATGTCTTCCAAATATCCCGATGCAGTTCCTGTCCCAAATCTTAGTTCTTCAACCGTGGTCGATAGTTTCCTGCAAATCTTTAGTCGGATGGGTTTCCCGAGGGAGCTGCAAAGCGATCAAGGAACGTCGTTTACAAGTGCACTCACAACGGAGTTCCTGGAGAAATTTGGAGTTAAAGTAGTGCGAAGTTCCGTACATCATCCCCAGAGCAATCCTGTGGAGAGACTACATAGAACTTTGAAGAGAATTCTTCGAGTCCTGTGTCTGGAGTCAGGACCTGATTGGGAGAAAATCTTGCCTCATGCCCTGTTTGCTCTACGAGTTGTTACTCATGACAGTACTGGATATACTCCAGCTGAGCTGGTTCATGGACAGAATTTGAGGACTCCCATGACTCTACTGTACGAGAACTTGACGGAAAGCGAGGAAGAGAAGACTAGCGTAGTATCATATGTCTTCAAGCTACTAAACCGCATGAAAAGGTGTCAAGAATTAGCCGTCCAAAACATGGAGAACGCCAAAGACAAACAAAAACTATGGTATGATCGCAAGGCTGTGAAGCGTAAATTTTGTGAAGGCGACCTTGTGCTGGTTGTCGCTACATCTAGGCCTAACAAAATGGCAGTTCATTGGATCGGCCCAGGGAAAGTCGTTAAACAGCTTTCCGAAACCAACTACATTGTGCAGTTTCCAGAAAAAGACAAATCCCATGTGAACATGCTCAAGCCATATTTCCAGAGACCCGAAAATGTGAATTTAATCTGTCTAAAGGAGATTAGGAACTGTGACAACGAGGAGGACATTCCAAGTCTCGAGCAGAAGCCTGAAGTCTCGGAAATGACACAAATTTGGCAAGACATAGAACAAAATGGTCGCTTGTCAGAAGATCAGAAGGAGCAGCTGAGAGAGTTGCTATCAAAATACTCTAGCTCATTCTCAAACCAGCCGGGGTGTACTGATCTTACTGAACATGACATTGAGCTTGAATCTGAGAGGCCCATCTGTGCCAAACCTTACAAGATGTCTCCACGCCAAACAGAAATTTTGAAGATGGAAGTGGAGAAGATGCTGTCGCTCAAAGTCATTGAGCCAGGAGAATCTGATTTTACTTCTCCTCTTATTCTGGTAGAAGTACCAGGAAAGGATGCAAGACCGTGCATCGACTATCGAAGACTCAACAAGGTCACTAGAACCCAGTACTTTCCTCTGCCAAACATTGAGCAGCTTGTTGAAAAAGTGTCAGCTGCCAAGTATATCACCGTTCTAGATTTGACCCGAGGTTATTGGCAAATACCTCTGAGTAAACGAGCCCAAAGATATTCAGCTTTTGTAACCAGTTTTGGGACATTTCGACCGTTGAGATTGCCATTCGGTTTGAAAAATGCCCCTTATGACTTTAGTCGTTTGATGGCCGAACTGTTGAAAGACTGTGGAGAATTTGCATGCCCTTACTTGGATGATGTAGCCATCTATTCCCTAAGTTGGGAAGATCATTTACAACATTTGAAAACCGTCTTAGAAAAGATGAATGCAGCTCATCTGCACATCAAGCCTTCTAAGTGCCAGTTTGCTCGTGCGTACGTAAAGTATCTTGGGCACTTGGTTGGTCAGGGCCAGAGAACACCTGGAGAATTGAAGATCCAAACTGTAAAGGACTTTCCGACCCCTGCGACTAAGACGCAGATCCGATCTTTCTTAGGACTTGCGGGGTATTATCGAAAATACATTCCTGACTTTTCAGTCCTCTCAGCACCAATTACAGATCTGCTGAAAGGAAAAAATCGTCGTGCTGCTGTCATATGGACTGATGCTTGTCAAGAGGCGTTTGACAATTTAAAGAAACGGTTGTCGGAGAATCCGGTGTTGTACAGTCCAGATTTCTCGAGACAGTTTCTCGTCCAATGTGACGCGTCAAATCTTGGGATTGGCATCGTTTTGTCCCAAATTAATGACATTGGTGAGGAACATCCTGTCATGTACTTGAGTCGGAAGTTCTCAAATGCAGAACAAAAGTACAGTACCATCGAGAGAGAGTGCGCAGCTATCGTGTTCGCCATCCAAAAGCTGCGATGTTATTTGGATGGACACCAGAAGTTCATCATCCAGACGGACCATAATCCCCTTGTTTGGCTGGACAAAAATACGGGAACCAACCCTAGACTTTTACGTTGGGCTTTGATCCTGCAGCCATTCAATTATGAGGTTGTCCATAAGAGGGGGAAACAGCATCAAAATGCTGATTCATTAAGTCGCATCCCATAAACCTCATATCCTTTTATTTTATATTAGTAAGTTTATTGTTTATTTTGATATTTGTATTATGTGTGAAAATTTTAAATTTTTCTTATCATTAGTGTAAATTGTTTTCCTAAATTTTTAATAAGTATATAATTTTTTGTATAATATTTTTGAGTTCAAGGCACTGATTGCTATAATCTGGTACATGTGCAGTGTATTTTGTGTACTTGAACTCTTGAACTTTTCCAATGACTGCACCTATCTGGAGACTTTTTCAGGCAGTGGAGTCATCAAAACTTTTCCCTCATTCTTCGAGAAAAGTTTCCTCCTTGTGGGGAGGAGTTTATAAGTCTGTAAAGACTTCAGACTAAGATAGATGGCGCTCTTGCGCATGCCCAGAAGGACTTTGAGAAAGGAAAGAGTTAAGAACGAGTGTGGCGAGAGACGTGTGGGTTGTGTTTTTTTTGGAGAGTGATCGAGACTGAGATGTGTGGATTTTGATATATACTATCTTTTCTATTTATGTTGTGTGTCGTGTTTGTACTGTGTCTGTGAGTTCATTAAAATGGTTTAAACCAAAAAGGGAGTATTCCTTGTGATGGTAATTAAAATTTTGAGCAAGTCAGTACAAAATAATTGTAGATTATATAAATTATTAGCCTTTCAAGTAGTTTCACCAAAATATTTCGGCCAGCCAGATCTGACCAATTTTTCTAATGTCGATGTATCTGGTCATCAAGAATGCCGATTGAATTGCAAATGATAAAGATGTAGTCGAATTTTAATGACGAGATCAGGTCAGTTTTTTCTGATGACACGATATCTCGTCCATCAAGATCTGGTAAGTTTTGCTAATAAAGAGATACCTCATCGAGCCAGCTGCAAGTAAATTAAAATGGCAGGACGAACCATAACATTTATTAACAAAGAAACAAAACTATACATCTCAAAACGATGAACGGAACGATTGTCCTCCCTTGCTTGTGTAGCCACTGTACCGTAAGGTTTGGTTCGTGAATACTTTTGGGGCAATACCTGGTAAGTGGGTCGCTGGTGAAATGAAGACGGTGGGTATCTGTTTGACATTTATTTAGCCAGTTTTGGTGGATACATAACAGTGGTGTTAGAGTGTGGGCAATCTTGGTATTCTATGGCGACCTTAAGGATGATGGGTCTGTGATAGCTAAAGTACGAGACAAACGGCAGTGTCGATGCTGATGTTCCTGACAAAGGTAAGGTCGATGGTAATATTTCCTAGCGTGGTGGCAGCTGGCGTACGCGCGCCTCTCGGCTTGCTCCTTGCGTCTTCGGTAACATTTAGATTTCTAAACACTTATCATAGGTTTAGACTTCTTAGTATCATTTTGTTCGTCTTGAACTCCTCTTTCAACCTGTTTACGTTTCCTATGCCGCAATTGAAATTTAGTGTGATATGTTGGCTTCATAGTCGACAAATCGTTACTTTCCACTGCACACAATTTTCTCACAAATAGTTTAAACTGTCAACTAGTCAACTGTAATTGTAGATTCGTCTCGTCGTTCTCTCTTCAATTTAAGCCACGACCCGTCGATTAGAGTTGTAGTTACAGCGGTTAAACAGGCTATCGTATGCCCTAAATGTGACTCGTTTCCCCACCACCACACGGTACAAAGGTCAGAGGGGAGTGGATTAGTGGTCCACTGTGCAGACACTGTAATTTATTAAATCTTATCTGCTTTAATTATATTATTTAATTAGTATAAAATTAATTATTTATATATCAGATGTAGTATCAATTGCTTCAGATCATGCTGGTTATGAATCAAAATCAGAAATAAAACCCTACCTGGAAGCCCTAGGTTATAGAGTGGTAGATCAAGGCTGCACTGCTCAGCAAAAGTGCGTGGATTATCCAGACTATGCTGTTAAAGTTGTAAAAGATGTAACAAGCAAAAAAGCAAATTATGGGATATTAATTTGCGGTACAGGTTTGGACATGAGCACTGTGGCAAATCGTTTTGAAGGAATATACGCTGCTTTATGTAAAGATCGCAAAATTAGCTCGCGAGCATGGTAACGCAAATGTACTGTGTCTTGGTGCAGGATTTACTGTAAAACACATAGTCAAGCAATTCCTCGAAACAGAATTTTCAAAAGAAAGGAGATAAAAAACGCCTTGATAAACTCAGCAATATAGACTCCAAGAAAAAAAACTTATAACGAAGATGAAATATCAAAATTCGCTAAAATAGCAGGCCAGTGGTGAGATGAGAACGGCAAATTCAGACCATTGCACATAATGAATCCTATTAGAGTATCTTACATTATTGAGAAAATAAAAGAGTTAAAAAAATGCGATTTAAAAGAACTATCATTGCTTGATGACGGATGCGGTGGTGGCATTTTGTTAGAGTCAATAGCACGTATTGGTATTAACGTTGTGGGAATAGATGTGTGTGAGGAAAACATAAGAGGCACAGTCACACGCGGAGAAAGTAGGGTTAAATATAGAATATACACACACCAGTATTGAAGAGCTAAGCAATGACAAGAAGTACGACGTGGTTCTGTTGACGGAAGTAGTTGAGCATGTGGATAATTTAGAGCTTTTCATGAAGAAAGCGATAGAACTGCTAAAACCGAATGGGCTGATATTTATATCCACAATAAATAGAACTATCAAATCCTTCTGCCTTGCAATAATTGGTGCAGAGTACATATTAAATTGGCTGCCAAAAGGTACGCATAACTGGAATAAATTTCTCAAGCCGTTAGAAATTGCAAATCACTTAAGAAAAATAATGTAACGCTGCAAAACATGGCTGGTATGGAGTACAACATAATAAAGCGTGAGTGAAATCTAACTAAAGGCGTGGATGTTAATTATATACTTTGTGGTACGATGAGCAAGTAGTCTTGATTTTTACCGTTAGTGCAGATATGATAAAGCTTCAAGCACTAGATAATGAAGCAATTCGAGAACTTTTATATTACTACGTCAATATATTACGTAAATGATAAGCCGCATATCGGGCATGCATATACTTCTCTTTTGTGTGATGTTGTGGCAAGGTTCATGAAACTAGCTGGGAAAAATGTCAAATTTACCACCATTTCACATTACAGATGAGCATGGACAAAAAATAGAAAAAGCAGCTAAAGCAAAGGAAATGCAGCCAAAAGAATTTACAGATGAAGTGAGCGTTTCATTTAAAGAATTGGCTAAGTTCATGAATTTTGAGTATGACGATTTTATTCGCACTACGGAGGAACGTCATGAAAAAGCAGTAATAGCTTTATGGAATAGGCTTGAAGAGAGAGGACAAATATATTTGGGATTCCTATTCGGGTTGATATTCAGTTCGTGATGAAGCATTTTATCAGAGTCAGAGCTGATAGATGGCAAAGCACCAACAGGTGCTGAGGTCCATTGGGTAAAAGAAGAGATTTTTCGCTTGTCAAACTGGCAAAACAAATTACTGGGACTATAAAAATCAGCCAAATTTTATCTTTACTGAGAGCAGAAAAAATGAAGTGATATCGTTTGTAAGATCAGGGCTCATTGACCTCTCAATCTCGCACTAGTTTTAACTGGGGAATAAAAGTGCCAGGCAATGACAATCATATAATTTATGTCTGGATCGATGCGCTGACTAATTATATCACATCAGTGAATTTTCCTAATATTGAAGAGTGAGGTGCCAGCTCAGGTGTTGCCTCGTCATCTGACCGTGATTCAAAATTACGTAGTGTTGTCCTCGGATCTTTCCCTTTGGGATTGATCCCGGACCGTCACCAATAGCCCGTTGTGTTGCTCCAGTGTGACGTTAATTGAAAATACCAATACCTAATATTGAAGATAATGAATACAGACAGTTTTGGACAAATGACAACTCTTTCAATGTTCATATAATTGGTAAAGACATTGCGCTTTCACGCCGTATATTGGCCGCCAATTATCCTTGCAGCAGATTTGCCACTGCCAAAACAAATTGCAGTTCATGGTTGGTGGTTAAACGAGGGAGAAAAATATCCAAGTCCCTTGGTAATGTCATAGATCCAACTGGCCTCGCTCAAGTGTTTGGTGTTGATCAACTACGCTATTTTCTCCTTCGGGAAGCAAGTTTTGGCCAGGATGGCAACTTTAGCAAGAAGAATATGATCAGCCAAATAAACTCAGAACTTGCAAACAATATAGGCAATTTAGTGCAAAGAACAATTTCATTTTTACACAAGCAATGCTCTGGAATTGTACCAATAATCGATCAAAGCCTACTTAAAGATGAAGAAAGTCTGCCAAATTGCAAAGCTATACTAGGTCAAGTGATGGACCATTTATCAAGGTATGAATTTAACCAGAATATACTTCTTATTATCAACATCTCTTCTGAAGCAAATGCTCTAGCAAGATCTAAAGGTGTTTTACCGTTCTTGTCCTTAACGTTTCTAATAAGATCAATAAGAAAAATTGTTTTATCCGTGAGAAGCTTCACAACTCTTGTATGGCGTTTTTAGCAGCCCAATGTAATGCTGTCATGCCATCATTATTTTCCACACGAGCACTATAAACCCATACTTTAGTAGCATTTGAGTTGCATTTACCTTGCCTGCTTTAGCAGCCCACATCAATGGCGTATCACCTTCTGTATCCTTAGCATTAATATACTGGCTCTGTGTTTCTTCGATTTTATTTAAAATTAATTTTTATTACTTCTTCATTGCCACAAACTGCTGAATGTAATATAGTATGATTATTTCTTGCCAATACATCAGCTCCTTCATTAAGACATCTTTGCACTCTATCAAGATTGCCTTTCTCTACAGCATCAAATAATTCTCTATCAATTTCTCTCATAAACCCTCCAAAGTTGCTACTAAATTATGTAAGCTCATAATCTATAGCACAAACATTTTTGATTGCAACAAGTTTTTTTGAGATTATAAGTTTTGGCTGTATCAAAAAGAAATGGCAAAAAAGTTAAGCTGTGGTAAATGGGAAGAAATCAGAACTAAAAAAACTACAGCTAAGATAAAGTGCAAGTAAAGTTAGAATCAACTACATAATAATAGAGGTTTTATTCCATTGTTTTCAGATAAATCTCTATTAATTTAGCAATATATATTGTTAATATCCTAAACAATCCAACCACTTCCAGCAACCAAAATCAGTTAGCGTGAAAAGAATTTTTCTTGGAATCGATTGGTCTAGAGTTAAGATCTTGGATGTTTTGGAGCATCTTTAGTAAATAAGCGTTTCCTCCATTTTCAAGTTTTCGGATCGAGGTTTAGTCACTATTTGTATTGCTCTGCCTCTGTTGCTCTCTCTTTTGATGGTAATTTTATATCATTACACTCTAAATATAATATGTGCTGCACAATGTTATGCCAAAGAGTATAATAAAGCCTATATCGAATACTTTATAAGAAAAAGTGATGGTAGAGGCAAAAGCAAACACTAATAAGGATAAATTTAAGAAGAACGTATGCTAGAGTTTGAAGCAGCAGCAAAAATAAAAAAATATTATTGAAAGATGAAATGGCGTATGATATAATATCTAGCATAAAAATTTAAGTAATTTTATTGACATCTTTACATTAATAGTTCTTAAATGTTTAGTGCTGTAGAATTAAATTATTAAGTTTTATGAAGAAAGTAAAAATGGTGGAAAGCTTTCCAGGTAACAACAAAGACAGTAATTTTATTGAGGTTGCAAAAATAATGGAAATTTTTTTAAATAATAAAGAAAACAGTATATAAGCTCAATCTTTCAAGGAAAAATCAGGGTGCAAGATTTCTCTGCGGAGCAAAAGCTAAACGAGCTAAAGACCGCCATAGAAGAGCTTACCAGACAAGATTTTCCCAGAAGAACCGAATGTGAGCGTCAGGCCTCTAGTTGTGTCGATGAAATATCATCTCAAGCAGAGCTACCGAAGGAGATAATGAAGATTATTTGAATGGCGAAAGAGAAAGAGTGCTGGGGGATTTCTGGAATTTCTTTGAACCTCTCTTTAACATCTGAAGTAAATGTGGATCCTAAAGTCAACCAAATGCTCAAGGAGAAGGAAAAAACCTAATTGCTGCGATAATTAAGTTTTTGCGTGATAAGATTAAGGAGTTAATCAAGAAGATTTTCAGAAATAATTTAGATTTGAGTTGCGACAAAAGGTTGGACAAAGAGAGAAAATAATTGCAGGAGAAATTAAACAGTGGTGAGTTATCAGAAGAAGAGTTTGCAAGGGCGTTAGAGAGGCTTAGCGCATTGCAGGATCTTAAACTCAGGTTACAAATGGCCGTTACCGGATGGATTATTACAATGTTCGCAGAGATGTTTGGAGTTTAGCTAGCAGCTATAGTAGAGGCATCTACAGAAAAAGAAGATAAAAAAGCAGAAAAAACATCATTAAAGGAAGAAGCAAATAAAGAAGTTCATAAAGATGTAGAAACAAAGATGGATGAAAGAGAAAAACCTAAATTGCCAGTTTCCCTTTTTGACGTTTCATCCGGATTTGTAAGGCCAATCCCCCTACCAAAACCAGAACTAGATCTTTTACCAAAACCTATGAAAGAACTAATGCCTAAAGAGGTTATAAAGGAGGAGATCCGCGAGGTAAAAGAAAGAAAACCAAAAGTGGAAGAAGAGAAAAAAGCGAAGCCGGAGGAACCGAAGAAAGGTGTGTCCACCGAAAGCTCCGGGGCAGAAGCCTAAAAAAGAAAGTAAACAGTTTAAATCTAGTAAAAGGGATGCAAGAAGACAAGCACGAGAGAAACCTCCTATACACGATTATCCAATTGGTCATTATCAAGCTCCATTGGGAACTATTGATAATGGGAAGTCTAATGCTAGTGCTGCTCAGCGTAGTTCTACAAGTAGTGCTCAAGAAAATCCTAGATCAAAACTTGATGAACATGTAACTCAATCAGTAGGGAGGAATAGCGAAACAGTTAGATATCTTAGGTCCTAGTGTCCTTTTTTTGTCATTTAAGTAGCTGACGCTGAAATCCAGAGGCATAGATCCCAGTTTGGATGACACTTATGGGTTATTTGTGATGACAAAGGAAGATAGCACGTGACGCTGGAATCTAGAAAACTGAGTTTTATAAAAAAGAGTGAATAAAATATTTGGAAAAAAATATAAAAAGTACTTGCACTTAATTTTATTTTTAGTATATTAATTGCATATTTTTACTAGGAGGCAATATGCTTGGTAATAAAGGTTCAGGTTCTGAAAAACGAAGATATGATGAGAATGATCCACCGGGAGGAGGAATAATTTATCTAAGTAAAGTAGACCCAAGGAGAATAGATGATTTTAGAGAGAATTAAGCGTGAGGAAGAGAGGAGGAAGCAAAATCAATCTAGTGGTCAAGGTAGTGTAAGAAGCAGCAAAAGTGTTAAGTAGCAGTAAGTTTATGGTAATTTAAATAGGGGGTGTTATGCCTAATGTAAGCGAAATAAATCAAGAATTAGTAAGAGCATTTAATATTAATCTTTGTAAAAATGATATTGCCATTACTAATCTTACAGTACAAAATTTACATCGAAATTTTCATAAGGAAGATTATATTGTTATCTCATTTGATAAAAGTATGGATGCTGATCAATGTATGAAGTATTTGAACGATATGAAGGAAAAATAGAAGAATTTTGTGAAGATGGAGAGTAGTGCAAGTATGTCTTTTAATATAAGTTTTTTTCCTTTTAAATTTAGTAAAAAAACAATTGAATAAAGATAGTAAAGAAAGGTATAAGTTTTCGGTGCCAATAGATAAAGGTGTAATTTTTAATTTAAAATGTTGCCTAGCCCATGTGCTTGCAAAAGATATAAAGGTGAATATAGGGCACGAGTTTGATTATGCAGATGAAAATACCGGCTATGTAAGCTTTGACAGAAAATCTTATCTATATTGTATGCGTTTTAATGATTGGAAACTAAAAGTATACTTTATTAATTCATTCTCATCAAAAATTGCAAGATACGAAAATGCTCCAAGAGACTACTTGGAAATAATTGATAATCGTGTATACATAAAGAAAGCATTTTTGATAATGTTGAGTTTATTACGAACATAGTAAAAGACAAAGCATCTTTGATATGTCGTGATTTTGAGATCCCAAGTGCCGAAGATGTTTTTGAAAGTCTAAAATTTCCAATAATTGATTTTATTTTCAGGTTGGGTATACCAGTTAACTTTGTACAATACTTCGTTCTTCTTATTTAGGGAATCATGAAAACTCAATTCTAGTGCCTATTGCAAAAAACGGTAACGTTGATAGGTTTTTAACTAGGAAAGAGGTGAATAACATTAATGATATGTTTGATATTAACATATTACGTGATATTGAAGATTGTACTTCACCATAATACCTACCAGTATTAGGTGGTAGAGGAATGTATGGTATAGATTTTGCTAATCCAGACATTTCTTACTGTGTGATGAATAAAATCATGGAAAACTCCATAATAAATAGACCACGAACTGTCCATTGACCCTGAGCTTGTGCAAGCATTGTCGCCTGTGCAGTCGCCAGGGAGAGTGCCTAATGGTCCAAGTTCTGGCTTAACTAAATTATCATTATCGACACCGGAGTTTCCCACGCAGAGTCATGGTGAAAAATTAGGAGGGCCTCCCAGGCAATTCTCGGAACAAAAACAAGATCTGTATTATCCTGTAAATCCAGATGGACCGAGTGAAGAATTCTCGCCACGGACATATATAAGTTCCACTACAGTTAATTTGGTTGTTCCATGGTCATATTCATTTAAATCTGTAGGTGCTGCTGAAAATGTGCCAGCAGGGACTAGTGCTTGGTCTCAGCCAATGAACCATTGGTCATTACCGGCTTCAAGTGCAGGATTCTCATCATGGTCACAGAGTCGACCTTCATCATGGAAAGGTGCTGCTCAAAATGTGCAAGCAGTGACTAGTGCTTGGTCTCAGCCAATGAACCATTGGTCATTACCGGCTTCAAGTGCAGGATTCTCGTCATGGTCACAGAGTCGACCTTCATCATGGAAAAGTGCTGTTCAAAATGTGCAAGCAGGGACTAGTGCTTGGCCTCAGAACCCTTGGTTATCACAAGGCACGTCTGGAAATGAATGGATGCCGTCACGGCAATTTACTGAACCAGGACCTAGTTGTTCATTTCGGCAAAAACCTTCACAGGTGAATTCTTTTATGGTTAATGAATCTTCGTCATCTGGATGGAAAATTACACTGCTGGCCACCGTAAATGCAACACCCTGAAGGAAGCATGCAAATAATATGAAATTTACAACATGCATTAGCGGAGGTGAGATATGCAAATGATTAGAATTTCAGCGCAGACGCACATCACGCGCGCCTGTGGCGCCACTTCAAAGCGCAATTTAAGACTTGGAGATTTCGACGATTTCAAGTACGGCAATTGTGTTTTTCTTGTGGTTTTTTCAAAAAAAAACGATCAATTATGCCTCGTAGAAAACAGCGATCATCTTTTGATCAAGTATCCGAGTTCGACAGAGGAAGGATAGTGGCCTACCGAGATTGTGGATTATCTTTCAGGGAAATCGGTAGTCGTGTTGGACGAAACCAAACAACTGTAATGCGGATATGTGATCGTTGGATGCAGGAGGGTACGACGGACCGACGTGTTCGATCGCATCCACCTCAGTGCACCACTTCACGTGATGACAGGCATATTGTGCGTATGGCAGTGACGGATCGCTCAACCACATCACGAACCATAGCACAGCACATTCAGTCTGTACCGCATCATCCAGTGTCTGCGCGTACCATTCGACGCCGTTTACAGCAGAGTGGTCTGTCCGCAAGACGTCCATTGCTTCGTCTACCCTTGACGCAGAACCACAGACGTTTCCGCCGCCAATGGTGCGATGAAAGAAGGATGTGGACGGCAGAATGGAATGAAATTGTCTTTACTGACGAGTCACGCTTCTGTCTGCAACACCACGATGGTCGGATTCGAGTCTGGAGACACCGTGGAGAGAGGATGCTGAACAGCTGCGTTATGCACCACCACACTGGTCCTGCACCGGATATTATGGTATGGGGCGGTATTGGATATCACTCTCGCACTCCTCTAGTACGCATTGCCGGTACTTTAAACAGCCAGCGCTACATCTCCGAGGTGTTGGAGCCAGTTGTCCTTCCTTACCTTCAGGGCTTGCCCACAGCCATATTTCAACAGGATAATGCGCGACCACACGTGGCACGCATTGTCCAAGGGTTCTTCGTCAATCGCCAGATTGAATTGCTTCCCTGGCCAGCTCGCTCTCCGGATCTTTCGCCGATAGAAAGCATGTGGTCCATGGTTGCTCAACGATTGACCCAGAATACATCCCCAGCTGCCACACCAGATCAACTTTGGCAACGTGTGGAAGCTGCTTGGTCTGCTGTACCCCAAGAACACATCCAAAGTCTTTTTGAATCAATGCCGAGGCGTGTGGCAGCGGTGATCTTCAACAATGGCGGCTACTCTGGCTACTGATTTTGGCAGGAAACACACTTCACAGAAGTCTATAAATTTAATCATTTGATACTTGGTCAACATGTTATCTACAAAATAAATTTTGTTGTGATATCTCTTGTCTTTCTTGGTGTTGCAATTTGGGTGGCCAGCAGTGTAGTAATGAGCTTCCGCCCTCGAATAAACTTAATGATAAACAAGAACACTTGTTTAAACCATTGCTTTATACGTTTAACTTAATCAATTATACTTCTCGTGGTGTTTATACTAATGTTACTGTAAAAGATGGAAAGATTGTTAGTTTTCTTAATGAGATTGATGGAGAAAAATATTTACGGGAGGTAAGAGATTATATAATGGAAAATTATTGTGAAACTGAGGAAAAAGCAAGAGAACTTTACGATCTCGATGAGTTTCCATTTAAATTTCTTCCTGATTATGAGAAAAATCAAGAAACGACAGTTGTTGCTAATATAAGCAGTGGTGCTTTATCTAACTTAAAAATCCTTTTTTTAGTCAGGAGCTTAAGAAAGACGTATATGCTATCAACATTAGTGTCGTCAAAGACGAAGAGAAACATGAAAAGGAGGAATGGGTAGGACGCCGGCTGCTTCGTCAGCTTGAGAAGGGTCATACTTTTACTACTGAAAAAACTATTAGAAAAGCTATCAAATCAGCATATATTGATTGTTTTCCTGATGTAGGGATAATGAAAACAATTCCAATTGCATAAGAAAAAGGTGTATACGCGCTTGACCGTAATCGTGACTCTTCTGAAGTACGGTTATTGCGGAAAGCGCTACCACGTCTTACTGCAGAAGAAGTTCAACCCTTTCTTGATCGTGTTTTTAAAACTGGTAAAACACGAGAAGAGCAATCACAGTTTACCGAAGAAGGTACATCAGTCGCTGGAAAGGGGAAGCCCGAAGATAATAAAGACAGCGGTTACTCTTCAGGGTTCGTAACTGATGCTGAAAAGGCAAGCTGATGGGAAAACAAGTGATTATTGCTCGATGTCAGAGCCTATGGATTGTAAAATATTGTCATCTACGCAACAGCAAAATTCTTCGCAGAATACTGGAGGAGAGTCGCCAAAAAGTCCATGGTCTGAAGATGGAGGTAGTCCAACAAAATCCTCGAGAAGCGCTGAAGCAGTAATTCATCTCAAGAGAAAGTAGGTTCACCAGGTTCAAATGTTTCTGATCCCGCTTCCGAACTCTGCAAAAGTTTATACGAAGCCGGGATATCAAAATGGTAGGAGGCCTTTTACTTAATCTAATCCACTGCTCTCAGCCACCTCAGTGTTTTTTAGGGTTTGACCTGACCCTGAAAGCACTGGTTGTTAGTTTTTCTCATCCATTGTATATATTGCACCGTACTATCCACCTGATCATCGTGGCAAACTTCTGGGAACATTAAAATTTCGTACTCAAAATCATTGAGCCATACCGCTTGTAAACGTTCACGGAGATAAGGTGGTTTACAAAGTAAGTATAAAGAAATATAGGAAGCTAAATATAGAATGGGTAAATGACAACAGTGCCGCAAAAGGAGATTGTAGCAGAAAACGCTAATCTCAAGGAAGAAATAAAAGCGCTGATTATAGAGATTACAGAAAATGGTAGACTGAAAGCAAAAAATAGTTGAATTAGAAGACAAATTGGGCTTAAATTAGCAAAATTCATCGCTATCGCCATCACGAGATGTATATCGTAAAAAATTAAAAACGAAGAGTGATAGAAAACCAGGAGGTCAGCCAGGACATAAGGCACATAAGCGAGAGTTAATGGAAGCAGATGAGGTGGTAAAGTGTTCAATTGATTCAATTTGTATGTGCGGAGGCCAAGTTATTTTAGAAGAAGCTGTGCATCAAAAGGTGGAGATGCCGGAAATTAAGCCAATAGTAACTGAATATAGACTGCAAAAAGGTTACTGTAAGGCGTGTAAGAAAAGGATCCCAGCTAGTCTACCTGAAGGTGTTACTTGGGATCTTTTGGGACCCAATGCCAAAGCAATAATCAGCAGCTTTACCGGCTTTTTGATCAACTCAAAAAGAGAAGTACAGCAAATTTTGAGAAGTATATTTAATCTAAATATAAGCCTAGGTTTGGTGTCAAAGACGGAAGGTAGAGTGTCGGAAAAATGCATTCGAATACGAAAAGATATGAGCTTAAGGAAAGCAAGTATTTGCACATAGATGAAACGAGCCATAGGAATCAGGGAAAGAAGGGGTGGAGTTGGATTGTAACGAATAAAACAGCAACACTTATGAAATTGGATCTCGTGGAAAGAAGGTGTTGAAAGAGTTATTACCAGAATAAGAGGATAAGCGATAGGTATGCTGTGTACAATTACTTTAATCGTGAAAACCTACAGATCTGCTGGGCCCACTTAACAAGGGACTTTGAGAGGTTTTTTTTACAGTAAAAATGTTGAAGTGAGCAAAATCGGCGCAGCACTAAAATCACTGAGCAATAAAGTATTTGTGATAGATAGGGCACGCAAGCAAAACCTGATAGACAATATAAGATTTTGTCGGTTAATAAGAAAGATCCGAAAAAGGGTGAAACATTTTTTGCGAGGGTTTTTAACAAGGGTTGCAAAAGGAACTCAATCCTCGAGGATGGCTGCCAACATTCTGCGTTCTGAAGATATGATGTGGAAGTTAGTGCGAAGTCCTGATCTGATCGAGACAACTAACAACCTTGCAACCCCAACTATGGAGAATGAGTATAACATCAAAAAAAGAAGTAAAAATCAGTAAGTTATACGATCGATAATCCATATATAACAGAAAGTAACAGCTTTGCTAAATTACCAATTGCAGGTCAAAAAGCAATGAATATCATCAGTTTACAAAATATCTGAAGTGAAAGTGATTTTATTATTAAAATTAATTAGTGCAGAAAAAACACAGAATTTCAGGAGTTTGCATCAAGCTAATCCATAGTTAGCATTCATAAATTTAAAGAATATTTCTATGTCCCACCTCCGCCTATACGCCTGTGCAACATCATAAGCAGGCATTGTAAACAAGTTGGTTAAAAACCATATTTCATCTTCTGCCTTGATTTTGATTTTTATCAGACGTAAGTTATGTTTTTCTGCAACTTTACCCTGTGCTCGATAAAGATTAACTATTATATCTTCTAACCCCAACTATGGATTAGGCAACAAAAAAAGGCGTAGAAATAGAGGGCTTTTTCGACTGGATGTAATAGGAAATCAGGACAGAAAAAACATGAATTAGGAAATTTGTTGGTGATGTGTGTCTTGTATGCTCAATCTCAAATTTTTTTTCAGAGTCGAAAACCGTCTCAACAATCGATCTTGTCCTTAGTAAAATCTTCTTTCAGCGAAATCAGTGCGTTTTTCATACCTTTTTTACTTTAGTGACGAGTTTTAGGCCTCTATCGAAGAATTTCTCAAAAAGCTTTCTTTAATAGCCCTTATCTCCAAAAAGAGTCCGGTTAGTTTTTTGGTTAGAGTTGGCACAGATTTTCTGTCATCAACGTTACCGCTGGTTAGTTTAAGTGCTTGAATCTCTCCAATTTCGTTGATCGCCAAGTGCAATTTGAAGCCGAAAAACCAACTGTACGTACTCTTACTAATTTCTGCCAAACCGTCAAAAACTTTGTTCCTGGAGATTCTTTTTTTGTGGCAAACGCCGATTGCAGAAGTGTCGATGTAGGAAATACCTGTCATTTTCACTTGTTCGCAGAACCACTGTAAAAGTAATGCTAAATACCACACAATCCTTGATTTAAGATCGATAAACCTGACCTATGTTGGCAATTTTGGAAACTCAGATTTGTAAGGTGGCAGGTAAAGTAGTTAAAAAGCTTTGAAATTTTTGCATGGGGATTGATTGTACAACAAGGTTATGGTAAGAATTTCTGGAGTGGTAATTCTTGGTATTCTAGTTGGGTTTCTCCCGTTTAATAGGAGCATATTGGCAAAGTTCTCATCGATCGTACGACAAAAATCACACACATAGACGCAACCAATACAGTTCTTTAATATCTTTCTTCATGGGTAACCTCCTATTATCACTAGACCTCTTTCGAAACATATAGACAGCTCAAAATTGTGAATTCCTGCTATTAAATTGAATCTCAAGCCAAAACAATTTCTGTTTATATGGCATTGTCTACGAAGTACTATCAAAAGATGTCACGCAAACAAAATCCGGCACTGGTGATAACCTTTCTTTTTTATGTTATTTTTGCAGGTTTTTATCGTGTTTCCTACGATCTAAGCTAATTTTTATTTAATTTTCCTTCAAATAAATCTCTGTATTTTTTGAAACCTATCTCTAAACATTTTAATGTATCAGCACAAATAACACATATGTAACAATAATTAGTTTTTTTAATTTTTAAACACAATTTTCCCTGAGTTCCGACTACCCGAAACGAATACTAACCCTCCAACCTACCCTCTTTCAGGGGTTTTGTAGCACAAATGGAACCACGAATGGAATAATGACTGGGAAATATTTCAACTAAAATTTGAATAAACCCACGATGAAACGAGAAAATTATGTTAAAACTAAAAAATCTCAAAGAAAAACCAAAAAACAGTATATATCGAAAACCAGGAGAATTTGCGTCTACACGTATATCTATACAAATAAAAATGTAATGTTCGTTTGTTCCTAACGCAAAATCTCCCAAACTTTTTCACCGATTGCCTTGAAATTTTGCCACAACGTTGCATTCGAATACGCGCATGTTTTAGTCTACTTAGCTATATAAATAAAAATGTAACGCCAGGATGAACTGGTAAAACGTTCCTAATTAAATTGATTCTGACCGCAATCAGATCCCCAAATCACATTGCCTTAGCACTTGCGTCGTCCGGAATAGCTGCGACTTTGATACCAGGTGGAAGCACTGCTCATTCCGCTTTGAAATTGCCATCTGACATGTAATTCATTGAATCCCCGACGTGTAACATTTCCAAAGCATCCAGCATGGGATAAGTATTGCAAAAATGCAAACTTATCGTTTGGGATGAATGCACAATGGCAATCTTTCTTTTCAATTTAACCAGATGAGCCACAGCAACGCGTGGCCCGGTACAGCTAGTATAATATAAAAATTTTGATTAAAGTAGTAATAACACTAACTGCAAGATTAAAATAAAAATTCTATGAAAAATAAGCTCACAGTAAATTAAGTTCATTTTCAAAAGTGATATCGAGTCAATGTAACACGAGGATGTGAAAAATGAATGAAAGTTGAAACTTATCTTGCGTATTTCACCCGTTGAGGACAAATAAAAAAATAACTAGTTTAGCTTTTAAATTGAATATTTAATTTAAGCTTTATTTTAACGACGTTTACCGCACATGAAAACTAGAACGGGCAGTTGTCAGTATTCGTTATTCTCAGAAATAAAATTACCCACTATACCCTTGTTATAAACTGTCACCTTTTTACAAGTTTTGTGTGAAAGCAGGGTAAATTTCTTCAATAAATCGAATACGATTAAATTTTCTCATCCTATTTTTAATGGCCATAAATATAAATCAGTGGATTAAGACAAAATACTCCAATCAAGTTATATATTTTCTATAAAAACGAGATTAATACTCCCTTTTGTGTTCGTAATGAATATATTCGTCGAATGAGTATCGCGAAAATATTAAAGTTACAGTTGAAAAATTATTTATTTAAAGAAAATCACATTTCAGGTATCGATCTGGTGTAAAATTTTCCGCAGATTTCAAATCCGTTGAAATTTTCACTCTATCTTTAACGATCGCGAAGATAGAAACTTGGACTAGAGGAATAAAGGAGCCCTAACGCCCATCAAATCGCGTGTCATGTGAACGGTGTAGTAGAAACCTATGCTTCTTCAAACGCCTTCTAATCGCGAGAACGACCGGAGATTGTTGAATCGCCGAAGCTGTCTAGCGCTTGGATTCTCGCGATTTCTGCATGTGAACACTGAAGAACTCTATGTACTTTGGCTACCCGCTTTTTGTTTAGACGTAAAACGTGCGTTAGAAAACGCCTCATGTGAACGGGGCCTTAAACTGCTTTTTGTGTTTGTTTTTCTTATTCCTTGACATTAATCATTCTCATACGAAACTATAAACGAGTCTAATGGGTCTGTTATACGGGAGCTACGACACG
Source organism: Meta bourneti (assembly GCA_933210815.1). Taxonomy (NCBI): domain Eukaryota; kingdom Metazoa; phylum Arthropoda; class Arachnida; order Araneae; family Tetragnathidae; genus Meta; species Meta bourneti. The sequence continues at coordinate 6,370,519 of OW119926.1, forward strand.
TTTGTTTACGAAATTGAAAAACTCTTTAATCTTTTAGAGGTTAGATAGTTTGTTGCATGAACTCATCAAGGACTTTTCAGTTTTATCTGAACAGGATAACGCGTTATTTGAGAGACTTCCTGTTTTGACTGGAGTCGGGACGAAGATATGAGAAGGAAAACAATACTTTTTATCTATTAAATGAGTTACTCTTTATCTATAAAATTATGATTTCGCGTTGCTTCAGGAACATATTTTTCGGTTAATGTAATTTCAATTGAATAGCATTCAAGAAAGAAAACTGAAATTATAAAGTAATGGTGAAATGATTAAAGGAATAATTAAAGAATTCAGCTTTTATCTGTGACTTAAAATTGATTCTTTAATGAGAATAAACTGATTGCTTTGTTTCGATGTGTCAAAGAAGATAACCGATAGAGAATAGTCATAAATTATCAATTTTATATATTTTTCGCCAAGAGATCTTTAATGAGAATATATTTCATTTTCATATTTTTGGAAGTTTTTATCCATTAAAATCACATTTAAATTGGAATTTATGAACATTCCCAAATGAAATGATTACTTGGTGTTACATAGACTGCCTTTAATTGAAAAAGCATTTCAATACATTCAAACTCTGAGCCATGTTTTTGAGGACAAATTAATATAAGGAATTAATTCAGATAGGATATTAGTTTTGTTGCTCGCCCTATTTCTATCGATTTTTTGATGGACAAAAATAACATCCGAAGCATGTGTGGGTGATATTAATTTTGCTTCTGATTTTTCCTTCAATGTATTCCTTCTCCTGTGAACTTTTCTTTTGCAAAATGCATGGCCTAGAAAAACTTAATTATATCCCGAGCACATCACAGTTCTGATTTCCAGCGTTGGCGTTTTACTACCTACATTTATTTCAACGCTTTTTTTTGCCAAATACCGTCAAATAAATTTCGTGATTTAAAAACTGCTTGTATATATGGATCTTACGTGAAAATATTGTTAGGTAATATTTGTATACGATGAAAGATTTGTGTACCTCTAACCTTACCCCTCCTTGTGGTTGGCTCGACGATGTATCTCATCATTATCAAAACTGACCAGATCTTGATGTATATCTCGTCAAAACCACTTGAAAGGTTAAAATATTCCTATGTATTGTAGAAATATATTGAATTCGAAATACCTCGAATGTGTTTCGACATTCAATGCACTATACATACCGAGTGATCAGAAACTTTAAAGGCAGGTGGCCCGGTATCTGTTAAAGAATGTATGGGGTTGTGTGGAGAACAGCAAGTGTTGCTATATTTCCCCAAAAGACAGATTTCTTACAATTTCAAAAAAATGATTCCCATTTCTGAAAAGTGAGCTTCTCGATCGACCCACATCATGCCTGTTGACAAGAAATGCCGTGTTGGTGCAAACGCTCAAGTGTCTGACGATTGGGAAGCTGTCACGGCACAATATTTGATCAGTTCAGTTTCCATTGGCAATTTAATACATTAGATGCGTGTCAGCTACCTCGTAATTTGTGCAATATTTCATCATGTGTTAATTCCGCGAGAATGACGAAGTCTGAAAAATGATTTACAAGCAGCACCCTCTTGTACTAACGCGCAGCAGTGCGAGTTGTAGGCGGGGCAGGTTTCATTCTCGTTAGGTTCTATTCCTTGTTTATATTTCTCTTCTGTGTCATTAAAAACTTTCCTTGTGTGTGCAGGATAGACTTGATGTCTATCCTGCACACACAAGGAAATACAGGATAGACTTTATGTCTATCCTGTATTTGGCGCAGCCTCCCAAATATGGCTCTTGTGCCATAAAACCAACCAACCTTCGTGCAAAAGTGGCGGACATACATTCTTTGCAGAATCGCGTATTTTGGTATACCCTTTAAAATCTACCAGGGAATTTTGAATCAGCCATTATGTTGAATTAAACACACAAAAGTTCTAAAAATGAAGTTAATGTGAACGAAACTTCAAAAATCAACAAACGAATCATCCCCTGTAATTCCTAAACCAGAAAAATAATTAAACTAAAAAAAATGGCATTTTTATCAGAAAGATTTTTCCTGATTCTAAGCAGTCTGACAACAAACTAACAATTACCCATATCTGTGAGCAAATAAATGTCTAGTCTGGAAATAAGTTCTACTAGATAAAGTTCTGCGTACCCATGCTCCAGTGAATAACAAAGTATTATCTCAATGTATCCAATATGTCAAAATAGTACAACTTCGTTGTACTATTTTGACATATTGGATGCAGAAAACAGGTGGGATAGATTGTTATTGAGTAAATATATAACTGCTTGTATATACGAGATTTACTCAATTAATAACAATCTATCACACCTGTTTTCTGTTTCTTCAACATAGAAAGCATTGAAACTTTTTTTCTACTATTTAATATCATCAAAATGGTTGGGCGTGACAAATGGTTAGTGCCATCAGTACCTATTCACTTCTCAACAATAACAATCATCGTTAAGGATATTTATGATCATTATTTTCACTTCATGTCAGAAGCAAAAAATAGCATTGAAAGGTGTTAGAACAGTCATTCACTCTCGACTTTTAGCTCATTCTATTATCACTCGGAAAAGGATATTGCTTAATTTTATGTATTCAACACTAGAGTGACTTGTTTGGAATTGCTCCTTGTAAATTATACCTTCTTTCAGAGGAATGTTTAGAGATAGCATGTTTAGAAACTTATCTTTGTGAACATTGTTTCTTTGTGATCTCAATTGAGACATTTATTATATGAAATTATAGTGCTCGTGAAAGCAAATGAATATTTTAAATGCATTTTTATTATAGTATGATATAATCCAGCTAGCAGACATGCACATACATATGCCCTAAACTTTCGAAATCGTCCACGTCGCTTCAACGAGATATCTCGTCCATCAGGATCTGACCATTTTTTCTAATGAGGAGATATCTCGTCATCGAATTCCATTCGATTTTCTCATAGTGACGAGATCAAGGTCTGGTTCGTTTTCTTCTAATGACGAGATATCTCATCCATAAAGATCTGGTCAGCTTTTCTAATGACGAGATACCTCGTCGAGGAGACCATTGGATGATTAATAGATATTTCATATATCGATTAATGACCAAGTATCATTGTGCATATTTCATATCTTATTTCAGTTCATTTATAATGAACATAGCAACCATATATATTTAAGCATTTAATACTTCCAAATGAAATAGGGCCGCGGTAGCCCGGTTGGAAGAGAAACGGATTAGCAACTGGAGGGTTCGAATCCAACCAAAGACAGTCGTTTAAAAGGGGGCACGTTAAACCGTCGTGGCCTCAAATGTCCTCACGTGGATGTTTGGAGAGGGGTGCCAGCTCTGGTGTTGCCTCGTCATCTGACCGTGGTTGTTCAAAATTACGTGGTGTTGTCCACGGATCTTTTCCTTGGTGATTGATCCCGGACCGTCACCAATAACCCGTTGTGTTGCTCCAGCGTCACGTTAATTAAAATACTTACCATTCGAAAATAAACGAATAATGTCGATTTCTGGACAGCGTGCTTAAGTGAAATATATATGAATGAAACATCTTTATAAAACGAAAGGGGCTGTTGTATACCTATAACAACGTCAATAATTCTAGATAAGATCATCCAGTTGATCTTAGCCTATGCGAAATTGAAATAAGAACTAGGTGATATGAATGCACTCGAACTTTAACTCCAATGTATTAAAGCAGGTTCGATTCCCTGAATGTATTTATCTCTCCTGAGTCAGTAAAACTTTCCTTGTGTATCTGTCCACTACTTGATGGTAGCCTGGGTGGAAGAGTAACGGATTAGCAACCAGAAGGTTGCGAGTTCAAATCCAATCAGACCATCGTGCACAAAGGGGCCTGGTGCATGTTAAATATCGTGACTTCAAATGTCCTTACGTTGGTGTTGGTGTGGAAGTTTGGAGAGTGGCGTGCCAGCTCAGATATGATCTCGTCCGTGGTGTTGTCTTCGGATGTTTCCCTTCGGGTTTGACCCCGGACCGTCACAAAAGCCCGTTGTGTTGCTCCAGTACAACGCCAATTAAAATACATACCTACGTCCACTGCTTGATGTCTGTCTAGTGAAATGCGCAGTATGGCCAAATATGGCCCTTATGCTATAAAGTCCAACCAATCGATGTATTAAAATATTGTGCGCCACATAAAGTGCATTTGATGTCATCCTATTATGAAAAATGACAATTTGGTTGGACGAGCTAAGATATAAGCCCTATTTTTTCATTGCTAGGATATTTCTTATAACGAAACAGTCAGGATCCCTATTTTCCTAGCTTCCAATTACTTTCGTTTGCTTTGTGATAATTTTTATTTAAGACACTTCATTATAAATTGTTTTATACGAATTCTGTTTTAAATGCAATTTAACAAGATTAATGAACGGTTTTAGATAAGTAACTACTACTTCTCACTAATCTGCGAAGGTGTTTTCGTTTTTCTACCTGCATGTTCATGGTTTGGTAGTTCATTTAGTTTCAATTTTCACGACAGTTTAACAGCAAGTATTTTGTCACACTCACATCATCTATCTTGATAATTCAGAAAAAAATACATGTTACATCTTTTTAAATTATCTTTTATTCATATATTTTACACGTGTCTGTTTTCAAGAAAGCAATGCGAATGGAAAGTCATTTTATTTTCAAATGAATAAAGTAATACTTACAGTGACGAATTGAGTTTATAGAGAAGGAAGCATTTAATGCCTTGGGGATCCGATGTTTGATGTCATGAAATTTTGATTCATTCGATGCTAGCCAAAAGGGAAATGGGGGTGATTGATGAACTTTAAAGCATTATGTGTAATCTAGTAATATATCGTGCATAATTTTTAAGATCATTAACAATTTGATGAATGAGGGTATATTTAAATTATTATAACTAAGAATTTTTCACCTGTATTAAAGATGCGTATTTAGATATTGTAAGATAAATTCAGGTGGATCTCTTGATTGGTATTGGTTCGAGGAATGTATCTGAATACATCATATCGAATAAGAATTTCTATTTTATTTGTTCAAGTGACTTAATCTTTCTTTGTAGTTCCTGCTCTTGATAGTCTAGCGAAATATATTTTTATGGAACACAATTTTAGCCCTCCAAGTAGTTTCGACGTGATATTTCGTCCATCAAAATCTGTTCAGTTTAACTAATAACAAGATACCTCTTCGAGACAATCACTAGAAGGGTTAAGAAACTTAAATTTGGAGTTTCAATATTTGAGTGTTTATTATAGTTTAATTTTTGACCCGAATAACAAGCATTTTGGAGTAGTTAACCCTCTGATGGTTGGTTGTCTTGAAAAATACACAAAAAATACTTTAACCCTCTTGGTGGTTATTTATGTTGTACTTTTATTGGGTTATATTATCTTGTGTTTGGCGCAGCTTGTCCGCTTTTGGACCTTGCGCCATAAAACCCTAACGTCCAATCCAATCCTGGTGGTTATTTCGACAAGGTATCTCGTCATTAGCAGAACTGGTCAGATCTCGTCACATTGAAAAAATCGGTAATATCTCGGCGACGATATACCTAGTCATACAAAAAATTGGTCAGATCACGAAGGACGAGATATCTCGTCGAAACCACTTGGGAGTTTAGAAAGCTGTAAGCCAAGGAAAAGAAAATGACGGAGTTGAGTTCCTTATGTTTACCTGAAACAGTTTTCAAAATGTTGGTAGCTTTAAATATTATAACTAACACATTTGAATAATTTCTTTCTACAAGTTCCAGTTTTCATTCAGTGTCTAAAAGAAAAATTGTTATACTGCATAAATTTAGTGAAACCATTGGTATCAAATGCAAGCCTCTAAGGTAAGTGAATAAACTAACTCCAAGCAATGACCCTCTAATAGATTCCGAAAAGCATGCTCCACTTGTTAACAAGAAATAAGTTGACGCGAACAAACATGCCGTCTCAATTGGAGAAGTTTATATCCGAGTTTAGGTCTACATAGCCTGGGGATGGAACATAAAATATCGAAAAGGTGTTCCATGGAGTCTAGAGAATATGAATAGGCTTCATAAAACGACTTGTTCGATGAAATTTGATTTTCTTATAGAAGGGGCAGAATGCCAAGTGTAAGGAAGTATCTAAAGTCTAAAGAAGTTATTGGTCTTTTGGGAGTTGATTAATGATACTGTTGGGCAAGTGCTTGGGCATCACTGCTTTTTTCCGAATTTGAAATTAGTCCAGCAGATAAAAATGAGTTGAAAAAGTGACTTAATTATCAACTTGACTTCCTTTCGACGGTATCAAATCTTGCTGGTCAAACTTGCATACTTTCTGAGGAGTTGTGGGCAAGAATTTGGTATTCCCGTAGACTGTAGGTAGTTAATTAACATTGCACTGGAGCAACACAACGGCCCATTGGCGACTGTCTGGGATCGACCCAGAAGGGAAAGATCCAAGGACCACGCATCTTAATTTTGAATCACGGTCAGATGACAAGTTTAACACCTGAGCTTCACCCCACTCTCCAAAGTGCTTTTTTAAGTAGGGTTACAGAATTATGCAGTGCTTTTTTAAGTAGAATTCAATGCTTTTTTAAGTAGAATTCAATGCCTTTTTTTAAGTAGAATGCAGTGCATTTTTTAAGTAGAATGCAATGCTTTTTAAAAGTAGAATGCAATGCTTTTTAAAAGTAGAATGCAATGCTTTTTTAAGTAGAATTCAGTGTTTTTTTAAGTAGAATACAGTGTTTTTTTTTTAGAATTACCTAAGTATGCAATGCTTTTTAAATAGAATAAGATTTCGACAAAAAATAATTCTATTCACTTGAAATGTTCATCAGCGCGCGCGCGTAAATTAAAAATTTTTAATGCAAAAGTTCAAAGATAGATAGGTAATTACCTAACGTCGCACTGGAGCAACACAATGGGCTATTTGCGACCCCAAATGGAACGATCAGAGAACACCTCGTCATTTTGAAGCATGGTCAGATGATGAGGTCCACACCTGAGCTGGCACCTCACTCACCAAACTTCCACACCATGCCAACGTGAGGACATTTGAGGCCACGACAGATTTAACATGCACCAGCCCTCGTGTACACCACGTTCTCCGGCTGGACCGAGTTTCGAACTCGTAACCCTCCGATTCCTAATCAGTTGCTCTACCGTAGGCCTCGTTGACTAGAAACATTCCACAGAACGTCCCTAAAACTATGGACGTTGTTTAACATCAGTTGTGACAATATTGCTAAATATACTATCAAATATAATTTTCAAGATACGAAAGCACGTTGGAATTTCTTTTCTAGACCTGCGAAGGAAATATTTATGGTTGCAATGCATTACATTAGAAAAATGTAACTTTCAACTAATCCACAAGAAACAAGCTGAATGTGACAGTTTGACAATAATAGTCACTTATTTTTCAGAATGCCCAAGCATTATTTTTAGGTGGAAAAATTGAATTTTATGAATGCATGTTACAGTACCTTTGAAATAAACTTTTAAAGAAATGGAGTTTGCTTTGAAACTTAAGACCAAAATTTCTGTCTGGATTTAGGATGTATATTTGTAGATTACCAAATTTATTTTCTTTGTGCATTTCTGAAGCTCCTACAAAAAAGGTTTTCTAGTGTCTAATAAGCATTCGGGCAGAGAAATTCAATCTAGATGTCTTTAAATTACATTTTAAAATATTCAGACATACACACAGAAACAACTTTCAATGTAAATTGGACAACATTCTAATAGAGAATACATTTCATCTTCACTATTTGAACCTCTTGTATTTAAAGCCAAGAAATCCCGCCATATATAAAATTGGTCTTGCAATATTAGGACGCATATTTGAATAAACTTTTAAGTAAAAATTGAAACGATTCTTAAATGTCGAAACAATTCAGAAAACAGAAAAAGGTTTTAAATACACAAGTTAATAGTTTTGTACTCTCCTTTTACTATAACTTGATATGTTTTAAGATTCTGATCAACTGTTTCATTCTCTTTGTTGTGATATTGAATTCAATTTAGAGTTCATTTTTCGATTTTATGTTATAGGGGTAGGGTATCCTTCTATCCGTCGAAACATCGCGACCCATATTTTAAAAGTTGAAAAAGATTGTTTTAGAAATCCTTTTTTTTGTCATTTATTTGGATCACTCCTACTTTCCACGCCTTATCGACCATGCGCCATAAAACCCTAACATCCAATCTTACGCCTTTTGCATCTGATGATTAACACTAAAACTACCAAATTCATATATCCTATTTTAAATTGGGCCTTAGTAGCCCGGTTGGAAGAGTAACGGATTAGCAATTGGAGGATTGCGAGTTCGAATTCGACCAGACAGTCGTGTACAAAGGGGGTTAGCACACATTAAATCTGTCGTGGTCTCAAATGTCCTCACGTTGGCGTGGTGTGAAAGTTTAGAGAGTGGGATTCCAACTCAGGTGTTGACCTCGTCATCTGACCGTGATTCAAAATGAAGTGGTGTCCTCGACTCTTTCCCTTCGTATTTGATCCCGGACCGTCACCAATAGTCCATTGTGTTGCTGCAGTGCTGACGTTAATTAAAACACCTACCTGTTGGATTGATTCTACCTAATGTACCCTGAAAACGGTTGTCACATTTCGTGTTGATTTGATTCGGAATTAACCTCATACCTTTCCATAAGTCTGTATATCTGAAGAAATTCTTTGCAATTAGTGAGACAAGAAATTGTTAGTGAAAGAATATTATGATGAAAGATACCCGATTTGAATCCAGTCGCAGGAATTGAAAAATATCGACGAAAGTGGATAGCGCACAGAATGCAAACTAAATTTTCAATAAAAACAAATTCACTCAAATCGGTTATTGTAACAAAAATAAAGTTAATAGTGTTTATAGTCAATGAAAAAATTCTGGCTATGCAATGGGTTGGCCAAATACTGTTCTAGCACAAAACGCTATCTACATTTAGCTGTACAAATAAAAACCTTATTGTAATCTTGGAAAATTAGTGTGAATAGTAATTCCAAAAGTATTCCTTGATAAATATTTTAAAATTAAATTTTATTAAATATGCAAAAACTACATTATGTATAAAAACAGCTGCACAGCTTTGATCTAAACACTTATTCGGCAACACTTTTGGCACGTTTTTTGGTGTGCTTTTTATGTCTCCAAGGAAGGATGTCTTTGAAAAATCATTCAGGCAAAGCGGAAAATAGTTAACAAATTAACAGAAAGAATTTTAAAAACAAAAACAATCCACACAACTGATTATTTTTACTAGGTTAAGTGTTTACTGTGAAAACCTTTTAAAACTGTTTCTGAAATATTGTGTCCAAATTAAGAAGCTTGTCCAAATTAAATAATTAGTTTTAAGTCTAATGGATCCAGAGGAATTTTTACATGGAAAATAAAGGCTAATGATTTACAAAAATTAATGAAATAAATAAAATAAAATAATAAAAAAGTGATCCCGAGGTTGCCATAATCCAAATAAAGCAGGGTTACCTTCGCCTGCCACAACTCGCCAGAAAAGCACTCCAAAAGCGTTGCCACAAAAATGTCTATCTGAGTTGTACCTTTAAACTTTGGCATTTTTTTGTAAAAGCTAAATGAAGATGGCGCTGGTGTTTTCATGACAGAACGTGCTTCCTGTAGGTATTCCGTACTGTGTAACCGGGTGGTTTGGTGGTCAATTGAAAATTCCTCCAATATTAAATAATGAAAACTAAAAACGGAAAAAATTGTCAAACAGAAAAATTTTATTACTCATATAATTAAGTCAATCGCTATCAGCATTATCAATTTTACTCTTTCACATGCAGAGATTTTATTGTGCTTCAAATGTCGTAGGAGGCGACTTTTGATGTTTTTGCGACACTCTCTGACAGGTTCGATGCCCCGCTTGCCTCTCACGGCTCGACATTTAAGAAACAAGTAGCGACTCGGTCTTTCAACACTCGTGTTCAATTTAACTCGAGCGTGAATGAGGTCGACAGAAAAATAAATTAAGTCCTCTTTAAAAAAGCACCGATCTACTTTAAGGGGTTTTTGCATGTTAGTCACGTTTTTTAAATGAATCCGACGTGTCAGAAAAGAAATGTTTATGCAAGGACGACGACAATGTTTCCGAGGGAATTGTGAGAAGATGTGTGACTGTTTTTTGAACTAGTGGAAATGCATGCAGCGACGTTTTGCTGTAAATGCGCGGATTTAATGCATTATTAATATTCGATATGTTTAGGACACTGGTTAAAAAAGGGTTACCAAAAAATAACTCACTCTTTTGCGGCATCTGTATCGAAAAAACGGTTGGTTTTGGGTTTTATGGCGAAGGGCCATATTTGGGCAAACTGCGCCAATTCAAGGCAAACGATTTTAAGGGGGTCTGGGACTCAAAATATGAAAAAAAGTCAAAAAATTTTTTTATTATATTAAAAAACAATATAGGTATTTCTGAATAAAATAACACCTACATTTTGTTTCTACCATCAGTAGAACCGGAAATATTCGGCTTTTTATAACATGACAGCTGCAAATCAAATGAGCCTCACCCATCAGATAATGTAAACAAACTGTTTTGGAGTCTGCTTTCTACTGTTTCAGCTCTATTTTTTTTTAACTCAAATAAACTACGCTACGAACACTTGAAGTGATCTGAATTGATTATCGTAATATTCTCACTGTTTTTATTGTTGAATTTGCACGTTTTCGAATTTTCTGTACTATCAATATACTTCAATAACGCTTTCCATAAAGGACTGTAGGCGGTCCAGGAAAGCGACGATGAAGTCCATAAATACTTTTAAAAGGTATAGGAAAAAGGTCCAATTTGCTAAACTTAAATTAAATGAAGCAGTAAAACTAAGAAGTAATACGCAATACTATCCAGGAGGATTTTAAACAAACATAAAGTATGCAAAAGTGCTTTTTAATAACTTGAATGTTTTCATAATTTTAAACACTCTTTTTCTCCTTTTCTGTTAAATGGGATTTCGATAGTGAAAAATGGATATAACTTAAAAACTACTTGTTATAAATGAATGAAATTTTCGACAATTACTTTTCAAATATATTTCTTTAATTTGTCTTCAACAATTGTGTATATATATATTATTATCTTTTCTATAATTTTTCGAACTTTGTATACTATGTGTTTTATGTAGTTTTTGAACAAAATATTTTTTTAAATTTTTTCTAACTGTTTTAACCGAAAATCACGAAGACAGTTTAAAGTATGAACTTTTAGGAGTCAATTAGTGCAAAAAATGAAGTGATTTGTTACAAAATATTTTAAGATATATCAATTTTGCCCAACGTCAAAATTTTTAAATTTTTTAATTAAAAAAAATTTTGAAGTTTTGAAAATATAAAATAGTTATTATAATTGCAAAATACAATGCATACCTACAGAAAAAATTTCAGAACAAAAACTTTAAAATTGAAGATTTTAGAATTTTGAGTCCCAGACCCCCTTAAGTAATTGTGAAAAGAAAGGATAGAGAGAGGGAAGTACAGAAATATCGTTTGGAGATCTTAGTGTTGCGACCCGCATGTTTACCAGATGCAATAAACCCCGTGGGAAAAGAATAGATCAACTAGAGCACCTCGGGTTCGTGAAGCCTGTACACACCTAAACATGCCTCCTAGGGATCGAATGGGGCCGTCGTAGCTCAGTGGGTATGCCCACAGCACTAGCAACCTTCGAGTTGTAGACGGCGCAGTATCGATTCCTCTCAGGTGCATTCCTCCCTTGGTGTATTTCTCTCTTGTGGCAGCAAAATTTTCATTGTGTGTTTGTCTATTACTTGATATTGTATGTCTTGTGTCTGGCGCAGCATGGCCTTGCGCCATAAAACCCCGAACAACCAACCGGGGGGTCGAATAAACGGAATGGAACCAAATTCGATATTGAGACTTGAAGGAATGGGGAGATGTATTCCTCGAAAAAAATTTTAGTACGAAGGATAGGAGAAAATTTGGTGCTGTTCAAGACGAAAACAGTCGAACATTTACATTAAGTGCAGATAAAATTCACTCTTCTAAACTTCGACATCACTGCCTCTAATTCCACCTAAAAAGGGAATGGGAATTATAAATATCCAACTTGACTCATTACGTTCAGCATGCACCGGATGCAATTTGTAGTACACAAGAAATGTCACTGCTCATTAAAATTGGTCTATAATGTCAAGTGGAACCTGATTCAGGTAAATAAAAGACTGTTTCCTGTGAGTTCAGAGGTTCGTGGTAGCCCGGTTGGAAAAGTAACGGACTAGCAACCGGAAGTTGCGAGTGCAAATGCAACCAAAAACCGTCGTGTACAAAGGGGGCTGGTGCATGTTAAATCTGTCGTGGCTTCAAATAAAACGCGTTATAATACGTTGTAATTGAAGACAATTTTAATTTTGACGTTGGCATGGTGTGGAAGTTTGGAGAGAGGGATGCCAGTTCAGGTGCGACCACATTTGACCGTGGTTCAAAATTACATGGTGTTTTCCCAGATCCTTCCCTTTGGGGAATGATCCCCGACCGTCGCCAATAACCCGTTGTGTTGCTCCTGTGCGACGTTAATTAAAAATACCATACCTGAGAGTTCAAGCTCTATTAATTTGTGTCTATTTAATTGCAATACGTCAGATATCCAGCTGGAATTGGTGGCATGGTTGTTGCTTATTTAGGCGAAACTTGCATAATCTATTTTATCTGCTTTTTGTACAAATGCTCGACTGTTTCCGACTCCAACAGCGCCAAATGTCCCCCTATCGGCGACCTTTGATACAATTTTCCGCGGAATACATCTCCCTATGTCTTCAGAAGACTCAGTATCAAATTTTGTTCCATTCCTTTAGTTTGAAGGCCTTGGTAACCCAGTTGGAAAAGCAACGGATTAGCAACTGAATAGTCGCGAGTTAGAAACTCGGTCTAGACAAAGACCGTCGTGTACAAAGGGGGCTGGCACACGTTAAATCTTCCGTGGCCTTAAATGTCCTCACGATGGCGTGGTGTGGAAGTTTGGAGAGTGCAAGTTCAGGTGCTATTCTCTTCACCTGACCGTGGTTCAAAATTAAGAGGCATTGTCCTGGGATTGTTCCCTTCAGGATTGATCCCGAACCGACACTAATAACCCGTTTTGTTGCTCCAGTGAGACGTTAATTAACTACCTACTATTAATTTGTTTTCCGTACACATGCCTTAAAAGAGTGATTTATATTATGGCCATACTGTACTTTTGAGTGGTTTGATTTTTGAAACATGCTTGTAATGCGTTAAATATCTGTTGGAATCCAGAAAGGAATATAACATGCCCAATTTGTAAAGTATAGATGATTCTATAGAAGTAAGGATATTAGTTTTGAATAAAATTTTGAAGAAGTTATAGAAACTCATCGACGTTTCGTTGGGATTTTTAAAAATAATAATGCTTTTAAAGGAAACAAAAAGCAACTGATGTAGTGTTAAAAGAATTTATCCTAACCCAAGAGTCGAGCCAGATGTCAAAAACTTTGATTGTTTTTCTCTCTCGTGTTCACAAACATAATCCATTTTGTAACCTGCAGTCTTTCTTGCATGACGTCTAACCAGTTTTAATCTTGGTCAATAGAATGTTTCCTAAGACTCTTTCAACCAATCGATGTCATCATTTAGTCATGTGCTGTTATGGAGGGAAAGAAATACTAAACTACTCGGAAATCTCATGATTATGAGGGTTAATAAATGATTTCGCGTAATTGATGTTGCAACTCTACGTGTGTTTGTGGTTCTTTTCTTAACCATCTGTATACGTTACCAGAGAGAATGACATCGGTACTAGACTATGTTTATTTACATAAGTGTATTTACAGTTCCAATCTTGTACTATGCCAGAGGAAAAACCCTCGCAAATCATCGAGTTCCCTTTTTCTCCTCAGCCGCTTGATTATTCATGGACACCCCGCCAACGTGCCTCGGGATCAAATGGTTCCTTCCGGCCAACATTCCCCACTGTGTCGGCCTCACACATGTATACTTATACTAAAATAATTTATTTTTCAAATAAACATTTCTTTTGAAAAGAATAAAATACTAAATAAGTTTTTTAATAATTTAAAAGTACTTTAAAAAATTTAAACATCAAAAACTGCTAAATTCGAAAGATAAATACTCTTGTAAATGTACACTACCTGACATTGAAAATGCAACACCCAGAAGGAGAGCGCAGAACTCGATGAAATTTACAGGGTAGACGCAGCTCACCGAGATATGTAAATGATGCAAACTGCGCAGCTGTCCCGCGCACGGCGAGAGAAAAACCAGGGAAGGAACCTGCAAAAGTGGTCAGTTTCGCGCCGCTCTGTTTGCCAGGTAAATCAAGTTGCAATTTGTTTTTGTGTCTCAGAGGAAACGTCTAGTAGCGGAGGATGCCAGGACGCCGCCAATCAAGACAGTTCCAGCAAACAGACGATTTCACGAGGGGTATGGTGATTGGCCTCAGAAGGGCAGGTTGGTCCATACGTCAAATCTCAGCAGATACCCACCTACACGCGTCCACGATGCACCGGTTGTGGCACAGATGGTTGGACCAAGGGAATGTGGCACGTTTGAGGGATTCCGGTGCAGCCAGAGTGACGTCAGCACGCGTGGACCGACGCATCTGCCGGCAAGCATCGGCGGCCCCTCAAGCCACGTCTGTCGCCCTTTTGCAGCATGTGCAGGACACCTTGATGCTCTCATATTGTCCAGGACCATTAGCCGTCGATTGATCGCTGGCGTCCTGCACTCATGGCGCCCGTTGAGACGACTACCATTGACCCAACAGCACAGACGTCTCCGTTTGCAATGGTGTCGGGATAGAGCCACGTGGACGACGGAATGGCACAGGGTGGTGTTCTCAGACGAGTCACGCTTCTGTTTTAGCAATGACAGTCGCCGTGTACGAGTCTGGCGCCGACGTGGTGACAGGGCCAATCCGTCCGCATCTGTGGAACGCCATACCGCAAGACAACGCGGTATAATGGTTTGGGGCGCCATCGCCTACGATAGCAGGTCACCTCTGGTCCGTATTCAGGGCACTATGACGGCCCAACGATACGTGGATGACGTGCTGCAGCCGGTGACACTATCTTTCCTTCAGGGGGTGCCCAATGCCATTTTCCAGCAGGATAACGCCCGGCCGCACACGGCACGCATCAGCCAACATGGTACCCAGGTGCTTCCCTGGCCAGCTGTCTCCCCTGATCTCTCACCTATCGAACATTTATGGGATGTCATTGGACGTCGCTTGCATGCGTTGCCACAGGCGCGTTCAGAAGACGAACTCCTGCAAATGGTTGACAGGGAATGGGCAGCCATCCCTCAGGACACCATCCTCACGCTCATTGCGTCTGTACCTAGACGTGTTGCTGCCTGTATCGCCACTCGCGGTGGTCCCACAACCTACTGATCAGACGTTCTTGCTGCTCAGTGGCAAGGTGTATAATGTTGCAATAAAGATCACTTATTGCTCGTTGCTGTCTCTCTCTGTTTGCCAAATTTCATCACTTTCTGCCAACTCCTTCTTGGTGTTTGATTTTCGATGTCAGGTAGTGTATTTACTACCACTATCATTATTAATTAAACATTTATACTCGTAACAAAACTAACTGATATTATATTTTTGCCTTCAAGTACTTTATTGAAGCGATATATACTAACTATAGCACTATTAAACTTCAATCTATTAATGAGAACTTAAGGACTAAAGTATTTAATATTAAGTTTTTCAATTTGATATTCTCTTGAACACTTGTGTCAAATTCCTTTTGAGTTTACCACCCGTTCACGAATTTCTTTATTACACACAAATTTCATCCCTCTGCCTATATTTTTAACACTCACCATTATTGTTAGTAAATAAATCTCTGAGAGTCATTACTAATTTATTGATCTTTTAATTTAAGTTTAACACAATATTTATAATGACGGGATATTGAAGATCCAGTTTAAGGTAATGCTCACTAATTTTTTTTTCTCGTGAAGCATCAGTGTAAATTGATTGGAGCTATCTTTAGTTGTACACGCAGTCGAGTTTGTTTCTCTCTGATTACCCGAAATAGATCGGTTGCCTGAGATAATGATTTGGTATGTAATGTAATTAATTACATTGCGAATGACTCGTGTTGGACATCAACAAATATCGGACCAGATTTTTATCTGTTGGATTGGTTCTACGTAATGGGCCCTGGAAACGGCTGTAACGTTTCGTATTACCTTCATTCGGAGTTAAGAACCTCATGAGCTTTTTCTATACTTCTGTCTATCTGGGGAAATTCTCAGCAATTAGATATTTCTTCTTTTTCTATAATTAACTTTTTGCTTTACACAAATGCATGTTTACAATATTTAAGATTCCGTTAATATCATGTTTCTTTTTATTCTTTATCTTTTTCATTATACGTTTCAGATAAAATGCTTGTTTTACTGTATAATTAACGTTAGTAGTTTTCTGCTTTAAACCTACTCCTAACTTTTATCTGTTTTACTTTTTCTTACTTTCACTTACTATCTGGTTTACTTTTTCTTACTTTCACTTACTATCTGGTTTACTTTTTCTTACTTTCACTTACTATCTGGTTTACTTTTTCTTACTTTCACTTACTATCTGTTTTACGTTTTCTTACTTTCACTTACTATCTGTTTCTTTTCTTTTTTTTAACTGTTTCTTGTCTTTTGAAAACTGTTTCTTGTCTTTTGAAAACTGTTTCTTACTTTCTATTGTCTGTTTCTTACTTTCTATTGTCTGTTTCTTACTTTTTATTGTATGTTTCTTACTTACTGTTGTCTGTTTCTTACTTACTGTTGTCTGTTTCTTACTTACTGTTGTCTGTTTCTAGCTTTCTCTTGATTCTTTCTTCTGTTTCCTGTTCTAACGCCTTCAGGGGCACATCTTTAGGTGTGTACAGGCATCACGACCCCGAGGTACCTGAGTGATCTTTACTACTTTTCATTTTTACTTTCTGCTTTTTGCTTACTACCTTATTGTGTTGTCTGTCTTGTATTTGACGCAGCATGGCCAAACATGGCCCTTACACCATAAATCCCCAAAACAACATGTACTAACTTTTTCTTACTATATCTGTTTCTTTCTATTGTTTCCGTTTTTTACTCTATCTATTGTCTGTCTTTTAATGTCTACAGCCTGTTTCTAATTTTCTCTATTGTCTCTTCTAACTTTCTCAATCTATTTCTTATTATCTCTGTTCTGACTTTTCTATTACTATCTCTGTCCTGACTTTTCTATTACTATCTCTATACTGAATTTTCTATTACTATCTCTGTACTGAATTTTCTATTACTATCTCTGTTATGACTTACTATCTCAATTTCTTTATATATATGCTTTCTCTTATCTCTATTTCTTACTTTTTCTCTTCACTATTTATCACGTTCTCTCTTCACTATTTATCACTTTCTCTCTTCACTATATAACACTGCTACTTTCTCTCTTCACTATATAACGCTGCTCTTTCTCTCTTCACTATATAACACTGCTACTTTCTCGAGTGCTTCTACCTTTCTTTGTCTTTAGAAGTTTCTGATTTTTAAACAAACTCAGAAAGTTTGACTTTCCTCTTTTAAGTAAACTAATTTCTATTCGAGAAGGTTAAAAGGGGAAAAAGAAAATCAAACTGAAAACCTTAATAACTTATTAGAAAAAAAGAACTCGAGAATATATCTTTGTAAAAACATTTCAGTCACAGAGTTTAATTTTATAACCTTTATAATGAAAGCATACTATCGCAGCATCTTAAATGCTAATCTAAAAGCGTTTTCTCAAAATTTAGCACACACTTTGAGACACTTAACCATATCAAGTATGGTACAGCGTTAATAGCTCTATAAATAAGATTAATGGTGTTATACGAAAAGAACACAATAAATGTAAGTAATGCGCTGAATGCTATTCTAGACATTCAACTCATTTACAAAGATTTATGTACTGTTAAGAATCATTAGACATTAAAAAAGACGCTGACTCAAGAGGACTTCCTTTTTCATGTAATGCTACAGTCCTGAAAAGCACCAAAGGTAACCTAGTGATCTATCTCCCTTTCGTTTATCTTAGCAGGAATTCCATTTTATCTTGTGCTTGGCGGATCTTCGTTTTAGGACCAAATGCCATAAAACACAAAAACATCCAATCCTGAATTGCCACGGGCAGTGGTAGCTTGTTTTACAAGTTCGAAACTCGATCCAACCGAAAACCGTCTTTTACGTGGTGGGTGGTGCACGTTAAATTTACCGTGCCCTAAAATTTCTTCACTTCTGCAGAGTGTGGCCGTTTTGCGAGCTCAGTTTTCGACCTCGTCATCAGACCGTGATTCAAAATTACGAGGTGTTCCCTGATCTTTCCCTTCGTGATTGACCCTGGACTGTCGCCAATACCCCGTTTGTGTTGCTCCAGTGCGGAGTGAATTCAACTACCAACCAACCACGTTAAATCTGCCGTGACTTCGAATGTCCTCAGGTTGGTGTAGTGTGAAAGTTAAGAGTGGGGTGCTGCGAGGTGTCGACCTCGTCATTTGATCGTAGTTAAAAGGAAGGGTTTAGTCCTCGGATCTTTTGTCTTGGAAACTATATCCAACAGTCGTGTGCGTGGAGGCTGGTGCACGTTGTGACGCTCCAAAATTGACGTCTTCTCAAATTATTATTTGATGTGGATTCATTTGGAAAGATCAGCATTCGATTTACAGCCACAACATTTATTTTCACAAAACAAGGACAAGAACGAAAACAGACATTAAGACATTTACAGTTAACTTGTTACATCATCATTTCATGATCTCTCTCAGCACAACAGTGCCGTGGCCTGAAATGTCCTTGCATTGGCGTGGTGTCGAATTTTAGAGTGGGGTGCCAGCTCAGGTGTTGACCCTACATCTAATTGAGGTTTAAAATGACGAAGTGTTGTCCCTGCGGGATTGATCCCGGATCTTCTCCAATAGCCCGTTGTGTTGATCCAGTGCGACGTTAATTAACTACCGACCTACCTGAATTGCCGCTTAAGTAGCGGAGATATCGAAAACGTAACAGCAGGAGTCAATTCTAATAAGATCCCCGTTTGATGGGGGGGTATTTCAATTAACGTCACACTGGAGCAACACAACGGGCTATTGGTGACGGTCCGGGATCAATCCCAAAGGGAAAGATCCGAGGACAACACCACGTAATTTTGAACCACGGTCAGATGACGAGTCCCCGTTTGATGGAAGCTTACACACATAAATAACAAATGTGATCATTGACTGTTTCACTATCTATGAGTATGTCATTGGTAGTAACATAATGATCAAGAAGTCACTTATTACTTAACTTCCGATAGATAGAAACAGGAAAGAGCTTCAGTGGATTGAGTTGGGCAAGTATATAGGAAATTAAGATACGTAATAGAGCTTGGTCCTTTTAAAATTGTAGAATAAATTTTCGAGTACGTCGTTTCCGTCATCACTGAAACAGGTGGTAAGGCGCTTTTGAATATTTCAGTATATCGTGAATTGATTTATTCTCGTTAGCAGTTTTAATCCCAGTATTCGCTCCAAGTTCATAACTCATCCAACCACTTTGCTTTATGCAGTAAGTGCTATAACTTCGATTTAATTCATCTTGTATTGCGAGTCAAGCTTGTGGAATGTCTAGTTTGATGAGTGAATTGTTACGTGTCTCAGTTTTACTTAATAAGAAGGCAATCGATATAATTTTAATTCCAAACTTCTGATTTAAATGATGTTGCACTGTAAGACAAATTAAATTATACGAAACATTTGTTAAGTATTTTAAGGATATCATTCGCAGAATTATAAGCGCTGATGAGCCCATAAATAATAAATGTTTTAAGTAATATTTGGTACATGCTCGAATATAGAGCACCTTATGTAAAAATGTACTACATCTGATAGTTTAATTCATCAAAATAATAAGTAAATTCTAATCTGCATTGTGTATAAAAGTACTGCAATGTGCTCTATTGTGTATAAACGTATAGGAAATAACAATGTCTATATAAAACGTGTCCTTTAACTTTTATGGGAAAGTCGAGGCTCAGTGGATATGCCCACTGCACTAGCAACCTGCGAGTTGTAAGCGGCGGAGATTCGATTCCTCCCTGCGTGTGTTTTTCTCTTGTGTGTCAGCAAAACTTTCCTTGCGTGAATGCCCACTTTTTTTGTGCCTGGCGCAGTATGGCCAAATATGGCTTTGCGCCATAAAATCCAACCAACCCAACCGCTTTAAATAAAGTTAAAATCATGCAGATCTACATCTTAATGATACAAAATTCATAGTTAACTCACGGTTTGGTCTTTTCTTACTATAAATTAACCATAGAGTACATATGATTGAAATAGTCTTATTTAAATCCTTGCTTGAGAAGGAAACGATTCCCTGATAGATACATTTGAAGTAGAGTACTAATCTTATACACTCATTTAAATGCATGGGTGCACTTTCTTATGAAGTCTTAATGTTAACGCAACCATCCCAAATCTCTTAAGAAAACTGGCTTTCACTATAATACCAATTAATCCTCGTAGATTAGAGGAGGGTTTACTCTAAATTAATGGAACAACCGGAGAAATTCCGCCTATTCTAATTAGATTCGGACTTCTGACTCCAGTCCTTAATTCCATCCGAGACATGCAGCAGAGAAACACCAGAAAGAAACAGCGACGTAAATCTTGGGTCGTAGCCAATAATTGCACCATCTTCTTCCTCAGCATAAGCCATCCGAACTAGATCCCTTTCTTCCACTCTTCAATCTATTCTTTTACGTATCATTCGGGTCTTGTATTTAATTATCAGCTGAGAGAAATATTCGTGCCAAATCCAATGACGCCCACTGACAGTTGCTATTGACAATCAGAAGGAACAAAGACATCTGATATGGACGCAGAAATGCCTTTGCGACATTATTGGATTAAAGGTTTTTTCTCTTCCCGAGAAGTGGATACTTTATATCTTAGATGATAAGGGAGTTGATATCCGTTGGGGGATAAATTTACCATCAATACTTGAGGCAATTTTGAGGATTTTCGTGATAATTCAGTTGTGGGACTCAGTGGAGGTGTTTCACTTTTTAAGTCTTGAAGGTTTTTATTTCTAGACATTTCTTCAAGTATTAAAAAATTCTTAATTGTCGAATTTGGTGGAAAATATCTTAAACCTTTCATCAATGGGCCGCTGTAGTCCAGTTGGAAGAACAGCGGATTAGAAAGAAACTGGAGGGTTGGGAGTTCAAAACTCGATCCAAGCAAAGACCGTCGTGTTCGTGGGGGCTGAAGCACTTTAAATTTGCCGTAGCCTCGAATGCCCTCATGTTGATGTAGTGTGGAAGTTTGTACAGTGGAGTTCCAGCTGAAGTATTGACCTCGTCATCTGACCGTTCAAAATGAAGGTGTCCTCGGATCCTGGACCGTCGCCAATAACCCGTTGAGTTACTCCAGTTTGTTGTTAATTAAACTACCTACCCATAGGGTCTGCCGTGGGTAAGTGGCTTTTCCCACTACGCTAGCAACCTGCGAGTTGTAGACAGCGCAGGTTCGATTCCTATAACTTATACTGGCTGGATTTCTCTCTTCTATATGTCTAAAATTTGCGTTGTGTGTGTATTCTTGACGTTGTCTACCTTGTATACAGACTGGACAAATATGGACTGTGCCACAAAACCAAAACCCAACAACCTTTTATCAGATATACCATTAAATGTTATAATGCGTTTCACATCTGTTATGAAAATGCAAGCCCCAAAATGCTGTACCAAGTAATGAAAGTCCACTGACAAATCTCTGTTCATTGGTTGTTGAATTCAATGAATTATATCCAAAATCATAGGACTATAGGATCTTCCGATAATAAATGGTAAGTTATTCTATATTAAACAGATTTACGCATCAATGGTTCAATGAAGGAATAGGTGAACCTCTGAAACTTCTCGAGTCAAAATATTTATCGGAACATGGAAATGAGTTAATGTTGGGAAAAAATGCAACAAATCTAGATACATGGGTACTTAACTTAACGACTTTTTAAAACGAATAGTATTTTTCGTAAATAGTAAATATTTTCTAAAATATTTTACTAAAATTTATACTTCAAGTACATCACCGTTGATAAGTTTTCCTAAATTATATAATTCCTTATACAATAAAAAGAGTAAATACAAAAAATAAATATTTTGATTAATATTTCCACTTTGAATTTAATTTAATAAATTTTGGATCTAGGTATTGCCAAATTAAAATTTATACGGTTGGTTTTCTTAAGGCTTAAGGGCTAGATCTGGCTAAGCTGTCCCAAGTAATGATTTTTCCGTTAATAAAATTAACATACTCACAAAGAACGTTTTTCTGCTACCGAAAGGGAGAACTCCTACAATTGTAGTCACAGGAAACGAACCTGCATCATCTACTACCAGCTTCAGATTTTCGGAAAAGGATTCACTTAAATATTGTATGAAGGCCGTACCTAAAGTTCTGGGAACTGTGATCCGATTGAATAATGCAGGGCTAATGACTAACTTTTAGTTATTGCTAATATCCAAGGTCTTTCTATGGATCTGTAGGAAGGTTAGAATAGGGATAATGTTTTTCAGAAATTCTTCGCATGTGGAGTAGTAAGCATTTTTGACTTGGGTGGGCATCCACCATCCTGGACTTTTTCTGAATATGACGTCATCCAAGATGGCGGTCTCTAGATCACTAAACAGTTCATATCTCTGCTAACTATTGGCCCATTTTCATGAAACTTTTTAGATATGCTTTGTAGGAATCGTGGGTCTCTGTAGCTCAGATGGTAGACTCGCGGATTAACAACCGGAAGGCTGCGAGTTCGAAGCTCGATCCAATCAAAGACCGTCGTTTACGTGGTGGCTGGTGCACGTTAAACATATCGTGGCCTCGAATGTCCACACGTTGGCGTAGTGTGGGAGTTTGGACAGTGGGGTGCCAGCTCAGGTGTTAACCTCGTCATCTGACCATGGTTCAAAATGACGAGGTGTCCTCGAATCTTTTCCTTCGGTATTGATCCCGGACCGTCGCCAATGGCCCGTTGTGTACTCCAGTATTATTTAAATTAAATTATCTACTACCTCTGACGTACAGTAGAATAACAATTCATCCTCATTACTAGAAAAGGCTCTAAATGTGTGATAGGTATTTGGTGTTTGTAACGAATCAATGTAACGAAGCAAGTTTGTAACAATGCATTAGCCATAAAATCTGGTAAGAACAAGTCAGTTCTAGATACGACTAAGATACGAATGGATGTAAGAATGAATTTAGTTCAATTGCAATTCAATAAATTGTAAACAATCGTGTGATGAATTACAGGAGGTGGAATTCCTAAACCCTATCAAACTCGTGTTTCTACAGTAGATCCTAGTTTGAGCAAAGTGCCTTAAATAATTCCGAGATGGTTCAATATAGAGGTTTTCTTTTGTATTGCAAATTTCATAGCTGTTAAATTGTCATTGCAGCTTTCATTCTCTTTAATCGTAAATAAATCTGATAACTACTCATTTGGATGAACAGAATCATCTGGAACAGGACGTATTTCTAGAATAAGGCTGTAACTTTTGGTAGAGATTGTTTTGAAACTCTAGAATATTCTTCCTTATTTAATGTGTCACAATTCATATAAATGTGGTTTAAATGATGTATCTACTAGTTTGTTTTGGGGAAGAGTATACATAGTACCACAAGAAACTTCTTCACCAGATATGGAAGTTTTTCTTGTGAAAGCGCCAATTTCTTATGAATGCCTTGAAATGATACGAAATCGGAATTTCATTACAACGTATCTCAACTTTGAACTTTGTAAGATAATGGATTACGGAAGTAGCGAATAACTTCACAGGAGAGTAGACAGATCTGAATAACTAAAGCTTGTTTTATGTTTTTGCATTTGTTTCGATTCTCATATGCAATACAGAGTTTTTCCTTGTTTCTCAACCTCTCCATCAATCATATTTGAACTTGTACAAATCGTGGACATTTTTACCGACACTTTTTTTAATATTTCATCCCCAATTTTATCAGACTTATTGAGTCACCCTCCACAAGCATTGCTCTGTGTTTCATCTCTGAGGCATTTTACCATTGTTCTAATTCATCAGTTTTTAATTACATTTCACATTTAATTTTAACTGTCGACTAATATGGGGATAGATCTTATCACAAATTTTTAGTTACATTTTTATCTTCATAATTTGTTTTACGAATCGTGACCTACTTGCATTACATCTTTTATCCTGGTCTTTTTATATCTAAACTACATATCACCTAACAATAAATATATAATTTTAAGTATACTTTTATTGTTGATTGGAATATTTTAGCCTTTTATTTATTTTTATTACATTGTATTATCTTTGTAAGGTTTTGGACATTGCGCCATAAAACCCCAACCAACCTTGTTAATCAAATTTATGTTGTAGCACATTATTTGCACTCGTGTTAATGCGTAAAAATGTTGTCATTAAAACATTTGGAAACATTGATAACTTAAATCATCTTATATAATAGCATCTTAAAAGTCAAATCTGTGTCAATAATAAAAGTTATCGAAATCAATAACGAAATATATCGAAAGGCCAATGTCCACACAAGTCAAAAATGCTTAATAGGAAACCTGAGTATTTCTATGAAGTTTCATGAAAATCAGTTGATTATTAGCAGAAGTATGAGCTGTTTAGTGATCGAGCGGCAGCCATCTTGTATTACGTCATATCTTGCAAACGTTGAGAATGGCAGCTGTCCACCCAAATAGAAAATGCTTGCTAAAGCATCTACTGAGCAATTTGTGAAAAACATTCTACCAACTAGAACCTTCTTACAGAAGCCAGATTCCGGGACTACAAGGCCTAACGAGTTTTCCCAATGATGTTATACAGAGGTTGTTCGGACATTTTTTGAACGATTTTGATGAGCTGTAAAAAAATTGTATGCTACGAAAGAATTTTATTTTCACAGCCAGTTAAATAGTTAAAGTATCTTATCGTCTGCTAACTCAGAGTTTTGTTTAACTTTCAAAATGGCGCTTTTCAATAAGCAATGGATGGAGGGCTATGTTTCCTCTCTTTCCGAAGAGAATTATGCTTATTCAATTATTAAAAAACGCTGTAAAAGTCATGGTTTTTTGATATCTAAAGGTACGATAAGTAATACTATTAATGAGAAAGGAAAAAAACGTAAAAGTGGAAAAATACTTCCAAAAAAGTATCCACAAAAGAAAATATTTCTGACAATAATTTGTAAGGTAAAATCTTTATTTTAAAAGAGAATCCGCCAAGTCAAAGGACTATAGCAAAGTGAACGTGAGAACTTTCTCTAAGAGATTTATGATTGTTGCCGGTTTTGCATATAATGGAAAATTAAAAGTAAAAAGAGGGCGGAAATGTAAAAATCAACTCCCACATACTATCAAGACCCTATTTTATCCCCAATATTCAAAAAAGAAATACCATATTTTTACCCACAGTGCCAACAATCAGTAGAATTGCATCAGGATAAAGCAAGTAGCCACACATCTAAATCGACTACTAAATTCTTGGAAAAAATGGAACAAGAAGCTGGTATCAAGTCAATACCTTTTGCTGATATTCCTGCTAAATCTCCAGATGTTTCACCCATGGACTTTTGTGCTTTTGGACTTTTAAAAAGGGCATTATCGAAACGTCGACCGAAAACTATTCAAGGACTGGAAAACTGGATCAAGAATGGGACAAAATACCACTGTCGATACTACAAAAGTCATTATCATGTAAATTAAGGTGTAGAAAGATATTTAACAATAAGCGCTATCAAATGGAACATTTAAAACACAGAAATTTCATGTAAAAAATTGAGCTTCAGTCCATTAAAATCATTAAAAAAATGTCCGAACAACCTCTAATTACATCTTCTCCTCAGCTTACGACCTATGCGACCTTACGACCATCCATACTTACGACCACAAAAAATAAATAAATAAAAATAGTAAATAAAGATAACTACATCTACTTGGTAGGTAGATGCTTCAGTCCATTAAAATCGTTCAAAAAATGTCCGAACAGCCTCTGTATTCAATGTTGATCATTATGATTTAGCCGCTTGGCGAATATAGACGTGTGTTAATGTTTTGAAATTATTGAAGACGCTGTTCGAAGAACCATTATTTTTATTTTATGGGTGGAAAAAGGCGGAAAGAGTCAACACCCAGTTCCTAGTATGGAAAAACATGAACTTGTTGAGCGATTAATAAAGATAACTACATCTACTTGGTAGGTAGATGCTTCAGTCCATTAAAATCGTTCAAAAAATGTCCGAACAGCCTCTGTATTCAATGTTGATCATTATGATTTAGCCGCTTGGCGAATATAGACGTGTGTTAATGTTTTGAAATTATTGAAGACGCTGTTCGAAGAACCATTATTTTTATTTTATGGGTGGAAAAAGGCGGAAAGAGTCAACACCCAGTTCCTAGTATGGAAAAACATGAACTTGTTGAGCGATTTAAGGAATTATGTGACGCAAACGAGCTGTAAACCAGTAGTAAAAAACACTCCGAAAGTTTTTATTAGATGAGACCTAAGAAAAATAATGTTACGTTTGAACATGCTCATGCAATTAAGTGGAAATTACATTCAAAATTTACAATACAAATGTCGGGGGTATTGAATAATACTACCACTGACACCATTTAATGTCGGGAGATAGCGTGAGAGTATCGAGTCGGTTACTAATTCATCTTGTAGATTAAGACTGGTCATTTTTAGGGTGAACAGATTATCAATAAGGTTAGTTTTTTGGGTTTTTGACCCAAAGGGACATTTTTTGCCAAGCTGCGCTAAACACAAGACCAAGCAAAAAAGGATTGGGAAACAGAGTAGTGGGATGAAAGTAGAAAAAGATCGTTTGGGTGTCCAGGGAGCACGATTCTCGTGTTTTCTAAAGACAGTAAACCCATGGGATAAGATATCACTAGAGGATCTCAGGTCCGTGAAACCTGTATACACGTAAAGGAGGTGTAAACCTGAGGGTATCAATAACAGCGCAATAAATAGTTATAGACAAGTTTTTGGTTCCACACATGGAAACGAACGCTGATTAGAAAATTTATACATTTATTAACCCTTTTGGTGGTTTATCTTCGTGTCGAAAGCTGCCCTGTAGTGGCCAATCTGATGCCAAAACCTGATCCAAAGTGTCACAAGTTTTGGACAGGGGGCAATTTGTTTTTCCTATTTGGGGATCTTCATTCCCCTTTAGCAAAATTGACCATATATTGAACGAAATATCGCGTTGAAACACATGGAGGGTTAAGTAAGATTGAATTAAGACGTGGAAATTTAAAAAAATAAGTTTGTTTTTATCCTATCCCCTTCTCTGGCTTCTTGGCCAATAGTCAACGAGCAGCCCAATTGAGGTGGGCTATGTTTAAATATGGCGTAAAACACTTCTAATTTTTCCTACTTGGATCTTTATTTTCCCTTGGAGTAATAGAGCGGTTTTGTCTCGACGAGCTTTCTCGTCCTTAGCAATATCGGACGAGATATCTCATCTAAACACTTGAAGGGTTAAAAAAACTAAGGACGACACAAAACTACGAAGAACACGGATCAACGCTTTTTTACGCTCAATCCCTAATTCTAAAGGGCCGCGGTACCCCAGTTGGAAGAGTATCCGATTAGCAACCGGAGGGTTCGAATCCAACCAGACCGTCGTTTACATGGGGCCTAGTTGCACGTTAAATCTGTCGTGACCTCAAATGTCCTCACTTGGTGTTGTGTGAAAGTTCGGAGAGTGGGGTACCAGCTTAGGTATGACCTCGATTCAAAATTGCGTGGTATTGTCCTCGTAAAAATTCGTGTCCTCGTCCTTCACGGATCGCCGCCAATAGCCAGCTGTGTTGCTCTAGTGTTACTTTAATTATATACCTACCTAACAATTCTCCTAAATTCGGAATTAATTTTTATCGCATTCTGTATCATGGTTACAGTTCGCACGTGCATAATTAAAAATAGATTTCCTTGCATTATACTTGTAGTTTGCATGTGCTTAATAATATCAATATATAATAACGTTTCCAAATACGCTGTAGTAGCTGCACGAGCGTAATATAAATTAAATTCTGAGTCGCTTGATCGAGCTCACACGGTTATAGTATATGAAAGCTTCGTATTTTAAATGACCAATACTAGTTGACTAGGAATCGCAGCAACTTTGTTATTATTTCTTTACCAGACGATACACAATCTAAATTACAGGCCCGGTGCATTTTGCATATTCGCTTTCGAGAATCAAGAATGGATTTTGCCTGAGATATGCACATAACTTTGAATTTTTAACAGCGTAATATCATAGACCATGTTATATTTCGAATTCCCCTTGTAGTGACGTCATTTCGAAACAAACTTACACTTCTTTCGGAACGAAAGGAAAACAAAAAGCGACCACTTGATTCCAGCTGCAGGCGATGCAGATTCTTTCGATATAAAGAAGATATTAAGGCTGTGTTTGGGGAATACAGCTAAATCGCAATTTGTATTCTAAGAGGGAAGTCATTTGTTTAAAAGACAGTGCTATATTCTATGTAGTTTAGCTACAAAAAATTGCATCGTGGTTTCTTTTTCAAGATCTGTAATCAAATTTCAAAGGCATACCGAATTTAGAATATTGTTTGGTTTTACATTTTCGCTCAGCTTGTCCATTTATAGACCTTGTACATAAAATCCCCAAATCAACCAACTAACCGAAATGTTTTAGTAAATTTCATTCACGACTCTTGTAAGCAAATGTAATGCTTGCAACTCAAATACATGCTTTCAACGTATTCAGATTCATTCATTAAAAACTTTCTGAATAATTGAAATAATTACTACTTCTGTGCCAAAATAAGTGTCGCAGTTAATAACTTAAATTTTGTATTTTGAATTCAATATCAATACACGGGACCGTCATGGCTCAGTGGGTATGCCCACTGCTTTATCAACCTGTGAGTTGTAGGCTTCGAAGGTTCGGGTGTATTTCTGTTTTCTGTGTCAGCAAAACTTCCTTTGTGTGTCTTCATTACTTGGCGTTGTCTATCTCGAGTTTGCAGCAGCATTGCCAAATATGGCCCTTGCGCCATAAAACCCATTAATCCAACCCATTTAATACACCTTCAGGGTTACAATTTTTTTTACTTGGTAGCCGATTTTCACATCAGTTCAGTCCCCGCCTTAATGTGTACAATTTGGTAGGCATTACTTCCAGATGATCTTAGCACGCTTTCCATGTTTCCAAACTAAAAAAAATGTTTCTAACTGGTGCACGTTCGTAAATATTTTTTACCATCCTTTGCTTACCATGGAAAAGGACGACAGTGACATTTTTAGGTTAGCTTTATACCTTTAACAAATGTTGCAAACGTGCAGTTTACTTCAAAATTGAAGAAAAATATAATATTCGAAGCAAAAAAAGTACGGGGCAGCGGTAGTCCAATTGGTAGAGTAGCTGATTATGAGCCGGTGGGTTGCGAGTTCGAAACTCCATCCTACCAATGATCGTGTCGTTGGCGGCTGATGCACGTTAAATTTGCTGTGGCCTCAAATGTCCTAACGATGGCATGGGGTGGAAGTTTGGAGAGTGGGGTGCCACCTCATCTATTGACCTCGTCATGTGACCGTGATTCAAAACGACGAGGTGGATCTTTCCGCTCGGGATTGATCCCGGACCGTCACCGATAACCCGTTGTGTTGCTCTAGTGCGGCGTTAATTCAACTACTTACCTACAAAAAAGTACAAATGTGACTTATTTTGGAATAGAAAATTAGAGGGAGTATTAGATACAAGCACTATTTTACCTAAAGGAAGTTATGTATAGAATACGTATGTGAGAGTGCAAGATTGATGTTATGGAGCCCAAATAGGCCTTGTAGACTTTATTAATTAGCATATTAGTTCTTGGAATGGTATATTTGGGGCACGTGCGTATGAAATCTCTTGAAATATACTGACACAATTACCATAAGTCAGATAAGATTGTTTCTATGATTCTTTTACCTGTTAGTTGTCTTGAGTTCACAAATGAATACCAATGTCTCGTGAACAAAAGAATGTATGAAATGAATAGTCGTTCTATTAAAGGTAATTACATATAGTGCGCATAAAATAGTATAACGAGCTGCATGGTAATCGATATATTTAAAAAGCTATAAATGTGGTGAAGGTTGTTATGTAACCAATGTAATTTCTTAATTCAAGTATAAACCCGATTGTATTTGCTGCGTTACTGTCTAACTTTCCATTTACAGGCGTCTGAACTATTGTATAATGAAACACATTTTACTAACTTACTTCAGGAACAAGAAATATTTCCTAGTTATACTGCATTAAAGTCAGCTCCTTAATGCAAAATTTAGAATTTTGAAAGTCAATATTCTATTAGAAGGAACATTAACGCTTATATTTAAGACAAACACTCATTCGCTACTAAAATAGTGTGTTGCTGAATTTCAAAAATAGTTTCGCATAATTGTAAAATAGTGTTTAAAGGAAATTCTTATGTAATAATTTCGTGAAATTCGGCAAATCCCTATATATAGCATGACTAATATATAACAGGCACCAGTTCATAAAAACCCTTTGTTATTGATGCTTAACATATTTACTCGTTTCATTTTTTCCGTGTTGTGCATGTGTATATTTTTCATTTTGATGTGTTTGTTATTTAATAAAAAATCGATTGAATTTATTATCAAATTAACTAACCGACCACATAACATGCTGGCATGTTTTTTCTACAAATAATTTATAATAAAGGAAACTGGAATTCAAACAATCCATTATATGATACATATTTTCAAGTACTGAATGGGACCGTCATGGCTCAGTGGGTACCCCCACTGCGCTAGCAACCTGCGAACTGTTGGCGGTGCAAGAGTGATTCCTCCTTGTGTTTCTTTTCTGTGTCAGAAAACAACTTTTTTCTGTATTTGTTCATTACTTGATATTGTTTGTCTTGTGTCGGGCACAGCATGGCCAAATATGACCCTTGTTCCACAAAACCCCAGCCCAATAAAAATAGAACGAACCAAATACTAAATGGATAAACAACGTTTTGAACTATTTTATTAATTCAATTTAGAAACTGAAATAAAGAGCATGAAAAATGTATGTATTTCAATTTTTATGACATGGTTTTTACAATACACTAGAAATCACGAAAATTGACTAAAATATCGATCTATGCTTTAATAATTCAAAATATTGTCCAACCCCTTATATTTCAAACGATACCAAGATCTTGTAAATATTCGAAATAGTTTTAAAGTTTCAAGGATTTGGGTTAGGTACTGTCACAATAGACAAACACGTTTCCAAAACTTGCAACTCGATTTCTGAAGAACTTTGTTTTTGCAATGGGATGTTTTCGAACAGTGATAACTTAACAATGAATTGATGTATTATAATTACTTTTGTGTCATTATAATCTATGTAATACAGTGGATGTTTTGACCGTCAGTCGAAGTTATTGGTTAAGAAATGAATTTTTAGTTGATTTTTAAATGTTAAAATTCCTGAAAAAATCTTTATTTTTTAGACTTCCTTCGTGAAAAAAATTGTAAAAATGAACGTATTCCTTCTAGCAACTTCATGGAAGGTCAAAACATGAAGAATAATGTTAGGAATAATTTCCAACAGGAATTGTCTTTCTGAACAGATTAAAATTGAGATATCACTTCAAAAACATGCTAATTAGTTATTTATACTTAAATTAGATAATTAATGAATACCTTAATCAGAATTTTTCACACTAAAATGAGTTTAACCACAAACCAATGACCTATTGTGAAAAACTGGATTTTTAAAGTCAAAATTTAAAAAACAATGTTCTAGTGTATACAAACACCTTAAATACACATTAGTTTGTATATTTGATAATTCCCTTTTTATTGTGATTTTTCTACTTCTCTGTATTTCGTTTCGCACTTATAGTTTTTATCACTTACATGTGATCTAACCTTGACTTTGAAAGGGTGAGTAAAAACAATGTAAATCCTCTTTGATATAAGCGGAAAGGGGAAACAAAATATAAAGTAGCCTAATTATGTATGTGGATGCTTTCCAATTACATCCACTATGGAATTGGATACACTTTACGCGAAAATTTCTTAAGAAACGCTATAGACTAGGAAAGAAAAAAATTAGGACTTTCATTGTAAAGAATAGAAACATGAATTAGAAATTACAGAACTCGGCTACATATAGGTATATGTAGCCGAGACATCAGTTTCCAAAAATTCAGTTTATTCCGCGAATTATTTCGTTCCTGAAAGCAAACAATCCATGAAGATAAAAATTTTAATTTAGTTTGGTGATTATTCTTAATACGTCCAACAATTATTTATTCTACTGTTTTATTAGTCATGTCTGTTTGATCTTCCAGAAACGAGAAGAGTTATTTGTGTAACTTTCCACATTTTTATAGAAAGTTGCTTCGGGTAGTTAAATTGACGTCGTACTAGAGCAGCACAACGGGTTATTAGCGATAGTTCGGGATCAATTCCGGAGCCGTTGTGGCTCAGTGGGTATGCCCACTGCGCTAGCAGCCTTCGAGTTGTAGGCGGTGCAGGTTCGATTCCTTGCCGGTGCATTTCTCTCTTCTGTGTCAGTAAAACTTTAATTGTGTCTTTCTATTATGTAATTGATGTTATAAATCTTGTGTTTGGCGCAGCATGGCCATATATGGCCTTTGCGCCATAAAACCCCCAAAGCAACCAACCAACCGGGATCAATCCCGAAGGGAAGGAATCGAGGAAAACGCCTCGTCATTTTGAGCCTCAGTCAGATGATGATGTCAACACCTGACCTGGCACCCCGATCTCCAAACTTCCACACCAAGCCAACGTGAGGACATTTGTGATCACGAGATTTAACGTGCACCAGCCCTCACGCACACGACGGTCTTTGGATCGAGTTTCGAACTCGCAACTCTCCGGTTTCTAAGACGCTATTCTTTCAACTGGGCTACGGTGGGCATAAATTGTTTCGATATTAGTCAATAACTGAAATACATAAATTTGTCCTTTACTGAAGAATCAACCGAGTGGATTTTATACGATTTGTATAGCTAATTTGCAATGAGCGCGGACAACTACTGCTGGCGTATTTGTGAACGTTATTATGTTTTGAATATTATGTTTTTATGCATGCTTAAACTATAATGAACGTGTTTTAAAACTGCACGAGCAAACTAACCACGATATGGAATGTAATGAGAAAGTACTGGAAGGAGTGTTACAGAGCATTCGTCTCCATTCATGCGACAGAAAAGTTTGTCTACAATTATTTAATACAATCTTGGGCAGCGGTAGCGCGGTCGGAAGAGTAACGGATTAGCAACCGGAGGGTTGCGGGTTCGAATCCAACCAAAGACTGTGTACAAAGGGGATGATGTATGTTAAATCTATCATGGCCTCAAATGTCCTCACGTTGGCGTGGTGTGGAAGTTTGGAGAGTAGGGTACCAGCTCAGGTGTGACCTAGTCATCTGATCGTGGTTCAAAACTACGTGGTATTTTCCTCAGGTCTTTCCCTTTGGGATTGATCCCGGACCGTCACCAATAGCCCGTTGTGTTGCTCCAGTGTGACGTTAATTGAAAAATACCAATACCTTTCCCTTCGAATTTGATTCCGGACCGTCTCCAATAGCCCGTTGTGTTGGCCCAGTCCTTAAACCTCCATCAAGAACTGACCAATTTTGCTAATGACGAGATATCTCGTCATCAAGATATTGGCGATTTTTCGATGATGGCGAGATAAGATTTGGTCAGTTTTCTTCTAATGACGAGATACATCGTTCATTGAGGTTTGGCCAGTTTCGCACATCTTGGAAACAACCACCAGGAGTGTTAAGAGCGACGCGTTTTGTCTTACATTGTTGGTGACGCTCAATTTAAGTGTTAACACTTAATTTAAATATAAGAAAGCAGAACAAGACGCACTTGATACCTCCTACTATCATTGTTACAAATTCGTGCTATCTCCCCTTTTTGAAAAACCGAAGAGTCTGGAAATGTTTTTAAAAGGTGAAAGGGCAGATAGACGTCAGATACTAGTGTGGTACCAGAGGTAGATTCGAAGAGAATTTCGTTCTATTTTTGTTCAAGTATGCGTGACATGAGAGAGAAAAGGCGAGGGTTACCTCCCATCTCCTTGTCAGAAATCCGTGAGAACTCCCATTCCAAAAGGCCAAGGGGGCTGAAACAGTTTTTCTGGTAGAAAAAGAACATAAAAGTTACAGTAAAAAACTCAGCATTGAACATCAGTAAAAAATGCCACCCTTCCATTCTTACGGTAAACATTCTTAGAATTTTGCTTTATTTGAGGTTTGGGGTAGGATACCATGACTTTTGAATTTAAACATCTCACATAAAAAATCCAGATATTCGATGGGGCCGTCGTGGCTCAGTGGGTGTGCCCACTGCGCTAGCAAACTTCGAGATGTCAGCGGCTCACGTTCGATTCCTGTGAGGTGCATTCCACCCTGGGTGTTTCTGTGTCAGTAAAACTTTCATTGTATGTGTATTACTTAAGGGGACACGGTACCTTTTGAAATTTTTTTTTGTTTTCATGTGTAGCAAAATTTTTTAGTATACTTCATATATTGAAATGCACATAAAATGAATATTTCAGGCGAAAAAATTTAATTTTACTAGAGCAATAATTCAGAAATTTATTTTTTTTTGAAAAAAAAAATCAATATTTTAAAATCCCTACTACTTTTTTAAATATCATCTTTTTAATTTTTTTTTTACACTTTTCTATTCATTGCAGTATTTTACACAATTCTGTGCATGGGTTTGCATGTATTCTGATTATTCATTTTTCTAGAATTATTTTTTTTTCTGAAAAATACTGTGCAAAATTGTAAAAAACAAGATAATTTTAGTTTGTCAATTAAAAAAAACTTTTTATCCAAATTCTTATCCCATGTACAGAATTGTCAAATATACTATTGGTGAACAACTACAAAAAGTTATTTTTTTGTAGGTTAAAATTAAATTTTAAAAAAGTTTATTAAGTTAATTAAATTTTAAATTTGAAAAAATAACAAAAATTAAATTTTAAAAAAGCCTTAGCAATTTGAGTACTTCATAGTCATCAAGAACAGAAAGTTGAGAAAATGTCATTTAAAGTTTTAATTTTTGGTTTTTCGGTTATTTACATCCAAGAGAAAAAACTTAAATAACTCCTAAAATAATGTTGCTAGAGCTATGAAATTTTGCACACATATTCAGAAGGGTTGTATATTTAAAATAAAGCAATACATTTTTTTTCGATATTTTGGTCATTTTAAGGGTACCGTGTCCCCTTAATATTGTATATCTTGTGTCTGGCGCAGCATGGCCAAAATTTGGCCCTTACGCCATTAAACCAAAAAAAAACAACCAACCAGATATTCTTTTTTATATTGATAAAAAATTCATTTGACTCATTTTAAATTTCAGTGTAGGTTTTTATTTAATATGAGGTGTACTTTATTATTTCCAATGCACTGACGTCTTCTAATACGGCTGTGGGTCTAATCCCGGTTGGAAGAGTAGCGGATTAGAAACCGGAGGGTTGCGAGTTCAAAACTCGACCCAACCAGACCTCGGTACGGTGGTTCACGTTAATCCAACCACCGTCGTGTACGAAGGGGGCTGTTGCACGAAAAAATTGCCGTGGCCTCAAATGTCCTTACTTTGGCGTGGAAGTTTGGAGAGTGGGGTGCCAGCTCAGATGTTGCCTCGTCTTCTGACTTTGGTTCAAAATTACGTGGTGTTGTCCTCGGATCTTTCTCTTCGGGATTGATCCTAGACCGTCACACCCGTTGCGTCGCATCAATGTGACATCAATTCAGCTAAATACTTTGAACTCTACAAGGGGCGAACTAACGACTACTTGTGAAGGAGCACCCAATGGATGAGCCGCGACTATTCCTAATATGG
Organism: Meta bourneti; assembly: GCA_933210815.1. Lineage (NCBI taxonomy): Eukaryota > Metazoa > Arthropoda > Arachnida > Araneae > Tetragnathidae > Meta > Meta bourneti. Next base: position 6,406,457 of record OW119926.1, read on the forward strand.
ACGATCCCCAACATCAATGTCCTTCTGATTTTTGCTTTTTCTTCCTCCCTCACTGTTGTCAGTCATGGGTTTGGTGCAGTTTCGCCAAAAATGCGCAATACGTCCCGAAAACAACTAACCAACCCCAACATCCATGAGCGTACAAACTGGGATTCGAACCCAGTACCTACTGTGTTAGAACCGGACGCTTATTAAAGAGTTATAACGTCGATTTACTTTCAAAACCTCGCAAGTCCAATTTTTTGGATACATGAAGTTTTAACATTACTTGGTTACTAATATTCTTATTAAACTTATTTCAAAAGCTCCTAAGTCTTCATCAGTCTCTAAAGCCTCATCGTCGAATTTTTAAACTCGTAACTTATCTACAATTTGGTATCCAGTTTTTTTTATCGTTCCTGAAACATTTTGATTTCAAGACTTACGAAGTTTTGTTAGCAAAACGACGATAAGCTAATCTGTATTATAATCTTCGTATAAAAAAATGCATTTTTATTGTTTGAATACGTGACTCACTTGTGGATAAGGCTTGAAATTTCATAATCCTTGTGTTACATACTTTATGCAAGGGAATTTAAGGAATTAATTACGCATCAAAAGCGTTAATCGCCCTTTTAGATTAATGAGGTTAATTGATGTTTTTAAAGTACTCAAATGGGGAATAATTTGGGGTGTGGTGATGTCCAAAAGTTGCTGAGCAGGAGCGCAGTGGTTATGGCCCACTGAGCTAACCTGCTAGCTGTGGCGCAGGTTCGATTCGCCCATAGGTGTATTTCTCTTTTCTGTATTTGACAAACTATCCTCGTGTTGATACGTCTATTGATGTATGTATTGTGTTTAGCACAATATGGCCAAATATGGCTCTTGCGTTATAAAACCCAACGAACCAAATGAATAATTTCTTCGATTTTACTCGCGTTATTTATAAGACGACAGTGTCATTGGTGTAATTATTTAATGATCTCTCAAAAGAATCTTTCCGAGATACGCGATACCAACTGGGATTAAATATGCCGTCTACTGTAAGCAACTTCATAATTATAAAGCGGTATGAATACAAAGTTGAAGAAAAAGTTTGCTACCCTTTTAGAACATATACATATTGCTAATAAACTAAACTAACGACTGAACAAAGTAGTAAAATTTTTGAGTCAAGAAATTACCGGGCCATCAAATTTCCTTCAGATTTAGCTTGAGACGTTATTTTAAAAAAATACTTGGAGTATTCAATAGTGATGAGGAACTTTCTCAGAGGGTAGATCGCATTTAAAGAACATTTAATAGAGCATTTAGCTCGAATGCCCTCTTTCATTAGAGCTCACCGTCACAAAATGAATCATTATTGAAATCACAAATTTTCTGTGATGTTTACATAAGCGTTGCTCAACGATGGTGCGCCATTTTTTCCCCTTTTCAAATTACATAACTTTGAATCGTCCATCCTCTAATAGGCTAAATGGCATCGAAGTTTCAAGTAGGCGGATCCTTTTCAGTATTATCTTCAAGGTCCTGTAGCTACGAATTCAGGAGACTGGTATCGAGCGCTCTTTTTTCGAAGTTCTGCGTTTCATAAAAATTTCTCTTTTCTGATGCGCGCTAATCTGTTTGCTGAACTCCCAGCAGTTGTCAAAGTGTAAAGCGTTCGGATATTCAAAAACTCCCTCAAAAGCGACGCTTTTCACCTGAAGAGCGAAGAGATCTTTTGGACTTTAACAAGACACACACGGGCCTCATTGAAATGGAGCAACGAACCGCTACGCTCCTTCTGGTGCAATTTACCGTGAATATACATATCCAGAGAGCTGTGTTTACACTATCAAATTCAATTTAAAAGTCCACTCGAACGAAATATTTCTGTGGAAGCCGCCGATGGAAATTACGTTTTCGAAAACATTCTCCAATTTTCGAAGTGTTCCACAGGATTCTTTTGAAACGTTCGTTCCTGGGACGTTAGATTGGTTTCTTAATGGAACAACACGGTAAATAGGAGTGATTTTATGCACATTTTGACTAGTGTTCTTTTGCAAACATGTGATGCCGATGACTCTTATACTCCTTGCGATATCGTAAATTATGTTTACGTACACGATGACTTTTGGAGACTAATAGAAGCATGATGAAAAGTTTTTCTTTGAGCGATATCAGTTGCGTGCAGTAGTTTCAGTATAAAATAACAATAGTTTTGAAATTTGTCAAGAGTTTGAAATGTAAAATGTTTCGTGATAAATCTTATTTCATGTAACATGCGCCACTTGAGCAATAATACTTGTAGATGTTAGCACCAAGGGCGCATCTTCTTTTGGCTTAGAAAAGATCACTAGAGTACCTCGAGAGTTAGAGTTAAATCCGTCGTGGCCTCAAATGTCATCACCTTGACGTTGTGTGGAAGTTTGGAGAGAGGTGCCAGCACATGTGCCGACCTCGTTATTTCACCGTGGTTCAAAATTACGAGGTGTTGGACTTGGATTCTTTCACTTCGGGATTGATCCCCAACCACAACGGAGTGCATTGATGAAGGGGTGAAATGGCCCAGAAGTCATTGCAGGAGGGAAACCACTAACTGGCTACTTGTTGCGTGACAGAAAGAATGGGATGAAGGAGAAACAGGTAGGATGGTGGCATGGTGTGTTGCCAAGAGTGTCACTAAAATTGGCAAGTTGGACCACGGAAGAGACTCTTCTTCACAAGACATTGTCCGTTTCCATCCTACCTATCGAGGTTTAAAAAATCAATTCCGAAAATTGCTCCTGTGGTGAAATCTGCACACCTCTACATTACATCACAGTCTGCCCCCTTACAGCATCATGGCATATGAGGACGCCTGCTGAACACCTTAAAATCGCATGGCTCAGGAACATTGCTAATACCAAGGGCTCGAGGATCAAAACTATTAACATGGTGAGATTCATTGAGAATCATCAGGACTTGATTATCCAAACAGACTGAAAAACCTACTTTTTTCTTCTCACATGTTGTATATACAGGGTGAGTCTAAATTGATTTTACAAAATAAGAGGGGTGATAGTACCCATCCAGACAAGCAATAATTACCATAGAACATAGGGTCGCATTCCACTCTGAGAGGCAGAAAAGAGTAAAGTTGAAACGTATGAACAAGTCATCGCCTCTGACGTCGTTTTGTACCTGCCTACGTAGCATATCTCCTAAGCAAGATAGATCGGACCTGTGGCTTGGCCTCCTCGCTCACCTGACCTCAACCCACTGGACTTTTTCTTCTGGGGGCACATGAAATCTTTAGTGTACCAGACGCCTGTGGACTCGGCTGAAGATCTCGTAGCGAGAATCGGTGTTGCCGCAGACAAAATGAACACAACACCAGGAATCTTCGAGAGCCAGCCATTCCTTCGCCGGTGTGAACTGTGCAACGACACTTTGAGCACTTGCTGTGAGTTTTTCTCTGATCAATCAATCAGATGGTGCAACTTTTGGTATCGTTCATTCGCTTTCCCAACACTGTTGTAAGTTCATGTTGAAATTACAATTTGACTCTTTTCTGCCTCTCAGTGTGGAATGCGACCCTATGTTCCATGGTAATTATTGCTCGTATGGATGGGTTCTATCGCCCCTCTTATTTTGTAAAAACAATTTAAAATCACCCTGTATATATAGTGTAACTTAGTATGATAATATAGATGTAATGTGTAAAAGTAACGTGCTCTAAACTTGTAGTGTCTCACGACACTAGACACTGGAATGTTTCTTGGGGTTCGTTAGGACCGTCGCTAGTCGCACTTTGTGTTGTTCCAGTACGACCTTAAGTAACTACCTACCTTACTCGGCCAATGTGGTGAGCTGGTAAAGCTTGGCCTTTGACTCAACAGGTTTTCGGTATGTGTCCATGTCAACTTTGGTGTTCTTAGTGGTCGAGAAAATGCACTTTAAACAGTAGGTCAGTCAAATTAGGACTTGTGTAGCAAAAATGACTGAAGCGATGTTAGGGCAGCTGATGTGAAAACAAAACGTAGTTTTCATGCATATTTACTAGAATACAAACGTCTCGCTCACTGAAATCTACGCCTGTACTCGCTACTGATAATTTCCATTTTGCGCAAATTCGATTCTTGTAACTATCCTGGGTGTATTCTGTGTAGGTAGAAACTTTCCATGTGTATATCTGTCCACTTGACCAAAAAAAATTGTAAAAGTTGTGTGAATAAATACTGTATTTCTACTTAGAGTTGTATGCAATAGAACTTTGTTTATTAGCATTGTTATTTAAGTTTTAAATACATCCTGGTCAATAATAATACACGGGGTCGCCGTGACTCTTTGGGTTTGACCACTGGCTAATTGTAGCACGTTGTCTCGCCATTTACTCGAGCAGCTTAACCAAATATAGCCCTTGCACCATTAAAACCAACGAACCAATTTTAATGCACTTAATTAACTATGATTATTATAATTTTATAACGGATAACATCAGAAAGAATAAAAAATATGCCTTTTTGAAATAGAAATTTTTCTGTTAAAGTTTTGCTACGGAAATGAAAATTGTATTGCTACTAGATAGAATTATTACATCGTAACAAAAAATTTAATTTTCATATATATTAAAAAATTGAGAGAAACGTTCATAAGTCGCCGAAATCATGTAATTGATTATTTAATTTTCGTTAGCTAATAATAACTAAATTAGTCTGAACTGTAATGTTGATGAATAAAATTAATGCAAAAAACGTAATATTTATCGTAACTAAATTTAAATGCTTAAAAACCTTATGATAGGGATAAAATGATAAATACTAGTTATTTTAATCACAGCGTTTCAATTTATTTCAATTGAAACTTCTAACGCATCAAACTAAACAAATAAATAGTTAAAGCGTTCCTCCTCGGTTTGATTAATGACCGCTTTTAACGTAAAATTTGATCTCCACTTCCTAATTATTCTCTTTTGTAACACAACGTTTAATTAATAGATAAAGCAATCGTTACTGAAAACAACAGATGATAAACGCTTTTTTTTGTTCACGCAGAACCCGAGCTTCTGAATCAGAACTCCACGAAAAAAAAAGGTCTGCCATCTCGCTGCAACATTCCCAAACTACCCCATGACGGCACATTAATTATACTCCTTTATAAAAGCGGAGGGAAAAAAGGTCAAAGTTTTATCCGGTAAAAAATTAAAACTCATAAAAGTGGAAGTCTTGTCATGCGAGAAAGAATATGAATAGTAAGTCATTAAGGTTATGCTTTCGATTTTTTCAGTGGCTCGTGTTCTTTTTCAGATGGCGGAAATTTCCGCAGTCAGTTTCGCAAAGGTATTTTTTTCACGGAAACGTGTCTAACAACTTTCAGCAGTTTGTTCTAATAGTTCACCGTATAAGTCATACTTTCTAAAAATTTTCAGACCTAACTTTGTGAAATGTTGATGAAATGTGGACCCCACGTTTTTCTCGACGGCGAAAGGGATCCTGGAATTATACCGTGCTTAAAGCAATTTATGTGAAGGTTTTTCACAAGTGCGGCTTCTCAAAGATAGCTTGTAGCTCATGTAACGGAGCACTCTTAAGTTTTTCCTCAAAAATAGTTGAAGGGTGAAAAATTTAATGGGGTATCCTTAACGAGATAAACTTTATGTTACTGCAGCCGCAACTTTTTCTAACATTTCATGGTGTCAATAAAGTATATAATACGCTCCACGGAATGCTCTACACTTTCAATAAAAGTGAATTATTAATCCGACGGAACTCGGTGCCATGTCTCCTTACACCAGCGGATTGGTGATGACCTCGTCATCTGATCGTCGTTCAAAACGACGAGATGTTGGTCCTTTCCATCCGGGATTGATCCCGTACCGTCGCCCAATAGCCCGTTTTGTTACACCAGTGCAACGTTAATTCAACTACTTACCTACCCTACAGTAGCACTCACGTGGGATATGCCACCCTAATAGGTATGATACAATTATTACCTACCCTACAGTAGCACTCACGTGGGATATGCCACCCTAATAGGTATGATACAATTATTACCTACCCTACAGTAGCACTCACGTGGGATATGCCACCCTAATAGGTATGATACAATTATTACCTACCCTACAGTAGCACTCACGTGGGATATGCCACCCTAATAGGTATGATACAATTATTACCTACCCTACAGTAGCACTCACGTGGGATATGCCACCCTAATAGGTATGATACAATTATTACCTACCCTACAGTAGCACTCACGTGGGATATGCCACCCTAATAGGTATGATACAATTATTACCTACCCTACAGTAGCACTCACGTGGGATATGCCACCCTAATAGGTATGATACAATTATTACCTACCCTACAGTAGCACTCACGTGGGATATGCCACCCTAATAGGTATGATACAATTATTACCTACCCTACAGTAGCACTCACGTGGGATATGCCACCCTAATAGGTATGATACAATTATTACCTACCCTACAGTAGCACTCACGTGGGATATGCCACCCTAATAGGTATGATACAATTATTACCTACCCTACAGTAGCACTCACGTGGGATATGCCACCCTAATAGGTATGATACAATTATTACCTACCCTACAGTAGCACTCACGTGGGATATGCCACCCTAATAGGTATGATACAATTATTACATGTAAAACGGGCCTGCTTCTATTCTAAAATTATTTTAGATGTTAATTTCAAAAGAAATGATGTTATAAGTATAAAATATGTTTTAAGTAAAAAATATATGTTATAAGAATATAATGTTATAAGTACTAAAAGGAAGAAAATAACAGCTTAAATTAATTTTTGCTAGTGGATTGCTCGTATAGCAGTCATCCGGTGTTATAGCCCGAGGCATGCATAGAAGGGCATAATCTACAATATAAGGAATATCAATTGCAAAATTGCTAATTTTAACTCCAAGTAACCCTCAACGGCAAGATTCGAATTCGGGAAGCGATGCATACCGTCGAAAACCTGAGTGGAGAATGGCGCTTTACGCTACAAAACGATGTTATCGATTGACCTGAACAGCGCCCTCTATCACCTACACGTGGTATTTCCGGACACATTCTTTGGCAAAAATGTTTATTTTGGGCCCTTCTAACACCCTTTACGCTTCGGCCAGATATTTCTGAAACACCCTGTGTATGAATAAAGATTTATTAGCATTATCAGGACTTTTTTTAAAGACCAATGGCAAAATACGTATGCTCGTATATTAACTGCTTTCGACAAAAGGCGTTGTTTCTGTAAAACGTTCTATTGTAAACGGAGGGAAACCTTACTAGCTTATAAAGGAGACAACATACCAAGGAATCATTACTTATCTAATTGAATTATTGAAGCCCTCTTAAAGTAAGAAGGCTTGAAAGATAGCAATTAAGATAAATAATATTAACATGAAAACACAAATTTCACTGGCATCGAATAACAGGAAAAGAAAAATGCCACTTGTAACCTCTTAAGTAATCTATTTCTGACTTGGAATAGAAAAGGAAATGTCCTTGGAGTCTCATGAACTGAAGAATTATCTTTCATTACAAAGCCTCCAGGGTGAAAAGCATTTTTTAAAACAATACTCCCGACTGGGAGCTGGGAGATAGAAATCGCGATATCTTTCAGACTTCCAAAATCAATCCCTTGACACTCCACCGACTTGAAACAATTCAAACGACTTAACGTCGCTACTGCACTCAAGTTTAATCATTGTAACGATTCAACTTGAGTGAGTTTCGACAAGTGGTCGTATTAGTAATTTCTCGTGTGATCGTTGAGAGACGAATCAAAGCACTTGCAACTTGCATTTGATATTGAACCATTTAAAAAAAGGAACCAGACAAAAGGACGAGGATGAGGTAGAGGTGTGAGTCTTCTAGTTGAAACGGTTTATGTTTGAAATTATTTGAGTTTAATCCTCCGAGTGATCTCGACGAGATACCTCGTCCATCAAGATCTGACCTATTTTGTTAATGACGGGATAACTCATCATCAAGATATTGCAGATTTTTTTATGCTAACGAGGTCAAGATCTTGTAAGTTCTCTTATAATGGTGAAATATCTCGTCCATCAAAATCTGGTCAGTTTTTCTAATGACGAGATACCTCGTCGCGACAGCCACCAGAAGGGTTAAGATGAAATAGTACTACTATTGCTTTTATTATTGCTTTAACACGTTTCTGCTTTTATTGGTGGGATGTTAAACTCGAATGTATGTGCGTGTATTATGTTTTTACTTTTACTAAGTTTCTTTTCGTGTTGACTTCATAGTACCACATTGATATTGTTTTTAATAAATTTTGTGCTTTATGTTTATATTCATTGGGAACATTTGGTATGAAAAAATCTGAAATTCATTACTACTGGATGGCATATGAAATTTATCAATACCGTTTTGTTTTGGTACTTATGGGTAACGATGTGAACTAACCATGGTACACCTTGATGAGGTGGACCACCAGAGGACTCAGCGCGAGTGGCTAAAGAAGTGGGAAACCATTTGTGCAGCAATATATAGTCTCTTTTCCAAGTTAACCTAGTTTATTGTATTCATTAACTCTGAATGTCACGAGATTTCCAAGTAGCGTACTATTGCTTTTACCCACATCATTTAATGACTAAATTACCAAGTTGATAGAAAGAATCCTAGAAAAGATTATTGATCAAGAAGTTCAAACAACTGGTTTGAAGACATTCAGGGAAGACTGCAGAACGTATATATATATATATATATATATATATATATATATACACGTCAGAACCCCACAGATGGTTGAAATTAAACTGTGCAACTGAAGAAACAAAAAGAAATAAATGAATTTATGTTAAACACTGATGACATGGAATACATATTTCAAATTAAGCCCGTTATCTGATTTGACATCATCTAATCTGGAGTCCAAACTGCGGATGCAGGAGCCCTGACGTAATATCGATCTTTCTATATTTATCTGTACAGGCTTCTAGCAAACGGATGGAGCTCGAATCCAACCAAAGACCACCGTGTACAAAGGTGCGCGTTAAATCCGTCCTGGCCTCAAATGTCCTGGTTGGCGTGGTGTGGAGATTTGGAGAGTGGAGTGCCAGCTCAGGTGTTGTCCTCGTCATCTGACCGAGGTTTAAAAGGACGTGTGTTGTCCTCGATTCTTTCTCTGGGGGATTGATCCCGGACCATCGCCAATAGCCCTGTTGTCGCTTATTTCCAACCGACGAACTTCTATGTAGGCGTCTCGATGGATGGCAACACGAAAATTCAATCTAATAATCTTTATATACAACTTTATGTACAATTAATATATATACATGGCACCCTGTGCCTCTTTCACATATGAATCGACCCACTGGTCCTCCGTAAAATAACATTTGCAACGGACGGTCCCAGACCGTCTCTCACATCACTTACTCAAACCGTCTCTCTCCCTTACACTGCAACAAAAACGTCTATACATACCATACTCACAGTGGCGCCCTCTCGCGACAATCAAATTATAATTCAACAAGCTCACATTCGGCCTTTCCTGACAACCATTCGCCCTCGAATGTGCTACTAATGTTATAAAATAATATAAGTATATTAATAAACATGATTGAAAATTATAGAAATCATGCACATGATTATCAAACTACATAAATCAGCAATAACCAAATAAATCAATTAATTGAATATAAAAATATCAACAAATAACAAATAAATCAGTTAAATTCAATATAAACAAATTGAAGTTAAGGTTGAATCAGTTATAATCAACCAGTTAGTTGTTTTTTTTAATTATTATTTTCCGTAGAAAATTGCCTTAGTACAGGCACGCTTTGGATTATGTCTCAGTTCAGAGTCACTAAGTTTGTTGTCTGAAAAATCACTGAGTTCATCTGATGAGTCCTCTGTATCAGAATCAGTTTGGTTCGGCCATGCCTTTAACTGGCTTACGTGTGCAGTAGTGGTGTAAGAATGTCCCTTGCTCTTCTCCCCAAGTTGAGTGATTCTGTAGGTGTCGCTTGGTAGCACATCAGTTATAATTAAAGGACCTCGATATTTTGGTTGGGTTTTTGTTGGTTCTCCTGTCGGTATTGGAGCTTTTTTCATAACAACAACTTGTCCTGACCTATAAGTAGTTGTTCCGCATTTCTTCTTGTCATGAGCATCCTTCATCTTTTTCTGCATATCTTCTATTCGCTCTCGAGTCGAGATTTGAATCTCCGCAGGATCAGTCCATTCTTCTGCACTCTCATCAGCTTGTTTTCGTAAAATTCCATCATTAAATCTTGGTGAGTAGCCGTGTAACATTTGGAAAGGGGTCTTGTTAGTTGTTTTGTTTAAGGCATTGTTTAGATTTCTTTCCACTTCTTTCATTCTCAAGTCCCAGTCTTTGTGTCTATGGTCTTCCATGGACGTTGCTATGGTTGGGATAATGGTGCGATTAGCTCTCTCAACCATCCCATTACCTTGTGGGTGCTTTGTGGAGTTTAGAGTATGAGCTATGCCATTTTCTCGACAAAACTTCTCTAAACCTTGTGAGGTGTAACTGGAACCCCGATCACCAATGATTCGATCTGGTAAACCAAAGTCGTTGATGAAGTTTTTCAATGCCTTCTGAATGTAGCTGTATTTCGTACTTTTCACAGGTATCAATCGTAAGAACCTCGTGAAATTATCGATGATGACCAGTAAGTGTTGGTTACCTCTGGAACTTCTTACAAATGGACCCAAGTGATCGACGTGAGTTATGGAAAATGGTCTCTTTCCAGGCTTAATAGGATGTAACAGTCCTTGTTGTTTACCTCCGGGAACCTTGTTCACTAAACATTCTAAGCACATCGATATGTGTTTCTTCACGTAGCGCTTCATTCTTGGGAACCAATACAATTCCTTAATTTTATTCACAGTTCTGTCAACTGAAAAATGTCCGATTAGATCGTGAAACTTGACTACAGTACTTTTGCGCATGGATCTAGGTATAACGTAAAGCAGTCTTTCTTTTCCATTGTCTTTTATGGTTCGATACAGTCTTTCTCTCTTGAAAACGTAATTTGCAATAATTTGGTTGTCGGCTTTTGTTCTTTCAAATTTTTCTTTCTTGAAAATGGAAATGATCTTATCTAATTCGGGATCTCCTCGTTGAATCATAAGGATTTGTTCGTCAACGGACATCGTTAGATAAACTTCTAGATTCCTTTCGATCAATTCAGTCATCGTGTCATCAGCTTCTAAGGTAGGAGCTCTACTCATTGCATCTACATGAGACATCTTCATACCTGGTCTATGTTTTACTTCAAAATCGTATTCTTGAATAAGATTGCTCCACCTGGCAATTTGAGGATTTGTCGACTTCTTTGCGTTCATATAGACTAAGGCTTGACAATCGGTGACGATAGTAAATTTTATTCCGAGCAGAAATTGTCGAAGTCTGTCCAAAGTCCACACTATCGCCATCAATTCTAGTTTGCTAGAATGATAGTTCTTTTCAGCCGGTGTTGTCTTTTTGCTGACAGCGTACACTAGATTCCAGCGACCATCTGTTCCTCTTTGTAGGAGTATACCTGAGAGTCCATCAGATGAAGCATCGGTGTGTACCTCAGTCAATGCTTCGGGCTGGTAATGAGCAACTATCGGTTTGTTGGTCAGATTACCCTTGAGTTCTCGAAAAGCATTTTCCTGTTTTTCCGTCCATTCAAAGTCCTTGTCCTTTTGAATTAAACAAGTTAGATGTACTGCCTTCTCAGCATACTTCGGAACAAATCTTCTGAAGAAACCAGTCAAACCCAAGAAACGGCGAACTTCATGAACATTCTTAGGTTGTGGGAACTTCGCTATTGCTTCCACTTTCCTTACTCCTGGCTTTATTCCTTCTTCATTGATCACAAAACCCAAAAAGTCAACTTCCTTCTTCCCAAATTCGCATTTAGGTAATTTGAGTGTTAAGTTAGCCTTCCTTAGACATTCAAGTACTTCTCTCAGTCTTTCCATCATCTCGTACCAATTTTTGGCTGGTATCAATATATCGTCCAAATAACACAAAGCTTTTGTGTTCAGTAGTGGCCCTAAGACATGGTGCATTAACCTCTGAAACTCCGCCGGTGCATTAGCTAATCCAAAAATCATTCTTTCAAATTGACCCGTTTCATCCGGTGTTATAAACGCGGTTTTTAATTTTGATTCCTCACTCAATGGTATTTGTAAATATCCGTGAGCGCAATCTAGCGTTGTGAACATTGTGGAAGTTGCTAAACATTCAAGTAAGTCATCTATTCTAGGTAACGGGAATTTATCTTTAACTGTTTGATTATTTAATTTCCTGTAATCAACAACTAACCTGTGCTCCCCTGTTTTCTTTTTGACTAATAGTACCGGACTAGCATACGGCGAACGTGTTTCAGAAACAATACCGCTTTCCTTCCATTCCCTCACTACATCCTTGATAATCCCTCTCTCAGTTGCATTCGTTTTATAAGGTCGTACACTAATGGGTTTACTCCCCTCTACTTCCTTAATACTCATTTTAGTTAGCGTTGTACACCCTAATTCACCCAATTCCAGTGCAAAACAGTCCCTAAACTCATTGACTAACTTCAAAATTTCACTTCTATTCTCAATTGATGTTCCTTCGTCAAATTTAATTTCACTCATTTCGATTAAACGCTTATTTTCTTTTATCACGTTTACGTAACAACTCTCCTCATTAACCAAACAAATGGGGTCTAATTCAATAACTCTTCCTACACATTGATTTTTCCTCAATAAAACATTCTCATTTCCCACATTAATCATTGGAACTACGGTTTCACCATCTTTTATTTCTAACAAAGAATCGTAACACCCTTCTTCTCCCTCTATAATTACCAAGCCTTCATTTACCAAGGTGGTCTGAGCCCTTACAAAATTCACCGAATTTCTTTCAAGTAACACTTTACTAGACGTTTTCAATTCTCTTACGTCCGAATTCTTTTCACATTCCATGTTAGCAAACGGGTTATCCTCTGCATAATAAACATGAAATTTATTCCCAATGCGAGCAAACGATATGTTCTCCCGATCCAAAAATGATCTCCCAATTAACAAGTCGTGCGGTAAAGCGTCGTCTCTAACAATAAGCATTTCAACCCTTTTTACTTCAACGCCATCCAAGGAAATATCTACTGTTGACTTTCCTAGCGCGCGCGCGGCACACAATTTGACATTCCCAAATCCGTACATTATGTTCGAAGCTGGTTCTATTTTTAGATCTAACTTTTTCGCTACAGAATTCCTACAAATAACGGAATCGCTCCCAGTATCAATCAGAGCTGCAAACTCCAACGACCCCTTGTTTATCCGTGCAATTTTAACATAAGATGATGTCTCACTGTCTATTCCGCCCTCACTAGTCGTCACTAAACTGTGATCTCTTTTCGACACGTGGCTTCCCTCATTCCGTTCAATTCTTTCTCCTTGTCTGTTAACACCCTGCCCTCTAATTTGATCGAATTTATTTTTTTGTTTAGGACATGCTCTAGCGAAATGCGTATTTTCATTACAAATGAAGCATCTACTATCTTTCTGCATTGGACGCCGCCATTCTGTCTGACTATTGTATTTATTAATATTCCTGGTCGTAAATCGTCCGTTACTGAAATTAGGATTTGTTTTTCTTTCATATCGAGCTGACTCATTCAACGGTGATCTCGGTCTAGACGTAAATTCGTATTTTTTTTCATACATATTTTGATTTCCGTTTTTGAATTTGGACAAGTTACTTTCGTTTCGTACATTTTCATATTGATCTAGTTTATCCGCTAATTCTGACGATTTAACTATTTTTACCCATTCGTCCACGAAATGTTCTTTCATTACAACGGGAACTTTTCTTTTTAATTGATCTGTTATGATTAACTCTCTGAGACCATCAAAATCACTTACATTAGTTCCGCGTAACCATTCGTCAAAGTAGTTTTGTAATTCATACGTGAAATCTCTCCATGTATTTTTGGGTAGTTTGGCATGGTCAAAGAACTTCTGTCGGAATTTATCCGGACTTAATTTAAACTTTTTTAATAGTAAATCTTTAATGTGTCCATAGTCATTTGAAAGTTCTTCCGGAACTCTCGCGATAATTTGGTTAATTTCATACGGTAATAAATTAACTAAATGACTAACCCAATTCTCAGGACTTAGATTTAAACGTTTCGCTTGTCGTTCAAACAATATGAGGTAAAAACTGATGTCTCCATCTCTCATTTCATATCGTTGCATTATTTTAGTAATCATGCAATTACTAGAAATTTCATTTTGGTTTCCATTTTCGCTTTCGTTAGATACGTTACCTTGTTCTATTCTTAATTTTTCTAGTTCGAACTGTCTTTCTAATTCACGTTCGTTTAGCTGTCTTTCTAATTCACGTTCGTTTTTCTGTCTTTCTAATTCACGTTCGTTTAGCTTTTGATTTTCTTCTCTGGTACTTACTATCGTTTTTAACAAATCACGCGTGAATTCCTCATCATAATCCTTACTTTTCGTAATTAACTCTCTAATTTCAATAACGACTGCGTGATCAGGTAATTTTATATTTAATTCTTCCGCTAAAGAAATTAGATCTACCTTTTTCGATTTTGCAAGAAATGCCATTTTTACACACTATTTCAAAGTTCCTTAACCAATTTAACACATAAAATAAAATAAAATAAACTCCTCAACACAATTTCACACAGAGATTAAAAAATAAATTGCACCAAGACGGAGTTTCTAGACGGAGTTTCAGAAATTTCATGCCACATACCTTCTTAAATTGTTAGGAGTTAGTCCTGAGTTCCGTTTGTACATACAGCGATGTTCGGCTTCCAGATGATTCGTTTAGATTTCACACTGATTAAGTCTTTGTTGTATACATGTAATTGTTCCATCCACGGTCAAATATCCACGGTCAAATATCCACGGTCAAATATCCACGGTCAAATATCCCACTTCTGATTCTTGTTGTCGCTTATTTCCAACCGACGAACTTCTATGTAGGCGTCTCGATGGATGGCAACACGAAAATTCAATCTAATAATCTTTATATACAACTTTATGTACAATTAATATATATACATGGCACCCTGTGCCTCTTTCACATATGAATCGACCCACTGGTCCTCCGTAAAATAACATTTGCAACGGACGGTCCCAGACCGTCTCTCACATCACTTACTCAAACCGTCTCTCTCCCTTACACTGCAACAAAAACGTCTATACATACCATACTCACAGTGGCGCCCTCTCGCGACAATCAAATTATAATTCAACAAGCTCACAGCCCTTTGTGTTGCTCCGGTGTGACGTTAATTAAATACCAACCTACCTGTACAGGCTTCACGAACCCGAGGTATCCTAGTGATGTGTTTTTTCCCCATGGGGTTTACTGTTTTTGTTTAACATGAGAGTCACTCTTCCTGGACACCTAAGCGATCTTTTTCTCTTTCCTCCACTCTCTTAAACTTTCCTCCACCATTACTTGCCGTTGTCTGTCTTGTGTTTGGGGCAGCTTGACCATACATAGCCCTTGCACCATAAATCCCAATACCAACTCTTTCGATATTGCCTTATAAAAGGAATAAAACCTTTCCTGTGTGTATGGACATTGTACGTGCTGTTTACGGTTGGTAAGATCTAAAAGTTCCGATATACCAGAGGAAGTGTTGAAATAAAATGATTCTTTATCAAATAAATTGGGAAATAGAATCTTGATTTATTTATAAACTTAAAAAGGCCTTCAACATTTGATGATGGCTTAGTTCCCTTGGGTGAGGAACTTCCGTCTCGGAGGTGAAAATTACGGTTTCGCTCAGGATTATTCTGTTTTCACCGTTTCAAAAGTTGAAAAAAATGACCCCATCCGGATACGAAAGTCAATACAAATAAGGAAACCCATTTCCTTTTAGGGTTTCGGTGGGATTTTGAGGGAAACTTTCGGCATTGACGTTGATGTCTCACTGAATTTTGAAACCCGCAGATCTGTTTTGTTTGAAACTCTTGCTGGATACACTTAAGCTCAGTTCAGCTTTGCTGTTTTCGTAGTTTTCCTGCAATTTGACTGGATTCAGAAATATTCACTGCAAAGGGACTACTGTCTCACGAAGAAAGGACTCGTTTTAAAATGTCCATATTTTAAATGCAATATAACGTTTTGAAATTTTTCTAGAATAATATTCGGGAATTGTTCAATCGAAACTTGTTGAAGCTTTATAAATTCCATTTAAATGGAAATTACGAACAAACAAGATTATTTACTAAAGCATGCAGGGGTATATAAAAACGAACCAAGGAGTTACAACTGAGGAACAATTTTATTATAGCTGTTTTTAAAGTGTAAGGATAAAACAACTAAAACCAGAATAATAGCTGCACAAGCGAAAGCTATTTATCTCTAGCCTGTTAATGAAAAATTGTATGAGATAAATGGATTTTAACAAAATAAGCGCTCGGGCATTACTAATAGCATTACCATAAGAGAAAAAACATATTTGTAGTTTAAGAGTTATTTTGTGTCTGGTTTAATTTCAAAAAGTCTGAAAAATATTTCCATAAATCTAGACATTGAGCATTGTTTCAAATGCATTTTACAACAGCAAAAGGTATGATACGTTTAATCTGCTTTATGCTTGTTTTTGTAAATCTGTTTTCGGTTTGTCTGAAATTATTCTTGAAAGTCTCACAGTATGCACCTTCTCATATACTATGTAATTGATATTTGCTCGGCGCAGCTTGCACAAATGTTGCCCTTGTGCCATAAAACCAGATACTATATGTAATGTTTGCATTTGATACAGTTTCTTAGTCTTCAGAACTGCGAGAAGCATTGCTAAATATTTTATGAAAATTAAAATCTTTTACGTTCAATATATTACTGCTAAATTATTGTTCATATTGTAATTGTAATGATATAAAAGCGAAATGAAAACTTCCCCTTTGTCTTTTGATGGAGCAGAAGTTTTAAAACTTACTATTGTATATCCTTAAAACATTCCTCTTACATAGATTTGAGACTCTCCTCCTCCCAACTCACCGATAGGTTTAGAGTTTTTCGTGGGAGGAGGGAAAATCTTACATAAATCTTACATAGAAATCTTACATAGATTGTATCTCTTTTATGTGCCAGTAAAACTTTCCTTCAATGTGTACACCCGTTACTTCATGTTGTCTGTCTTTCATTTGGCCAGTTTGGCCAAACATGACCCTCTCGCCATCAGTCCAAACAATCTTGTAAAGTTCCAATATATCTTGATCAGAGATCACAATTACATGGTTTAAAACGTCTTATCTTATACTACAAAGCTTATTTGTGTGCAAACCAAAGGTGAAATGTTACCACATCCCTTTGCAAAATTGATTTTAAATCCCACTCTTATTAGGAGTGATCATAAAGGTTTGGAATCCACTTTAAGCCGCTATTCCCGGTCTAAATAGCCCTCGTGTTCTAATAAATGTTCACAAAGCGACAAACCAAACATTTAGCTAAAATGACTAGCGTGACAACCCAAATCGAAGAATTGACTACATATAACTTATTCATAACAATACTACCATATTTATGTACGACAATTTAATATAAGCAATGTGAGAAACAAATTTAATCTAACAACGCTATTCGAAAATCGAATTTTGAGAGAGTAGGTAGGTTGTTGGATTAACGTCACACTAGCAATAAAACGGGCTATTGGCGGCGGTCTGTTATCAATCCGGAAGAGAAAGATCCGAGGACAACACTTCGTCATTTTAAACAACGGTTAGATGAAGGGTTCTGAGCTGGCACCCCACTCCAAAATTCCACACTACGCCACTGTGAGGACATTTGAGGCCACGACAGATTTAACGTGCACCAGCCTTCACGCACACGACGGTTGGATTGAGTTTCCAACTCTCAACTCTCCTGTTACTAATTCGCTTCTCTTCCAACCGGGCTACCGTGTCCCTGTATTTTGAAAGGGCATTTGTAGTAGTTTGGTCTTTAAGCCGTAGGTCCCGGTATAAAAAGCCCTCGTGTAGCAATAACTGAAGAGCGACAAACCAAACCACCAGCTACCTCCATGTAGTGGGCATTGCGAAGGATGCATATAAATTAGCATGGTATCCATGTAGAATAAATTGAATTGACAAAAGTAGTATTTTTTAATATTTGAATTCTAAAATTCCACTTTAGATTGCTTTTACTATTAAGTTTGCCATCTCTTGTTTAAGTTTCCACATTAAATATATAAAATAGCACTAAAAACCAGATATCCGTACATTAGACGCCAAGACATTTCTCATAATTGTTTTATATAGATACTAGAAAACAAATTAAAACGGCAAGAAATAAAAATATCAATTTGTTTAAAAGTACCACGAAAAGCATCCGCTCTAAAAAAGGGTTTTGGGTCTATTTAATATTTTAATCCTCTTCAGATTTTGTATACATGTAACAGCAAATACTTTTCACCTCGTTAAAGGTTAGGAATTATTCTGTATCTAAAGTTCTTTATACAGGGACGACAGACTAGAGCTGTAAATTGAACCCCGGATGTGGGTTAGTATTGAAATATCATTTTGTATGAAAATATCAATTTGTTTAAAAATACCACGAAAAGCATCCGCTTTAAAAAAAGGTTTTTGGTCTATTTAATATTTTAATCCTCTTCAGATTTTGTATACTTATTACAGAGCAAATACTTTTCACCTCGTTTAAGGTTAGGAATTATTCTGTATCTAAAGTTCTTTATACAGGTACGGCAGACTAGAGCTGTAAATTTAACCCCGGATTGAATAAAGTTAGTATTGAATAAAAATATACTCATGTCTCTGAAAGCATTTAGGATTGGGAATTGCAGGCCTCACACAAGAGCCAGTCATTTTGAAACGGTCTGCTACAAAAATATTGCTTTTTCTGGCCGCGGTAGCCCGGTTGGAAGGGCAACCAGAGAGTTGTGAGTTCGAAACTCGATGCAATCAAAGACCATCGTGTCCGTATGGGCTGGTGCACGTTAATCTAGCTTCAAATGTCTTCACGTTCGCGTGGTGTGGATGTTTGGAGAGTGGAGTGATTGCTCAGGTTTTGACCTCCTCATCTGACCTTGTTTCAAAATTACGTGGTGGTGTCCTCGGATCCTTTCTTTCCGGATTGACCGTCGCCAATAACCCGTTACGTTGCTCCAGTGCGACGTTAATTCAATTACTTATCTTTTCTGTGTCTGTAAAACTTAATCTGTCCATTGCATGGCGTTGTCGGACTTGCGTTTGGCGTAATATGGCCCTTGCGACAAAAAATTAAATCAATTGGCCAGGTAAACCTCATGATATATGCAATTAACAAAAACAGATTTTTGTGTCGTTAAGAGATTAAGTACAAAAGTATCATTTGCAGAAATACTTGATACTGTACATTTGTTATAGAAAATGACTCACTAATTAGACAAGATCAGCGAAGGAATTTTAAATTCCGTGTTAATCATCTGCGTGAAAAAGCTTGTGGTATTTAAGGAATGCAAATTTGAATGAATGCGCTTCCTTAGCCAATCGGTCTGAGTATTCGCAACCCACGTGATTTACCTTTCAGAGATCATACGACTCCGCCCACATACTGTCTATTTCATTCGAGGGTCGATGGTTGCGTGTTATACTGGTTTGTTAAAAAGGAAGCTAACAATACATTTTATGTTTATTCAAACTTTATTTAGTATGCTTATCTAAATTTATCACCAAAATAATAACCGAAATAAATTGTACATTGTAAAAACCTAAAGAAACGAACCCTTCATATAGCGTTTCGAAAATTTTATTTATGAGTCGATGTGTGCAGAGGAAACGCTCAAAATGTAACAATTATTATTTTCTATTTAATATATAAATTGAGTACTATAACAAGCAATTTCTTAAAATTTTCTTACCAACTTTTTAGTTTGAGCTTTTTCTATGTACTATATTTGTAATTTACAACTCAAATATATTAGAAATCGCCGTACTTTCTTATTCTAAGAACTCTCTTACCCAAGGTTTTTAAATTTAAATAAAAATACTTTAAAAGTGGTGCTTGCAGCACAGCTGAAATTGTTCTTATTTCATAAAAATCAAACTATCCTTTTTCTATATTCTAAGGAAAGGAGATATTTTTGTAAACTTAAATGTAGGAAGTTTAAAAAACAAGATAGTATCCCTGGCTGGAATTTTTAAAAAATTGGTTGGATTGGATTTGTATTGAGATGAAATATATAAAAGGATATTTTGAAAAGAAAAGTTTTTACGAGAGGTTTCTTTTATGTTTGCTCTAAGAAAATGTTTCCGTCGGAGCTGCTATCAGTCACGTCTTCATCTCTGCTTGCAGGCATGTGGATGATTTAAGTTTGCTTTTACTGAAGATGGCAGTTGTGCAAGAAGTCTGCTTTTTTCTCACAGAATGCACATTTTAGGTTTCTTTAAAATCAGAAAAGTAACGGTCCGATTTATACTACAAGACGTTTCTATGACATTTAGTTATACGGATTCTCTAAATGGGAATTCATTCGTAAAAGTTATAAAAATGTATTTAATGCAATTTTTACTGTTAAGCTTAGCGGTTATTCGAGGTTCATGGATCAATGACTTTAACCACTGCACTAGCAACCTACGGATTCCAGGTTCGATTCCCTAGGTGTATTACTCTCTTGTGTGCGGAGTGTAGTTGAATTAACGTCGCTCTTGGAGCAAAACAAAGGGGTATTGGCGAAGATACGGGATCAACCCCAAAGGTTCAAAAACCACCACTTCCCGACTCGCCTTTAAGGCTTAGAGTCCTTTGGAAGGAAAGGGGAGGACGACCGCCGCAGGACACGAAAGAGGACAGCGAGCCAGTCAACCCCGGCGGCGAAAAGCACATCCGACTCCAACACGTGCGGCCCCAAACAACAAGAGCACAACCATTTATTAAATTCATTTCAAAATTTACAAAACACATAAACAATGGCCAACAGGGCCAACAAGTGACGACCGACACGCTGTCGGTTTACAGGGACGACAAATTCACATAGGCGCAATATAAGGCAGCTTAAATATAGGAGAACCAAAAGAAAAAATAAACTGGCGGTTTATAAAAGACACCGCAAAGGAAATATAAACAGGTTGCTAGAAAGTGGCTTATAAAAGACTCCAACAAGAAAAAAATTTAAAGTTTAAAGCATAATAAAATAAGGGGAAAGAAAGAAAGAAAAATTATAAGAGTAAAAATACCATAAATACAACTTAAATCAACAGAAACAAGGAATGGGCGGGAGATCCAAAGAACTTTAAATTCAAACATTTCAGAACAATAAGAACATTCAAAAATGACAATGAGCATGATATGAATGTGAATTAAATAAGGTGAAATGCAATGAAAAATATATAAATAATGAGTAATTACAGGTGAATAAATAAAACTAACGGATGAAATAAATATATGGTATGAGAAGTACAAAATGGACATGTACGATTTTAAAAATTAAAACACAATTGGAGAAGTTTGGAGCGGCAACACCAGATTGTCACACATCAAAAAAGAAGATTCATTGATCAGTGGGAGGGGGTTCATTCGCCAACACACACGTCCTAATTTTGGCCCTAGATAATTTATGTGTGTCGGCAATCAAAGAGGTAATGATCGGCGTCCCCCACCATTCCACAGGTGCAAAGGTTGCTATTCTTAATTTTAAAACGATGCAGGTATGATGGAAAAGGGCCATGTCCAGTAACAAACCAAATGAGGTGTCGGTCCGTGATGAGGGTTGCAGTACTGACCTCCGGCATGAACTCCTTCAGCCGGAGTCCAGAAACTGAGTTATTATGATGTTCCTGCCTGTTATTAACCAATATCTCTCCCTTAATCGCCTTTTTAGGTGACAAGGGGGTAGGAACATCCAACTCCTCAAGAGACAACGGCAAACGTAGCGTGGTGATCAGCCAGCTCAACCACAAAGGTTCGAGAACATTTGACCCACGGTCAGATGACGAGGACAACACCGTATTTGGCACCCCACTCCCCAAACTTTTACACTACGCCAACGTGAGGACATTTGAACCACGACATATTCAACTTGCACCAGTCCCACTACACAATGGCGCAGCTATCCGCTTTTGGACCTTGCGCCAAAAGACCCCAACATCCAATTCAGCCCTGCTTACACAAAGGTTCAATCGAGTTTCGAACTCGAACTTCTGTTGCCAATCCGCTACTGTTCCAACTGGGCTACCGAGGCCACTTCAGTGTGTTAGTAAAATTTTTCCTTGTGTGTGTATATCCATTACTTGATATTATGTCTTGTCTTTCACAGATGGTTATTGCGCTATAAAACCCAACCAATCTTTGATATTTGCAATTTTTAAAGCATGGCGTTATTTGCACCTACCGGTAGATTAACGTTGTTTGTATCAGTTTGTTTATATGTTGATAAATATATTGTGGACTGAATAATTATGAGCAATTTATTTATACTAGTGGTCGCCCAGTGGTCGAAATTCGACCTTAATTCATTTAATTTTTAAGTTTGAACGTTAATAAGGTTCTTTTGTCAAAGAGTATACCTCTATATTCATTGCATATAATTTTTTCAATTTTGTTTTATTACGTAAGCTGCGAGCATGTACAAATACGTCATAGGAAAAATGCGGTATAGCTTGGTTAAGCCATATCTAAAAAACAATAACGCGTTGTTTGACATTTTCTTGGGCTTTTTTTATTGCTATACTGGCCACAGGTTTCGCCAAGGCTACACAGTCAATTTGCCTATCTTTTTCAAATTATATAAAATTTAAATAAAAAATAAATCCAAAAAAGGAAAAAGGAAAAAAAGGAATACGTGCTTCGAATTTTTTTATATATTTTTTATTGAAACAAAAAAAACCGGGTGGTTAAAAAAATAAATGTTGTCCATTGAACTTGAAATAATTCGACAATGAATTTAGTGATTCAAAACTTCTGTGTAGACGATGTTTTTTGTAAAAACTCTTTCATCGTTTGCTAAATGCCCTTGACCGTTATATTCTGAAATATAAATTCTCAAACCATCGAATGATCGAACTCTACTTGCTGCGACGTACAATTGACCATGTGTAAAAACTGGCTGCCTCAATAAAATTCCAATTTTTTCGAATGTTTGTCCTTGAGACTTATTTATTGTCATCGCAAATGCAGGTATAATTAGAAATTCAGTTCTTTGAAGGTTAAATGGTAAAATAGTTCCGGAATATGTTAAATTTATAAGTGTAATCAAAATTCTCTTATTGCGTGCGGTTCCAGTTAAAACTTCGCAATCAATAGTATTACGATGCATAAATTTGATGCGCATTCTGGTTCCATTGACTAATGCTTCCTTTGTATTTAAGTTTCTGATCAGCAAAACGATGCAATTAACTTTCAATACTAACTTAAGTGGTGGCAAATTATGCCAAATCTCATACTCCTCCGTTCGCGCAAAGTGCTTAAAAAGGGGTACAAAGTTTTTTCTTCACGTATTAATATATAGATTACAGTATACGAACGTAAACAATGAATGTTTTATTTTGTTTAATTTAATATATTTGTAACGCATATTATACATTAATTTCATCTTTCTGCACTCCTTCTCCATAGGAACTTTAATTATGCCAAATCTCATACTCCTCCGTGCGCGCAATGTGCTTAAAAAGGGGTACAAAGATTTTTCTTCACGTATTAATATATAGATTAGATTAGAACCTTTGAAATATACATGATACCTTTGTTTTAGGAAGTTGTCTTTTTATATTTTACTAGCTGAATTACCCGGCGTTGCTCGGGTTGAAATGGTTAAATGTTGCTTGAAAAGCGAATTAGAATAATCACTTTTCTTCCACAGAAAAATGCAATCATTTAAGTTGTACGGAAAATGCGTTTTAACTTTTTCATAGCTTCTACAATATACTTCGGACTATTAATTCTGGTGCTGCCAGATACCGAGTAGCAAAATTACGCTTTTATGATCAATGAGTTTTTCGTTTGTGCTCTTCGGAATAACGGTGCTTGGGTTAGAAATAAATGTAATCGGTGTAGACAAATTAAACTGAATAGATAAAAAATTTTCAAAAAGCAGAAGGTCGATTTTACAGAATTTTTAAGAAAGAAAATCACTGCTTTCAACGGAGGATTCACATGTATCTATTCCGGACATTTTAAAATAAGTTACACGCTTTACCTAAAAAGCTTATGAAACAGAATTCTACAAATCATTACGTATTCCATAAATTATTTACGGAAAGCTGGTCGAAATATGCACCAATTTTCCTTGAAAATCATCCTTGAACTCCTGAAAACCTTTCCTTGAATTTCCTTGCAAAAATAAACATTTTAAAATATTCGTTCTTCATCAATAAAATATCTATAATTTATTTACATCATGGGAAGAACAAAAAACTCAGTTCAAACATAAATACTGTAATTTAATTTGTTTCGGAAAAATTGCTTTTCGATCAACACTGGTAAAGCAACCATAGCTGCCTAAAGCAATCAATCTATGCTCAATGTTATTTCTATGGCGATTTCGAATAGTTTTTAGCCCCCTAGGGCCAATAGAACGGGGGTTGAGAGTTAGCCTATGCTGACCGCAGTGTTGTAAAGTATAAGTGTACCAAATTTGGTGTGGATTGGTCAAACGGTGTAGATTTGTATAGAAAAGACACACATCCTATTTCATACATATAGATTAATGCTCTGTAAATTTCATTAAACTATTTTAATTATTGCAAATTATATGAATAGCTCTGCAAAAACATTTATAAACATATTGCTTTAATTAGTCACACGTAACGTTTTATTATATTAGTAAAAATAAATGGAATGTATGAAAAGCAATCTAAATATTCCACTAAACGTAATTTAAACATACACCTCAATATACAAGATTTGTTATTTCTTTTATCATTGCTGAATTTATTAATGCTGCATTTCTATTTTATGTGTTTCTGTTATTTATTTTTCCTATGTGCGTGCAAACCGCCACTGGCGTCGTATCTGAATTTAATATTTATTTGTGCACTTGCAACTTATTAATATTCTAATAATCTGCTAAATATATTTAATTTATTCTTTAACTGCAATATTAATGGAACAACAAATACGTTATACTCTTTACTCGTTTGTATACATTTCTGTGTGAACCGTCTAGAATATTCTATGTAAAACTAATTATGTAATTCTTAAATAAACATACTAAGACAACATTTTCCTTAATCATATTTAAAGATTAGAATCAGTAGCAACAACTTAGATTCATTAGTGGTAATGATAATTGACTCCTTTCCAAGAAATAATTTGTCACATTCCATCAGTAAACAGAGAAAGATAGTACCATTTAAACCGAGTTAAATTATACATAAAATGAATCAAACAATACTGTATTCAAGGAAGTAGTCACATTCGGCTTCTATTTCCCCACTTTCCGACGATCCAACAAATTTTTCTTTTCTTTTATGGTAAGTTTTCGTGTTTGGTATAAAAAGTGCGTTAACTCCTTTTCGATGTCCTGTCAATTTCCGAATCACTACTGGCGTAAATGGCTCTTTTTCGAGAAAAGATGATAGTACGAAACCGAGATGTCTAGGGAGTATGTGGGCATACGTTCCCAGGCTAGTCTGGTAATCATTCCCTTGAACGCTCTTGCTGTGTGTGGTCTGGCATTTTCTTGGTAGAAGGGAGCTCCTTTTCTGTTAACTCTCCTGATGATTGTATGGGCCGTGGTAGTTCGATTGGAAGAGTAACGGACTAGCAATCGGAGGGTTGCGAGTTCGAATCCAGCCAAAGACCATCGTGTACTAAGGGGGCTGGTGCACGTTAAATTTGTCGTGGCATTAAATGTCCTCACCTTGACGTGGTGTGGAAGTTTGGAGAGTGGGGTGCCAGCTCAGGTGTTGCCTCGTCATCTGGCCGTGGTTCATCATGTGGCGTTGTCCTCCGATCTTTCCCTTTGGGATTGATCCCGTACCTTCACCAATAGCCCGTGGTGTTGCTCCAGTGTGATGTTAATTAAAATACCTACCTACCTGGTGGTTGTCTTGACTAGGTATCTCGTCATTTGCAAAACCATTCGCAGATCTTAATGGACGAGATATCTCGTCCCGTTGTGCTGCTCCAGTGTGATGTTAATTAAAATACCTACCTACCTGGTTGTCTTGACTAGGTATCTCGGCATTTGCAAAACCATTCGCACATCTTGATGGACGAGATATCTCGTCATTAGAAGAAAACTGACCTGTTCTTGATCTCTTCGACATCAAAAAACTGGCAATGATGACTTGATGACGAGTATCTAGTCATTAGCAAAATTGTTCAGATCTTGAACGAAATATCTCGTCGAAACCACTTGGAAGGTTAACCAATACTGAATGATTTTGGATCAATGCAACCGAAACCCGTTGCAACTATTGATTAGACTTCGGATGCAATGGTTTCCTCATTTCGTATAACCTCAAAAGAGAACAATCACAGCGGTGGTCGGAGCCCGGTTGGAATGCCAGCGGATTAGCAACCGGAGGGTTGCGAATTTGAAACTCGATCCAACAAAGACTATGTTCGTGGAGGAAGGTGCACGTTAAATATTTCGTGGCTTCAAGTCTTCTCATGTTAGTGTAGTGTGTAAATTTGGAGAGTGCTAACTCATGTGTTCTCGTTATCTGACATTGATTCAAAATTACGAGGTTTTGTTCTTGAATCTTTCTCTTCCCACAACGTTGCCAACAGCCCGTTGTATCTCCAGAGCGACGTCAATTCAACTATCTACTTACTCAGAGGTGGTCCACCAATAACAAAGGAGCACCCTTTTGTTAGTGGATACTGGGTTTTGCCATAAGTGGCTATGAATCTTTTGTCGACATCTAATGGTGACAACGCTTCGTGTTATTGTGTTGTATCCACTTTTCATCTGATGTCAATATGCAGTGCCTAATTAGTTTGGTTCTGTGGCGTGATAATAAATGTTTATTTGCGCGATCTTGCTGGTTGCATTTCGTTCGTGAGAACTGAATTACTCAGCTTCAACAGTTTTCCAAGCGGTGCGTATTTCATAGCTCACATTAAATTGTCTTGCAAATTTGGGTTTGAATTTGATACGATCCTTCTGCTGGATCTCATGGAAATCTGATGGTCTAACGCAGTGGTGCCAAACTGGCGGCCCCCGAGGTATTAGTATTATTATGCCCCGAGTATCGAGGCAATACCGTACACACAATTTCGTCATGTTAAAAATATGTGAGCAACTATTTTCGTCCATGAAATTAAACAAAACGGCCTACAGATCGAGATTAACTGATAAAATCTATCTGCCATAGTGAAGATTGTCTGTTCTCAGTCTTTGAATCCAGATATTGGAAAACTAGTAGGAGGAAAGCGCTGGCATTTCCGGTAAAAAAGTTAATTTTAGTTTTATAAATACATTAAATTAAATAAACGTTTAAATAAAAGCAATTATATAGCAATATTATAAATTATTACCTAAATTCACTTAATTACATAATGTGTTTTAATTATCCTATCCATATTCCTGAATCCCCACTTCAAAATATAATTTTAAGAAAATTTGTAAATGTGATGTGGCCCGCCTGAATCTTACCAGTTGCATTAAGTGGCCCGTGTTTTAATTGAGTTTGACGCACCTGGTCTAACGGAACGAGAAATATCTTCAATAGTCATCACCAGATGCAAATTTCCGCAACCACTTTCGACCACAGCGTTCACGCACTGCATCTCCGAATGCAGATGATACTTGCAAAGCAGCTTCAAGCCGTGATTCTTTATTTGAGTTCATGAAATAAACAAACCCGAATAATTGACTTTGACGCACTCATGCGGATATCAATTTTTCTAAATTTTAAATTATTAATTTCAATGTTACCACGAATTTTTTAAGATAATTCTAAAATTCTCTCCTGTGCAGACGAACGAGATATGCTCCAGTCTTCCTCATCAAGGCAAATAAGGCACTCGTTTGAGTCAGACAGATGAAAATGATTCAAGTAGGCCTGAGATACAATGTGGCCTATTCTGGCTTTCCAGAATAGGCTACTTTGTAACTCGGGATAGAATAGGTCGTCTGGACATTCTGGTTTTATCTTTACCATCTCTTCTAATTGCTAAATTGGCGTATGCATGAACAGATATGGTGACAGATCTGTTCATAGACCGTTTGCAATAGTATATAACCGTCGCTCTTGCTAGTGAATCGATAAAATCTTTGAGTTACACTTTCCCGCGAATATGGTACTCCGAAGATTATATTATTTATCAATTTCATATTGGACATAAAACCTTTAGAGGGATTTTTCTGTTTGGTCAAAATTCGAATTAGCTACCCATCATGGCTTATTAAAACTTATTTATAAACTATTTTAATTTAATTACCGTTGGAACTAAATTCAAATATAACTAAATTTAAAAACGGTATGCCTTTCGTCGAATGTCCTGATTCTATAAAAATTCAGAAGTTTATTTTCCGAGTACTAACATCGAGAGCATTCCTTAACCCCGTTCGTGGTTTTATCTTCGTGTCAAAAACTGCCTGTAGTGTCCTGCTTCTGGTGCAAAAACCTATTCCAAACGGATCTCCATTCCCTTGGAGCAATAGGGCAGATTTGTTTCGACGATATATCTCGTCATTAGCAAAAATGACCACGTCTTAGACGAGATATCTCATCGAAACACTTGGAGGGTTAAAATGTAATTTCCTAGTTGGTATATATAAAGGGCCTAGTATTGGAAGAGTATTGGTTTAGCAACAGGAGGATTCAGATTGCGAGGTCGAAACTCGATCCAAACAAAGACCATCGTGTACGCTGGTGTACCTGAAATATGTCGTGGTCTCAAATGTACTCCCTTGGTGTGGGAGTTTGGAGAGTGGGGTGCCAGATCAGGTTTTGACCTCCTCATCTGACCTTGTTTCAAAATTACGTGGTATCCTCGGATCTTACCCTACGGGATAGATCCCGTACCGTCGCCAATAACCAATTTTTTACTCCAGTGCGACGTTAACTCAACTACCTAACTAGTCGGTATAAATGGCGATTTAAATAAATTCATTAAAACCAACACATATTTCTTCGAAATAGCCCGTTGTATTGCTCCAGTGCAAAGTTAATTAACTACCTACCTACTTCGAGGGACCTTCGTGGCTCAGTGGGTATGCCCATTACGCTAGCAACCTCCGAGTTGGAAGCGGCGCAAGTTCGATTCCTGTCAAGCGTGCTTCCTCCCTGGGTGCATTTCTCTCTTCATTGTCAGTAAAACTTTAATTGTGTTTCTATTTCTTGATATTGTATGTATTGTGTTTGGCGCAACATGGCCAAATATGGCCCTTGGGCTATAAAACCCCCCCAAAATCAACCTATTACTTTGATACCTAATAAAAGCCGACTTAAAAATTCGCAGTTCTTTATGTTATTGGGTAACTGCCAAGTTCAAATCGAGACATCCGCTCTTATGTAACAGGAATCTTGCAGAAGGAAAGTATTGACGTCACCTCTATTGACTCAGATGGTCCTGCTAGAGGACTTCAGAGACCCAATTTGCTCAGCCGTTTGGTTTGTAAAATAAATAGAGGGATCTAAAGTTTCATTTGAGATAAATATTTAAGTTCTGTTTAATAAGACAACGATGTGGGGGTGTAGGATTCATTCGGCAGTTCTAACTTGCACATTTCCAGTGCTATACTGCGTTGTGGGTAACTTTTTAATGTGAAAATTAATGCTCATCCTTTGTTATCGAAATCGGAAAAAGCACGATTTGTACTTTTAATGCTCAACACACTCTCGTAAGAAGCTTATTTCGTGAGATATTTTAGATGCTTACCAGAGACGTTTTGTTTGCTGAGATGCAATTATCTAATTTGTTTGAGCTGCTTTTTCGGAATAAACTAATTCCACACATCCAATAAACTCGAAAATAGTTTTAGTATTGAATTTGGGAAGTTCTATTTTAATATTTCCATTCGATATTTCTATATATGATGCATCCCAATCTGCGATTTAAAGGTATAGTGATTTTAAATCTATGTAAATAAAAATGGAGTGTGTCTACTTCTCTCCATTACAAGTTATTTATCCATTTTGGGCCATTTTAATAATCAATGATTTCCTCGTTTGGTGTCTGTCTGGCTGTCTGTACCCGTACTACGTCCAAAAGGTTCGATATATGTTCATTAAATTTTGCATGCTTTGAGTACTTACAGCTACTAAGTGACCGAATTTAACAGCGTTACTCCGTTTTGACGTTCTGTCTGTTTTTGTGTTTATACAGTGGCTCCCAAAAGTGTTCGTACACTTTGAAACTTTGTAGAAAATGCGCTGTAGCCTGGAATTGAATTCGAATATAAAGTCCAATATTTTTTCATATCATCTCCATGTGATTCTGAATAAAACCTAATATTCTTTAAAGAAATATTGACTCATTTTCTTTTTATAAAAATTAAAATGCAAGGAGGCAGAGAAAGAACACGCCACAAAAGTGATCGTACACCGCAATATTTTCGGATAAATTCATAAATAAAATTATCGTTTCTCGCTTTTTTTATTTTTGCATTGTGGTGACATTTAAAAAATCGTTTGGCTTTAATCTTTGCTTGCTTACTTCGCAATATTCTATTTATTATTAGAAATAGCTCGTAGTCGTAAGGAAACAACGAACAGCATTCGAAAATTGATTATTTTTCATCATGGTAGTGGTAAATAAGTTCGGAATATCTCTAAATTAGTAAATTTATCCCATTCTACGGTGCAGTATGTGATAAAACGCTTTAAAGAAGAAAATCGGATCGAAAACAATGTAAGGAAAGGTCGTCCTGTAAAGTTAACTCAACGTGATCAGAGATTTATAGTTAGAAAATTTGTGAAAAATCCACGTTTGAGCGCTGTAAAAATTTCTACGGAATTTACTGACAAATTTTCTACTTCAATTTCATCTGAAACTGTTCGACGAGTGCTTAGATCAGCTGGATTAAATGGGCGTTCTGCCCGAAGAAAATTTTTTGTAAGTACGAAAAATAGAAAGCTTAGGCTTTCCTTCGAAAAATCAATGATAAATAAGCCCGAAACGTATTGGAATCATGTCTTATTTGCAGATGAAAGTAAATTTAACATGTTTGGTTCCAATGGGCGTATAATTGTATGGAGAAGAAAAAATGAGGAACTTAATCCCAAGAACTTAGTTGGAACAGTAAAGCATGGCGGTGGAGGTGTCCTTGTGTGGGGGTGCATGTCAGCATCAGGACTAGGTAATTTGGTATTTATTGATGGCATAATGAATCGTGCTCTTTATTTAAATATTTTAAAAGACAATTTAAAATTATCAGCCCAAAATTTGGGTATTGGAAACAACTTTGTTTTTTATCAAGATAACGATCCTAAACACACGGCTCTCAACGTTCGCCTCTGGTGTCTATAATTGTCCACAAGTTCTGAAAACACCACCTCAATCGCCGGATTTAGACCCAATAGAACACATTTGGGGAGAACTGGAGGTTAGAGTACGAAGACACGGTATTAAAACAAAAAGCGAACTAAAAACAGTAATGATTGAAGAATGGTGGAACATTGATGCAGAAATTACAAAAAAAACTAGTGAACTTTATTCCCAGATGTTTAAAAGCTGTTGTGGATGCTATAGGATATCCTAATAAGTACTAATTTACCGAAATATTACAATATTTACTAATGTGTAGAAATTTTTTTAAAGTGTACGAAGACTTTTGTGAGGTAACTTTTTTGTTACTCTTTGATTATTGATTTTCCAAAAAAAAGTTTTACTATGTTTTTAAAATATTTTATGTAGTTTTATTAAGAACAAGTTATAGATGTTATTAAAAAATTCCCATTCTGAAATATTAATTTTTATTAATGGATAGAGCAGTATTTCATTGAAATTCGTAAGTGTACGAACACTTTTGGGAGCCACTGTATGTTTGAGCAAGTATCATATCAAATTAGTTTAATATATTTTCATAAAATGTTACATTTTATGGATTATATTGAAACTTGTAAATATATTTATTAAAATTTCTTTGTCTACATTTTTAGTCAAGTTTCACTGAAAAAATGTTTATCCATACTTACATCAATCCTAATTCGGCGAATTGCGATTACTCGGATTATTTACCACTACAGTTGAAAAAGTAATTTTTACATAATTCAAATTCTAATATTTAACTTGATTTGCTTATTTTTTCTTTGAAATAAAAATTTCTGAATATTTCACATGATTGCGTTTTGCACTAGAGATTGGCAGAAATTAGTTATTTTATGTCCAATGTTGCTACAGACGTGTGTTCATTTCTGAAAGACATACATTTCGACCAACTTTCCTTAAAGTCCTTCGTTTAACACTCCGTTTAATGAAAATAATAAAAACATCCAGGACAAAATCTTTTAAACCAATACTGGTAGCTAATCGAAATTATTCAAAGTATTTAAAAATTCTGACGCGTTCCTTTACAAAAAATTTAACTCATGAAAAGTTACATTTATTTTACATGTATTGTTTATTGAAAGCTGAACTCAATAAACAAGTAACACCATCATTCTCACTCTAAAGAGGTACAGTCGCGGAAAAAAACCCCGAACCATCCCCTTTTATTTCGAGCACTATTCATAGAGCAAATTGAAAGTATCATTCAATACCGAATAACGTCCTCTACAAATTCAAATGGCAAAAAATTGCATCAGTGGTCGTCTTCATATCAAATTTTGTACAAACAACAAAATTTTCAATGGAAACACCCTGTTTTGATGCCTTGATTAGATTCGGCATCTTTAAATTAGTCAAAATATGAAATTTAATGACTACTATCTTTATATCCGGAGATATCCAATGTCAAAGTTGCAGTCAATTTCAGAGGTCATCTCCACATTGAAAATAGCTATTCGTAGATCGAGATTAATTGTAGTGATAGTTACCGGAATTTCAAATTTGATTTCAAACGTATTTGTCAACGCGTGCCAAACGATCCAAGAATTATATTTATTATGCAAGTGAAAACGATTGGAGAATTACATGTGCAAACGATCCGAGAATTATCCGAAGTATGTCAGACTTTTTTAAACCTTTGGTTGCCCCCTAAACTCGCAATAATGAGGAAAATTTAATGTAACTCAAACACTAACGATTGGAATGAGCTGAAATTTTGTATGGTCATATTAGAAGTCCTTATGAATCGATTCTCATTAAAATATAGTAAGGTTCCAATTCATAATTTTTTCAAACATCAATTCAATAATTATTACATACTAAAAACTATTTTTTAAATAAAATATTAGGTGCATTTTGTTTGGGTTGTTAAACAGTAACATGATACAAAATATCAGCGCTATAGAAATATTATTTAGGAAGAAAGTCTCTAAGAAATTGATTTAACATTAGGAGCTCCAATTTTTCTGTACTCATAACTTCAAAACGGTAAGACTTAATGATATGAAATTTGGTGCCTCAGTTAAATTGTGATATAGATTGGAAATTGAGTGCCGAAGTAGGGGGTTTCCAATGGAAATTATGAAGTTTGTGCTCGATTTAATATGAAGACGACCCCTTATGCAAATTTTATGCATTTGGATTTATAGAGACGTTAGTTCCCGTCAAACGCTATCATTAAATTTTCTCTACTGTTACAATTGCTCGAATGAGGAGAGGTGGTTCGGTTTCTTTCCGCGACTGTACATTCAATTCGAAACTATCTGAATTGAAAAAGTTCTTCAAGATATAGCTGTACTGAACGAAACGGAAACCCGACGAAAAACGAAACGTCGTCGCACGTGGTCAACGAAAACTCGTGTTCGTTGACCACGTGCAGTAGTCATTCATTTCAAGTTTTGTTCTATTTTTAATCGTAAGTTGTGGCAACTATGCAAGATCACGAGATCGTGTTGTTCCCGGACCAATATGTCGCCAATGACCTGTTGCGTTGCTCCAGTACAACGTTAATTCAACTACCTACCTACCTTGTTGAAAATCAACTCCGAAAAGGAATGTCAGTTTTTCGATTGGGCGTGGCATTCCGGAGATATTCGCGACGAATGTTTCATGACATCATTCCCATTATGTATGAAATAAGCTGCAATTATTGTGACCAATTGTAAATCATTCGTGTTATGAATATTAAAAGTTCACCTCCTTGCATATATCAGAAACAAAATAATAATTTTAAGTTTAGATTTGAGAATAATTCATTTTTTATAACAACTTAAATTAAAATAAAAAGTAATCGAATAGATAGAATGCAATTTAAGTTACTTTACGGACCCGTAAAATTCTAAGATTAGTATTTTCGCAAATTTCATTCTACAAGAGTTTAAATGATAGAAATATTTTTGCGATTTCATTTTGTAACAGCTTCCATACCATACAAAGTCTACTTTTGAGTCATCTGTCTTTTAGTAGCATCTTGGTCAAATACGGCCTTTGAACCCTAAAGCCCTAAATTTTAAGAAGTTCCGATGGAAAATAAATATTTTTACTGACCTTAGAAATTTCTATCACTGAAAATAGCTCATCTGACCGTAGTTCAAAATTACGAGGTGCTACCCTAGATCTTTCCCTTCGGGATTGACCCCGGACCGTCGCCAATAGCCACGTGTTGCTACTGTTAAATTGAAGTCCAGGTGATTTTAATTTAACTACCTACCTTCACTGAAAATAGAGCATTTAAGTACTGTTTCTTCCATAAAAGTTAGCCCTCTTATAAAGTTATTAAAGTTATCTTCCTATAAAAGTGCCCTTAGTTAGGGGTACATCTTTAGATGCGTACAGTCCTCATAACCCCGAGTTAACCGAATGATCTGTCTTCCCTTCTGTCTTACCTTCTATTACCCTTATGTTTTTTTCTTCCTCCCTTGTATTGTGTTTGGCATAGCTTGGCCAAATATGGCCCCTTGCGCTATATAACCCCAAAACAATTCATAAAAGTTAAGTATTTACAAACTATCCCATTTTAAGGTTTCATAACAACTAGCGCAGCTGGGAGTTGATTGTAGATTTTAAAAGGGTTGCATGGGAACTAAAAGTTTTTCACATTTCTAACGCTTTACTTTTCCTGCCGTTCATTGCTAATTTGTCGCGACAAAATCCATTGTAATAACTCTAACCATGAAGTTTATTTTTTGTAATTGCGTTATCAAAACTAATCTCCGGTTGGCTGCGCATAAAAGAAGTGCAGCTGTCACTCTGCGCCTAAAGTTCCTAAACCCTTTTGTCTGAGATGTTTTTTTTTCGTTTGGGTTTCTTATTTTCGGCTTCTTAATTTATGTGTTGGAACGGCGGAAGTTTACTTTTAATCAACTGCCAATCATTGGGGAATTAATTTTATTTTCTAAACAGATTCCGTAGACTCCTCGAATAACATGCTTGTGTTTGATGGTATTTCCAAAGTATTGATTTGCTGCTAAACAGTGTTTGCTTTAACAATCCAAAACAGAAGCTGGATTTAGGTAGTCTGGTTGGAAGATTAGGAGGGTTGCGAGTGAGAAACGCGATCCAACTAAACGTGGGGGCTGGTGCACGGTATATCTATCACGGCCTAAAATGTCCACGCGTTGGTTGGCACGCACGGTCAGATGTTGACCTCATCTGACCGTGGCTCAAAATGAAGAGGTGTTGTCCTCGGACTTTTCCTTCTGGACTGACCCAAGATCCTCGCTTATAGCCCATGATGCTGCTCCAATGCGACACTAATTAAACTATCTACCAATGCACATGCGTGTTGGATCGTTAAAGCGTGGTTGTCATGGTTTTGAATAATGTAAAAAGTAGTTCTTAATAGTTTGGTGATCAATTGTGTAGCATAAAATCTCCGTAAAGATAAAGTAAACCTAATGCAGCGTGTGGAAATGCATGGAAAGAATGCAACGCCAGTCAACCAAAATCATCAACCTTTTATAGAAACTAGTGGTCGCCCAGTGGTCGAAATTCGACCATAATTCATTTTATTTTTAAGTTTGAACGTTAATAAGGTTCTTTTGTCCAAGAGTATACCTCTATATTCATTGCATATAATTTTTTTGAATTTTGTTCTATTACGTAAGCTGCGATTAGCGATAATCTATACTCAGTGCGACTGTTTGACCACAGGCTAATATGTATTTGACATTGACAGATTTAAATTATCCGCATTTTGTATTTTACTCCGAAGAGTTTTTTTTATAAATAATCTAAATAAACTCCCTCTTGGGGGGGGAGTGGATTTCACTACGGGGGATTAAATCAATTACAAATCATCCTCTCCGCATTTACTCCGCTAAATATTTTACAGTATATGAACGTAAACAATGAATGTTTTATTTTGTTTAATTTAATATATTTCTAACGCATATTATACACTGCTGGCCACCCAAATTGCAACACCAAGAAAGACAAGAGATATCACAACAAAATTTATTTTGTAGATAACATGTTGACCAAGTATCAAATGATTAAATTTATAGACTTCTGTGAAGTGTGGTTCCTGCCAAAATCAGTAGCCAGAGTAGCCGCCATTGTTGGAGATCACCGCTGCCACACGCCTCGGCATTGATTCAAAGAGACTTTGGATGTGTTCTTGGGGTACAGCAGACCAAGCAGCTTCCACACGTTGCCAAAGTTGATCTGGTGTGGCAGCTGGGGATGTATTCTGGGCCAATCATTGAGCAACCATGGACCACATGTTTTCTATCGGCGAAAGATCCGGAGAGCGAGCTGGCCAGGGAAGCAATTCAATCTGGCGATTGACGAAGAACCCTTGGACAATGCGTGCCACGTTTGGTCGCGCATTATCCTGTTGAAATATGGCTGTGGGCAAGCCCTGAAGGTAAGGAAGGACAACTGGCTCCAACACCTCGGAGATGTAGCGCTGGATGTTTAAAGTACCGGCAATGCGTACTAGAGGAGTGCGAGAGTGATATCCAATACCGCCCCATACCATAATACTCGGTGCAGGACCAGTGTGGCGGTGCATAACACAGCTGTTCAGCATCCTCTCTTCACGGTGTCTCCAGACTCGAATCCGACCATCGTGGTGTTGCAGACAGGAGCGTGACTCGTCAGTAAAGACAATTTCATTCCATTCTGCCGTCCACATCCTTCTTTCATCGCAACATTGGCGGCGGAAACGTCTGTGGTTCTGCGTCAAGGGTAGACGAAGCAATGGACGTCTTGCGGACAGACCACTCTGCTGTAAACGGCGTCGAATGGTACGCGCAGACACTGGATGATGCGGTACAGACTGAATGTGCTGTGCTATGGTTCGTGATGTGGCTGAGCGATCCGTCACTGCCATACGCACAATATGCCCGTCATCACGTTAAGTGGTGCACTGAGGTGGATGCGATCGAACACGTCGGTCCGTCGTACCCTCCTGCATCCAACGATCACATATCCGCATTACAGTTGTTTGGTTTCGTCCAACACGACTACCGATTTCCCTGAAAGATAATCCACAATCTCGGTAGGCCACTATCCTTCCTCTGTCGAACTCGGATACTTGATCAAAAGATGATCGCTGTTTTCTACGAGGCATAATTGATCGTTTTTTTGAAAAAACCACAAGAAAAACACAATTGCCGTACTTGAAATCGTCGAAATCTCCAAGCCTTAAATAGCGCTTTGAAGTGGCGCCACAGGCGCGCGTGATATGCGTCTGCGCTGAAATTCTAATCATTTGCATATCTCACCTTCGCTAATGCATGTTGTAAATTTCATATTATTTGCATGCTTCCTTCAGGGTGTTGCATTTACGGTGGCCAGCAGTGTACATTAATTTTATCTTTCTGCACTCCTTCTCCATATGAACTTTAATTATGCCAAATCTCATACTCCTCCGTAAGCGCAATGTGCTTAAAAAGGGGTACAATGTTTTTTTCTTCACGTATTAATATATAGATAGACCTAGCATGTGAGTGGATTTGCTATAGTAAACTCTCACAAGAGTAAATCACGTAAGCTTACGAAACAAGTTGGTCCGATAGGCTATCGAAGCGCAGACTAGTGTTTTTGCTCATGCTGGATAATCACCAATCAATAATTGGTTCCACATTATGATTCATACTTTTCCCCATAACCACGTGATAGATCTTCAAACCGAGCGATGGGAAGAAATAGCATGCAGCTTCGCGTGCATACTCCGTCTATTTCATTATAAGGTCGATGAGCAAAAATCATTACATGGTAGAAGATATGTTACACCTAGTACAATAATTTTTGTAGTGGTGGCTAAATTACATTATAATATTACCCCTCCAAGTGGTTTCAATGAGATACCTCATCCATCAAGATCTGATCAATTTTGCTAATGACGAGAAATTGCCGATATTTTGATGAAGCCGAGATCAGGATCTGGTCAGTTTTGATAGTGACGAGGTACCTCGATGACATAACCACTGGAGGATTAAGTGGAATGAATTATCTGTATTTCGGCACACTTAATACAATCGCTTTTCTGTTCTACCGTATCTAGTTATTCCTGCTTTGATGCTTCGCATTATTTAGTAGCGTCGTAATAAAATTCCATTTGATGTGCTCATTCAACAAAAACGTTGCGCTGCGAAAACTCGTTATTTTTACATTTCCGAACCCCGAACATGAAATATTCATGCCTCACACCAAATATTCGTAATAAAATATATTTCAAGGTGAAAATACGAAAGTACTCAGTTTTACGATTGAATATCAGCCCTAAAACCCAGTTTTGACTCGAAATTCATATTCACCAGTTCATTCTGTAACTCCTCTAGTCTAAACATCGTTGAGTTTTATGCTACCTGATTTTCATGTATGGCGGATGATGTGTTCAGTAAGCACGCTACGGGTACTAAGGCTTATTCTGAAACTTGAAAAACATGTGTGATGCTTGTTGAATACGTCAAAAGGAATTTGAAAAAACGCGCATTGCCTTCAGTGGAGCAGAAACCTGCATGTATTTGTACGAATTCGAAAACTTTAGAATATGCTGAAATAAAAATAGTTGTTTTTATACAATTTTAATAGTGCAAAGGAAACTTTCTTTCCTTTCCAAGTGGTTTCGACGACATATCTCGTCCATCAAGATCCAAGCAGTTTTGCTAATGACGAGATGTCTCGTCTATCAAGATATTGGCGATTTTTTGACGATGACGAGTCATTATCCATCAAGGTCTGGTTATTTTTGCCAATGAACTCGTAGAGACAACACACTAGGAGGGCTAACCCAGTCCTCTAAGATCCACGTCATTTCCATTGATATTGTATGTCTTGTGTCTGGGGCAGCATGGCCAAATATAGCCTTTACGCCATAAAACCACAAATCAACCAACCACGACTTTTCCAATTAGGGTAGTATTGCTTCTATCCCTCAACACATGACTAAATATCTACATACATTCGTTGAAAGAATCTCAGCAAAGATAATTCATGTGGAAAATAAAAACTGGTTAGATGTCATGCATTGATATAGATATATGCATGTGAACCCCTTAGATGGCTAAATTAACAGTTCTAGAAGCGATGTCTATCGCTTTATGTATGCACTGGCTGACACACCGATGACATACATAGGTGGCGTTGTATGTATTTTATGTATATAAGCTCGTGTGTACCAGTTTTTGTGGCACTTCAGTATACTTCGACGTAGTCATGCGTGTTTTAGTGTTGATAGTTGCAACTTTACGCACCTATTCAAAGTCGAAAGTGTAAAATTATTGTTAAACTGTAAAATTAGAACAAATAAAAATGTATGCTTCCTGGTCTTTCATTTGTTGTGTACCCTCTAGGAAATAGAGGTGGCTCTTGTGGACATACATCCCAACGAGACAACGGTTTCATTCTGTGTAACCCTGTTTATTCGTTTATCGTAACGCCTGTTCAAGCGAATGGTCGAGAATCATTACCAAAATGACATTAGCTCTTCAAATGTTTCGACGAGATATCTCGCCCGAGATTTGCAATTTTGCTATGGACGAGAAATCCCGTCGAGACAAAACTTCCCAATTACTCTAAGGTTCAAATGAAGGTTCAAATAGAAAAAAAACTGTTCTTTGTCCAGAACTGGTGACAGTTTGGAATAGGTTTTTGCGCCAGAGGCTTGTCACTGCAGGGAAGTTTTCTGCACGAAGATAAACCACCACGAGGGTTAAAAACCAAAATGGGCATTTTCTCAAGTTACATTTTTCTACCCTGAGCAGAAAAGAACATTTTGCTATTTTGTAGAAACATTGGAGTCGGATCGTTAAATGATTTAGGACATTGTCATTTCTCTCAGGAATCCGTTAACTCAACTCGTATCGGGAAAGGCATTACTCGGTACTTTACGAGTGTGTTATTGAACTCGGTACCTCGGATGGTTTCACTTAAATGCATACTTAAAGAATGGATTTGATATGAGCGCTAGAGTTCATTTGTAAAATTAAATTCAAGACATTGATTTGTAATGGTTACAGCATTCCGCCATCTATTACCATTTACTTTCTTTGTGCATTTTAGTTAGGAGTAACATGCAAGGATGACATTATCTCTAAAGTAGACTAATTTATGATAGAGAGATATTTTTATTGGAGATAATTTAGATCACTTAAATGCAAAAATATTTTTACATTTAAGTGATTAAAGCATTTTTCCCGTAACAATCTATTATTTTTGTTTCTGATTTTTGAGTAGTTACTAGTTTTGGAATGGAAAGAAAACGGAATTTAGAAATAATAGATGAGATTTCATGACAATCAGTCATTAGTACTTTTGTCTAGCTTGAATAAAAGCTCAACGCTTATTACAATTTATTCCTTTTATCCGTGATTTCTGCAGAGAATATCAAAAATAAAGAAAAACCATCTTGAATAATTAATAAAACTAGCTATTATTAGGAGTAAAAAACACAATCTAGAATATAAAGCAGAGATGGCGTCTGTCTGCCTGTTCTCTAAAGAGAGGTGTAATAGAAACCAGATGGAGAACCTATCAGAGTTAAATGCATACAATGTGAACCATAATACATTTTGGTCTTTCAAAGCTATACGTATCAAAAACATGAAATTACACTTACGTACTTTTCAGTTTTCAAACGCGGCATGAGGGATTATGTTTAGTTCGTTTAACTCTACCGATGGAGTTCGATAAGAGGTTAAAAAATGGTAGGTTGCGTCGAGGACACAAAACTGCACTTTTAACGTGAATAGTCGAGTAGATGTTGGTTTGGGGAATGAATAAAGTAGACTTAGGAAGCTTGAATGATTGTTTATTGTGAAAATTCAACAATGAATTTTCAGTTTGAACGATTAATGTGCTGTTTGATATTGAAGGACAATTTTATTGATTAAAGGCCTGTGATTGTAGCGTAGTGCGATAGCTTTCGAATGACCACTTATACGCAGTTCTCACTCCTCTCAATCCAAAGTTACACTGGCCAAAGCTCGCCCAGCACAGTAGAACTTCTACAAATTGTGGACCACCTCCCTGCTCTGCGTCTGCGCACTCGATCCGAAGGTCATGTGAGGTATGGACATCCTTTGTCTACACGTCATTATATTCTGGGTGTTTTCTTCTAGTTCTGAAATCATAAAATAGTTGTAACGCTAGACTTTGCATGCATGCCCTCCAGTACTGTTCCTATTATAAAGCCGTATTCACATCAAATATCCAAACATGCGCTAGACTTTGCATGCATGCCCTCCACTACTGTTCCAATTTTAAACCCGTATTCACATCAAATATCCAAACATGCGCTAGACTTTGCATGCATGCCCTCCACTACTGTTCCTATTATAAAGCCGTATTCACATCTGTTGGAATCGGTCTCAAACCTCCAATTATAGTGCCGTGTGGGGCACATAAATGTGAAGAATATGTAAATCTTTGAATGTATAAAAGTGAAGAAAGGTGGGGATCATGATCTGATCAGACTTCTTGTTGTTCTTAAAATGTATGTTTTTAAACCATAAGACTTGGCTCCGTAATAAAATTTATTTTTAATGTATAAAACTCTGTCTTCAATCGATAAAACCCAACAATTGGTTATGGGCCTCAGACCTTAAGCTGAACCTGAATTCTGCCACTACCGGTATCCAGTATGACGGGTATTCAAGAAATGTCCATGTTTTCCTTCCCGAAGTTATCGGATTTCAACTATGCCACGTGGAAGACGGACATGAAGGTATTGCTAATTGACCGGAACTGCTGGGATTTTATCACTAAAACGGAACCTCTATTATTGGAAGATGCTCCAGAACAAGAAAAAAGAGACTATCGTTATAGGAAGCAGAGGACATATACAACTATCTACCAGGGCATAGACAGAAAATATCAAGTCTTAATTTCATCTACTGAGGATGGTAAGGAAGCCTGGGATATATTAAAGACCAACTTTGAACCAGCATCTAGAGCACGATTGGCAGGCCTTGTGGACGAGTTCTTTTCAATCCGCTACCAGCCGGAGGACGAATCCATTGGACTCTTCTGCAAACGAGTGCATGAGAAGCTGTTACAGATAAAAGAATGTGGATTCGAAATCCCAGACCTCTTAGTTTGCTTTCAACTAATAAGACATTTGCCTCACGAATACGATAATCTGGTACAACTGCTATACAGGATGGATGACAACGAGTTCACGCTAGACAATTTGTCTAAACATTTAATAACAGAATCCAGCCGAATCGAGCTGAAGCGGAAAGACGAAGGCACAAAATTAAGTATCGTGGCCGATGCTTATGCTACAAGAAACAAGTCATCTAGATACAAGGAGACACGGGCGTCTACTCCTGATCACAGCAGATGCGTACTGGACCCTGAATTAATTCCTTCAAGCCCAAGAAAGTCGACAGTTTGTCGTATGGGGCCGCGACCATTCTGCAACTACTGCAAAAAGTCGGGACATTACGAATCGAAGTGCTTCAAGAAATGCAATCGGCAGAAACCTGGTGGTGAATTATTTTATATGGAGGACAATCCAAAAACTGATCTTCAACGTGCCTATGCAGTTTCAAATTTTCCAAATGAAAGACCGAGGGAATTTCTTATTGATTCTGCTGCAACTGCCCACTTCTGTAAAGAACGCGATATGTTTACGACATTCAGAAAACTACCACCACAGAAGATCCTAGTCGGAGACAAGGACAGCACCTCGGAAGTATTAGGTATGGGTGATATTCAATTTACAGTTTTAGATAGAAACAGAAATTATGATATAACTTTAAAAGATGTGTTATACTCACCTAATATGAGAAGAAATTTAATTAGTGGTGCTCGTATTGATCTTGTGGGAAACCAAATTAAATGGGGAAATAACAAAATGATTATTTATAATAGTTATAATAAATATTTGTTTACTGTTCCCAGAATTGGAAAATTGTATATCTTAAAAGGTTATCCCAAGATTAAAAATTATGTATATGTAACTGGTTTAGATCTAGAAAAAGCCCACCGTAGGTTTTGTCATGTTAACATGCCCTTAATTGAAAATATGAGTAAAATTAATTGTGTAAAAGGAATTGAAAAACTTAATTGTAAGAATATAGATAAAAATTGTAAGATTTGTGCTATTGCTAAATCCACTAGAATATCCTTAAAAAGAAACTATATGTACGAAAGGAAAACTAA
Source organism: Meta bourneti (assembly GCA_933210815.1). Lineage (NCBI taxonomy): Eukaryota > Metazoa > Arthropoda > Arachnida > Araneae > Tetragnathidae > Meta > Meta bourneti. Next base: position 6,449,925 of record OW119926.1, read on the forward strand.
AAATGTTTTGGAAAGGATCCATATGGATTTGTGGGGTCCTGCTCCAGTTAACTCTCTAGGTGGAAACAAATACTTTTTATCTATTATTGATGATTTTTCACGTAAAGTAACTGTTTATATTATTCGAAATAAGAATGAAGTTTTTGATTACTTTAAAAAATACTTGGTTAGAGCTGAAAGACAGCTAAATGTTAAGTTAAAATGTGTCCGAACTGACAATGGTTTAGAATTTTGTCACAAAGAATTTAAAAAGTTTTTAAATGATCTAGGAATAAAAATCGAAAGAACTTCAACTTATACCCCTGAACAAAATGGCATTGCAGAAAGGTTCAATAGAACAGCCATGGATTGTGTCAGAGCTATGCTTCAAGACAGTGGTTTACAACCACAATTTTGGTCAGAAGCACTTTTAGCATTTATTCACACTAAAAATAGATGCCAACACAAATTAACTGAGGGTATATCTCCTAACGAAATATGGACTGGTTTCAAACCATCAGTAAAACATTTTAGAATTTTTGGCTCTTTGGCATATGTTCATATTCCTAAAATACAGAGAAATAAATTACAACCCAGAGCAAAACTTGGTATTTTGACAGGATATGGTTTGAAAACTAAAGGTTACAGAATATATATCCCAAACGAGAAGAGAATAGTTGAAACAGTCCATGTTCATATCGACGAAAGTAAGAAAGCTGTTGATGTACTATTTGGTAAAAACTTTGAGTACGTTTCTTTCGATCTTAATTCTAATATTCCTATTTATCAATCAAATGAAAATATAAAAGTAAAATCGGAAAGTGAAACTCAAGTTTTAGATTCTAAAGATTTAGTTAAAACTGTGGACTTAAAAAGTCTTAACATTTCAAATTGGCGAAGAATCGAAAAACCTAGAAATAAAAGCAATAGGATAGATGTATACTATTATTCTCCTGAAAATTTGAGAATGAGATCTTTAAATGATATTAAAAAGTACTGTACTAAAAATAAGATTAGGTTTGATCCTGTAAATTTCAATTTTAAGCCAGAAACTGAACATCCTAATGTGGATATTTCTAATGTGCCATCTACTTCTAGTGATGAATCTAATTTTTTAGACCAACAGATGTACGACATGTATGATCAGTGTTACAATGTCGAAATCCCCAAAAGTTATGAAGAAACGCAAGCAAGTAAGGATAAAATTAAATGGAATACTGCCATGAATGAAGAAATTCAGATAATGAAGGATAGGCAAGTATGGAAATTAGTGGACACACCCCCAAATACAACCATAATTGGAAGTAAGTGGGTGTACAGCATAAAAATGGACGAAAACAATATACCTAAAAGGTATAAAGCTCGTCTTGTTGCTCAAGGTTTTAAGCAAAAACCCGGCATTGATTTTAAAGATATTTTTTCACCAGTTGTGAATTTTTCTATTGTTAGATTATTGTTTGTACTATTGATTTCTATGTTGGGTTGGTATCACTGTCAAGTTGACGTGAAAAGTGCATATTTATATGGACACCTTAAGGATACTATATACATGAAACAGCCAAAAGGATTTGTGCTGAAAGGATCCGAAAACAAAGTATGTCTATTGGAAAAGGCTATATATGGTCTGCATCAAAGTGGTAGAGAATGGAATTTGGAATTAGACGGTATTTTAACTAAATTAGGATTTTCTCAGTTAAATTGGTGTAATTGTGTCTACAAATTTAAAGATGTAATTTTAATTGTTTATGTAGATGATATGGTTTTGTTTTCAAAAAGGGAACATTTGATAAATGAAGTAATCGAATTATTGGACAAAAACTTGGATCTTACAGTCCTAGGTAAAACTAAATATTTGTTAGGCGTAAACTTTCAAGAAATTGAAAATTCGATTTATTTACATCAAATTACCTACATTGAAAAATTAATGTCAAAATTCAAAGATCTTCCTAAAAGTTTTGTGAATTTGCCTTTTAAAATTGGTTGTAACTTACCTGATAAGGTTAAAGAGGAAGAAATAATTGAAAATGATTTAATGAGGAAATTTCCCTATCGTTCCTTAATAGGATGTTTATCGTTTTTGTCAGATAGATCCAGACCAGATATTGCATTTGCTGTTAATATAATGTCTCAGTTTTGTAATGGTTATACTTACAAACACTGGTCTTACGTTGTTGATATTATGAACTATGTTTTTCTTACAAAGGATTTTAAAATTAATCTTTCCAATGTAAAAAGTTCAAATTTGATTGCTTTTTCTGATGCAAATTGGGGATGTGGTCTCACAAACAGACATTCAAGCAGTGGCTATTTAATTTATTTTGGTAACATCCCACTATCATGGAAATCTTCTAAACAAAAGTGCATAGCTCTTAGCTCAATGGAATCTGAATTTATTGCACTAACCGATTGCACTAAAGAAGTTATTTGGTTTAGTAGAATTATAAATGAATTAAGTTTGTGTGATTACATAAGACCCCAAGTATATTGTGATAATCAATCTGCTATCTATTTTTCAAAAAATAGTCAGGAAAATGTGAAAACTAAACATATTGATATCAAGTACAAATTTATTCGTAAATTAATAAAAGATGAACTATTTAACGTAAATTATATTTCATCGGAAAATAATTTGGCTGACCTTTTTAACAAAGCCTTTAATGTTAAATAAATTTAAAAATATTATTAGAAAAATATTTTGTTAGATTTATATAAATATATATATTGAATTGTAATACATCTGCTGAGGTTTTACAACCGATGGGGCCGCATGTTGGAATCGGTCTCAAACCTCCAATTATAGTGCCGTGTGGGGCACATAAATGTGAAGAATATGTAAATCTTTGAATGTATAAAAGTGAAGAAAGGTGGGGATCATGATCTGATCAGACTTCTTGTTGTTCTTAAAATGTATGTTTTTAAACCATAAGACTTGGCTCCGTAATAAAATTTATTTTTAATGTATAAAACTCTGTCTTCAATCGATAAAACCCAACAACATCAAATATCCAAACATGCGCTAGACTTTGCATGCATGCCCTCCACTACTGTTCCAATTTTAAAGCCGTATTCACATCAAATATCCAAACATGCGCTAGACTTTGCATGCATGCCCTCCACTACTGTTCCTATTATAAAGCCGTATTCACATCAAATATCCAAACATGCGCTAGACTTTGCATGCATGCCCTCCACTACTGTTCCTATTATTAAGCCGTATTCACATCAAATATCCAAACATGCGCTAGACTTTGCATGCATGCCCTCCACTACTGTTCCAATTTTAAAGCCGTATTCACATCAAATATACAAACATGCGCTAGACTTTGCATGCATGCCCTCCAGTACTGTTCCTATTATTAAGCCGTATTCACATCAAATATCCAAACATGCGCTAGACTTTGCATGCATGCCCTCCACTACTGTTCCAATTTTAAAGCCGTATTCACATCAAATATACAAACATGCGCTAGACTTTGCATGCATGCCCTCCAGTACTGTTCCTATTATAAAGCCGTATTCACATCAAATATCCAAACATGCGCTAGACTTTGCATGCATGCCCTCCAGTACTGTTCCTATTATAAAGCCGTATTCACATCAAATATCCAAACATGCGCCAGACTTTGCATGCATGCCCTCCACTACTGTTCCAATTTTAAAGCCGTATTCACATCAAATATCCAAACATGCGCTAGACTTTGCATGCATGCCCTCCAGTACTGTTCCTATTATAAAGCCGTATTCACATCAAATATCCAAACATGCGCTAGACTTTGCATGCATGCCCTCCACTACTGTTCCTATTATAAAGCCGTATTCACATCAAATATCCAAACATGCGCTAGACTTTGCATGCATGCCCTCCACTACTGTTCCTATTATAAAGCCGTATTCACATCAAATATCCAAACATTTGCTAGACTTTGCATGCATGCCCTCCACTACTGTTCTAATTTTAAAGCCGTATTCACATCAAATATCCAAACATGCGCTAGACTTTGCATGCATGCCCTCCACTACTGTTCCAATTTTAAAGCCGTATTCACATCAAATATTCAAACATGCGCTAGGCTTTGCATGCATGCCCTCCCCTACTGTTCCTATTATAAAGCCGTATTCACATGAAATATCCAAACATGCGCTAGACTTTGCATGCATGCCCTCCACTACTGTTCCTATTATAAAGCCGTATTCACATCAAATATCCAAACATGCGCTAGACTTTGCATGCATGCCCTCCAGTACTGTTTCTATTTTAAAGCCGTATTCACATCAAATATCCAAACATATTCTACATTAGTTATTTATATAGTTTTGTCCCTCTTATGCATAAAAATTGCAACGTACACTGAAAAGTTACATAATAGTCACTTACGTGGGATTGATTTTTATGAGTTTCAAATTACAAATCATTACTTTAAAATTTAAATATTTAAAATTAAAATTGCTACTTAAAACCAAATTTTAGCATCAGTAACATAAATATTTATATTAATGATCATGTGATTAATTTTTAGTCATGGTTTGCCATTAATGATTTATAAAACGAATGACTTGCTATTTACGACAATTCCGACGTGGAGTTACGTTTTATGGTACGATATAGATTAGCAGTGGACGCTACATAATTGTGACCTATTTCAATTCACAATAACTCCGGGGTTATCGATATGTGGTAATCGCGTTAGTATCGTTTTAAAAAGCATATGATGACATTTAGTTACATTTATAAGTAATGGGACTGACAGATTATAGTCAGAACATAGCAACGCGCTGTGAGTCATGTTTGCTTTGCGCCACGAGTGTACTTTCGTTTTTATTTTTAATACCTCTGAAGTTTAGTACTGAACTAAAGGTTACTCAACATTGGTTTAGGTATGAAATAATTGGTTTTTTAATGCCCAACCACTGACTTATCTAACAATTTTTAGTGTTATTACCGTGTTTCTTTCAACCGTGTCTCTATTTGCATGTGGAATGCGCAACATTGGATTTAATGGCTTCCATTTCCATAATGACGAACGTGTTCTTTGGCGCAATGGAACGACGATGTTCGAAATAGAATTCAATGATTTTGATACGTTGTTCTGTCGTGTACTTCTCCCTAGAAAATTACTAGTCTAGTTTTCAATAATCTGTTAATATACAAAAAAAACTTGTTTTTAGTTAACATTTTAAATGGTAAAGTGATTGGGCCATCCTGTCTTTATTTCTTTCAGTGTCGTTTTGTTGCACAAAATAATCCATATATGTATTACACATACTAGTGACACAATCATTTCGCTTAAACCTCCTGGTGCTCGTCTCGACGAGGTATCTCGGCGTTATCAAAACTGACCAGACCTTGATGGACGAGATATCTCGTCGAAACCGCTTAGAGGATAAAAGTATTCCTATATATTGCAGAAATATATTGAATTCGAAGTAGTTCGAATATGTATTTCGACATTCAATGCACTATACATATCGTGTGATCAGAAACTTTAAAGGGTGGTAGCGTGCATTGTTTTGTAAAATAATGTGTGAGGCAGTTTAGAGAAACTTTCTAAACCCTCCAAGCGGTTTCGACGAGATATTTCCTTCATCAAAATCTGAACTAGAGACGAAATGTATCGCCACTAAGATTTTTCCGATCTTTTGATGATGACGAGATCAAGATCTGGCTATTTTTTTGCCACGACAATTTTTTTCCATCATCCGTTAAGATCTGGTCGGTTTTGAATAGCACAAGACAACCACCAGGAGGGTTAAAAGGGGATAATGATTGCGACTGTTGTTGACTAGATTCCCTTCCGATAACGAAGGAATAAAGAGGAGAGGAACTAGTCTTTAAATAGGATAACATTTAAAATTTGCAATTAGAAACACTTTGCTTACGTTATGATACAATGAGGTGAATTATACCAAGGTCACAATAGGGAATCTTTATAACACATTTCGTAATAATGTTATATAAGGTTAACGATTTTCAAGCAAGGCCTCCTTAAAACCTGAGCATTCAGAGATTTCTGAATAGTTTAATGTTGTCTTAACCCTCAACACAGTGAATGTCTGAACCACATATTTCTGTGCAATCCCGGGATTCTGTCAACCTTTAGAGCAGATTTTATTGGTCCTTTCCTTAAAATAGAATTTTTCACTGTACCGATTCTTTTGACTATTTCCTTAAAACATAATTCCTTGGCAATTCTATTACTCCTTTCCTTGGAATATAATCATTGGAAAAGATTCTGTTGCAATTCCTTTGAAAACAATCCCTTGGAAAGATTACATCAACACTTTATAGAAGAATCAATTGGAAAGATGATGCTCATTTCCTTAAAATAAAATAATTTGGAATGATTATATTTATCGTTTCCTTATAATAGAATCCCTTGGAAATAATCTCTTTCCTTTTTTTACAATGAAATCATGGAAAGATTCTATTGTAAAAACGAAAGACAGACGTGCAGAGAAAACTGCAGGTTTCGGAGTGGAATTATGCGTGTGAAGTTCTTGGAGAGTTTAAATGTTTCAAACATAGTCATACTTTAGTTTGTTACTTTGTGTTAATCTTTTAGATCTCTGCACGTCATGAAATTTCCCAATAGTGTGATATTGCTGCTACCTACATCACATTTAGCGACTGAATAAACTTAATAGACTGTTAAGTCACGAAGTTTGTTTCCTTTTTGCATATTCGGAGGGGTTATTTTTACACTTTGCTCCACCCTTTAAGGTTAATGGCTACAGCGCACGCCATCCATGAAGATATATCTATTACGATATTCCCCTATCCCATCGAAAATGGATGAGCATAATAAATTTCCTTCAGCTTTAAGATGATTGAGTCGAAGGACAATAATTTATTTAACCCTCCAACTTTGCTGTACCTGTCAGATACCGCTTCGCAGTTCGATTCCTCCTTGGGTGCATTCCTCTCTTCTATATCAGTAAAACTTTGTGTATATGTGCAACCTGATGCTGTCTGTCTTGTGTTTAGCGCAGCATTTCCAAATATGGCCCTTGCGCCATAAAAACCCAGCCCTCAAAGGCATATCAACATAAGGTGTGTACGGGCTTCACGAATTCGAGGTACTCTAGTGATCTTTTATTTTTCATGGTGTTTACTGCCTTTAGTAAACATGGGGGTCGCGCTTCAAGTTTACCCAAGTGATCTTTTCCTGCTTTCATCGCACTACTCTGATCCCCAATCCTTCTTTCCCCCGCCATAAAACGCCAAGACAACCAACCAGATACCACTTTGGAATTTAACCATTAAATATCGTGACACTCAAGGCTATTGCTTTTACTTTGCCACAGATTTGACTAAATAGCCTCAACAACTGGATTAATACTTGACTAATAAACTAGTCTATTGACTAAATAGCCTCAACAACTGGATTAATACTTTACTAATAGACTAGTCTATTGACTAAATAGCCTCAACGACTGGATTAATACTTGACTAATAGACTAGTCTATTGACTAAATAGCCTCAACGACTGGATTAGTACTTGACTAATAGACTAGTCTATTGTGACTAAATAGCCTCAACAACTGGATTAATACTTGACTAATAGACTAGTCTATTGACTGAACAGCCTCAACGACTGGATTAGTACTTGACAAATAGACTAGTCTATTGACTAAATAGTCTCAGCAACTGGATTAATACTTGACTAATAGACTAGTCTATTCACTAAATAGCCTCAACAACTGGATTAATACTTGACTAATAGACTAGTCTATTGATTAAATAGCCTCAACAACTGGATTAATACTTGACTAATAGACTAGTCTATTGACTAAATAGCCTCATCTCGATATTCCCGAGTAGTGTATATTGCTTTCATACCTCAACACACATGACTATCTGTTGAATGAATCCTAGAGGCGTTTCTGTTCGTCAATGAGACCAAAACAAATTAGAAATCATATAGGAAGCACTTCCAGGTGTCAGAAATGTATAAACCTCAATGAAGCTTTCGTTACACTAGAGCAGTGGTTCTTAACCTTTTTAGTGATCGGCACCCTCTTGAATCTAAAAATAAGTTCTCGCACCGCTTTAAAAATGTGTTTCTATTTCTTTATTTTGGAAATTACTTCTTTTTATTTATTGAAAAATAAATAAATTATCACATTTACATATACATACAAAACACTATCTCAATATTTAATGGCTACGTTGTTGTTTATTCATAATAATATGTTTAAAGCGAGGCTCCTTTTCTGAAAGAGCCACGGGTAAGTCATCACTTGCATTTAAGCGATTTCTGCCTTTTGTTTTTATGTGCAAAAGTGATGAAAATCCCATTTCACACAGATAGGTGGTGGTAAATGGTAAAAGTGTCTGCAATGCTGTTTTTGCCAGCTGCGTATAAGATTCTAACTGTACACCAGAATTGTTCTAAATCCAGTTTTTCAAATTCCATTTGAATACGTGCACTCGTATTTCAATAAGATCATATTTTATTAAATCGCTGTCATCCATTGAAATTTCTCTCGCACCACCAGGGGTGTACATATCCTAGGTTAAAAACCACTGCATTAGAGGAACTCGGATATGGAATCGATGCGTCCTGCCAATCACAGACAACATTGAGCTGGCACCCCACTCTCCAAACTTCCACACCAAGCCAACTTGAGGACATTTGAGGCCACGATAGATTTAACGTGCACCAGCCCCCTTGGTACACGACGGTGTTTGGCTTCGGTTGCATCCGTTACTCTTCTAACCGCTGCCCTAAAAAACATTCGAGTTAGGTAGGAATTTCCAGACAAACACTGAAGATATAGGATTAAAAATTTGTCTGAGTTACTTCATGAGCTGTGATTAGTAGAGAGAATGGCTGTACTAGAGGCCAATTTAAATTGATTTTGCAGAATGCCCTTCAAACAAGTAAAATTTCTCATGGGTATAAATTCGTTGCTCTTCTTTGCTAATATTTAAATAAAGCACTTCATACATCACACGCGAAAGACTCTACCTCTGAAAGGAATATGACGTACGCAGTTATGAAACAAAAATAACGAAAGCAACGGTAAAGCATATAATTTTCAAATATTTCTTTCCAATCTTTCAAATTTTATTCAGCGGTCACTCATTGTCATAAAAATTTGGTGTTTCTAGCGCTATATTTTCATGGCGGAGGGATGCACTTTATTTGTACTCGAAATACGTATAGTCACGTTAATTAGAGCTGAAATATAATTGACTCTTAGGTGAGTGGTGGGTTGGTAATGAATTAAAATCGAACTGGAGCAACACAAAGTGCTATTGGCGACGGATACATCCCGAAGGTAAAGTCCGAGGACAACACCTCGCCATTTTGAGCCACGGTCAGGTAACGAGGACAACACCTCGTATTTGAGCCACGGTCAGATAACAAGGTCAACACCTTGTCATTTTGAGCCATGGTCAGATAATGAGGACAACACCTCGTCATTTTGAGCCATGGTCAGATAACCAGGACAGCACCTTGTCATTTTGAGCCTTGGTCAGATAACGAGGACAACACCTTGTCATTTTGAGCCACGGTCAGATAACAAGGACAACACCTTGTCATTTTGAGCTATGGTCAGATAACGAGGTCAACACCTGAGCTGGCACCCCACTCTCCAACTTCCACACCACGCAAATTACTAATCGTGATATCTAAAATTTTGTCGCGAAATTGGTTCAGTAATAAAATTACAAAAATTAATCTCAATGCATTTAGTTTCTATTTTAACTCTTGACGATTTGTTAGTGGTTTAGTGAGCTAAAAAGCGAGTGTTATCGACGACCAAAACGCTAGCGCCATCTACATTTAGCTTTACAGAAAACGGCTCGTAGAACAATTTCCAAATATATAGCAGCACACGTAAACGTACATTTTCCCTTGATACTGCTCAGATATCTTTTCTTTCTGACCTCAGTTCAACTGAGTTGCGGTAGAACTGGAAGAATCGCGGATTAGCAATCTGAGGGTTGAGTTCGAAACTCGATCCAACCAAAGATCACTGTACTTGGGGGCTGGTGCAAGTTAAATGCGTCGTAGCCTCAAATTCCTTGGTGTGGAAGCTTGGAATGTGGGGTGAGAGCTCTGGTGGTTCAAAATAACAAGGTGTCCTTGGATCTTTCCCTTCGGAGTTGATCCTGGAACGTGGACAATAGCCCATTGTATTGCTCCAGTTCGACGTTAATTAAACTACCTACCTCACAGAAGATACAACTACGAAACCAGGAAATAAATATTAAAATAGAAAAATATGAAAGACACAATATTATTTTAAATTGTATAAGTAAAATAATACACATTTCTATGAAATACATTTCGCTATTGCAAATTGATACTTTAATAGAATTATTTCAAGTGCTTTTTAAATTACTTATGCAAGAAAATCCGCGTGTATAAAACATGATCATAGTGACAAATTAAATCATTAAATATAACGAGACAATGATACTCAGAAATATTTAAAGCAGAAGAAAAATATTTAATCACTGTCAATGTATACAATTATTTTCATAAATATCTTACAATTTTATAACATTGCATATTTATAAGAAAATGTATAAACTTAACCCTTCTTTGCATAATGGTGGAAATTTCCATCATAACATTGAATGCCCAAAAATTATATAAAAGAACAAGTTCACTTTAAGTTGATCGTGTCTGGATACCTTTTTAATGTCCATTGCATAAAAAAAACATAGCTGTCAAAAATAAGCAAGTGTCACTATCAGTAAAACGAGCTTGAAGTTGTCATTCCGCTGTTTGTTGTAGTTGCAATAAACGTATGATTTCGTTTTTAATTTTGTTTTATTATATTTGAGTTTCTATTGCTAAAAAAGTGAAAATGAGTGGAAGAAAGGTTTGTAACATGTGTTTCTGTTATTTTTAGAGCAATTTCTGAAAAAGTTTGCGTTTAATTTAAAAAATACCACATGATAGAATTTTACATCATATTGTTTTTTGCTAAATTTATACTATAAATATATACTAAGATTTTTTTAACCATTTTTCCTTTAATTTTGAACATGAATTATATCACCTTGATTTATTTCACCAATAAAGAAAAAATCATGCAAAGAAGGGTTAAATATTTCATGACACTTCCAGTTCATGATTACATCTGCTTGGCATTTCTTATCCACGGATTGCTATTTTTCAAGCTACAAGCAAAATTCAAGTCCCGATAAATATGATAATGATATTCTGTTAAGACTTCATGGCATGCTTAGCCTATCCATAATGGTCAACTTTATGGAGCCCTGCACGTCAATCGTGATCTGGATTTCCATTCACCCGAAAGAAAATGAAATCCAGTTGAAATCCTTTGATCCAAAATGAATGACAGCGTTTGACAGATATGAAAGCATTAGCGTTTCCTTTTCTATTTGATCTGGCCTTTCAATGGGATGGGAGATTTTCTCCCTTCTTGTTTTATTTACTTTCTATCGACTGATGTATTATGAGGGAGTATCAAAGAACATTATATACAATATTTCAAAATGATCAATTTCTTTCGGTATCTCCATTAAAGCCATTTATATCTGTGTTCGATGTACAGTAGCGGGAAAAAAACTAACCGCCCCTTCTCATTCGAGTAATTTTAACAGAAAATTCAAAGATGTTGTTTACAGGAACACACGTCTTCTCTAGATTTTAATGGACAACATTTGCTTAAGAGGCCGTCTTCATATTAAATCGAGTACCAATATCATAATTTCCAATAGGAAATCCCTATTTCGACACACAATTTTGAATCTATCAAAATTTAACTTCAGATACAAAATTTTATCATTAGATCTTACCGTTTCGAAGTTACGAGCCCAGGAAGATTGGAGCTCCTAATGGTAAATCACTTTCCTAGATTTTTATGGATATCTTCCTAAATAATATTTCTATAGCGCTGATATTTTGTACCATGTTACTCTTAAAGAACACCAAACAAAATCCACCTTATAATTTATTTAAAAAATAATTTTTAGTGTGCAATGATAATTATTAAATTAATGTTCGAAAAAATTATGAATTGGAACCTTACTATATTCTGATGGGAATCGATTCAGAAGGACTTCTAATATGACCATGCAAAATTTCAGCTCATGCCAATCATTAGATTTTGAGTTACATTAAATGTTCTTCATTGTCGTGATTTTAGGAAGCAACCAAAAGTTTAAAAACGTTTGACGAACCTCGGATAATAATTTTCGGATCGCTTGCACTTGCATTATAAACATCATAACGTAATTCTCGAATCGTTTTTACTTGCATAGTAAACATAATAATTATCGGATCGTTTGCACGCGCTGACAAATACTTTCGAAATAGCGTTCAAATTTGAAATTCGTGTAACTAACTACAATTAATCTCGATCTACGAATCGCGATTTTCGTTGTGGAGATGATCCCTGAAATTGACAGCAATTTTAATATTGTATATCTACGGATATACAGATAGTCATAAAATATCATATTTAGACTAACGATGCCGAATCTGATTGAGACATCAAAACATGATGTTTCCATTAGAAATTTGTTATTAGTGGAAAATTTGATGTAAAGACGTTCCATAATGCAATTTTGTTGCACTTGAATTTTTAAAGGACGTTATTCCCTACTGAATGATATCGTTGAATTTGGTCTATGAATAGTGCTTGAAATAAAGGGGTTGGTTCGGATTTTTTTCCGCGACTGTACGTGCAAATGTCCTCATTGTTTGGGTTTGCGAGGAACCCGTTGGAAGAGTAGCGTATTGGCGACCCGAAGGTTGGAAGTTCGAATCCAACTAAAGACCATCGTGTACGTGGGGGCTAGTGAACGCTAAATCTGTCGTGCCCTCAAATGTCCTCACATCGGCCAGGTGTGTAAGTTTGGAGAGTGAGGTGCCAACTCAGGTGTTGACCTCGTCATTTGACCTTGGTTCAAAATGACGCGTCGTTGTCCTAGGATCTTTGCCTTCGAGATTGATCCCGGACCGAGGCCAATGCCCCGCTGTGTTGCTTCAGTGTGACTCTGATTCTACTACCTACCTTTGAGTTTGCGATGCATCTAATAGTGGTGTGATAACCACAAAATGGGACAGCTGTGAAGTTAAAAAAAACTGCCCGTCTTTTTATTCGTGCATTGCTCATAGAATTACCGAAATCCAAAGATATACCATAGGGAATGTCATCTATAACTTCATGAGCTTTTATTTTGCATATCTGGCCGTCTGCACAACGAATTGAATCAGTATCTAATTTTCAAAATATTTTTCCAACGTATTTTCGAAATCTATTTTCATATAACTCATGATGTATCCTACAATGTAATAAACTAAGCATTTCAGATTTTTTCGCTTCAATAGTAATTTAATAAAAATATCAGCATTCTTATTTCGGAATAAGAATTAAAAGTCTGGAATACTAATTAAACAGAAGGTGGATTGTAATTTAATAGAAGGATCTTCAAACTTTTCCAGGCTGGATCAAATGAACCTAGGTATTCACGATTTTCTTTTCTTCGATGTTTGGGGACTTCACAACTCAGTGGATTTGCCCACTGCGTTAGCAACCTACATGTGGTAAAGGATCGATTCTTTAACTTTCCCTGGGTGTATTTCTCTCTTCTGTGTCAGTAAAACTTTCCTTGTATATGTCTATTACTTGACGTAGTCTGTTTTAAGCCGCTGTGGAAAGTAGGGTCCCCCTTGTACCATAAAACCTAACCCCAACAAATTTAGGCGAAATTTGGCGTCAGTTAGATGTTGCTATTGGGAAATTATTAATTTTTGTCATTATTTTTTCTTCATTCACTGTCAAACGGTAGATTTGAGTTACAATAAAAATTGAAAGTATTTAGCATACTTTTTGAATCGTTTTATTTTATGTTGAAAAATGGAGATGTGTGGAATCATAATTTTGATTTTGTTCTGCCTTCTATTGAGCTGGCCAAATAAGGTCATTGGGTACTTAAAACCCATTTCCAATAAATCTGCGGTACCCTAGTTGGAAGAGCAACGGATTAGCAACCGGAGTGTTGCAAGTTCGAAACTCAGTCTAGCCAAAGACATCATGTACACGAAGGCTGGTGCCCGTTAAATCTGTCTTAAAGCTCCTCACTTTGACTTGGTGTGGAAGTTCAGATTTTGGGGTGAGATGTCGACCTCGTCATCTGACCGTGATTCAAAATGACGTCGTTTCCTTTCGTGTTTGATCCCGGAGCGTCGCAGATAGCCCGTGTGATGCTCCAGTGAGATGTTACCTACTCACCAATAAATCTGCTTTAATTTATACCTTGAACATCTTGCATTAATTTCAAAACGAAAACATAACATGAGCTCTGAATTCGCAAAGCAAGTTTATTCCTTGAATTCGACACGTTCCCTGCTCATGTATGCATGATCAAATATGGCCCTTGAGCCATAAAACCCCAGAAAATCAAACCAACCAACCCTGCTCGTGTACTTTTTATCCCACACATTGAAACTCATTTTCAAGTAATATTTTCCTATTGATAAAAGTTGTGTTGCTCCCAGTGGGACATCAATTAAAATACCTACCTATTGATAAAACGCAAGGGAACAATTGTTGGGTATCACTACTTCACTAAAGTGCTAGTAAAGCAGATACGCCAGTCTACTACTTGGTAAACATCCCACAGGAGGGTAGAACTGAAGTAATATGACGGGACATGATCTTGTGGAAGTATTACGTTGGCATTGAACGCCATATTTCCATCAGAGCAATCCACAATTATGTTGCATTACGATGTGTAGGAGTGTTCCACAGCTCGTTGCATGACATCCCAGATATTTTCTATAGCCTTGAGATCTGGTGATTTAGGCGGGAATGGTAAAATCCAAAACTCAGAAGAGCCTCGTCTAGTTAGCTATACTGTGACGTGTTTAGACATGTCCTATTGGGATAGCCAAACCTATCAGAATGAACGCAGAACATAAGTGGATTTTTCTCATCGGAAATGATGCACACGCTGCTTTCACCTGACATGTTTGCATACATACAAGGATTACATAGAATAACAACTAAACAAACCCCATACCATTAGGGAACCCCACCTCCAGCATGTGCAATCCCTTGTTGACAGACAGGATCTGTCATCATGAGGCTTTCTCCACTTAAGGATCCTTCCATCGACCCGAAACAGTTCAAAGTGTGACTTGTCAGACAGACAGGATCTGTCATCATGAGGCTTTCTCCACTTAAGGATCCTTCCATCTACCCGAAACAGTTCGAAGCGTGACTTGCTTGTCAGACAGACAGGATCTGTCATCATGAGGCTTTCTCCACTTACGGATACTTCCATCTACCCGAAACAGTTCGAAGCGTGACTTGTCAGACAGACAGGACCTGTCATCATGAGGCTTTCTCCACTTACGGATACTTCCATCTACCCGAAACAGTTCGAAGCGTGACTTGTCAGACAGACAGGACCTGTCATCATGAGGCTTTCTCCACTTACGGATACTTCCATCTACCCGAAACAGTTCGAAGCGTGACTTGTCAGACAGACAGGACCTGTCATCATGAGGCTTTCTCCACTTACGGATACTTCCATCTACCCGAAACAGTTCGAAGAGTGATTCGTCAGACGCTTTTCAAGTATTCAGTGGCGGTGATTCCGGGGGCCGCGGTAGCCAAGTTGGAAGAGCAACGGATTAGCAACCGGAGAGTTGAGAGTTCGAAACTCGATCCAGCCAAAAGACCATCGTATAGACGGGATATTCGTATTTGGTGGTCGTATGCGTATTTGGTCGTATTGATGAACATTAAAACTTTCGTGGACTCAAATGTCCTCACGTTGGTGTACTGTGGAAGTTTGAAGAGTGAGTTCCAGCTCAGGTGTTAACCTCGTCACCTGGTTCAAAATGACGAGGCGTTGTCCTCGGGTATTTCCCCTCGGGATTGATCCCGGACCGACGCCAAATGCAGGTTGTGTTGGTACTCTGTGACCTTAATTACCTACCTACCCGGGCCCAGGCTAGGCGCTCAGCTGTGTGTCGAGTATTCATCAAGGATACTCGAGTTGGGAGTCGGCTCCTAAAGCCCATACCTTGGAGGGTTCGTTGTACATTTCTCACGCCAATGTTGAGGGCCCAACATTAAATTTCAATGTTGCTCGAGTCAGTGTTGCGTGAGACGATTTTTGCCAGTCGACGCTGGTCACGTTAGCCCAGAGTGTTTTTACGGTAACTGTTGTGTCTTAAGGTACAGGTTTTGCGAGAATTCTTGTAGTCACGGTACATCCTTGAAAATTATAGTACGTAAAAATCCAAACTTCTCTTCCACATCCGAAACGCTATGGCATATCCCAGGAGCTCCAACTATTAAACCGAGTGAAAAATAGTTTAAATCGCGATAACTTGCCATCCTCATTGTGACGCTCTCCTGTCTCAACACACTCTGAGGAATGTTGGCCGGAAGGAACCTTTTGATCCCCGAGGGACGTTGACGGGGTGTCCTTGAACGGACATCCAGCAAGGAGAAAAAAACGTAGAACTGTAGGGGATGAAGGGAGACTCGACTAGCGGAGACAAAGGAGGACGGACGTGAGGGTCCTTGTCGCTGCTGCCTTCCAAAAGATTTTGAATTGTATAGACTCTTGTATAATACCCTAGAAATGTGTATAAATGTACAGTAAATTATCCCCATGAAGAAGCGTCACTCTCTCTGTAGACGATAAGAAAAGAACCACAAATACGCTTTTAACCCTCTGGATACGGGGACCGACCCAACCGGCCGAAAGTTTCTAGTCCCGTCGTTACGAAAGGCTCGGATTCTTTCATACCTCAAACTCCTGAAGAATTGGCGAAGCCCATTGCGATTTCCATCCCCTATTTTCTGTGCTACAAAGAAACTCGCGCGTGAATAGCCTTATCTCCGTTGAGAAGACAAACGTCAACGTTAAAAAACGTTAGCTTTTATGTTAACGAAACGTTAATATAAAACGCTAACGTTGACAAAGATGTCAGGGTTATCGACGGGGAGCCTCGCAAATAGTTTATCCTCGAGCATCTAGTCTGTGAGGGGTTGAGTAAATGAAAATAGATACACTTAAAAAGTCACCACCGCCCTTTCAGTGTATCCGGGAAGAATCTGTCCCTTCTAGCATACCCACGACCCGACAATAGAAACCAGCACATTAGGTGATAATGGGACGACACATATTCCCTCTTTTCCTGGGGGAAAGCATTGTAAAGGCCGTTTCGGCCGGTTTCAGTAAGTTGCCTGTAAAGCCGTTGCACTGGCTGCCGTAACCAAAGAAGGAAACGATATTCTGCCCCGACGTATGCAGAGGGTTAAGGGTTTTTACATACAAGGTGAAAGCATCCCCAGATGGTTCCACAGATATCTATCTCTACATACGCATTAACAGACGTAACCAGTGATGCGTATAGCTGGCGTTTCGATGTATTTTGCAGACTCGTCTCCACTTGTTTTTCTGGCACTTCGGTGAACATACTCTGATGATGTTTGTGACACATTTTTAGCCCTGCGCCGATACCAGTACTCACGGTGTAGTGAAGAGTTACTATTAATGAGTTTTATTGAATACATATATTGTAAATGATTGTGTTAGGTACATTAGTGCTAAAAGAAAAGAAAAAGTTACATTATAGTCGATTCCAAGTCATAGATATACTATATGGCAATGCACAGGCGGACCAGTTGACTAAGGCTGGAGCACAGTTGCCCCAACCGTAGCCCCTTTAACATCAAGAGACTTATATGCTTATCTGTAAAGACTAATACTCTCAATCTACAAAGAGATGTCAACGGGAAAGAACTGGAATGTTTTAATTGAAGAATGAAACTCGTATCTCAAGTTCCTTGCCCAAGAGCTGTAGAAGTCGCTTGCTTTCCACTTACTACTGGATACGACTACCTACAAGGACACTTACACCACGTTGGAGAGCGAGATCAGCTATCTGTCGCCTTTGCGAACTGAACGAAATGAAAGGAGAACACCTCGAGGCTACCCTAAAATTCCTGAAAATACTGTAGAAAGCCACATTTTTGTCACTTCAGAACTCTATTGGGCTGTTCGTCGATTGATGGTCGATAGACCGGAGACGGAGTAGGATAAAAAAACATTAATGCCAACCTTTTTGCAATTTCGGAATATAGAAATAAGTTGGTCGCATATTTGTGTAACAAAAGGTGAGAGCAATATGAATGATGAAGGTTCTCTCATATCACAAACTAAAAAACGACATGAACTAAAAAAGCTCATGGCATTCCAACTCCATGACGCCTTTTGCACTTCTTGCTTTAACACCTCCGAGTGGTTTTGACGAAATATCTCGTCCATCAAGATCTGACCAATTTTGCTAATGACGAGATACCTTGTCCAGATAACCACCAGGAGAGTTAAGCAAAACACAAAGAAGTTAATATGTAAAATATTTAAGAGCTACAACAAAACGGAGTAACAACATGTTATAAGGATTGTCCCGATAAATCCTATTTGTCTTAGTTATAAAGCGCATCGTTGCATTCAATAAACAAAATTATATCCAAAAATCCATATTATGTGTCCCATGCTGAGCTATACTTTTTTAATGGGTTTTGTTTGTTTTTACCGTTTTTGTTATTTTCTCTATATGAAATAATAAACTTATTTGGTTGTTATACTTTAAATTTTATAGCATAAATATTTAGCAATGGTTTCCAACTCACAAAAATTAAAAACGAAAAGATAATTGTAGCATATTTATCAAACTACTGTCTACCGTTTTCTGTACACATGGTCTGAAAATGATACTCTAAAACGGCTTGGCATGGACCGTGTTAAATTATGTTTGCATTCGCTACTTTGCGCGAACATGTAGAACCAAAAGTTAGCAGAGAAAACCGTAGCTGTCACGGAGCATTGAAAAATGAATCTCGTTGGAATCACTAAGGAGATGAAAATCTTATTCATAATGGTTTCCTTTTTAATGGAATTTAATGATTCTTCCCCACTTACGTTAATGGGAAACGATAATTATCTTGCTTTAGTATGGAAATGGTGGCGAATGAAAAGTTTTATCTCGTACCAGTACAGCTCTTGTATTTAAACTAGAAAAATTATTAAAATTTAGGAACACGCTTAGGGGTAAAACTGATTCTTTACAGTCAAATTATAAATTTCTGCTTTGAAGATAGGCTGTATGCGCCCACCATAAAGGAACTTAATTGAATGATTGTTTAAAGCTAGAGGAACTTAGTATCTTGTAATTTATAAGTTATAACTTAGTTAATATGGCAGTAAATAATGTTGGCTATTGCTTTTGAATGAACATTAAACAGCGAAGTAAAAACATAATGAATCCCAAAACAATTTTTTCAAATCTGCTACATATATTCAAGTCAAGTGAACAGGACCGTTAGCAAGACATAATGTTGAATGTAACCAAAACTAACGAACACATTTATGATGCACGAGCTTTGTTATAAATGGCATTATTTAGTGTAGAATGGTTTTTTCGTTGATGGCGATACCTTTTGCTTTCCGTTGCATCATTGAATCGTACAGGTGTCTCTCTTTTAATCATTTCTGAACACTTCTCCAAACTAGTGTTATTTAATCCAACTTCTACTTCTAAACTCCATTGAATACCCATCTTCATGAAGGTCATTTATCCGTCCTGACTCGACAGGTTCCATTTCCTCCTTGAGTTTATTTCTCTCTTCTGTGTCAGTAAAACTTTCTTTGTCTGAAAATCCATTACTTTATGTTGTTTGTCTTGTGTTTGGCGCAGCATGAATAAAGATGGTCCCTTGTGTCATAAAACACAATCCAACCAACAAACCAGCCGTCCTGGCTCAAAATTACTTGACGTTGTTTGGGGCAGCTTACCCAAAGCCCTTGCGCTGTGAAAACCATTTCCATCAACGGTCCTGACTCAAAGTTATATAGCTGATAAGGTTATAGAATACATCGCGCACAAAATAATCATGCGACGTGATTCCTAGTCGAAAACCAGACCGGACAAAGGTCGAATTTTCGATTGGACATGACTATACGAAGATAATTGGGTCGAACGTTTTGTGACGTCCCGTTCGGTCATTCCAAATTTCATGGTTCAAAACACTAAACATCAAAAAACAAACATTTTCGTCCAGGAATTGTGAGGTTGATTCTGATCGCCTTATAAAATTTAGGTTTGCTCCTGGCAGGTGCTACCTGCGAGTTGTAGGCGGCGCGCAGGTTCTATTCTTCCCTAGGTGTATTTCTCTCCTGTGTTGGTAAAACATTCCTTGTATGTGTGTCCATTACTTGGAGTTATCAGTCGTGTTTCGCACAGCAAAGCCAAATATGACCCTTGCACCATAAAAATCAATCTAACCAACCAACCTGTCAGATGCTTCCATTTACTTGACATTTACGAAGAATATAATTCAAAATAAATATATTATGTTTCATTCCTAGTAGCCTTCTTAGTATCACTAGATTTCCCAGTAGTGTACGATTGCCTTCACCCCAGATCACACAAAGATTAAACAACCACATCTATTGGATGAAAGAATCCTTGAAAAGATACCATTGACCAATAATTCTAAAATTGGTTAGAAATCATAGAGAAAACTGCAGGCTGCATGATGGAATATGCATTATTCCATCAGGGTTAGAAATAGGGGTACAGTACTCGTTATGCAGTACGTAATATCCAAATAAAAATAGATCCTTCCATTAAATTGAAGCGTTTTATTCCTCCAAGTGGTTTCGACGACAGATCTCGTCCATCAATATCTCACTAATTTTGCTAATGACATATCTCGTCAACAAAATCTTGCCGATGTTTTGATGATGACAAGATATCTCGTCAAAAAGATATTGCCGGTGTTTTGATGATGCTTGCCGATGTTTTCTTCGAGATATCTCGTCCATACACATCTGCTAATGGCTTTTGTAATGATGAGATACCTCGACGAAAAAATCACCAAGAGGGTTAAGACACAGTTGATCAATTCAAGGCAAAAATTTTATTTAACATGGGTCATAAATTAAATGATTAAAACATCAACGATGATGTGTAGCTGTGGAGATATCTAAGAAAGCCACGTTATCAATAGCCACAAATTACATTGTTCGCCTTTAACAGTTTCTGGGTCAAGGGAAACTCCGGAGGAGATAACTATAGACTATGACTGGACCATGTCGGGAATGTTTATCGACGTTGCTTTCCAAGGGAAACAAGAAGTACGATAAATGTCAGCAAATGTTTTTGTTGGTTTTTCTCAGACGTTACAAAAACCATAATGGCAGTCGTTAGGCCCATTACGATGACATGGTTTCTGTATGCTATCCTGATAAGCTAGTTAAAGTGATGTGGATATGTTAAAACGCATCTTCTAGGATAGGATACTTTGCCTTGACATAAAGTACCGCATATTTTATATTAACCACTCTAAACTAGAGAAAGTGTTTCTTTTAGGGATGTTTCCAGGCAAGTATGATGATAATGGATGTGTTTAATCATAGTTACATAATCTCCCTTTTTGTAAGATTTAATAAATAAAAACAAATAATGATATATATCAAGAATGAGCAACAGGGTGTGGATAGGTTTGAAACGGAAAAATTGTAATTATCATAAAAATGTTTTGTTACTTAAAATAACATTTATTTGTTTCTTTAGAGAAAATATTCAATTAGAGAACAAAAATATGCACCAAAAATACAAGAAAACACACAAATATAGTTAGAAACTAGAACTCAACGCTTCATTGAAGCAGATTACTTATTGTATTGAAATCATTATACTATATCAACCTCTGAGAAAGAATGATAAAATTTAAAAAATCTATTTGAGCAAAACTGTTATATTCTTTCTAAAAGTTTTAACAAAAAATAGAGTTTTTAGTGATATAACAATATTGCTGAACAATCGAATATGATCATCTTAGGTCAAAAACTCGCTATTTTAAGCTTAATTAAAAATATTATAGCGCCACCTGGGGAGTGAAGAAAATCAATTTAGATTTCTGATATCCTCACTTTACTTTGTAGTAGTCAGTGAAATCATAATCAAAGGAAATAGGTGAGTCTTTAAATAATTTAATCAATTAAGATGACGGCATTCAAAGGAATTCGACTACGCCCTTTCTCATCTAACTGTAAAAAGTAAATAGTAAGAAGAGTGGTCTAATGAGCCCTTGTGGAGCACAATCTGACCGCCGAGCGAAGAACGAAACCAATTGGAATAAAAAGATGCAACTGAACTGTTATATACATTCAACATAGAATAAAGATTTTGTAAATGCTCAATCTCATATTTTAATTACTTTCTCTCTGGTTATCTTTTAATATTCAGATTCACATTTGCTCAACTGACTAAACTTTACAATCTCAAAACTGTTGATTTAATCGTTTATAAACAATTAATTTTATATGCGAGTAAATGGTAATGATACTATATTCTACATTCTCTTTATTTAGGAATCCCCAGGGCCACATTTTTAGGTGTTTACGGCATCGCAACTCTGAGGTACCCTAATGATCAGTCCTTTCTGTTTCACCCCGTCTAACCTTCTGCTTTTAGGTTTGATTTCCAACCTCGCTGTTGATTTGCTTGGCGCAGCTTATTGAAATCTGCACCTTGCGCCATGAAACGCCACACCACCAGCCTTCCAATCGTTTTTAGGAACATATCTACTTAAAGCAAATCAAGATTGAAATTCCATTGAATTCTGGAGCAGACGAGTTCTATAATATTAACTGGACGTAGACTTAACGAATGATGGTTTGGAATCAACATTAAAAATACTAACTGTTAGTTTTTACATAAAAAATAATTAATTAGTTAATTCATATATTATACAGATTACAATGACTAAGTATTTCTCATCATGAAGACAAGCATTTGATCTCCAAAAAATGTCAGTTTATGATTGCAGCTCTAAGCCGATGATGTAATTTTATGGTTATGCATGCTGAAGTAAAATCAGTCAAATTCGTCTCTTATAAGTACAGTTCTATTGGCTTAGAAATGTAATTGAAAAATGTTACAAAACTAATTTCCTATGGTTGGAAACTGAATGTTATGGCGCTAGGACCCTTTTTGACCAAGCTAACAACGTAAAGTAAATGGACATTACTGAAGGGGAATTCAAATATACACCTACAGATCGGAAGTTGCCGATAACCCTGACACTTTTGTCAACGATATTGATAAAATGATACGACTTTGATATAATGCTATTCACGCGCGGGGCTCTTTGTAGCACAGAAAGAGGGGATGGAAATTGTAATGGACTGGCGATTTTTTAGGAGTTTGAGCTCTGAAAGAATCTGAGCCTTTCATAACGAAGGGACTCGAAACTTTCGGCCGATTACCGTATCCAGAGGGTTAAGGCGGCTGGCCGGTTTTGAGAAGTGGAATGGAATGGGAAAGAGGGGTCGTTCGCTGTGGCTTTTGCAAGGGAGTCTGCTTCCTCGTTACCCTCCTGTCTGGTATGGGCTTTAATCCAGAAGATAGAAATGGAAGGTGACTTTAAGAGGATGTCCTGGATTTCATGGATGATGGGACTTTTGTGGGTCTTGTTATCTATTGCTTTAATAAGTGCTTGACTGTCAGTGTAGAATGCGGCTGAATTGAAAACCTGCAGTGATTTTAGGGCTTCCCTAATTGCCAAGGCTGCGGCCTCAAACACTACCCTCATCCGGTAGTCGGCAACTCCATTCATTTTCACTAATGGTAGGGGGTGACAAAATGCTGCTTACTCCTGAAGCCAGATGGCACCCCACTCTCCAAACTTCCACACCATGCGAAGTGGATATTTGATAAGACATTTGAGGCCACGACAAATTTAATGAGCCCCCACGTTTACGAAAGTCTTTGATTGAACCTAGTTTCGCATTCTGAAACCTCCGGTTGCTAATCCGTTCCTCTTCCAACTGGGTTACTCCCGATTCTCGGTTGAGATCGAAGTTCATATGGGCAGAACTGTGAATTCTGTCGCCCTCATCTACCTCACAATTTTGTGTACGTACGGGGGTATCCACTTGGCATTGCGTAGTTTCAAACTGAGGTTCTGTTGACTTACGTACTAGAACGAAAGGTCTAGGAGCTTAAGAAATGGGCCATCCAGACATGTTTTCGCTAAGTTTCCTAGTAGTCACAGATTTTTTTAAGTTTATAGATATAAACATGAGATGTATAAGTTTGATACAAACCATCAAATTGCAATACATTAATAACCATTGTATAACGATATATTTATAATTCCACTGTGGACTCAGTCTAAAGCCCTATGTCCACGAGCGATAAAAATTGCGCGAGATGCTTGCTTGAACGTGTCTACGACGTGCAAATAATTCTGCAAATTTTCTCACCGAAAGGTAGCGCGATTTTTCCGCACGGAAATCTCGCATAGTTGTGTCCACGGACGCCAACGGCAACCGCGCGGTGCGAGAAATTTGTTATCAGTGAGTACATTGCCAAAGCAGTATCAAACATGGATTCTCACAAATAAAAGGCGGTAATTAATACTCGTAAAATTAAACTTATCTTATCTTGTTAAATAAAACTTACTTTTATTTTTGTCGTTACCATTATCCTAGAAGTTAATTTAACAAGCATATGCAACCATAGCTCTTGCTTACAAATATTAGTCAATTTTTAACGATTACTCTGATTGCACAAACCTATGTATATGTATTCTTTGTTACATTCTTATTGTAACGGAGGATACATATTTATACCCATGAACCACAATTATTATATGAAATTACAATTAATTTAACTATCAATAGTTGATTAATATGCATGATGTAATTGATAATCTGAATGAAATTCTTAAGAATAACATTATATTATTTTTTAGTAGACATCATTTTGCACAGAAACTCACAAATGAATATCTGTATACTATTAAAATACATGCAAAATGAAAGTAGGTAACAGGAAATTTGAAGAGAAACACCAGTTTCCTTACACAGAATTTATTCTACGCTCTCTCTTTGCAAGTCCGATCCCTATATTCCGACTAACCTGGATTATATCATTCAGGCTGGCACTCATAGAATTCCAGCAAATTTAGAATTTCATCTTTGCCCCACACGAACGATTCATTGAAACTAGATGTAGAAGCCATTTCAGCGACAACTCGCAGCAACAATCGCAAAATTTCCAACTGAGTGGAATTTGGCGAGAAAAATCGCACAGCTTGTTGACACAGGAAATTTTATTGCTCGCGAAAGCATTGCTGCGTAATTTGCGAACTTCTCGCTAGGGGACTCGCAAGGCTGTGTATACGTGCAAGATTGGATTGCTTGACACTCGCGCAAGTTTTCTCGCTCGTGGACACAGGACACTTTAGTTATCGCTAATTTTAAAAGAATCATTTGCTTTATAGTTTATACTAGCTGAATTACCCGGCGTTGCTCGGGTTGAAATAGTTAAATGTTGCTTGAAAAGTGAATTAGAATAATCACTTTTCTTTCACAGAAAAATGCAATCATTTAAGTTGTACGGAAAATACGTTTTAACTTTTCCATAACTTCTACTATATACTTCGGACGCAAATATATGCATTTAATTCCTGAATATATTGCAATATCTAAAAGATTAAGACATAAATACGAACAGAAACGAAATTCCGACGAAAAAATGCAGAATTCTAAAAAACGAATGATACGCAGTGTCGAATTTCGACTGCCTGAGTGTATTCTGAAACAGAGCAATTCGAAAAAAGATATTTGAAAATATTGATAAAGACGATAATGAAATTTAGTAATGCTCAAATATGACTGCAACATTTCGCTGTGTTAACTCAAATAGACAAACACGGGATGCTAAATCAAATTTATAAAATAATAAAAATTAATTCTGGTTTCCCAAATCTAAAATAACAAAATTACGCTTTTATGATTAATGAGTTGAAGTTTTTCGTGTTTCATTACAAAATGTAAATTATGAATAATGAAATATTTTAAATATCCTTTTATTATCAAACAAATATTCATGTAAATATATAAAATTCATATAGAAATAAAATAATAAACTTTAATTCAATAATGCACATTACACCTGTCAAATAAAGTAGGAAATACTTATACAATCAACTAAAAGTTAGATTTAGTAATGCTCAAACAACGGCAACATAGCTTTGCCCGGGTATTTATCCCAATCTTCTATTGGACAGGAAAAGGAATGAAATCAATGTATAGTGTAAAATCAAAGTAATTATATTAACAGGTTCTAAAAGTATAAGTACAGTACACGCATTATAAAGTAAAATATTTTACAAATTCACTGCAATATAAATTTAACACAAAACTTGATTATACACAACATTTTTAGTTTCACCTCCGGGAGCAAGAATAAATAAATTCTTGGGTGAACCCACCCTCGAGCAACCAACATAAAGTTGTCCGTGGGAGAAACACGGCGATCTCAAATCCACTCCGCAGTACTTGATAGACTGCCCCTGCGACTTGTTGATCGTGATCGAGAACGCAAGTCTTACTGGAAACTGCAATCTCTTAAAGTCGAAAGGGAGATCCGTGGGAATGAGTGGTATCCGTGGGATAAAAACTGTTGCACCCTCTCCCTTTCCTGTCAAGATAGTCGCTTCCATTACATTGCCCAGCAGCTTCTTGACACACAGCCTCGTGCCGTTGCAAAGTTTTGGCGGGTCGAGGTTCCGCAGTAAAATAACCGGAGATCCCACTTTAAGTAAAAGACGATGTGGTGGCAATCCAGCCGGATCAAGCGAGTTCAGGAACTCTGGCGGGAAATTGACGACCTCATCGGCATCTACTACGGTATCGATGGACTTGTATTCAGTGACCACGCCTGGTAACATGACAAGTATTTGATTGTTTATGTTGTGGACGTCTTCATTTTTAGCAGAAAGAATGGCCCTCTCTCGCAACCAGTTCAAATCGTGATAGTTTTGGGAAACAGACGGATAGACTGCATCTATCAGCTCTGAGACGGACGACACCAGATTACAAAAATCGGATGGGAATTTAATCTTGCCAGAAGACTCGACTGCCAATCTGCCTTCTCCGATCTCCAGGAGTTTGTCTGAGAAAATTTGAGCACTCTCATCCCCCAGATGTACTCTCATGTTTTGCTTCAAAGTTATCTTTCGCACATGTCTCCACAAAAACGAATGTTTCAAACATGCATGGATCTCATCGGCCGGCGTCGACTTCGGGATGACGGGCAGAGTTTGACGAAAGTCTCCACAGAGGAGTACCAGAGCTCCTCCCGTCAGGTTGTCGTTTCCTCTCAGATCTCTCAGAGTGACGTCGAGGGCCTCGAGAGCTTTCTTGTGAGCCATGGTGCATTCGTCCCACACGATTAATTTGCAAGTCTCGAGCACCTGCGCCCGACCACTTGCCTTGCTTATGTTGCAGGTAGGATTTTCCTGCCTGGCGATGTCAAGTGGCAACTTAAGTGCAGAATGGGCCGTCCTCCCTCCTTCCATTAACGTCGCCGCAATTCCCGAAGAGGCGATGGCAAGAGCAACTTCTCCCCGAGTCCTGATTTCGGCCAGTATTATATTAATCAAGAATGTTTTCCCTGTGCCCCCAGAAGCATCAAGAAAAATGATACCACCTTGTTGTTTTGCTGCCTGATCCATGATAATTTGGTATGCGTTTTTCTGATCTCGATTCAGAAGTGGCTTCTTGTCCGCGACGTATGCACTCAGCTCTTCGACGTCGTAGTTCGTTTCTCGCACGTAATCTGCGCGAAGTACGTCTCGTCGATCTCTTACTGGTGCAGGCAGGCCCAATTGCAGTAATGTTTTATTTGTCATGGCCACACATTTGTCCTCAAGAATAACCAAAGCCTCGTTGAAAATGTCCGGACCAAACGCGATTTCTAATGTCGGGGTTTCCCTCCGGACTTTGGCGAGTATATCCTCACTCAGGGCCTCCTTATACTTTTCCCATAAAGTGTTTGGATTCGATGGACTGCATGTAGTCAATATTATAGCAAACAGGTTTCTGATTTGCTCTGGTAGGGAGATCAATTCGGCTTCTCGCAACGTGTCATCCCAGTGCTGGTCTCCTTCCAGCAAACCCAACTTCTGACAGGCCTCTCTAAATGTCTGGCATACTTCGTCGTTTACCGTTCTCATCTCTGCGAAAGATCTAGGTCCTCGTACCGAGTGAAGAAGCATCCTAAGGAAATAGCATTCGGCGTTGTTGGGGTGAACAGTGTACACTCGACCCAAGGCGTCACTCGCGACTGCATCATGTCCAGGGACGGGCTGGCCAACTTTTCTCCTACAGAAAATTTTCCTCGACGCATTCCACGTGTAATATCGAGGTATCTCAGGATACAACAAAGTCCTCGCAAAAGAATCCTGCTGACACAGTTGAAAGAATGCCGTCAAAGTCGTGTTTGGTGGCTGATCAATCACTCTAGGGGCGCTCTCTGTTGTGAAATAAACTCTCTGACCATTTTCTAAATGGACGCTGAGGTGAACAACAGTAGGGTGTCTTTCGTGAATCGAAAAACCCAGTATTCGCCAAACTGCCTCGTTACTGCTGAGGTATCTTCCCAATTGATACCGCGTCACTTCATCGTTCGATCTCTCGTCGCTGATACCGAAAACAGCCATATCACTACCTTTGTTGACATACTTGCACACATATTTAATCGATTTCACACTGTTGCAGTACTCCACGTTGATGTGTGCCCGAAACATTTTCGACAGCAGCGGCGAAAAGGGCACAACCCACCTATTGTCGATTTCTATTTCCGTGTTGCTGCGTATCGTTAGTTTCGCCGTGAACCCTCCATCTTCCGGAGCCCGCCGTCTGTACAGGGGATAGCCGTCATTTCCAGTTTGTGTCTCTTTAATCAATTTTCTAGGGTATTTCTTGGTACACTTTCCGTCCTTCATACACGGAGAAATGGGATTGAGATTTCCACACGGTCCGTGGATCATGTTTTTCGTTACCACTTCAAAAAGTTCGGGATCTTGTTCCGGGTCTGGCAACTCGGCAGATATAACGTCATCGATTTGAGTGGGCTGAATTTTGTCCGCTAACCAGATCAAATTGTGCGAGTGTGGCAGCCCTCTTTTTTGCCATTCAATCGTATACATCCAGCATCTCGGCACTCCAAATACATGGCCCTTTGTTATAACGTCAATCAGTTTCAACTGCTTCTGTTTAAATACTCTCGCAATCAAGTCGTGGCGCTCACTGGGTAATTGACCATTGGTAAGAACCTCCTTGATCTCCGTCCAAGTGGGATTGCAGGTGAAGGTGATAAATAAGTCTGGTCTCCCGTACGTCCTCACGTACGTCATAGCATCTTGTGTGTATTCGTGCATGTGTCTGGGACTGCCTGTAAATGTAGCTGGTAGTATGACTAAGGCACCGAGGTTTTCAACGTTCCCGTCATTTGCCACAGCATCTCTCAGGTGAATATATTCGTCAACTCTCAGTTTACGTTGATTTAGACAAATGTAAAGGAGACGTTCACTCTCGACTTTAGCGTACATATCGACGATGAACTGATGAAACAATTGCCTGCAGTTCAATACGTGGTTCTGCCCAGTATCTCGAACCATTAATCTGTACGCATAGAAATCCATCGCTGAAACTTTCTTGCTCGTTGTTTCACCTGTTCTTGGGTTGATCTGCCTCAGATTAAATTGATATCCATCTTCACCATGGGGGAATATTACTGGGTACTGCAGAGCATCGTAAGATCGATGTGTTTCCGAAATACGCTGCAATGATTCACCTCGTCGTTGAATAACGATATCCCGTTGATGAAACTCATCTCCTGAACCACCGCGACTTCATCTGCTTGAGGAGAGTTAAAGCGCCGCTCGTGTTCGCCTGCTGGTCTTCGGTCTGCTCTTATGACTACTTTATATTCATCTGTTGGCATATGTTCCAATGCTGTTTCAAACGTTTTAATAAGATTATTGTGCTCATGAAACATCCTCTGTAAGTTTAACACAATCTGACGTCTTGTTCCCGAGATGTAGGCGCACCTCTGATCAGTTTCCATTTGTTCGTTTTGAATAAAATATAGTTGTAGAAATTTTGGTGGTTGATCTGGCAGCGGAAGCAACGATCCCGCTCTATGGTAAACCTGCCCTTGCACCTTGAATGTCGACGGAAATCCGGGCTGTCCAACAACTGATGTGCCGCCGAATGATGTCATTTGGAAACATGAGTTGTATTTTCTGATGTTACTTAGAAAATGCTTCGACTCTGACGTATCTCCTGATGTGTAAGTCAAAAGGTCTTGTGGTGGTGGTTCCAGTTGGCAAAGTTTAACTTTTCCATTTTTGCAGCAAATACCAGTAGACTCTGATTTAAACTTTTTGGCTTGACAGTAAGTACAAACCATTTCCATTTTCCCGATCGTAACACTTGCATGCATCGAGTAGTCTTTATGTGAATCGTAGTGAAATCCTTCCTGTGCTAAGCTAAAATGGCTCGCAGTCCGTGATCGTTTGGCTCTATCTCTCTTATCCTGTAGTCGGGCCTCTCGCTGCTGTGCCGTCTCTGTTGCTCTAGATGTAGTAGCTCTATCTCTCTTATCCTGTAGTCGGGCCTCACGCTGCTGTGCAGTCTCTGTTGCTCTTGATGTAGTAGCTCTATCTCTCTTATCCTGTAGTCGGGCCTCTCGCTGCTGTGCCGTCTCTGTTGTTCTAGATGTAGTAGCTCTATCTCTCTTATCCTGTAGTCGGGCCTCACGCTGCTGTGCCGTCTCTGTTGCTCTAGATGTAGTAGCTGTCTCTTTCATATCCTGTAGTCGGGCCTCACGCTGCTGTGCCGTCTCTGTTGCTCTAGATGTAGTTGCTCTATCTCTCTTATCCTGTAGTAGGGTCTCACGCTGTTGTGCCGTCTTTGTTGCTCTAGATGTAGTAGCTCTCTCTCTCGCAATCGCAAGTCTTCTATTCCTCTCCTCGGAAGTTTCTTGTCTACGCTCATTTTTCATCATCTTAGCCGTTGACTGCACTTGGCCGATTGCCTTCCGCTTCCTTGGAGGCATTGCTACAGCAAAGAAATCTGTAAAAGAATACAAAAAGCTATTTCATAAAATAAGCAAAAGGCACACTCTCACTGAGCAATGAAATCTATTATAGAATACAAAGAAAAGCTATTTCATAAAATTAGCAAAAGGCACACTATCACAGAGCAGTGAAATCTGTCATTAAAAAGTTATTTCATAAAATAAGCAAAAGGCACACTCACTGAACAATGAAATCTATTATAGAATACAATAAAAAACTAATATAAACTGAATGGTAAAACAAATTTAAAATTGTGAAGTACTTACATCAGTTTAGGAGAATATCAAACTTTTAACACAAATAAAAAAAATTAATGCCTTACTTAAAAGCTGTCAATCAAAATATTCAAACACAGAATTCTAAATCATGTTAAAAATAAACTTTTATTCTGGTGTAAAAAAAGCATTAATTCTGATCCCATTAAACTTATTTAAAAAATTAAGCAAAAGGCACATCTCACTGAGCAATGAAATCTATTATAGAATACAATAAAAAGCTAAAATTAACGAAAAAACGAATTTAAAATTATGTAGTACTTACATCCGTTTAGAAATATAAATCCAAAATGTACACTATCACTGTCGAATAAAGTAGGAAACACTTATACAATCAAAAGAGCGAAATAAAACTGCCAGATTCACTGAAAGATGATAAACTGGAAGACTTACCGAGTTAGCTTCCTTTAAATACGACCAGCTAAGAATCGAGTGGGTGCTGGAATGTTCTCCACCATGAGTCCAATTAAGTTTCCGTTTCCCCAACTTTCTAGAAAGTTCTACAAAGTTTTATAAAAAAAGTAAACATTAATTCTGGTGCTGCCAGATACCGAGTAGCAAAATTACGCTTTTATGATCAATGAGTTTTTCGTTTGTGCTTTTCGGAATAACGGTGCTTGGTTTAGAAATAAATATAATCGGTGTAGACAAATTAAACTGAATAGATAAAATTTTTTCAAAAAGCAGAAGGTCGATTTTACAGAATTTTTCAGAAAGAAAATCACTGCTTTCAACGGAGGATTCACATGTATCTATTCCGGACATTTTAAAATAAGTTACACGCCTTACCTAAAAAGCCTCGTGAAACAGAATTCTACAAATCATTACGTATTCGATAAATTATTTAAGGAAAGTTGGTCGAAATACACACCAACTTTCCTTGAAAATAATCCTTGAACTCCTGAAAACCTTTCCTTGAATTTCCTTGCAAACATAAATATTTTAAAATATTCTTTCCCCCTTCATCAATAAAATATCTATAATTTATTTACATCATGGGAAGAACTAAAAAGTCAGTTCAAACATAAATACTGTAATTTAATTTGTTTCGGAAAAAATTGTTTTTCGATCAACAGTGGTAAAGCAACCATCGCTGCCTAAAGCAATCAATCTATGCTCAATGTTATTTCTATTGCGATTTCGAATAGTTTTTAGCCCCCCAGGGCCAATAGAACGGGGGTTAAGAGTTAGCCTATGCTGACCGCAGTGTTCTAAATTATAAGTGTACCAAATTTGGTGTGGATTGGTCAAACGGTGTAGATTTGTATAGAAAATATACCCACATACACACACACACATCCTATTTTATATATATAGATTGACTGAGCCAATAAGGTGGCCTTACACCATTTTCACTCACATTCTGGCAATCTAGAAAGATTTGATGCTTCAAGGTTTCCTTTTCTACCTACCGTTCTTGCATCCTCTTTAAGACTTTTAGCTGTCCTTTATTTTCCTGACCTCTGGTGTTTCTATTTACGCGTTTAAAGGATAAGAATGTTTTGGATTGAGTTTAATCCTCCACGTGATGTCGACGAAATATCTCGTCTATTAAGATCAGGCCAATTTTGCTAATGATGAGATTTCTCATCGAAACAAAACTATCCTATTACTCCAAGGAGAATGAAGACCCAAGGAGCAAAAGCAAATTGTTCCTTGCCCTAAACAGTTCAAACTTTTTTACAGGTTTTTACATCAGACGCTGGCCACTACAGGGCAATTTCCGATGAAGATAAACTACCAAGAGGTTTAACACTAATAAAAGTTTGCTCGAATATACGCATGTATACCTAACACTTCATATTTGTTATGTTACATGTTTATAGTGTATGAATTAAAGTTGACGCATATTAATCAATAGAATACACAAACCAGAATCTTTCCTCTCATAACCTGACAGACCTTAGACAAAAAAATTTGACTAAAATTCCCAACATAAATACTCACAAGGAACGAAATAATGTGATCTCTCAATAGTCACAGTTGGTTTAGTATGGACTATACGTTTAAAACTAAATTAAGAACAAGGTACTGAAAATCAGATTACTAAAATTGCAAAACATTCTTGATTGACGAGTAAATTAAAACATTTTCTATGCTTACAGGCAAAACATGCCATAGTGTAAATGTTCCCAGTTTCAATGCCAACTTAAGGATATCCATCCCCAAGTTTGAATACAACTTAAAAAACTTAATATTTATTTTCATATTAAATTATTACTGTTTAGATTTCATCTTTTGTTTTGCTGACTGTCCTAGTCCCATACTTTCAACAATTAAAGTATTTCATTTCGCTTGTTGTGGTGGTATAGCGTCTCATAGTTCCCCTTATTCGGGGCCTGAAAAATTCCTTCATAACATAAACTGACTTTCGATGTATAAATCCTCCGAACTGTAAATGACTGGAGAGTTTACGACCGGATGGAATTAAAGGGTATACAGCACCCCCGTTTTTGGTAACTGTCCCTCTTCGTTAACGTGAATCTGGTGAAGCGGTGACTTTGATTCATGACCCCTCGACAGAGATATTCGTTGAGGTTTTGAAAGTGGGCAGACACTGAGTTTACCTGCTCCGATGAAATCACGGGACTAAAACCATTGTTACTTAACTTTCATTTGGCCTCGAATACTGCCTTGAGTTGTTAACCTATACAGCAAATTTAATTTTAAAATAAAGTGTTGTTTATTTCAAAGCTGTTTCTGTACCTAAATCCACTCTCCACTACTTAAATTCATTTCGCGTCACAGTGGATTGCTTGGCTGGGTTTTATGGTGCAAGGGCTATACTTAACCAAGATACGGCAAATAAATGAACATACACACACAAGGAAAGTTCTTACTGACAGAGGTGAGAACAATACACCCAGTACCACCAACGAGGAATAGGACCTGACAGAAATCAAACCTGCTCTGCCTACAATTCTAAGTTTGCCAGCGCAGTGGGCATACCCACTGGGTCATGTTGGCCGCCTTGATGACGTATGGAGTTTGATTTCACTCTTAGAAAATCAGAGACGCATTTATGCGAAGGATACTTTGCACTCATCTGTAAGTTATTCAGTATAGTCAAGTTAAGTTGACATCAAGTATAGTTCAGTGATTGTAATCCAAAAGTAAAATTGATGAATTTTATACAATTATCAATCTATTAGAAAATTATTGAAATTAGTTATAATAACCTTCCTGGTGGGATTGCCTCGTTAAAGTATCTCTTAGCAGAACTGACTAGATCTTGATGGACAAAATATATCGTCATTAGAAAACTGACTAGATCTTGATGGACAAAATATATCGTCATTAGAAAACTGACTAGATCTTGATGGACAAAATATATCGTCATTAGAAAACTGACTAGATCTTGATGGACAAAATATATCGTCATTAGAAAACTGACTAGATCTTGATGGACAAAATATATCGTCATTAGAAAACTGACCAGGTCTTGATGCAGTTATTATTGAAAAATAGCAATATATTGATGACGAAATAACTCGTTATGAGCAAATTGGTCAATCTTGATGGACGAGATATCTCGTCTAAATCAAGAGAGTTAAAATAACGGCAACCAAGTGTTCATGTTCACAACCATGAGATGGTATGCGTTTAACTATCAATTAAAGTAATAGTAATAAATTCGCTGCGTGTTTATTTTTGATTTATTTATACAAAGGTTGATATCTGTATTGTAACCTAAAGACATCTAGTTAAAATCAAAAAAGAATCCAAGAAATATCGTCAATTGAGAAAAATATATTAATACTGATAATTGAATTATAAAAATAATTCCAGATAGTGGTCTCGAGAAAATATTTTTATAAAATATACAATCATTCTGAAAAGTCTCAATTCTATAAAAATTTTATAAAAATCAAACTACAATAAAGAACTATTTCAATATTCTTATAAGATTAGAAGTGGTTTTGATCTATTCGTAAATGGCATGTGAAAATTGAAAATATGTTTTTTAATATTTCACGAAACCTCCTAAAAGTTGTTCTATAGAATCTGCAGAACTGTTTATTTGGAGATTTTTTGCATAAAAACTCTGGTTTTGTTCCGGAGGGACAAAAATCTCTAACAAATTGATTATTAAATCCTCATCTGGTTGCAAGTTATCTGGTAGGTGGGGAGTTTTGTTTACTAATCAAAAGTACCTTGTTTTCTCTCGAAGTAATACTCTAATGGCGATCAGGAAACGACATAGGAAACTTTTGCGCAAAGAAAACAGGGAAATACTCCGTTTCATCATTGAAACTCAGTAATCCTTCTTTGATTCGGTACTTCTGCAGCCGATGAAGAGAAAAAACTCCTACTTCCCCTTTCGATAAGGAGTCATCCTCCAGTACCAAATCAAGCGTTCATTTACGAGTGCTGGCATCACTTGATTAGGTTCGCGTCATTTTTTCGGCACTGTGATTTATAGAGATGAACTTTTCTAAGTGCAATATTTGTTTTATGACTCACATTTCGAAGGAGAAAAATCAGCCGATTAGATTGCTTCTCAACCCTTTGCAGATTGAAAAATATGGTACAAGTGCCGATATAAAATGGAACAAGTGCCGATATAAAATGGAACAAGTGCCGATATAAAGGAATCAAAAAGTATGACTCAGATAGTTATAAAATAATAGTTTTCTCCTTGTGCCATTTATCAGACACAAATGGAAATTTGTGGAGTTGCTTTAATTTGTAACAATATTATTATTATTATATTTTACCCTTGTTTGCGTTAAAAATATTATTAAATAACAGTTTTGACTTACAACGTAAACGTTAATTTGTTTTGCGTTTTAAAATCGTCCGGAATGAACCAATGGTCGAGTAATGAAAGGGCATAAATTCCTAAACATTAGAGTAGATAATACTAATTCCATACCGTACATATCCAAAAAAACCACTCACATTTGGAAAGTATTTCTTACCTGGAAGAAAAATAACATTTATCAAAACAAATTCAGTTTATTATAATTAATTTTTCATTAAAATTCATGCAATGAGCAAAGCTACATTACAAAACTTCCCACTTAATAGAAGTAAAATAATATCTACAAAATGCAATACTTAATTGAAAATGTCCTTTGTAGAACATAAATGCAGTGATTAAAAGTGGGAAAAGAAGTAGTCAGCAATAACATTAGCATAAATGAAACAAATGTCAAAATTACACGAAGAGTATATCTATTCCAACGGCTATGCTTAAAATCATAACTTCACAAAAATGTGTCTGTAAATGTCAGTATAGGAATTCACCCATCAGACAAATATTACCAGCAGCCCATTAAACGGCTTCTCTTGTAGGGACAAAGCTTAATGGTACGGAAGCTAACAAACCGTGTTAAAGCCAGTGAAGCGTAGAGGGAAATGGGATACATACACAGGGGGTTTCAAAAGTTTCTGAACTTTAAGAGGAAGTAGGGAAGACAAAATTAGATGGTATGCACAAGGGATGTAGGTTCGTAAGAGAAAAAGTGCAGAAATGAGACACCAAGTATGTGAATATTTCTACAAGCCCTAACTTTAGTTTGATGGTAGTTGTACAATCGCGGAAAAAAACGAAACACCCCCTTTACTTTGAGCACTATTCATAGTAGCAAATTCATTCAATAGGGAATAACGTCCTCTACAAATGCAAAAAAATGCATAAGGCGACGTTTGATATCAAATTTTGCACAAATAACAAAATATCTAATGGAGACACCATGCTTTGATGCTTCAATCAGATTTGGCATCGTTAAAGGATATTCAATGTTAAAGTTGCTGTAAATTTCAGGGATCATCTCCACATTGAAAATCGTTATTCGTAGATCGATATTAATTGCCAGTTAATCGCTACCCGAATTTCAATTTTGAACACTATTTAAAAAGTATTGGTCAGCGCGTGCAAACGATTCGAGAATTATTATATTCATTTTGCAATTCAAAACGATACGGTAATTATGTTATTATATATTATGCAATTGCAAACGATTAGAGAATTATTATCCGAGGTTTGCGAGACGTTTTTTAAACTTTTGGTTGCCCCTTAAAATTGCCATACTGAGGAAAATTTAATGTAGCGCAATAACTAACTATTGGAATGAGCTGAAATTTCGCCCATGGTTATATAAGTCCTTTTAAATCGATTCCCTATAAAATATAGTAAAGTTCCCTTTCATAATTCTTTCAAACATTATTTTAGTAATTATTATTGCATAGTATAAACTATTTTTAAAATAAAATATTAGTAGATTTTATTTGGTTAATTTAACATTAAGGTACAAAATATCAGCGCTATAGAAATATTATTTAGGTATCCATAAAAATCTAACTGATTTAACATTAAGGAGCTCTAATCTTTCTGTACTCGTAACTTCGAAACGGTAAGACCTAATGACAAGAAATTTGGTAACTGAAGTTAAACTTTGATATAGATTCGAAATTGTATGCTGAATAGGGAGTGTCTAATGGAAATTATGAAGTTGGTGCTCAATTTAATAAAACGGCCCCTTATGTAAATTTTATGCATTTGAATTTATTGAAGACGTTAGTTCCTGTCAAAAGCTATCTTTGAATTTTCTCTACTGTTAAAATTACTTGAATGAAGAAGGGTGGTTCGTTTTTTCCCGCGTCTGTAGTTCTAAAATAGGTGCTAAAATATGTAAACACCAAGGTATTGCACGTTTGCCTGTGGTGCAAGACCAAAATCAGCCAGTGGTGCAGGACCAAACTGAGCCAGTGGTGCAGGACCAAACTCAGCCAGTGGTGCAGGACCAAACTCAGCCAGTGGTGCAGGACCAAACTCAGCCAGTGGTGCAGGACCAAACTCAGCCAGTGGTGCGGGACCAAACTCAGCCAGTGGTACTGGATCAAACTCAGCCAGTGGTACTGGACCAAACTCAGCCAGTGGTACTGGATCAAACTCAGCCAGTGGTGCTGGACCAAACTCAGCCAGTGGTACTGGATCAAACTCAGCCAGTGGTACTGGATCAAACTCAGCCAGTGGTGCAGGACCAAACTCAGCCAGTGGTGCAGGACCAAACTCAGCCAGTGATGCAGGACCAAACTGAGCCAGTGGTGCTGGACCAAACTCAGCCGGTGGTGCAGGACCAAACTACGCTGTCTCATCCACTAAGTTTTTTCATAAAAGAACATCATTGAGATGTTCGTCAAAATACTAAGTTTCTCTTAAAGTTGTGGTTTCTAAGGAAACTTTTATTTTACCATTAAAACATTAGGCAAAAATATGTTCATTATAATCAAATATTTTTTGAACATTCAAGATTTGATTCTTAGGTTATTTGTTCACTCATTTTACTACCTACAATGCTCCTTTCAGAATGGCTGAGTTACGATATTCGATTTCCTAAATTTCCCCAAGAAGGGTCATTTGTTAATCCACTTCTTTCAATATGTCATTTCTTTTGCTGTATAATGCTTTGAGGTAAAAGGAAATCTTTAAATGTGTTTTTTTCATGTTATTTATTTATGTTGATCTATAATAAGCCTCCTCATAAAGAAAGTATTCCAAGAAATAATCATTTTATATTTAACATGAGTGTGGTAATATTAAAAACAATTGAAATAGAAATTTCCTCGATGTGATAATTTATACTGTAGAATTTTAGATGCAATATTCAAAAATTGTACAAAAGCGGCGAGTACTGAAAAGTTCCATGCGATAATTAACGAAATGATAAGTAGAATGATGATGCCAACACCAATGGTATGTAGGCATTTAATTAGCATCTAACTGGAGTAACGCAACGGGCTATTGGCGACGGTTCGGGATCCGTCCCGAAGAGAAAGATCCGAGAAAACCTCAACATTTAAACCGCGGTCGGATGACGAGGTTACCACCTGAGTCTCGGCACCTCACTCTCCAAAGCTCCACACCACGAAGTGAGGACATTTGAGGTCACGACAGACTTAACGTGCACCAGCCCCCACCACGTTCTTTGGTTGGATCGAATTTCGAACTTGCAAACCCTCCGGTTGCCAATCCTCTATTCTTCCAACCGGGCTACTGCGGCCTAACCAACACCAAGGGAGCGATGCCTTAGACAATAGCTGACTAGCGAAACAACATATCTGTCATTTATAAAACGGTTCCATTCAATATGGTTTGAACTTTTTAAAAGTTAATCGATCTAAAACTGAGGTTGGTATATTACTGAAATTCCCCTTCCCCAAAAGAATCCTATCTTCTACAAAACCCTATGAGCAGAAATGATAATACATAGCTGCAACAAGAAGGAAAACACTATTAAATGTAATTCAAATCGAAACGAGTAAAGCAATTACCACGTCCAGAAGACTTTCGGT
The DNA here is from genome assembly GCA_933210815.1 of Meta bourneti. NCBI lineage: Eukaryota > Metazoa > Arthropoda > Arachnida > Araneae > Tetragnathidae > Meta > Meta bourneti. The sequence goes on from OW119926.1 coordinate 6,489,443, forward strand.
TAATCTCGAACCCCATGTATATAGTGTATATAACATCCATTCAGAAACTTTCTTTAAACGATAGTTGTAAAAGAAATATCTGCTGCATGGATTCCCACATGCAAATAATACTTCATAAATTCCGTACATCTATTACGGAATAGGAGTACCTCAGAGAGTTAGTTCAGTTGTACATTTGTGATTGATTTGATTCCACCAACCTGCAGTCTCTTGTGATTGACTTCTAACCAATGTTGACCTTCTTGACCAATAGGATATCTATTCTAGGATTATTTCAGCAGATTGGTTGGTTGGGTTTTATGGCACAGCGCGGCCAAATATGGCATGGGCCATATTTTGCCATGCTGTGTCAAACACAAGATGGACAACATCAAGTAATGGATCATACTCACGCAAGGAAAGTATGGCAAGGTTCATATTTGACCAGACACAAGACATACAATATCAAGTAATAGACACACACAATAAAAGTTTTACTGACACAGAAGAGAAATACACCCAGGAAGGAATGCACCTGACATGAATCGAACCTGCGCCGCCTACGACTCGCAGGTTGCTAGGGGAGAGGGCATACTCACCGAGCCACAACGGCTCTTTCAGCCAATCGAAGAGGTTATGTATTCATTATGTGTGTTGTGGATAAAAACAACACTATACTAATCAGAAATTTCAGGACACTCAATTAAACGTCCACAAGTAAAGGCACTCGCATGTGGTATTTTTTATAAGATATCAAGTATTGTATCTACAACCAAAGGCGCGCAATGTTAGTAATCTAATTTACACTGCTAAATTCTAATAACTTACGTCTAATACAGCAGTTTTGCAACAGAAAATGAGTTATTTCAGAATTAGGAGAAACGGAAATTAACGTTTTCAGTCGCATCGACTCCTATCCATCCATTAATTATTTTTAGGTGCCGATACGCGCACCTATTTTTCTTTGAGGCAATATGCGAAAAGAGCGCAACGTCAGTCAACCAAAATTTACATGATGGATACAGATTGTAAGGCTATATTTATTATTGTAAATTTTTGTAATGGTTAACTTTTGTAAGTTCCTCACAGAACTCTTGCACTAAAATTTAGCAGTGGCTGAATGCGACTAGTTGACAGATTTCCAGCTGCTTGAAAACGTTAGAGCTGTATTGAAATAAGGTTGTAGTGGTCGTGCAATGGATGATACTGTCCGTTTGACTGTCCTGTATTGTCTTTAGTAGCCTAGTGTGAGAGCAAACCAGTAGTTTTAAAAAATGACGCTGAACGTTAACGTTAGTGAAGCCGTGTCTTTACAGTTGTTGAAAGTGATATACATCGCATTGGGAATTCAACTGTCCATTCATCGAAGTGTGAGACTTTCGAAGCGAGCGCCATCTGGGTCGGAAGTTTTTGGACGCGCGCGTGCTCATATAAACGTCTGCCAGTCACCAATTGAGAAGCCGCATTGAAAGAAAGTACGATGTCATTTCACCCCAAAGTACTTTACGTTGGATATATATTGATACAATAATAGAATAGATAGACTGCAATAGTATATACATAACACTGCAATAGTATATACATAACACTTCAATAGTATATACATAACACTGCAATAGTATATACATAACATGCAATTTCAGTTGCTTTTTGTAATAGTGTGGATAATTTTCCCTCAATTCTAATGTTTCCCTCAATTACACGAGGCTTATGTGTCCGAGACCACCGCTTAAAGTAGATACCGACCCATTGCATCGATATCCATACTTGAAGTTGAATCCAAGGCTTTAAGTTCAGAAAGTAATTAAACTGTAAGTTTAATGGTGTTAGAATCAGAGTCAAATCCAATTCCGTACTCTTACAACAGTTGATTAACCTACCAAGTGTTTTCGACGAGATATCTCTTCATCAAGACATTGCCGGTTTTTTTATGACAAAATCCCAATCTGGTCAGGTATCTCCTAGTGACGAGTTATCTCGTCCATCCAGATCCGGTTAGTTTTCTTCATGTGAATAAATATATCGCACTAATGCTTCACTAATAACGAAATAGCGCTCTAAACCACCATGATTTAATATTTGCACTTTTATCTCAACTGTGTTAGCACTTCAATATAATTGAACTTATTCAAAAGCACCCGGCATAATTACTGAAACATATTTTCTCTCAAATCGCTCACTGTCTAATTGGGAAGGTCTCAGCTTCGAATCTTGTTTAATCTAATTGTTTCAGCTACTACAAAATTGCTGCTTAGTTGCTGTTCCTGTTAATTCTACGTTGCTTAAATAAATAATATAAAGTAATTTGCATGAATGGACCTAATGTTTTTAATAAAACATGCGTTCTCATCAGCATCTTTGTGAATATTAATACTTTCTTTAACGTTTCTACGAAGCTTTTAGACACAGAATTACAAGATACCCACATGAATATTATCAGTATTGTTAGCTATTATCCGGCTTGGCGGGTGGAAGTATTCTCACCAAAAGAAGTGGGGGTAGGTGAAGTAACGTCACACTGGAGCAACACAATGAGCTATCAATGACGGTCCGGGATAAATCCAGAATGGAAAGATTCGAGGACAGCACCTCGTTATTTTGAATCACGGTCAGATGACGAGGTCAATACCCGAGCTGGTTACGCCACTCTCCAAACATCCACACCACACCAACTCAAGGACATTTGAAGCCACGACATGTTTAACTTGCACCAGTCCCCACGTACAAGACGGTCTTTGATTGGATCTAGTTTCAAATACCAAACCTCAGGTTGCTAATCCGATACTATTCCAACCAGCGGCTCCTTATCAAAAGTAAATGTAATTATTGACTTACAAGATGTGAATCAAATTAAATCTGTCATTTTCGGGACCAAGATTATACGGAGTGTTTATTAGCAGTTAATAGTCAGTAGCATCCAATAAGGCATTATACGTTTACTAAAATTAAATAGCAAATACCTCATATAACATACTGATCAGAATGTTTTCACCCATGAGTGCATGGGTTGGGCTCGATAGGCCATGGCGCATGTTTAATTCTCTCATAAATAATAGCTCTCATAAATCCAGTTCTACAGCTACCTTTGTCTTCCCGCAGTAATTTTACACTGAAAGTTTAAATTGGAGGTTGCGGTTTGGAGCCGCAGATTTTCCAAATGGAGCGGCAGGTTTTGCTTTCCTGTTTGTGACCGAGACCTAACTTCAGTGCATTGTAATTATTGTGAATTATATTTTAATTTTATGGTTAACATGGGGATATTAACCTTTAACACTTACTACAGACTGGTTGAAAAACAGCGCGTGAGTTGGGGCGTTCGAACGGTCTGATTTTCGCTATTGTTATGTCCATTTAATATTTATCGTGCACGTGCAATTTTTGTAAATTGATTTAAATATTTTGTTCCGCTTCAACCATGATAGGTAGGTAGAAAATTAGAATTAAGGTCAATTGAATTAATGTCACACTGGAGCAACACAAAGCCGCAACGGGTGTTATTATCATATGAAATTTTATTTTATTACTACGATCGCCGTTATGCTAGTTCTGCTTTTTATGTGCGGTTGCGTGTTATGTTGCGTGCATCCTGTGTTTTTTTTTTGTTGAATTTTATGTTTCATTTCTTATTTAAGTTTTTGTATTACGGATCGCGGTCGAACTTACTCATCTTTTGTAATGAAAGAACTTTCCTGACTTGAAGAAAACAGAAAGAAAATAGATTGGCAACTTTTATACTCCTCTTCAAGTCACGCTACACGCATCTGTTTAACCCTCCAAGTGGTTTCGAAGATATATATCGTTATCAAGATAATGCCGATTTGATAAAGAGATCAAGATCTGGCCAGATCAAACTGGCCAAAACTCCAATACAACCACAAGGAGGGTTAAATATGGTGACTCCCGAAGTTGTGTGAGTGTAAAACCTGAAGAGGTTTCTATAAAAGACAAAAACTTTACACATCCTGTAATCTGTTAGGAAAATAAATAATAATCTGTTAGGAAAAGTAAACTACACATTTAAAAACATATTAGGTTAAAAAATAATTCCATATTAGCCATAATATTTTTAAAGATAAAATTTTGTTAGTTGATATTTAAAACCTCTTTAAAAATAGTATAGCGAATATGGAATTATTTCTTAGCCTAACATATTTTCAAATGTGTAATTTACCATGACTACTAAATTATTATTTATTAGTTTTGGATTTAAAAAAAATTTCTTCTAGGTGCATGCTCAATTTTGGGAAGCCACTATATATTTTAAAACCGCTTTTTTATCCCTATTGGATTCTCAAATAGTAGCAGCTTTAGATAGCCATCAAATATTAAGTGCTGATTAATATTTCGGTATAGCTGGAACTATATGCTTTTTAGTACGTAACAAGAGTTCGACATTTGTTTCATTAGTGTATAAAGTAGCGTCATCTTTCATTGCAGTGCTCAATATAGCCATTAGCTATTCACTTTATGCTACCGAGATTGAACTTTTAAGGAAATGTCATCACGATGTACTCCATTTTGGTAGCCACTGTATATTTTAAAACTGCTTTCATTATCTTTTAGCCATTGCATTCTCAAACAGTAGCCGCTTTGGATAGTGATCAAATATCAACAAGTGGTGATGCATATTTCGGTATAGTTTAAAGCATTATCAGTTGGTCAGTATCTACCAAGAGTTCGACATATTTGTTTCATTTGTGTATAAAGTAGCGTCATCTTTCCCATCATAACAGTGCTCAATAGACATTAACAATACGCTTAATGCTACCAAAATTTGAATGTTGATACCTTACTAGATGGCTCATAAACTACACCGAAATCAATTTCGCATAACATTCAACCATCCGCACTAATGCTCGAATTCAACTCGCACTTAATATTCCATAACGTTTCCATTTGTCGATATAGCTTTCACCCAAGGCTTGTATCATATTCTCGATGCGTAATCTGACTGCACAAATATTCCACCTCTCCGAACATTAAGGGGATCCCATCTCCATTATAGGAAGCATCAGAATCACTTAGCGAAGCGTTTGTCCGCATTGCAGTCAACCTCAAATTTTGGAATCGGATGTAGATTTAATTTCACCGTCATCGAAACCCAGGTTTGTTTAAGGGTACTAATCAATCATCTTGAGTTTATTTGCGGAGTGATTGATTGTGGTTTAGTCTGGATAATAGGATTTAGCTCTCCAGAGGTTGAGTTTAGTTTTAGGGCAAGGAATTTTCCCATTAAATTGAATTTTCAAGAATTGGTTGGTTGTTTTCGGGTTTTATGGCGAAAGCAAAGGCCATATTTGGCCAAGCTGCGCCAATCACAAGACAGACAACACAACGAGGGAGGAACTCGGGGTTGTGATGCCGTACACACCTAAAGATGTGCCCGTAAGGACGGAATTTTCAAGAGAAAATGTATTTGCTTTAAAAAAAGGAGTCACAAATATCTTATCATTTCCTTAGATGAAATTCGAAATGCCGCATGCGTGGTGCAAGTGTACAAGTCAGAAAATATTGGTAATACAACTATGAGTGCTACACTATTCGTCGCAGATTCTTCATTTTTATGGTTTGAATTAGGCAATTTTACAGGATACGAACTTAAGGGGCATTCATAAACCCCTCCAAAAAAGAAATTCTAAATTGACTTTTGTAGTAATTACCCCTTTAGTGTAACTTTTCAGTTTTGTCATGCAACAGCGATGCATGTGAAATTTGTTAATTGATATATAAATATGACTTGCGTCCAAAGCAAATTTTAGGAATTACAAAAATGGCGGAAATATGTTAACAAAGGGTCGAGTAATTCTGAGAGTTGGAAATAAGAATTAAAGTAAGCGAAATTCTATTACATATTTTGAAATTTCATTCATAGATATGAAATCCAATTTTAGCACATGAATGCTATATTCATTAAAAATGGATAGAAATACGACGTGAGTAACGATACTGCCATCAATAAATACAAGCAATTACGAAAGTTTAGCGTAGATGTTAAGGGTGGATATGCTAATTTACACATAATTTATTTTATATAGCATTTATTGCATAATTGATCTTAAATTACTCTTAGAAATACTTTGAATTTCCAACGTACCTCTCAAAAGGCGTTCATTTTAAAGTGGCAGTTACGATACAATCAGCATTTATCAGTGATCTCACAGCGGCTGATGACTGTTGATTCCATCATCAGCAGTCACTGGAAAGACTCTTTTGAAACATGCCCATTTATAAATCAAAATGTATAAATTAAAAAATTTTATGAATAGCGATGTGTCACATTCTTTCAATTAACTTTCCACTTACACACAAACATTGAATTGAAAATTCAGATATGTTTCGATCCCACCATTCCTGCTTGCCATGCAAAATCTGATTAATCGATAACCTAACTTGAAGTACACAATTTAGTCCACGTCATTAAAGGAAGCAATCATCTATAATTTCAGTAGCCAAAAAGGCGCAAGAAAGTAATGCGTCAAACTTTATCTGAAACTGGCAAGTCGTTAGACAGGATTTAAGGCACCATTCACATCTCATAGGGGAGATAATAAAATAAAAGAATTTAATTACAACTTTGATGTATCAGATATTGGTCGAAGTGTGTGTCGGCTATTTATTTGTGTGTCGGATCTGAATTTGTAATGAGTTCCCAGGATCAATGAAATGGCGTAGGGAAAACGCTATCTGATTCGCGTTGAACTGTTTTCAAGACAATGTTCTATTTAATAGTTGAAACTATGAGCCAATAACCTGTCTTGTTTACTGTATTGAGTTTCGTGTTTTGGAAAGGAAATACATAGGTTGATTCGAAGTTCCCTTTCTAAACTTTAGAGGGTGGTGTGATGCATCAAAATGAACTTTTTGTCAAAGAATGTAGGTCAGCAATTGCGTTTGTAAGTCGCTCCTTTTGATCTGAATGCGTCTTTAAAATCGTGGGGGTACAGTGCTGAGGAATGCATGAAAAATCGAGAGCTACAAAGAACTGTTACAAATGTTTCATTTTATTTTTGAACAAGACGAAACATCCAGAAGATAAATATAGCGTCGTATAGACAACGCTACATACGAAGTTACTTAACGTCGCACTGGAGCAACACAACGGGCTATTGAAGACGGTCCGAGGGGAAAGATTAAAGGACGTCTCGTAATTTTGAACCACGGTAAGATGACGAGAACACCTGAGCTGGCACCCCACTCTCCAAACTTACACACAACGCCAACGTGAGGACATGTGATGCCGTGACAGATTTAACGTGCACAAGACTCCTTGGTACACCACGGTCTTCGGTTGTACCAGATCTTGGACGACGTATGCTTAGAGGATTAAAGTCAGGAAATTTCTAATCGCACTGAAATTTCTGCAACAAAAGACCAAAGCTCAAGAGATCGCCGATTTTGTGTTGCCCACCAATCACTTCAAGGTAATGCAAGTTATAATAAAAAAAATTACAGTTTACTGAAAGAATTAAAACGTTGAAACGCCTTTTCTGTAATGCTAAATTTTTAAGGCACGCATTAACATTGTAAGAAAAACTCACTAAATTAGTTGTTAACCAAAATTTGCAGAAAATTTACATTGGTTTTCTTCCAGCAAAGTAGATCTGTATTGGAATTCAGTTGGATCCTTTTTGGCTCTAAAAGTGTTTATTTGGGTTAAAATTGCCACGTGTTAGTAGAGATTATCCATATTAACCCTCCTGGTGGTTGTCTCGACGAGGTATATCATCAGCAAAAGTAACCAGATATTGATGGACAAAATATCTCGTCATTAGAAGAAAATTGACCGGATCTTGATCTCGTCATCATAATTGGCAATATCTTGATGGCAAGTTATCTCGTTATTAATAAAACGGTCCAGATCTTGATGGCTGAGAATCTCGTCAAAACCACTTGGAGATTTAAGTTTGTCTCTCGATTTAGTCTTTCTGCCGCATAAAGATTTCTCAAAAAGATATGTTGCCGCGAATCACTTTGGAACTAAAAACGAGTGAACAATATAAACTGCCAACGATAAAAGTTCAAAAAAATTGCCTGAAAATATTTTTTTGAATCAGCTTGATATAGAAACTATACTGTAACCTAAGGGCTCAGAGAAACAGGTAAAACATTTTTATAAAAGGTTGTTAACAAATTAATATCAAGCAAATAGTTTGAAAACTCTTACTGCGTTTCACATTTTCGTCTTTGTTCTAACATTTATCTGAACAAATATTTATCAGATCTTTATTCTAATAACTTATATTAGCTCAAAAATGTTTTTGAATATCAACGAAAAGTGTGCCTAGGAAAATTAGTTTTTGCTTGAAAAAATTAAAACCTAGTTAAGTTTAATTTGTGTGAGAATTTTTTCACTATTTGGTTTTTATTCGATTGAAGTGAAACTAAATTTCTCTAAAAATATTTATAAAATAGAATAAAATTAAAGGGTAATACAGTTTTAAAATTTGACTCGTATTCTTACAATTTCAATATCTGCGCTGAGCTGATTAAAATGTAAAATTAATTTTAAAATAAAATTACTTAATATTTGTAAGCAAGTATTAAAAGTTTTAACATTCTAATTTCATTAACTATTACGTATTCATTAGAGATGTATTATATAACTAAACTATTATGCTTATTAAACATACTCTGAGAACAATATCAATAAATTTATGCAATTAAAGTTGTTTTTCATTGCATAAGGAAACTTTCCTTAGTACGAAACAAATTGCGAGTATCTATGAAATATAATGTGAATATCAGAACGTAATTTATACTCACACACACAAATATATATAATGGAAAAGGTGAACTTTTTAATATTCAACGATTCGGTAAAATCTCTCATAACTTCACGGAATATATTACATGCTATACTAAATTGATAGTTATGGTTTAAAATAATGATTTTAACCTATTACGTATGCAATTTCAGCCGAAAACAATTGGGTGGTCCGATATCGAAAAGAGTTGAGACCAGTGGGTAGCTGTAATCATAATCAATAAAGTAGAGCAATCAGTATCTTTCACTACTACATGATACTTATAAATTGCGTACAGTACATTATGGTCTTCACCATTAAGACATATCTAATGGAATATCATCAGTTCAATAATGTATTGGAACGAATTACTTGGAGGGTAAGAAACGAAGTGAATTTATTTGAGTCGTATATTATTCAGTAAGAGCTCGTGAATTAACTTTTTCTGAATAGACATAATAATGGTTCGTCTCCGTCAATGAACTATAATTGATTAGTATTTTTAAGACTTCGTAAAGCTTATTAAGCAGGGACGCATCCCCTTCAGGACTTCACTTACCTGACATACCCTAATGATCCCTTTTCACATGGAGTTTACTGTTTTTAGCTAACACGGGAGTCGCGGTACCTGGATATCCAAGCGATCTTTTTATGTTTTCATTCCGTTGCTCTATTTATTAAACCCAATTTTTATTCCTTTCACTACATTTTTTACTTGAAGTCGTCTGTCCTGTGTTTGGCGCACTTGGCCAAATATTGCCCTGGCGGTATAAAATTAAACGCAACCAATTCTAAGACTTATGATTTTCTTCTTTTCAGTGAGTGGTAATGGTAATTAATTAACGTCACACTAGAGTTATTCCGGGGTCCGGGATCCATCCCCAAGAGAAAGACCCCAGGACAAAAGGCGATTTTGAATCACGGTCAGATGACGAGGTCAGTACCTGAGCATCCACCCCACTCTCCAATCTTCCACATCACGTCAATGTGAGGACATTTGAGGCCACGACACACATAACGTGTGTAATGCATTGGTGTGTTCAGTGGTTCAGTAATCAATCAGTTCTACTAACGATAACAAATTTATTTTTAATTTAACAAGTTCAGAGATTGGAGCTATTATGAGGTGCTCTGACCTTCTACTTGCATTCAGTTTTTGCGTTTGCCTACCTACTTCTTACCAACGTTTGGCTGCCAACTTCTTACCATTTGGCGCGATTAGCGCCGTCTGGGGTATTTCACAACGTGCATCAGCCCCCATGTACACGACAGTATTTGGTTGGACCGAGTCGCAACCCTCCTATTGCTAATCCGTTACTCTTCCAACCGGGCTACAGCGGGTTTTTTCAGTAAGGTATCGTTAAAATACATAATTGACTAGTTCAAAAATTCGACCAAAATAAAAAATTTTAAGCTGAATTTTTGTTGGAATTTAAAAACACTAAGGTAACTTTTCTTGTGAATTGAAGTTCCATTTGAGTATTCACTTTAGGACAGGGGTGGAGAACCTGTAGCATTAAGGTCGCACATCACAACCAAGCCTTAAGTGTAGCCTTTTGACTGAATCTATATTGTATTGAACATATTCTTTTATTTTTAATGATACATTTTTTTCGTCTTTTATATTTCATTTAAAAAATATAAACATATTTAAAGTAGCGAAGAATAAAATAAGTTTCAACGAAATAAACCTCTCAGATTGACCAGCATAATTAGACCATTAGAAAGCCTTAATGTTCAAATTCCGGGTTGCTACTCTCATTATTTAGTTCTAATACGACTCTAAAATGTTTGATCCCTTACAATGAACGGTTCATTGACTTTGAGAATCATGACATCACACTCAAATTAGCATTTCAGTATCACCAAGTTGATGCCATCAATACAAATAAAGAAAACTGCAGATGGAATTGATTGAGCTCCTGTAGATGGCGTTTTAAAATCGTTGTATGATGCTTAGTAAGATCCAAGTGAAGTGTGGGAAATGCAGAATACCCACGCCTTCGGTAACATGCCCGAAAAGTTCTTTCAGCCACTTATTGAAGGGAATCTACATTCTCCTACCTAACCCAAATCAAGATAGATAGTTTAATTAACATCGCACTGGAGCAACACACAACGGGTTAGTGGCGACGGTCCGGGATCAATCTCGAAGGGTAAGTCCGAGGACAATACCTCGAAATTTTGAACCGTGAACCCAAATCAAGACGCCCTTAAGGTTACAAATCAAGGATATCCTTCTAGAGCAGGGGTGTCAAACTGGCGGCCCGTGGGCCGCATGGGGCCCCGGGGTAATTTTTTGTGGCCCACGATGCTCTGAAATAAAATAAAACTGGACAATATGTTATGAAGAAAATAGCACTTAGGGGAGATCGAGGCAATACCTTACACGCAACTTCGTCATGTTAAAAATGTGTGAGCAACTATTTACGTCCATGAAATTAAATAAAACGGCCTACAGATCAAGATTAACTGATAAACATCTATCTGCCATAATGAAGTTTGTTTGTTCTCAGTCTTTGAATCCAGATATTGGAAAACTAGTAGGAGGAAAGCGCTGGAAAGTTTCCGGTAAAAAAAGTTAATTTCAGTTTTATAAATACATTAAATTAACGTTTAAATAAAAGCAGTTATATAGCAATATTATAAATTATTACCCTAAATTCACTTAATTACATAATGTGTTTTAATTGTCCCATCCATATTCCTGAATCCTCACTTCAAAATATAATTTTAAGAAAATTTGTAAATGTGATGTGGCCCGCGTGAATCTTACCAGTTGTATTAAATGGCCAGTGTTTTAATTGAGTTTGACACCCCTGTTCTAGAGGATCAACTAAAACTGTGGACTTCCATGCTGCAACCAAATATTTGAATGCTTTCCAACAAAATCAGCCACAACAGTTGTTAAAAGATTAGTTAACTTTAAAATTAGCAAAATAAGTTCATTTTGGGAAGTAGTTAAGCACATCGTAATTATATTTTTACAAAATAATGTACCTTTTTTAGTATACCTAACTGAAGTTTCTTGAATGCGGCCTTATTTGATTACAGCTAACTTAATGAGGCCTTATATAAAAAGGTTCATTCATCCACATTTCGGAAGCAGTGGATAAATTAATAGTGACATATTCATACTGTTAAGCAAATCCAAGTGCTCACCACTAGGTGGTGGGAGTGACCCTTCCCCTCCTGACCATTTAAGAACATTTCCGTCCTGTTCTTTAACCCTCTTATGGGTTCACACGCATAATTCCACCTTGAAACTTGCAGTTTTCTACGACTTCTGAACTTATTGAACAATGATCTTGTCATTAGATTCTATTATAAGGAAATCAACAATAGAATCTTTCCGAAGGATTTGATTTTAAAGAAAGAACAGATAGAATCTCTCCAAAGGAGACTCCCACGGAAATGAACTATAGAATCTTTCCAAATGGTTCTATTTTAAGGAAAGGACAGATAGAATCTTTCTAATGAAATGAGTAATAGTATCTTTCCAAAGGATTCCTATTCTAAGGAAATGATAATTCGTAAAGAAACCCTTGGAAATATTGTAAGGGAAGGACTGTCTTCTTGAAGGTTTAATAATCTAAGAACCTATATATATATAATTATTTTCAAAGTATTCTATTTTACAGTAGGGGCCAATAGAATCACTTTTCTAGCTCTGACATTTCGTAGTTTGTTGGTTGATTTTAAATCCGAAATTTCGTAATTTATTGGGTGTTTCTCGGTCTGAAATTTCGTAGTTTGCTGAGTGTTTCTCGCTCTGAAATTTCGTAATTTGTTAAGTGTTTCTCGCTCTGAAATTTCGTAGTTGTTGAATGTTTCTCGCTCTGAAATTTCGTAGTTGTTGAGTGTTTCTAGATCTGAAATTTCGCAATTTATTGGGTGTTTCTCGCTCTGAATTTTCGTAGTTTATTGAGTGTTTCTCGCTCTGAAATTTTGTACTTTTTGGATATTTCTAGATTTGAAATTTCGTACTTTTTGGGTATTTCTAGATGTGAAATTTCGTAGCTTGTTGGATATTTCTAGATGTGAAATTTCGTAGCTCGTTAGATATTTCTAGATGTGAAATTTCGTAGCTCGTTGGATATTTCTAGATGTGAAATTTCGTATCTTGTTGGATATTTCTAGATGTGAAATTTCGTAGCTTGTTGGATATTTCTAGGTGTGAAATTTCTTACTTTGTTGGATATTTCTAGATGTGAAATTTCGTAGTTTTGGGGTGTATCTAGTTTTAAAGTTTCATATCAAGGGACGTACTTCAGAACTTTCGATACGAATATCTCTAGAACTCCACGTCCAATCGCAAAACGTACGTTGTTTTAGGTTCGTTTTCGACAAGGTTGGTTAATGGAATTTTATAGCGCAAGAGCTACATTTGGCTAAGCTACGCCAAACAAAGTCAAGTGAATGAACATACACGCAATAGGAATACTTTACTGTACAAAGAGAGAAATACGAGCAAGGAGGAATGGAGCTTGAACAGCCTAGTCGCAGGTAACGTAGTAGGCAGACCAAATGGTTGATTGGATTGGGTTTATTGGCGCAAGTGACATATTTGTTCATTCTGCACCAAACACAAGATGGACAACAGCAAGTAATGGACATACACCCACAAGGAAAGTTTTACTAACACAGAAGATAGAAATACACTCAGGGAGGAATTGAAACAGAAAGGAATCGAACCTTCGCCGTCTACAACTTGCTAGCGCAGAGGACGAACCCACTGAGCAAAGACGGCCTCAGGCAAACTCATTGAGCCACGGCGATCTTGGTTTTCACAAGGAATCGCGTTGGTATTATTAGCGTGTGAACGACTTGATTACCAAGGGTGTTTTTTGTTTCGTGATTACCATCAAATGGTTCTATGCACTCGAAAAAGATTTATAGTTAAGCGTAATTTGATGACACCACACGATAACTCTGGTAGCGAGAAAAAAATTGCAGTCATTAAACATAATCCCTGTAACTAAAGAGTGTTTTTCTGTTACCGGTGAATCACTATCATTTATCGACAAATTCCAGGAAAGAGACTAAAGCGATCTCACGCATTTTATTTACTTCCTCTGAAGCTCAAGAGTTTTGATGGAAGAATTTGTACACTTAAAGAAACAATTTTGTCGTCATTTTTGGGCTAGGGGATATATGACAATTAGCTCAGGCGATATAACTGATGAAATGGATACAGCAGTATATTGATTAACAAGGTGAACGATGATCGATTTCTAATCGATTCCACTTTATAACCCCTCAGCTTATAGCTGAGGGTTGTTTAACTTAGTTGGGCAGACGTATAGAGGCGGTCTTTAGTGTACAGAGCACCCGCACTTCCACCTCTATCCACAGAAAAAAAAGGCATTGAATTATAAAATGCATTAAGAAATTATTTTTATTAAAAATTGGTGTCAACTCATGGAAAGAGCATATAACGTCAGTCAACCCAAACGTACTTCATGGTGAAAATGGGTTGCACTGATAACATACAACTTTATTATGGGTTAATCCTCCTGGTCTCGACGTGGTATCTCGTCTTAGCAAAACTGACCAGATCTTGATGGACGAGTAGAAATAGTTGAATCAACCTCGCAATGGAGCAACACAACAGGTCCAAGATCAAAACCGAGGACAGCTCCACGTAATTTTGAACCACGGTCAGATGACGAGGTCACACCTGAGGTGGCACCCCGCCCTCCAAACTTCCACACCACGCCAACGTGAGGACATTTGACGCCACGACAGATTTAAGTGTACCAGCCCCCATTTTACACGACGGTCTTCGGTTGGATTCGAACTCGAAACCACTTGGAATGTTAATAAAAGGCTGTCAAAAACCTGTAAGCGCAGCACTATTTGATTAAAAATACCATCAGATGAAAAACGTTGGATGCTATTTTAGAGCGGAGATATTTTTTATTTATAATTATAAAAAAGAAACTTTCACAACTTTATAATTTCAAAGGAGATAAATTACGTGTCGTAGGTTAACCAAAAATAGAACCGTATAAGCTTCCAATTCGAGGTACTTGCAAACAATGAAATCCATTTCGTGGAGTTTGCGAACTTTATTTAAGATCTGGAACATAGAGGAAACGGGAGAAAATTGAATTCCATACCTTGGAGCCAAAAGAAATTAAATGGACAACATCCGAAATCGATAGTCAATTTGTAGCATTGCTTTCGCTTCACTTCTTTACACCACTTTCGATTTATGTCTGAGAACAAAGACTAGCAATGTATCTAATCATAAATAAATCGTTGCATTTGTGTTAAACTTCAGATGGTAGAATATTGATGATGAAAAGGAATTGCTGGCAAGATTTCGGAAACTATACTTAAAAGTTCTTATTATTTTTCTAACACATTATTTCTACAATGTTATCTTGAAAATAAAATATTTCGTGGTTGATGTAAAATTTCGAAAGCAATTTTCACAGAAACATATGCATGTACTGCAAATGCAAATTATTTCTCATCTACTTACAGATTAAACTTTAACGGCTTGATTGGACATGATATGGACTAACCAGGCAACAAAACTGTTTTAACCCTCCATGTCATTTCAATGATATTTATACATATAAAGCAGAGTTGGCATCTGTCTGTTCTCTTTACAAATCTACACCGTTTGACCAATCCACACCAAATTTGGCACAATTATTATTTGGAAACCTGAGGGTAACGTAGGCTACATATTAACTCCCGTTCTATTTGTCTTGGGTGTGCAGAGGGGTGTAACGTCCCGTCACCGACAGAGCACTTGCTAGGGAGCGCTCTCTCCAGGCTGTTAGTGCAGATGACGTCAGAGTTAACATCTACAGGAGTCACCTCTCAAGATGACCTGGAGTTCTTTTTAGAATCTTAGAGTATGGTGCAATTGCAGATGGATGCGGTTGTGCTGAATATCACTCAGTTTCATATCGTTTAATTATCCCGTCTGTAAATTCTTAAACTGTAGCTTTATTATTGGAATGTAAATTTTTATAATAATATAAGATTATTTTCATAGAAAGTTATCTTTTTATTCGTCGATATGATACAGGGGGCTAAAGACAATTGAAAATCCTCATAGGAATAACATTGCGTATTTATACGATCAATGTCAGATCAATTCACATTAAATTTGGCACATTCATCTTATAGAATTTCGTGGGACACAGGTTATATATTAACCCCGTTCGATTTGTCATGGGTCTGCAGGGGGGCCAAAAACAATTCGAAATTTCCATAGGAATAATATTGAGCAATATTACGATGAATTATAAACAATTCAACCGAGCAACGCCGAGTAATTCAGCTAGTAAACATATAAATCATACATATATATCGTCCATCAAAATATCAAAAAGTTTGCAGATGACAAGCGATCCTGTCATCAAGGTATATTACCGATATTTTGATGAAGGGATCAAGATCTGCTCAGTTTTCTTTTAATATTAGATATCCCGTCCATCAAGTTCTGGCCAATTTTGTTAATGGTGAGATACCTTTTCGAGACAATCACCAGGGGGTTAAATTTTCTGTTGCCTGATGACATTTATAAAAGTACCTTTTAAAAATGTTATTAAAACGTTAAGTAATACCAATCAATTTACAAATACAGCAAAAACAATTTCTAGGATTTTAATAACCCACAGAATTGATTCTATAAAACGGTTTAGTCTTTCGCTTTATTGTCAGTTTTTGTTACACTAGAGCCATATAATCCGGAATAAAAAGTTTACCTCTCTGCATATGTCGGGACAGAATATCGTTTCCTTCTTTGGTTACGGCAGCCGGCCCAACGGCTGTACAGGCAACTTGCCGAAACGGCCTTTACAGTGTGCTTTCCCCCAGCAGGAGAGGAAATATGTGTTGTCCCATTGTCACCTAATGTGCCGGTTTCTATTGTCGGGTCGTGGGTATGCCTAGACGGGACAGATTCTTCCCGGGTAAACTGAGAGTGTGGCGGTGACTTTTTAAGTGTATCTCTTTTCATTAAAGCATTTTTGAGGGATCGCATACGTGTGAACTGGAGATATATGGGAACTGGAGAATACTGGACGACCCCTTTTCGAGGTCCTTCCCGTATTATCCTACCACACTGCGATCCAAGACAGGAGGCTTATGATATTTTTTACTGGCCATGGCCCTTTTCAGCAGTACCTCTTTCGTTTCGGACAAATCGGAACAGATCTATGTGCTTGCGGGTTGGTAGGATCCCCTCTCCACTATGCTCTACCCAATGTCCCCTCACGACCCAATTTCATGGGCGCTGTCGCGAAAGTGGACCGGACAACGCTTGGAGAAAAATTGCCGTTGGCCACAGAGAGGCAAAGAAGCAAATCTGTGGACTAATACATTTTCCACTGAAGTATGGACACGAAATGGCAGCAGTATCCTAGTCTTTAATTACAACCTCTTTATTTTTCTTTCACTTGTTTAGTTTATGGACATGTTATTTTTATTGTAAACTTGTTCCAGAGGGCAATCCCTTCTGCGAAAGGGGCTGTAATACCACAGTGGTGATTTTCTCGTTCATAATCCCCCACTCTAATTTTTTTGCTTTTAATAAAGTAGCCAGGAGTGCCCATCAAACTGTTAATTCCATTTAAAGGACAGGCTCGGGGGCTCTCCTGGTGGTTATCTGGTTAAGGTATTGACCTCGTCAACTGACCGTGGTTTTCCAAATCACGAGGTGTTATCGGACCATCGCCAATAATCTATTGTGTTGCTCCAATCCTATGTTAAACTTCACTTCTGTAGCTTGAGGCTGTTTTGGCTCAGTGGTTGTTTCAATAGTGTTAACAATCTATAGAGGAAATATAAAAGTAGAGTGGTCAATGGTAACCTTTTTACGTGCCCAGGATCATATGACTAAAACTAGCAGTAGTGTCCATTAGACGAATTTAATCTGCCCTGTGAAACGGAACAGTCATCGTCTAATTGGACCATGGGACGGGATAAGTCGCCCATCCATCTGATTGGTCCTCGAGACATAGTAATATATTTTGACGACTTCATCACTTTTGTCAATACTAGAAATGCGCATTTGCACACCTACCTTTTCATAAGATATTATCGCCAAACGAGGCGATAAGATGCCAAATCGGTCAATCACGTCAATTTTCAGAGCCGTCACGTGACTATTAGTCGACATGTTGGTCGCATTTTGAAACTCCTCATTTTATTGCAATGCTCAGTCTACTTATATTTCACATCTATGTAGCAACATGCGTGGTATCTCGGTGTAGGTTTTTGTGTTAATAAAGCTTTGATCGTATATCTAAATTTACTTGGCATTTGGATCAGTTTGGCCAAATATGGCCCTTGCGCTATAAAACCAAACCAACCTTTTTCTAGTTTAGTCTCTTTAAATGGTGCATTCTGATGTAATGGGACATGGCATAGTAAAATGACCGTCAAATCAAACCACATTTAACACTTTATGAAATCAACATTTAAACAATGAATAGACAAATCCATTTCATAACTTGCTACCTTCGTTGACGGACAGCCATTCTGTTATACAAGTACACATATTGCAATGAGTAAAAGTAGACAGGCTATTTCAGGACTCTCGCAACCAGGGATCTTGAACCAGTGGTTCGTTTACCTTCTCTGCAAGGCAAACATCAGGCGCACACATAAACTAAGCCTTCCCGGTATCTTTGACAAACAACTCGCTGTGTTTAACCGGAAATAGTCAATTAGTGTCGTGTAACTGCATCCCCCAATCCTGTCCTTGGCTATTTTATTAACTTAAATGACGAAAATACTTCCTGCAATTTATACAGACCCCTGACCAGTCGACATTCAGGATTTCCGGCATTTCTGTTTAAGGAGATATATTGGGTTGGGGATATTCGTATATATCTTATGGGGCTACTGCTCTCTTCATTTCAGAGATTAAATTTTTACCTTTTGCATGTACGTAAAATATTATGTGGATTTTTATATAAAACTCAAGTATATTACAGGACAAAGACACGTAATATGGAATACTTGATTTTTAAGGATTGCCAAAAGTAGGTAATGGTTTTATTTGAATAAAACAAACGCCAAATCATGACAAAATTAATTCATATGTGAATAGGTAATGTATCAAAGAGTATAAGTCAGAATTGTCATTTTTAATAAACGGTATCTCAATTAAAACATGAATAATTTGTCAAACTGAAAAATATTAATTATATCAAAAATGAATGTTACATTTTGCTTAACTTACAAAAAATAAAATACCTTTATAGTTTTAAAATTTATTTTAACTTACATTAAACAACTTATTTTATGCACCAGACGAGGCTCTGAATATTTTAGAGGGCCGAGGGAGCCCAGTTGGTATAGTCGCAAGATCGGAACTCGATCCGACCAAAGAGTGTCGTGTTTGTGGGGCTGGTACACGTTAAATCTGTCGTGGCCTCAAATGTACTCACGTTGGCATGGTGTCTAAGTTCGGAGACTGGGGTGTTAGCTCAGATGTTGACCTCGTCATCTGACCTTGATTCAAAATGACAAGTTACTATCCTCAAACCTTTCCCTTTGGGATCGATCCTGGACATTTCGCCAATAGCCCATCGTGTTGCTCCAATGCTCTACAAATTCAACTATCTACGTTCAACTATCTACGCAATAAAACTATCTACGTACAATATTTTCGATACGACATTATCAGAATAAATCTTTTCTCGTGAAACCAAAGCACCTTTTCCTATCAAAGCATGTCAACTTGCTTTGTTTCTAAAATCTCAGGAAATGTAGGTTTCCTACCTACTGATGTATTGCACATCCTGATGGTTTATCCTCGCATTGAAAACTGCCCTGTAGTGGCAAGTCTGGTGCAAAAACCTATTCCAAATTGTCGCCAGTTTTGGGAAAGACACAAATTGTTTTTCCTACTTCGATCTTCATTTCCCTTGGAGAGAGGACAATTTTTCTTGACGAGATATCTCGTCATTAGCAAAATTGATCAAATCTTAGACGAGATATCTCGTAAAAATTCTTGGAGTTAACTGATGGTGAAGGGTTAACATCGTGTCAATCATTCTCTTCAAGTACTGTTTGAGCTACCATGTGTGTAAAAACATTATTTAAAAAATCAATAGTAGAATACTAAATAGAATGTTATAATTCAATAATATACAGTGTAATTTATGTTTCTAAAATACAATACATGTGCGGTCATTTGAAGTCCACAGAAGGAACTACTGAAATTTGTCTAAAAAAATTTCTCCGGATGTATTATTTCATTCAGTCTCAGTTCTTAGAGTTTGGGCATGATACTGATAGTTAATTTTCAGTTAATTAAACACTTTTCCCTTACCAAAGGATGTTTCAGAGGTTTTTCCCACTGCTTCCGCAACCTGCGAGTTGTAGGCGCCGCAGGTTCGGTTCCTTCCTGAGTGTATTCCAGAGTTTGTCAGAACTTTCCCTTCGGGATTGATCCTGGACCGTCCTCAATAGCCAGTTGTGTTGCTCTAGTGCGACGTTAATTAATTACCATTACTATTACCCTTTGTCCTAAAAGCTTTCCTTTTTTGTATGTCTATTTACTTGACGTCTTGTGTTTGGACTAGATTGGCGAAGTATGGCCTTTGCGCCATAAAAGTTGTCCTTGAGCCACAAAACTTTAAGAAAGCCCACAGCGAATGTTTTCTGTAGCATGAAAATATTATTTTCAAATGCAATATCGAAGCCATAAAAAATAAATTCCAAACAACCAGAATATGGGAAATGCACGCAATATGGAACATGCCCATATTGCGTGCAGTCGAGCTGTTTCAGATTGCGTAATGCAATGCTTCGACGAAAAAGTTGCTTGTTTTAAGAAAAAATAAAGTAAAAAGGAAGTTAGTATTGAACATTCAACAACGAAACATTGTCACGCATAATTTTATCTCAAGTATTTGGCTTTTTAAATGAGATTAAAATATCTCAATCACCTCAAAATGCAAAAAGTGCCTCGATTTAAAAATAACGGACTATCGACTGACGACCAGGTCAAAATGTGGGTGCCTTGTTACACAGATAAGGGCCCACGCCCGACCAGAATTACGCGGCCCCAAAACGATATCCCGGTTGCAAGAGGAGCGGATTAGCAACCGGAGGGTTGCGAGTTCGAAACTCGATCCAACCCAAGACCGTCTTGTACGTGGAAGGTGGTGCACGTTAAATCTGTCGCCACCTCAAACGTCCTCATATTGTCTTGGTGTGGAAGTATGGAGGATGGGGTGTTGACCTCGTCATCTGACAGTGGTGTTCTAGGATCTTTCCCTTCGGGGTTGATCATGGACCATCGTTAATAGCCCGTTGTGTTGCTCCAGTGCGACATTAATTAAAAATACTACCTCGAATCTTTCCCTTCGGGATTCATAGCGGACCGCCACCAATAGCCTGTTGTGTTGCTCCAATGCGACGGTAATTCATCTACCTACCTCTTACACAGATGCATTTTACACAAACGGATTGATAAATGTTGTGATATTTCGTGTTGTATATCACGTGCTGTACCATTTTGCATGCACTTACTTTAGACCAATGGGTAAGTACACACAATACATTCAGTACATTTCCATGCATTATGGTAATTATTCGTAATGTCTAGAAATGTACTGAAACGCATTTTTCACAAAATCTCCAATGAAGACGTTTGAGAGTCAATGTTTTTGGAGTGCTCAGACAATTTTCTTTTCCAAAACATTCCCCTTTATTAAGTATTAAGCATTCTGGAAAGTGAAAAATACTGAAACAATGGAATTGCATTAAATAGAAATGCAATAGAGATATCTAGCCACTGCCAATACCTTAAAACATGGAATTTTATGAAAAAATAGCGTACATTAGCTTAAATTGTAAATAGAACAAAAATCTGGTTTCAATTCTTTGTAAATAATGAGTAAGTGGATAAAAATGTACTTTCCGGGAGCGAAAATCAACTAAAAGTTCAAAAATTAAAATCTGTTCTTGAAAAGTTCCATTAATGTGAAAATGTTTGCTCACAAGTAAAAAAACGGTTAAAAGGAAAGGTTTTTGTATCAAAATACTCAATGGCGTTACAGGACTTGACAATAAGATCGATAATAAGTGTAAAACATGTCATGATCCATATAGTACCGTTTTGTGATGTATGTGTTAATACCATTAAACTCACCTTTACTAAACTGAAACACGAAAATGGAATTGTAAAGGAATAAAATGAGACCTGAGAAATCATCTAAGGTTTTCTGCAATCTAATAAACATTTAATTTAACATTCACTATCCGCACAGAATTATAAATTATCAATTTCGCAGTTAAATCAAGAATTTCATCGACATTTTCATGTTATGCGCTATTTTTCGTAATTGGGAACTACAATATGCAAAACATAACCTGTCTTTCGCAAAGAATTATTTATAAAGGATTGGGTTCTGGAAAGAATTTGTCCCGACGAATATTAAGCACCCCAGGACCGCCACGGGAAGGGCTTCCTAAAACATTCTTTGTGGTTTGCAGAGGTTTGGAATTCATTTTATGCTGTAGGTCCCGGTCTAATTGACCCTCGTGTAACGACAAACCCAAATCCGAAGAATAAAACCTTCCTACTGAAAACAGTTTTGCGTTAATTCTTCTGGAGTTTACCGTCGCCATTTTGAAGTTTTGTGTTTTCAAGAGGTATCTCCAGAGGATGAAATTGTCCTTAAAGGTACAGGACCACGATAGAATGTTGGATGCGCTCGCCACATCCCATGAAGTATATGGAACCTTCCTCCATTCCTCATGGCGTAGAGCCCTCAGAGAAGCAACTCCTTCAGGAGTGTACGGGCTTACTTTCTTATCCCATGGAGTTTACTGTCTTAACCCTTTCGGGCCTAATGGGCATATACGTCCCAGAGATTAAATTCGGTAAATAAATCCCACTTTTGAATGGGTTTTTACGTTTTCAGTGTTCTTAAGGAATTATGGAATAAAAATATGACTAAAGAAACCTGGCAACACTTTCAGATTCAAATGGCGGACTTATGGTTTTGAGCACGCCCATTCATTTTGATGAATTCGTGACCGTGGTTCGGAAACAAAAAGATGGTACAAAATTAGACGTTAGTTGCCCAGAAGCCATTTCCTACTAAAATATGTACATGGATGTAGTTGACCGCTGTGATGGAATGGCTACTTTTTAGGGTCATGGCAGAAAATCAGACAAGTGGTGGAAAACGATTTTTAGTTATGATTTCTGTTGTGAATGCATGCATGACGAAGTGTGATGTGGAACATAAAACAGAACCACTCTTATCATTCATGGTCCCCTTAGCTGAGCAACTAATAAATGTTGTAAGGGAGAAAGCAAACACAAAAAGAACGCGAAATTACGGTCGTCCATCAAAAAGAGCAAAACTACTAAACTACTAAATTAAACTACTTTTCATAGTTAAATTTTAATCATGCAAAAGTCGGGGCGAAAGGGTTAAGTAAACACAGGGGTCGCGCTCTCGGGATACCCAAGCGAACTTTTTCTGCTTTCCCTCCACTACTTTTCGCTAATCCCTCTTTTTTCCAGGGCAAAGTAGCGGATTAGCAACCGGAGGGTTGCGAGTTCGAAACTCGATCCAACCAAAGACCAACGTGTACGTGGGGGATGGTGCACGTTATATCTGTCATGGCCTCGAATGTCCTCACGTTGACGTGGTGTCGAAGTTTGGAAAATGAGGCGCCAAGTCAGGTGCTGACCTCGTCGTCCGACCGTGGCTGAAAATTATGAGGTATTCTCGGGTCTTTCAATGCGGTGTTGATTCCGTACAATCTACAATAGCTCGTTGCGTTTGCTCCAGTGCTACGTTGATTAAATGCCTACTTACTTTCCCCCTTTCACGACATTTTTTATTGACGTTATCTTGTTTGGCGCAGCTTGGCCAAATATGGCTATTGAGCCATAAAACCAGAAAAACCAACCTACTGAAAATATCCTAGGGAGCTCTTTAATGTCCCGTTTGTTCTTGAAGCATGGGACCTCCTTGAGAAGTGTGCCGTATGGCATAAAACAATTTGTTTTATTTGGATATTCTGTCTTTTCCATTCAAAGGAAATACAGCAACCATCGTTATATTGTGCCTTGATATATAGAGCATTCGATAGTATGAATAGGAAAACATGTTTGACATCAAGCAAAAGTGGAATAAGCAAATTTTTCATTACAGTCCAGAGCACAGAATATAAAATTATTAAGGAATAAATAATTCAGTCTTCATTTATCTGATCTGCGTAGAGCAAGTAGTAGTGATTAAACGATAATTGTTAGTACTATATGTAACAAAATTGTATTTATTCCTTTATACCATCGAATACCAAATAAAGTTTTAGAATCAACTAACATAATAAATGACCGTTTAATTTGAAAACTATTTTGTAATATTGACACCATTTCAGATTAAAAGATAATATCTAAAGAAAAAAATATTAGTATTTTTACGGTTAATGATCTCACCAACCTATAAAACTTCGCACCTACTAGTTTGTTTCCGATAAATCTTGCAACTTAAAATATTTTTTATGATCCCATTTGTAAACATTGATGTTTTCCTGTCTGGCTTTATTTTTAAATCTTGTTCTTCCTCACCAAAAACTAACTACAAGCTTTGATACTGAGCTTCGGAGTTTCGGATAATCAGGGAGTTTTCGAATTTTTAAAAATAATTTTCAGATTTTTATCAATAATTTCCGGTTACGTACTTTTAAAGGGATGGTAACTTTTTATCAATGTCTTTAGCATTCATGGTCATAAAGTTAACGAAACTGTTTCGATCTTGGACATTTATTCACGATTTTAGAAATTTCAAAAGCTCCTTAAAACTTAGAACTTTTAGTATTTTTAATATTCAAAACGTTACGAAGAGAGTTATTCCTCCAAATACTCTGTTTCAAAGGAAAAATAGAAAATTCTATAAAAATAATTTAATATTTTAATGTCTGATAGCATTTACAGAATTGTTTTTGTATGCAATCTATATATATAAAGTAGGATGCGTGTGTATGTATATATGTATATTTTCTATGCAAATCTACACCGTTTGACCAATCCACACCAAATTTGGTACACTTATACTTTAGAACACTGCGGTCAGCATAGGCTAACTCTTAACCCCCGTTCTATTGGCCCTGGGGGGCTAAAAACTATTCGAAATCGCCATAGAAATACCATTGAGCATAGATTGATTGCTTTAGGCAGCTATGGTTGCTTTACCAGTGTTGATCGAAAAACAATTTTTTCCGAAACAAATTAAATTACAATATTTATGCTTGAATGACTTTTTAGTTCTTCCCATGATGTAAGTAAATTATATATATTTTATTGATGAAGAACAAATATTTTAAACTATTTTTGCAAGGAAATTCAAGGAAAGGTTTTCAGGAGTTCAAGGATGATTTCCAAGGAAAGTTGGTGTATATTTCGACCAACTTTCCTTAAATAATTTATTGAATACGTAATGATTTGTAGAATTCTGTTTCATAAGCTTTTTAGGTAAGACGTGTAACTTATTTTAAAATGTCCGGAATAGTTACATGTGAATCCTCCGTTGAAAGCAGTGATTTTCTTTCTTAATAGTTCAGTAAAATCGACCCAAGCACCGTTATTCCAAAAAGCACAAACGAAAAACTCATTGATCATAAAAGCGTAATTTTGCTACTCTATTTGACAGGTGTAATGTGCATTTTGTTATTCTTGCTCCTGGGTGTGAAACTAAAAATATTGTGTATAATCAAGTTTTGTGTTGCATTTATATTACAGTGAATTTGTAAAATATTTTACTTCATAATGTGTGTACTGTCCTTATACTTTTAAAATTAATTAATGTAATTACTTTGATTTCACACTAGAGATTGATTTGATTCATTTTCCTGTCTAATAGAAGATTGGGATAAATACCCGGGCAAAGCTATGTTTCGGTCATGTTTGAGCATTACTAAATCCAACTTTTAATTGATTGTATATTTCCTACTTTATTTGACAGGTGTAATGTGCCTTATTGAATTAAAGTTCCTTATTATTATTGTATTTCTATGATGAGTTTTATATTTTTACGTGAATATTACGAATATTTGATTGATAAAAAAAGAATATTTAAAATATTTCATTATTCATAATTTACATTTTGTAATGGAACACGAAAAACTTCAACTCATTAATCATAAAAGCGTAATTTTGTTATTTTAGATTTGGAAAACCAGAATTAATGTTTTACTATTTTATAAATTTGATTTAGAATCCCGTGTTTGTGTATTTGAGTTACCACAGCGAAATGTTGCAGTCATATTTGAGCATTACCAAATTTCATAAATCATTATCGTTTTTATCTCAATATTTTTCAAATGTCTTTTTTCCAATTGCTCTATTTCTGAATACACACTCATGCAGTCGAAATTAGACACTGCGCATTTTTCGTTTTTTGGAATTCTGCATTTTTTCGTCGGAATTTTGTTTCTGTTTGTATTTATGTCTTAATCTTTTACATATTGCAATATATTCAGGAATTAAATGTATATATTTACGTCCGAAGTATATTGTAGACGCTATGAAAAAGTTAAAACGGTATTTTCCGTACAACTTAAACGATTGCATTTTTCGGCGAAAGAAAAGTGATTATTCTAATTCACTTTTCAAGCAACATTTCAACCCGAGCAACGCCGGGTAATTCAGCTAGTAGATTATATTTGTCGTACTCTAAATATACATACTGAAGTGCCAGAAAAGCTGGTACATCACTCTAGTAATTGATAGGTCCCAAGGAAGCTTAGAACTAAAAATATATGACGAGGCACAAACTCCACGTGCTTGCGAAAGTATTCTGTAGATATGGAACATCATACTTCCTGCAGAGCTTCCACAATTCTGTTGAAATTCCCAAGTGTAGGATTTCTGCGCGTTCCATGGCATCCAAGATGTGTTTCTGTCGTGTACAGTGGTGCGCGTTAAATCTGTCGTGGCCTCAAATGTCCTCACTTTGGCGTGGTATGGAAGTTTGGAGAGTGGAGTACCAGCTCTCATTATCTGTTCTCGTTATCTGACCATGGATCAAAATTACAAGGCGTTGTCCTTGGATCTTTCCTTTCGGGACTGAACCCGGATCACCTCCAATATCCCGATATGTTGCTCCCCAGTGCGACGTTAATTAATTACCAATTACCATTACCAGATGTGTTCGATGACGTTAAGATCTGCTGACGTAGGAATAGCCCGTTGTGGTGCTCCAGTGCGAAGTTAGTTAACTACCTACCTACCTACCTACTGATGTAGGGGGAAATGGCTAGACTCCAAACTTAGATGAATGTTCCTCTTACCTCAGTTTGATTTGTGTGGCGGCGCATTGTCCTGTTGGAAGAGGCCAAACCTATAAGAGGATGCACACATAGCGTTCATCTGTCAGACGTTTGTAAACGAAGCAGGGGTCCCATTCAATGCCAACTAAACAAAGTACCATCCCGTTACGGAGCAGCCCCGACCAGCCTTTATAACTACCTGTTGATATGCGAAATCCATGACTTCGTGAGATTTCCTCCTTCCCGAATCCATCTATTTGCCCCAAACAGTTGCAGTCGCTACTCTTCAGTCCAGGCTTCTAGTTTCAAGTCATAAAGTGAGTTCGATTTCTCCTTAGGTGTATTTCTTCTGCGTGTTAAACTTTCCTTGTGTGTTTGTCCATTACCTGACATTGCCTTGTGTCTGGCTCAGAATAGCCAAACATGGCCCTTGCGCCATAAAAAACCCCAAACCAACCATTAAGTGTCGAGTGGTGTCGTTCCCCAACCCAGGGCGAAGCGTATAGGTGTGTGTCGAGCATTCAAAGGTTGAGCGTCGGCCCCTAAAATCCATGAGGCCGTCGTGGTTAGGTGGGTATGTCCACTGCGCTAGCAACCTTCGAGTTGTAGGTGGCACAGATTCGATTCCTGTCAGGTGTATTCCTTCCTGAGTGTATTTCTCTCGTGTCAGTAAAACTTTCATAGTGTGTCTATTACTTGATATTATATGTCGTGTATGGCGCAGCATGGCCAAATAAGGCCCTTGCGCCATAAAACCAGCCAACCTAAAGCCCATATCTTTGAGGGAACGTTGCACAGTCTTCACGCTGATGATTGTTGAGGGCCCAGCATTGAATTCCAATGTTATTTGAGGCAGTGTCACACCCCTTATCGTATAAAAAGATTCTTACCGGCCGACGCTGTTCTGGTTCACACTGAGTCTGATTACGGCCGCACTGCTGTCGAAAGTTACAGGTTTTGCCAGAACTCTTGTAGTCACGCTATTAGTTTGAAATGGTAATACGTGAAAATCCAAACTTCTCTACCTCCGAAATACTGTGCCGTATCTCAAGAGCTCCGACCATTAAACCACGTTATAAATGGTTTAATTCAAGGTAAATTGCCATTCCCAAATCGAGCTCTAGACCTGGGAAAACAAATCTCAGAGCTCTAGATGCCTCCATAGATATCTATCGCCTTATATGCAGTCACAGACGCAACCAATGGCGTGCAGATATGGAGTTGCTATGTGTTTTGCATACTATTCTGTACCAGTTTTTTCCCGGTAATTCCAGTGTAATATCATCTCGACCGTTTCTTATTTCAATCGCATTACCGAAATCAAAAAGTACACATTCTAGGCATCCCTTTTCCAATTCCTTACCGTAACATAAAAGTTTATGCAAATATTTTCCGTTCGAAAATGTGACCTAAGAATTGATTTCCCTTTAAAATATACATACATTAAGAATTCGAACTTTTGGAAAAGTGTGCACAATGACACCAAAATTCTCGATTCCCTACGTATAAAATGAATAAACCCAGTTTAGTCTCAACCACAGGATATTTCTTTGTTATTCATCTTGTACATACAAGTGTGAAGAGAGAACTTGAATGCATTGTGTTCTATTTTTGTCTTATCGCCTTGAGGATATGCTAAGTCTAGGAAGTAAGACGCTCTTGGAGAAAATAAATCTGGTTTACTTTATTTTGTTATGTTTATTCAACGGATGGAGAGGTTACGCTTTGACATTTCTGCATTCTAAATTTTTTACCCGTATTTTGATTTTGCAATGTAAAAACCTCTACGGGAATCTTTCGTCGTATTATGTTATTGTTACAGGATTTCAATTCATAGCTCAAGTGTGTCCAAGCATAATCCTATTTGCTACAGGTGACGAAAGGAGGTTTTCACCGCAGTTTTCTTTCAATCTTTTGAACTTTGTTATCAGTATTTTTTCACCTTATACTAACCTTCTAGGGGCTGTTTCAATTTTTATAATGTAATCTACTTAGAAATGTCTCGTGCAGTAAAATATAACCTATATAGACAGTCTAAACCACTTTCAAATACCTGAATACGGCATCGTATTCATTGCTATATGCAACTTGTTTATATTCATGTTTTTGTAACCAATATATATATATAACATTACTCACTTCCACAGCATGCACTTTACAGTCTATAATAATTTAAAATAACTTTTTGAAATATTTACGATTGGTTTTTCGGTTTTATGGCGCAAAGATCATATTTGGGCAAGCTGGAACAAACACAAGACAAACAGCGCCAAGTAATGGACATATACACAAAAGGAAAGTTTAACTGCCATAGAAGAGAAAATACACTCAGGGTGGAATCGAACATACGCCGGCTACAACTAGCAGGTTGCTAGCACACCGGGGTGAACCCATTGATCCACGACGACCTTTGGAACATTCACGGAGCATTAAGTAATCGAAATAAATCGCTATTTAATAAATATCCTTTAATAAAATATCTGCAAATAATTGTATTACCTCTGAATATAATTTGCCTTTCGGAATAAGTTAGTACAGTAATAAATGTTTAAGCTACGTAGTTTTGTCTCATTGGTTTGTTCCAATAAGGTCAAAAGAAATTTTAAACACACTGAAGTGTTATTTTAAAACCCCTTGAACAAATTTGAAATTGTATGTTGCAACAAAAACATCCGAAATAAACACTCATGTTCATATCCCTTCACAGTATTCTGCGGAAAGGAAATTTTTGTTACTATTTTCCACCTTTGGAGACCATCCAGGTATCCTTTGAAGCACAATCGTCTCAAAAGCTCCTATTTTTAAAATATCGGTGACTTTTTTTTAAATTCACAAAAGGTCAACGGAAATGTGTCCTTTTTTAAACTAAAAACGAGCTGATTTTTCAGATTTTTCTTGCAAATTTTCCAAGGGAAGCAGTCCTGGCCAGTGGGTATGCCCACTGCGCTTTCAACCTTCGAGTTGTAGGTGGCGCAGGATCGATCCCTGTGAGGTGCATTCCTCCCTGGGTGTATCGTTTCTGTGTCTGTTTAAACTTTCATTGTGTGTTTGTCTATTACTTGATATTGTATGTCTTGTGTCTGCAGCAGCTTGGCCAAATATGGCCCTTGCGCCATAAAACTCCAACCAAGAGACGCCGATTTTAAAGTTTCGATGCCAAGTCGTGGCAACAAATTTCTTGGTTACACGTCTGTTTCATACTTAATTTGAACATTTTGTGTTTTAGTCAATTCATTTTGCATCTGAACAACTAAAATAACGATTAAGAGGAAACTGTTTTGCTACTATTTTTAAAATTTTATTACTGGTGCTTTTCCACAAATGCTTTGGCAGCCCTGAAATTGGAAAGTTAACCCTCCTGGTGGTTGTTGGCGACAAGGTATCCTGACCTGATCTTGATGGACGAGATATCTCGGCATTAGAAAACTGACAAGATCTTCATCTCGTCATAAAAAAATCGGCAATGTCTTGACGACAAAATTGTTGGGATCTTCATGGACGAGGTATCGCGTACTAACCACTAGGGTTAATATTTCCTTTGAAAAATTGTTCACTTATGAAACGGGGCAGTCGTGGCTTAGTGAGCACGCCCATTGTACTAGCAACCTGCGAGTTGTAGGCGGCGCAGGTTACCCTGGGTTTCTTCTGTGTCATTAAAACTTTCATTGTGTGTGTCTTGCTTAAAATTGTTTGTCTTGTATGTGGGGCAGCAATGCCAAATATGACCTTGCGCCATAAAACCTCAATGAACCAACTATATGTTCAGTTAAAACGTTAAAAAAAAGGATTCCGTGAAGAATATTATGCCCCTTCAAAAACACACTCCACTTTTGAAATCGCAAAACAAGATGTAATGCAAAAACTTCTCTTCAGAAAATGGCTGAACCTTAAATACCAGTCCTTTGTTTATAGTCTAAGTTCCTCCTAACGCGTTCTACCGCCTCAAGATTAACTATTCGAAGCTGCCAATTCCGTGTCAGAACGCTTATCGAAATAACCTTGGTCTACCCGTGTATAATTGGGTGTTCGTTTGGACTCGTCCTTCCGCGATTACGTAGTCGTTCAAGGACACTGCGACTATCATCGCAGCGCTTCCATTTTATTCTTTGGTTCTTTTCCTCTCTTATGTCACTTTTATTCATTTTTTGTTTCATCGCTGAGAGTTATGCTTGCAACGTAGATTTACTTGCGATGCTCGAGCCGTGTATGGTTATTATCGTAATAACATTCTTGTTTGGAGAAATCTTGTCTTGGTTTGGGAAGTATTGTTCGGTGAAGGGGTCGATTTAACATTCTAGACTGTCGGATCAGATGCGGAAGTGTTGGGAAGATATTAATCGAATACCTGATTGGTGGTTATGCCCTTTCTTCAGCGTTCTGGTTCGGGAAAGTGACCCGCGAAAGTTATTTTGTTTGAGCAAAAATAAAAGGGCAGCAGTGTACCCCTGGTTGGATGAGTTGCAGATTGGCAGCCGGAGAGGTGGGAGTTCGAAACTCGATCCAACCCAAAACCATTGTGTACATGGGGGCTGGTGCAGGTAATAGCTTCAAATGCCCTGACGTTGGTGTGGTGCGGAAGTTTGGAGAGTGGGGTGCCAGCTCAGGTGTTGACCGATCATCTGATCGTGGTTCAAACTGCCAGGTGAAATCATCGGATCTTTCCCGTCGTGTTACTTCAGTGCGATTTAAAATAAACTACCTACCAAAGTTTAAAATCACCAACACATTCAGATATCCGTAACCGGATATTGTAAATTTCATTTAGTTGTGCGTAAAAATGTATGTAAAATTTCAAAACACATTTCCATGTTAAGAAGACTGACACAAGATAAAATACTAAAAAGTGTTTCTAAAACAACAGTGACGGTGTAATTGAAATGAAAGAATATCCCCGAATGAAGAATAATGGAAGAATATCTAGTCAACCTTGAAGATAAATTGTGATTTTCAGAAGCATAGAAGGAAGTCAGATCTGAAATATGCCTGAATAAATAGTAATACTTGTTGTCTAATGCATAACATTTTGTATTCCCCTAAGTGTATAACAAACTCAAATCTCCTTTATCATCTGATTTACTTGAGATTTTATAAATGTTTAGTGTATTATATATATATATATGTATGCTGCCGTACAGAGTGGGGGGATTGTATACTGTAAGAAACATTAGGTCGCGGATAATCTTTAACACAGTAAAGAATTCGTCCACAAGACGTTTTTATGATAATCGTAAAGATATGTTTTCTCCCGTGAGTCTTATGTATCACATTTTCCCTTATGTTAAGAGTACACTTTTGGGCATAAACCTTGCATAATAATTTGTGGTAATCCTGCATGCAATAAATAATAAATTCATATACTTAAGCCATGTTTTATGAAACAGCGTACTCGTTATGTTATGATCACTATTGCAAATATATTGCAGCAAACTATCGTTGAAGCTATGTATATGTGCATTGCTGCAGTCTACTCACCAGAAAAGGGGAAAAGAAAATTTAACTGAAGAATGTTACTTCAAAAGTTTCGAAATTCAGGAAAGGAGGATCTTTTTTACCATATTCCGTAAGTGCTCTTAAAAATAGTTTAACCTTCGCTTTTCCTGAAAGGTAAAGCGGGAAAAGTAGTTAGATAGGGGAAAGGGCGAAAAATATTCTTTTAAAAGATAAATTTAACATTATTCGTTGGATCTATGTGGAAAAAATTTGGCTCGTGCTTTTCAGCTTGGAAAATAAAAAGAAATCTCTTCTATGAAATTCAATCAACTTTTAAACTTTACATAGTGAAATGCAAGAAAAGTTCTTTGATATTGAGGAGAAAAGCAGAAAGGTTACCGCGTGCCAAAAACGAAAAACGTTTTCAACGATTAAACGGTGAAATAATGAACACAGAAATAAGTCTATAATTGTAAAAATTAGGTTTTTTTTGCAAACAGGTTTATCTAATAATATAGTTTATGGTTTTTGTATGTTTAGAAGCTTTTGAGGAAGCTTGAACTGCTCACGATAATATGTAAGTGTGAATGAGACACCCGAATACAAATTTACATTATTTGAAACGTAGACCTTATTGTAAAACAATGTAATAAGCTTTATTACATTGTTTTACAATAAGGTCTACGTTTCAAATAGTTACAATAACGTTATCAATATATTTTGTCGGTATACCTGGATATTTTGTTTTCGCTGACTGTTTAATCCTCTTGGTAGTTGTCTCGACGTGCTATCCCTTTAGAAAAACTGATCAGATCTTGTTAGACGAGATATCTCGTCATCATAGAAGAAAATACAATCACGATCGTTAGAAGAAAACTGACCAGATCTTGATCTCGACATTTCTTGACGAGAAATCCAATTTTGCTATCTCGACGATAGCAAAATTGGAGCAAACCACGGGCTCCAATATAGATAGCAAACCACGGGCCGTGGTAACGCGGTTGGAAGAGCAACGGATAAGCAAACGGAGGGTTGAGTTCGAATCCAAACAAAGACCATCGTGTACAAAGGGGGCTGGTGCACGTTAAATCTGTCGTGCCCTCAAATGACCTCACGTTGGCGTGGTGTGGAAGTTTGGAGAGTGGGTGTCAGCTCAGATGTCACCTTGTCATCTGACTGGTTCAAAATTTCGTGGTGTTGTCTTCGAATCTTTCCCTTCGGGTTTGATACCGGACCGTCGCCAATAGCCCATTGTGTTGCTCCAGTGCGACGTTAATTAAAATGCCTACCTACCTTAATGGGAAAAAATGTGTTCTTAAGGAATCAGCAATGAAGAAACCAGATTGAGATAATCGGATCTTCCTTTGCTCGGCATTTCTTTACATTTAAGTCACTACATGACTCGTGCGCTGCGTCATCGTGGATATGGGTTAGATAAATATCTAAGAAACAGACAGAACTGGTTTTTATCAAATATATTGTCGGTATGCAAAAGTACAATCCAAGTATCCTACAGATATTCAAAGGAATAAACAGACAGGTGCATAGCTTCACTATGCTGCATGTCTTGATGTAGGAATGCGCGTGAGTAGTGCGAGAAACGAAACGAGGATGTATATGGAATGATCATTTATTGGGTGTCAAATCACGACACCCTACAGATTGAATGGAATCATACACGGCTTAGCCATAGGCCGATGGATGATATGAGAAGTACCAAGTGCTTCTCTGCTGACGTTGAAGGCGTAGTTGTCGTCAATTGGCGAGGCAGCTGTTTCACCATGGTGTCGACATTGATGAGGCATGTTGATTACTTATTCGATTATATTGTAGGTGCCGGTCTCCTAAAACATCAGTCGCTCATTGATGAGATTTAGCAGTGAATCTATGGAAAAGTGTCGCTTGTAGCAAGCTCTTTCGCACAAACGTCTTTAAGTGCAGCTCACAATAGTACTTTGCGCCTTGTTTCTTCGTTCCTTATGGTGCCGTCGTGGCTCAGTGGGTACGCCCACTGCGTTAGCAACCTGTGAGTTGCAGGCGGCTAAATATTAAGGCGGAAAAATACTCCCAGGGAGGTTCGATTCCCTCTGGGAGTGTTTTTTCTCTTCTGTGTCAGTATAACTTAGTTATGTCTGTCCATTACTTGATTTTGTCCGCCTTGTGTCTGGAGTAGCATGGCCAAAAATGTCCCTTGCGCCATAATACCCAACTAACGCAACGCTCTTAGGTATTTAAAATTTTTAAGTCGATGATCCGCCTTCGAACTAAATTGAGGTCGCCCTGGGCGATACACGTGCGATAGAGCGGCGCTGTAACTATGAACAGACGAGATCATCGACCTTCTAATGAAACATACGGAGCATGTGGAAGCGGCTTCTTGGTGTTTCTTCGTGCCGCTTGATTAGTCTTGAGTTATGTCTGTCCATTACTTGATTTTGTCCGCCTTGTGTCTGGCGTAGCACGGCCAAAAATGTCCCTTGCGCCATAATACCCAACTAACGCAACGCTCTTAGGTATTTAAAATTTTTAAGTCGATGATCCGCCTTCGAACTAAATTGAGGTCCCCCTGGGCGATACACGTGCTATAGAGCGGCGCTGTAACTATGAACTGACGACATCATCGACCTTCTAATGAAACATACGGAGCATGTGCAAGCGGCTTCTTGGTGTTTCTTCGTGCCGCTTGATTAGTCTTGAGTTATGTCTGTCCATTACTTGATTTTGTCCGCCTTGTGTCTGGCGTAGCATGGCCAAAAATGTCCCTTGCGCCATAATACCCAACTAACGCAACGCTCTTAGGTATTTAAAATTTTTAAGTCGATGATCCGCCTTCGAACTAAATTGAGGTCCCCCTGGGCGATACACGTGCTATAGAGCGGCGCTGTAACTATGAACTGACGACATCATCGACCTTCTAATGAAACATACGGAGCATGTGCAAGCGGCTTCTTGGTGTTTCTTCGTGCCGCTTGATTAGTCTTGAGTTATGTCTGTCCATTACTTGATTTTGTCCGCCTTGTGTCTGGCGTAGCATGGCCAAAAATGTCCCTTGCGCCATAATACCCAACTAACGCAACGCTCTTAGGTATTTAAAATTTTTAAGTCGATGATCCGCCTTCGAACTAAATTGAGGTCCCCCTGGGCGATACACGTGCTATAGAGCGGCGCTGTAACTATGAACTGACGACATCATCGACCTTCTAATGAAACATACGGAGCATGTGCAAGCGGCTTCTTGGTGTTTCTTCGTGCCGCTTGATTAGTCTTGAGTTATGTCTGTCCATTACTTGATTTTGTCCGCCTTGTGTCTGGCGTAGCATGGCCAAAAAGTCCCTTGCGCCATAATACCCAACTAACGCAACGCTCTTAGGTATTTAAAATTTTTAAGTCGATGATCCGCCTTCGAACTAAATTGAGGTCTCCCTGGGCGATACACGTGCTATAGAGCGGCGCTGTAACTATGAACTGACGAGATCATCGACCTTCTAATGAAACATACGGAGCATGTGGAAGCGGCTTCTTGGTGTTTCTTCGTGCCGCTTGATTAGTCTTGAGTTATGTCTGTCCATTACTTGATTTTGTCCGCCTTGTGTCTGGCGTAGCACGGCCAAAAATGTCCCTTGCGCCATAATACCCAACTAACGCAACGCTCTTAGGTATTTAAAATTTTTAAGTCGATGATCCGCCTTCGAACTAAATTGAGGTCCCCCTGGGCGATACACGTGCTATAGAGCGGCGCTGTAACTATGAACTGACGACATCATCGACCTTCTAATGAAACATACGGAGCATGTGCAAGCGGCTTCTTGGTGTTTCTTCGTGCCGCTTGATTAGTCTTGAGTTATGTCTGTCCATTACTTGATTTTGTCCGCCTTGTGTCTGGCGTAGCATGGCCAAAAATGTCCCTTGCTCCATAATACCCAACTAACGCAACGCTCTTAGGTATTTAAAATTTTTAAGTCGATGATCCGCCTTCGAACTAAATTGAGGTCCCCCTGGGCGATACGCGTGCAATAGAGCGGCGCTGTAACTATGAACTGACGACATCATCGACCTTCTAATGAAACATACGGAGCATGTGCAAGCGGCTTCTTGGTGTTTCTTCGTGCCGCTTGATTAGTCTTGAGTTATGTCTGTCCATTACTTGATTTTGTCCGCCTTGTGTCTGGCGTAGCATGGCCAAAAATGTCCCTTGCGCCATAATACCCAACTAACGCAACGCTCTTAGGTATTTAAAATTTTTAAGTCGATGATCCGCCTTCGAACTAAATTGAGGTCCCCCTGGGCGATACACGTGCGATAGAGCGGCGCTGTAACTATGAACTGACGACATCATCGACCTTCTAGTGAAACATACGTAGCATGTGCAAGCGGCTTCTTGGTGTTTCTTCGTGCCGCTTGATTAGTCTTGAGTTATGTCTGTCCATTACTTGATTTTGTCCGCCTTGTGTCTGGCGTAGCACGGCCAAAAATGTCCCTTGCGCCATAATACCCAACTAACGCAACGCTCTTAGGTATTTAAAATTTTTAAGTCGATGATCCGCCTTCGAACTAAATTGAGGTCCCCCTGGGCGATACACGTGCTATAGAGCGGCGCTGTAACTATGAACTGACGACATCATCGACCTTCTAATGAAACATACGGAGCATGTGCAAGCGGCTTCTTGGTGTTTCTTCGTGCCGCTTGATTAGTCTTGAGTTATGTCTGTCCATTACTTGATTTTGTCCGCCTTGTGTCTGGCGTAGCATGGCCAAAAATGTCCCTTGCGCCATAATACCCAACTAACGCAACGCTCTTAGGTATTTAAAATTTTTAAGTCGATGATCCGCCTTCGAACTAAATTGAGGTCCCCCTGGGCGATACACGTGCTATAGAGCGGCGCTGTAACTATGAACTGACGACATCATCGACCTTCTAATGAAACATACGGAGCATGTGCAAGCGGCTTCTTGGTGTTTCTTCGTGCCGCTTGATTAGTCTTGAGTTATGTCTGTCCATTACTTGATTTTGTCCGCCTTGTGTCTGGCGTAGCATGGCCAAAAATGTCCCTTGCGCCATAATACCCAACTAACGCAACGCTCTTAGGTATTTAAAATTTTTAAGTCGATGATCCGCCTTCGAACTAAATTGAGGTCCCCCTGGGCGATACACGTGCTATAGAGCGGCGCTGTAACTATGAACTGACGACATCATCGACCTTCTAATGAAACATACGGAGCATGTGCAAGCGGCTTCTTGGTGTTTCTTCGTGCCGCTTGATTAGTCTTGAGTTATGTCTGTCCATTACTTGATTTTGTCCGCCTTGTGTCTGGCGTAGCATGGCCAAAAAGTCCCTTGCGCCATAATACCCAACTAACGCAACGCTCTTAGGTATTTAAAATTTTTAAGTCGATGATCCGCCTTCGAACTAAATTGAGGTCTCCCTGGGCGATACACGTGCTATAGAGCGGCGCTGTAACTATGAACTGACGAGATCATCGACCTTCTAATGAAACATACGGAGCATGTGGAAGCGGCTTCTTGGTGTTTCTTCGTGCCGCTTGATTAGTCTTGAGTTATGTCTGTCCATTACTTGATTTTGTCCGCCTTGTGTCTGGCGTAGCACGGCCAAAAATGTCCCTTGCGCCATAATACCCAACTAACGCAACGCTCTTAGGTATTTAAAATTTTTAAGTCGATGATCCGCCTTCGAACTAAATTGAGGTCCCCCTGGGCGATACACGTGCTATAGAGCGGCGCTGTAACTATGAACTGACGACATCATCGACCTTCTAATGAAACATACGGAGCATGTGCAAGCGGCTTCTTGGTGTTTCTTCGTGCCGCTTGATTAGTCTTGAGTTATGTCTGTCCATTACTTGATTTTGTCCGCCTTGTGTCTGGCGTAGCATGGCCAAAAATGTCCCTTGCTCCATAATACCCAACTAACGCAACGCTCTTAGGTATTTAAAATTTTTAAGTCGATGATCCGCCTTCGAACTAAATTGAGGTCCCACTGGGCGATACGCGTGCAATAGAGCGGCGCTGTAACTATGAACTGACGACATCATCGACCTTCTAATGAAACATACGGAGCATGTGCAAGCGGCTTCTTGGTGTTTCTTCGTGCCGCTTGATTAGTCTTGAGTTATGTCTGTCCATTACTTGATTTTGTCCGCCTTGTGTCTGGCGTAGCATGGCCAAAAATGTCCCTTGCGCCATAATACCCAACTAACGCAACGCTCTTAGGTATTTAAAATTTTTAAGTCGATGATCCGCCTTCGAACTAAATTGAGGTCCCCCTGGGCGATACACGTGCGATAGAGCGGCGCTGTAACTATGAACTGACGACATCATCGACCTTCTAGTGAAACATACGTAGCATGTGCAAGCGGCTTCTTGGTGTTTCTTCGTGCCGCTTGATTAGTCTTGAGTTATGTCTGTCCATTACTTGATTTTGTCCGCCTTGTGTCTGGCGTAGCATGGCCAAAAATGTCCCTTGCGCCATAATACCCAACTAACGCAACGCTCTTAGGTATTTGAAATTTTTAAGTCGATGATCCGCCTTCGAACTAAATTGAGGTCCCCCTGGGCGATACACGTGCTATAGAGCGGCGCTGTAACTATGAACTGACGACATCATCGACCTTCTAATGAAACATACGGAGCATGTGCAAGCGGCTTCTTGGTGTTTCTTCGTGCCGCTTGATTAGTCTTGAGTTATGTCTGTCCATTACTTGATTTTGTCCGCCTTGTGTCTGGCGTAGCATGGCCAAAAATGTCCCTTGCGCCATAATACCCAACTAACGCAACGCTCTTAGGTATTTAAAATTTTTAAGTCGATGATCCGCCTTCGAACTAAATTGAGGTCCCCCTGGGCGATACGCGTGCGATAGAGCGGCGCTGTAACTATGAACTGACGACATCATCGACCTTCTAATGAAACATACGGAGCATGTGCAAGCGGCTTCTTGGTGTTTCTTCGTGCCGCTTGATTAGTCTTGAGTTATGTCTGTCCATTACTTGATTTTGTCCGCCTTGTGTCTGGCGTAGCATGGCCAAAAATGTCCCTTGCGCCATAATACCCAACTAACGCAACGCTCTTAGGTATTTAAAATTTTTAAGTCGATGATCCGCCTTCGAACTAAATTGAGGTCCCCCTGGGCGATACGCGTGCGATAGAGCGGCGCTGTAACTATGAACTGACGACATCATCGACCTTCTAATGAAACATACGGAGCATGTGCAAGCGGCTTCTTGGTGTTTCTTCGTGCCGCTTGATTAGTCTTGAGTTATGTCTGTCCATTACTTGATTTTGTCCGCCTTGTGTCTGGCGTAGCATGGCCAAAAATGTCCCTTGCGCCATAATACCCAACTAACGCAACGCTCTTAGGTATTTAAAATTTTTAAGTCGATGATCCGCCTTCGAACTAAATTGAGGTCGCCCTGGGCGATACACGTGCGATAGAGCGGCGCTGTAACTATGAACAGACGAGATCATCGACCTTCTAATGAAACATACGGAGCATGTGGAAGCGGCTTCTTGGTGTTTCTTCGTGCCGCTTGATTAGTCTTGAGTTATGTCTGTCCATTACTTGATTTTGTCCGCCTTGTGTCTGGCGTAGCACGGCCAAAAATGTCCCTTGCGCCATAATACCCAACTAACGCAACGCTCTTAGGTATTTAAAATTTTTAAGTCGATGATCCGCCTTCGAACTAAATTGAGGTCCCCCTGGGCGATACACGTGCTATAGAGCGGCGCTGTAACTATGAACTGACGACATCATCGACCTTCTAATGAAACATACGGAGCATGTGCAAGCGGCTTCTTGGTGTTTCTTCGTGCCGC
The DNA here is from genome assembly GCA_933210815.1 of Meta bourneti. Classification (NCBI taxonomy): domain Eukaryota; kingdom Metazoa; phylum Arthropoda; class Arachnida; order Araneae; family Tetragnathidae; genus Meta; species Meta bourneti. Next base: position 6,529,701 of record OW119926.1, read on the forward strand.
TTGATTAGTCTTGAGTTATGTCTGTCCATTACTTGATTTTGTCCGCCTTGTGTCTGGCGTAGCACGGCCAAAAATGTCCCTTGCGCCATAATACCCAACTAACGCAACGCTCTTAGGTATTTAAAATTTTTAAGTCGATGATCCGCCTTCGAACTAAATTGAGGTCCCCCTGGGCGATACACGTGCTATAGAGCGGCGCTGTAACTATGAACTGACGACATCATCGACCTTCTAATGAAACATACGGAGCATGTGCAAGCGGCTTCTTGGTGTTTCTTCGTGCCGCTTGATTAGTCTTGAGTTATGTCTGTCCATTACTTGATTTTGTCCGCCTTGTGTCTGGCGTAGCATGGCCAAAAATGTCCCTTGCTCCATAATACCCAACTAACGCAACGCTCTTAGGTATTTAAAATTTTTAAGTCGATGATCCGCCTTCGAACTAAATTGAGGTCCCACTGGGCGATACGCGTGCAATAGAGCGGCGCTGTAACTATGAACTGACGACATCATCGACCTTCTAATGAAACATACGGAGCATGTGCAAGCGGCTTCTTGGTGTTTCTTCGTGCCGCTTGATTAGTCTTGAGTTATGTCTGTCCATTACTTGATTTTGTCCGCCTTGTGTCTGGCGTAGCATGGCCAAAAATGTCCCTTGCGCCATAATACCCAACTAACGCAACGCTCTTAGGTATTTAAAATTTTTAAGTCGATGATCCGCCTTCGAACTAAATTGAGGTCCCCCTGGGCGATACACGTGCGATAGAGCGGCGCTGTAACTATGAACTGACGACATCATCGACCTTCTAGTGAAACATACGTAGCATGTGCAAGCGGCTTCTTGGTGTTTCTTCGTGCCGCTTGATTAGTCTTGAGTTATGTCTGTCCATTACTTGATTTTGTCCGCCTTGTGTCTGGCGTAGCACGGCCAAAAATGTCCCTTGCGCCATAATACCCAACTAACGCAACGCTCTTAGGTATTTAAAATTTTTAAGTCGATGATCCGCCTTCGAACTAAATTGAGGTCCCCCTGGGCGATACACGTGCTATAGAGCGGCGCTGTAACTATGAACTGACGACATCATCGACCTTCTAATGAAACATACGGAGCATGTGCAAGCGGCTTCTTGGTGTTTCTTCGTGCCGCTTGATTAGTCTTGAGTTATGTCTGTCCATTACTTGATTTTGTCCGCCTTGTGTCTGGCGTAGCATGGCCAAAAATGTCCCTTGCGCCATAATACCCAACTAACGCAACGCTCTTAGGTATTTAAAATTTTTAAGTCGATGATCCGCCTTCGAACTAAATTGAGGTCCCCCTGGGCGATACACGTGCTATAGAGCGGCGCTGTAACTATGAACTGACGACATCATCGACCTTCTAATGAAACATACGGAGCATGTGCAAGCGGCTTCTTGGTGTTTCTTCGTGCCGCTTGATTAGTCTTGAGTTATGTCTGTCCATTACTTGATTTTGTCCGCCTTGTGTCTGGCGTAGCATGGCCAAAAATGTCCCTTGCGCCATAATACCCAACTAACGCAACGCTCTTAGGTATTTAAAATTTTTAAGTCGATGATCCGCCTTCGAACTAAATTGAGGTCCCCCTGGGCGATACACGTGCTATAGAGCGGCGCTGTAACTATGAACTGACGACATCATCGACCTTCTAATGAAACATACGGAGCATGTGCAAGCGGCTTCTTGGTGTTTCTTCGTGCCGCTTGATTAGTCTTGAGTTATGTCTGTCCATTACTTGATTTTGTCCGCCTTGTGTCTGGCGTAGCATGGCCAAAAAGTCCCTTGCGCCATAATACCCAACTAACGCAACGCTCTTAGGTATTTAAAATTTTTAAGTCGATGATCCGCCTTCGAACTAAATTGAGGTCTCCCTGGGCGATACACGTGCTATAGAGCGGCGCTGTAACTATGAACTGACGAGATCATCGACCTTCTAATGAAACATACGGAGCATGTGGAAGCGGCTTCTTGGTGTTTCTTCGTGCCGCTTGATTAGTCTTGAGTTATGTCTGTCCATTACTTGATTTTGTCCGCCTTGTGTCTGGCGTAGCACGGCCAAAAATGTCCCTTGCGCCATAATACCCAACTAACGCAACGCTCTTAGGTATTTAAAATTTTTAAGTCGATGATCCGCCTTCGAACTAAATTGAGGTCCCCCTGGGCGATACACGTGCTATAGAGCGGCGCTGTAACTATGAACTGACGACATCATCGACCTTCTAATGAAACATACGGAGCATGTGCAAGCGGCTTCTTGGTGTTTCTTCGTGCCGCTTGATTAGTCTTGAGTTATGTCTGTCCATTACTTGATTTTGTCCGCCTTGTGTCTGGCGTAGCATGGCCAAAAATGTCCCTTGCTCCATAATACCCAACTAACGCAACGCTCTTAGGTATTTAAAATTTTTAAGTCGATGATCCGCCTTCGAACTAAATTGAGGTCCCACTGGGCGATACGCGTGCAATAGAGCGGCGCTGTAACTATGAACTGACGACATCATCGACCTTCTAATGAAACATACGGAGCATGTGCAAGCGGCTTCTTGGTGTTTCTTCGTGCCGCTTGATTAGTCTTGAGTTATGTCTGTCCATTACTTGATTTTGTCCGCCTTGTGTCTGGCGTAGCATGGCCAAAAATGTCCCTTGCGCCATAATACCCAACAAACGCAACGCTCTTAGGTATTTAAAATTTTTAAGTCGATGATCCGCCTTCGAACTAAATTGAGGTCCCCCTGGGCGATACACGTGCGATAGAGCGGCGCTGTAACTATGAACTGACGACATCATCGACCTTCTAGTGAAACATACGTAGCATGTGCAAGCGGCTTCTTGGTGTTTCTTCGTGCCGCTTGATTAGTCTTGAGTTATGTCTGTCCATTACTTGATTTTGTCCGCCTTGTGTCTGGCGTAGCATGGCCAAAAATGTCCCTTGCGCCATAATACCCAACTAACGCAACGCTCTTAGGTATTTGAAATTTTTAAGTCGATGATCCGCCTTCGAACTAAATTGAGGTCCCCCTGGGCGATACACGTGCTATAGAGCGGCGCTGTAACTATGAACTGACGACATCATCGACCTTCTAATGAAACATACGGAGCATGTGCAAGCGGCTTCTTGGTGTTTCTTCGTGCCGCTTGATTAGTCTTGAGTTATGTCTGTCCATTACTTGATTTTGTCCGCCTTGTGTCTGGCGTAGCATGGCCAAAAATGTCCCTTGCGCCATAATACCCAACTAACGCAACGCTCTTAGGTATTTAAAATTTTTAAGTCGATGATCCGCCTTCGAACTAAATTGAGGTCCCCCTGGGCGATACGCGTGCGATAGAGCGGCGCTGTAACTATGAACTGACGACATCATCGACCTTCTAATGAAACATACGGAGCATGTGCAAGCGGCTTCTTGGTGTTTCTTCGTGCCGCTTGATTAGTCTTGAGTTATGTCTGTCCATTACTTGATTTTGTCCGCCTTGTGTCTGGCGTAGCATGGCCAAAAATGTCCCTTGCGCCATAATACCCAACTAACGCAACGCTCTTAGGTATTTAAAATTTTTAAGTCGATGATCCGCCTTCGAACTAAATTGAGGTCCCCCTGGGCGATACGCGTGCGATAGAGCGGCGCTGTAACTATGAACTGACGACATCATCGACCTTCTAATGAAACATACGGAGCATGTGCAAGCGGCTTCTTGGTGTTTCTTCGTGCCGCTTGATTAGTCTTGAGTTATGTCTGTCCATTACTTGATTTTGTCCGCCTTGTGTCTGGCGTAGCATGGCCAAAAATGTCCCTTGCGCCATAATACCCAACTAACGCAACGCTCTTAGGTATTTAAAATTTTTAAGTCGATGATCCGCCTTCGAACTAAATTGAGGTCGCCCTGGGCGATACACGTGCGATAGAGCGGCGCTGTAACTATGAACAGACGAGATCATCGACCTTCTAATGAAACATACGGAGCATGTGGAAGCGGCTTCTTGGTGTTTCTTCGTGCCGCTTGATTAGTCTTGAGTTATGTCTGTCCATTACTTGATTTTGTCCGCCTTGTGTCTGGCGTAGCATGGCCAAAAATGTCCCTTGCGCCATAATACCCAACTAACGCAACGCTCTTAGGTATTTAAAATTTTTAAGTCGATGATCCGCCTTCGAACTAAATTGAGGTCCCCCTGGGCGATACACGTGCTATAGAGCGGCGCTGTAACTATGAACTGACGACATCATCGACCTTCTAATGAAACATACGGAGCATGTGCAAGCGGCTTCTTGGTGTTTCTTCGTGCCGCTTGATTAGTCTTGAGTTATGTCTGTCCATTACTTGATTTTGTCCGCCTTGTGTCTGGCGTAGCATGGCCAAAAATGTCCCTTGCGCCATAATACCCAACTAACGCAACGCTCTTAGGTATTTAAAATTTTTAAGTCGATGATCCGCCTTCGAACTAAATTGAGGTCCCCCTGGGCGATACACGTGCTATAGAGCGGCGCTGTAACTATGAACTGACGACATCATCGACCTTCTAATGAAACATACGGAGCATGTGCAAGCGGCTTCTTGGTGTTTCTTCGTGCCGCTTGATTAGTCTTGAGTTATGTCTGTCCATTACTTGATTTTGTCCGCCTTGTGTCTGGCGTAGCATGGCCAAAAATGTCCCTTGCGCCATAATACCCAACTAACGCAACGCTCTTAGGTATTTAAAATTTTTAAGTCGATGATCCGCCTTCGAACTAAATTGAGGTCCCCCTGGGCGATACACGTGCTATAGAGCGGCGCTGTAACTATGAACTGACGACATCATCGACCTTCTAATGAAACATACGGAGCATGTGCAAGCGGCTTCTTGGTGTTTCTTCGTGCCGCTTGATTAGTCTTGAGTTATGTCTGTCCATTACTTGATTTTGTCCGCCTTGTGTCTGGCGTAGCACGGCCAAAAATGTCCCTTGCGCCATAATACCCAACTAACGCAACGCTCTTAGGTATTTAAAATTTTTAAGTCGATGATCCGCCTTCGAACTAAATTGAGGTCCCCCTGGGCGATACACGTGCTATAGAGCGGCGCTGTAACTATGAACTGACGACATCATCGACCTTCTAATGAAACATACGGAGCATGTGCAAGCGGCTTCTTGGTGTTTCTTCGTGCCGCTTGATTAGTCTTGAGTTATGTCTGTCCATTACTTGATTTTGTCCGCCTTGTGTCTGGCGTAGCATGGCCAAAAATGTCCCTTGCTCCATAATACCCAACTAACGCAACGCTCTTAGGTATTTAAAATTTTTAAGTCGATGATCCGCCTTCGAACTAAATTGAGGTCCCGCTGGGCGATACGCGTGCAATAGAGCGGCGCTGTAACTATGAACTGACGACATCATCGACCTTCTAATGAAACATACGGAGCATGTGCAAGCGGCTTCTTGGTGTTTCTTCGTGCCGCTTGATTAGTCTTGAGTTATGTCTGTCCATTACTTGATTTTGTCCGCCTTGTGTCTGGCGTAGCATGGCCAAAAATGTCCCTTGCGCCATAATACCCAACTAACGCAACGCTCTTAGGTATTTAAAATTTTTAAGTCGATGATCCGCCTTCGAACTAAATTGAGGTCCCCCTGGGCGATACACGTGCGATAGAGCGGCGCTGTAACTATGAACTGACGACATCATCGACCTTCTAGTGAAACATACGTAGCATGTGCAAGCGGCTTCTTGGTGTTTCTTCGTGCCGCTTGATTAGTCTTGAGTTATGTCTGTCCATTACTTGATTTTGTCCGCCTTGTGTCTGGCGTAGCATGGCCAAAAATGTCCCTTGCGCCATAATACCCAACTAACGCAACGCTCTTAGGTATTTGAAATTTTTAAGTCGATGATCCGCCTTCGAACTAAATTGAGGTCCCCCTGGGCGATACACGTGCTATAGAGCGGCGCTGTAACTATGAACTGACGACATCATCGACCTTCTAATGAAACATACGGAGCATGTGCAAGCGGCTTCTTGGTGTTTCTTCGTGCCGCTTGATTAGTCTTGAGTTATGTCTGTCCATTACTTGATTTTGTCCGCCTTGTGTCTGGCGTAGCATGGCCAAAAATGTCCCTTGCGCCATAATACCCAACTAACGCAACGCTCTTAGGTATTTAAAATTTTTAAGTCGATGATCCGCCTTCGAACTAAATTGAGGTCCCCCTGGGCGATACGCGTGCGATAGAGCGGCGCTGTAACTATGAACTGACGACATCATCGACCTTCTAATGAAACATACGGAGCATGTGCAAGCGGCTTCTTGGTGTTTCTTCGTGCCGCTTGATTAGTCTTGAGTTATGTCTGTCCATTACTTGATTTTGTCCGCCTTGTGTCTGGCGTAGCATGGCCAAAAATGTCCCTTGCGCCATAATACCCAACTAACGCAACGCTCTTAGGTATTTAAAATTTTTAAGTCGATGATCCGCCTTCGAACTAAATTGAGGTCCCCCTGGGCGATACGCGTGCGATAGAGCGGCGCTGTAACTATGAACTGACGACATCATCGACCTTCTAATGAAACATACGGAGCATGTGCAAGCGGCTTCTTGGTGTTTCTTCGTGCCGCTTGATTAGTCTTGAGTTATGTCTGTCCATTACTTGATTTTGTCCGCCTTGTGTCTGGCGTAGCATGGCCAAAAATGTCCCTTGCGCCATAATACCCAACTAACGCAACGCTCTTAGGTATTTAAAATTTTTAAGTCGATGATCCGCCTTCGAACTAAATTGAGGTCCCCCTGGGCGATACGCGTGCGATAGAGCGGCGCTGTAACTATGAACTGACGACATCATCGACCTTCTAATGAAACATACGGAGCATGTGCAAGCGGCTTCTTGGTGTTTCTTCGTGCCGCTTGATTAGTCTTGAGTTATGTCTGTCCATTACTTGATTTTGTCCGCCTTGTGTCTGGCGTAGCATGGCCAAAAATGTCCCTTGCGCCATAATACCCAACTAACGCAACGCTCTTAGGTATTTAAAATTTTTAAGTCGATGATCCGCCTTCGAACTAAATTGAGGTCCCCCTGGGCGATACACGTGCTATAGAGCGGCGCTGTAACTATGAACTGACGACATCATCGACCTTCTAATGAAACATACGGAGCATGTGCAAGCGGCTTCTTGGTGTTTCTTCGTGCCGCTTGATTAGTCTTGAGTTATGTCTGTCCATTACTTGATTTTGTCCGCCTTGTGTCTGGCGTAGCACGGCCAAAAATGTCCCTTGCGCCATAATACCCAACTAACGCAACGCTCTTAGGTATTTAAAATTTTTAAGTCGATGATCCGCCTTCGAACTAAATTGAGGTCCCCCTGGGCGATACACGTGCTATAGAGCGGCGCTGTAACTATGAACTGACGACATCATCGACCTTCTAATGAAACATACGGAGCATGTGCAAGCGGCTTCTTGGTGTTTCTTCGTGCCGCTTGATTAGTCTTGAGTTATGTCTGTCCATTACTTGATTTTGTCCGCCTTGTGTCTGGCGTAGCATGGCCAAAAATGTCCCTTGCTCCATAATACCCAACTAACGCAACGCTCTTAGGTATTTAAAATTTTTAAGTCGATGATCCGCCTTCGAACTAAATTGAGGTCCCACTGGGCGATACGCGTGCAATAGAGCGGCGCTGTAACTATGAACTGACGACATCATCGACCTTCTAATGAAACATACGGAGCATGTGCAAGCGGCTTCTTGGTGTTTCTTCGTGCCGCTTGATTAGTCTTGAGTTATGTCTGTCCATTACTTGATTTTGTCCGCCTTGTGTCTGGCGTAGCATGGCTAAAAATGTCCCTTGCGCCATAATACCCAACTAACGCAACGCTCTTAGGTATTTAAAATTTTTAAGTCGATGATCCGCCTTCGAACTAAATTGAGGTCCCCCTGGGCGATACACGTGCGATAGAGCGGCGCTGTAACTATGAACTGACGACATCATCGACCTTCTAGTGAAACATACGTAGCATGTGCAAGCGGCTTCTTGGTGTTTCTTCGTGCCGCTTGATTAGTCTTGAGTTATGTCTGTCCATTACTTGATTTTGTCCGCCTTGTGTCTGGCGTAGCATGGCCAAAAATGTCCCTTGCGCCATAATACCCAACTAACGCAACGCTCTTAGGTATTTGAAATTTTTAAGTCGATGATCCGCCTTCGAACTAAATTGAGGTTCCCCTGGGCGATACACGTGCTATAGAGCGGCGCTGTAACTATGAACTGACGACATCATCGACCTTCTAATGAAACATACGGAGCATGTGCAAGCGGCTTCTTGGTGTTTCTTCGTGCCGCTTGATTAGTCTTGAGTTATGTCTGTCCATTACTTGATTTTGTCCGCCTTGTGTCTGGCGTAGCATGGCCAAAAATGTCCCTTGCGCCATAATACCCAACTAACGCAACGCTCTTAGGTATTTAAAATTTTTAAGTCGATGATCCGCCTTCGAACTAAATTGAGGTCCCCCTGGGCGATACACGTGCGATAGAGCGGCGCTGTAACTATGAACTGACGACATCATCGACCTTCTAATGAAACATACGGAGCATGTGCAAGCGGCTTCTTGGTGTTTCTTCGTGCCGCTTGATTAGTCTTGAGTTATGTCTGTCCATTACTTGATTTTGTCCGCCTTGTGTCTGGCGTAGCATGGCCAAAAATGTCCCTTGCGCCATAATACCCAACTAACGCAACGCTCTTAGGTATTTAAAATTTTTAAGTCGATGATCCGCCTTCGAACTAAATTGAGGTCCCCCTGGGCGATACGCGTGCGATAGAGCGGCGCTGTAACTATGAACTGACGACATCATCGACCTTCTAATGAAACATACGGAGCATGTGCAAGCGGCTTCTTGGTGTTTCTTCGTGCCGCTTGATTAGTCTTGAGTTATGTCTGTCCATTACTTGATTTTGTCCGCCTTGTGTCTGGCGTAGCATGGCCAAAAATGTCCCTTGCGCCATAATACCCAACTAACGCAACGCTCTTAGGTATTTAAAATTTTTAAGTCGATGATCCGCCTTCGAACTAAATTGAGGTCCCCCTGGGCGATACGCGTGCGATAGAGCGGCGCTGTAACTATGAACTGACGACATCATCGACCTTCTAATGAAACATACGGAGCATGTGCAAGCGGCTTCTTGGTGTTTCTTCGTGCCGCTTGATTAGTCTTGAGTTATGTCTGTCCATTACTTGATTTTGTCCGCCTTGTGTCTGGCGTAGCATGGCCAAAAATGTCCCTTGCGCCATAATACCCAACTAACGCAACGCTCTTAGGTATTTAAAATTTTTAAGTCGATGATCCGCCTTCGAACTAAATTGAGGTCCCCCTGGGCGATACACGTGCTATAGAGCGGCGCTGTAACTATGAACTGACGACATCATCGACCTTCTAATGAAACATACGGAGCATGTGCAAGCGGCTTCTTGGTGTTTCTTCGTGCCGCTTGATTAGTCTTGAGTTATGTCTGTCCATTACTTGATTTTGTCCGCCTTGTGTCTGGCGTAGCATGGCCAAAAATGTCCCTTGCGCCATAATACCCAACTAACGCAACGCTCTTAGGTATTTAAAATTTTTAAGTCGATGATCCGCCTTCGAACTAAATTGAGGTCCCCCTGGGCGATACACGTGCTATAGAGCGGCGCTGTAACTATGAACTGACGACATCATCGACCTTCTAATGAAAAATACGGAGCATGTGCAAGCGGCTTCTTGGTGTTTCTTCGTGCCGCTTGATTAGTCTTGAGTTATGTCTGTCCATTACTTGATTTTGTCCGCCTTGTGTCTGGCGTAGCATGGCCAAAAAGTCCCTTGCGCCATAATACCCAACTAACGCAACGCTCTTAGGTATTTAAAATTTTTAAGTCGATGATCCGCCTTCGAACTAAATTGAGGTCCCCCTGGGCGATACGCGTGCGATAGAGCGGCGCTGTAACTATGAACTGACGACATCATCGACCTTCTAATGAAACATACGGAGCATGTGCAAGCGGCTTCTTGGTGTTTCTTCGTGCCGCTTGATTAGTCTTGAGTTATGTCTGTCCATTACTTGATTTTGTCCGCCTTGTGTCTGGCGTAGCATGGCCAAAAATGTCCCTTGCGCCATAATACCCAACTAACGCAACGCTCTTAGGTATTTAAAATTTTTAAGTCGATGATCCGCCTTCGAACTAAATTGAGGTCCCCCTGGGCGATACACGTGCGATAGAGCGGCGCTGTAACTATGAACTGACGACATCATCGACCTTCTAATGAAACATACGTAGCATGTGCAAGCGGCTTCTTGGTGTTCCTTCGTGCCGCTTGATTAGTCTTGAGTTATGTCTGTCCATTACTTGATTTTGTCCGCCTTGTGTCTGGCGTAGCATGGCCAAAAATGTCCCTTGCGCCATAATACCCAACTAACGCAACGCTCTTAGGTATTTGAAATTTTTAAGTCGATGATCCGCCTTCGAACTAAATTGAGGTCCCCCTGGGCGATACACGTGCTATAGAGCGGCGCTGTAACTATGAACTGACGACATCATCGACCTTCTAATGAAACATACGGAGCATGTGCAAGCGGCTTCTTGGTGTTTCTTCGTGCCGCTTGATTAGTCTTGAGTTATGTCTGTCCATTACTTGATTTTGTCCGCCTTGTGTCTGGCGTAGCATGGCCAAAAATGTCCCTTGCGCCATAATACCCAACAAACGCAACGCTCTTAGGTATTTAAAATTTTTAAGTCGATGATCCGCCTTCGAACTAAATTGAGGTCCCCCTGGGCGATACACGTGCGATAGAGCGGCGCTGTAACTATGAACTGACGACATCATCGACCTTCTAATGAAACATACGTAGCATGTGCAAGCGGCTTCTTGGTGTTTCTTCGTGCCGCTTGATTAGTCTTGAGTTATGTCTGTCCATTACTTGATTTTGTCCGCCTTGTGTCTGGCGTAGCATGGCCAAAAATGTCCCTTGCGCCATAATACCCAACTAACGCAACGCTCTTAGGTATTTGAAATTTTTAAGTCGATGATCCGCCTTCGAACTAAATTGAGGTCCCCCTGGGCAATACACGTGCTATAGAGCGGCGCTGTAACTATGAACTGACGACATCATCGACCTTCTAATGAAACATACGGAGCATGTGCAAGCGGCTTCTTGGTGTTTCTTCGTGCCGCTTGATTAGTCTTGAGTTATGTCTGTCCATTACTTGATTTTGTCCGCCTTGTGTCTGGCGTAGCATGGCCAAAAATGTCCCTTGCGCCATAATACCCAACTAACGCAACGCTCTTAGGTATTTAAAATTTTTAAGTCGATGATCCGCCTTCGAACTAAATTGAGGTCCCCCTGGGCGATACGCGTGCGATAGAGCGGCACTGTAACTATGAACTGACGACATCATCGACCTTCTAATGAAACATACGGAGCATGTGCAAGCGGCTTCTTGGTGTTTCTTCGTGCCGCTTGATTAGTCTTGAGTTATGTCTGTCCATTACTTGATTTTGTCCGCCTTGTGTCTGGCGTAGCATGGCCAAAAATGTCCCTTGCGCCATAATACCCAACTAACGCAACGCTCTTAGGTATTTAAAATTTTTAAGTCGATGATCCGCCTTCGAACTAAATTGAGGTCCCCCTGGGCGATACACGTGCTATAGAGCGGCGCTGTAACTATGAACTGACGACATCATCGACCTTCTAATGAAACATACGGAGCATGTGCAAGCGGCTTCTTGGTGTTTCTTCGTGCCGCTTGATTAGTCTTGAGTTATGTCTGTCCATTACTTGATTTTGTCCGCCTTGTGTCTGGCGTAGCATGGCCAAAAATGTCCCTTGCGCCATAATACCCAACTAACGCAACGCTCTTAGGTATTTAAAATTTTTAAGTCGATGATCCGCCTTCGAACTAAATTGAGGTCCCCCTGGGCGATACGCGTGCGATAGAGCGGCGCTGTAACTATGAACTGACGACATCATCGACCTTCTAATGAAACATACGGAGCATGTGCAAGCGGCTTCTTGGTGTTTCTTCGTGCCGCTTGATTAGTCTTGAGTTATGTCTGTCCATTACTTGATTTTGTCCGCCTTGTGTCTGGCGTAGCATGGCCAAAAATGTCCCTTGCGCCATAATACCCAACTAACGCAACGCTCTTAGGTATTTAAAATTTTTAAGTCGATGATCCGCCTTCGAACTAAATTGAGGTCCCCCTGGGCGATACACGTGCTATAGAGCGGCGCTGTAACTATGAACTGACGACATCATCGACCTTCTAATGAAACATACGGAGCATGTGCAAGCGGCTTCTTGGTGTTTCTTCGTGCCGCTTGATTAGTCTTGAGTTATGACTGTCCAATACTTGATTTTGTCCGCCTTGTGTCTGGCGTAGCATGGCCAAAAAGTCCCTTGCGCCATAATACCCAACTAACGCAACGCTCTTAGGTATTTAAAATTTTTAAGTCGATGATCCGCCTTCGAACTAAATTGAGGTCTCCCTGGGCGATACACGTGCTATAGAGCGGCGCTGTAACTATGAACTGACGAGATCATCGACCTTCTAATGAAACATACGGAGCATGTGGAAGCGGCTTCTTGGTGTTTCTTCGTGCCGCTTGATTAGTCTTGAGTTATGTCTGTCCATTACTTGATTTTGTCCGCCTTGTGTCTGGCGTAGCACGGCCAAAAATGTCCCTTGCGCCATAATACCCAACTAACGCAACGCTCTTAGGTATTTAAAATTTTTAAGTCGATGATCCGCCTTCGAACTAAATTGAGGTCCCCCTGGGCGATACACGTGCTATAGAGCGGCGCTGTAACTATGAACTGACGACATCATCGACCTTCTAATGAAACATACGGAGCATGTGCAAGCGGCTTCTTGGTGTTTCTTCGTGCCGCTTGATTAGTCTTGAGTTATGTCTGTCCATTACTTGATTTTGTCCGCCTTGTGTCTGGCGTAGCATGGCCAAAAATGTCCCTTGCGCCATAATACCCAACTAACGCAACGCTCTTAGGTATTTAAAATTTTTACGTCGATGATCCGCCTTCGAACTAAATTGAGGTTCCCCTGGGCGATACACGTGCGATAGAGCGGCGCTGTAACTATGAACTGACGACATCATCGACCTTCTAATGAAACATACGTAGCATGTGCAAGCGGCTTCTTGGTGTTTCTTCGTGCCGCTTGATTAGTCTTGAGTTATGTCTGTCCATTACTTGATTTTGTCCGCCTTGTGTCTGGCGTAGCATGGCCAAAAATGTCCCTTGCGCCATAATACCCAACTAACGCAACGCTCTTAGGTATTTAAAATTTTTAAGTCGATGATCCGCCTTCGAACTAAATTGAGGTCCCCCTGGGCGATACGCGTGCGATAGAGAGGCGCTGTAACTATGAACTGACGACATCATCGACCTTCTAATGAAACATACGGAGCATGTGCAAGCGGCTTCTTGGTGTTTCTTCGTGCCGCTTGATTAGTCTTGAGTTATGTCTGTCCATTACTTGATTTTGTCCGCCTTGTGTCTGGCGTAGCATGGCCAAAAATGTCCCTTGCGCCATAATACCCAACTAACGCAACGCTCTTAGGTATTTAAAATTTTTAAGTCGATGATCCGCCTTCGAACTAAATTGAGGTCCCCCTGGGCGATACGCGTGCGATAGAGCGGCGCTGTAACTATGAACTGACGACATCATCGACCTTCTAATGAAACATACGGAGCATGTGTAAGCGGCTTCTTGGTGTTTCTTCGTGCCGCTTGATTAGTCTTGAGTTATGTCTGTCCATTACTTGATTTTGTCCGCCTTGTGTCTGGCGTAGCATGGCCAAAAATGTCCCTTGCGCCATAATACCCAACTAACGCAACGCTCTTAGGTATTTAAAATTTTTAAGTCGATGATCCGCCTTCGAACTAAATTGAGGTCCCCCTGGGCGATACACGTGCTATAGAGCGGCGCTGTAACTATGAACTGACGACATCATCGACCTTCTAATGAAACATACGGAGCATGTGCAAGCGGCTGCTTGGTGTTTCTTCGTGCCGCTTGATTAGTCTTGAGTTATGTCTGTCCATTACTTGATTTTGTCCGCCTTGTGTCTGGCGTAGCATGGCCAAAAATGTCCCTTGCGCCATAATACCCAACTAACGCAACGCTCTTAGGTATTTAAAATTTTTAAGTCGATGATCCGCCTTCGAACTAAATTGAGGTCCCCCTGGGCGATACGCGTGCGATAGAGCGGCGCTGTAACTATGAACTGACGACATCATCGACCTTCTAATGAAACATACGGAGCATGTGTAAGCGGCTTCTTGGTGTTTCTTCGTGCCGCTTGATTAGTCTTGAGTTATGTCTGTCCATTACTTGATTTTGTCCGCCTTGTGTCTGGCGTAGCATGGCCAAAAATGTCCCTTGCGCCATAATACCCAACTAACGCAACGCTCTTAGGTATTTAAAATTTTTAAGTCGATGATCCGCCTTCGAACTAAATTGAGGTCCCCCTGGGCGATACACGTGCTATAGAGCGGCGCTGTAACTATGAACTGACGACATCATCGACCTTCTAATGAAACATACGGAGCATGTGCAAGCGGCTGCTTGGTGTTTCTTCGTGCCGCTTGATTAGTCTTGACTTATGTCTGTCCATTACTTGATTTTGTCCGCCTTGTGTCTGGCGTAGCATGGCCAAAAATGTCCCTTGCGCCATAATACCCAACTAACGCAACGCTCTTAGGTATTTAAAATTTTTAAGTCGATGATCCGCCTTCGAACTAAATTGAGGTCCCCCTGGGCGATACGCGTGCGATAGAGCGGCGCTGTAACTATGAACTGACGACATCATCGACCTTCTAATGAAACATACGGAGCATGTGCAAGCGGCTTCTTGGTGTTTCTTCGTGCCGCTTGATTAGTCTTGAGTTATGTCTGTCCATTACTTGATTTTGTCCGCCTTGTGTCTGGCGTAGCATGGCCAAAAATGTCCCTTGCGCCATAATACCCAACTAACGCAACGCTCTTAGGTATTTAAAATTTTTAAGTCGATGATCCGCCTTCGAACTAAATTGAGGTCCCCCTGGGCGATACGCGTGCGATAGAGCGGCGCTGTAACTATGAACTGACGACATCATCGACCTTCTAATGAAACATACGGAGCATGTGCAAGCGGCTTCTTGGTGTTTCTTCGTGCCGCTTGATTAGTCTTGAGTTATGTCTGTCCATTACTTGATTTTGTCCGCCTTGTGTCTGGCGTAGCATGGCCAAAAATGTCCCTTGCGCCATAATACCCAACTAACGCAACGCTCTTAGGTATTTAAAATTTTTAAGTCGATGATCCGCCTTCGAACTAAATTGAGGTCCCCCTGGGCGATACACGTGCTATAGAGCGGCGCTGTAACTATGAACTGACGACATCATCGACCTTCTAATGAAACATACGGAGCATGTGCAAGCGGCTTCTTGGTGTTTCTTCGTGCCGCTTGATTAGTCTTGAGTTATGTCTGTCCATTACTTGATTTTGTCCGCCTTGTGTCTGGTGTAGCATGGCCAAAAATGTCCCTTGCGCCATAATACCCAACTAACGCAACGCTCTTAGGTATTTAAAATTTTTAAGTCGATGATCCGCCTTCGAACTAAATTGAGGTCCCCCTGGGCGATACACGTGCTATAGAGCGGCGCTGTAACTATGAACTGACGACATCATCGACATTCTAATGAAACATACGGAGCATGTGCAAGCGGCTTCTTGGTGTTTCTTCGTGCCGCTTGATTAGTCTTGAGTTATGTCTGTCCATTACTTGATTTTGTCCGCCTTGTGTCTGGCGTAGCATGGCCAAAAATGTCCCTTGCGCCATAATACCCAACTAACGCAACGCTCTTAGGTATTTAAAATTTTTAAGTCGATGATCCGCCTTCGAACTAAATTGAGGTCCCCCTGGGCGATACGCGTGCGATAGAGCGGCGCTGTAACTATGAACTGACGACATCATCGACCTTCTAATGAAACATACGGAGCATGTGCAAGCGGCTTCTTGGTGTTTCTTCGTGCCGCTTGATTAGTCTTGAGTTATGTCTGTCCATTACTTGATTTTGTCCGCCTTGTGTCTGGCGTAGCATGGCCAAAAATGTCCCTTGCGCCATAATACCCAACTAACGCAACGCTCTTAGGTATTTAAAATTTTTAAGTCGATGATCCGCCTTCGAACTAAATTGAGGTCCCCCTGGGCGATACACGTGCTATAGAGCGGCGCTGTAACTATGAACTGACGACATCATCGACCTTCTAATGAAACATACGGAGCATGTGCAAGCGGCTTCTTGGTGTTTCTTCGTGCCGCTTGATTAGTCTTGAGTTATGTCTGTCCATTACTTGATTTTGTCCGCCTTGTGTCTGGCGTAGCATGGCCAAAAATGTCCCTTGCGCCATAATACCCAACTAACGCAACGCTCTTAGGTATTTAAAATTTTTAAGTCGATGATCCGCCTTCGAACTAAATTGAGGTCCCCCTGGGCGATACGCGTGCGATAGAGCGGCGCTGTAACTATGAACTGACGACATCATCGACCTTCTAATGAAACATACGGAGCATGTGCAAGCGGCTTCTTGGTGTTTCTTCGTGCCGCTTGATTAGTCTTGAGTTATGTCTGTCCATTACTTGATTTTGTCCGCCTTGTGTCTGGCGTAGCATGGCCAAAAATGTCCCTTGCGCCATAATACCCAACTAACGCAACGCTCTTAGGTATTTAAAATTTTTAAGTCGATGATCCGCCTTCGAACTAAATTGAGGTCCCCCTGGGCGATACGCGTGCGATAGAGCGGCGCTGTAACTATGAACTGACGACATCATCGACTTTCTAATGAAACATACGGAGCATGTGCAAGCGGCTTCTTGGTGTTTCTTCGTGCCGCTTGATTAGTCTTGAGTTATGTCTGTCCATTACTTGATTTTGTCCGCCTTGTGTCTGGCGTAGCATGGCCAAAAATGTCCCTTGCGCCATAATACCCAACTAACGCAACGCTCTTAGGTATTTGAAATTTTTAAGTCGATGATCCGCCTTCGAACTAAATTGAGGTCCCCCTGGGCGATACACGTGCTATAGAGCGGCGCTGTAACTATGAACTGACGACATCATCGACCTTCTAATGAAACATACGGAGCATGTGCAAGCGGCTTCTTGGTGTTTCTTCGTGCCGCTTGATTAGTCTTGAGTTATGTCTGTCCATTACTTGATTTTGTCCGCCTTGTGTCTGGCGTAGCATGGCCAAAAATGTCCCTTGCGCCATAATACCCAACTAACGCAACGCTCTTAGGTATTTAAAATTTTTAAGTCGATGATCCGCCTTCGAACTAAATTGAGGTCCCCCTCGGCGATACACGTGCTATAGAGCGGCGCTGTAACTATGAACTGACGACATCATCGACCTTCTAATGAAACATACGGAGCATGTGCAAGCGGCTTCTTGGTGTTTCTTCGTGCCGCTTGATTAGTCTTGAGTTATGTCTGTCCATTACTTGATTTTGTCCGCCTTGTGTCTGGCGTAGCATGGCCAAAAATGTCCCTTGCGCCATAATACCCAACTAACGCAACGCTCTTAGGTATTTAAAATTTTTAAGTCGATGATCCGCCTTCGAACTAAATTGAGGTCCCCCTGGGCGATACACGTGCTATAGAGCGGCGCTGTAACTATGAACTGACGACATCATCGACCTTCTAATGAAACATACGGAGCATGTGCAAGCGGCTTCTTGGTGTTTCTTCGTGCCGCTTGATTAGTCTTGAGTTATGTCTGTCCATTACTTGATTTTGTCCGCCTTGTGTCTGGCGTAGCATGGCCAAAAATGTCCCTTGCGCCATAATACCCAACTAACGCAACGCTCTTAGGTATTTAAAATTTTTAAGTCGATGATCCGCCTTCGAACTAAATTGAGGTCCCCCTGGGCGATACACGTGCGATAGAGCGGCGCTGTAACTATGAACTGACGACATCATCGACCTTCTAATGAAACATACGTAGCATGTGCAAGCGGCTTCTTGGTGTTTCTTCGTGCCGCTTGATTAGTCTTGAGTTATGTCTGTCCATTACTTGATTTTGTCCGCCTTGTGTCTGGCGTAGCATGGCCAAAAATGTCCCTTGCGCCATAATACCCAACTAACGCAACGCTCTTAGGTATTTGAAATTTTTAAGTCGATGATCCGCCTTCGAACTAAATTGAGGTCCCCCTGGGCGATACACGTGCTATAGAGCGGCGCTGTAACTATGAACTGACGACATCATCGACCTTCTAATGAAACATACGGAGCATGTGCAAGCGGCTTCTTGGTGTTTCTTCGTGCCGCTTGATTAGTCTTGAGTTATGTCTGTCCATTACTTGATTTTGTCCGCCTTGTGTCTGGCGTAGCATGGCCAAAAATGTCCCTTGCGCCATAATACCCAACTAACGCAACGCTCTTAGGTATTTAAAATTTTTAAGTCGATGATCCGCCTTCGAACTAAATTGAGGTCCCCCTGGGCGATACGCGTGCGATAGAGCGGCGCTGTAACTATGAACTGACGACATCATCGACCTTCTAATGAAACATACGGAGCATGTGCAAGCGGCTTCTTGGTGTTTCTTCGTGCCGCTTGATTAGTCTTGAGTTATGTCTGTCCATTACTTGATTTTGTCCGCCTTGTGTCTGGCGTAGCATGGCCAAAAATGTCCCTTGCGCCATAATACCCAACTAACGCAACGCTCTTAGGTATTTAAAATTTTTAAGTCGATGATCCGCCTTCGAACTAAATTGAGGTCCCCCTGGGCGATACGCGTGCGATAGAGCGGCGCTGTAACTATGAACTGACGACATCATCGACCTTCTAATGAAACATACGGAGCATGTGCAAGCGGCTTCTTGGTGTTTCTTCGTGCCGCTTGATTAGTCTTGAGTTATGTCTGTCCATTACTTGATTTTGTCCGCCTTGTGTCTGGCGTAGCATGGCCAAAAATGTCCCTTGCGCCATAATACCCAACTAACGCAACGCTCTTAGGTATTTAAAATTTTTAAGTCGATGATCCGCCTTCGAACTAAATTGAGGTCCCCCTGGGCGATACACGTGCTATAGAGCGGCGCTGTAACTATGAACTGACGACATCATCGACCTTCTAATGAAACATACGGAGCATGTGCAAGCGGCTTCTTGGTGTTTCTTCGTGCCGCTTGATTAGTCTTGAGTTATGTCTGTCCATTACTTGATTTTGTCCGCCTTGTGTCTGGCGTAGCATGGCCAAAAATGTCCCTTGCGCCATAATACCCAACGAACGCAACGCTCTTAGGTATTTAAAATTTTTAAGTCGATGATCCGCCTTCGAACTAAATTGAGGTCCCCCTGGGCGATACACGTGCTATAGAGCGGCGCTGTAACTATGAACTGACGACATCATCGACCTTCTAATTAAACATACGGATCATGTGCAAGCGGCTTCTTGGTGTTTCTTCGTGCCGCTTGATTAGTCTTGAGTTATGTCTGTCCATTACTTGATTTTGTCCGCCTTGTGTCTGGCGTAGCATGGCCAAAAAGTCCCTTGCGCCATAATACCCAACTAACGCAACGCTCTTAGGTATTTAAAATTTTTAAGTCGATGATCCGCCTTCGAACTAAATTGAGGTCTCCCTGCGCGATACACGTGCTATAGAGCGGCGCTGTAACTATGAACTGACGAGATCATCGACCTTCTAATGAAACATACGGAGCATGTGGAAGCGGCTTCTTGGTGTTTCTTCGTGCCGCTTGATTAGGCTTGAGTTATGTCTGTCCATTACTTGATTTTGTCCGCCTTGTGTCTGGCGTAGCACGGCCAAAAATGTCCCTTGCGCCATAATACCCAACTAACGCAACGCTCTTAGGTATTTAAAATTTTTAAGTCGATGATCCGCCTTCGAACTAAATTGAGGTCCCCCTGGGCGATACACGTGCTATAGAGCGGCGCTGTAACTATGAACTGACGACATCATCGACCTTCTAATGAAACATACGGAGCATGTGCAAGCGGCTTCTTGGTGTTTCTTCGTGCCGCTTGATTAGTCTTGAGTTATGTCTGTCCATTACTTGATTTTGTCCGCCTTGTGTCTGGCGTAGCATGACCAAAAATGTCCTATAACGTGGATCCTGTATTGAAGATCTGTAACGTGGTTGAGAAAAGACATGAGACAAATTGATTAGTTAAAGTGATTATCCGGCGTGATTAACCCTCTTGATGGTTTATTCGCATCGAAAACTGATCTGTAATGTCCAGCCCTGATGCAAAAACCCTTTCCAAACTCATCAGTTCTAGCCAAGGGACAATTTGATTTTCCGACTTGGATCTTCATTCGAATTAGAGTAATAGGGTAATTTTGTACCGATCTGGTCATTAGTAAAACCGATTAGAGATCTTGGACGCGATATCTCGTAAAAACAACTTGGAGGGTTAAAAACACTAGTATCCTCTTTGTTAGAGAGTCGGCATAAGTAGATTTGTTCTCTGATCTTACTACAGCAACTCCGCCCATATGATTTGTCTATGTCATTAGATCGATATATGACATGGTTCAAATGTGTCCTTTAAGGGAACGTGAGGCATTTCGATAACGACGAACATTTGGTACAACTTCACGACTTTGCAGTTAGCTTAGGCTCCTGGAAACCTTGCGACCGTTCGTATTTTATTTGATGAGATGTTTCATCGTCTATTGAACGGTATTGCCCGCTCCTGTGTGTCTTCATTTGCGAGCCAAAAGCGGAGAGACGAAGTCGCACATTTTTGTGACCCTTGTCGTTACTTCCACGTGACGAGGAGAAACGTAATTTTACGTCAAAACGGATTTTGCATTTCAACCCTATTTTAAATGAAGGGATGTAGAAAGTAAATGGGTGAAGCCAATATTGGCCAAATATGGAGTTAATTCTACTTGACCAAAGACGCGTTTGGTAGGATCGCGGATTATGAACCAGATGGTTGCGAGTTCGAAACTCGGTCCAAACAGACCGAGTGACTCAGAGTTTTTTGTGTAGCTAATTAATTTTTTTATATGTTGCAAGTACCAAGGTGATAGAAGTGTGACGGCTTGCAGAAACTTCTACGTCAACCTGTCTGGTGCTTAGAGCAAATCAAAGATGGCGCATCGACTTGAGCATTACTCCAAGGAGGAGGTGCGCGGTGTCATTCGTTTTTTATGGGCCAAGGGGAAAAAACATGTAATATTCATCGAGAATTGTTGGAAGTCTATGGAGAGTGTTATGTCGCAGAAACAAGTGTACGTGTGGTGTAACGACACGAATGTGGCTGTCGTCGATGCCATGATTCGTGAAGACAGAAGAATGAGGTTGCATGATATTGCAAATGCATTGAATAGCTCATATGGTTCAGTGAGCAGTATCGAAGTGGGAAATTCTTGACTATCCTCCGTATAGCCCTGATTTAGCCCCTTCGGATTACAATTTGTTTGGCCCCTGAAGAAACACCTCCGTGGGCAGCGTTTCCATACACTGTAAGAGGCACAACAGGCTACACTTACCTGGTTAGGGAACTTGGAGCAAGATTTCTTTGAAAAGGGCATGTATGATTTGGTGCCACGTTGGACTAAATGTTTAGATCACTATGGTTGCTTTGTCGAATGATAGTGTGATATGATTTCTCAAACATAATAAATTTTCATATATTTATCTCTGCACGTTTTTCTGTCAATCATAAATTCACCTTACTTTTTGATACTCCTTTGTATTAAAGAGTTTTTAGTGTAAAACCAAACAGGAACTACCGGAGAATATGATTTCCGGTTTTGAACTGAATAGATACATTGTCATTTTGTCATTAATTTTTAAAATGCGATCTATGAAATTGCATTCGAGTAACATGACATGTTATATAAGAGGTCACCGAAGCAGTAGTGCACGCTGTATTTAGCTTGACAGAAAACCCTCATGATTAAGGAACTCAATATTTTCCGAGAATAAAATTTGACCAATATGGTGTTTATTATAGCATGAAATGCAGTATTATGCGCAAATCAATTGAAAGTTTCATTGAAATAAATTGCAAATAACAATAGCTTAGATGAAATTTTCATCGTAAACTAAAATTATAGCAACTTATCAGGCCAGCTATATAAAAATCAAATCTCAGGACGAGACACGTTTATTTACAGACAAGAAACAAAAACGGTACACATCTCCAAATGGACAACAGAGCGATTTCCCTCTCGCTTCCTAACAGAAACAGACGATAGCATTTTCAAATGGGGCGCATGCGCAGAAGAGAGCAGGAGTATGCGTCTTTGGAAACAAATGATAAACATTTCCTTGTTCCGTTCAAGGAGGGAAGAAGAAAAACACTGGTGTTCTGCTACAAAATGCCATTGTCGCGTTTCCAGTTGCAGCCTTTTAGCCTAGTGGTTTGGGCTTTGGACTCTGATTCGGATTTCATGGATGTTTGTGGTTCTTCGGAATCTATTTAACACTCTTCATACGAGGTATTGAGGTAAAATTGACCAGATCTTGATGGATTAGATATCTTGTCATTAGAAGAAAATTGACCAGATCTTGATCTTATCGTCATAAAAAATAGGCAGTATCTTGATGGACGAGATATCTCGCCGAAACCACTTGTAGGGTTAAAGCCGTAGATCCTGGTCCAGATAGCTCTTGCAAGGCTGATTTATCCCGCCCTGGGATTCTATACTCGCCTGAGAATTTTATTGAGAAAGGATTGCCCGCAGCCGTGAAGGAGAATGCTCCGAGAAACTTGTGCAACTGCTCGCCCAGATAGTGGAGATTTTGATCTCATCCGAGCTAGAAAAGACTGAGATATCCTGCCTTGGGACTCTACTCATCTGAGTATTTTTATTGAGGAGAGGCTCGCCCGTAGCCGTGAATTAGACTCCGAGTAATTTGTGAGAGGCTCGCCATCAGCCATAAGAAGCGCCTCGATAAAACTTTGGACTTTCCAACGAACTGTCTTTAAATGAACCCTTTATTCATTTTACCTATTGTACAAAAATTGTAAATAAAATCCATTAGTCTAGAAACGGATACTTTTGAATGGTAACTAGTCTAAGCTACCCGTGAACCAAGACGTTACAGCATGTCGGCAATTAGGATTAAAGTTACGACAACACGAAACGCAAAGTGCCTTTTCTCTCGCATGTAATTTTACTTTTATTTGAAGCTACGCATGTGTTTCACTTGAAAATTTATAGTTTAAATTTTATAACTGCAGATGGAGTACGATATATTTTTTAACCGATATTCTTCATGTTCTTTTTTATATACGGATTTCAAAATTTCACGATCGAAAGATTTTCCCCCTTTCAAACCTCGAATAGGAAAATTTCAATGAAATTTTTTTTACAGATACTGGTTAATAAAATGTCGCACCAGACAACCCGAATGTTATATCAATTTCCGCTCTTGCAATAGTAAATCATCTCACCATCGGCTCTCTCCTCCCGACATCTATCCTTTGGGGACAGAATCGGAAACGCGAGGCATCTGTGATGCGTGAAAATGTAAGTTTTTCCGAGATCCTTACCTCAAACCGTTTTGGACGCAGAGAAAGAAATATTTCCCAATTTTTGTCTCCATAAAATGCAACTTTCAAACTAAAATCGATAAGAAATCCTCGCTCGAAATTCGTTTTTTTATCTGACTCTGCAATTTAAAATGCCTAGCTGAGATCTGTCCCAAATTCCAGTAAGTCAAGTATCAAAAAGTGAAAACGTGTTTCTTTGAAGGGAAAAGGAATGACGACACGTAGTTTCCAACAGCGGGTGACATAATTTGAAACCGGGAAATTTTCGACAAGCGGGATGCCTGGAGATTGACGGTTAGGTGATCTTTTTGTCAATCATTCGCTTTGAACAAGATTTGAGGATGCGTTTCTAGCTTTTCTTTTTTGTATTAAAGGATACTCGTTGAAAGGAATGGAGAAAAATCATGTGTTATACATACGACGAACATTTCGGGAAAATTATTTTATTTAAATTCTGTTATGCTTTTTGGAGAAATAAATTGTAGGTTCTGCAAGGTTCGATTGTATGGCCTCCAACGGCAGTAATAGATCGTATAGTGGAAATTTTTAATTAATAATGACCAAACTTACACTAACCCTGCTCGTAATACTGTTAACAGAGGACTTGGATATCTCAGTTCATTGATTATTGCAAGGTTCGATTGTAAGGCCTCCAACGGCAGTAATAGATCATATAGTGGAAATTTTTAATTAATAGTGACCAAACTTACACTAACCCTGCTCGTAATACTGTTAACAGAGGACTTGGATATCTCAGTTCATTGATTATTGCAAGGTTCGATTGTAAGGCCTCCAACGGCAGTAATAGATCTTATAGTGGAAGTTTTTAATTAATAGTGACCAAACTTACACTAACCCTGCTCGTAATACTGTTAACAGAGGACTTGGGTATCTCAGTTCATTGATTATTGCAAGGTTCGATTGTAAGGCCTCCAACGGCAGTAATAGATCGTATAGTGGAAATTTTTAATTAATAGTGACCAAACTTACACTAACCCTGCTCGTAATACTGTTAACAGAGGACGTGGATATCTCAGTTCATTGATTATTGCAAGGTTCGATTGTAAGGCCTCCAACGGCAGTAATAGATCGTATAGTGGAAATTTTTAATTAATAGTGACCGAACGTACACTATCCCCGCACGTAATACTGAACAGAGGACGGATATCTCAGTTCATTGATTATAAATTAACATATAAACAACATCACGTCAATTAAGAAACCAATAAATGGCAAGGTAAGATTCATAGTTAAAGATTAACAACGAATTTTATTTAACAATTTAAAAGAACTCTAGGCTAAAAAATGATAATACATAATCACACTATTAGAATACTTTACGCACAATATATCATGATCATAGATTAATTTGGTGACGCCAAATAAGGAGATTAAAAATAAATGAAAGGATAGTGTTGGGGAAAAATCGCAAAAGAACGTACATCATGAAATTAAGTTAACCCGATGTAGAGTGGATATATCCTAAGAACGACACACCGAATTATCTCGAGATAAATAAAAAACACATAGAAGGAGAGACATGACATCTCTTGGGACCCTTTCGTCGTGTGTTTCAAAGCGGCGAAAATCGCCCCGCGACTTAGGAATCTGCTGCGTAATCGGCTTGAAGAAAAAGGAGAGCGTTTTTCCCTTTTCGGCGCTATTTATTTGTTTCCTTTTGGGGGTTGTTAATCTGGGGAGTTAGTTCTTCCCGATTCGTTGTTGCAAACTAGTCTATCTAGTTTGTCAGGCGGAAGAACATGATGTGACTTTCTAGAAGATTTCTTGAATTTTTAGAGCGAGGAAGGACGAAAGGAAAAAAAACAAATGGCATACTGATTTCGCGGCTGTAACCTCGCGAATTGGATTTAATCGGATTGAAGTGGTGTGTGAATTCGGCACACAACTCTCATAATTTTTCTATCATGGTCTATGGAGATCTTAACGACTTTTTACTATGATGGGGTAAATTCAGATTAAGTTAACCCTCCTGGTGGTTTATCTTCGCGTAGAAAACTTCTTGTAGCAAGCCTCTAATACCAAACCTTTTCCTATTTGGATTTTCATTCCCTTCGAGTAATGGGGCAGTTTTGTGACGATGATGTATATAATTTTGTATGCAGAACTGAGCAGATCTTGATGTGAACGCGATATCCTGTCATTATCAAACTTAACACGATCTTGATGGATGAACTATCGCGTCATTGAAAAACCTGAAAGATCGTGAGGGACAAGATATCTGGCTTTTGCCAAACTTGTCCAGATCTTGATGGACGAGATATGCCATTGACAAACTTCACCGGATCTTCATAGACGAGATATATCGTCATTGACAAACTTGACACGATCTTGATGGACAAACTATCGCGTCATTGAAAAACTTGACAAGATCGTGAGGGACAAGATATCTGGTTTTTGCCAAACTTGTCCAGATCTTGATGGACGAGATATGCCATTGACAAACTTCACCGGATCTTTTGATAGACGAGATATATCGTCAGTGACAAACTTGACACGATCTTGATGGGCGAGGTATTTCGGAGTACTTGGAGGGTTAAGAAGCAAAGTATACAATATGAATGATCAATGGTCAGCTTTCAAGCATAGTCATCTCCTGTAGTGGTTAGATAAGTTCTCATTTGGTTTGATTGGTCGTTCCACGGCTATTTTTTGTTGCATTTGGACTGCTTGACAAAGTTTTCATTTGTCATGTAGCAGTCCGTGATATTTGTATGCACACATGTTGCATTTTAAGTTTCAAAATATTTCCTTTAAAGCAATAAAACACTCACGCTTCGTACATCATGCAAGGAAAGTTTGGGGCAAGTGAATTAGAATTGTTCTGTTGTATGATGGATAAGGTATATGTAGGTAGTTGAATTTGATGACGGACTATTGACAACGGTCCGGGATTCATCCCGAATGGGAAGATCTAAGGGCAACAACGTAATTTTGAATCACGCTCAGGTGACGAGATCAACACCTGAGCTGGCACCCCACTCCCCAAATTTCGACACCATGCCAATGTGAAGATATTTGATACTACGTCAGATTTAACGTGCACCAGCCGTACATGATCTTGGGTTGAATCGAGTTACGAACTCGCAACCCTCAGGTTGCTAATACACTGATGGATAATATATTTTAGGGTCTAACGATTTTTTTACATGGCGGGAAAGATTTAAACTAAGTTTAGGAGAAATTACAAGCAATATGATGGATCAATGATTTGAAATGTTTAGATGGATTCTTCAAGGGTTTTGAAATGTCGCTCTTCGACCATTCTTTGCTGCTCTATGCCTATTTGAAAATGTTCTCGTATATCATGTAGCAGCCTTTTGTACTTGAATGCACACCTGTTTAAATGTAATTAATGTTTTCTTTGAAACAACACACATTTGATTCATACATGGAATGTTTGTGGTGAATGTTACACAAAGCGAATTCATAACTTTTGTACCTGTGAGTTTTATGTGGCACAGATTCGATCAATATAACTTACTCTGATAGTATCATCTACGTCAGTAAAAGCTTTCCTGTGTGTATATATCCATTACTTGATGTTATCTCTTGTATTTAGAGCAGCTTGATCAAGTATGGCCCTGTGCCATTAAACCCAACCAACCATAGGTTTTGTTTCATATGTTAGATTAGAGTTATCAATAAGGCCTCAACTGTGCATTATAACGGCGGAAGATTTAAATCTTTTAAGTAGTAAAATAAGAGTATGATGGGGTGTTATTTATTATGATGGATCAATGGTTATAAAGGTTCTATGAGCACCACGAAGCAAAAACCGACTCTTACTTAAACAGACTCGTTACATTTCGGATTAATGTATTTCAAATCATTATAAATATTTGTCGTTTCACACTGTTTCACTTCTAACAAAAGAGGCCGTCGTGGCTCAGTGGGTATGTCCACTGCGCTTGCAACCTTCGAGTTGTAGGCGGAGCAGGTTCGATTCCTGCCAGGTGCATTCCTCCATGGGTGTATTTCTTTCTTCTGTGTCAGTAAAGCTTTCACTATGTGTAGCAGTTACTTGATATTGTATGTCTTGTGTCAATTACTTGATATGGTATTGTGTGTGGCCCAGCATGGCCAAATATAGCCCTTGCGCCGTGAAACCCCAAAACCAACTAACAACTTCTAACAAAACTATATATTTGATTTATGCATTTCCTCAATGACAACAATGATTTCTGTCAGTTAAAATGATGGATTGTTCCCTGAAGAGTAGTTCTTCCTTCCGCCATAACAGAATATAAATATGCCTTTGTAAATTTGCATCATACGTGAACTGGGTTTATTGATACCCATGCAATTCTGCTGAAAACAATTGCAACAAAAGTATATAGATGTCTTTTGCTAAGAAAAGTTTGCTTGGATTTTGGATTCTGTAGACTTCTTTGAAATGCATATGCATTCTGACATTAAACTTTTGACCTGTTCATTTGATTGGTCATTGGAGTAAAAGTTTAAAATTTTACAAAATGACTAGTGCTTAAAAAAATCGTGAGCACTGCTTTGCTATACGAAGTTGAGTGAAAACTATCTTGTTTCGGAACCATTCTTTTCTAGTAGGTGAGTTCTAACATTTCAATATTAAGGTAAATGCTACGAATAGGTTTTTGTACAAAATTATATTCAACCAGATTAATTTAAAATAATAAATGTAGGTCATGGAGATGCTTGAAATGAAACCCTCCAAGTAGTTTCGACGAGATATCTCATCCATCAACATCCGACCAGTTTTGCTAATGAAGTTTTGCTAATAATAATCTTGTCCATTAATATCTTACCAATTTTGCCGATGACGAGATAATTCAAGATATTGCCAATTTTTTCGCTGATGACGAGATCAAGATCTGATGAGTTTTCTTCTAATGACGAGATATCTTTCCTCAAGATTTGATAAGTTCTGCTAATGACCAGATACATCATCAAGACAACAACCAGGAGGGTTAAATGTCACTTCACAAATACTTTGTTTTTAATCCTTCGATATTCTTAGTATTTTATAAATAAATGTAACAATAACAATTATTTACATTAGTCGTTGGAATTACTTTAGGCTCTTTGCTCTCATGAGATGAAAAGAGCTTCTTTAATAAGTGTAAAGAATGCAAAACATACTTGACTGGTATGTACTTTCCTCAACGCTGTTCATTAGCTGTAATTATCACCTGTTGCTTCTTTCATTGGAATCATCTGAGTATCTTGAAGTTTACTGTGGACAGTGCTGAACGAAGATTAAGAGCAAACACCTGTTTATATTTAGAAACTTGTACCTATATTTCGTGCTCTTAAAAGAGTCGACTCTCTTTATAAAAATATAACTAAAAAATACACAAAAAATTGCTTCTTATTCAATCGGAATATTAACTCTTCCTTCTGGAGTGTCATCTCTTTGTTAGGATGAGGATACTCAGTATGTTTAATGCAGTAGGATTTCAATAAATGATTTGTAGTTAATAATTCCTACTTTTCTAACGATTTTGAGAATTAACCTTCTGAGGGGTTCGTATGCATATATTTGTTCTGCCACCTGCAGTCTTTCTCATGACCACTTGTATCGGATTTGTTCGGTCACCCTCTGCCTTCATCACCTTTAAAATTTCACGAACTTTTATTGCATTTGTAATGCATCATCTTTTAACTATATATTGTGCTTTGGTTTTTGAATGTTAACAACGAGGGGGTTTTCCATCTTAGACTCAAGTCATCTCAAATATTAAAGATGCATTAGCCTTCATAATTTGCTTTGATATGTATGACCTACATGTTCCTTATACGTTTTATCTTTTATACTACATCCCTTTATGTGTCTTATACTACATTATTGCCTCTATTACATCGACTTAGATACATAGTACTTTTTTTATGTTGATGTTTTAATATATTTCCTGTTGGTTTTAGGTAGTTTCTGTTTTCGAACGAATGTTTATTTTATTTTTCATGTCTTGGATCTACCTTTGAATGTTGATATGGTTGTTTATTCGATCTTTTAAATCTATCTGTATTTTTGGATTTCATTTAGACTCGTGTTTGGGCAGTCCATTATTCGACCACTCTCCATTAAATCCAAATCAATCAGCCAACCCTGACGATGACTTTTAAAATTTTTATTGGTGAAGACTCAAAAATATTAAGTCTTCACCAGTAAAATGTTTCCTATGATTCTTTCAACCAGTACATGTAGTTAGGTCATGAAGTCTGCTGGGGCCGTCGTGGATCAGAGGGTATGACCACTGCGCTAGCTACCTTCGAGTTGTAGACGGCGCCCTGTCAGGTGCATTCCTCCCTGGGTGTATTTCTGTATGTCAGTAAAACTTTGATTGTGTGTTTTCGTCTATTACTTGATATTGTATGTCTTGTGTCTGGCGCAGCATGGCCAATTATGGCCCTTGCTCTATAAAACCCCAAAACAACCAACCATGAAGTGTACTGTGGGGAAAAAGTCAGATTACACTAATCGAAAATCAGGTGAGTGTTCAGTTATTTCTTGACCATCGAAAGTACGAAAAAATTAAACTAGTTTATACAATAGAAAATATACTAGTGTAATCATTCTCTTCCCATAAACGCATAACGTAATCTGCAATAATACTTACGGGTTAAGACCCTAAGAATTCATAGCACCATTGTCCCAAAAATGATTTTTGCTCCTTACCTGAAAACAATCACCCTCTACGATCATTCCTCGGGAAAAGCCATCAGATTCAAGAATCGTTCATTTCTCTTAAGCTCCTTTTGTTGTTTTACATCTCCTTTGCTCAGAAGGGGCTGTGGTAGCCCGGTTGGAAGAGTAACGGATTAGTAACCGGAGGGTTGCGGGTTCGAATCCAACCAAAGACCGTCGTGTACAAGGAGGGCTGGTGCACGTTAAATCCGTCGTGGCGTCAAATTTCCTCGCGTTAGCGTGGTGTGGAAGTTTGGAGTGTGGGATGCCAGCTCTGTTGTGGCTTCGTCATCTGACCGTGGATCAAAATTACGCGGTGCTCTCCTCGGTTCTTTCCCTTTGGTTTTGATCCCGACCGTCGCCAATAGCCCTTTGTGTTTCTACAGTGCGATGCTAATTAAAAATCCACTTACCTATTTTAAATGACAGAAACTACTGAGGTACCATAAAACTAGGTCCAGCCACAGACCGTCGAGTATACGGGGGCTGGTGCACGTTAAATATGCCGTGGCCTCAAATGTCCTCACTCTGGAGTGGTGTGGAAGTTTGGAGAGTGCTCAAGGGTGATCTCGTCATCTGACCGTGGTTCAAAATTACGAGATGATGTCCTCGGATTTGGGTTTGATATCGCACCGCGACCAATAGTCCGTTGTATTGCTCTAATGCGAAGTTAATTCCTACCTATCTTCGCTGAGAAATAAATACATCGTATTCTATCCATCCCTGGTAACACAGAAAAAGTTCCTCCACCCTTAGACGATGGGAATTTGTGGTAGATGTGCAGTATTTTTACTCTTTCGCCTAAGAAAACAAACTGTCCATTCCGCATTCGAAGATATGAATCGATGATGAAACCGTCATCCGTCTTGCGACCTAGTTTCCGAGGAGGCACTATCCGGAGATGGAAATAGAAATAAAAGAAAGCAAACGCGCCGGAGAGGATTTTAATGCGCGAATTTGACACTTGCTCTCTGAACTTTTGCATCAAAGCATTTCCAAGCGTGAATTAGTCTCATGGAGTAATTCTCCTATTCATACGAAGATGTTAACTGGTTCGATGAATAACGAGGCCGGTAAAGAAGTGACTTTAATAAAAATTAATCAAAAATAATACACTGACTAGTCTACCTTCCTAGCGTCTTTTCTCAAAATACAAAGAAAACTTAACATTTTATTCTAATATATCAATCTTTGATCGCTATATTCTAAAGATATTTTAATCACGTGCAGTATGGCTGGAAGTAAATGATAGTTTTATTTGATCCATTACCAGTTCCACGCGACTTAATTTCATAGATAGACTGATGCCACCAACATCGTTGTGTTGATTTTAAGTGTGGTGGATGTTACTGGATATTTCTTAGGAAATTAGGCCACGGCTCAATATGTTTGGCCACTGCGATAGCAACTTCCGATCTGTAGGTGTCAGGATTCCCCTTCAGTGTATCTCTCTTCTGTGTTACCAAA
This sequence comes from Meta bourneti, assembly GCA_933210815.1. Taxonomy (NCBI): domain Eukaryota; kingdom Metazoa; phylum Arthropoda; class Arachnida; order Araneae; family Tetragnathidae; genus Meta; species Meta bourneti. The sequence goes on from OW119926.1 coordinate 6,561,358, forward strand.
AATGTCCTTGTATGTGCATGTCCATTTACTTTACGTTGTTTGCGCAGCTTAAATATGGTCCTAGCGCCATAAAATTCAGTTTCCAACCATAGGAAATTAGTTTTGTAACATTTTTCAATTACATTCCTAAGCCAATAGAACTGTACTTATAAGAGCCGAATTTAACTGATTTTACTTCAGCATGCATAACCATGAAATTACATCATCGGCTCAGAGCTGCAATCATAAACTGACATTTTTTGAAGATCAAATGCTTGTCTTCATGATGAGAAATACGTAGTCATTGTAATCTGTATAATATATGAATTAACTAGTTAATTATTTTTTGATGTAAAGACTAACAGTTAGTATTTTTAACCCTCTGGATACGGGGACCGGCCGAATCGGCCGAAAGTTTCGAGTCCCCTCGTCAATAAAGGCTCGGATTCTTACAGACCTCAGACTCCTGAAGAATCGCCGAAGCCCATTACGATTTCCATCCCCTCTTTTCTGTGCTATAAAGAGACCCGCGCGTGAATAGCTTTACCTCCCCATTGACAATGCTGTCAGAGTTATCGACGGGGAGCCTCGCAAATAGTTTATCCTCGAGCATGTAGTCTGTAAGAGGTTGAGTAAATGAAGAGAGATACACTTAAAAAGCCACCGTCGTCCTTTCAGTTTACCCGGGAAGAATCCGTCCCTTCTAGGAATACCCACGACCCGACAATAGAAACCGGCACAGTAGGTGATAATGGGACGACACATATTTCCTCTCCTCCTCCATTAAGGCCGTTTCGTCCGGTTTCAGTAAGTTGCCTCTAAAGCTGTTGGGACGGCTGCCGTAACCAAAGAAGGAAACGACATTCTGCCCCGACGTTTGCAGAGGGTTAAACGCTATAGGGATGCAGTAACCCGTTTGGTAGTGTATCGGATTAACAACCGGAGGTTTGCGAATTCGAAACTTGAGATATCTCATCATTAGCAAAATTCGCTAATGATCCTGATGACGAGATATCGTCATCAAGATCTGAGGAATATCTACCAATCTACCAATTGTTACATTAATCTACCAATTTGCTAATGACGAGATATCTTGTCATTATCAAATTGGTTAGATTAATATAACAATGTAATTATCGTAAGAATCGTAACAAGATACTTTAAAACAGGAAAAGTAAGCTGGGAAATGAAACATACAAATACGGAAAACGTTTGTTATTAAAGATTAAATTTTTATAGTGGTCATAGCGTTTAGTCTTCCATCCAATTCGTCCCGGGTCCAAATCCCGGTTTGTAAGCCCATGGATGTTGGTCATTGTCCATGTAAGAAACAATGTTGGCCTACCCACTTGGTTGAACCCTCAAAGAGCCATCAGTTTGTCTCTTATTGTGCCGAAGGAATAAGTTTAAAATTTTTTTAAAATTTTCTACTGAAGCACTCCCAACGGATGTATTTAATAGGTCGTTAAGTTTAGATGCTAATTCCTCAGACAAGTATAATGCTACTGTGCAATTATGAATTATAACAGACAGGTTTAATAACAAAATTAATAAGATGGCAAGTTTAATATTTCTACTTAAACTTAAGTTTCAATCACACAAAACGAAAACATTTAGCAGGTAGGTATTATTTCCTCAGACAAGTATTACAATGCTATTGTAGAATTGCGAATTTTAGTTTTGAGTTCACTTTCTCTTATATTTCCTTGTATATTGTGAGGCCTCGGTAGCCTTGTTGGAAGAGTAACGGATTAGCAGTCGGAGGATTGCGAGTTCGAAACTAGGTCCAACCAAAGACCGTCATATACAAAGGGGATTGGTGCATGTTAAATCTGTCGTGGCATCAAATGTCCTCACTTTGGCGTGGTGTGGAAATTTGGAGAGGGATCACACCTCAGGCGTTTACCTCGTCATCTGATCGTGATTCAAAATTAAGTGGTGTTGCCCTCTCGTCTCTTCCTTGGGGATTGATCCCGGCCCTTCGGCAATAGCCCGTTGCATTGCCCTAGTGCGACGTTAATTAGCATTACCACCTTGTATATTGTTTTCGATGGAATCGTCTGACAACACAGCGATAGATAGTTTAATTTCCGTTATGGTCGATCGAAATTACGGATCAATATCTCAGGCAAAGTTGGTAGGTAGTTAAATTTACGTCTGTGGAGCAACACAGCGGGATATTGGGGGAAGTGAAAGTTCCGAGTCAGTCCGGAAGTGAAAGTTCCGCGACAACACCATAATGTTGAACCACGTTCAGATGAGGTCGACGCCTGAGGTGGCATTCCACTCACCAAACTTTCACACCACACCAAAGTGAGAAAATTTAAGGCCATGATAGATTTAACGTGGCAACGGATTTGCAACCCTCCGGTTGCTAATCCGTCTTCCAACCATTAGAAGCTGGAGTCCGAGACGTTCGTACACGACTGTCTTTGGTTGGATTCGAACTCAACCCTCCAGTTGCTAACCCGCGAATACCAATTGGACTACCACACCCCTTCCAGGATGTGTGTCGACATTTATAGTATGCACCTTCATTCATTTAAATGACAGTGATTTTTTGAAAGGAAATGTGATTATTTTAATACTGCATTGGAATCCAATTGAAAATCAATCTGTCAAAAATGAATATGTAATCATGATCAATGATTGTATAAAAGATTCTATTACTATGAATCGTTTCTACGTTTTATTTCGAATCATTCGTAGTCATATTTGTAATGATATTTAAATGAAGACTTATTGAATCTGATGTAAAATCTATCCAGAAACTTCATCATTTCGAGTTTGCTTGCAAGGAAACTGTCATTCCTCGTAAAAAATAGTTGATAGTCACACAATGCATAAAGAAAGGTTGACAGAAACTGATTATTTTAATGCACTTGAATAACATTTCTTCTGAAATTGAAAAATAAATTAGGAACTGCTGTATTTACCTGAATTTCCTCTTGCGAGGAATGCTTTTAATTTTTTTTGCTGTCGTGTTTCTTAAAGAATATGCTTCAAAATCGATTCTAATGGTGTTTATCGAAAATAATGTATAACACACTTATTCATTTTAAAACTTCGTAAAATTTATTCTACTGTGCCAGCAGTGTCTTAACTTAATTTTTTTCTGACTTTCGAACGATAAAATTGTTATATATGAAATAAAAATGATGTTTGTAATATCTCTTTTATAAACATATCTGAAATTATATTTCGCATTAAAAAAATGTTTTAGAAGACTTCATTTGGTTTTAGAAATTACGGAGTTAAGTGAAACAGAAATTTGTTACGGCTGGTAGGTGATTTGATTTTAAGGAAACATTAGAAGCCGTGTAAGCAAATATATACCATCAGTGAACAAAGCATGTTACATTGCAACAAAATTGTGAATGGTTAATTTATTTAATGACAAATAACGATCGTGAGCTGCACCTGGAATTGTAATGCATACTTTTCATTTAATAAACAATATTTACCAAAACTAGGCGTTAAGGTTTGTATATACGTTGCATTTCATCAAATTTCTTAGCATTTTAAACACCTGTATTAAATACCATATATTATTTTCACTATATTGGTAGGTATTAATTAACATCACACGGGAAAAAACACAACGGGCTATTGGCGACTGTCCGGGATCCACATCGAAAGGAAAGATCCGAGAGAGAGAGAGAGAGAGAGAGAACACCTCATCAATTTTAACCACGGTCAGATGACGAGATCAACACCTGAGCAGGCCTCGAAACTTCCACACAACGCCAACGTGAGGACATTTGGGGCCACGATTTAACGAGCCTAATGCAAGATTATGAGTTCACGCTCTGTCTATCCGATTTTGTTAGTCGCCATTTCTTTCATAGCAGCAGCATGTGAACTACTACCTCGAGTATAATTTCAAGGTACAAGCCGGCGAAACATACTCATAACTGATATTTAGACTACTTAATGATATTTCAATGCAGTTTAAAACTACCAGTAAAATCAATTAGTTAATATTAGTGAAAAAGTAGACGCGTCCAAAAGTTGCCAATCAGAGTTGTAGTTAGTAGATCATACCACATCGATAGTAGTAACCAGAGGAAAAAATTTCTCATTTGGTATACGAATTTTATCCCGATACATTATTAGCCTTATTGACTGGGGGACCGCATTAGCCTGGTTGGTACAGTCGCGGCCAGCGGAGGGTTGCGAGTTCGAAACTCGATCCACGCGTAGTGTGGAGCTGGTGCACGTTTAATCTGTCGTGGCCTCAAATCTCTTCACGTGAGTGGTGTGGAAGTTTGGAGAGTTGGGTGCCGGCTCAGGTGTCGACCTTGTCATCGGACCGTGATTCAAAATAACCAGGTGCTGTCCTCGATCTTTCCCTTCGAGATTGATCCCGGATCGGTACAAACACCCTGTTGTATGGCTTCAGTGTGATGTAAAGTCTATTTATCTCATTGACCAGTTCATGCGATTAAGCGTGATAAAAACACTTCGTTTGCGCTTCGATAGCCAATAGTCACAAGTTGAATTCCGAACCCACTGACCTACACTTCTGAGATCTTACGACAGCTACTTCGCCCACATACGCCATCAGTTTCATCGAAAGGTCGATGATATGCATACCCGATCTAATACATAAGCTAAGACATACAATTAATGTTCAGATCTCTCATCAGATTGGCTCTCATTAGAGTTATCTTTATGAGCTCAGTACTCTTTTTAAAGTCCACAAATTTTCTTTAGACATCCATTATGCTGACGAATTGTTTCAAAATAAAAATCAATCAACAGTTTATTTATAAGTTAACAATTACAAGAATTCATAACCTATTTGAAGTCTCATCACTTCAAAGTCAGGCGAGCAACTGGACAGTTATAAAACAGCGTGAGTCTAAATTGTTTTTACAAAATAAGAGGGGTGATAGTACCCATCCAGACGAGCAATAATTACCATGGAACATAGGGTCGCATTCCACTCTGAGAGGCAGAAAAGAGTTAAATTAGAATTTCAACATGAACTTACAACAGTGTTGGGAAAGCGAATGAACGATACCAAAAGTATCTGATTGATTGATCAGAGAAAAACTCACAGCAAGTGCTATAAGTGGCGGTCACGCGTGTCGTTGCACAGTTCACACCGGCGAAGGAATGACTGGCGCACCCTCTCGAAGATTCCTGGTGTTGTGTTAATTTTGTCTACGGCAACACCGATTCTCGCTACGAGATCTTCAGCCGAGTCCACAGGCGTCTGGTACACTAAAGATTTCATGTGCCCCCAGAAGATCTTGCTTGGGAGATATGCTACGGTAGGCAGGTACAAAACGACGTCAGAGGTGATGACTTGTTCATGCTCGACGCGTTTCGACTTTACTCTTTTCTGCCTCTCAGAGTGGAATGCGACCCTATGTTCCATGGTAATTATTGCTCGTCTGGATGGGTACTGTCACCCCTCTTATTTTATAAAAACAGTTTAGACTCACCTTGTATATCGCATATAAAGTCAAGTTTACTTTTCTGATCCTAAACTATACCATAACATCAAAACAATTATTTCCATTATGGTTTCCTCTGCTATGGCTAATAGCTCAATAAAAATATTCGAAGAATTGCACTTTAAAGTACTTCCAAGTCTTAGAAAAAAAGAATATACCAGGAAATGGATTGAAGCGTATTGATATTTAAATTGCATTGCTCTTAATCGTTAATAAAATTCATTTTAAAGCATATCTAATACAAAATACATCTCAGTGACTTTGCTTTCGGCGTATTTTCACAAATAATTCTTTCAACTGAGTTATAATTTAATGCATTAACTTCTAAAATTTCGCATTCCCAGCGTCATAGTAACAAGATATCTTATAAAACAGGTATGAAATGAAATGTGGATTGCATTTATATGATGGAGCTTTATGACTGCTCATCCGCTTCCATCTTTTCACTTAATTTGAAATGCAATCCCGCACTTAAGTATAAAACTATTTTATTATTATATGCTTAATAGTTACCCCCAGGCGTACTTATATCTGGATGTAATGCTCAATTCCAGGAAGTGATGATTTCAAGAATATCATGAACCGCACTCCTTATATCTACATGACCATTTACTTTTTAAGACTTTTAGTGCTGTTCCAACTTTGAAAAACTGTCTTGTTGATCCAACGAATTGTTTATGACTAACCAAATATAGTTAGCGGCAAAAGTTTTATATTACGTATGTTGAAACTTAATTGTTTTCTAACCCTCCAAGTTGTTTTGACCGGATGCTCGTCAATCAAGATCTGATCAATTTTGCTAATAACGAGACACTGCGGCATCAAGATATTGCCGAATTTTTGATGATGACGAGATCAAGATCTGGTTTCTTCTAATGGTCTTGTCATTTTTCTTATAATTACGAGATATTTCGTCCATCAAGATCTGTTCCGTTTTGCTAATGACGAGATACCTCGTCGAGACAACTACAAGGATGATTCAAAACAATAAGTTTGAATCAAATGGAGATTCTTCAATTGGATTTACTAGCATTCTTCTATATAAATGCCCTTATCTCATTTCCCGAATCCAAGGTTCGCAGACCTGTAACTGTTCTGGTTGTATATATCTTTCTGTCAGTATAACTTTAGTAACAGTGCGTTGTAACGGTCTAACAGCTCAGTATCAGAGGTCAACACCACTGAACTCCGGCCGAAAATTCTCGAAACATCTGTCGGGGCTTTCCAGATTATCTACGACAGTCGTCCAGATGGTTTTAAGAGTTGCAAGTGATTCAACTGTTTCCCTGAAAAATCTGTCGACAAAAAATCTGGCGTTGGAAAGCGCAAGTTGAACAGAGGTTTGTTTTGAGGCTACTCGTTTTGGGTCTATTCTTTCTATTATAAAAATTTCTATTATAAAATATTGTGCATGTTGTTATGGTAAACTTACATTTATTTTACCATAACAACATGCACAATATTTTGTAGAAATTTGTATCCCTAGGTCATGGGCGCTGCAAAACTGGCAAGAATGGATCGAAGCAATATTTTTTCTCACTTAAATAGACCTTGTAACGTTGTGGGCCGATAATGTGCCAATGAACAAAACGAAACAGCCTAAATTATAAATAAACGTAAGTTTATCAAATGGAGATTATCTAAGTAAGTTTGGAGTAAGTTTATTTATAATTTAGGCTGTTTCGTTTTGTTCATTGGCACATCATCGGTCCACAACGTTACAAGGTCTATTTAAGTGAGAAAAAACATTGCTTCGCCAAATCTGGCATCTGCATTATAAAAATCAGTCAACCCAAATCCACATACTCTTCATTAATCATCAGTAAATTGTGACTTTCGACGATTCTTTTATTACCCGTTCAATTCTATAAGATGAAAATTTTTCAGTCTTCAGATCCTAAATAAATCTCTTGAATATTCTTTTTGATATCAATTTTTATATATTTTAGTAATTCAAAATTTAAAGAAACATTTTAAGAATCGCGCGGGCATTGAATTGTTGCATGTCCAGAAAATGATTACGACAAAAACTTTGAATCCTATAAATACTTGATGGTTGATAAATAAGATGTTTGTACAATGGTTTAATTGAAATTTTGAATACGTATAGAAAATATTTACTGAATTTGATATCCGTTCATGTACACTCAACATAAAATTTAGAAATAGTTTCCATACATAATTTAGCCCGTTGTGTTGCTCCAGTGTGACGTTAATTGAAAATACCAATACCATACATAATATAGGGGCCGTCGTTTCTCATTGCGCCGTCTTTCAGATTTGATTTCTATCGGATTCCATCCGTCCCAGGGTATCTTTCTTCAACGCCTCTTCATTTCGATAGATATTTAATTTGCACCACACTGGAGCAACATAACGGGCCATTTCCGACGGACCAAGATCAAACCCGAAGGCATAGATATGAGGACAACATCACGTAATTTTGAATCATGGTAAGATGACGAGGTCACACCTGAACTGGCACCCCACTCTACGAACTTCCACATCACGCCAACGTGAGGACATTTGAGGTCGCGATAGATTTAACGTGCACCAGGACCCGCGTACAGGACGATCTGTGCTTGGACCGAGTTTCGAAATCAACCCTTCGATTGCTAATCCGCTATTCCAATCGGGCTACCATGGCCCAGAAGCAACGAGAATTCCAATAAATTAAAACATCTATCTTATAAATTTCGTCAGATTTGATATGAATATTTCGTCAGTTTCATAACAATATAAATTCTCAGTTAAGTATTTTCACTACCCAATTGAACGTAAGCAGGCCCACATAGTTTTATATATTTTGACCAAGACAACTTTATTCTAAATTAATATATTCCTAATACCGAAGCAAGGCCACAAAGTATTTTTTATTTCGATACAAGGAACTCAGAAACTGAATCTGCGCAGAACAAACAGTGGCAGCTTCAGAAGACATCTTTTGGGACATCTGTTTACTTGAGCGAAGAGATCATATTAAGCTCACTCAATTGGTGGATCCTCTGCCCCATAATGAGAAACGAGCTCTTATCGATACATAATAACTCTTGATGAGTTTCATAAATTAATATATTCCCAATACAGAAGCAAGGTCACAAAGTATTTTTTATTTCGATACAAGGAACTCAGAAACTGAATCTGCGCAGAACAAACAGTAGCAGCTTCAGAAGACATCTTTTGGGACATCTGTTTACTTGAGCGAAGAGATCATATTAAGCTCACTCAATTGGTGGATCCTCTGCCCCATAATGAGAAACGAGCTCTTATCGATTCATAATAACTCTTGATGAGTTTCATAAATTAATATATTCCCAATACAGAAGCAAGGTCACAAAGTATTTTTTATTTCGATATAAGGAACTCAGAAACTGAATCTGCGCAGAACAAACAGTGGCAGCTTCAGAAGACATCTTTTGGGACATCTGTTTACTTGAGCGAAGAGATCATATTAAGCTCACTCAATTGGTGGATCCTCTGCCCCATAATGAGAAACGAGCTCTTATCGATTCATAATAACTCTTGATGAGTTTCATAAATTAATATATTCCTAATACAGAAGCAAGGCCACAAAGTATTTTTTATTTCGATACAAGGAACTCAGAAACTGAATCTGCGCAGAACAAACAGTAGCAGCTTCAGAAGACATCTTTTGGGACATCTGTTTACTTGAGCGAAGAGATCATATTAAGCTCACTCAATTGGTGGATCCTCTGCCCCATAATGAGAAACGAGCTCTTATCGATACATAATAACTCTTGATGAGTTTCATAAATTAATATATTCCCAATACAGAAGCAAGGTCACAAAGTATTTTTTATTTCGATACAAGGAACTCAGAAACTGAATCTGCGCAGAACAAACAGTGGCAGCTTCAGAAGACATCTTTTGGGACATCTGTTTACTTGAGCGAAGAGATCATATTAAGCTCACTCAATTGGTGGATCCTCTGCCCCATAATGAGAAACGAGCTCTTATCGATACATAATAACTCTTGATGAGTTTCATAAATTAATATATTCCCAATACAGAAGCAAGGTCACAAAGTATTTTTTATTTCGATACAAGGAACTCAGAAACTGAATCTGCGCAGAACAAACAGTGGCAGCTTCAGAAGACATCTTTTGGGACATCTGTTTACTTGAGCGAAGAGATCATATTAAGCTCACTCAATTGGTGGATCCTCTGCCCCATAATGAGAAACGAGCTCTTATCGATTCATAATAACTCTTGATGAGTTTGATAAATTAATATATTCCTAATACAGAAGCAAGGCCACAAAGTATTTTTTATTTCGATACAAGGAACTCAGAAACTGAATCTGCGCAGAACAAACAGTAGCAGCTTCAGAAGACATCTTTTGGGACATCTGTTTACTTGAGCGAAGAGATCATATTAAGCTCACTCAATTGGTGGATCCTCTGCCCCATAATGAGAAACGAGCTCTTATCGATTCATAATAACTCTTGATGAGTTTCATAAATTAATATATTCCCAATACAGAAGCAAGGTCACAAAGTATTTTTTATTTCGATACAAGGAACTCAGAAACTGAATCTGCGCAGAACAAACAGTGGCAGCTTCAGAAGACATCTTTTGGGACATCTGTTTACTTGAGCGAAGAGATCATATTAAGCTCACTCAATTGGTGGATCCTCTGCCCCATAATGAGAAACGAGCTCTTATCGATACATAATAACTCTTGATGAGTTTCATAAATTAATATATTCCCAATACAGAAGCAAGGTCACAAAGTATTTTTTATTTCGATACAAGGAACTCAGAAACTGAATCTGCGCAGAACAAACAGTGGCAGCTTCAGAAGACATCTTTTGGGACATCTGTTTACTTGAGCGAAGAGATCATATTAAGCTCACTCAATTGGTGCATCCTCTGCCCCATAATGAGAAACGAGCTCTTATCGATTCATAATAACTCTTGATGAGTTTCATAAATTAATATATTCCTAATACAGAAGCAAGGCCACAAAGTATTTTTTATTTCGATACAAGGAACTCAGAAACTGAATCTGCGCAGAACAAACAGTAGCAGCTTCAGAAGACATCTTTTGGGACATCTGTTTACTTGAGCGAAGAGATCATATTAAGCTCACTCAATTGGTGGATCCTCTGCCCCATAATGAGAAACGAGCTCTTATCGATTCATAATAACTCTTGATGAGTTTCATAAATTAATATATTCCCAATACAGAAGCAAGGTCACAAAGTATTTTTTATTTCGATATAAGGAACTCAGAAACTGAATCTGCGCAGAACAAACAGTGGCAGCTTCAGAAGACATCTTTTGGGACATCTGTTTACTTGAGCGAAGAGATCATATTAAGCTCACTCAATTGGTGGATCCTCTGCCCCATAATGAGAAACGAGCTCTTATCGATTCATAATAACTCTTGATGAGTTTCATAAATTAATATATTCCTAATACAGAAGCAAGGCCACAAAGTATTTTTTATTTCGATACAAGGAACTCAGAAACTGAATCTGCGCAGAACAAACAGTAGCAGCTTCAGAAGACATCTTTTGGGACATCTGTTTACTTGAGCGAAGAGATCATATTAAGCTCACTCAATTGGTGGATCCTCTGCCCCATAATGAGAAACGAGCTCTTATCGATTCATAATAACTCTTGATGAGTTTCATAAATTAATATATTCCCAATACAGAAGCAAGGTCACAAAGTTTTTTTTTATTTCGATACAAAGAACTCAGAAACTGAATCTGCGCAGAACAAACAGTGGCAGCTTCAGAAGACATCTTTTGGGACATCTGTTTACTTGAGCGAAGAGATCATATTAAGCTCACTCAATTGGTGGATCCTCTGCCCCATAATGAGAAACGAGCTCTTATCGATTCATAATAACTCTTGATGAGTTTCATAAATTAATATATTCCTAATACAGAAGCAAGGCCACAAAGTATTTTTTATTTCGATACAAGGAACTCAGAAACTGAATCTGCGCAGAACAAACAGTAGCAGCTTCAGAAGACATCTTTTGGGACATCTGTTTACTTGAGCGAAGAGATCATATTAAGCTCACTCAATTGGTGGATCCTCTGCCCCATAATGAGAAACGAGCTCTTATCGATTCATAATAACTCTTGATGAGTTTCATAAATTAATATATTCCCAATACAGAAGCAAGGTCACAAAGTATTTTTTATTTCGATACAAGGAACTCAGAAACTGAATCTGCGCAGAACAAACAGTGGCAGCGTCAGAAGGCATCTTTTGGGACATCTGTTTACTTGAGCGAAGAGATCATATTAAGCTCACTCAATTGGTGGATCTGTTCTCTGCCTCATAATGAGAAACGAGCTCTTATCGATTCATTATAACTCTTGGTGAGTTTCATTGAATAGCGACTTTTTGGTGGAATTATTCTGGACCCGCATCAATCAAGATTAGAATTTGCGTTAAGCCTTTTCGATTTCTTTTTGCACATTGAAACCATCCATCAAATTCAAAATGGTTAAAGATAGTGCATGTAAAAACTTTATTTATCGAAGGGGAGGAACTTTTATGGAAACGAATGCTATTCTCTGGTACCCTGAGGATGTAGTTTGTATCGAACGAATGTTCCAAAGTTTTAGTTTGCCGTAAAAAAAAATGGCTGAGTCGCCGACGTTTCTGGAAATGGATGGAGATTTCGTGTTTCATGAAGCTCTCTCCGAAGGGATTTGAGGCGACAGTTTTTCCTTTTTCAAAATAAGAGAATGTTCGATGACATCGAAACTATTGATTTGAGGAAAAATCTTTTGTGTGAAGTTTTCTTTGTATTCGAAATACGGGAAAGTAAATGTCAAATCGTGTTAAGTATGAAAAGTTGAGTCACTAAAAGAATAGGAATATATCGTCGGCACCACGTCTAAAGAAACGAAGCTATTTTTGGCTGCTTTCATCAAAATACATGTTCTAGACTTTATGTTATACCAAAGCACGAGCTCAAATTCGCAACGAAAATGAACAAAATTTGTACGTACTTTTAACCATTTAAGCGTCAAGTGATTTCAGTTGTGGTATATTGCTTTTTCTCTACAAAGCACATAAATACTAAATCACAACCATTGATTGCAAGAATCTTCGAAAGTATTATATTGGTCAAGAAGGTCAATATGGTTAGAAGTCATGCAGAGAAGACGACAAATTGCAGAACAGATATATGCGTGTGAACCCCTTAGAGAGTTAAAACAATAAATTATGTCCCCCTAATTTCGAAACTTCAAACTCGTTTTTCTGAAGCCAAGAATTTATTTTACAGGTTCGTGGTTTTGGTGTGATGCCGACGATATGTTCAGTTTTGTATTTGAATTCATGAAATCTCAATATTTTTATTTAGTTACAAACCATCGCATGTGAGAAGCTAGAATGATTTATGCATAATCATATCCATGGCTGATACACATAAAATAATAATTAAGATAAACAAAGTAGTGGAAATAATATTTCCACTACATAGTTTTATTGAATAATTATCATTACTTTGAATTTTATAGGTTAAAAAGGTTAACTTTTACTCAACTTTCTTTTTAGGTAACTTCATATAATAATTATTAAACAGTGACCATTTCTAAATATTGATTAACTTTGATGTTATTTAATAAAATGAGAACTTTGCACCAAGTTAATAAAATCATAAGCTATCATATATTTGTTTCATTTCTTACTCATCAGTAGACCAAAGGACAGGAATGAAATAATACACTTGCCCCACGAACAATACAAACCCATTTAAAAATAATTCATGGTATGCACTGGGGGCATCGTGGCTCAGTGGGTACGCCCACTGATCTAGCAACCTGCGAGTTGTAGGCGGTGCAGGTTTCATTCCTCCCTGGGTGTATTTCTCTCTTCTATAGGTATATATTTAAATAACATCGCACTGTGGTGCAACACAACGGTCTATTGGCGACGATCCTGGTTCAAACCCGAACGGAAAGATTCAGGGACTTAACTTCTAACCACGGTCAGATGACGAGGTCACACCTGAGCTGGCACCCCACTCTTCAAACTTCAATACTCCGCCAAAGTGAGACTACGACAAATTTAATGTGCACCAGCCCCTTTTGAACACGACGGTCTTTGTTTGGATTTGAACTCAGGTTTCTAATCCGTTACTCTTCCAACCCGGCTACCGTGGCCCTTTCTCCTGTGTTAGTAAAAACTTTCATTGCGTGTGTCTTATTGATATTGAATATTTTGTATATGGCGTAGCATGGCCAAATATGGCCATTGCGCCATAAAAATCCTGCCAGTCAGCCATGGTATGCACTTTCCCCATCATGTGGGGTAAGTGCGACCCTTCAAATATCATTGGAAAGTATTTTCTAAAATTATATCATTGGTAAGTTGAAACAAATAAGAATGTAGACACATTAGTAAAGGGGATCTGGTAGTGTTGTAAATTAAGTTTTCAAAAATCATTAGGGCAGTTATAAGTGGTTCAATATGAACTTTGCAGATTTGCCCGCGTCATTCGCCTTTGCATGTGTACCAAAATCAGATATTTTATAACTTCTGAAATCGCAAACATTTTTACCCTCAAAGTAATTATCCAAGTGGAAGCTTGTCATTGAAACGAACTTGATATCCCAGAGTTTCAATTCATGTTTCTATGTGAGCGAAAGTATTACGAAATAAACGAATAGAATACACGTGATTTGTTCTGAGCACGAAAATCTCAATGTAAAATCCAAAATAATCAGTGAGTTTACATCAGAAAGAGAGATAAATGAAAAGATTGAGTATAGATTAATGCTGTTCGATACTAAGTCAGCGCCTTTCAGTCCAGTGCTTACCGTAATGCCTGACTATGATGAATATTTTGAAATGTCTGGAAAGAATCTTTTTCGTTGCAGTTGACATATGACTGGGGCGGTGAGAATGAATTTGAATTTGAAAGAGAAACATGGCATCAAATCTGCATGACTTGAGAAATTAGGTCATGTGTAGGTGGAACAAACTGGAGCAGAAAAAACATGAAAGAGCAAGAGTCCAAATGGACAACAACGTAAATATACAAGGTGGCCCATAATTTACCATCAAACATTTCATAAATTTTTTAGTTATTAACTGAATACATACTGTGGAATTTTTTCTATCAAATTCGGAAAATTAAATCTTAACCCACCAAGTGGGTTGGACGAGATATCTCGTCCATCAAGATCTGACGAATTTTTCCAATGACGAGATATCTCTTCATCAAGTTATTGCCGATTTTTTTTATGATGAGATCAAGATCTGATCAGTTTTCTTCTATGATCGTGATCGTATTTTCTTTTAATGGTGAAATATCTCGTTCAAGAAGATAGGGTCAGTTTTGTTATATATAATGACGAGATACATCGTTGTGGTAACCGTCAGGAGGTTAGATAATTTCCATTTCCGTAAGGACGAATTTGCTCTCTGATTGGCACAATGGAACTATGATATTTGAAGTAAAACAATTATTTTTTAATTCCTTAGACCTCGGCACCATTGTACCGGTGGTCTCACCCCTATATTTGTGAAATTGGCTATACGCTTTGAAGAAACTCATACAGAAAATTTAGAAACTCCAAATTCAGAAGTTAAATGTTTTAAAATGTTTCTATTTTTGGGGTTCTCGTTTTCTTTTTTCTTGCGTTACTTTTCTCGCGGAGGTGTGAAGCATTTACCTTCTGAGGGTTTCACAGACATACCTGAAACCTTGCAGAAACCAAAAACCGTCGTGTACATGGGGGATGGCGCACGTTAAATACGTCGTGGCTTCAATTACCCTCACTTTGACGTGATGTGGAAGTTTGAAGAGTGGGGTGCCAGCTCAGTTGTTGACCTCGTCATATGAACCATGGTTAAAAATTACGTGGCGTTCCCATCTGATATGTCTCTCCGGAGTTCATCCCAGACCGTCACAAATATCATGTAGTGTGAGGTAGCCATTTTTAGAATTCAGACGCAATAATCCTTTCGAACATGTTCTTTATTTTCCTACACAAACACCGCACTACATATTACAACACGAAACATTTAAACACATAAGTTCGACACAAAATCCTTCAAATCTGTCCGGCACACCTCGTCTCAAAAGTACTAGCACACAAAAAAAATTCTCTGCAGAAAGCCGGTTCTAACTAGTCTTCTAAATCTGAGGCAACAGAATGGTCAGTTCGGGGCGCCATCTGTCGCTCTTAATCATCATGAACTGTTAAATCGTTACAGTTGCTCCGGTGAGACATTAATTTAAATACCCAACACCCCTCTATAACTTGCAGTATTCTCTGCATGACTTTTACTAGTTTTGATATTGATCAATAGAAATGAATTCTCGAAACCACTGTTATTTAGTCATGTGTATGGAGATAAAAGAAATGTACTTCACTACTCCGAAATCTCATAACACTCAAAAGGTTAAACTATAATGGTACGATATATTTTTCATTTATTTGAATTCTAACCTTAGACAATTTCGTATGACTTGCGTCCATTCAAGTCCATAAAAATTGCAAACAATGATTTTTCTGGAATTAGAACACTACGTCTTGAGTAGATTATCTTGGTTTGAGACTTGGGTCAACCAACAATCATAAAATACTAACCAAATCTCTCATCAATATAGCATCCATAACCATAATATCTATTCAACTAACTACAAACTCCGATGCATTGTAACTCTTGAGACTCTTTAATTCGCACTTGGGAAGAATCTGTCGTTAAAGTTATGGTTGTCATTTAATGTCCCATGTTACATTAAGAGAACTTTAAACCACATTTCGCGAAAAGCACTAAGTCCGAGTTATCTTTCTGCCGCATGAGTGGGATCCATGTGCTGTAAATCTATAGGGAGAAGAACGAACACTTGAGCCTTGCATTAGAACCTCATTTAACGGGTTATAAATCTGTTGGTGCCATACAGCCCAAGCGTTGCAGATTTCGTCGCTAATTGGCGCAAGGGGTTTCAGGTTAAAAGCCATTTGCTCGTGTTTAATTTAGGGCTTTAAACCCGATGGTTTTCCATTTAGAATTTCCAGATTGACGTTGATTTACAAACTGTATAATTTCAAGCGTTACGTAGTGTCTCCCATCAGGGTCCATTGGAAATAAGTATTTATCTTGCAGCTGTTGCATTGAGTTAATGCATTATTATTGTAAATGGTGTAGCACGCGTATTTCAATTCGCGGTACTTGTTAATGTGCGCTTTATGTTGTAAATATTGAAGCATGTATATTTGACTTCGATTAAAATGTTAAGGGTTAAACTCGCGAAAATATTTCCCAAAGAAATTCCAACCGACAGAATACCAAATTCATTTCTAAAATGGACCTACTTACAATATAAAAACAATGAGCTGTCCAGAATGAGACGATTTATTATTACAGAAAGTACGAACAAATTGATGTAGATTTACAAGTTCTATAAGTTGAAATATCCGATGCGTATATTGGGGCCGTTGTGGCTCAGTGGGTAGGCCCACTGCGCTAGCAATCTTCGAGTTGTAGGCGGCGCAGGTTCAATTATTGTCAGGTGCATTCCTCCCTTGGTGTATTTCTCTCTTCTGTGTCAGTAAAAATTTCATTGTGTGTATGTCTATTACTTGATATTGTAAGTCGTGTGGGGCACAGCGTGGCCAAATATGGCCCTTGCGCCATAAAACCCTAAAAAACCAACCAACCGATGCGTACATTATTTAGGAATACTATTAGGCAGAAATATATTAGTCTTTCTTTTTTAAAAAAATTGCCAAATTCTTAAACATTTAGTTCAATTACATTTTTAAACATATTTTCTCTTTGAAATGATACTTAAACAGTTCTTTTTGCCATTCCTCTTTTTAAAAAGTATATATTTTAAATCAAGCGGATTAAGTGAAATATAAATGCTTCTGGTTTTAAAAACTGCTTTTATAATCTGTTTTTATATTTTGGCAGTACATATACTCTTAAACAAATCTTCTAGGGGCCTAGGTAGCCCGGATGGTAGAGTTACGGAATAGCAACCAGAGGATTGCGAGTTCGAAACTGAACCCAACCAAAGACCATGGTGTACGAGGGGGCTGGTGTACGGCTCCGATGTCCTCACGTAGGCGTGGTGTGGAAGTTTGGAGATGGGGATACGAATTCATGTGTTGACCTCGTCATCTGACCATGGTTCAAAATTACGAGGTATTGTCCTCATATTCGGGATTGATTCCCGGCCATCACCGATAGCCAATTGTGTTGCTCCAGTGTTACGTTAGTTCAAGTACCTACTTACCAAAATTTCTAATTTAATATTGTATCCAAGTATTCAGTATTCACAAAATTATTTTGTAAAAAGCATACTCTAATTTAAGATTTCAAGTAATCTACTTTTGACTAATCTTTACATTTTTAATTTAAAATAGACAAGTTATGCTAGTGTTCAAATTCAATTTCATTGGGCCCAAATGCATAAAATGTGTGCATGTTACTAGATCATTCACAAATTCTAGAATTTTCTAAAACATTTCAAATTAAAGTGACGTTTCTTGTAGTTCTCTTCAACCCTGGTATGGACTAATAACGAAATGTACCGAAGTGCCGTTCGACAGGGAATCAAACAAAACCAATTCGGGTATTTGAGAACTTTCTATTTATCTTTCCCTGTTTTCACTTCGATTGGAAATGCTGCGGCTCGGAAAGTTGTGGAACTGAAGTGAAACGAACGGCACGTCCCTCTTTCTTATCGCTAATTCTTTTGTTTGCTTCATGGAATATTCAGAAAAACGTACATAAAATATTGGATCTGAAATTTACGAGAAAGAATTGTTTGAGACCAGACAAGGAATTCGGATTCTTTTTGCTTTTTGAGATTGTAGTTTTTCAGTGTCTTCAAATAATTTCTTAGAATTTCACATAGTAGAGATGTTCTTTTGAGCTCCAACGAGAAAATGTCATAAATTTGGTGCTTGAAGCTGTTATTCCACTCTGAAGCACATCTCCTTTAGATGTGTCGCCAAGAACCCGAGATATCCTAGTGATCTATTTTTTCCAATGGGTTTTACTGTTTATGGTAAACGCTGGGATCGCGACCCCAGGATCCCAAGCGATCTTTTCCTTCGATCTATCCTTTTCACAATTACTTGAAATTGTCTCGTGTTTGGCGAAGATTCGTCACATGGTCTTTGCGCCATATAACCCAAAACCAACGATCCCATCAATTTAATTATTGTATTTAGGAAGAATGTTTTCAAAGTACTTGGAATTGCGATCTGTCCGAATTATACAGAGCTAATAATTAATGTTTTTGGGTACGGATAAGTCCTGACATGTTTTCCCAACGGTGTTAGTTGGATCTTTCCCTTCGGGATTGATCCGGACCGTCGTCAATAGCTCGTTGTGTTGCTCCAGTGCGACGTTAATTAACTACTTACCTACCGACCCAACAGTGTTAGTTAATGCCCATCAGTGTGATTTAGTCACTTGGACAATACAGACGTGTTCGTGCGTATTGATTTTGCAATCATGAAAGACGCTGTAAATTCTCATAGCCTTTATATTCTTTCTATGTAAAGTGGGTATTTCGATGGGGGTGGGGGTATGAAAGAGGGGCACTCTGCGAATAACCCGTTCCTAGAATTGAAAAACCGTTTGTAGTGTGCGATTTCAGGACAACACCCTTAGGGTTTATCTACGTGTCGAAAACTGCCCTTTAGTGGCCAGCTTGTTGTGCAAAATCTTGTTCCAAACCCTCACCAGTCTCTAGAGAAGGGAACATTTGTTTTTCTACTTGGATCTTCATTCCCTTTGGATTTTTGTCTTCTCCGTCCTTAGTAAAACTGACCAGATGTTAGATGAGATATCTCGTCAAAAAACTTGGAGGATTAAACGATGTAAATAAACTAAACCAATTGGTAGGTTGGTTTCGGGCTTAAGACTCAAGGGTCATATTTGGCCATGCTGATCCAAACACAAGAGAGACAACGTAAAGTAAAGGACATATACAAGAATAATTTCAGTGACACAGAAGAGAGAAATACACCCAATAAGGAATCGAATCTGCACCGCCTATAAATCGCAGGTTGCTAGAGCAGCGGACGAACCCACTGAGATATGGTGACCCCCTGTTAACCAACTAGATAAAGTACTCCCAAAACAAGATGGTTTTTAGATGGACAAAAATCTGGTTTCTTGCTGATAAAAATGGATACAGTTAAACAGAAATTTAGTTAAGTAAAAGAAAACAAAACAAAATAAAAGAAATTGTTGCACAATTTCCAGAGCAATGCAAGCATCCTTCTTAGAATAACTAGTATATAATTTTATATGGGACACTAAGTGTCCACTCAACGCATGAAAGTAAAATTGAAAAGTGAGGTTATGGAATTATTCGAAACGAACTTTTGTGTATTGTAATAACTCGCAGCAATGAATGAATTGAATGCATGATGTACAAATGCACCCAAAACTAACCGATGTTGAAATATTTTACATTTAACTATATCAGTAAATACCTAACTTCTAAAAAACATACATACAATTACAGCACTAGCTTTATACAATCGGAACAAAGTATTAGATTAAGAAAAAGTATGCCGATCTTCTGAGTTGATGGCTGTTACTTAAACTATCATTTGGATCCACTTTTTGTACTGCGTCGACAGCTTTTGTATAAATAATGTACAAAGAAGTTACAAGTTTTAACAAGAGAAAACTAGCTGTAAAATAAGCAGAGTTCCACACAAATGTGTCACATCTGCAACCTCAAGGTGACTTCAATCAAATGAGTTATCTGACTAGTTCAGAGAAGCTGTGCCTGCTCAGGTGTGACCTCGTCACCTGACCGTGGTTCAAAATTACGAGGTGTTGACCTCGGAACTTCCCTTCTGGTTTGATCCCGGACCGCCGCCAATAGCCCGTTGCGTTGCTTCAGTGTGACGTTAATTAAACATCTACCTACACTCCTTTTACAGTTGACACTGTCTGTCGCGTTTAGCGAAACTTCGCCAAATATGCCCTTGCGCCATAAAACCAAAACCAACCAACCATATACATGCTTCTTTCTGTTACAAATTATATTAAGTTAACTCAGAAACTCTCTCTGTTATACGAAAATTGCATTGCGTGTTGTTGAATTCTTTAGTTAATGTTGTCTTTAACGATTAAAGACTGGATTCGAAGCTGTTCTTGCTAAAAAAGTGCCATGTTTCTTTTATGTTTCTGAAACATTACTGTAAAGAACTAGAAGCTAAACGTTTCGATTTTACTATTTCTTATTTCAAAATGTTTAAAGAGATTCGAGCCATTAATTTATCTCACCCAATTTGCATAAATATTTCAATTTATTAAT
Organism: Meta bourneti; assembly: GCA_933210815.1. Lineage (NCBI taxonomy): Eukaryota > Metazoa > Arthropoda > Arachnida > Araneae > Tetragnathidae > Meta > Meta bourneti. The sequence continues at coordinate 6,582,106 of OW119926.1, forward strand.
TATATTTCGTAAGTATCTATTCAAAAAGTTTCGAAACCAAAACCAATTTCTTGTTCTCTGTTCATAAATTGTTACCATTGAATCTAAGTACACAAAAATAACTTTATTATTTTAGATTTGTACTTTAAAATGGCATCCAATAGTACTCTAACAAGCAGGTTTAATTACTTTAATTTCATTTTCATGTTTATAAACATGAAAATAATTCAGAATTCCAAGTGACATATTCAGAACTTTATACTTTCAATTGCAAACTATATATATGCCCACTAGCCCAAAAGAAAAATTAAACCCGTAAACAGGATTTCATTAGTTGCACATAAATGATGTTTAGAGCATTTTGTAAATAGATTTTTCTTTACTTTTTTAACATGTTAATCTATCCTATAATAAACGAAACATGTAAAAATGAGATTTCTTTTAAAACAAAGTTTCTAGTCATTTGCGTTTTTAATTAGATTGTCTCAATCTTTGGTTTTTCTGATTTATTTTGTTTATTTTTAAAAATTTTCAAGTAACAAAAATGCGTAGTTTTTGTATAGATATAAAATTTAAATGCAGCACATTATGTAATTTTATAATAATGGATATAATAGATGCTAATATTTTGCTAATTTAAATAAGTATTTTTAGAATTTTGGATATTTCTAAATGATAATCACTTGGCATCAGTTTCAAATACACAGAAAGAAAACATTTCAGATTAAATTTGGTTGATTTTAATAAATTATTTATTGCTCAGCAGAACGATCGACATTTGGATAAAATATTTTTCCTCGTTTGTTTAATGCATACGGGAAACCAGTTTAATGCATTTTTAGCATTTCTCGAGGATGTGAATTGATTTTCTTCTCTGATAGTAAAGCTTTGTGAATGTATGTCCATTACTTGATGTTGCTTGTCTTGTGTTTGGCGAAATATGACCAAATATGGCCCTTGCGCCATAAAACTCAGTGCAACCAATCACAATATTTAGTTTATCTCGTATTTTCGATTGCATTCCAAATATTTTCTTCCTCTAAGTTAAGGGGAATTTTCTTTTTTTCGGTGAAAAAAAATCGGGTTTCGTATTTTTTACGTAATTTTATTCCTTAACGACTTGAACAATATATATACGTCAGAAGTTGGATAGAACAGGAACAGTTGATTGACAGGAAGAGTTCTACTTTTTACTAACACAGAACATTTATTACGAAAATATTTAACATTGATGTTCAGGAGGAGTCCACATTCAGAAGAGGTAACAATTTTTATCCACAGAGGATTAATATGGAGCCACTAAGCACGATCAGCCACACAGGTCTTGCGCCATTTTACTCTCGCTGCAAACTACATCCGAAAATTCCCATGTTCTCAAGTTAGAATGAATTATTTTCCCGCTCTGCTTTGAGCGTTTCCATCGCGCCCAGAACGCACGGAACTCCAACCAATCAGAGCATAGTGACGAGAACGCATGGAGCTCCAACCAATTAGAAGATCGCTCTCGGAATGCGAATATGATTGTGTGTTCTAAGACGAATGGGGAAAGGCGAACTAAAAAAACTGAAGACTCTCCGCCGCCGGCTGGTGAAGAGGTCCATCGCCTTTCGGTGGTAGGTGGGGAGGGGAAACGATTCAGTCTTGACATATATACAGGGTCTCCCCGACTTACGACCGAGTTCCGTTCCGACTGAGAGGTCGTAAGTCAAACTGGTCGTAAGTCGGATTTGTATTTTTCAACACTATTTTCATTCAAACGGGTTATAGAAATTATACATAAAACACAAAAATTCAATCTATGTACGTATAATTATTGTACGTAATGTTGAAAATATATAATATGTACTCTATTGTATCTGTTTGACTCTACCAATGTAATTATCTTTCTTTATTTACTATTTTTATTTATTTATTTTTTGTGGTCGTAAGTGCGGATGGTCGTAAGTCGCATAGGTCGTTAATCGAGGAGACAGTTGCATATATATCAATATATTGATGATGCGATATAGTGTCACTAACAAATTGGTCAGTTCTTGATGGACGAGATTCCTCGCTATTAGAAGAAAACTGACCAGATAGGGATCTCGTCATCATAAAACGTCTGCATTATCTTCATGACGAGATATCCCGTCATTAGCAAAATTGGCCAGATCTTGATGGACGAGATTCCTCGCTATTAGAAGAAAACTGACCAGATAGGGATCTCGTTATAAAAAATCTACATGGCGAGATATCCCGTCATTAGCAAAATTGGCCAGATCTTGATGGACGAGATTCCTCGCTATTAGAAGAAAACTGATCAGGTAGGGATCTCGTTATAAAAAATCTACATGGCGAGATATCCCGTCATTAGCAAAATTGGCCAGATCTTGATGGACGAGATTCCTCGCTATTAGAAGAAAACTGATCAGGTAGGGATCTCGTTATAAAAAATCTACATGGCGAGATATCCCGTCATTAGCAAAATTGGCCAGTTCTTGATGGACGAGATTCCTCGCTATTAGAAGAAAACTGATCAGGTAGGGATCTCGTTATAAAAAATCTACATGGCGAGATATCCCGTCATTAGCAAAATTGGCCAGATCTTGATGGACGAGATTCCTCGCTATTAGAAGAAAACTGATCAGGTAGGGATCTCGTTATAAAAAATCTACATGGCGAGATATCCCGTCATTAGCAAAATTGGCCAGATCTTGATGGACGAGATTCCTCGCTATTAGAAGAAAACTGATAAGGTAGGGATCTCGTTATAAAAAATCTACATGGCGAGATATCCCGTCATTAGCAAAATTGGCCAGATCTTGATGGACGAGATTCCTCGCTATTAGAAGAAAACTGATCAGGTAGGGATCTCGTTATAAAAAATCTACATGGCGAGATATCCCGTCATTAGCAAAATTGGCCAGTTCTTGATGGACGAGATTCCTCGCTATTAGAAGAAAACTGATCAGGTAGGGATCTCGTTATAAAAAATCTACATGGCGAGATATCCCGTCATTAGCAAAATTGGCCAGATCTTGATGGACGAGATTCCTCGCTATTAGAAGAAAACTGATCAGGTAGGGATCTCGTTATAAAAAATCTACATGGCGAGATATCCCGTCATTAGCAAAATTGGCCAGATCTTGATGGACGAGATTCCTCGCTATTAGAAGAAAACTGACCAGATAGGGATCTCGTTATAAAAAATCTACATGGCGAGATATCCCGTCATTAGCAAAATTGGCCAGATCTTGATGGACGAGATTCCTCGCTATTAGAAGAAAACTGATCAGGTAGGGATCTCGTTATAAAAAATCTACATGGCGAGATATCCCGTCATTAGCAAAATTGGCCAGTTCTTGATGGACGAGATTCCTCGCTATTAGAAGAAAACTGATCAGGTAGGGATCTCGTTATAAAAAATCTACATGGCGAGATATCCCGTCATTAGCAAAATTGGCCAGATCTTGATGGACGAGATTCCTCGCTATTAGAAGAAAACTGATCAGGTAGGGATCTCGTTATAAAAAATCTACATGGCGAGATATCCCGTCATTAGCAAAATTGGCCAGTTCTTGATGGACGAGATTCCTCGCTATTAGAAGAAAACTGATCAGGTAGGGATCTCGTTATAAAAAATCTACATGGCGAGATATCCCGTCATTAGCAAAATTGGCCAGTTCTTGATGGACGAGATTCCTCGCTATTAGAAGAAAACTGATCAGGTAGGGATCTCGTTATAAAAAATCTACATGGCGAGATATCCCGTCATTAGCAAAATTGGCCAGATCTTGATGGACGAGATTCCTCGCTATTAGAAGAAAACTGATCAGGTAGGGATCTCGTTATAAAAAATCTACATGGCGAGATATCCCGTCATTAGCAAAATTGGCCAGATCTTGATGGACGAGATTCCTCGCTATTAGAAGAAAACTGATCAGGTAGGGATCTCGTTATAAAAAATCTACATGGCGAGATATCCCGTCATTAGCAAAATTGGCCAGATCTTGATGGACGAGATTCCTCGCTATTGGAAGAAAACTGACCAGATAGGGATCTCGTTATAAAAAATCTACATGGCGAGATATCCCGTCATTAGCAAAATTGGCCAGATCTTGATGGACGAGATTCCTCGCTATTAGAAGAAAACTGACCAGATAGGGATCTCGTCATCATAAAACGTATGCATTATCTTCATGACGAGATATCCCGTCATTAGCAAAATTGCCCAGATCTTGATGGACGAGATTCCTCGCTATTAGAAGAAAACTGATCAGATAGGGATTTCGTTATCATAAGAAGTCTGCATTATCTTCATGACGAGATATCCCGTCATGAGCAAAATTGGTCAGATCTTGATGGACGAAATCACTTGGAGGGTTAAGAGATGTGAAAATTCACAGGGGGAAATTCAGGGCTGGAGTAACCCGGTTAGAAGAGGATTAGCAACTGGAGGATTGCGAGTTCGAATCTAAATCCAACCAAAGACCGTCATGTACTTGGGGGTTGTTGCACGTTAAATCCGCTGTGGACTCAAATGCCCTCATGTTGGCGCGGTGTGGATGATTGGAGAGTGGGGTGCCAGCTCAGGTGTGATCTCATCATCTGACCGTGGTTCAAAATTACTTGTCCTCGGATCTTTCCATTCGGGTTTGATCCTGGACCGTCGTCGATGGCCCGTTGTGTTGCTCCAGTGCGACGTTAATGAAGTACCAACTTACCCTCCTTTTTACAACTACTTGATATTGTCTGTCGTGTTTGGCGAAACTTCGCCAAATATGGCCCTTGCGCCATAAACCCAGAACCTGCCCATATGGATGCTTCTTTCTGTTACAAATTATATTAAGTTAACTCAGAAACTTAACTTAATTCAACTGCCTACCTACAACAAGAAATTCAAACTTTAAAGAAACTACTCGTAAGTAACCATTTTCCCTTTTTCTTAATTACAGAAAGAATATATAAGTAAAAAATTTTCCTTGAATTTTATATAAATTTAAGAGGGAAGCATTTTAAATTAAAAGAGGAAGCATTTTAAAAATAAGAATGGAAGAGTAGAACAAGTTGCTTATACTTAATGATCTACGCCTTAATGTGGTCATAAGATAGTTTTTAGTTGAATTTTTTCAAGCAATATCTTTCCTACAAGTAGTTAGCATATCTATAAAACTATTGGATAGATATTGAAATATTTTCATCATGTCAAGCAAACATTCTTTTATCATTTAATGAGCCAGAAAGCGTAACAACGTTTTTGAATAACTACAACAATAACAAATAGACTCGCGAACTTTGGAATTATTTGATTGCATAGTTTTGTCTATGAAAAACCCCTTTAAATCAATTTGTATTTGTCTATTTTTGATTTTCAATTGTGCAGCATTTCTTGTTGGTTCTTTTCTGAGCTTCAATGCCACCCAGTATTGCGAAAACAGCCCTTCCGTAGTTTTAACATAGTATTTCAAAATTGTGCCCCATTACGATGGAGGATTCCAAATTTCTTCCAATTGTGATCTGGTTGAATAATACAAAGCTAATGACGACTTTCAGGTAGACAAGTCCGGACAGGTTTTCCCGTCGATGTTAGCTAATGCCGAACAGTATGATTTAACCCCTTGGCAAAAACAGATGTTTTTTTACCCTCTGAGCATTTAAATATTTCTGAGCAGTGTATTGTTGCTTTTACCCCACAACACTTAATGACTAATTAACCACATCTTTCTAAAGAAACTATGAATTTTTTCCACCTTTAGAAATATTCTACTGGTCCTTTCCAGAGAAAATAATCTTTTGAACAATTTTATTTCTTGGAATAGAATCCTTTGAAATGATTCTATTGGCTCATTCTGTAGACAGAACCCTTTGGGAAGTCTATTGCTCCTTTCTTTAGAATAGATGGCCAAATATGGCTCTTGCACCGTAAAACCTCAATACCAACCAACCCTCTTTAGAATCGAATCACTTGGAAATATATTGCCCATTTAAAATCCTTAGGAAAGATTCTATTGGTCGAGAAGGTCAAAATTGGTTAAAGCCATTGATTGCACGTTGCATTTTGGAATTGTACGTATGAACCGATCAGAGGGTTAATATTGAAACTTGAAGATGCTGCTCAAAGATCCGTTTTTTTTTTGTCTGGAAAGGGTCTGTATATATAGAAGAGGGAAAGCCATCTCTTTCCAGAATAGAGAAAAATCTACGTGATATGTGATGTCAGTACTCAAATGACGTAAAAAAGCTGCAAATCAGTGGATAAAAGAAACCTCCAAAAGCTTTTTAGATGGGCTAAAGGAAACTGGTTTCGCGTTGGGACAGGTGCATACAGTTAAACGAAAGTTATATTGAAAAATTACAATGGATAAAGACGAAAATTAATCATCCTAGTGATTTATCTTTGTCCTGCTGGTCTGATGCAAAAACTTGTTCCAAAGTCACCAGTTCTGGCAAGGACCAATTTGTTCTTCCTACTTGGATCTTAATTACCCTTGGAGTAATAGGGCAATTTTGTCTCGACGAGATATCTCATCCTTATGACTAGATCTTGGACGAAATATCTCGCCGAAACACTTGGAACGGTAAATAAAACTAACAACCTGATTTTTGAATAAGTACATGTCTCAATGCCGTAAACTACTTTTCATGTATTAAAAAGACTAATATATTCATTGAGTACTAAACTGCCAGATGGCAGAAGAGTTTTACAGCTTGTCAAAAAAAATTCAAACCCGGCAACACACTGTAGCATCATGCGAAAAAACATGACATGCGCATGCATACTCCTTTTATGCACAGAAAACATATCGGTGCGCTTAAATATTTCAGTCAATTTATTGTCGCAGGACTTAGCCAAGTTATACATTGGTACAACGTAATACCGTTTCTCATCTAAGTGATTTTTCACAAATGCAACAAATGATAACATTTCCCGAGACATTGTACACATCACTCGTTCATAAAGAAGTAAAATCTAAATACACCCATGTCCACATTTATCTTTACATACCCAAAAATAATGATATACTATAAAATATCCAATCGATGTAATCCATTTTTGCAGGGAATGTGTGAAAGACAAGCCTAATTAGCATTATCCAATCAAAAGTGATCAAACGGTTTCTGATATGAAATCAAGGCGTTATGTCATCCCACGGTGAATCAAGCGCTTTGCGCAAAGTGAATATCTGAGTGAATTTCTGCAATACAGCGTTTGATTTAAGTGTGTAAGGATCCAAAACGGTTTGTTATGGCTCCGAAGTATATCATTTGGAAGAATCTGTGAAGTGGCGAATTATCGGCCGTTTAGAAGCAGGGCAGACAATCATGGAAACAGCGAGATGTGTGAATATTTCAAGACAGTCTACGCTATGGAAACAATTTCAGAACTCTGGAACTGTTGTAAGGAAACCTGGACAAGGTCGTAAACAAATAACTGCTTCTCAAGATCGATATCTAGCAATAACTGCCAGTCGTAACAGGAAGTCTACTGCTCGGCAGTTGAGTTCAGAGGTTGCAGCCGCCACTGGAACTGTTGTATCACGTCAAACTGTTTAGAGAAAGCTTAATGAAAAGGGCCTCTATGCCAGAAAGCCAAGGGTATGTGTTTTACTGTCTTCTCAAAAAAAGAGGGATCACTTTAATTGGTGCAAAGAACATCAGAACTGGAGTGAACACCAATGGACCCATGTTCTCTTTACTGACGAGTCGAGGTTTAGTTTAATTTCTGATTCTAGACGTGTTTACATCTGGAGGAAGTCAGGAACGCAAAATCTTACTTCGAACGTTATGAAACTTGACCATTTCGGTAATGCAGGTGTGATGGTATGGTGAGGAATAATGAGCGATGGACCTACGCCCCTACACGTTTTAAACAGCGGATCTGTGACTGACCAGAGATATCGAGATGAGGTCTTAGAACCTTATGTATGAATTTTCAGAGGTGCCTGTGGATCTGACTTTTTATTTATGCACAATAATGGTCGTCCACATCGAGCAAACCTCGTTGACGAATTCCTTGAAAGTGAAGCCATTGAGCGAATACCGTGGCCAGCAAAATCTCCTGATCTGAACCCGATAGAGAGCTTATGGGACTACCTTGGAAAAGCAGTTGCACGGAGACATCCTCCTAGAGAGATAAATGCCCTGAAGACCGCACTTCTGGAGGAGTGGAACTTAATTCCCTAAACTGTGGTTAACAACATTATTACCAGCATTAAAACAAGTTGTGATATGTGTGTACACGTCAGTGGAGATCACATTCCATATTAAATTCATAAGCCTTAATTTTTTTCTGAGTTATTCTTTTTTTCTGAACTCTCCTTTTCACATATTATTGCCATTTTTATTGCTTCATGCTACCGTTTTATGTCATATGCAGTGTTCTTAAATTTTTTCCTTTGTATTTATGTGTTATGATGTTATGTATCATTTCACACAAATTCATAACATTATAGTTCATAGTTTCTGAGAAATCCGGGATTTTATGTATGGAAAGATAATTTTGGACATGGGTGTATATAAAGCAGAGTTGGCGTCTATCTGTACTTTACAAATCTACATCAGTTGATCAATCCTCACCAAATTTGGCACACTTATTCCTTAAAGCCCTGCAAGAAAGGTAGGCTACATATTGACTCCCATTTTCGCACTGGGCGTGCACAGGAGCTAAAAGAAATTCGAACTACAAGTAGTAATAACATTGAGTGTTATTACGATCACTGACCAATTCACACTAAATTTTATAGACTTATGTTGGAGAGTGGAGTGCCAGCTCAGGTGTTCTCGTCACCAGACCGTGATTCAAAATTACGTGATGTTGTCCCCGGATCTTTTCCTTTGGGTTTGATCCCGGACTGTCAACGATAGCCCGTTGTGATGATCCAGACCGACATTAATTAAAATACCTACCTTGATAGACTTATCTCTTAGAGCCTCGTAGGAAACAAGCTATGCATCAAACCCCGTTCAATTCGTCCTGCGTCGGCAGAGACTAAAATCAAATCGAAGTCACCTTAGGAATAACATTGAATAATGTTGCGATCAACTACAACCAATTCAACCCGAGAAACGGGCCGCGGTAGCCCGGTTGGTAGAGTAACGGATCATCAACCGGATGGTTGCGAGTTCGAATCAAAACAGACTCGTGTAGATGGAAGCTGGTACATGTTAAATGTCCTCACGTTGGCTTGGTGTGGAAGTTTTCAGAGTGGAGTGCAAGCTCATTCATCTGACCGTGATTTAAAATTACGTGATGTCCTCGGTTCTTTCCCTCATGGTTTGATCCTGGACCATCTCGAATAGCCCTTTGTGTTGCTCCAGTGCGACGTTAATTAAAATACCTACCTACCACCAACCAGAGCCACGTCGGGTAATTCTGCTAGTTTTTTTATACAACCTTACAAATCTACGCGTCCAGGCATAGCGTGAAAATAATCTTGGAAGGAGAGGTACTGTAATCGTCCGAAACAAACTTCTTTAATTTCTAGTAACTCAAAGATAAGGTGTTATAAACACCAATTAAGTTGTATTGTACGTGCCTAAATGGATCTCCAATGATTAAAGCACCGGATTTGTTACAACTGAGTAGGCACTAAACAAGACAATCCATAACACTTGTTAAGATTTCTATTAACTCCTCTGAGATAGTACTTCGAAAAACAGCATCACGAAAGCCAATTTTCTGCAGGTTCGAGTCGTAATATTTTTCTACCCGAACTGATCCGTATACATAACACTCCAGTTTGTATTTTCCACCTGGAAAAGTTTGATACCCTAATCTGTTCAAAGAACACGCGGAGAATCATATGGGGGAACTTTACTCCTTCGAGAATTTCCAGAGAAAATTCTTTACGTCTGATTGCACATATAGCGTTTCGGAAAAGATCTCTTCGTTTAATCTCGGTGAATTGATAGATTTTGTCTTGAACCTCTTTGATATTCATTTTGTGTCAGTTAAAGCAGTATTGAATTTCACTGAAATAAGGAAGATCGTAAACGTATTACTTAAATATTATTCTTGAGCTGTGCTTATAACGTTTGATGTATGGCATTTTCAGATGGAATTTCGATAAATAGTTGCTTATTGAAATGCCTTTTCCAATATTTAATTATAGCTTTTGAAATAATTAATAGCTTTGTTTTCATTAGACTTTATTGCTTTGGCGACATTAAGATGAATGCGATGACTCGTATTAATGAAATATTAAATAGTTATGAAGATTTAGGAAATACTTGCTGTTGACAGTAAGATACGTCAGTAAAAATTGCGTTTGAATGATAGATGGTTTAATTAATGTGGCACTGGAGCAACACAACAGGCTTCTGGTGATGATCCTCCTCGATCAATCTCGAAGAGAAAGATCCCAGGACAACATCTCGTCATTTTGAACCACGGTCAGATGACGAGGTCAACATCTCGTCATTTTGAACCACGGTCAGATGACGAGGTCAACATCTCGTCATTTTGAACCACGGTCAGATGACGAGGTCAACATCTCGTCATTTTGAACCACGGTCAGATGACGAGGTCAACACCTGAGCTGGCACCCTCATCTCCAAACTTCCAGACCACGCCAAATTGAGGACAATTGAAGCCACGACTGATTTAACGAGCACCAGGCCCCACGTACACTAGTATTAAGTTGGATCGAGTTTCGAACTCGCAACCCTCCTGTTGCCAATCCGAAGCTGTTGTGGCTCAGTGGGTATACCCACTGCGCTAGCAGCCTTCGAGTTATCGGCGGTGCAGGTTCGATTCCTGCCAGGTGCATTCCTCCTTGGGTATATTTCTCTCTCCTGTGTCAGTAAAACGGTTATTGGGTGTGTCTATTACTTGATATTGTAAGTCGTGTCTGGCTCAGCATGGCCAAATATGGCCCTTGCGCCATAAAACCCCAAACCCAATCGGTTGCCAATCCTCTATTCTTCCACCCGGGCTACTACGGCCCTGCGCATGATTGTTTCCCTTATTGTAGAAAGAAAACTATGATATTCTTGAATTAGCTCATCGTCAGTTGTTTGCGAGTAGTCTACAGAGGAGTATCAAAAAGTAAGGTGAATTTTTGATTGACAGAAAAACGTGCAGAGAGAGATATATAAATATATGAAAATTTATTATGTTTGACAAATCGTATCACACTATCATTCGACAAAGGAACCATAGTGGTCTAAACATTTATTCCAACGTGGCACCCAATCATCCATGCCCTTTTCAAAGAAATCTTGCTCCAGGTTCCCTAACCAGGTATGTGTAGCCTGTTGTGCCTCTTCCAGTGTATGGAAACTCTGCCAACGGAGGTGTTCCTTCAGGGGACCAAACAAATGATAATCCGAAGGGGCTAAATCAGGGCTATACGGAGGATGGTCAAGAATTTCCCACTTCGATACTGCTCACTGAACCATATGAGCTATTCAATGCATTTGCAATATCATGCAACCTCACTCTTCTGTCTTCACGAATCATGGCATCGACGACAGCCACATTCGTGTCGTTACACCACACGTACACTTGTTTCTGCGACATAACACTCTCTCCATAGACTTCCAACAATTCTCGATGAATATTACATGTTTTTTCCTCTTGGCCCATAAAAAACGAATGATACCTCGCACATCCTCCTTGGAGTAATGCTCAAGTCGATGCGCCATCTTTGATTTGCTCTAAGCACCAGACAGGTTGACGTAGAAGTTTCTACAAGCCGTCACACTTCTATCACCTTGGTACTTGCAACATATAAAAAAATTCATTAGCTACACAAAAAACTCTGAGTTTTAGAGACAAATTCACCTTACTTTTTGATATAACCTTGTACTATTCCCTATTATCCATAGTGACTAAATAGCTCCATCTCTATTGGTGGAAAGAATCCTAGAAAGGATTATATTGGTTATAAAGTCAAACTGGTTATGTAGAGAAATCTGCAGTTTTTATGGTATGCATACATAACACTCATAGGGTCAAATAATATAACAATTCTAGTTCTCAAAGGCTATAATGTGTAAGACTTAAATAAAATATTTCAGTTCGTTTCATAGACGTGCAGCGCATATATTTAGAAGATTATTTTGGAAGTACCTTATTTTTTATCTTTAAAATTTAAAGCACTTTTGCTTTAAATATTGTACAACTCAAAAGTTCTTGATGTTTCTTGAAAATTTTTAACCCTCTCTCTGAGCGTCACAAGATTTCGTATGAGAGTTGTATAATTTTTTAACAATACAACACTAATGAATAAACAATCTTCGATTGGTTGAAAGAATTCTAGGACAGATTCTTCTGGTGACGAAGGTCGAAACTAGTTAGAAATCATGCAGAAAAGAGGTTGCAAGGTGGGATTTTGCGTGCGAAGCAGAGGATTAAACCTTTTTCAAGTGGCTATGCTTTAAAATAATTTAGAAGATGACGCAACTGATTAAACTGTTTACTCCATGATTAAAATTTCGATTTCATCGGCTTAAGTGATATGTGCTCGTTTTTTCTCCTATCTCCAGATATTCCACTTCCGATTTCCGCGGATACATAACAAATAATATATTTATAAGGTTGAGCTAAAAAGTCACAACAGTTGCAATCTCAATTATCGTACTCAATCTATAGATGAATTTGCTGGAGGCAGAATATTTAATAATTTTTTAAACTAACTTTTTTAAATTAACAAATAATAAAAAATATTTAAATAATGAACAAAATCTGAAAACATTAAGGTTTTATAAGTTTTAAAAATTATTATTATTAGCACTTTAAGTAGACTGCCTTATTAAAGTTAAGTATTGCCGTCATAAAAAATTGAGATATATCCTCCTACTTTAAATACTGTAATTTTGCTAGCGATAAAACCGTAGTACATCACTCTATTTCTCTAGATTAGATACTTGAAAAGTTACCGATTACGTAAAGTTAAATAATCCATTTTATTTTTTAAATACGAACCTCAACTACTCGAATAAAGGCTCTGATTTTTTTAGAACGACGCATTTTTCAAAGTGATCGACGTCGATTCTGTGCTTGACTTTGATTAATCGTTTATCTTTTAGCCTTTAGTAGAATTAATGCCATTATTAAAGTGTTATTCTTCATTACATTTTTGTATTGAAGAGGCAAATATCTTTTTCCGGTATGTGCCTGGCTGAACTTACTTCAACTAATGTGTTTCAAATACAAAAATCATGCACCAGTGATGTAAAACCTATTATGTTTAGTGAAACTGTTTAAAAATGCTGCATTTCGTGCAGACTGCTTAATGACTTGCGAAGCTTTCCGATCTGGTTCGTTTAGTAGCCCTGATTCTTGCTCGGTTTTTAGGAACCGAAAGTAATTTATCAATTGCAGGATTCCCAGATTTTCCGTTGGCGTGGTGTGGAAGTTTGGAGAGTGGGGTGCCAGCTCAGGTGTTGCCTCGTCATCTGACCGTGGTTCAAAATTACGTGGTGTTGTCCTCGGATCTTTCCCTTTGGGATTGATCCCGGACCGTCACCAATAGCCCGTTATGTTGCTCCAGTGTGACGTTAATTGAAATACCCCCCCTCCAGATTTTCCGGAGGGCCGCGGTGGCTCAGTTGGAAGAGTAATGGATTAGCAACCAGAGGGTTGCGAGTTCGAATCCAGCCAAACACCACCGTATACAAAGGGGGATGGTACACGTTAAATCTGTCGTGGCCTCAAATGTCCTCACGTAGTGTGGAAGTTTGGAGAGTGGGGTGCCAACTCAGGTGTTGCTTAATCATCTGCCCGTGGTTCAAAATCACGTGGTTTGGTCCTGGGATCTTTCCTTTGGGATTAATCCCGAACGTCACCAATAGCCCGTTGTGTTGCTTTAGTGTGACGTTAATTAAAATACGTACCTACCCAATTTTTCTGAAACGCATTTGAAGTAATATTCTGGTGTAGCTAGATGTTTGATTTTTTTTATCACTTTACTAACACCTTTAGAAAAAATCTTGTGAAAGAACAAATTGTGATCGTAAATAATACTAAATGTGAAGAATACAAGTCTCAACCTAAGTCAAAAGTGTAATTTTTTATTTAATTTATCAATTACGGAATTACTGCAAGCGTGATGTCATTCCTTATTAAAATATAAAACAGTTCAATACTGGCATACGTTTCAGACCATTCAGATATATACGTTTCTAAAGATAGATTATTACTGTATCAATTGCAAATAAGGAACATAAAAACAGGGTGAGTCTATTGTTTTTACAAAATAAGAGGGGTGATAGTACCCATCCAGACGAGCAATAATTACCATGGAACATAGGGTCGCATTCCACTCTGAGAGGCAGAAAAGAGTAAAGTCGAAACGCGTCGAGCATGAACAAGTAAGTCATCGCCTCTAATGTCGGTTTCCAGCACGGTCCGGCACTTCTTGAATGCCACATATCTCACACGATGGATCGGACGTGGCGGAACTGTGGCTTGGCCTCCTCGATCACCGGACCTCAACCCACTGGACTTTTTCTTCTGGAGGCACATGAAATCTTTAGTGTACCAGACGCCTGTGGACTCAGCTGAAGATCTCGTAGAGAGAATCGGTGTTGCCGCAGACAAAATTAATACAACATCAGGAATCTTCGAGAGGGTGCGCCAGTCATTCCTTCGCCGGTGTGAACTGTGCAACGACACGCGTGGCCGCCACTTTGAGCACTTGCTGCGAGTTTTTCTCTGATCAATCAATCAGATTGTGCAACTTTTGGTATCGTTCATTCGCTTTCCTAACACTGTTGTAAGTTCATGTTGAAATTCTAATTTTAAACTTTTCTGCCTCTCAGAGTGGAATGCGACCCTATGTTCCGTGGTAATTATTGCTCGTATGGATGAGTACTATCAACCCTCTTATTTTGTAAAAACAATTTAGACTCACCCTGTATAGATTAATGTTAAATGTTATAACCCTGTTGATAGATTAATGTTAAAATCTTCATAAATAGTATGTTGTCAAATTTTCTTTTATTTTCTAAATTTTGTTGCTTTATTTATATTTGCGAGTTTGACAAATCGATTTACTAAGCCTTTTATGGCATAAGCCATCATAAGGTCTTGGAAATATTTTTAAATAAGCTTAATGTTAACTCAAATGGATTCATGCTGTAAAGATTACTCCTGTCACATAACAGCGACCAAAACTATAGAACAAGCAACAGAAAACAAAACAGCATATCATACAGCATAAACGATATCATACAGCATAAACGATATCATATATTTGATTAGAAATTATAACTAATTTACTCGATTAATTTACTCATCTTGAAACGACAATGGCTGGCCGTTTTATGATAAGGTATGATAATCATTCCGACATATGTAGTTAACCAATGCATTTAGTCTTCAAATGGACAGCATGCTAAGAGAATCTGAGAAGGGACATCTTGCGCAGTTGTATACGTAAGACACTTGAAGATTATACACGGATGATATAATTGTCACTGTCGTTTCGTTGCATTAAATTAAATTCGAAACTGAATAGCTAGAGCTATCAGCTTGGATCTGAGCTTAGTAGCTTTTACCCATGCTATTGAGAACCGCCGAGACTATATTAAGGCTTTCCAGGTTTAAGGAAGGATATTTGGCTCATTTGGTTGAATTGACATTTACCACCTGAATATATCAATAGAAACATCTCTAAAGTACTAAATGGGTAGAATACAAGTCTCTGACAGTAGCATTTAATTCTACGACACTTACAGTAGCGGTAGCCCATTTGGGAGAGTCGCGATTAGATACTGGAGGATTGCGAGTTCGAAACTTGATCCAACCAAAGACCGTCATGTACGTAGGAATTGGTGCACGTTAATTCTGTCGTAGTCTCAAATGTCTTCACGTTGATTTGGTGTGGAAGTTTGGAGACTGGGGTGCCAGCTCAGGTGTGACCTAGTCATTTTACTGTGGTTAAAAATGGTGTGTCCGATCTTTTCCTTCAGCATTGATCCCGGACTGCTGCGAATAGTCCGTTGTGTTGCTCCAGTGCGACGTTAGTTCAATTACCTACCCAACCTTATTTCTTCTCTACAGTATAACCCTTTCTCCTTTTCTTAAATGGTATCATATAAAGAGAGAGTCGCACATTATCCTCACTGAGGCCACATCTGTTACCTTTGTGAACCTCACAGTTTATTATCTTAGGGTCTTAGCTTTATGGTACACTTTTAAGAGCACAACTGCTCGTTAGCTTGAATAGGATATGGGAAAAATACAAAACGAGTTACTGTAATTGCCATTACTCACATACAGATACAAACAATGAGTCTACCATGATTTTATATTCACTCTAACTTATATTTCATTTACATATTCAGCAGAAATTATTTACATGTATTGCCATAACGTTTGCCGAATACAGCAAGAAACAGATTTAGAAGCTGACCGGATCTAGATGGACGAATTATCTCATTAGAAGAAAACTGACCAGATCCTGATCTTGTCATCAAGGGGCAGTCGTGGCAACCTTCGAGTTGTAGGCGGTGCAGGTTCCATTCCTGCCAGATGCATTTCTACCAGGGTGTATTTCTCTCTTCTGTGTCAGTAAAATCAGTGTGTGTATGTCTATTACATGATATTGTTTCTTGTGTAGCAATGGACCCATGCGCCATGGTTGGTTGGTTGGGTAAAACTCCAAAACCAACCATCTTGTCCCCAAAATATCAACGAGGTCTCGATGGAAGAGTTATCAATGTGTGTATGTGTTGGAATCGGTCTCAAACCTCCAATTATAGTGCCGTGTGGGGCACATAAATTTGAAGAATATGTAAATCTTTGAATGCATAAAAGTGAAGAAAATTGGGGATCATGATCTGATCAGACTTCTTGTTGTTTTCTAAAAGTATGTTTTTAAACCATAAGACTTGGCTACGTAATAAAATTTATTTTTAATGTATAAAACTCTGTCTTCAATCGATAAAACCCAACAACTGGTTATGGGCCTCAGACCTTAAGCTGAACCTGAATTCTGCCACTACCGGTATCCAGTATGATGGGTATTCAAGAAATGTCCATGTTTTCCTTCCCGAAGTTATCGGATTTCAACTATGCCACGTGGAAGACGGACATGAAGGTATTGCTAATCGACCGGAACTGCTGGGAATTTATCACTAAAACGGAACCTCTATTATTGGAAGATGCTCCAGAAGAAGAAAAAAGAGACTCCTATAACGATAAGCAGAGGACATATACAACTATCTACCAGGGCATAGACAGAAAATATCAAGTCTTAATTTCATCTACTGAAGACGGTAAGGAAGCCTGGGATATATTAAAGACCAACTTTGAACCAGCATCTAGAGCACGATTGGCAGGCCTTGTGGACGAGTTCTTTTCAATCCGCTACCAGCCGGAGGACGAATCCATTGGACTCTTCTGCAAACGAGTGCATGAGAAGCTGTTACAGATAAAAGAATGTGGATTCGAAATCCCAGACCTTTTAGTTTGCTTTCAACTAATAAGACATTTGCCTCACGAATACGATAATCTGGTACAATTGCTATACAGGATGGATGACAACGAGTTCACGCTAGACAATTTGTCTAAACATTTAATAACAGAATCCAGCCGGATCGACCTGAAGCGGAAGGACGAAGACACAAAATTAAGTATCGTGGCCGATGCTTATGCTACAAGAAACAAGTCATCTAAATACAAGGAGACACGGGCGTCTACTCCTGATCACAGCAGATGCGTACTGGACCCTGAATTAATTCCTTCAAGCCCAAGAAAGTCGACAGTTTGTCGTATGGGGCCGCGACCATTCTGCAACTACTGCAAAAAGTCGGGACATTACGAATCGAAGTGCTTCAAGAAATGCAATCGGCAGAAACCTGGTGGTGAATTATTTTATATGGAGGACAATCCAAAAACTGATCTTCAACGTGCCTATGCAGTTTCAAATTTTCCAAATGAAAGACCGAGGGAATTTCTCATTGATTCTGCTGCAACTGCTCACTTCTGTAAAGAACGTGATATGTTTACGACATTCAGAAAACTACCACCACAGAAGATCCTAGTCGGAGACAAGGACAGCACCTCGGAAGTATTAGGTATGGGTGATATTCAATTTACAGTTTTAGATAGAAACAGAAATTATGATATAACTTTAAAAGATGTGTTATACTCGCCTAATATGAGAAAAAATTTAATTAGTGGTGCTCGTATTGACCTTGTGGGAAACCAAATTAAATGGGGAAATAACAAAATGATTATTTATAATAGTTATAATAAATAATTGTTTACTGTTCCCAGAATTGGAAAATTGTATATCTTAAAAGGTTATCCCAAGATTAAAAATTATACATATGTAACTGGTTTAGATCTAGAAAAAGCCCACCGTAGGTTTTGTCATGTTAACATGCCCTTAATTGAAAATATGAGTAAAATTAATTATGTAAAAGGAATTGAAAAACTTAATTGTAAAAATATAGATAAAAATTGTAAGATTTGTGCTATTGCTAAATCCACTAGAATATCCTTAAAAAGAAACTATATGTACGAAAGGAAAACTAAAAATGTTTTGGAAAGGATCCATATGGATTTGTGGGGTCCTGCTCCAGTTAACTCTCTAGGTGGAAACAAATACTTTTTATCTATTATTGATGATTTTTCACGTAAAGTAACTGTTTATATTATTCAAAATAAGAATGAAGTTTTTGATTACTTTAAAAAATACTTGGTTAGAGCTGAAAGACAGCTAAATGTTAAGTTAAAATGTGTCCGAACTGACAATGGTTTAGAATTTTGTCACAAAGAATTTAAAAAGTTTTTAAATGATCTAGGAATAAAAATCGAAAGAACTTCAACTTATACCCCTGAACAAAATGGCATTGCAGAAAGGTTCAATAGAACAGCCATGGATTGTGTCAGAGCTATGCTTCAAGACAGTGGTTTACAACCACAATTTTGGTCAGAAGCACTTTTAGCATTTATTCATACTAAAAATAGATGCGAACACAAATTAACTGAGGGTATATCTCCTAACGAAATATGGACTGGTTTCAAACCATCAGTAAAACATTTTAGAATTTTTGGCTCTTTGGCATATGTTCATATTCCTAAAATACAGAGAAATAAATTACAACCCAGAGCAAAACTTGGTATTTTGACAGGATATGGTTTGAAAACTAAAGGTTATAAAATATATGTACCAAACGAGAAGAGAATAGTTGAAACTGTCCATGTTCATATCGACGAAAGTAAGAAAGCTGTTGATGTACTATTTGGTAAAAACTTTGAGTACGTTTCTTTCGATCTTAATTCTAATATTCCTATTTATCAATCAAATGAAAATATAAAAGTAAAATCGGAAAGTGAAACTCAAGTTTTAGATTCTAAAGATTTAGTTAAAACTGAGGACTTAAAAAGTCTTAACATTTCAAATTGGCGAAGAATCGAAAAACCTAGAAATAAAAGCAATAGGATAGATGTATACTATTATTCTCCTGAAAATTTGAGAATGAGATCTTTAAATGATATTAAAAAGTACTGTACTAAAAATAAGATTAGGTTTGATCCTGTAAATTTCAATTTTAAGCCAGAAACTGAACATCCTAATGTGGATATTTCTAATGTGCCATCTACTTCTAGTGATGAATCTAATTTTTTAGACCAACAGATGTACGACATGTATGATCAGTGTTACAATGTCGAAATCCCCAAAAGTTATGAAGAAACGCAAGCAAGTAAGGATAAAATTAAATGGAAAACTGCCATGAATGAAGAAATTCAGATAATGAAGGATAGGCAAGTATGGAAATTAGTGGACACACCCCCAAATACAACCATAATTGGAAGTAAATGGGTGTACAGCATAAAAATGGACGAAAACAATATACCTAAAAGGTATAAAGCTCGTCTTGTTGCTCAAGGTTTTAAGCAAAAACCCGGCATTGATTTTAAAGATATTTTTTCACCAGTTGTGAATTTTTCTATTGTTAAATTATTGTTTGTACTATTGATTTCTATGTTGGGTTGGTATCACTGTCAAGTTGACGTGAAAAGTGCATATTTATATGGACACCTTAAGGATACTATATACATGAAACAGCCAAAAGGATTTGTGCTGAAAGGATCCGAAAACAAAGTATGTCTATTGGAAAAGGCTATATATGGTCTGCATCAAAGTGGTAGAGAATGGAATTTGGAATTAGACGGTATTTTAACTAAATTAGGATTTTCTCAGTTAAATTGGTGTAATTGTGTCTACAAATTTAAAGATGTAATTTTAATTGTTTATGTAGATGATATGGTTTTGTTTTCAAAAAGGGAACATTTGATAAATGAAGTAATCGAATTATTGGACAAAAAATTGGATCTTACAGTCCTAGGTAAAACTAAATATTTGTTAGGCGTAAACTTTCAAGAAATTGAAAATTCGATTTATTTACATCAAATTACCTACATTGAAAAATTAATGTCAAAATTCAAAGATCTTCCTAAAAGTTTTGTGAATTTACCTTTTAAAATTGGTTGTAACTTACCTGATAAGGTTAAAGAGGAAGAAATAATTGAAAATGATTTAATGAGGAAATTTCCCTATCGTTCCTTAATAGGATGTTTATCGTTTTTGTCAGATAGATCCAGACCAGATATTGCATTTGCCGTTAATATGTCTCAGTTTTGTAATGGTTATACTTACAAACACTGGTCTTACGTTGTTGATATTATGAACTATGTTTTTCTTACAAAGGATTTTAAAATTAATCTTTCCAATGTAGAAAGTTCAAATTTGATTGCTTTTTCTGATGCAAATTGGGGATGTGGTCTCACAAACAGACATTCAAGCAGTGGCTATTTAATTTATTTTGGTAACATCCCAATATCATGGAAATCTTCTAAACAAAAGTGCATAGCTCTTAGCTCAATGGAATCTGAATTTATTGCACTAACCGATTGCACTAAAGAAGTTATTTGGTTTAGTAGAATTATAAATGAATTAAGTTTGTGTGATTACATAAGACCCCAAGTATATTGTGATAATCAATCTGCTATCTATTTTTCAAAAAATAGTCAGGAAAATCAGAAAACTAAACATATTGATATCAAGTACAAATTTATTCGTAAATTAATAATAGATGAACTATTTAACGTAAATTATATTTCATCGGAAAATAATTTGGCTGACTTTTTAACAAAGCCTTTATTGTTAAATAAATTTAAAAATATTATTAGAAAAATATTTTGTTAGATTTATATATATATATATATATATATATATATATATATTGAATTGTAATACATCTGCTGAGGTTTTACAACCGATGGGGCCGCATGTTGGAATCGGTCTCAAACCTCCAATTATAGTGCCGTGTGGAGCACATAAATTTGAAGAATATGTAAATCTTTGAATGTATAAAAGTGAAGAAAATTGGGGATCATGATCTGATCAGACTTCTTGTTGTTTTCTAAAAGTATGTTTTTAAACCATAAGACTTGGCTACGTAATAAAATTTATTTTTAATGTATAAAACTCTGTCTTCAATCGATAAAACCCAACAGTATGTCTATTACATCATATTGTGTCTTGTGTAGCAATGGACCCTTGCGCCATGGTTGGTTGGTTGGGTAAAACTCCAAAACCAACCAACCATCTTATCCCCAAAATATCAACGAGGTCTTGATGGACAAGTTATCTCGTCCTAGAAGAACACGGGCCAGATCTTGACCTCGTCATTATAAAAAATTGCCAATATCTTGATGTGTCTAGCCATTAGCACAATTGGTCAGATTTCGATGGACGAGATATCTCGTCGAAACCATTGGGAGTGTTAACAATTAGCGTATCGAATCGAGGCACTTGGTCAAGACTTGAACCGAAGTCTTTAAGGGTTGTCCGAGGCTCATCACGGGTCTGTTCACCCCTTCGCATAAGGTCATCCGAACGAAGGCGTGCCTTCTGATTAGACAGCATAATTGCAACTAATCACTGCACACTTGTTTAGGAAACGTGTGTCACTTATCTTTCTCTGATCCACAGGCGTTCTGACAGCTTAATACAGAGGGTTAATGTTACCTAAGGGTGGTTATGCCTGTGATATGAATATATCTTTTATGCTTAAAGATTTGACTGACAAGTACGGTTTAACTTGTGGTTGGCAGAAGACGCCCTACAACCTCATTCTTTCCAGTATAGTAGGTGATTCCAATAAACATGAGTACAAAGGTTTGAGTTCTGCGTTGAAGGGTTGATGGCAACTTGTTTTGGAGCCAGAAACTGGTGAATGAGTTTGTTTTACTTTTACAGCATCTTAGGAGTTGGGTACGACTTTATTCGTAGTTTGGCCCGAGTTTATTCGAGTCCGAGTTGGAAGAGCAACGGATCAGCGTTGCGAGTTCGAATCCAACCAAAGACAGTCGTGTACGAAGGGTGCTAATGCATTTTAAATCTGACATGGCCTCATATGTCCTCACGTTGGCGTGGTGTGGAAGTTTTGATAGTTTGGTGCCAGCTCAGAATTATCTCGTAATCTGACCGTGGTGGAAAATGAAGTGGTGCTGTCCTCGGTTCTTTCCCTTCGGGATTGATCCCGGACCGTCGCCAATAGCCCGTTGTGTTGCTCCAGTGCGACGTTGATTAAAATACCTACCTACCCAAGGTGTATTTTTCTCTTCTGTGTCAGTAAAACTTTCCTTACTTGTGTGACTGTCCATTACGTGATGTCTGTCTTGTGTCTGGCACAGAATGACCAAATATGGCCCTTGCGCCATAAAACCCAATCCATACATAATATAAACCGAATAAATGTAGGCTTTTAAAAATAATTACTCTTCCAATTGTATACAAATTTTCATACACCCCAAATGACATTTTCTCATATTCTGACTTTTCGACCCTACTGTATGTACATCATGGCTCGTTGCAAAGTTTAATGGGGTGCCAGCTCAGGTGTAACCTCGTCTTCTGACCGTGGTTCAAAATTACGTGGTGTTGTCCTCGATCTTTCCTTTGGGATTGATCCCGGACCGTCGCCAATAGCCCGTTGTGTTGCTCCAACGTGAAGTTAATTGAAATACATACATAACAGTTTAAACAGAATATACACTTTCATCTGGTACAGATGAATTCAGAAACGTTGCATTTTTATTTTCTGTAATTTCTAGCGTCCCAAGAGCTCTAATTTCAATACTAAACTAATGGTTAATGTAACAGTATCTAAGTTTTAGCATCAGCTTTTAGAATTGAAGTTGTCATTAGTCAAAGATTGTGCTTAGGAGCTCTACCCTTGGACAACGTGTTATTGAAGCCCAAATTAATAGAATTTGCCTAAATGTATCTTGTTGCAAATGCTTCGCATAAGCATCACTCATAAATCAAGCTGTTCTCAGTCTACTAATTACAAATCTTAAATTCAGGCCTCGGATTTCGCATTCAAAACCCATTAGTATAAATTAGACAACGGTACTTGGAGGCGTAGACGTGTAGACGGAAGTTTAGTTATGCCCATGGTTGAAAATTTCAGCATTCTCTTCTAACATAGGCATGCGTTATTAAATTTCGTTGGGTCCATTATCTTAGCACCGGACCCAGCAGC
This sequence comes from Meta bourneti, assembly GCA_933210815.1. Taxonomy (NCBI): domain Eukaryota; kingdom Metazoa; phylum Arthropoda; class Arachnida; order Araneae; family Tetragnathidae; genus Meta; species Meta bourneti. Next base: position 6,605,575 of record OW119926.1, read on the forward strand.
TGAAAAGCGTTACATTGATAAAAGAGTTGGGGGAATTCATTAAAACCTTTAACCGCGTACTAAGAGCAACATCCCATGGAAAGTGGTTTTAGTTTGAAAATATAATGAAGTAGCACAGGGGCACTTGTGTGAAACTATTGTTTCATTAAGTGTTTTATTTACGTGGGTTGTTAGCGTTATTTATCTTCAGAAATGTTGAAGCTACTCATAGTTAAGCTAATTCAAATAAGTTTTCTATATTTCCAATGCATACTATTGTACACTTATTTTTATTGATCGATTTTCAATAGATGCAGTCCGTGTATGCTGTGATTATTTAAACAGTCTAAGATTAGATTTTTATGTTTACTGTTGCTATCCTGTTTATTTAATTTATTTTAAATAATTTTCATCTTTATATTACGTTTATTACTTTACTTTGGCGTTGCTTGTTGTAATTTTGACTTGCGGCCGTAAAACCAAACCATCTCAAAAGTGCACAGATGGCTCTTCCAGAAATATTTTAATTTTCAAATACTTTCACCTTCTAAGTGTAATGACAACTCCGAGTAGAGTAGTATTTACTCTTACTCCACAACATACATAAATAATGACTACATAACCACATTGATTGGTTGAAAGAATCCAAGATTTTATTGTCAAAAAGGACAAACCTGGTTGAAGTCATACATGAAAAACTGCAGAACGAATATATGCGTGTGAACGCCTCAGAGTGTTAAACCTCTGAGCGTCACTTGATTTCCGAGTAGTGTAATATTGCTTTTACCGCATAACATGGATAATAACTAAATAAACTAAGTAATTAATTAAACTTAAGTAATAGCTAAATAACCTAAGTAATTAAATATGTAAATAATAACTGAATAACCTAAATAACCAAATGTAAATAATAACCGAATAACCTAAGTAGCTAAATGTAAATAGTAACTGAATAACCTAAGTAACTAAATGTAAATAATAACTGAATAACCTAAGTAACTAAATGTAAATAATAACTGAATAACCTAAGTAACTAATGTAATAATAACTGAATAACCTAAGTAAAACTAAATGTAAATAATAACTGAATAACCTAAGTAAAACTAAATGTAAATAATAACTGAATAACCCAAGTAACTAAATGTAAATAATCTAAGTAACTAAATGCAAATAGTAACCGAATAACCTAAGTAAAACTAAATGCAAATAATAACTGAATAAACTAAGTAACTAAATGCAAATAGTAACCGAATAACCTAAGTAAAACTAAATGCAAATAATAACTGAATAAACTAAGTAACTAAATGCAAATAGTAACCGAATAACCTAAGTAAAACTAAATGCAAATAATAACTGAATAAACTAAGTAACTAAATGTATTGATTAAACGAATTCAGGAATTCTTTCAACCTTTAGAAATATGGCATCGGTCCTTTTTAGAACATAATCCTTTAGAAGGATTCTATTGGTCGAGAAGGGCTATCGTGGCTGAGTGGGAATGCCTACTGCCCTAGTAACATGCGAGTTGTAGGTGGCGCAGGTTCAATTTCTGCCAGGTTTGATTCCTCCTGAGTGTATTTCTCTTTTCTGTGTCAGCAAAAACTTTATGTGTGTATATCCCTTACTTGACATTGTCAATCTTTCTTGTGTTTGGAATGACATGGCCATGCGCCATAATTCCCAACTAACCATCTATTGGTCGAGAAGGTCAAAACTCTAGAAGTCATACAAGGAAGACTGCAGGTTGCATGTGTTGAATTCCTCAGATGGTTATCTTAAAAATAACATTATTTTCTAAATCCCGAGAGAGCATTGGCAAGAAACCTTGAAACCAACTTAAGTCCTTACGAAATACTTAATGCTCTTAACAAACACAATGTCTAACTAAGCATTTATTCTTCACAAAAAAAAGTACAGTAAATCCAGAATTTTTCACCTGCGAAGTTTTAGAAATTTGTTTCCTTGGTTTATTCTAGCCCAAGTAACTTAAATTGCTGAAGATTAATTTTCGGATTAATTTAAGCTTTGTTTCGCCTCTTGATCGTATTTAATTAATTGAATTGTGGAACGTAAGCGAAGCGTCCTTTCTTTAATGATGTGTTACTTTGTTCTTCATTCAAGAAGTTCTACATCAACATCAGATGAACGCTCTTAAACAGATACCATCGAAGATTTTAATCCGCCGCTTGTTAATGTGTGACTGCATTTCAAATGAATTCAAATACTACATTTTACCGAATTCGATTTAAAATATATCTTTGTCATTTGATTCAATATGGCCTCGGTAGCCCGGTTGGAATAGTAGAGAGGATTGCCAACCGTAGAGTTTCGAGTTCGAAACTCGATCAACTCGAAACCAAAAATATCCGCCGCTGATTCTAGCAAAATTGCGTTGAAAAGTTGCACGCGAAATAAATATTAAAATAAATATAAATTGGAACATCAATCGCGAGTTCGAACTAGCACGCTCCAACAATATTCTTATTGTCATCGATTTTGGATTTTGCACATCCAGTTTACAAGCTACAAGAAGATGGAAATCTACTTTTAAGTAATCGAAACTAAAATTATGATTTGAAGACATTTCGAAATCGCGCAGCAACACTCGCATAGCTTTAACCATCTCAAAGCCTGCCAATATATTCCCTTACAAATAGTAGTAAAGGACTCAATAATTCCTTCCACAATTTATCATAGTTAAGATCTAGCTTAATTTTGGATTCTCATGAAAATATTAATACAAATAGTAACTTTTAGTGCTTTTATTTAATAAATTAATTAATATCAGCCTCTGGAACTTATGTTCATTGACATTTGATGCTAACATTTAACGGCTGGTACAAATGCAAGAAAAGTTGAAAAAAATAGAAATGCATTATCAGGTTATAAGTAATTAAGGAAATATTTTTATTATTCCACAGGCTTTTTATCAAGACGAGATTAGAGTGACATGTTATTCTCAGATCTCTAAAACATGCAGATTATCTTGTCCACAACAGATTGCTAAAACAGGCTTTAAATAAAAACTTGCAAGGATGCAATTTTTCATGTTCACAAATATGTATAGGAGTAGAAAAGCTTGAAAATATTCCGAGATTGTTACTTTACTCATGGTGAATAAATGTCACTTTCGCGAAAGCAACATGCGTAAATTTGAAAGTAAACGCAAATTTGTAGTTGTAGGACAGCATTGAAAACAATATTTCATAAATGATAAAGGGATATATGAATTTAATATTACTCCTAAAAATATGAATAAGTTAGTCATGCATCTGCTTTTTTATTTGGTCTGAGTTTTGAAAACAGGAGGATACTTTTTCTTGTTTTTATCGGTGCTTTACGTATTTACTGATATCTAAAAATGTAATAAATATAAATAATGTTATCAGTAAATGATAACAAATAAGATTAAATAACTTGTATAAGGAAGTAATGAATAATATGTGTAATACGTAAATAATAATAAATAATGTAATGAGTAGTAATAAGAAATAATGTAATAAATAAATAGTAGGGAAATAATGGACAAAGGTAGTAATAATATACATATATAATGTAATAAAAATAAATCATTCGATGAAACGTATATATAATCGTATACATATAAAGTACAAATGTTTGGAAGCCGGTAAAGACATAATTTTTAAGGACACTAATAAAATAAATAAAACATTGTATTGAGTTATTTTTGGCAAAATCAACAACATTGTAAGGTTGGTATTATTTCACCAACAAGTAATTAATCCAATCAACTCTTTCTTTAGAGTGATGCATTCCTTCTTGGGTGTATTTCTCTCTTCTGTATCAGTAAAACTTTCATTTTTTGTGTATTACTTGGTATTGTATGTCGTGTCTGGGGCAACATGACCAAATATATCCCTTGTGCCATAAAAACCCCAAACCAACCAACTTTTCGTACAATTTTGTTTGCGGACAAGACATTTTTAGTTTTTCATTACCATCAATCGTTTCTATTTTTACTGCTGAATTTTTAATCTTTGTATAAAGCTTTAAGATATGTTTCACTCTTTGTATTGGCAATTTTATTCTTTAATGATTCTAAAAGTGTTTTGGAGTGTTTGATGTCCGATTGTTTAAAATGCCCTTTGGCGAATCATATTTTTAGACTTAATAACAAGCTCATCCGACGTGGTTTCGGTATCACATTTTGTTGGATACCGGGACCGTAGGAAATATTGGCAATGAATTGACCGATGTAGCAGCAAACGCTCGACTTTTCATGCATGTCTCTCAGTTCTGTTCCAATGTCAAAGACGTACCCACATCAAAACCCTGTTCCAAACTGTCACCAGTTTTGAGCAGGGACCATTTCATTTTCTTGGATCTTCATTCCCTTGGAGTAATAGGGCAGTTTTGTCTGGACGAGATATCTCGACCTTAATAAAATTGACCAGATCTTGAACTAGATATCTCGCCAAAACACTTTGGGGGTTAAAGAGCCTAAGGCCTGATTAGTGAAGAATTTTGAACAGTGCTTAATGCCCGGTAGTGAAGTTTAATTTTTGAATCAGAATATATTGTTCTTATTGTGTTGAATACCACAATAACCAACACAGACCTCATATCTGCAGAAATAAGCATTGGAATCAAATTAACTGGCTATGTTTGGACTCGCAGTTTCCCATTGCCATATTGTATCCATCGTAATTCAGATTAATTCCCAAATGATAATCCCAGAATAAAGCAAGCAAACGTTTCTATCGGTAATTAGAATTTTAGAGAGCATTTCTCATACGACCTCAACTCCATAAATTCCAAACGTAGTAGTATTATCTAAATATAAATGGGCTTAGCAATGAATAAATTATAATTGTTAGTAATATTCTCTATTCTAGAATACATTTATAAAACGTATTTTAGGAACTGTCCCTAGCTTTTATTGTAATAATCGTAGACGCACTTATTTTTAAATATGTTATTGTAATTGCTCTAAAGAATTTAAAATATGCCTAGGTTTACAATTGGATTGTTTTAAAGTATGTCTAGATAATTAATTGAATTGTTTTAAAGTATGTCCGGATAGTGTATTGTAATTATTTTAAAACATGTCTTAGATGTACTTTAAAGCAGCCTGTTTCATTGTAGTCATTATAATAAGTGCCTAATTATAATAAGTGCCTAATTCTTGCTTTATTTAAAGAGCTCTTTGTAATTTGTTAGAAATTGACTAGTATACCAATAAGAAATTTTATAATTTTATCATGGTAGATTTTTCAAAGATGCTTTATTGCAAATACACATGCGTATATACTTTAAACATTTATCAGCTACATAATTGAGTTACCGAGTAGTTGTTCAAGACATAAATTTAAATCTTCCATTTTTTTCACACTCTTATCAATATTATGTAATGTTTAGCTTATAATTGCTCTTGGCATTTGAATATGTATTTTCGTTCTAACTTCAGATTGATGTTATCATAAGTTATAGAAATTTAATGTACTTTTTATAGTGCAAATTAAATTTTTTTATCGTGTAACGATTTTGTAAGATATGCAATGAATAAAAATAACTGCTAAACATTATTTATCTGGATTTTACAAAACAAAAAGATTTAGGTTAGAATCATACATTTTGATTTATTTGAAATTCAATACATATAAAAACGGAATTGTTAACTGTTTCGTGAAGCATAATTCAGAAAATTTATGATTGCAAACCAGTAATCAATTATCTATTTTAAACAATTGACATTTCTCTGAAATATTCAGTGAAATCCTGTTTTACTTTGTAAATGTGATACAAAATATTCAAATAGTACGATTTATATCATTCTTACGATTTTTTCAGAACTTAGTTTCATGATATATCATACCAGTCTCATACATTTGATATATTGTAATATTCCTGCTGGCTATTTTTCCTACATACCCTGTGCATTATTTTCTTAAGTTTTGTGACACGAAATGCATGTACGCCCGCCCTCCGGGGCGCATCTCCTTTATGTGTTTACGGGCTTCACGAACCGGGCTACTCTAGTGATCTTTTCTTTTACCATCGTGTTTACTGTCTTTAGTAAACACGGGGGTCACGCTAACGGGACACCTAAGCGATATATTTCTTTTAACTCACTATATTCTCCAATTTCTCTTTTCCCCCTTTTACGACGGGTCGCGGTAGCCGGGTTGGAAGAATAACGGATTAGCAACCGGAAGGTTGAGAATTCCAAACTCGGTCCAACGAAAGATCGTCGTGTATGCGGCGGCCGGTGCACGTTACATCTGTCGTGGCCTCAAATGTCCCCACGTTGGCTCGGTGTGGAAGTTTGGAGAGTGGGGTTGAACTCGTCATCTGACCGTGGTTAAATATGACGGAGTGTTGTTCCCTTCGGGATGGATCGCTGACCGTCACCAATATCGCGATGTGTTGCTCCAGTGTGACGTTAATTAACTACCTACCTCTTTAACGACATTTTGTGACGTTTTGTTTGGCATAGCTTGGCCAAATATGATCCTTGCGCCATTAAAACTGAAAACAACTAACCATAATGTATCTACGAATGAAATTAAGAAAATTATAATTGCATCAGCAGATGATACGCAGCTTTATTTACATGGTAGCAGCCAGATTGGTGGCATTGAAGGCTTGCTTAGATACCACTATGGTATGAAAAAATAATATAAGGAAATTACATTTTTTTCTCTAAAATTATCTCTTGTTGGATTTTACTGAGGAAGCTGCAATCAAATAATTCCAATCTTCATACGTCTAGTTATCATTTCTGGTATTCAAAAATGTTTTAACCATCTAATAGGTTTCGACGAGATATCTCGTCCATCAAGATCTGATAAGTTGTGCTATTGTCGAGGTATTTTGTAATCAAGATATTGCCGATTTTTCTATGATAACGAGATAAGGTTCAGTTTTCTTCTGAAGATGAGATATCTCATCGAGCCAACTACAAAGTGGGTTAAATTATTTTTCTCTTAGATGGTTAACTTGAAATTTGGCACATGTGTTAACCCTCCAGGTGGTTTTGACGAGGATTCTGGTCCATCAGGATTTGGCCAATTTTGTTTTTGACAAGATCAAGGGATTGCCGATTTTTTATGATGACAGGACCTGGTCAGTTTTCTTCTCATGACGAGATATATCGTCCATCAAGTTCTGGTCAGTGTTGCTACTGGCAAGATACCTTGTCTAGACAACCACCAAGAGGGTTATGACCATAATAAATTACTTGAAAAATACAGAATCAGTTTTTTTCTACGAAAAAATTCAAATCCCCTCAATCTTCATAAACAATTCATAACACGCCATAGGGTATTGAAATGTCGTTGTATCCAAGCTACTCGAAACAATCAGCGTATTAACTTAACTATTCCTCTAACTTTCCTACATTGAAGACATCCTTTCCTACATATCCGTGTTACATTCCTATCCTACTTCCAGTTCAACAAACTTTCATCTTCACTTATACTACCAGGTTACGAATCCAGCATTTTCGAGAACATAACTGCAATATATAATTATATCCAAATAAAGCCCTATAACAGCACGGAACGAATATTGCGAGTTTAGTGATGAGGGATTGAAACTTCATAAACCTTTAAAACAGAAATCGAACCAATAGTCTCTATTTCGTTCTATATTGGCAGATGGAATCAGCCCAGGATTCCATATTTGAGATGAGATTGAATTATTTGGCTCGGAAAATACAAAGGCTAATCATGTCAATGCGAAACGTGTATAACGAATTTTCTCTGAAATTTAGGATCTGGTTGTAATTTTCGTGTGTATATAAGCCAATTATTCAAATAAGGGTTGGAGTGTAAGGTACTGATGCATATTTCGTAACTAATTTTTATATAGAATTGAAACTTTCTAGCATGCAATTGGTGAACGATTGTAACAACAACATGGATGCATGGATATTCTTAATACAGCATTACTATACATAGTATTTCCACGAATATATAACTTTTATTTTAAGTGAAAGCATAATTTTTCTATCAATTGCATCTTTGCGAAACTGATTATTGTACTTCCCTTTTTACTAGCTTGCGCTGATTATTTTTAGTAAATTACAAACTAACTTGAAATAACAAATAGGGCCGAAGTAGCCTGGTTGGAAGCGTTACAGATTAGCAACCGTAGGTTTGCGAGTTCGAAACCCGATCCAACCAGAGACCATCGTGTAAGGGAGGCACGTTAAATCTGCCGTGACCTCTAATGTCCTCACGTTGGCGTTGTGGGGAAGTTTGGAGAGTGGGGTGTCAGTTCCGGTATTGGCCCCTTTATCTGACCGTGGTTCAAAATGGCGAGGTTTTGTCCTCGTACCTCTCCCTTCGGGGTTGATCCCGGATCGTCGCCAATAGACCATGGTGTTGTTGCTCCAGTTCGACGTTAATTCAACTACCTACCTACATTAGAATAACAAATCAGCGCAGAAATATTATGTTACCATTATACTAGGTCAGACACAGACTAGGTCAGACACACCCAAATACCAAAATCCTCAATGGTTTATATGAAATTAGCAATATCAGGATCTAAGTACTATACTTTAATTTCGCCTACTCCCAGTAAAGAATGCAATGTGAGGATCTAAAATGTGAATGTATTCACTTACATAAAATGTGTAGTGAAAGATGATTTTCTCCGATATTATCAGTGTAATATCCACCTTTGCTTCCCACCATGATCCTGGGTACTCGATAAATATTTAAAAGCGCATTCATTAACTCTCATACATTCATAAGACGGGGTTTTAATAACCAGAAATGTAAAAGTAAAATCTTGCATTCCCTTTGAACAGGCTTGCATATTGCATTACATTTGGGGTTTCACGGCGCAAGGTTAGCAAACGGACAAGCTATGCCCCAAAGTGGTTTGTTCTATAACTAACAAGGGCAAACCTGGCGTCACCCTTTTGAAAAAATAATTTCTGCGTGATAGTACTCCATTAAAGGAATATTAATGACATGACTCAGCCATTTTCTAAAAATAAGCGGTTGCTTAAATACTAGCACTATGTTTCATACGAGTTTCGAGTAGGCAGTGTAGCTTGGTCGCTCTGTGTCCGACAGCTATGCTACTGCCATGGGTTCGATACCCACTTCCATTCAAAAAATTTTCAAATAAATTATTTGTGTGCACAGCTTCACTACAAATGTTTATTCCAAGAAACAGTTCATTTAAGGCGCATTTCACTTTTTCACTTGAAAATGTATTAAAATAAAGGTAGTTCATTCAACGAAAGAGCCATATCGCGATTAAATAATGAAAACGGTATTCTTTAAAAAGTTAATTTTGGAAAACCATTTACTTAACATACAGTAAGATTGTATAGTTTGATGTTGTATTTTAACAAAAAATAAACAAACGGAAGCAACCACGTGTTGAATAATGTACGTTTAACATGAGCTGTCATCTTTGAATTATTATGAAAATCATTACAATACTTCTGCAACACTAAGTCGACCTAAGAGTACTGGTTCTTATACAGTTTCAGGATATACAAACTTCCTTTGAGTGATAAATTATTGATAGTTTTCATACCCATATTTCTAAAACCATATAAATCTTTCGATCTAGTTCGGGTACTAGTTCACTATTTATCGATGTTTAATTGGAAGTACTTAGGACACCGCTAAAAGTTCTGATACCAATTGTTATCTTTAGAATTAAACTTGGTTGGTTGCATTGAGTTTTATGGCACAATGGACTTATTTAATCAATCTGTGCCACACACAAGACGGACATCAAGTAATATACAATCGCAGAAAAAAAACGAACCATCCCCCTTTATTTCAAGCACTATTCATAGTAGAGCAAATTGAAAGATATTAAATAGAGAATAACGTCCTCTACAAATTCAAATGCAAAACAATTGCATTAGGGCTCGTCTTCATATCAAATTTTGCACGAACAAAGCTTTCAACAGAAACGCCATGTTTTGATGCCTTAATCAGATTCGGTATCATTAAATGAGTCTAAATATGAAATTTCATGAATCTACTATCTTTATATCCGGAGATATTCAATGTTAAAGTTGCTGTCAATTTCAAGGATCATCTTCCCATTGAAAATCGCGATTCGTAGATCAATTGGAGTGTTACCGGAATTTGAAATTTGAACATTATTTCAAGCGTATTTGTCAGAGCGTGCAAACGATCCGAGAATTATTATATTTATTATGCAAATGAAAACGATTGAAGAATTACATGTGCAAACGAGATCCGAGAATTATTCGAGGTTTGTCAGAAGTTTTTTTTAAACTTTTGGTTGCACCCTAAAATCGCAATAACAGGAAAATTTAATGTAACTCAAAAACTAACGATTGGAATGAGCTCAAATTTTGCATAATATTAGACGTCCTGATCCCCATCAAAATATAGTAAGGTTTCAATTCACAATTTTTTCAAATATTAATTTAATTATTGCATACCAAAAACTATTTTAAAAATAAAATATTAGGTGGATTTTGTTTGGGTTGTTTAACAATAACACATGGTACAAAATATCAGCGCTATAGCAATATTATTTAGAAAGTTATCCATAAGTCTAAGAAACTGATTTAACATTACGAGCTCCAATCTTTCTGTACTTATAACTTCGAAACGGTAAGACCTAATGACATGAAATTTGGTATCTGAAGTTAAAATTTGATATAGATTCGAAATTATGTTTCGAAATAGGGGGTTTCCTTTGGAAACTATGAAGTTGCTTCTCAATTTAAAATAAAGACAGCCCCTTATGCAAATTTTATGAATTTGAGTTTATAGACGTTAGTTGCAGAATTCCATCTGAATTTTGTCTACTGTAAAAATTGCCCGAATGAAGAGATGTGTTTTTTTTCCGCGACTGTATAACCACATACGATGATGGTTTTCTTGACGTAGAAGAGAGAAATACACAAAGAATGGATTCGAATTTGTGCCGCCTACAACTCACAGGTTGCTAACGCAGTGGGCAAACCCACTAAGAAATGGCGGCACCTCAGAACGAAACGAAACGGGACACTTTTGTTTGATTTCGGTAACTTAAAGTATTACCACTTTACTCCAAACTTTTGTATTGCTACATCCTTTAGAGAAAGAAAAAGTAAGGTATTACACCACAAGCAAATCAAAGATTCAATTCAGCTGGACAAAACGTCACTTTCCCAGCACCGAAAAAACAAGAAATACCCCTAAAAAAGACCAATTTTATAAATCCCACTCCATTCTGAATTGCAAAGAATCGAAGGGTTTAGAAAGAACAAATTCTCAGGGACTGAATGAGACCTCGCACTCTACTGCCCTCTGACGGAGTGGAACGAAACCGATGCATCGGATCACTGATAGAAAAACTTCCATTTTAATCCCCAGTCAAGAAGCAGAGAAAAGAAGAATCAGTTCACTTGAGTTGGCGATTTGTTTGTCTCTTCCGCGAATAAACCTAAAATATCTATCTGGGGCCATAAAATAGATTTTCGCCTCTTGGCTCTCACTCCTTGGTCCGCGATAGCTGAGGTGCCAGCTTAATCCGATTAAGAGTACGTCCTTTGGGGTTAAGTCTGTTAGAAGGAGAAAAACTCCAGAACGAATAAAATTATAAAAAGTAATTTGGAGTTTCGACTCAAATGTAAGCAATCGTTGTGTGTGAAGTGCAGTTTATTTCTTTTATATCCCTAAGTTCTATCACCAAAAACTTTGTTTCTTTGTAAAATATGAATACTTTATTTCTCTTTCAAATCTTGTCAGATAAGTACGTAGTGGCTTAAATGGAATTGGAGGAAAGGTTTAATTTAGTGAATTCTTTCGGTATATTTATGTAAATGTTAATAAAGTATATCTTTTTGAATACCTAATTAAAAAGTAAGCTTAAAGCAATTTAGTTTCATAAAATCCGGATAATTGTAGATTCAAATGGCATTTCTTGAACTTCTATTGATTAACCCTCCTGGTGGTTATCTCGACGCGGTATCTTGTCACTAGCAAAACTGAGCAGATCTTGATGGACGAGATATCTCGTCATTAAAAAAACCGACCCGATCTGGATCTCGTCAACAAAAAAATCTGCAAACTCTTGATGGCTCGAGGTAGCTCGTTATTATCAAAATAGATCAAATTTCGATGGACGAGATATCTCGTCATTATAAAAATGGGTCAGATCTTGATGGACGAGATATCTGATTGAAATTACTTTGGGGGTAAATTAGGTGAAAATAATGTGGCTTTCATAGCTCTCATCTTTTTAGAACATAATCAAACTAGTTCACATCAGTTGGAGTAGATTGCAGGAGGAAAATCATGAAACTCGTTTTTGAGTGGTTTTTAGAGCCGCTTTATGTAATCGGATAATGCATATAAATTCTGTAGGTCCGAAAATCCTACAATCCTTAATTTTCTTGGATTGTTTTTTGCGAGGGCAAATTCAATACAACCCTTGCAATGTCTATTTGAAATTGGGTGACTCCTGCACCTTGGGGCTCAAATGACTATTGGGCAGCGGCAGCCTGGTTCGAAGAGTTACGGATTAGCAACCGGAGGGTTGCAAGTTCGAATCCAACCAACGACCGTCGTGTACATAGGGGGCTAGTATACGTTAAATCTATCGTGGCCTAAAATGTCCGCGTTGGCGTGGTGCGGAAGTTTGGAGAGTGAGGTGCCAGTTCAGGTGTGACCTCGTCATCTGACCGTGGTTCAAATTACGTGTTATCCTCGGTCTTTCCCTTCGGGTCCCGGACTGTCGCCAATAGCCCATTGTGTTGCTCCAGTGCGACGTTAATTAAATACCTACATATCGACCTTAAATGACTATTTAGTCATAGCTTTGCGAATTACATACATTTCCCTCCATTACTTTTTCTCATTGATTATGAATCTAACTCAATTTCCATAGACTTGTGGTATCCATGGCTCAGTGGGCTTACTCATTGCGCTAGCAACATGCCACTTGTAGTCGGCGCACGTTCGATTAGTCCCTGGGTGTATTTCTTTTTCCTGTGTCTTTAAAACTTCAATTGTGTGTTCCACTTGACGTCGTTTGGCCCAACTTAAATATGTCCTTTGCGCCCAACCAAACAAATAAAATAATAAATTAAATCCCAACCAACCATAGATAATTAATAAAAAAATAAGTAAATTGTATATTATTAAAGCATTCAATACAGATTGTTTGTATTTTTTATGGAGAACTTCATTCGAACGTTTATTCATACCGAATAACATTTTGGTAAATGTTGCTGATGCTTGCATTTTTTTTCGGGAGGAGATTAATTAAGTTATATTTATTGTACATTGTGTGTAATGAGAAGGAAAGCAAAGCGTGATAATTCATGCCATTTTCTCCGTCGATTAGGATTTCATGTTCTAGAAAAAATTGTTTTACTCATTTACAGAATATTTAAATCATGGTATGTAAATTTCCAAAAATGTATCTTATTGAACGCTTGATTACTTTACTGTATGTGATATTCCTTTCTTATCTAAATTATATTTTATTTTTAGGTACGTTTTTCGCTATTCAACTTCTGTTTACGTTTGTGTATAAATCTTTCTGAAAGAATCAGGTTAGTTTCTGTGTTACTGTTTCTAACTGCTTGTATTTGTTATATACTTTATAGAAATTAAGTATTTATAATGGTTATTTTAGAAGTGTATTGTAAATATTCTTGTTCTCATAAATGTATACTCTCCAAATATGATGTGCTCTCTTTATGGGTTCTTTAATTCAGCATTTTTAGTTTATTATATTGGATTCATAATTACTTTATTGCTATAGAACTTTTACATGTGTATGTATCACAACTGAAATGTCTTATGCATTTAAATCTTTTCTTTTATTTACATTGTTTTATACTATACAATACCATTATGTTTTCAACGGTGTTTATAATTATAAGTAAAGTATTATAAAACAATGTGCTTTAATAGTATTACGAGAATACATTTCACAAAGAATTCTGAATTATGAAATTTTTCTGTTTGAAAGTTTTAAAAGCAGCTAATTAGTACAACTTTTGTATTACGTGTATCTTCTAAACTAATAGAAGTAACATTAAAAATTTACTAATGAAAATTAACTCATTTGAGGTATTTTTAGAATTCAGTTGATACAAGTTGACAAGATGATATTTTGAAAACATTGCATGTTTTATGCTCAACTGTTACAGACGAAAGTGAATTAGCTGGTTTATGGACTTTTTTATTCAAAGTGCAAAATATTATCATTCCCTTTTTGTATATCATACAACGGTTACAAAGAGCAACTAATTGAAAAATAGGAGTAACATTTTCGAATGCTTTTCTAAACAACTTAAGAGCCGAGGATTATTTCCACCTCGTATATTATGTGTCATTGACAAATAAGTCTTTACTCAAGTTGATTTCAAGTATTTATTCAACAGGTTAATAAAATATACCCCTTGTAGCTCCTTCATATGACAATGAATAATGCATGCAATATTCAATGTATTTATCATAGTGAAGGGCACACAACAGAAATTTTATCACTTTTACTAACATTATTCATCTTTCTCATTATTCTATTCTTTATGGATAACTAAAACGAACAACAAATTGAAATGAGTACCTTTTTTCATACTTTTTCAAGTATTTGTCTCTTCCAAAATTTCTGGAATTAATGACTGAACCATCCAAACGCGAAAATCAATCTGAAAATTTTATTTTACCCGAAATTTTTGTGTGGATGAGAATTAAATGCTTAAGACAACGAATTTTAATGGGAGTAAATTCTATTGTTTGTTAAATTCCAAGCGTGACACGTTAAAAAGGGCGCAGAATGAATAATGATGGTTGCTTGCTGTTTCGACTTAACCGCTGGTGACATTTTCGAAGCTTTATCGCTTTACCAATCTGTTCATAGCTCTTTAGTTAATTAAATATGAGTGTTTTTAGCACATCGCATTTATTAACCCGGACGTTTTAAAAGCGATTTTCTGGAGGATGCAATTTAATAAACTAGTATATGAATTGTATTCAGCGACATGTTGATTTCTGGATGCCTTGCTGCCAAGATGAAGCAAGCTTATAAATATGTTTTGCTTTGCATGAAGACCGTTCTCCAGATAAGCTCATTACTGTGCAATTAGTTTCTTAAGACACTTTTAATTAATCTGAAACACTTAATTACAGCTCTAAACATCTGTTTACGTTTTCGTCTCGTGCTTTTGACTGCCATTCATTTTGTAGTTAATTACAAATAAGTACTAGAATTTGAATCGTTCTATAAAACTTCTCGAACAACAAATCGAATCTTAATTTTTGATATTTTGTCGTACTTTAGTTTCTAACTGTACTAGTGCTTGGGAATTGCCCATACTAAATGGTTGAAAATTACGTGATATTGTCCTTGGATCTTTCCCTTTAAGATTGATCCCAGACCGACACCAATAGCCCGTTGTGTTGTTCCAGTGTGACGTTAATTAAAACAATACCTACCCATTCTAAATTTTTTGTTCGGTCGTGGTTCAGTGGGTACGCCCATTGCGCTAGCAACCTGAGAGTTGTAGGAGGTTCAGGTTTCATTCCCCCTGTGTGTATTTCTTCTGTGTCAGTAAAATTTTCCTTGTGTGTATGTCCATTACTTAATGTCTGTCTTGTGTCAGCGCAGCATGCCAAATATGGTCCATGCATCATAATACCGAAAAAATAACCAACCAAGTCTAAATTTGATTTTGCTGAAACAAACTTTACTTTCAACTTAAGGTTTATAAGTAGAGTAATATGAGATACCTGTTTTAAAAGAACGTCAAATGTAGGGGTATGCTTTTTAAAATGAATCAAACGCCAAATCGTGTAAAATTGACTAAGATTCATGTGATTAAATAATGTATCTAACTTAAAAGATTTTTTAATTGTACTAAAATAAATAAAGCCAAAATTATCGATTTGGAAAATTTGTATCTAGCATGGAACACCGAAAGAATGTGTCACAAATGTACAAAAAAGTTTTTATAAAAAGCATTTAACTTGTGCTTAAGTACAAGGATTAGAAAATCAAAAGAACTTTAATTACATTCAAATTATTTATATTTTAGGAAAAGTTCAAATAATTACTTTCAGTACTCACTCTCACAGTAACGAGGTGGTTCATATTACGTGCACATGTGCTTTGATGGAAAACACTCTTGTTTTAAGAAAAATTAGAAATTTAACAGAAAATTAGTATTTACGTTCACAAACGTATTGTATAATAAATAACTTAATAAAATTATTCTGAACATATTTTCCTTGAAATAATTGGCCTTTTAAATGAGCTAAAATATTTTCACCTTTACTTTAATTTCTGACCCTCAAAACAAAATATGGGTGCCTTCTACTTACAGAGAAGTAGTTTATTCAAATTCCAAGATTTTAAATAATTCCCTGAAGAGATATCGAGGTGTTGTGTATTATGTGCACTTAACGATTGAACAGAATTTTACAAATTCTATTGTTGCATTTGCCATTTTACCATCTTTCAAACACAAGTTGTAAGAACATAATCTAACAAAAACTAATGATTCACGAAATTCTCTACAAAATATCCAAGTGCATTCATTTATATTAAAACTTAAAATACTTTTCCTAAATACTTTCCTACTGAAATATTACGATAATTTTTATATATGCACGGTTATAAAAATAATTATTCCATAAATTAATATTTTTCAAATACTTAATACTAATACAGATCTTTTAATGCTTATAATACGCAAAAACCCTTTTAGATAGAAATATACTTTCTGTGTGCATGTTTACATGCATTCGGCAGAATTCTAAAAAATACTTAATTTTTCTTACCATATTCATGCACCCAAAATTGTTAGTATAAATGAAATAGTTATAATTACTTTTAAAAGCAATAACACGTAACAAATTTTCAGCCATTTAGGTGCAGATACAGACAATGTGTAAAACACAGTAAAACAATATGCAGTTCAGAGCTATCGAAAGATAAGTATTACTACGACAAACAGAAACATTGAAATCCTTACTTATATCAAAACAATGGAATTCAGTATAGAAAAATTTTTATTTGGAGATTAAAAATATATTCAAAACAATAACTGGTTTTTAAATATATCTAGTCACAAAAATAAAATGTTCAATATTATAAGTAAAAAGAACTTTACCGAACTTTCCATTATTAATCTTTAAATAATAGCTTTAAAAGATTTCAGTTGCAATGCTACTTTTTATGAAATTGATTCATCTCTTGTTTTATCTCTGATGAAATTTTATAAATTATGATTCATATTTGAGGTACTAAGTATAATGCTTGCTATAATTTCCTATTAAATCCAATGGGCAATGAAAATATTTAATGAAAGAGAACTAAAATGATAAATAGATTCTTAGATGTACTTTTTAAATCTTTGACACAGAATAAATGGTCGCATTTTTCTATAGTTAATAAGGTAAACTTTCGGGGGATTAGATTAATGTACAAAAGAAATTATTTAATTTCCAGGCTGTTTGCAATTAAGTTAAAGCTTTTTCTGTTGAAAGTTTTTTAGTTTTCAGTTTCTCCGAAGTTTCGACATTTGCGCACAATCAATTACAATTTCGAAACTATATGCAAGCATTTCTACACAAATTGTATAATTATCATTAAGAGTTAAATAAACAAACTAATAACTGAAACTCTATTTTAAACTTAGTTTGGAAAGAATTGAAAATTGCGGCTTATTAACGAATTTATTAAGATTAAACGGGACATCTTCCTTTTTAAGTGTGAATAAAAGTTAAAAGTGTGAATTAAGTGTGTATATAAAAGAAATGAGGATAAAAAATTAAATGGCAATATGATAACAAAAATTACCTCAATTTTATGGTCGTCATACTATCTCATCATCATAAAAATATAAACAAAATATTGATGACGATACATCCAACCATTTACAAAATTGATCAGATCTTGTTGGGAAAGATAGCTCATCGAAACCACTTGAAAGGTTTCATTTAAAGCAGATATGATAGTTATATCACGATGTCTCTAATATAATAGATTTTGTGGAACTTAAAGTAGAACTCCTTGATGTGCAGTACGAGACTTACGTTCTAAATGTTTCATTTTGTTCTATTTATGGAGTAAATGTATTTATTAACGTATACTTCATAAAGAAAACTGTGTAGTACGTTTAACACAACACTTCCATCTAATGCCCTAAAGTGAAATATGAGCTGTATATAAAAGTTTGCTCCTAAAACAATAAACATATAAATCTGACACGCACAATGTGAAATTCGAGTGAGCCTGGTTCTCGCATTAACTTCTCCCGTTTCTGCTATTATGTTAATAACAATGTTTTAGCTAAGTGATTTAGGTAATTGTCTAAGAAGGCTGCGGGCGCTTGGTTGCGCTTTAGGAGTGAAAAGTGAGGATATCGTAAAATTTAAACATCAAGGCACATTGCTGACATTCGTCTTTCGTTGGATGATACAAGCAGCCAAGGATGTTTAAAAAGTTCTTTAGATATCCCTCAACTAAATAAGCAGACTCTAAATTATCAGAAACTTGAGAGTATATAATAAAAAGTAACAGAACACAATGTGGTACCTTTGAACTTTTCCTACAGATTGAGTGTTTAAAATTAAAAGCATTTAAAAGCCCAGAGGCTTGATTACACTATAAAAGAGGAAAACATCTCAGTCAACAAGGGGGAAAATTAAATTAATTAATGTGCTTCAATTTGAAAGGATCATTATAACACTAAGATCGCATGCTAATTTGATGTGCGTGTACTATAATATTTGAGAGGTTGTGGGGACTCTTGAGAAAATTGCTTTATTTTTAAGGTATGATTTATATGTTATTATTTACTATTAATATTTCATATTTTAGAGCAGAGGTCACCAAAATGGTCAATATCGACCACAAGAGGTCGATATAACATCGTTAGGGATCGATTGGGATCGATAGAAAAATATAAGACATCACTGTACGGGTAATATTTAATTCGGTTAAAGTGGATTACCTCCATCCTAAAGGACAACGCAATTAAGACTGAATATAGAATTCCATGGCGATTTAAAGCTGAAACTTATTAATTTTGAACCCAACAATGCTAATCAGTCACCCTTCACAATAATCACGAAGCACACTCTTCATATTGACAACGTTAGTAAATTGCAAAGTTAATAAGTCCTATTTTCATATATATATACGGAAGATTGTATAGTTATTTTGTCACACATCTAAATTAAATTTTATCTATATACATAAAGCAGAGTTGGCGTCTGTCTATGTTCTCTACAAATCTACACCGTTTGACCCATCCACGCCAAATTTGGTACACTTTGGAAACCTACGAGTAACGTAAGCTACATATTAACCCCCTTCTCTTTAACCTAGGTGGGGCTAAATCAATTCGAAATTGCCATAGGAAAACATTGAGCATAAAACGATTACGGTAGGCAACTCAGTTTGTTTTACCAGTATTTTTCGAAAATCAAATTTTCTAATAAAATTGTTTTACCAGTATTGCTCGAAAAACAATTTTTTCTGAAATGTTATATTTAAAAATTTAAAATTCTAATTATGCTTGAACTGATTTTTATTTCTTTCCAAAATATAAATAATTTAGAAATATTTAAATGATGAAAAATTGATATTTAAAATACTCTATTTTACACAACTTGCATTTTGTAATGGAACACGAAAAGCCAAAACAAAAACTCATTGATCGTAAAAGCGTAATTTTGCAATTCGGTATCTGGCAACGCCAGAATTAATGTTTTATTTTTTAATTTGATTTAGAATTCTGTGTTTGTGTATTTGAGTTGACAGCGAAATGTTGTGGTCATATTTAAGCATTTCCAAGTACGAGATTTATAAATATGTGCTCCTTTTTTAAATAAATCATTATTGTCTTTATCGAAATTGTTCAAAAGTATTTTGTCGAATTGTTCTTTTTCAGAATAAATTCAGGAAGACGAAATTCAACACGTTTACACATATCTTTCTTTTTTCAGAATTCTGCATTTTTCAAGGATCGCAATTTCGTTTCTGTTTGTATTTATATGTTCCAGTATTTTACATATTACAGATATATTTAGGAATTAAATTTTAATGATTTCTTCATTTCCTGCAAAATATCAGACGGGTAATTTCTTGGCGGTATATGTATATTTCGACCAACTTTCCCTAAATCTTTGATTGAATAAGTATTGGTTTGTATAATTCTGTTTCATAAAATTAAATAAAATATACAAAACAAAACCTTCTCAAGTAAGGCGCGTAACTTTTTAATTTAGAATGACCGAAATTTCGTTTCTATTTGTATTTATATGTTCCAGTATTTTACCTAATGCAGATATATTATTCAGGATTTAAATTTTAATGGATTATTTATTTTCTACAAAATATCACAAGACATGGGACATTTCTTGGCAGTATATGTATATTTCGACCGTTTTTCTTTGGTTGAATACTTAATGGTTTAAATAATGCTCTTTCATAAAAATAAATAACATTAAAAAAATATTTTTAAGTAAGTTGTGTAATTTCTTATTCTAAAATGACCAGTAAAGTTAAAAAAATCACTTTATAAAATAAGATGGGTTAAGTTAAATTATAACAATAGCCTTACGTTGTAGTTCAAATATAATTCAAAATTTTGACTTAGATTTTCATTACAAGACGATTAAAATCAATTAAATTTACATTTGTTTCTCATGTTTCATGGGTGTTATTGAAAGCTGTACTCCATAGTCAAGTAACTACATCTATCATTCTATATAGGTACGTGGTTTCTATTTAGAAACTGAATCTCGGAATTTAAAAAGGACCATAAAACTGAATGTCTGCTGGAGTAAAAATAATTTTAAATAAGATTTTGCTGATCTTGGAATATATTAGTGAGGAATTTTGAAAAATTGAAAATTTTTGTCTTAAGTGACAGAAGGTCGAGGTTGCTTACTTTATAAATTGAAGCTGTTCTTACGCATCTTAGACACATGTGAAACATTCGTTGAAAGCAGCGATTTAAAACGAACGCTGTAAAATCGACCTTCTGTTTTTTGAAAATCGGAATCGATTGAGTTTGCTCTGTCTACACCGATGACATTTATTTTTAACACGAGCTCCGTTATTCCACTTGGTGTTGTCCTCGGATCTTTCGCTTCGGGGATGATCCCGAGCCGTCGCCAATAGCCCGTTGTGTGGTTCCAGTGCGATGTTAATTACCTACCTATCTACCGTTATTCCACGTACCGCTGAATGGAATTTTCAAGAAAAAAATGTGTTGCTTCAAAATAAATTAATCACGAATGCCGTAACAATTTAATTTACCATCTTCTCATACTAATAATGAAATTCGAAAATATAGCATACCAGGTGCAGGAATGCAACAAGTAAAACATTCATTGGAAAACTACGTCGAAAATTCGAAATTTTTACTGGAAATGAACGTACGGGGATATTCATAATCACTCCAAAACTCAAAATCTACTTTCTGTAGTAGCCACCTAGGAAAAACTTTTATAGTTGTCTTACAAATGGCTATGAATATGAAATGGATTCTATGAATGAATATGAAATGGATTCTATGAATGAATATGAAATGGATTACATGGATGGATATATCATGTGTACATATTTGCGTCCAAAATAAATTGTAGAAGGTATGAAAAAGTAAAAACGACGTTAAAAAATTATTTTCCGTTCACTTAAATGATGCTTACATTTCTCTATGAAATAGAAGTGATTATTCTGATCACTTTTCAATCAACATTTAACCAACTCAACCCGAGCAACGCCGGGTAATTCTGCCAGTATTATATATTATTTATCCCTTCTATGCAATACGTAATGTTAAGAAGGAAGCCAAAAACAGAAACGTATCCCTTTGACATTAAGCCAATATAATATATATTATATTATTCATACAATAAACACTAACTAAAATAAACTATATAAAACTCACATAAGCGTACTTTTTGCATGTTCTATTATAATTGCATAATATTAAAATAGAGGGGATCGATAAAAAAGTCAAGAAACTCTTGAAGGCGTCGATGGTCAAAGAAGTTTGGCGACCCCTATTTTAGCGTAACATCAGTTTGCACTATTTAAATGAGGAATTAATATTATTTTAGAAAGGATCTTTTAAAATTATATTTAAATAATTCAAATGCTATGCTTGGTATTGGAGTATTTTAGATGGTATATGTTCATAAAACTGCAGCTCTTTCTAAATAATACGTAAATCGATTGTGCAAATAGAAAATACTTTGAGGGTTGTTCTTTACCAAAAAATGAAGTATTTCTCGTTACTTAACTATTTCATTTTATTCTGCTTCTACAGTTTTTAACTCGTATGTGTCATCAAATTTTTTAATCGTCGATGCGTAGTCTATAAACATCCACGAGCAATTTGTAGTATTACTAAAAAGGTCTATTTGAAAAAATCATGCTGGTGAGGTTAATATTTTATCTCTCTTCCACGATTTGTTGAACAATGTAATTATAAGGATCACCGAGATAATCTCAACCTTTAAATCAGTTATCAAGATAGCGACTTTATGTCATACTACATCTAACTGCATTGCAAACAATAAACCTCGATTTATCTTGAGAATCATACAAGTGGTGAAGCTTCTACGTACGTGATAAAAGAACTTAAAATTCGGGAAATACAGTTACAAAGGAAAGTAAAACCACGAAATCTTTTTAACCCTCTGCATACGTCGGGGCAGAATATCGTTTCCTTCTTTGTTTATGGCAGCCGGCCGTACTACTTCACAGGCAACTTACTGAAACCGGCCGAAACGGCCTTTACAATGCTTTTTCCCAGGAGGAGAGGGAATGTGTCGTCCCATTATGACCTAATGTAGTGGTTTCTATTGTCGGGTCATGGATATGCCTAGAAGGGGCACATTCTTCCCGGTTAAACGGAAAGGGCGGCGGTGACTTTTTAAATGTATCTCTTTTCATTTACTCAACCACTCAGACTAGATGCTCGAGGATAAACAATTTGCGAGGCTCCCCGTCGATAACCCTGACATCTTTGTCAATGGGGAGGTAAAGCTATTAACGAGCGGGTCTCTTAGTAGCACAGAAAAGAGAGGATGGAAATCGTAATGGGCTTCGGCGATTCTTCAGGAGTTTGAGGTCTGAAAGAATCCGAGCCTTTCGTAACGAGGGGACTCGAAACTTTCGGCCGGTTGAGCCGGTTCCCGTATCCAGAGTGTTAAATGTAAATCTGATTGATACTTCACTTCCTGTTTTAATATTCTCCATTATCACTGCAAGAAGCTGGAACCGCCGTGGCTCAATGGGTATGCTGCGAGTTGTAGGCGGCGTAGGCTCGATTCCTGTCAAGTTTGGTTCCTCCCTGGGACCTATCTTCTGTGTCAGCAAAACATTGTATTCATTCCTTGACATTGTCTTGTGTCTTGCGTGTCATGGTCAAATAGGGTCAGAGTTATGGTATCCGGGTGGAAGAATAGCGGATTCGCAACTGTAGGATCGAGAGTTCAAAACTTGAACCAACCGTCCTGTACGTGGGAACTGGTGCGCGTTAAATCTATCGTGCCCTCAAATGTCTCACTTTGGCGTGGTGTGGAAGTTTAGAGAATGAGGTGTGACCTCGTCACCTGACCGTGATTCAAAATCACGTTGTGTTGTCCTCGAATCTTTCTTTTCGGGTTTGACCCTGGATCATCGCAAATAGCTTGTTGTGTTGCTCCAGGGCGACGTTAATTAAAATACCTACCAGGTTGTAATGGTTCCTAACTATGATTGGTTACTAGTGTTTATCATGCGCAATGGGTACTTTCAACACAGACTTTTCCTTGTCCTCCATGCTTGCTATTGAGGCTGGCATCTAGCTGAGATAATATGCGCAGTCAGTACTTGAGCAGGGTCTATCATTCTCTCATATTCTCTTGCCCTTGTAAGAGACTGCCTCAAGCTTTAAGACAGTGTTTGTACTGTCTATACAGAATTGCCTATATCGGATGATTTTCGCATGTTAGGTTTCCTTTTCACTAAGGGGCTAAAGACGGTTTGTATTACATTGTCTTCGCGGAAAAGAAACAACGGCAAGTATAGAATGTGGGCGTAAAGTATGTAATCAATTGTTAATTTTCCATCTTCGTAGATTCAAGAAGAATATGCATTATAAATATGAGAATACTCTAATTAATTAGTAACGTATTTATTTTTTTATTGTTATTAACTAATTAATTATTAACATTTATTTATTTTATTGTTATTATTATTAACTAATTAATTGTAACATTTATTACAACAATAATTATTAACATTTATTTATAATTATAAACTGAACAAAGCTAAATGCAGAAAACGTTAAAACTCGTTAAAGTATTACTTTCATATTTTTCTAAGGCAAAGTCAAAAATGTTTTGAAATACATAGAAACGAGGAGCTTAATTATTCCATTACATAATGTAATATTTAAATAAAAATTTATTCGGCGTTTTAGAACAGAAAAATCCTGAATAGTTTTCTTTTTATGGATTTAAAATAACTATTCCCTTTGAAAGTAATTAATTTCGAAAACTTATGTATTTTTCGAGTTTTCAAACTTCTGTGAAATATGACTCAACATAAGATTCCCTTTAGAGAAATCATGCAACATTTTTTCATCTCGGTTATTTTTGCGCAGTCTACGTTTTTGTGTTTGCTTCCTTTGGTATAATACAGCACAAACTTAACCGGAAGTTTTATTTAAATAAAAAGCAGAATCATTCAGTGATATTATAAAATACATTTCAACAAATTATATGTATCATGCATGTCTTTTAGTAACTTTCGGTATTATTTATAGTTTATAAGATAAATAAACGCTGAAGCATTTGTTACGCATACATCCTTTCTAACCCATATAATTCAATGAGTCAACTGAAAAATATTTATACCTTGTGTGCTAGAATTTGGTTTGCGGTGTATAATGATGTTGTCACATGTTTTTTCGAAAAACAAAACGTGTTAGATGTTTGGTTTTATGAAGTTTACAATTTCTGATCAAGTTTACAGAACTAAAGACGAACAAATTACCATGTCACTGAAAGAATATCCATCATACTGTCTATTGAAAATGGTATTTTTAAACTAAATTTTCAGTCGAATGACTGATTTGAAACTTCCTATAACTATTCTTTTTAGTTCGAAAATATCCAAACGAAAAACGGGGGCCAAGGTATCCCGTTTGGAAGAGTAATGGATTAGCAACCGGAGAGTTGTGAGTTCGAATCCAACCAAAGACCGTTGGGTACGAAGGGTGCTGATGCACGTTAAATCTGCCGTGGCCTCAAATGTCATCACGTTGGCGTAGTATGGAAGTTTGGAGAGTGGAGTGCCCGCTCAGGTGTGATCTCGTCATCTGACCGTGGTTCAAAATTACGTGGTGTTCTCGGATCTTTCTCTTCGGGTTTGTTCCCGGACCGTCGCCAATAACCCGCTGTGTTGCTCCAGTGCGACGTTAATTAAAATGTCTAACTACATACCAAACGAAAAACGTGTTTCACATTAAAAAGTGCTATACTTCGTTCATCTTCACAATTTTCACTGGAAAGCAAATTTCTATTAATTTTGATAGTTGTTCTTAATCATATCTGTTAGAATTTAAATAATAAAATGTAAATGTATTGAATTAAAAAAAATTACGTCCACGTCTTGTTTCAACCTACTCTCATATAATTTCATAGTAAAATATTTTAGAATAACATAGGGTTAAAAATTGCTTGATACGACAACCGTATTTATAAAATATTTCATATTCAAAATTTATTCTGACAACAAATACTCTATTCTATCATTTTTATTTAAACATATTTTCGTTTATAATAATAAATTCAAAGTTATACTTAAGCGAATAGAAACGTATATTAATTAAACTTTCTAAATCTTTGAGCAGTATCCGTCTAGATTTCTAATTTAACATTGAAATATTCTATTTGTCAATTTTCTATCCTGAAATGATTATAAATGCATGACAGTGATTTATAGAATCCTTCCCAAAACTTGAACGCTCTTTCTGAGCTTTGAAAGATTATGATACATTTTTAACCCTTCAGTGAACAATGCAGTTCAAATCTTGAAATTAATTATGCCATCCTTCCTTCCTTTTTACTGAAATTTGACGCCATTTCCTTGTGACACTTCATGCGTTATTTTTGTGATTTTAAGAGCTGTTTTCTCCGATCATCCTTGACACAAAGACGGCTGAATAGAACTCTAGTTTTATACAAAATGAAGGACTGGCCAAATTTTGAAACGTTCTTAAATCCCTTTATGGTTATAAAAATGCAAAATGAAATTTATTAAACATTTCTAGGACAAAAAAATCATAGGATTCTTTTAAGAAGCTTGACAAGGAATTTTATTCAAACTCAACTACCGTTTTCTTTTTATTCAATTTGTTAAATATAAGCAAGTAATGTAGGAACCTCTCTGCTATTTAAATCACTTGTAGTACCCACTTTGTAGTACACTTTCACATGTTTCACTTCAATACACTTGAGCATTTAACCACATAGAATATAATTCTTATTCTATTGAAATTATAGATGGTTGATATAATCATCTGCAAATTGTTATTTATTACATTTTTCATAAAATGGTTCTAAATATCTTAACAGTTATTTTTGTGATTTGAATATTTTGATTATAGTAATTGCTTCTTAGCTGAGAATTAATAGATTTTTGTTGTATTTAAGAAATTTTAAGTAGATTTTATGAAGGAAATCTTAAAAGATCATTTATAATATTTTTAGTGAAATTGAAGGTTTTTAAAAAAGTAAAAGATGTATATTAAGATCGCTCTTCTAAATGACTAGTATCTAAAACTACATTTAAAGGATTAATTATTCGATACATTTTATGGCTGGTAAGCGAATATTTGATTTTATCATGAAAATATTTGCTTTTGCCGGTGGTTTTTCATTTTCATAGTATTATCACAGTATCCTTTTCTCATTTTCATCACTTTTCATTCTGTTTCCGAATTAAATGCTTAAAATAGAATTTTTACATCAGTAAAGTAATAGTAAAGCAACCGTAAGCTTCATTATTAATTTGTTTCTATTTTTCTACTCTATCTTTTCCATGGAATTAGTGGAAAAATCAATTTTTACAAGAATCCACATATTTTGGCTTAGGCTTTTGGTCACATTGATGTCTACACGCATGTCTGCATTGATGTTTGATTATATGTGTTACTTATCTCTCACTAAAATTTATACTTTACTGACAAATATTTTTATTGTTTTGAGTGCAGCAGCAGGTAATTCTAGGAAAACATTAAGGAATTTTTATAAGTTTTTGCATTTTATACTATTCATGCTACAGTTTTTAATAACTGCAGCGGTCAGTTAATCAACCTAAAGTTTTCAAGGTGGCTTTTCAATCAGAATCAGACATTTTTCTATATCTTTCGTAGAATCTCGTTCACAAGAATCCGCCTATATGACACTTATTTTTCATCCTACATAAGTGATGTAAATGATTAAAAAGTAAGTTATTTTTAGCTACTTATTGAACTTTCATTCGCTTACGAATACATCCTTATACTCAAACTATTGTTTATAAGGGTTAAGCTTCTAATTGTATTCGTTGCCAGTTCAAATCCAATCAAAACCGTCGTGTTCAGAGGGAGCTGGTGCACGTAAAATCTGGCGTGGCCTCAAATGTTCACACGTTCTCACGTGGTGTGGAAGTTTGGAGAGTGGGGTGCCAGCTCAGGTGTTGCCTCGTCATCTGACCGTGATTCAAAATTACGTGTGTCCTCAGACCTCCCCTTCGAATTGTAGGCGGCGCAGGTTCGATTCCTGCAAGGTGCATTCCTCCTTGGGTGTATTTCTCTCTTCTGTGCCAGTAAAACTTTCACTTTGTGTAAATTACTTGATATTTTATCGTGTTTGGCGCAGCATGGCCAAATATGGCCCTTGCCCCATAAAACCTAAAAACTAACCAACCTCAGATTTTTCCTTTGAGATTGATCCCGGACCGTCACTAATAACCCGTCATATTGCTCCAGTGTGACGTTAATTAAAATACCTACCTGATCACGTCTGAATTTGTTAAATAATGAATTTAATAAATTCCACATTTTCGAGCTTTTTAATTTCTATATTTTAAAGTTCATTTTCGATACCATCTAATAACTTATACATTTATTTTTGCTACATGTAAATATTTGATATCTACCAGGTTTCAATTGTAATTACCCTACTGTAAAAATTGCAACACTGAAAGAATCAGATAAATCATATTTATTCCACGTATTACTTATAGTGGTTTAAATAAACGATCATATTTACAGAGCAATAGAACAAAAAATAATGCCGAAAATCAATATCTTGTGCAGCCACCACGCGCAGCGATGAGAGCCTGTACACGTCGCTGCATCGAATCATACAGATTCTCAATTTCATACTGAGGAATGGCATTCCAGATGGCCTCTATCTGATGCCAAAGTTCAGCCGTGCTCTACCCGACGCGCGGTACGAGCGAGTCGCCGTCCGATGTAATCCAGGCATGCTCAATGGGCGACATATCCGGGAAACGTGCAGGCCATGGAAGAAGCGAAACCTGTCGTGCACTGAAGAAGGCTTGTGCATTCCGAGCAACATGTGGACGGCCATTTTCTTGCTGCAATGCGGGAATTTTCTCCGGGAATGCGTTGCAGGAGGGGTAGGACCTCGGGCTCCACAACTTCCCTGATATAGCGCCCGCTGTTCAGGGTCCCCACAATTTGGAGTAGGCGGGATCGCCCATGATATCCAATAGCGCCCCAGACCATAACGCCAGGCGCTTCGTCCAGTATGACACTGAATAAGACACTCCGGGAGAAGGTGTTCACCTCTGTAGCGTCTGACGAGTACGCGTCGAACGTTATAGTCCATATTGTAGCGGGACTCATCTGAGAAGACGACTTGTAGCCAATTGGCACCCATTGGTTGTGTTGGTGAGGCCATCGTAGCCGGAGGCGTCGGTGGTTCAGCGCCAAGTGAATCCTGCGCAGGAGACTCCTTGCACGTAGCCCATGGCGCTGCAGACGTCGACGAACCGTGGAAGCGGACAATGACACATCTGTAGACGTGCTCCAACGCACGAGAGGACGCTGTACTCTCCGTCACCGCCATGCGGATGAGGTGTCTGTCGTCCCGTGGTGACGTGATATTACGTAGCCCACTGCCGGGGTTTCGACTTGTCCGGTTCTCCATGGTCCATCTCTTCCACACGCATCACTTGTGGCATTACGTCCCGTGCGAGTGGCGATTTCACGATTCGAAAGTCCATCCTCACAGAGGCCGATCATGCGGCCCCGTTCGTACTCCGTTAGTTTCTCGTATGGCACTCCGATTTTGGCGAGGCATATTAACTTCTAATCACTCATTTACAGCAGTCAAACGACGATACACACATTTTAACGCACCTTTACATTGCTTTTTATACACGGCTCACTTGGAAGTTTAGAGAGTGTTTCTTGGCCCACATATGCGTGATCGCTTTGTAATTCTAATCATTTGCATATCCTAACCTATTTTGCATTTCCTGCAAGTTTTGTTTAATTTGCATGATTCCTTCATGGTGTTGCAATTTTTGCAAACAGCAGTGTACTTAAAAAAGTCGTCCAATTCCAAATTTGCATATGGGATTCAGTAGATTTAAGACGAGCTTTCTTTAACCCATTTATAATATATTTTGAAAATAAATTGTGCAATCAAGTATATCTTAACTTGATTAACCCCCCATGTGGTTTAAACGACATATCTCGTTCATCAAGATCTGACCAATTTAGCTAATAACGAGATATCTTTTCATCAAGAATGCCGATTGAATTTCTAATGAGGAAGACATTGCCGTTTGTGACGATGGCGAAATCAAGATCAGTTTAGTTTTTTGTAGGAACAAGGTATCTCATTCATGAAGATCTGGTCAGTTTTGCTAATGGTGAGAAACCTCGTCGAGACAACCATCAGGAGGGCTAATTATTACATCGCTGTTCTGCAGTTTTTAGATGTTCGATTGCTTTTCGTATGGTTGAAATCTTATGTATAATGTTTTATTAATAAAATAAAAGAATATTCGAATTCATTTGTTTTCCCTCGCCGAAAACTGGAGAACATCTGCTAAATTTCATTATCCGGAAATTGCATGACAGTTAGGGTGCTGGAAGATTCTTGAATTCTGTAAAACCCAAAATTAGTTCCCTGATTGTGATTAGTATTTCCTTCTCTCGTTCCTCGCTTCGTGAACATTTTTATCTCACGGGGAAGTTAGTTAAAGTTTCACGGAAAACTTTCGTGATTTTTTAATAAGAGAATACGAGATGAACTGTTCCTTAAGCCTAATTCGGTTAGCGCCTTACGTTGATCATTGGCATAAGCTGATTCTAGCAATTAAAGCTCAGTCACACAAAACAATGACGATCCATCTTCGAGTTATCCCAATTGCTTTCTTTTGTGCGGGGCCTCTTAGATTTTAATTTACGAAATGGAACGTCATTTCTCTTGAGATCCTGGAAACACTATCCAGGTGTAAAACCCAGAAACAGAATCTAACTAGACTTCGTAAGTTCAGAGAGGGTTCTTTCGTAGGAACAACTTTCTTTCACGGGCGCTGCTTCGGCAAAGATTAAATCTTAGAGTTTCAGAAGCTCAACTGCGATACAAATTGCGTTTGCTTGCGAAAGGGAAGGCTCAATTTATCGTGCAATCGAAATCGTTTAGTACTGGAGTGGCTACCAATATGGTGTCTTTCGCAATGCGATGGAATTCTATTATATCGGTAAATTAAATTTACTTTTGGCATCGCAGTCTGTTCTACCAGTGCAGTACTTTTAATAAGATTCCACTGCTTTAAGGTGGGGTGTTTTCCGAAATCCGAAACTAAGCTTGAAATTGGTTTTGTCGTGTTACGTGTTCGAATAAATGCCTTGGTCGAACAAGGGGACGCATTACGGAAGAATAGATTCCAAATCCCTCCTCGAAGAGGTTTTAAATTACGCCCGCAGCAGCTGCTTCGACAAATAAGACGATTAAGTTAAGAAGCTGGGGTAAAACATGTTTGGCTCTGCGAGATTCTGTCACAAAGACTCACATTTATTTGTGAAACTGTTTTAGGCCCCTCTTAACTTATCCACGCAGTTATATTTCATTAAATTGAAAGATTTTTCTCGCAAAGTAATTTCTTGATGCATTGCGAGGGTTTTTATTCTTATATTTTTGCTGTACTATTAGACGATGGTACACGCTAAATGTTGTTAAATGTCATTTCTGTTTATATTTAGGATCTGAGGACAACACCCTGTATCCGGTTGAGGGTCCAACATTAGACGCGGTGAATGATATAGTATATTGAATCATTTTTTATTTTCCCTTAATATTAAAGGGGAAGAATAATACCTATGTAACATGGATCTGTCCATTAGTATGTTGCTCGAATGCGTATTTTCTATATCTTAAAAAGAAAATAATGTAAACTTAATGCTCAACATTTAAGACTATTATAACAATTCTTACTAAACATGGCAAGACTCCAGGGAAAATCAAAATAATTTGCGGAATTTAAAAAAACTTCTGGAAATCTTTGCTATTCAACAATTTTTTTGTCTAAAGGCAGTGCCTAGTCCATCCAGAATAACATCCAGATTAAGCAGATGTTAAAAGAAAGCTAGTTATACTCTGTTATAAGCATCGTCCACATTACTTATTGTCATGATTTCAAAAACCATAAAGAAAATTTAACTAATCTCCGAGGCAACTCAGAAACACGATTTGCCAGCGCGCATTTCTTTTAGGATTAAAAGTAGATATTGCCAATATGAACTGATAAGAAATAGCTCGAACAATAGCGTAGTGAAAAGGAATATATACGACATTATCCTAAAAGTTAACACAAAGAATTATTTTACAAACTCTTATGTACTCCAAATTATAGCATCAATTGGAACATTTGTAACACTGGAAGCTAGATTCCACAACAGAATAGATATCTGCTCTTGCTGTGGACACATGAGAACAGCTAAACACATATTTTTTGAAACTTTGTAAGCACGTTTGGATAAAAGACTTCTAAAATCTGAATTTTAGAACAAATAAAAAATTAGAGAACGTGTCAACATGCACTGACGCAGTATGCTTTTGAAAGTGGATTGTGTTTTTATTTCTTCTCTCTTGTATTGTATACTTGCATATTTCTCTTCTCGCATTTTGTGTCATTGAAATTCAATAAAATACTCTTTAGATGGGACAGGGATTTTAAATTAAAAAATTTGACAATATAATTTTGTATCGTTATGTTGCTATTGGGAAACTGATTTATTGCCATACTTAACAATTAAAGAAGAGTTACGTTAAAGTAATCTGAATTATACGTTTACATGAGGATCTCCTCGGTCTGTATACTCGTTTGTAAAATTATTTTGTCCTTAAAATATAAGACGAGAAAGGAAGAATAAAAGCATCATATCACAAGAAAATCTCCATAAATTCCGACTTCTTCCCTTGTTAAGAGATTAATACTCTAAAAAAGTTCTTCTGTTCATGAGTTTTATCTGAAATGGCTAGCCATTTTTACTGTCCATGTTTTTGTTGCACTGTCAGCTGAAGAAAGAAAATTAATCTGAATTTTGAAGTAAAATATATGTTCCCGAAAGGAGAAGCAAAACAACTCAACTCTTCACCATTCAACTTAACGAATCTTGATGAAAAATGATGCACCACTAGACAATATTTTTTATCTTACAACGCCTACTCTTTTTTTAAATTTGACCGAACTGGTTTCTGAGTTTCCCGACTGAAAGCATTTACTGAATGTCGAAAACTGAAAATTTGTTGCGATACGGTCCTAATTCGTTTTTTCTTCTGATTTTCCCATCCGTCTTATTAGCCAGCGCTTATATACTTTTCAGAAATATTTTAACGGGACATTTCTTGTTACTGGACTGTGTTTTTTCCTTTAATATTCCGTCAGGAGAAATGTTGTGCCATCTTGCTTTAATTTTGTATGCAAATGGGGGTTTAAGAACATCACTGTTACGTTCCAGCCAAGAAAGAGGAATGTTTTGTGTTCTTAGGTGGCGAAAAAGTAAGTTATTTATGCAACAGTGTATTTTTTGTTTTGGACAAAAAAGCTATTACAATATGCGCAAGTTTGGAATTGGGAGTTAATTAAACGGCAGTGTAAGGGGTAAAATTCCTTGACAAGTTTTAGTGGGGTTCTGATTTTAATCGAAAAAGTTAACAACTCCTTGAAATTGGATGCTTTAGTGAAAAAAAAGCAAAATATGCAGTTTGCTGTTTAGTATTTTAATTTCGCTTAGGTTCTTTTTGTTTTTGAGAATGATTTGTTTCTGAAAGCAAGATTTTAACAACCAATTAGAACACAGCAACGATCAGTAGAAACACTCAACATTATTTTGTTTCTATTCAGTTTTAATGTGTACATATCACTACTGTACATTTATAAACTCCAATACTTTGATACTTTATTTCATTAATGTCATTAGTAATATTGTATCGCTCGCGAAATACCAACTTCATAGAATAGAAAAGAGTACTTCTTTCCTAATTGTTCGATCTAAATGAGCATTGTAAAGAAATTCTCACTTTTAAGAACATTTACACACAATATTTTTCTTGGAGGTGACAAAATAATACTAAACTGGACAGTTGATTAAACGTTCTGGCTAAAGAAAGGTTACACGATTTCACAGTATATTCTGTTTACAAATTGATACTTTCAAGAATACGCAAAGTGGAATCGTAATCAAAATTGATTCCTATCGGACTCTAAAATATACCTAAGGCGCGCAGTAAAACATGATGACAAGTAGAATGATTTGTTACATTTTCGAAAAAAGTTAATGAGTGCAACAAAACATGCAGTATCAAATATACATGAAAGCACAAAAACAAAAAACATCGAATGTGATTTTCAGCAATTTTGTCTTCATTTTTATTAACCTAACCTTTCTCCTTTTCTCGGTTTTCTTTTATCAAAATCTTTAATGTTGTAAAAGAAAAAGTTTCTAAAATAAATTCCTCATTCCCTGAAGTTTGCAATTATCTCCTACGCAGAATGAATAACAAACTAAATTTTAAAAGGAAAGTACTGTTCTGTTAATCTTCTAAGTAGTTTCGACGAGATATCTCGTCCCCCAAGATCTGATCAATTTTATTAGTGATGAGATTTCTCGTGATCAAGAGGGGCCGTCGTGGCTCAGTGGGTATGTCCACTGCGCTTGCAGCCTTCGAATTATAGGCTGCGCAGGATCGATTCCTGTAAGGTGTATTACTCCCTGGATGTATTTCTCTCTTCTGTGTCAGTAAAATTTTTACTGTGTGTGTGTACTCGTATGTGTATTACTTAATATTATGTCTTGTGTCTGGCGCAGCATGGCCAAATATGGCCTTTGCGCCATAAAACTCCAAAACCAACCAACCAACTCGTGATCAAGATGGTGCCGATACTTTTATGATGACGAGATCAAGATCTGGTCAATTTTCTTCTAATGACGATATATCTGGTCAGTTTTCTAATGGCGATATATCTCGTTAATCCAGATATGGCTAGTTTTCTTCTTATGACGTAAGATCTTATCGAGACAACCACCACCAGGGTTAAGTGTGTCAATGTGACAAACTTGTCCCATCGTTTCACAAGTTCTTGGAAATCGACAGGGTAGAATATTTTTGGATTTAGTCGGAATTAAAAGTGATAATTTTCTTTCCTTCCTCGTCATTGCCGCGAAAGCGTTCCCCCGAAAGATGTTTAAGGCTTGTGGCACATGGGACGATTTGTGAAGCGTGTCCCAAAGTTGCGATGGGTAGTTTGCTTAGTCAATACCAGGAAATCGTCAACATCTCGAGAAAAGTTTTGTATCCTAATTATAGACAGCTTGACGCAACAGGCAGTGCGTACCATACACGGGTATCATTCTTTTGTAGATCTTTGCTGCCAGATCCAAACAAATCGTACAATGGAGCGCTATTATCTTATGGTATTACTCTTTGAGAGGTACCTCCATCTTCAAATGGTTGCTTCTCTGTTTTGCTTTTACGCACATGGATTGTGCTTCACATGGCAGTGCGATCGTGCTGCTATCTAGTGGTAATATTTGCATTGCCTCATTCTAAAGCGTCTGTCTAATTTGTAATTTACTGAATTTTTCTCGTGATAGCTACACATTTGTTACAATAAAAATGTATTGTACCACATAAAAATGTATTGTACCACATAAAAATGCACTCTGCTAGAAAAAATTGTTGGTTTCGAGGTTTGGAGGGCTTGTTGCTTTACTGTCTATTGTTAAACGAGGGCTGGTTGATAGTAGGTTCAGAATAAGTCATTCCTTGAGAATATAAGTAATAACTCAGAGATATTAATAAAACTAAAAAATGTGAACAATTATAAAATTGACAATAAACAAATTCGATGCGAACAGTAATGTCAGTTATTTAAATGCATCAGATTTGTGGGACACGGTATGCAAGGATGATTTGATATAAAACTTATTCCTATAAATACACTGCTGGCCACCGTAAATGCAACACCCTGAAGGAAGCATGCAAATAATATGAAATTTACAACATGCATTAGCGGAGGTGAGATATGCAAATGATTAGAATTTCAGCGCAGACGCACATCACGCGCGCCTGTGGCGCCACTTCAAAGCGTTATTTAAGGCTTGGAGATTTCGACGATTTCAAGTACGGCAATTGTGTTTTTCTTGTGGTTTTTTCAAAAAAACGATCCATTATGCCTCGTAGAAAACAGCGATCATCTTTTGATCAAGTATCCGAGTTCGACAGAGGAAGGATAGTGGCCTACCGAGATTGTGGATTATCTTTCAGGGAAATCGGTAGTCGTGTTGGACGAAACCAAACAACTGTAATGCGGATATGTTATCGTTGGATGCAGGAGGGTACGACGGACCGACGTGTTCGATCGCATCCACCTCAGTGCACCACTTCACGTGATGACAGGCATATTGTGCGTATGGCAGTGACGGATCGCTCAGCCACATCACGAACCGTAGCACAGGACATTCAGTCTGTACCGCATCATCCAGTGTCTGCGCGTGCCATTCGACGCCGTTTACAGCAGAGTGGTCTGTCCGCAAGACGTCCATTGCTTCGTCTACCCTTGACGCAGAACCACAGACGTTTCCGCCGCCAATGGTGCGATGAAAGAAGGATGTGGACGGCAGAATGGAATGAAATTGTCTCTACTGACGAGTCACGCTTCTGTCTGCAACACCACGATGGTCGGATTCTAGTCTGGAGACACCGTGGAGAGAGGATGCTGAACAGCTGCGTTATGCACCGCCACACTGGTCCTGCACCGGGTATTATGGTATGGGGCGGTATTGGATATCACTCTCGCACTCCTCTAGTACGCATTGCCGGTACTTTAAACAGCCAGCGCTACATCTCCGAGGTGTTGGAGCCAGTTGTCCTTCCTTACCTTCAGGGCTTGCCCACAGCCATATTTCAACAGGATAATGCGCGACCACACGTGGCACGCATTGTCCAAGGGTTCTTCGTCAATCGCCAGATTGAATTGCTTCCCTGGCCAGCTCGCTCTCCGGATCTTTCGCCGATAGAAAACATGTGGTCCATGGTTGCTCAACGATTGACCCAGAATACATCCCCAGCTGCCACACCAGATCAACTTTGGCAACGTGTGGAAGCTGCTTGGTCTGCTGTACCCCAAGAACACATCCAAAGTCTCTTTGAATCAATGCCGAGGCGTGTGGCAGCGGTGATCTCCAACAATGGCGGCTACTCTGGCTACTGATTTTGGCAGGAACCGCACTTCACAGAAGTCTATAAATTTAATCATTTGATACTTGGTCAACATGTTATCTACAAAATAAATTTTGTTGTGATATCTCTTGTCTTTCTTGGTGTTTGCAATTTGGGTGGCCAGCAGTGTATATACTCCTTCTGTCCCCAAATAAGTGATTACTTCAACAATGGAAGTGATTATTTAGCCATTTTGCGTGTTGGTAAAACCAACACAAGTAGAAACGTGCTGATAAAATTAGTTCTCGGAAGAATCGCGAAGCTCAAATAGTTAGCCTCAAAACCATACATATTTATTAATTTTATTGCATACTCATACAGATTTAGTAACTTTATTTTCAAGGTGATTTCTGAACATAAAAACAGTGAGGAGAGACTGAGGGTTTGGATCTTTAGAAGTTGTCCCAAACCATGGTGTGTTTATCCTTTCTCAATCTTAACCTTTCTGGTGGTTGTCTAAACGAGGTATATCACCCCAAAACTGTCCACATCTTGATGGAAGAGATGCATCATCGAAACCACTTGGAGTATTAATAACTGATGTAATTATTTTCACACACTCAGAAATTGATCTAATATTTATTTCTAATGCCAGCTTATGAATCAATGACCTATCAAGCACCCATTAGCCAGACCGTGCCAGTTTCAGCTGATCTAATAGACAAATCAATATTTTTGCCGCTAGCAATACAGGATGTGTCGAGATTTAAGCCTATTTCTCACAGAAAATACCGGTAATAGAGAATATCGGAAGATTGCCTCATTTTTCTATCCATTTTTGAGAGTCAAGCTGCTTATTGATATCTATTAGATTTCATGCATGTGAAATACTCATTCACTCAGTGTGTATGGATACTGCGCAAGCAACTTGTTAATTGTAGGTGGCGCAGATTCGATTCCCCTGGGTTAGACCCTCAGGGGCACACCTACAGGTGTATACGGGCATCACCAAAACGAGGTACCCGAATGATCATTTTCCCTCGCCTACCCTTCTGCTTTTCCTTCCTCTCATTGTATTGTCTGCCTCGTGTTTGGAGCAGCTTGTCCAAATACAGCGACATTAAACCCGAAAACAACCAAACAATTCTCCCTAGGTGTATTTCTCATTTTTTTGTTAGCAAAATTTTCCTTGTATGTCCATCAGTTGACATTGTCTGGCTCAGTACGGCCAAATATGGTTCTTGCGCCATAGACCCCTCAACCAACCAAAAATATTCAAGCGCCAATGCAAAAGAAAGAAAAACATCTTGTTCCAGATCGTCAGCATTCCCTCTTGCATCTCAACCCCTTCAAAATAACGGCACCGTTCACGTGATCCAGTTCCCATTCCCTTTTTTCTTCATCCAGGAAACAATATCTCTCCTCTCCTCTTCAATCGTAAAGTCGATCATTCCACAAACAGCAAGACACACATTTATATTCGCGCATGCAAACGATCGTGTGGGGAATATGAGGTCCCGGACCCGCCTGCTCGTGCAGCCGGATTTCGTGGTCTGCTAACTGCTGAGCAGAAATATAAATTTTAAACTGCCTCCTTGAGTGGCTTCCGGCTTTTTATCGTCCCGGTTATCCGGAATGGTTTTGCGGGCCGTTTTGTTTCATTTTCTACGATCTGGTCAGGAATTTTGCCTTGGTGGGCAGTTTGCGGAAAGGAAGAACGTTGTCTTTTTTTTGGAATGTGTTTTGGGGTGGTGTTGCCGTTGGAGATGGAAATATATCATACCAGAATGTATATATGTGGGATCCTCGGGTGTCAAATTTATAAAAGAATTAAATGTTCTCTAAGAATCCGCACACAAGCTTTTATCTAAATTTTATAACTCTGATTTTTAAATACGAAATTTTAGGTTTTTACGTTTGTATAAATTTTTGTTTATACGTTTGTTTGTGTGTTTTCTATTGCACATAGCTGCCAAAAATTTATCCTCCAAGCCTTTTCGACGAGGTATTTCGTCCATAAAGATGTGAGAAATTTTACTAATGACGAGATATTTTGTCCATAAAGATGTGAGAAATTTTACTAATAACGAGATATTTCGTCCATAAAGATGTGAGAAATTTTACTAATAACGAGATATTTCGTCATCAAGGGACCCGAGGTATCCAGGTTGGAAGAGTAGCAGTTTATCAAACGGAGGGTTGCGAGTTCGAAATTCGATTCAACCAAAACCCTTCGTGTACACGGAGCCTGGTTCAAGTTAAATTTGCCGTGGCCTCAAATGTCCTCACGTTGGCTTGGTTTGGAAGTTTGAAGAGTAGGGTGCCAGTTCAGTCACCTGACCTCGGTTTGAAATTACGAGGTGCCTTCGGACCTTTCCCTTCGGTATTGATGCCGGATCGTCGCCAATAGCTTGTTGTGTTGCTCCAGTGTGACTTTAATCCCTCTACCTACATCTTCATCAAGATAGTACCGATTTTTTTATGATGGTGAGGGATCAAGTTCTCGTCAATTTTTTCAATAACGAAATATTAGTCCATTACGGTCTGGTTAGTTACTAATGAGAGATAACTGGTCGAGATGACCACTAGGAGGGTTAAACACTAGTGGAGTTGAATAATATATTTACCGTATAAAGAGGGATTTACAGTGCGAACCAACGACCCGGAAGGCGGGAACTTTATTCCTGTTATCCATGATGTCGATCCGCAGAGTATATAGAGAGCCTATATAGATAGAGATGACAGGAAAAACGGCAGTCATGTTTTTCGACCGTTGTTGTGCCAACACGGACGCTATGCAAATGAACGGTTTCACTAGGGTTGCAAATCAAGTTGTTTTGATATGAAGACTTCGAGTTTGGCGACAGTTTGGCGTTGGATTTTAAATATTGATAGATTGGATTTTCTCATGGCATGAGCTACTCATTTAGACCACAAACCAGTTTATAAACCAGTAATATACAGGACTTAATCTGGTGTGTGATTGGGGGTCTGAATAAAAAAAAGCTTTTTTAATTTCATACATTGAGTTAGATTTGAATTAGGAACACTTGCATGTTATTTCAATGTGGGGCAACGTATTTTGCCCTGTAATTTTCCGAATAAATTATTCATATAAAATATTTTTCATAAGAAAAAAGAGCTTTAAATCCTTAATAGAAGTACAGTAAAACTCCAATTATCACAACTGAGTGCTGGACGTAATCCGGATATGCAAAAATCCGGAGAATTGGAACAGTTATAAAAACGGTTATGTTGTGAAATAAAACGCCAATATTGATCTAAAATAATTTTTGTTTATTTTTATTACGAGAATATAGTGTACTTGAATGACAACCTAATAAAAGAAGTAGACCTAATGTACTGTATTTTAAAAATAAGGTAAATAATTAAGTATTTTAAATATCCATTTTTCATCATTCAAATATTCATAAATTATTTATATTGTGGAAAGAAATAAAAAAATCAGGGTAAAGATGTAGAATCCGGGGCATGTTTGTCGCCAAGCAATTTTTTTCGCCAAATCAAGATGGCGTCCAAAGCCAATATGTTCATTAAAAAAAAAACGTGGACTTTCCTACGCGAAAAACCTTTTGCATTGGGTTGCCATAAAGCTAAATCAAACCAGCAAGGTTACCATGTTTGGCGATAAATCGCTAGTGCCCCGGATTCGACATCTCCACCAAAATCAGTTTAAACATAATTAGAATTTTAAATTGTTTAAATATAACGCTTCGGAAAAAATTGTTTTTCGAGCAATACTAATAAAACAATTTTATACGCTTTTCCATAATTGGCGGAATATCGCATCGTTTGGCGACATTTTCTGGTTTGGCGAGAATGGTCGATGGAATTTTACAAATGTACCTTTGCTTCTTTTTAGTTATTTAAATTAATGTTATCAACAGTTTACACTTTATTTTGTTCATTAAGTGGGTAGGTTGATCTATATTAAATGAAAAAAGCATTCTTACCTTCAAAATTATCTAAATTACAAGTGTATCCAAACAGAACTTCCAAAATCGCAATCAGCAAAGAACCGCCGTGTTGAACTGACCTGAAAAGGAAAAACATGGCTGCCGACTGCATCAGCCAATCAGAAAATATCGGGTGTATGTCATCTCTCTATCAATATAGGCTCTCTAAGATTACGTAGTTGGCTGTAGTCAAGTGACGTCACTTCTGGAATACCATCGACTTTATATTGAAACAGACGGAGCATGTGGGCGCAGCTTTATTTCTTCTGGTCGCTCGGTTAGAATATCTGTCACTTGGTTGCGGGGAAAAGCATGAATTCTAAATTTTTGATTGGTTAAAGTGGTTATCCACCGTGATCAAAAACACGTCAGCTTCGATAGCCAATCGCTATGTCGCTTTGTGAGCCCACGTGATTTCCCCTTCAGAGATCTTACTGCAACGCGCATATGCTTTGTCTATTTCATTAGAAGGTCGACGTACAGGAGGCACGTAGCCGTAAAATCCACTACCGCCATCTACATTTAAAACAACACAGAAAAAGTCTATGATAGGGATATCCAGTGTAAACAATCCCCCGGGAGATGAAGATGTTACTTCCTATTTCCCAATACAGAATACGTTCAGGAAGCACATTCTACCACAGCAACACTAGCGACGTTATTTAGCTTAACTGAAAAATTCTCTTGCTCTCCTGTCCAATCGTGGAAAGTTGGTTTCGTCTATTTCTTCTATTCTGAGTGGTGTCTAGAGGAAAAAATGCGTTCCCAACATATCACAGGTCTTTTCCATAAAGCTAAAAGTAAATGGAGCTACTGTTGTGGTGGAACGTGCGGTCTACGTATTCCGTATTTTGTAATCGAAAATAAAATGGTGGTTCATTTATTTATCCTGAAAATCCCTGTATTATATTTTGCAGAAAAGGCTAAGGTGAGTAGTTGAATTAACGTCGCACTGGTGCAACGCAACGGGCTTTAGGTGACGGTCCTGGATCAATCTCGAAGGGAGAGATCCGAGGACATTTCCTCGTCATTCGAAACTAGGTTAGAAGACGAGGTCAACACCCCTGAGCTGGCACTCCACTATCCAAACTTCTACGCCATTCTAATGTAATTCCAACTGGGTTAGTAGGTATTTGAATTTATGTCGCACTTTGAAGGAACACAACGAACTATTGGTGACAGTCCGGGAACAATCCCGAAGGGAAAGATCTAAGTAAATTTGGAACCACGGTCAGATGATGATATCAATACCTGATATGTCACCCCACTCCGAAATTCCATACCAAGCCAACGTGAGTACATTTGAGGACGTGGCAATTAAACATATACCAGCCTCCGCATACATGATGGTCTTTGGTTGGACCTAGTTTCGAACTCGCAATCCTCCGGTTGCCAATCCACTGCTTTACCACAGCCTTCAGATACTGAATCTACACTCTAACGAAAAAGATTTTTCTGCCCATGCCTGTCAACAAATGGTTTCAACGAGAAGAGTTTAGCAGAAAAGGGAGGGGATACAACGGATTTTGCATAGTCGGGACCAATACAGTTTTCCCTAGTATGGCTCGAAGATTGAAGAAGGGAAGAAACAAAATTTTGGATAACTGGACCGAATTACACTTTTCCAGTAGATCATTTGTTGGCCAAACGAAAAAATTATTTTACTATGCTCGCTCATTACTTGGTTTTAATAGTTTATTCGTGTCCTCTTTCCGTTCAGCCGGATCTTTCCCCTAGGAATTGAACCCGGACCGTCGCTAATAGCCCGTTGTGTTACTCCAGAACAATG
Organism: Meta bourneti; assembly: GCA_933210815.1. Lineage (NCBI taxonomy): Eukaryota > Metazoa > Arthropoda > Arachnida > Araneae > Tetragnathidae > Meta > Meta bourneti. Next base: position 6,647,997 of record OW119926.1, read on the forward strand.
TTAATTCGACTACCTACATTCCGTTCAGCATTGTTAGTAGGTCCCGGTTTAATGACAGCTCGTTTAGATTACCCTAGAGTGACGAACCAATCAGCAGTTACGATTGAGTCACCCAAATGAAATCTAATCGATCTGTTTTGTAGTATGTAGTTCGGTTCAAAGGGTTCCGGCTCAGTGTATTGAAAAGGTAATGGATTCAAACATCAATTTTTATTTTCAATGTAATCACTCTTTATTTCGACATTTTTAAGAATGGCTAATTAAATTTTCTGTACCACTAAAAAATAATATTAATGGTTTAATGAAATGGTTTATGACGTGAAATGGTTTAAATGGTTTAAAACAGCAGAAATGACTTCGTCACTTGTGCATTTTTCACGCAGATTCAACTTTTGAATTTGAAAATTTTAACGCCCACTTGATGTTTAAGTATGGAGCAACAGCTCTTCGATCTAACGCTAGCTAGAGTTACTGATGCTAGAGTACATCAATTTAACTGCAGTGTAACAAAATAGGGGGTGAAGGGAGTTAGTTTCTCCTACTTCTCCCCGAACACGATGTTTCTTCTAAAATAGCGTTGGTATATTATTGCGAAGCTTCCAGAACACTTTGCATCTGAAAATTGAGTTCGATTTCAATTACTTTGTGTTTTGTATTGAAGAGTCTGTAAACCGAATAAAATTATCCATCCGTGTGGTTGATTTGGTAAAAGAAAGAGAACATCTGAAACTCAATAAAACGTTTGAATAAACGTTAAAAAAGTTAAGCAACAATATTTGTCTTAGAGAAATGCCTAACAGAGTACGATCGGTCTTCAATACCCGACAGTCTACCTTTCTCTCTCTCGTTCCTTGTCCTTCTCTGACCTTTCTTCTACTCCGACTACGCTCAAGTTAAACCCCTCACAGCATCACGTGGTTGTTTATCTCTGTGACACCTGTACCTCTGTATTCCTCATCAAGTAATGCTTGTGTGAAGAAGCAGACCATTACACTACAATGGATTTCAGTTTACTTAAAATATATTTCACACGCCGCAAAAATCAAATCGCATTCCACATATTTCAAAATTACTATATGAACGTAAAATCTTTCAAATCAATCATTTTATTAATTGCATACAAAACTTATTAAACAGAAATTGTAGCAGAATGTTTTTCTTCTCTCTCAATGGAACGTTTAAGGATTGATCCCGGACCGTCGCCAATAGCCCATTGTGTTGCTCCTGTGTGACGTTAATTAAATATCTACCTACCCCGAAAGGAACGAGGAATTGTTTATCAGCTGTTTCCAAGGACGCATGATCGTGCTCTCTTCTCATTTTCCCCGTTTGAAAGTTCTAACATCTGTTTCTATTAAGAAGCGAGAAGGCGATCGTTCTGTTTGTTTGGAGTTATGTACCGTTTTCGTTTGTTGTCTGTAAATAAATGTTGCGTCTCGTCCTGAGATTTGATTTTGTTTATGTAGCTGGTCTGATAAGTTGCTATATCAAACATTTTTTTAAACCACGCATGCTTTCGAGATCCTCAGTTGGCATCACAGCGCCTGCTCCATTTTTTCATTATTGTCCATGATGTTCTGCCCTCAGTGGCATATCTCTTAGGTGTACGTGAACGACTTCACGTACCTGAGGTACAATAGTGATCTTTTCTTTTCACATGGCTTTACTGTTCTTAGTTAACAGTTCTTAGTCGCTCTCCTGGGATATCCAATCTATCTTTTTCTGCTTTCCTCAGAGTACTCTATTTTCCAATGCCTCTTTTCCCGTTTCACGACATTTTTCACGACGTTGTCTTGTGTTTAGAGTAGCTTGACCAGATATGGTCCTGGTGCAATAAAATGCCAAAACAACCAATGATGTTCTTTATAAATTACACATGTGACATAACGTAAGGAAATAAATTACATAAAAACCAAACACAGGAAATTTATAAAGCAGCATCAAATTTCAGTTTTCGTATGATTAAATACAAATTTGTAATTAGATTTAACGAATATATTCAAATTTTATGTTATATGAGCTAAACGAGAAAAGAATGAAAACAAAATTATACTAGAGTAAAATTAACTTTCTATCATTAAAGCTGTACTACATTATTTAGTATTTAGCTACCATTTTTAGAAGAGCTTTATAACTATTCAGTCACGAAGAAATAATCATTAAGAAAGACAGTTTAATCATAATGTAGTTACTGCATATAGAAATGTTTTTCTAGTTCTGAATAATGTAGCAATGGTTTGAAAAACACATTGCATTTTATTATTATTGTGAATTCATAAAGGTAATTATAAACCTCCATTTTGTAATGTAATTGTGGTGATTAATTAAAAATAGTTAAACATTTACATTTCAGTTTCGGTTAAAAATGCTGTCTCAAGTAATCAGGAAATTAAAAAAAACTTGCAGAAAATGTAAATGCACTAAATGTTCTGCAATCTATTTGAGAATTTTCAAATACCTCCGCATAAAAACAATTAAGCTGAAACAGCTGAAAAATAAACAGACCATTATCTCCTCCGCAAATAAACTTGGAAATTTCAAGATATGCTCACTAAAAGTTTTAAATCTTTCTATTTTTTATATGCTGGTTAATTTAATTTCGGTGTATAGAAAGAGATGCTTCTTTAGAATTAATATTTCGAAAGAAATCGTAAGAAAAATGTACGTAAATATTTGCAAGGTTTCAATTATTCAAATGTATTTGTAATTGTTCTTTTAGGTTATAAATACTTATCAAGAAAGAACATTTCAAACAGAAAACAGCAACAAAGAAGTTGCTAGATACATTTGTTTTAAAGAATTTCATATGAATTACTTAACATCTGTAGAAATTATTTATTCGGAAAATGTTTGTCACACAGTTCAGAAAAGTAATTTGGTTATGCTTCATAAGCTAAACACTGCAACATCGTATCGTGGCTTAAAATTAAATACCATGTAACCGAAAAACCAGACAAAGAAATCTATTAGGTACTTAAAATACTTTTTACTTACAACTAGAATTATTGAGGCAACACTTATTTAGAACGTAAACTATTTTCTGTATACTTTTTAAGTATATTAAAAAATATTTATTGCTCGTGAGTAATTAATTATCTTGTTATATTCGAATTTAAGAGTGGAAGGTTTGAATGTCCTGTGTATAATATTTTTCTTATTTTTAGATGCTTACATTACAATGAAAAGTTAAATATATATTTAAATTTTGAAAATAGAACTAGCCTTCCCACATTTCATATAAAAATCCTTTATTTCTAATTGTGGTAGCATTCTAGAATTTTTTGCTTTATACAAGTATTTAGAATTAATATGCCGTTCATTTAGAGTAAAAATGTCTAACCTTTTAGAAATTTTCGCAAATAATGTTTTTACTTCTATTCGTTTTAAATTTTGTTGTAGCACGCAACGGAAACGAAATCTCGTGTCTCTTGACCACGTGTACTGACATTTTCTTATTTTTTCGTTCGAAAGTAATTTTGAATTTTTTTATATGTTGTTTTTCTTAGTTGTTTATTCGGCATTATGAGATCTAAAGATATGAATTCGTGATTTTTTAAGAACATTTTTTCGCCGTGTTTAGTTTTTTCGCTTTTTCGTATGCATTTGTTAATTTAATAAAGTTTTCACTTTTTTATATTTGCATCGTAAAATTTACGGAACAGTACCTAAATTCTTATTCACACGTGACCCCATTGCATAAAATTTATTAGTAACACGTCAATATGTTTCTTTTTGTTCCAAAAGATAAAGTATATTCACACTATCTCTAGCCCTTATTTTTCCATCCATAAATTTAGCTCGTATCCGGAAGAAGCGAATAGATTTCTAGTTTGTTATAAGCTAGTGTAAGATTATAAAAGGCTGCCTATTTTTCCATCGCAAAACTAGTTAAGACCGATGATTTAAGAGAATGAGAATGTTATGATAAATTTTAATACCCAGAAAATTTACAACCTTTATCGAGAAAACCATTTTTAAATAGGATACAAGAGGAAAGATATATATTATAATACATAAATTAAAATTAAGAGTGCTTTACAGCAACAGATTTCTTTAAATTTATTTCTCTTACTAAAAAAACGCTTATCTGTTAATAAATATTTCGAAAACAGTTGGGGCCTTGCTTATATTGTATCCAATGAAGGAAATGCTCGCTAAACTTTGCTTTTAAACGAACTTGTAGAATAAACAACGCTTCGAATAATGTTGGTTGAATTGGATTTTTATTGAGCAAGGACCATGTATGGCCATGCTGCCAAAATAAAGTAATGGTCATACACACACTCTTCTAATGAGGTTAGCATTTTAAACACATGGCTGGAAAGGTTCTAGAGTATAATAACATTTCTTCTACGTAGTCATGCTAGTCGAGAAGGCAGTGTCACCAAGGGTTTTCATCACCCGAATATAATACCATTCCCCTACTCTTGATTTACTTCAAAGAATGCATTAAATTCGGAGCCAATATTTAAATAAAAGCATCTGAATTTACACCCACAAAGCGAGTCATATCCAATGAAAACAGACCCTCATGGGCACATTTCCTTTAGATGTGCACCCGAAGTATTCTAGTGATCGTAATCTTTTCTTTTCCCATGGGGTTTACTGTTTTTAATAAGCAGGGGGGGTCGCGCTCCCGGTATACCCAAGCAATCTTTTTCTGCCTTCATCCCACCCTTCCACGACATTTTTAATTGACGTTGGTCTCTTGGGTTTGGCACATTTGGTCAAATTTGGCCTTTGCGCCATAAAACCTCAAAACAACCAACCAACTAATGAAAATAGTTAAATAAAACTAGAAAACTGAACATATTAAGTTTATTTCATGCACCATCCGATTCTAAGACGTCTAAGAAAAGTATAAAGCCAACCATATTCATTTCTTGCATGTATGGCGGATACTTGAGTCGGATATTTGTCTTCGGAATCATTCGACGAATTTTGTTTTGGTATTTTCCATGTAAGGTTTGATCTCACATCATTACTTGCTTTGTTGTTCCTGACTGGCAAACAAACCATTCATGACTCATCCACTTTTATTCCCTTGGCATTATCCCTCTACACTTCTCTGTTGTGTCGTAGGTTCTGGTCCAATTAGCCCTCATGTAGCAAAAGAATGAGCAGAACGTCAAACCGAACCCTTTCACTGTCTCCCAGTCTGAAAAGGGTGTTTTGACTTGGATGAATAGGTTCAGACGCAACACAGTACTATAACACATTTCAGAACGTACACGTACATAGAAGAAAGCTTTGTAACGACTGAATATATACTAGGAGATACTTCTTTAAAATAAAGTATTTTAAAATAGGATTCTTGACCATTAATGTACTTTTATGGCTGCATTTCCTAAACTTCCTGGGTCCGCGGTAGCTTGATTGGAAGAGTAACGGATTGGCAACCGGAGGGTTGCGACTTCGAAACCCTATCCAACTAGACTCATGTACACAGGGGGCTGGTGCACGTTAAATCTGCCGTGGCCTCAAATGTCCTCACGTTGGCGTAGTGTGGAAGTTTGGAGAGTGGTGTGCCAGCTCAGGCGATGACCTCGTCATCTGACCGTTGTTCCAAATGACGAGCCATTATCCTCGGATCTTTTATTTTGGGATTGATCCCCGACCGTCACCAATAGCCCATTGTGCTGCTCCAGTGTGACGTTGATTCAACTACCTACCTCAACTTCCTGTAAAAGCTGCCACGTTTCATGCAATCACTGGGGTGTAGAAGAAAACCACGATTTCTTCGATCACGTACGAGCCATTTAAGAATCCGTTGAAGCAATAAACTGCGTCACTCCATGGTACTCAATCGAGGACATTACGACGTAATCGGCAATTGCGATACAGTAACCACTTGACACGATAACTCGAAGAGTAGCCAACGAGGTACCAGCTTAGAGACATTGCAGAACTATAGGATATGAGTATCGGAAGTTTAGGCAACAAGCGGAGCTACTATGTCTTTGATACACTTAAATGTGTTTTGGAGTAAAACTGGCTAAATCTTTTGGAGCTCAATTTTATTTCATCTACGTAAACTGAGCTATAGCTTTAATCGAATTTTACATTGAAATGAATCATTAATTTAAATGCCCCTCTGGGAACTTTTTATCAATAGGGGCACATCTCCTTTAGGTATGTAAAGGCTTCACGAATCCGAGGTACTCAAATTATCTATTCTTTTCCTATGAGGTTTACTACCTCTTGTGAATATGTGGGCCTTGTATATGGCGCAGCTTTGCAAAATATAACTCTTGCGCCATAAAACCCATCAACAATAAATTTAATGTCATATATTAATTTCAGCAATACATGTGAAAGGCAATGCTCCTTTGTCTAACAAAAATATTTCGTAGTTGAGATAGGTTACACAGCTCTGTACCACTATATTTTAAGTTAATTTTGGTGTGGTCGCTTCAATACAATACTATCTCTTCAAAATTTAGTGACTTGATTCGGTAGATTGTACCACTAGTTAGGGCCGCTGTAGCGCAGTTTGAAGAGCAACGGAATAGGAACAGGAGGGTTGTGAGTTCGAAACTCGGTTCAGCCAAAGTTCGCCGTGTACGCGGGAGCTTGTGCACGTTAAATTTGTCGGGGTCTCAAATGTCCTCACGTTGGCGTGATGTGGAAGTTTGGAGAGGGGTGCCAACTCAGGTGTTGATTCGTCATCTGACCGTGGTTCAAAATTACGTGGTGTTGTCCTTGGATGTTTCCCTTTGCGATTGATCCCGGACCGTCGCCAATAGCCCGTTGTGTTGTTCCAGTGCGACGTTAATTAACTTCCTACCGATGCCACTAGTTGATCGATTGCCAATTGCGTGAGATCTGCATGAAGATCACGATTGTATTTCCGTATGCGTGATCATGCAATGGATGATAGCGACCATGTGTTGCCTATAGCATGTGTCCTGTGTTGCCTATAGCAGTCTAGTGTGCGATGCCAGGTACAAAGAGATAACTTTGAATTGACGTTCATCAATCAACTTTCATACATCAATTCAGAATTCATTTTTCTGGAATTTCTGTTCGCATCGTGCTGATATCGTATTCGGAAAATAAATCAAGTGACATTTTTTTGGAATACGTACAGGATGCAAATTCTACCACAAAACACTACTTGATGTCTGTCTTGTGTTTGACGCAACATGGCCAAATATGGCCCTTTGCGCCATAAAACTCAACCCAACCAACCATCAAGCAAAACTACCACACACTAAGCATAATTCTTTTTCAATTTGTTTTGTCTTTCCTTTTTTTGGTACCTCGTAAATACTTCCTTCGCTGTTCCTGCAGTGGCATCGATTGACGTACACTTTGACTAATTCTTAGCTGATCTTTTTCTGAATGCCATTAACCATAAAATGACCAGGATTGATGCCCATGCACCTCAACTTCCAATTCGGGTTAAATCCGCAATTAAAATGCATAACGGCATCAAAAACTGAAATTTTCACAGCGTCAGGACCTAAATTTTGGTGACAGCTTCCAGATAAGTGAATGTAAGCATCATTGTTGTTTTGCTATGAAGGCACTTTTCTAACATTTCAGGAGTTGTTAGTCTTGAGTAAATCGGCTTTATATGCTTCAATAAGTCGAATGGCAATCCTCCTTTATGTTTATAATCACTTTCCTTCCACCGAGTTGCAGCACGCTGGTAGGAACACCAACTATCAATACCCTTTGGGCACTTGGTGTGTAGAGGGTGATTGTCTCTAGCACTCAGGTGGTAAAAAGTGCTCCAAATTGCAGTTGACATTTGTTCTACGGATTGGATATTCCGCAGAGAAAGTCCAAAATAATTTTGCATGGTATTGATCTTTGCGTCTGTCAACTTGCCTTTTCCTCCTAGCCCTCTTACTGTCTTTTAATTTCCTCAAGGCAGTTCCAAGTCTTTTCTGGTAGTGTCCAATGCATTCTTTTTTCTTAATCTGTTTCCCAGGATACTGCTCGAGATCGCACACTGAGGAATAGCTTTTGCTATCTCCATCACCGTAAAAATCTCTATATTCCAGCCCCCTGGTTTTTAAAGACCGCTGGAAAATTCGTCCTGCACCGATCGGCTTCATGTTGGTGGACGATCCACTGTAGTTTATTGAGCACTTGTGCTCAACTTTCCACGACTCGAACTGCGCCGAAGACTTATCTTTCCGATTCCTCTTGCGACATCCAATGCAGTCCTTCGATAACACTTCCAACGTCGAGAACTTCTCCTGTGTCAATGGAAATAGCCGAAACTACTCCATTTAGCGAGGAGTACCCTCGTTTGTGCCAAGTTCCGTCGACAGATACTCTGTATTTTGAACTTCCATTGATTGCCGAAGATGATGAGCAGCCAGTCGCATCGTTTCAACTGCAAGTGGTTGCAAGATATCCAGAGGAGCTTTCATACGTCTGTTGTAGGAAACGGGGTTCGGTGGAGGAGGCATGTTCATCACAGTCATGAAATGACTAGCTTCTCTGTGGCCACAACCCATTTGCTTCATGGCGTACACCAAGCGTCTATTAACTTCAAAAAGCTGGCCATGTCTTTTAGAAGTTAAACACGGATCACTTTCAAAGTCACAGCTGTGGCATGCGAGATTTAATTCGACGCAACATCCCATATCCTTGGAACTGTTGCTATGCACAAACAATGTTTCCACTTTGCGCAAAGCGCTTGATTCACCGTCGGATGACGTAACGCCTTGATATGCATATCAGAAACCGTTTGATCAGTTTTGATTGGATAATGCTAATTAGGCTTGTCTTTCACACATTCCCTGTAAAAATGGATTACATCGATTGGATATTTCATGGAATATCATTATTTTTGGGTATGTAAAGATAAATTTGGACATGAGTGTAGATTGAATAGATAACCTTCAAAAACAGATGCATAGTGAATTTGATGAAGTCAACACGGAATAAGTTATTCGTAAATATTGACGTGAGTCGGAAATGCGGGATCTGTTTTTCAGAACACAAAATAAATTTCGTTTTACATGAATATTAATGAATTAATTTTCTCTGAATAAAGTAGGATGGTTAAATATTCAAGTATATACATATCAACCTCTAAGTACTAACTGATAGTCTAGTTTATATGTATTACTTGAAATCTATGGTGTTAAGGAGGGATTTTGATATGTACTAAGTGATTTGTATAAAATGGTAATATGCTTAATATGTAAAAACATAACACACAATACATAAACACATAAGGTTGAGAGAATGTTCAAGAAAATATCTAATTGTTAAATATTGATATAAAATCTGACTTATATAAAATGTATCCAAAACACGTTCTTATACAAAATTAGTTACAACCAACCTAACGTTTCATAATTTCGTACAGAATGAGAAAAGTGTCTTGATTCACGAACGATAAGTACCTTGTATCAAATTTAATATTACTTTTGCTGTAATGATTTTTTATTCAATGGAGTTCAGATATTAAAGAAGCAAATTTATTCAAAATACATTCAGAGGTTTCATGAAGCTCTCTATATCTTAAGTAAATAACCTTTTCAAGCAATCGTGAAAAATTCACCATTTACTGGAATTGAATGAATTGTGAATAAAAATAATTTTCAATAAGACGCTGTAGGAGCTTTAAAAAACATTGAAAAGTACAAATTAAGGATTCAAACTAGAAAACGTTTAGATAATCTTCATATAAAAGGTACGAAATATAGAGAACTTAATTTTATTAATTATACAAATTACACTTATCTCTACTTATTCGGAAATCTCGTCACGATCAGATACGAATATTTTGCTTGTTATTTTTGAATCATTTGCAAAGATTTGTTTTTAAGAAGATTCAATTTTAGGAGGAACTTCTTTAACAACCTATTTTTCTCCATGCTGGGAGAAAACAAAAATAAAAAATGTATTTTAAAAATTTCATAAGATTGAACAAAACAAAATAGTTCACCTGAAGTATGCTTCTGTTATTTCAGTAGAATTTAAAGAAATGGTTAATTAATGTTTTAAAATTTGCTTCATCAAGAAAAAGTTGTATTTACAAAATCTGCGTGTTAATTTGTTCATTGTGCAATTCTCAACTGAAATTGAAACTAAGTTGGGTAATGAAATAAAAATTTTCAGTTTGGCATGGCATATCTAAAATATGCAATTCAATCTCTTTTGTTAGTAAAATAATTCTTTATATTTTTATTTAGTACAATTATTGTCATACGTGCAAGTCATTTGTATATTTCTTATTTTATTTTTGGGGTTAATTATGTTTTGTCGCACATGCTAATTCCTTTTTACTTCTGTTTTTATGTAAAGAGAAAAGTTCTACAAAAATAGAGTGGTAGAATCGACCGCAAAATAATGATACGAACCAACCAAATAAAGTGTCCGTTTTTCGATTGGACGTGATATTCCGGAGATATTTGCGTCGAAAGTTTTATGACGTCGGTTTTGGTCATTCAAAATTTCAAAACTTAAAATATTAAATTATCCTTCCGAGAGTCGATGTAGACCATAGACGTGAAATATAAGTAGACTGATCAATGCTGTTGAGAAGGGATTTAAAAAGTGTGACGAACATGTCGACTAGTAGTCATGTGACTGAAAAATCTACTTGATTGGCCGATTTGGCTTCTTATCACATCCTTTTCCAATATAACACCTTATGACTAGTAAGGTGTGTGAATGCGCATTTCCATAGAGTGGTGATAAGAGTGGTAAAATCGCCAGTCTACTGATGTCACTCAGACCAATCAGATGTTAATTCAGTGAATGGGTGTGTCTTCTCAGTCCAGTGGACCAATCAGATGACGAGTTAATGGATGGGACTAATTAGATGATAGTTCGGTTCAGCTAGGCAATCCTTAAAAGAATCCTTAGAACTAGAAATCGGTATGATAGTTGCGAGATAGATTATGACCACCCCATGTTAGTAAATTTTTAGATCGTTTTCGTGTTTTAATTTATATATATTTTGTTTGTTTTCAACCCTCTGAGCGTCACGAGATTTTCGAGGAATATAGAACCAATTTTTTTCTATAACACACGATGACTTAACCCTACAAGTGGTTGGAACGGGATATCTGGTCCATCAAGATCTGACAAATTCTGCTAATGACGAGATATCTCGTCCATCAAGGTCTGATCAGTTTCACTTATGAGACGAGATATCTCTTCGACACAACCAGCAGGAGGGTTAGACACCAAACCTCGTTGGAACCAAGCGCCAAGAGATCATACAACAAGTTTTCTCCATTCCGCAAGTAGTTAATAAATGAAAAATTTCGAAATAACTCTCATGGTGGTTTATCTTCGCATCAAAAACTACCCTGAAGGGACCAGCCTTTGGTGTAAAATTTGTTCCTGTCTCCAGTTTTGGGTATGGGACAATTTGTTTTTCCTACTTCTATAATCCTTGGAGTAATACAGCAGTTTTGTCTCGACGATCTATCTCGTCATTAGCAAAACTGACCGGATCTATCTGGACAAGATATATCGTCCTTACCGAAATTGACCAGAACTTGGACGAGATATCTCGTTAAACCGTTGGAGGGTAGGTAAGTATTTTAATTAACGTCGTACTGGAGCAAATCGTCGACGGTTCAGGATCAAACCCGAAGGGAAAGGTCCCAGGACAACACTACGTAACTTTGAACTACGGTCAGCTGACGAGGTCACACATGAGCTAGCATCCCACCAAACTTCCACACCAGGTCAACATGAGGACATTTGAGGCCACGACAGATTTAAATTGCACTATCCCCCTTTGTTCACGACGGTTTTTGATTGTATTTGAACTCTCAACCCTCCAGTTGCTAGTCCGTTACTCTTCCAACCCATTTGGAGGGTTAAAGAACCACATCTATTGTTTGAAAGAATCCTACTAGGAGAGATTCTATAGGTCAATAGGGTCCAAGAGCTATCGACCCTGAGCCATTAAACCCAAATCAACGAACCTGTTAGAGGTCATGCAGGGAGGATAGCAGGTTGCAGAACGGATTTCTAGCAAAGTTTAGATACTCAAGTTAAGCCCTAAAAACAACGATTGCAAAATTTCTATCGCTCTGTAAGCATTTATTACCATGCCTTTAAGTGTAGTCCAACGGAAAAAGCAAACGAGTTAATTCGTTAGCAGTCGAATAATGTATGTAAAATAAGTAGCTCCATTATTTGTGACGAATTTCAGACGTCGAGGAATGATGAATCAACTTCTCAACTGACCGTCACTTAGGCTCCTAAAGTAAACAACGCCCACCACACACATCACGCATGAAACAATCCGAGTTGCAAAAGCACATGTTTGTTTATACAATGTAAGCAGATGCATCATATTCTGACAGATGCAAGTTTTTCGTTTTCAGTTGGGAGTGATACTGTCCTCTCATCCAGTCAAAGGCTGCTGACAGCTGAGTGATTGATTCTCTCGACCGAGTTTCCAGAGTTAAAAAGGAACTCTAACTATATTGGAGTCTGTATCGAATGGAAACGGCTTGAAAGGATGGTTTTAGATATCAGAAATGACACAATGTCTTTTAATTTCATTACATTCAGATTAAAATTGATGAGCTTGTATTTGTCAATTTATTTTACTAATTCGCGAAGTAATACTTAGAAGGGGTGCTGCAAAAAAGTATGGCATTTTAGGTTTAGGCCAATTATGCTATTAATTTGATAATAACTCCATCCAACCAAAGACCGTCGTGTGCGTGGGGGCTGGTGTACGTCAAACGTCCTCACGTTGGCGTGGTGTGGAAGTTTGAAGAGTGGATTGCCTGCTCAGGAGTTGCCCCGTCATCTGACTGTTGTTCAAAATAATCAAGTGTTGTCCTCGAATCTTTCTCTTCGGGATGGATCCGTTGTGTCAATATATGTTTATACTTATTAAACAACCACCTTCCTGGTATAATGGTCATAGCGTTTGTATACCCCGAGAGTCCCGTTTTCGTGTATCGGTTTGTAAGTACAGGGATGTTGGTTGTTGTCTCTGTTAGGAGTTCTCAACGGCTGTTTGGCAACCCATCGGGTGCTCGCTCACAAATTGTTGCCAGCTCACTCCGAGCAGTTCGAAAGGCGAAGATGTCAATGGTCGGACATTAACCCTTCTGGTGGTTGTCTCGAAGAGGTATCTCGTTAGAAAAACTTATCTCATCTTGATCAAATTTTGATCAAGATGTCTTGATCTTCAAATCTTTTTAACCGTCCAATTGGTTTCGACGAGATATCTCGTTCATCAAGCTCTCGTCGTCTCCCGTCATTAGAAGAAAACTGAACAGATCTTGATCACGTCATCATAAAAAAAACGGCAATAATAGTGATATATCACGATCGTCTTAATGGTATATCCCGTCAGTAGCAAAATTGGTCAGATCTTGATGGATGAGATATCGTCAATAGCAAATTTGATCAGATCTTGATGGATGAGATATCGTCAATAGCAAAATTGGTCAGATCTTGATGGATGAGATATCGTCAATAGCAAAATTGATCATATCTTGATGGATGAGATATCGTCAATAGCAAATTTGATCAGATCTTGATGGATGAGGTATCGTCAATAGCAAAATTGGTCAGATCTTGATTGATGATATCGTCAATAGCAAATTTGATCAGATCTTGATGGATGAGATATCGTCAATAGCAAAATTGGTCAGATCTTGATGTATATCTCGTTGAAACTACTTGGTGGGTTAAAAGAATGTGAAGATTTTTATTCGGAGTATATTTGATACTTTACCATTCGTAATTTGCTTGCGCCAGACACTGAAATTTTATTGTTTTGGACATCCCCTTTTCTCAAGGAAGAAATAGGAACGGAATGCAACTAAGTTTAAGAATAGAAACGCAAACAATTCTCAAGGAAGAATTGTGATCAATTTTCAATCTATTGAAAGGTTTTCAGCCTTGTCCAGATTTTAGAAGGAAAACAACAAATTGAGGGAATTGCACAAATACAGCGAATTTAAAGTGCCAAAGTAATCTGGAATTCCTTCAGTTCGTCTTTCACTTATGTCAGAGTTCAATCTGATAAAAAAATTCCCCATGGTTTATCGTGTGTGTTATTTTTATACTTTTCTTCATTCAAGCATATATCAATACTTGCTCTTCGCCTTAAGATGTGGCGTTTTATTTTCCAGTCACGTTTGGTGTCCGCTTCTGCTCATCTTCCTGTGAAAAATAAGGTCCGGGATTATATTTGAAGAGAAAACATGAAATCTAATGCTTGGGAAAACATCTTTCTGATTTAGAAATTGAGATATATATTCAAAATATATATTGTTCTAAATTCGATTTGTGCAGTGGAACCTCGTGATATATTCGTAGAATTTAAAAAGTTGTATGAAGTTCTTCGAGTTGCGGTGGGGCGTCATGGCTCAGTGGGTATGCCCACTGCGCTAGCAACCTGCAAGTCGTAGACGGCGCAGGTTCGATTCCTGTCTGGTTTGATCCTTCCTGGGTGTCTCTTCTGTGCTAGTAAAACTTTCCTTGTGTGTATGTCCATTACTTGTTATGTTGTCTGTCTTGTGTTTGACGGAGCATGGCTAAATATGGCCCTTGAGCCATAAAACCCAACACTACCAACTTCGTGATGCGGTAATACTTAATTATTAATTAAATAAATTACGTGGCTCAATTTGATGCAATTTCTTATCAAAGCTAGTATTAGAGGTACGAGGTGGTTTAAATGAAGGAGTCAAATGAATATGTTAAATCTCTTAATGAAGAAGTAATATGTTACACTTCCGAGAAAACTTGTTAAACCACTTAAGTGGTTTCGACGAGAAATCTCGTCCATCGGGATCTGACCAATTTGTTAATGACGAGATAAAGTGTCATCAAGATAATGCCGATTTTTAGATGATGACGAGATCAAGGTCTGGTCAGTTTTCTTCTAAAGACGAGATATCTCATACATCGAGACCTGCTAATGGTTTTCCTAATGACGAGATACCTCGTTAAGACAACAGGAGGGTTAAACTTTAAGACAAGTGTTTAAAATATGCATAATACAATGTGATTCACTCGCGACTTTACCCATAAAAGATCGCTATACTTCGAAAGGGGAAAACTTTCCGATCTGAAATTTGACTACAAAGTGCTTTACGTCTTCAACAATCACATCGATGTCACAGGATATGTTGACACTGTCTACTATTGGCATCCAGATGTCAATTGTTTGCAGCATGTTATCAAAAGTACGCGTCAGCAAGTTGGTGCTTTGATACGTTTTGCTTCACACGAGCAAAATGGCGCAGGTATGGATGCGTGTATTAGTATGCATGCCACTTTGTATTCAAATTTAAGTTTGAAATGTTTTCCCGATTCAGAATTATAATGCTTTTTTCGGTAAAGTCACTACTGAATCACACTATAGTTATATACTTAGGAACTTGTACGCGTGTATTAAGTGCTTTTTGAATAGTGCTTGTGATATCTTGAATCACTAGTAGATTCGTCATTTATCACTCTTGTAGGTTTAAGAAACGTATTGACTCTCTGACTTATAGGTAGTAAAGTTGAATTCAGAATTCTAGTAAATAAGAGTTTTTACGAAAAAACGGAACAGAATCTTATAAAAATCATCTGCTTCGAATGTGGTGACTCATCGTTTCATTAAAATAATTAATTCATTAGTTATGCTGAAAATGATTATCTTGTTTTTTCCTCGTTTGTTCATCTGATTAGAAGTTTGAATATTCATTTTTACCCCATATTCGAATTTTTCATGTTTTAAATCTAAATTTATTACTTGGACAGTTAATTTTCAACTATTTTATACCTCTGTCTTGTGTTTTTGTGCTGCTTGTCCGCTTTTGAATCTTGCTCCAAAAAACCCAAACCAATCATCCAATGTGCAGAAATGTTAACATTACATTTTTGATGTGAATTCTATATTAGATTGGAAGGAACAATTCAAAGCTGCAGTGCTTTAGTGCTTGCTACTAAATAATAATTTTTTTTATTTTGAAAGTACTTTAGTCCGTTTTACTTTGACTTAACGCTTTCGCCCCGACTTTTGCATGATTAAAATTTAACTCTGAAAAGTAGTTTAATTTAGTATAGTAGTTTTTGCTCTTTTTGACGGACGACCGTACTTTCGCGTTTTTTTTGTGTTTGCTTTCTCCCTTCCAACATTTATTAGTTGCTCAGCTAAGGGGAACATGAATGATAATAGTGGTTCTGCTTTATGTTCTACATCACACTTCGTAATCCATGCATTCACAACAGAAATCATAACTAAAAATCTTTTTCCACCACTTGTCTGATTTTCTGCCATGACCCTAAAAAGTAGCCATTTCATCACAGCGGTCAACTCCATTCATGTACATATTTTAGTAGGAAATGGCTTCTGGGCAACTAACGTCTAATTTTGTACCATCTTTTTGTTTCCGAACCACGGTCACGAATTCATCAGAATGAATGGGCGTACTCAAAAACATAAGTCCGCCATTTGCTATCTGAAATTATTGCCAGGTTTCTTTAGTGATATTTTTATTCCCTAATTCCTTAAGAACACTAAAAATGTAAAAACCCATTCAAAAGTGGGATTTATTTGCCCAATCTAATCTCTGGGACGTATATGCCCATTAGGCCCGAAAAGGTTAACTCTGTTGCTCTAGAAGCCGAGTGGTTAGCATTCTGGTAAAAGTTTCAACAGGAACTGTGTTCGAATCCATGCCATGGATGTTAGTGTTGATTCGGAATCCACTTTCAACCGTAAGTTTCGGTTTGTCTAATGAGTCCTCGTGTCACAAAAAATGTCAGTAGAGCGACAAATCATTACTTACGGCTGTTAATCCTTAACCCTCATGATGGTTGTATCGGCGAGGTATCTCGTCTTAAGAAAAGATGACCATATCTTGATGGACGAGATATCTCGTCATTGGAAGAAAATTGACCAGATTTCATCATCATCAAAAACATCGACAATATCTTGATGATGAGATATCTCGTCGAGTATTAGGAAAATTGGTCGAATCTTGATAGACGAGATACTTCGTCGAGTATTGGGAAAATTGGTCGAATCTTGATAGACGAGATATCTCATCGAAACCACTTGGAGGGTTAATGTCGATGAAAACAGTTATTGCTACAAACTATAAGAATATTTTCCAAACTCCTCAGAGATTCAATTTTAAAAACCTAATTGATCTTGAGGCATCGTGACTCAGTGGATATGTCCACTGTGCTAGCAACTTCAGAGTTGTAGGCAACGCAGGTTCGATTCCTGCTAGGTGTATTCCTCCCTGGGTGTACTTCTCTCTTCTGTGTCAGTAGAACTTTCATTGCTTGTGTATAACTTGATATTTTATGTCTTGTGTCTGGCGCAGCATGACCAAATATGGCCCTTGCGCCATAAAACCTCAACCAACCAACCTAATTGATCTTGTATTTTATACAGCGTTTTGATCATGAGTATAAACCTTCAAAACAGACGGAGACAAAACATATCTTAAATTTTGGGCCTTGTCCAGTGCCCTTGTTATGCATTAATGAAATGAATGAAGCTGAGAACAAAGGATTGTACGGTCGTAACAACTGCTTACACGGCAGAGTTTTATGCAGAAATTGCCTTAATGATTACGCAGTGAGAGAACGCACTACATCAAAAGTCCCATTGTCCTTAAGTCCCTGAGCGTGTTCCATTTAATCGCCATTGTGGATGCATCCCCCTCTGATGTTCCGTTTACGGTGTCCAAATTAGAAGCATTCATCATTTTTATATGCTCCCACAGCAGTTCTAAATCTCGGAGGACGTCAATTTTTACACTTTAGGGGGCATAAGAAGCCTCGTAAAACAGTCGGCGTCCGCTCCGCTGCTGTTCCGTGACTCCAGGACATAGCCGAGCCGTTTAGCGGGGGATTTCGCGCCGCTTCGGGGATTATTGCTGAAAGGATGTCGGGGGTTGTTCCCCAACTGCCGTTTGTAAGGATGTGGAGGCGCCTTAAAAGGGGACGCTCGGAAATGTTATGGATACAAGAAAAAGTTTTGAATTTAGCTTAACCCTTCAAGTGGTTTCGACGAGATATCTCATCCATCAAGTTATTTTCTGAATAAGGGCCTGGTGAAGACTCAAATATCACTGTTTAACCCTCCAAGTGTTTCGACGAAATATCTCGACCAAAATCTGATTAATTTTGCTAAGGACGAGGCATCTCGTACATTTAGATCTGCTCAGTTTTTCTAATGAGATACGTCGAGACAAAACTGCCCTATTACTACAGAGTGTCCTAAAAGTTCTCGTACTGACGATTCGTGAATTTATTTGAGAATGAAAAGGTTTTTGCACTAATGAATGGGGATTTGTCGTCGCCCAAATGCGGGAGTTTTGCGCGTTCACGTAACCGCTTAAATGAAACCATGCCTCATCGGAAAAAAATGTTTTGTCCAAAATATTGATGCTGTTGCGAATAAATACCCGGAACCTTCGGCAACAATATAGCCGCCTCTCCGGTGGCTTCAGCTCCTGTAACATTTTTACACGATAAGCACGAAAATGCAAAGCTCTTAAAGCCTTATGTGTCGATCCACGTGATGTGCCCCCTTGTTGCGATAAACACCTCACGGATTGATGAGGAGATTGCAATATCCTTCGTTGAGTTTCTTGCACAAAGTCGGGTGTAACGACTTTCGGTCTTCCACTCCTGTGTTTATCTTCCACCGAACCTGTCTCACGAAATCGCCGAACGAGTTGATGTAGCCTATCCTTTACGCGGTATTGCATCATCTGGACATTTATGTCGCCAAAATTCTTTACATCTTTCATATGATTTGCATTCAAAATAAGCCTCAAGCAGCGCAATTCTCTGAATGCGTGATAAACTCATTTTGCAATGAAGAACAAGATGACATGGAACTTTACTATCGCACAACTTGAGCGAGAAGAAAACCAAACGATAAAAATTAAAGAATCCATAAAATTATAATCAGACGATAAAATTCAATAATTAAAAAAATACACGCGCAAATGATTTTTTAAAGTTTGAGTACGGGAACTTTTAGGACACTCTGTACAAAGGCGGATGAAGATCCAAGTAAGAAAAACAATTTATCACTTTCCCAGACCCCTCGGGGGCATATATTAACGAACACGAGGTACCCTAGTGATCTATTCTTTTTTGATAGGGTTTACTGCCTCTAGTAAACATGAGGTGTCGCGACCCCATGACGCCCGAGCGATCGTTCTTTTTCTCCTCCTTCCCTTTTCACAGTTCACTTTGTCTTATGTTTGGCGCAGCTCAGACAAATAAAACCCAAAACTAACCAACCTGTTTTGATGATGACATCAAGACCTGGTCAATTTTCTAAGGACGAGATATCTCGTCGATACTACTTGGAGGCTTAATAAAGTTTCCTTTTTGCTGTATGTTATCATTCCTAATTTATATTCTCAGACTTTGTACGTATCCGCCTTTAGAAGTAAACAAATGAAGACAAATGATCATCACCAAATTAAACAATTCCAGAAAAAAGAAGCAGCAACATAAAATGTGGCTTTCAGATCGGTCAATCAATGTCGTCGGTTACATCGGCCTACAGATTTGTTATACTATATCAATACTTTAGAAAATAATAAATAGAAATCGATTTATTTTTACACGCCAGGTTTAGAATTGGATTGATGAATCAGTTCGTTAATCCGCTACAGCATACTTAGTAAAAAATGAAAGGACGGTCTATTATACGAAGCGATAAACTAAGTAAGTGGCTATTGTATATTAGATACAAGATTGAGGTGAGTTTTTAAGAAAAATCTATTCAAGTATCGGTGGTTAATGAGAGATAATTTAAAACAAGGTTCAAACAACTACTGTTTTCCACTAGGTATAAATTACGGCTGAAGGGAATTTGTTACAATTGGAATGAAAAAGTTTAGAATGTTAGTGTTTCGAGAAAGTACAGGTGAAGTATTGTGACACGAGTTATAGTTAAATGCCTTTAAACAAAAGAAACTAATCACAAGATAAAAATTCAAGTTTGCAAGAGTAGAAATCCACATTTGTGTGTGTGTCTTGAAGTTCTAACTAACGAAATGTGTTCTTTGTGCTTCATGGATAAATTGAGGAACGCCATCACATCACTACTCCTTTCTACACATCCTCAAATTATAAATATTAAATAACATAATCATGATAAACTTCGAAAATGTTTCAGAAGAATTTATTTACTGTATGGAATTTTTTAACCCATCAAGTGGTTTTGGTAATATATCTCGTCCATCAAGATCTGACCAATTTGCTAACGACGAATAATCTCGTCGATCAAGATATAATCCATCTTTTCATGATGACGAAATCAGGAGCTCGTCAGTTTTCTTCTAATGACGAGCTATCTTGCCTATTAAGATCTGGGCACTTTTGCTAATAACGAGATATCTCATCAAGTCAACCAGCGGGAGAGTTAATGTCCGCTTTTTGGAAATTAGAATTTAGCTAATGGTAAATGGTAATTTTTTAATGGTAAATACTTTTAGAATAGAATAATGTATCGGGTAGATGAGTGGTGATGTTGAACAGGTCTTGGAATTGATCTTCAGTCTTATCTTAGATGTTTGTAATAGTCTATTTATCCTATTTGCAAAAAAGTGAGCCAAAAAAAACTTAATAACATTTTACTTTAATCCGTAGGTCTAAGTACCCCTTGCATGAGAAAAAAATAGTGTATAGTGATAAACTAAAACCCAAACCTTTTTGGAAAGTACCATTTATTTTTAAAATTCGAGTTAATTACGTGGAACATTAGGAAACATTTGACATAAATCAACGTAAATAAAAACATTTAAATACATAGTGATAGGTTTGATACGTCTTGTGGTTAGTACGGAATATATGTTAACCACGACAATCTTCATATCACCCTCTACGATTTGAACTCGTGCATTTTTCAATTTCTATGATAAAATTAGGAATGCTAAGATATTTAGAGGTTATAATATTAATGTATCAATGACATAATCTGACATTAAAAACTATGTTAGTAAAAGTTAATGAAAAATTATGTTGAGTCAGGTTGTTTGCAAAATTCTACAAACGAATTGAGTAAATGAAAGGGAATGCATGGGAGTTATTCCGGTAGAATATTTCCTTAAAGTTAGTTAATATATGGATAGAATAAATAATGCACCCAAATTTTACTGAGGTGGCCTCCCTTGATGATAAACTTTCCCTCTTCTAATAAACTAATTTATTCTAAGCGAATATATTATTAACAGAGGTGGGAAAGCGAATATAAGTTATCTCTGAAAACAATTCCGATTAATTTGTAGAAAATGAACAAATTCCCGTGTGATGAGTTTATTTTGAGCTTCCTGGACATAACCCGTTGAAAAGAATGGGAATAGAAAGACTTTATTTTCCATGCACTTTGTATCACATGATATCCAGAGTGCGGTATTTAAATAAGAATAATTAATTTACAGCCTACGATGGAAGTTTTATCCACCGTTTAACAAAGAAAGCGCTGCTGACACAAAATAGAAACCGAGATAAGAATTCCTTACAAATAATTACTATCTATATTATTTATTCAAAATTATGTAGAGTTATAGTCATTTTACAAAAATACCACATTTATTAAGGTTTCATTAATCCTCTGATAGCAAACAGTGACTAAAATTGAGAGAAACCATAACACTTCTCTTTTATTGTTTGTAAGTCACGAGTTGTAAACGAATTCCAGAATTTTTAATTGAGTCTGACATTAGTTCTAAGCAATGTGTAAGGGAAGTAAATATGTTTAAGATGCTTTAACCCTACAAAACAGTAAAGTGTTTTACTATTTTGTTGTAACTCCTGGTAGTTGTCTCGACGAGGTATCATGTCACTGCTTGAGCAAAACTGACAAGATCTTAATGGACACGAGGGAGGGCTGTGGTAGCCCGGTTGGAAGAGTAACGGATTAGCAACCGGAGGGTTGCGAGTTCGAATCCAACCGAAGACCGTCATGTACAAAGAGAGCTGGCACATATTAAATCTGGCGTGGCCTTAAATGTCCTCACGTTGGCGTGGTATGTAAGTTTGAAGAGAGTTCCAGCTCAGGTGTGACCTCATCATCTGACCGTGATTCAAAATGACGAGGTGTTGTCCTCGGACCTTTCCCTTCGGGTTTAATCCCGGACCGTCGCCAATAGCCCATTGCGTTGCTCCAGTGCGATGTTAATTAAATGCCTACCTACCTTGATGGACATGGAATCTCGCCCATCAAGATCTCGTCTCTCGTCATTAGAAGAAAACTGATCAAATCTTTATTTCGCCATCATAAAAAATAATCGGTAATATGATGACGAGATATCTCGTCATTAGAAAAATTGGTCCGATCTTGATGGACGAGATATCTTGTCGAAACCACTTGGGGTTAATTTGGAACTAAGTTGATACGGGAATTGTTTAGTCTGGTTACCACTGATTCTGAAGATAGATTTTAGCATTAGTTTTAAAGGGTGAATCGAAATTTCCTGGCCAAACTTTAAAGCGTGCATTAAACAATTTTTGTCAAAGAATGGTTGTCCGCAATTGTTACATGTAGGTGCTAGAGGGTGTTTCGCGTGTATCGTGGACGCTGACCCTATAGGTGAGTACCAAATTGTCAAGCATTTGATCGTAAATGCAAGAGATGTTGCTCGAAACCCTCCATACTTTGGATTGAATCACAAGACTACATACAACAGCTCGCGTGCTTGTGAATAGATCTCACAACCTCGCTTTAGAATATATTCCATTTCTGGTGTGTTTGAACTTCTTGACCAACTCGCAACATGTTTGCTGACATGAAATGTTCCTATTTCAAGCAGCTGGTGGTGCAAATCCTCCAACGTTTGACGCCTTTTGGGAATTTTTCATGTTGCAATCTGGTTTGTGTTGGCTTTGATCGATTGGAGTCAAAGGACATTAAAGTTTTCGAGACATTTAAAAATTAATTTTATTGAAACCAACAGCCAAAATCAAGATGTCTCATCTATCACATTATTTCTTCTACTATCTTTTATATACACTTAAGATTATAAGATTAACATAATTTTCTACTTTCATATACCCCATGCGGCACTATAATTTCAAGTCCTTTGCAGAGGTTTAAGACCGATTCCAACAGTTTGGTTTGGGGGTTTTATGGCGCAAGGGCGATATTTGGCCAAGCTACTCCAAACACAAGACAATGTCAAGTAAGAAATGTGGAAGGGGAAAATAGGTTTGTCGTGGACACAAACCGTAATTTCTGCCATGAATACTCAGGCCTGATGTTGGATTGTGGAATGAATGAAGCAGACATAGGAAGCTATTGCTTATAGTAAATATTCAACAATTAATTTATTTACAGTTTGTACGATTAAAGTACGCTTTGATAATAATTGTCCATTAATACTCGTAATTGTAGCGTAGTTTGATAGCTTTCAAATGATACCACTTAGTCCTTACTCCACTTAATCCAAAGTGACTGTCCCAAAGCTCGCCAAGCACTAGAATTTCGAAATATTGCGGACCCCCTTCCCGCTCTCAGCGCCCCTGCGCACTCGGTCCGAAGGCCATGGTCAGTTACGGACATGCTTTGTCTACACGATGCTATATTTATCTTCTGGATGTTTCTTCTAGTTCTGGAATCATAAGACAAGAGTTCTAATGCTTTTTTTTGTAACACTCGACTTCTCATGTATGACTCCAGTACTGCTCCAATTTTAAGGTATTCACGTCAAAAAGAGGGACTGGGAAATGGAATAAGATGAAAACTGAACATAGTGGGATTGAAAGTAGAAAAATTCGTTTGGGTATCCCGAGGGTGCGACCACCTCTTGCGCAATCTTTGAGCATCTTTTCTGTTCCCATAACTTAGATGTGTGTCAGCCATCTTGGAATTAGTGTAAAGCTATATCACGCGCAAATTCTACGTTGATAATGACGAAGTTTTTTAAGAAAATACATTTTAAATGCGCTAAACAGTGTCCTTCAGTACCAACGCACCAAGGACATTGACTAAGTTCTTTCCTTATTTTGGCGCACCCTTTACAATTCGATCTGAGAATTTTCAAATCCCCTGTGTATGTACTATGTTCAATTTATAAAAACAATTTATAAAAAAAGTTCCTATTTTCAATATTATATTTTTTTAATAAGTTTTGCCTAGAAATTTGCCATTTGATAAATTTCCTGAAAATTGGTGTATCTGTTGCTGTGAAAGACCGATATCTGGCAAATGTTGATATTCTCCTGTGAATGTCAGCATTCACATAGTCGCTTGGTGTATGTCGGAAATATTTGCTAAATATCGCTATTTCTCACTTGCACTGGCAAATGTCGACATTCAGCATGGTGAATGTTGAATAAAAATATTTTTTGTTACGTTAAGACAAAAATGCAACTTTTTAAATCCTACTTTATTATTAAAACACATTATGATATATGTCAAAATAGGAGAAAGCTTAAATAACAGCACATGTAAATAAACTGTTGAACCTAAAACGAACAGTACATTCTAAATGAGAAAAGAAAATAATACCAATAATAAACTTGCACATAAATTATGTGATTAACGTTATACAATCTTATTTATTGCAACAACTTAAACTGTAGGAGGAGAGGCCTCTCTGGCTGTGGCCTCTCCGCCTTCTCGTTTCGACCCCCACCAGAGCTTATCTGTGCTTGTCGACATACACCGGCGATGGTCCGAATGTATAAGAATATAACCAAATATTCGGTCTTTCACCGACGTATTTGGTATGTGTGTCGACATTCACCAGAGAATATTGACATTCTCTAATTTCGGTGTTTCACGGTAACATATACATTCCAAAATAACAATTGGTCGTGAGACAGTGTTAAAACATTTCTAACATTGAAGTATTTTCGACATACTGGAAATAATTTTATAGCGAAATTTTTCTTTTTCTATCTCATGTCATTTAAGGCAACACAAAAAGTAACTCAAATCCACAATCACCGTTACGTTAAAATATACATTATGTAAAGTTCAAATAATGTATTCCAATAACAAAGTATGAACGTTTGTTTTATGACTGGCTGCTTTATCTCAGTAATTAGTACTGGTCATTCCTGTTTACATTTACTCTGTAAATTTGCCCAGAAATCTCATATATATTCATGAGATTTCTGGGTGATAAGAAATCTTCTCTCAGTGGAATTAAAAAGTTTGATGAGCGCTTTTGTACGACATTGTGAAAGGTGGCAGAGGTGAAAAATAATTTGTTTCCAGAATCTTTGCAGTATTCATTTGAATGTTCGATTCAGAGTGGCTTAGCTTTTCCCAATTCGATTATAAATATTTTGTGGAAAAAATTGATGCAGAAAGTTCTGTAAATGTCCTAAAATATGCAGAACGTATCACCGGCTTACAAACGAAACACTATTCAAAAAACATTCTTAAACAATGGGGGAAATTGTTCTACCTGAGAGTGTTTCTCAAGAATTAATATAAGCTCCATACAAAGACAAAGTCCACAAAATTGTGGAGTGCTGCGGTAGCCCGGTTGGAAGAGTAACGGATTAGCAACCGGAGGGTTGCGAGTTCGAATCCAGCCAAACACCGTCGTGTACAAAGGAGGCTGGTGCACGTCAGTATGCACGTAAAATCTGTCATGGCCTCAAATGTCCTCACGTTGGCGTGGTGTGGAAGTTTGGAGAGTGGGGTGCCAGCTCAGGTGTTGCCTCGTCATCTGACCGTGGTTCCAAATTGCATGGTATCGTCTTTGGATCTTTCCCTTTGGGATTGATCCCAGACCGTCTCCGGAATCCCGTTGTGTTGCTCCAGTGTGACATTAATTAAAATACCTACCTACCACAAAATTCTGGTTTAGAAAAGCTTAACTCATATCTTGAAAATTTTAACATGTCTTTTAAATGATTATTTTCAAGAGTCAAACGAAAAGAAAAAAATATTATATAGTGATTTAGACTTAATGAATGTTTAAGTTAAATTGAAATAAATTTAAAAGTTAAATAAAATAATACGAAATGTTGAAAGTCATTAATTAGCTGCGATCAATTTTTATATAGCTATGAAATGTTTGAGAGTTTAAATTTTCACATGTTATCTGTAGCAATTAAAATTAAATCCCACACAGTATAGTGAATTAGGTATTCAAAAAAATATTACTTAAACGTAATTGGTCCGAAATAGGTAAAAAAATCTATAGCTTTTCTAGATTCCGACTTTCGTGGATTTCAATCACGTTGCGCTCATTGCTAATGGACGGTACACATCGACTTTCTAATGAAATAGACGGAGCATGAGCAATCAGCGTCATGCTTTTTCTTCCAGTCGCTCGGTTTGAAGATCTTTCACGTGGTTGTGCGAAAAAGCATGAATCCTAAGCTATTGATTGGTTAAAGTGATTATCCACCGTGATCAAAAACGCTAGTCTGATCTTCGATAGCCAATCAGCAAAGTCGATCCGTAAGCCCTCGTGACTTACCCTTCAGAGATCTTACGACAGCGACTCCACTCACATGCCCCGTCTGCTTCATGAGAAGGTCGATGACAGTACAGTGTTGACGTCATCACCAAGAGAGCTTTTCCCTTGGCCAATAGCTGATTGAAAAAAGACCAACAAATCTGTCGTTCACAAAACTCACATTCAGCAACATGCTTAGAACTTTAAAAAAGTTAATCGACACATCAAGAAGTAATGAAAGTTTTAATGAAATCGAAATCGATCCCGCAAAATCATATAGATGGAAATGACAATGGCGGAATCAGTGATTCTTCAACATTATTTAAAACGAGGATGAAAACTTAATTCAATGCGAGACAGCCAAGAATGTCTTATCATAGCCAAGGTTATTTACTATGATAAGAAGACATTTTTTAACCCTGCTAGAAGTTGTTTCGACGAGGTATCTGCGCATTAGCAAAACTGACCAGATCTTGTTGGACGAGATTTCTCGTCTTTAGAAGAAAACACGCTCGCGATAATTACGAGAAAATTTACCAGATCGTGATTTCGTCATCACCCCAAAAAATAGGCAATATCTTGATGACGAGATATCTCGTCATCAGCAAAATTGGTCAGGTCTTGATGAACGAGATATCTCGTTATCAGCAAAATTGGTCAGGTCTTGATGGACGAGATATCTCGTCATCAGCAAAATTGGTCAGGTCTTGATGGACGAGATATCTCGTCGAAACCACTTGGAGAGTTAACCTCGAACCCACCGGCTGTATACCGTTCGTTGGATGAAACCAACAGATTCTACAGTTCCAATAGTGAGATGGAAGAAGCATCACTGCAAAATAGTATAATTCTTTTAACTTTGAAATTCCAGATTCTGCAGTGGGGTGAAACGGCCCAGAAATCATTACTGGAGGGTAAGCACTCGCTGGCCCCTTCGTGCGTGGGAGAATGAATGGGATGAAGGAGAAACATACTGGACGGTTCATTATGCGTTGCGAAGAGTGCCACTGAAATCCGCAAGTTGGACCAGTGAAGAGCCATTCTTCACAGACATGACCCATTCACATCTTACCTAACGAGATTTTAAAAAACCAATTCGGGAAATTGCTACCGTGGTGAAATTGGCACACCTGCACTATTTCTCTCTTCTCCTTACAGACTCAGTTGTGACTCAGTGGGTATGCCCACTGCGCTAGCAACCTTCGCGTTGTAGGCGGCGCAGGTGTGTTTCCTGTCAGGTACATTCATCCGTGAGGTGTATTTCTCTCTTCTGTGTCAGTAAAACTTTCATTGTGTGTGCGTATTATTTGATATTGTATATCTTGTGTCTGGCACAGCATGGCCAAATATAGTGAATTTGGCCCTTGCGCCAAAAAAACCCAAACAACCAACACCCTTACAGCATCATGGCATGTGTTGACACCTGTCGCCCATCTTAAAATGGTATAGCTCAGGAACATTGCTTGTAGCAAGGGTTCGGGGTTTCAAATTTATTGGCAAAGTGAGATTCATTGAGACTCATCAGGACGATCATCCTTAAGAGATTAACTTTTTCTGCATGTTGTATACATAGTGTAATATTGTATGATGGTTTAGATGTAACTGTTGTATAGACGGAATAATGTATAGATGTAATATGATCTAACATTCTGGATTGACATGCCACCTCTGTGGCATGATCTATTCATCCCAACCACACTTATTTAAACTGATAACGTGTCTCACGACACTAGGCACGGGAGTGTGTGATGGTGTTAATCATTTTATTCCGGTAGTGAGACAAAAGAAGCATTAATGCAAAATAGATTTCGTTTAACTTTCAAATACGGTCAAAAATTACCATTTCTGGTATTTTAAATGCGTTGAAGC
Organism: Meta bourneti; assembly: GCA_933210815.1. Classification (NCBI taxonomy): domain Eukaryota; kingdom Metazoa; phylum Arthropoda; class Arachnida; order Araneae; family Tetragnathidae; genus Meta; species Meta bourneti. The sequence goes on from OW119926.1 coordinate 6,676,223, forward strand.
TGTAAAAGTGAACTTATCCGAATAAACACTTTAATGGGCTGGGGAATAGTGAGGAAAACCATTCTGGAATGTTCCTTCACCGAATAAAATTCACAATCTCGGGAGACAGGATTCTTTTTCTTTCCTTACAATCATCAACAGATGTTGCTGCTTTTTACAGCGTAATGGTCTGTAAGCATAATTTTTTCGTGGATGTTTATAGTTCCGAGACTTTCTTTCCACGTAAAGCTATCGCGCAAGTTTCTTCAAGCTTGAAAACTAATTTTTTTTTGTTCTACGACTGCAACATATTCTCCGGCAAAAATGTACTATAATCCTCCAGGGCCCGGACTACTAAAGAATGGAAAAAAGCACCGGATAAGAAATTAAAAAATAGCAGTATGGAACATTTCTGCCCATAAATGCCAGGGTCCGAATTTCTGCTCTGTAATCAGATAACAGTCTCTGTGTAATGTAAGCGTAATTCAGGAACTTGCCATTTTTGCTTGGCTGGATGTCAAACCGTTGAGCTTCTTTCTCCGGTGAAGTGATGCTCGAAGGCTATTATTTACAGTAATAGTGCAGTTATGTAGTTCGAGGGAGGGATTTGACAAGAATTGTATATTTGTTGCTCGAAAGACACATCTTAAGGGAACATCGTGCGTGGTTTACTCTCATTTTTAACCAGCAAGGGTTGTTTTAATAAATTGAACGAACACTCAGCTTTAAAAAGAACATGCACAGTAAGACGTGATACCGACGTAATTTACATAAGCAGTATTTCGTAAACTTACTACTAAGTAGAAGTTTGTTTTTAAAAGACATTTTGGAAAACTGTTAACATACCATCGGAAGTACTTAAGGAAATTATATTTTTTCAGAATTGAGATAAGATATTAGCAAAGGTTGGTAAGAAACGTTGTAAATGTTTTTAATAAAAGTCAACCACAATAGGTCCTGTTCCTTTGTCAGCAAACACCTACTCTAGGTGTCTGTAGGGTCAGGGGAGATTCTCGATCACTTTGATGTACTTTATGGACCAACATTGGAATGAATTCCAGAGTGAGCCTAATGATCTCCATTACTCCGAAAAAATTCCTAGATCAGTTTCCACTTTTTCTGCAAAAGGCCGAATAGGCCACATTAAACCTTAGGCCTACTTGAATCGTTTTCACCTGTCTGAATCCAACACGTGCCTTATTTGCCTTGATGAGGAAGATACTTTGGAGGATATCTTGTTCGATTGCACCGGAGATAACATTTTTAGAAATCTCTTAAACACGATTTGTGATTCATCTTCTATTCTTACTGTTTTCTAATGTTTATTTTATGTAAATTGTTTCGCTTGTATCGTGAATTCGGTGTTTGTGCGCCAGACTCGTCTATGAGGATGCAATGTAAGAAACGTTTTATGTAATGGCTATCACTTCCTTAATGTAGATTTAGGTAAATTAAATAAAATGTAGAGTAAAATTAGGCAGTGCGAATCCAAATCTTAAAAGTTATATTGAATAAATTACAACTCTATCCGGATAATTTTTACTAAATTTATATTTTTACCTCACTTGGACCATTTTTACTTTCGTTCTTGTTGTTAATCAGGACTTCATAACCCCTCATGTGATGTTTTATTTCTTTTATTGTAAATATAAATGGGTCATAAGGACAGTTAAAATTACATTTCAATTCATTTTAAGGGGATTAAATAATGTAAAGATGCTCGCGCATTCTAAAATGATATATATTCGTTAAAATCAAATGCGGAATATATCATCCTCTGTTAAAGATTTATTTCCTTTACGTTTAACGTTTTGTTAGTTCTCTTACACAAAATTACATTAGCGATTAAAAATTAAAGTAGTTTTTAGATCACACAATTTCCGTGTTTATCTTAGTCGGAAAGAAATTTCAGCAACCTTTTGTAAAAATCGCAGATTTCTGTCTTGTATATTTTATACTGGTATTTAATGTTTTACATAAAATAAAACTGATAAGGTTTATAAACAAGGGGGTCCCATTCCCAAGCAATATTTTTATATACGGTCTTCACCAACCCGAGGTACTCTAGTGATCTTTGCTTTTACCATGGGGCTGTCTTTAGCAAACACCGGGGTTGCACTCCAACCCCGTCTCCATCTTTTCCTGCTTTCAACCCTCTTCTGTGTTGCCCAATCTCTTTTGCCCTTTCACGACATTTTTACTTGACGTTGCCGTGTGTTTGGCCCAGCTTGGCCAAATATGGTCCTTGAGCCATGAAATGCCAAAACAACCAACCACGAATGAGTAGCACACACTGTTCGATTCCTCTCCGAGTGTATTTATCCCTTCTGTGTCCGGTCGACTACCCTTTTGCTCTTTGCTTTTTCTTCCTCCCTCATTGTGTTGTCTGTCTTATATTTGGCGCAGCTTAGCCAAATATACCCTTTGCGTCATAAAACCCAACACACAAACCAACCTACACGAATAAAGCAGGAAGAAATTCGAATATTTACAATAGTTTCTTTTCAATGAGGACAAGAAAATACAAAAAAAATCGATGCATTGAGAACTAAAGTATCGAATTTCGTTTCTTTGCATATTTTAAGACTCGCATGAAAAAGGGCATTTTTCTGGTCCCTGCCTGATTTCTTAACCAAGGTATGGATCTAAACCTTTTTATCACAATTTATCCTTAATGAATAAAATGGATGCCTACAACCACCATACGATAGAAAGTTACTCTTTTTAAGTGTCCTTTTTTGAGGATAGAGAATTACGTGATTGATGATACTAACAGTAACATAAGTAACAAAGGATACTACGATAATTCAGTCATTTATCTTAAGACCGCATTCAGGTGTAGATCATTAAGTATAACCATCCTGTCTTATTTTTCCATTCTTATTTTTAAAATGCCACCCTTCTTAAATTTACACAAAAGATCAAGGAAAAAATGTTGCTTATTCTTTCTGTAATTTAGCACCCTTGAGGAAAAAGAGAAACTGATTACTTAGTTTCGTTTTTAGTTTGTTCAAAGTCTGAATTTCTTGTAGGTAGGTAGTTGAATTAACGTCAGAGTGGAGCACCATATTGTTGACGGTCCGAGATCAATCCCTAATGGAAAGATGCGAGAATAGCAGCTCGTCATTTTGAACCATGGTCAGATGACGAGTTCACACCGGAACTGGCACCCCACTCTCCAAACTTCCACACAACGCCAACGTGACATTTGAGGCCACGGCGTATACGTGCAACTTCCCTCAAGTACAAGACGGTCTTTGGTTAGGTTTCGCAACCCTCGAGTTGATAATCCACTACTCTTCCAACCGGGTTACCGCGGCCCAGAATTTCCTGTGGATTTTCACATCTTTTAACCTTCTAAGTGATTTTGACGAGATATTTCGTCCATCAATATGTGACCAATTTTGCTAATGACGAGATATCTCGTCATCAAGATAATGCCGATTTTTTTTTAAGATGGAGAGATCGAGATCTCATCAGTTTTATTCTAATGACGAGGTATATCGTCCATTAAGATCTGATCAGTTTTGCTAATGACGAGATATCTCGTCGAGACAACCACCAGGAGGGTTAAGAATGGCTTATGTGTTTCTGTTTTATGAAAGTACGTGAACCTATTGAAATCTTGGAAACATCATAGAAAATTTTCCAAAGCGTTTGGGATTGCGTGTGTCTTTAGGTTTTAATTTCTTCAAATTTATGAAATACGTAAAAGGACATGAATTCCACGTTCCATTCTTCCGAAAGTTATCTCTTAAACGATATTGGTTTCGAGAGAAATTTACTTCTGTATGTAATCCCAATAAAATGAGCCTCAACTTCAGAAATAAAATAAAAATTATTAGTTTAATTTTTAGTTTTCCCGTTAAAAATAAGGGAATATTGTTTTAAGTGTAATATTTCATTTAATAAAGAAGTCATTCTATACTTCTGAGAGATCCTGAACGCTACCTACATAAGTTCTCAATAACTAGCAACTGAGCATCGTATAATCATGCAATTTATTCAATTCCATGTACGAAATCTATCAGTCCCTTTTTATCTCGTATATATTTATCAATTGATTGTATGACATTCAGGCCGCGGTATCCCGGTTTGAAGAATAGCGGATTAGCAATGGAGGGTTGCTAGTTTGAAACTCGATACAACCAAAGACCGTCCTGCAACTGGGGACTGGTACACGTTCAATCTCGTGGTCTAAATTTGCTCACGTTGGCATGGTATGGAAATTTGGAAAGTGGGGTGCCAGCTCAGGTTTTGACCTCGTCATCTGACCGTGGTTCAAAATACCGAGGCGAGGTCCTTGAATCTTTCGCTTCGGGATGGATCCCGAACCGTCGCCAATAACTCGATGTATTGTTTCTGTGCGACGTTAATTCCACTACTAACCTACATACCTTCTCTCTCGATACAATAATACACTTCGATACAATCAGACGGCAATGTACGAGGAATATTTCCTGTGAGGAAATTGTTGCAAATATTTTATTTTTCACCTATATTATGCTGATTTTTCACTATAATTTCCGTTCCGTTGCATGCACTTGCTCTTTTGTGTCATTTAAGTGCCGAAATCTCACACCTCGTACAGGTGTCTTCATTTCTAGAAACAGAAGAGTTCTTCAACAGAAAATTGACTGAATCAAGATGTTAAAAACAAATTTGTTTTTGACACAAACATTGCATGGGCACTTTAGCACACTGTCATCGCGATTATATTCTTCCTTCCTGTTCAACAAACAATGCGGTTGATGCTCGATCACTTGTGATTGCTGCATGTGATTTGTTAGTGGAGTTTTTCATGCGCCTCCAGTAATGCGCCACTCACCTAAATCCCTAACCCTCTCATTGATATCAATTGCAGTCCAGCTGATACGCGCATTTTGACCTTGCGCAGTCTAGATAATATACAGTTGATCCCTGAGCATAACAGCCTTCCCAGCTAATATGCGCAGTGGGTACTTGCGTATGCTGTGGGCGACGATTCTGTGTGATCTCGTTGTCACCAAATTAAATTTAAAGACTACGCGTAGGACTGCGGTAGCCAAATTGGTAGAATCATGGAATAGCAACCGGAGGGTTGTGGGTTCGAAACTATCCAAACGAAGACAGTCGTGTACATGAGGACTGACGCACGTTAAATATATCGTTGGCTCAAATGTACTCATGTTGGTGTTGGAAATTTGGAGAGTGGAGTTCCAGATCAGGTGTTGACGGCGTCATGTGATCCTGGTTCAAAATGACGAGATGTCCTCGGATTTTTCCCTTCGGGATACATCCCGGACAGTTTCTACTAGCCAATTGTGTTCCAGTGTGACGTAAATACAACTATGCACCAACCAATCAAGTAGTCTTCTGCCTGCTGAGCTCAAATCCACGTGCGATTAAACCCACGTACGATTGCTGCATAATTCGTTGTCAAGCTAGAAAGAACGTCCTTTTATTAGTCAAAAGTTTTGGTTAGTGTTAAGATTTTAAAATATGATATTTTAATATCGGATGAAGTTTTTTTTAATTTTTTATGAAGATTATTGGTAAACCAATTTTCATATGAAGAATTCCATTTGTTTAAACCAAAATACTTCCTTTTCGCAAAACCACGTCTTGACAATCTATCATCTTGGTACGAATGGTTTCCTTTGCTGACCCAGATGGACAGCTGCAGAAAACACCCTCAAAGAAACACCCTTTTATTGATGCGTAGTTCACAGTACAGCAAATTCAATCTCTGCATCCTGAGTTGTAAGTGCTACGCTATCAATTGAAACAACCATCGATTTTCATAATTTACCCAGCTCTCTCTTAAGGGTTAAGGTGGTTGAATTAACGTCGCACTGCGGCAACACAACGGGCTATTGGTGACGGTCTGGGATCAATCCCAAAGTGAAAGATCCGAGGATACCTCGTTATTTTGAACCATGGGGTTAGACAAGGATGTAAACACCTGAGTTGACCACCACTCTCCAAAGTTAGAAACCATGCCAACGTGAGGACATTTAGGGCCACGACAGATTCAACGTGTATCAGCTCCCACGTACACGACGATATTTAGTTGGATCGCGTTTCGAACTTGCAACCTTCCTGCTGCTAATCCGCTACCCATCTAACCGGACTATCGTTTCCCCCTTCCTTAAAGGTCATTTTCTTCTCTGTCACTCAATGATAGCTTTTCATCCCAGCACCGAAATTACGCCTTCATTCGTTGAAATAAGCCCTTCCTAAACATACACGATTTCCCTCGCGACCAGAGACAAATCTCTCAATCTATTCCCGAATCTAAGAATCACGATTAATTCCCGCTCCTGATCCCGGGACCGAGATTCCGGGGAAAATCCCGATAATGACATGTGACGGCTCAGGGGAAATGCGGTGTAGAGCGCATCTCATTTTGTTAAGAGAACCACGTCTCTGGCACTTTCTTCTGCCGCATTGGAAACGTGTCGATTTTATCGACTCTTTGGACGTTTCTTCAACGTTCTTCGCAGCAGAACGAAGAACTTTCGAGAACTGGTTGATAGGCACGAAAAGTGGAATCGTATGTTCGAAGGATTATTTGTTCGTCCAAGGCACACACGATGGTTATTAGCAACGGTTCATCACTTTAATCCCCCATGGAATTAATAGATTTTGTAACATTGGAATTTCTTGTTGCTTTCCAGAAAACTTTATCAATGAACCGGAATAAGTTTGATTTAACTTGGGGTTGGGTTGAAATTTATGGCACAAGGACCATATTTGGAAAGACGACATCAAGTAATGGACATAAACACACAGAAAAGTTTCACTAACACAGAAGAGATGAATCAAACCTGCGCGGCGTATAAATAACAGGTTGCTAGCGCAGTGGGCATACCTACTGAGACACTACGACCTCTAACGTTCTAAGTAACACGCACGTATCACGCTCGGAGAACTGTTTATCTTGTATGGCTTCTAAACAGTTTTAATCTCTTCAATATAATGTTATAGGGGCCGCCATGGCTCAGTGGGTATGCTCACTGCACTAGCAACCTGCGAATTGTAGGCGCGCAGGTTCGATTCCACCGAGGGTGTATTTCTCTCTTCTGTGTCAGTAAAACTTGCTTTGTGTGTATGTTCATTACGTCTGTCTTATGTTCGGCAGGTAGGTAGTTAATAAACGTCACTGGAGCAGCACAACGGGCTATTGGCGACGGCCCGGGATCCATCACGACGGGAAAGATTCAAAGACAACGCCTCGTAATTTTGAACGAAAGTCAGATGAAGATTACACCACTCCACTCTCCAAACTTCCACACCTCGCCAACGTGAGGACACTTGAGACTATGACAGATTTAACATGCACCAGTCCCCGTGTACACGACGGTCTTTGGTTGGACCTAGTTTTGAACTCGTAAACCTCTAGTTGCTAATCCGTTGATCTTCCAACTGGTCCTACCACTGTCCGTTCTTGTGTCTAGCGCAGCATGGACAAATATGTCCATAGCGCCATAAAAAACAAAAACAACCAAAATGTTTGACATAAAATTGAGAGTATGAAAATTTCTGGTGACTCCCGTGGTCTTCTCTCATTGCAAATGATCAATCTAAGTGAGACTTAAGTTTTAATGCAATGATCCTTCCGGTGACGTTTTCTTTAATGCTGTTTCGGAAACGTTTGTGTTTCGGAACATAAACCTTTGATTTGCTGAATTTGATTGTCTGTCAAAGAATTAACTGTTGATAAACGAGCCATAATCCTTTCTCTTCCAAAGTCTGGTCACTATGTCACTACAAAATGGACACTTAAGAAAGATTTCGGTGAGTACTGTGTATGACACTAAAACGTTGTAGAGAAACTGGGTAAAATGGAGTTCTTTTTCGATCCTGTAAGACCTCGAATAACTTCGAAAGCCGAAGAGAAACATTTGATAGTCACATGCAGTCATGAATTGATCGTTAATGTTTTAATGAACGCTAGATTGAATTACGCTTTGGGTAAATTTAATGTGACGAAATAAAATACTGTTAATGCGTGAATGAAATTTGAACCCGAGGTTCCATCCAATGCTTTGGATGGTACTTATCAACATCTTCTCCACTGCAATTCAAACTAAACTTATTCTTATTGTTTAACAGTACACTGCAAATTTGTATCGGGTTTTGATAAATATATTCAATAGTATTCATAGTTATTTTTGTTAAAGTTGTATTTCACTTTGATTCTATGAAATACGAATTATGTATAGACATTTCCTTAATGTAAAAGTAAATTGTAATGATTCTGCATATTCAGTGGGAGCACTTATCCCACCTCTCAACCATTAAACCAAAGACCGTCGTATACAGGGGTTTTGGTGCACGTAAAATCTGTCATGGCCTTCTCACGTTGGCGTAGTGTGGAAGTTTGGAGAGTGGGGTGCCAGCTCAGATGTTAACCTCGTCATCAGACCGTGGTTTAAAATGACGTGGTCTTGTCCTCGGATCTCTCCCTTGGGGATTGATCGCGGACCGCCGCACTTAGCCCATTGCGTTGCTCCAGTTCGATGTTAATTAAATGCCTACCTACCTTGATGGACATGGAATCTCGCCCATCAAGATCTCGTCTCATCATTAGAAGAAAACTGATCAGATCTTTATTTCGCCATCATAAAAAATAATCGGTAATATGATGACGAGATATCTCGTCATTAGAAAAATTGGTCCGATCTTGATAGACGAGATATCTCATCGAAATCACTTGGGGGTTAATTTGGAACTAAATTTATACGGGTATTGTTTAGTCTGGTTACCACTGATTCTGTAGATAGATTTTAGCATTAATTTTAAAGGGTGAATCGAAATTTCCTGGCCAAACTTTAAAGGGTGGTTGCGTGCTTTAAACATTTTTTGTCAAAGAATTAATTAACTACTTACATCTTTATCTCGTATCTACTTACCCTCTTTATCTCGTATATATTTACCAATTGATAATTCTTCGAGTGACATTCTCAAATTTCAATAATTCTTTGAATCGATTCATTCAATCCGATACTTGCCCCAGTGCGACGTTTATTCAACTAAATCGATATATCTTGAAGTACCAAGTAATACATTTTAAGCATTTATTTTTAAAATCTCTCAAATCCAGGAAACACAATAACTACACTATTTCGGAACAATTATTTTTAAGCTCAGTCCTTTTTGCATTAATTTACGATCAGTTTTTACTGCTGGTAACCCCCTTTATGTATTAGAAACCCTAATTGCGTTGGGACTGCAGGTTATATGTAAATACCCACACATTGCTGAAGTGTTTAACATTCTCGGTCTGCGATCTTGGAACAATCTTTCAACTTTCCCAAAGTTCAGTTTGCGGCCCCATTGTCGGAAGAAAATTGCTCGGGAAACTTTTCTAGTTCATCATTTTCCGATCTTCATTACTCAGCCGTCCTCTTGTTAGGAATGCGCATAATTAACATCTGAAAAAGATATTAATAGATCCACTGGCAGCTGGTCAACATTCTTCACCGGGACATGACTGTCTTGCAATTAATTAAACCAACTATTTTGGCTTCCTTGTTGCGTTTCTTAATATTCGCCCATGAATGGTGTCAAAAACTTGAAATGATAATGGAAATATAACAAGAAACATGGAGAAACGAAATATTGTTACGAGTATTATTATTTCATGGCTCATTGGTAGAGTCTAAATACGAGTTTGCATTTGGGTCGCATGGTTTGAGACGAGTCTGTTAAATTAAGGGATCAGTTAAAAATAAACGATACATTCATATAATTGACGCCTATCGCGTGATTTCTGGCTGCAGGCGAAGCTAGACTTTTTGAGTAGGTAGATAGGTAGTTAATTAACATCACATTGGAGCAACACAACGGGCTATTGGTGGCTGTCCGAGATCCATCCTGAAGGTAAAGATTCAAGGGCAACACCACGTAATTTTGAACCTTGGTCAGATGACGAGGTCGACACCTGATTATTTATACTACTCTCCAAACTTCTACGCCACGAAAACGTGAGGACATTTGAGGTCTCCACAGATTTAACGTGTATTAATAGCCTACTCCATCCAATCAGCCACCGCATACGCGACGGTCTTTGATTCGACCGAGTTTCTTACTCGCAATTCTCAGGTTGTGAATCCACTACTTTACCAACTTGGCTACCGTGACCCCAGACTTTTGGGTTGGTTTTTTTTGGCGTTTTATGGCACAAGAACCATATTTCGTCAAGCTGCGCCAAACAAAGATAACAAGTTAAAAAAAGTTAAAGGGAATAAAAGAGACATTGGGGAACAGTAGTGGGATGATAACACAAAAAGATAGCTTGGGTATTCGGGTAGAGCGCGTACCCCGTGCTTACTGAGGACATTAAACCCCCTTTGAAAAGAAAAAATCACTAGGGGAACCTCGGATCCCTGAAGCCCGTACACACCTAAAGGAGGTGTTCCCCTGAGGGCTAGATTATTTGGAACCTGATAGCAAATGAAGGTGATACCAAAACTTACATATTGGAAATAAAGTCTTTAATCAAAATGATTCGGTTAGAACTACTAATTTGTTAATAAATTATTGTTTACAGTATTATTTTTGATTACAACTTTTTTATGGTCTTGCTTCACTAGAAATAAAACTTAAGTGTTAAGGTGTCTCAAGAACAGAAGGAAATGAACCTCGACTCTTCAGATATTATTGATCTTTTTATTTTTCCTGAATAGTGATACCATTATATACATGGGACTACATGACAATAAGGATTGACTTTTAAATGTTGTATTTTAAAGGTGGAATGCAAAGAACCTCCACTTCACCCGCAGAGCCTAGGAAAATGCTATGACAAGGAGAAAATTGCCACTTAAGATTAGGAAATATTTTTGCAACCCTCCCACAAAACTTCAAAGAAATGTTTTTGAGATGCCGCTCCTGTCAACCTCTCTTGGCTACGATTGTTCCTGGCTACGAGTTCATCTTTAAATTCCCGAAGCGATGGCTGTGATTACAAATTATCAAAACAAATAATCACCTTTTGTGATCGCCACACATTATTTTGAGTATAGTAGCTTTCTCCTGTGAACTTAACCACCTGTGTACAAATGGGCTCTCTCTAAACTCTATGTCTAAAGGTCACGTGCTTTCTCACCGTATCCGCACTAAGCAGTGCTGGCGGTATACCCTGAAGAACACGGATCGACTATTTAACACCCAGTCTTCAATTCTTCCGATTTCCAAATGAATTTTGTCACATTCCCGATCATGGTTACAGTTTGCATGTGTATAATTAAAATACATTCGCAATATCATTGCTTGTATAATTAAAAATATATTTAACTAGCTGAATTACCCGGCGTTGCGCGGGTTGAAATGGTTAAATGTTGCTTGAAAAGTGAATTCGAATAATCATTTTTCTTTCACAGAAAAATGCTATCATTTAAGTTGTACGGAAAATACGTTTTAAATTTTTCATAGCTTCTACTATATACTTCGGACGCAAATATATGCATTTAATTCCTGAATATATTGCAATATGTAAAAGATTGAGACATAAATACGAACAGAAACGAAATTCCGACGAAAAAATGCAGAATTCTAAAAAACGAATGATGTACAGTGTCGAATTTTGACTGCCTGAGTGTATTCTGAAATAGAGCAATTCGAAAAAAGAAATTTGAAAATATTGATAAAGACGATAATGATTTATGAAATTTAGTAATGCTCAAATATGACTGCAACATTTCGCTGTGTTAACTCAAACAGACAAACTCGGGATTCTAAATCAAATTTATAAAATAATAAAACATTAATTCTGGTTTGCCAAATCTAAAATAACAAAATTACGCTTTTATGATTAATGAGTTGAAGTTTTTCGTGTTCCATTACAAAATGTAAATTATGAATAATGAAATATTTTAAATATTCTTTTTTTATCAATCAAATATTCATAATATTCATGTAAAAATATAAAACTCCTCATAGAAATATAATAATAATTAAATCGTATACATCGAGCATCTCGGTATTCCAAATACATGGCCCTTTGTTAAAACGTCAATCAGTTTCAACTGCATCAGTTTAAATACTCTAGCAATCAAGTCGTGGCGCTCACTGGGTAATTGACCATTGGTAAGAACCTCAATGATCTCCGTCCAAGTCGGATTGCAGGTGAAGGTGATAAATAAGTCTGGTCTCCCGTACGTCATAGCATCTTGCGTGTATTCGCGCATGTGTCTGGGACTCCTGTAAATGTAGCTGGTAGGATGACCAAAGCACCGAGGTTTTCAACGTTCCCGTCATTTCCCACAGCATCTCTCAGGTGAATATATTCGTCAACTCTCAGTTTACGATGATTTAGACGAATGTAAAGGAGACGCTCACTCTCGACTTTTGTGTACATATCGACGATGAACTGATGAAACAATTACCTGCAGTTCAATACGTGGTACTGCTCAGTATCTCGAACCATTAATCTGTACGCATATAAATCCATCACTGAAACTTTCTTGCTCGTTGTTTCACCTGTTCTTGAGTTGATCTGCCTCAGATTAAAATGATATCCATCTTCACCATGTGGGGGAATATCACTGGGTACTCCAGAGCATCATAAGATCGATGTGTTTCCGAAATGCGCTGCAATGATTCACCACGTCGTTGAATAACGATATCCCGTTGATAGAACTCATCGTCTGATATAACCACCGCGACTTGATCTGCTTGAGGAGAGTTAAAGCGCCGCTCGTGTTCACCTGCTGGTCTTCGGTCTGCTCTTATGACTACTTTATATTCATCTGTTGGCATACGTTCCAATGCTGTTTCAAACGTTTTAATAAGATTATTGTGCTCATGAAATATCCTCTGTAAGTTTAACACAATCTGACTTCTTGTTCCCGAGATGTAGGCGCACCTCTGATCAGTTTAATTTGTTCGTTTTGAATAAAATATAGTTGTAGAAATTTTGGTGGTTGATCTGGCAGCGGAAGCAACGATCCCGCTCTATGGTAAATCTGCCCTTGCACCTAGAATGTCGACGGAAATCCGGGCTGTCCAACAACTCATGAGGCGCCGAATGATGTCATTTGGAAACATGAGTTGTATTTTCTGATGTTACTAAGAAAATGCTTCGACTCTGACGTATCTCCTGATGTGTATGTCTAAAGTTCTTGTGGTGGTGGTTCCAGTTGGCAGAGAATATTTTTTCCATTTTTGAAGCAAATACCAGTAGACTCTGATTTAAACTTTTTGGCTTGACAGTAACTACAATCCATTTCAATTTTCCCAATGGTAACTCTTGCATGCAGCGAGTAGTCTTTATGCGAATCGTGTGGAATCCTTCCAATGCTAAGCTAAAATGGTGTGCAGTCCGTGATCGTTTGACACTATCTCTCTTATCCTGTAGTCGGACTTCACGCTGCTGTGCCATCTCTGTTGCTCTAAATATAGTAGCTCTCTCTCTCGCAATCGCAAGTCTTCTATTCCTCTCCTCGGAAGTTTCTTGACTACGCTTATCTTTCATCATCTTAGCCGTTGACTGTACTTGGCCGATCGCCTTCCGCTTCCTTGGAGACATTGCTACAGCAAAGAAATCTGTAAATGAATACAAAAAGGTATTTCATAAATTAAGCAAAAGGCACACTCTCACTGAACAATGAAATCTATTATAGAATACAATAAAAAGCTAAAATTAACGAAGAAACAATTTCAAAATTATGAAGTACTTACATGAGTTTAGAAATATTAATCCAAAATATACACTATCACTGTCGAATAAAGTAGGAAACACTTATACAATCAACTAAAAGAGCGAATTAAAACTGTTAAATTCACTGAAAGATGATAAACTGGAAGACTTACCGAGTTAGCTTCCTTCAAATACGACCAGCTAAGAATCGAGTGGGTGCTGGAATGTTCTCCACCATGAGTCCAATTAAGTTTCCGTTTCCCCAACTTTCTAGAAAGTTTTATAAAAAAAGTAAACATTAATTCTGGTGCTGCCAGATACCGAGTAGCAAAATTACGCTTTTATGATCAATGAGTTTTTCGTTTGTGCTTTTCGGAATAACGGTGCTTGGTTTAGAAATAAATATAATCGGTGTAGACAAATTAAACTGAATAGATAAATTTTTTTCAAAAAGCAGGTCGATTTTACAGAATTTTTCAGAAAGAAAATCACTGCTTTCAACGGAGGATTCACATGTATCTATTCCGGACATTTTAAAATAAGTTACACGCCTTACCTAAAAAGCTTCGTGAAACAGAATTCTACAAATCATTACGTATTCAATAAATTGTTTTCGAATTCAATAAATTGTTGGTCGAAATATACACCAACTTTCTTTGAAAATAATCCTTGAACTTCTGAAAACCTTTCCTTGAATTTCCTTGCAAACATAAATATTTTAAAAATATTCTTTCCCCCTTCATCAATAAAATATCTATAATTTATTTACATCATGGGAAGAACTAAAAAGTCAGTTCAAACATAAATACTGTAATTTAATTTGTTTCGGAAAAAATTGTTTTTCGATCAACACTGGTAAAGCAACCATCGCTGCCTAAAGCAATCAATCTATGCTCAATGTTATTTCTATTGCGATTTCGAATAGTTTTTAGCCCCCCAGGGCCAATAGAACGGGGGTTAAGAGTTAGCCTATGCTGACCGCAGTGTTCTAAAGTATAAGTGTACCAAATTTGGTGTGGATTGGTCAAACGGTGTAGATTTGTATAGAAAATATATACACACACACATACACACACACATCATATCTATATAAAAACATCATTACTAATTAAATGTTATTTTGATATTTTTGGGATATTTGTTCGGGAGCACCTAGAACCCAAACTCTGATTTTTAAAAAAAATTTCAAAAACCTTCCTAGGGATATAGCTAATAATTTCCCAAATTTTCACGGCGATTGGATGTATGGTTTTTGAATCTATCGAGTACAGACAGACAGACAGACACACATTCATTTTTATATATATAGATGTGGTTTGCACGTCTTGATAAGTATAATATCCAAGACACCAATACGCTAGCAATAAAGATTAAATTTACGTACACTTGCATGCGCTTACATGGGAAAGGGGGCAAAACTGAAGAGTTCTAGAGGTAGGGGTTAAGCATTTAATAATATAATTTACTCTTGTTAAATTTAAAATACTTTTTTCTTGGTTGGATTTTATTGTGCTTATTTCCGTGTTGAAACTCTAGAATTTATTTTTTGCTCAATGTAACTTTATATAATATGTATTGGTAAAAAATAAATTACAAGTTTTCTGATTGGTTGGTGAACGGACGTTAATAGTGTTATTTTTCGATTCGTGGCTGCTGGTTGATATAACGAATTTATAAAAAAAACCTTAAATTTAGAATAATGCTTTTAACTATCTCCATTATTGCTATGTGCTAATCGTGTCTAATATTATTCGACACATGGAAAATCTCGGGACACTAGATTATCGAGTGTCATGACTTATTTTTTAAATAAATTGGAAATTGATCCCCGAAAATGACCCTCCAAATTCAAGGATTAAATAAATCTTGCTTAGATCTTACTCGAGATGAAGTGTAGTGTAACATAAATATTTTAAAATATAATTTAATACCATTTAAAATTTTACTCTAAAATACTTTCTAATTTTTAAGTTTGAATTAAAACCTTGATCACATACGAGTATTTACTTTGTATCTAAGCCACTAGAGCACAGAATGTTCCCGAACTGAGATAACCATATGCTGCCCACACCATAAGATAGTGTTTAAATAATTGAGTAGATGCGTAACTCATGAGAACGTGTTATCACTAAAAGTCCCCAGGATAAATGTTGCATCGGTAAAATCTTCCGGATACTATTTGGCGTTGTGCAGTAAATCCTGACATGTAATTTGGCGCAGCTTGTCCGCTTTTGGACCTTGCGCCATAAAACCCTAATATCCAATTCTGACATGTAATTAACGACTTTTATATGCTAAATTTCGTTTCCACAACTATACATATGTTGCTGAGTTTAAACACCATGCCAAATTGAGTTTCAAGGTAATAGTTAAATGACCAACGCCATGCTTATTTAACGTTTTACTTTTATTTTATTTTGGAAACCTCGCAGAACGGCTCTACAGTAAATTAACTCTAACACACTGTTCAATTGTTAAGAGCAATATAGATTTGCAAAGGAATGATAATATAAATTTAACCCTCCAAGTGGTTTCGACGAGATGCGTCATTCAAGATCTGGTCGATTTTGCTAATAACGCGATATCTCGCTCAGCGGCAACTGGTCAGTTTTGCTAAAGACTAGACAAAACTGTCCTATGATTACAAGGGGAATGAAGATCCAAATATGAAAAATAATTTGTCCCTTGACCAGAACTGGTGGCAGTTTGGAACAAGTTTTTGCATCAGGCTGGCCACTACAAGGCAGGTTTCGACACGAAAATAAACCACCAAGAGGGTTAATATAGAAATTTGTTACTAAATGATCACATTTATTGATTGAAAGAATCAGGAAAAAGGTCAAAAAGGTTAGGTCATGTTGGGATGACTATGTTACAGGATGGATACATTCGTGTGAATCGCTGTAGGTTTGTGCAGAGGGGATGATTGCTGCCATCTCGTTTCGTGGTGTAGATGATTCACTTTTCAATGTAGAAGCGTATAGCAGCAAATCGAACTATTAGCGCGTTGAAAGCATACTGAACTATTGGTGTGTTGACAGTCAACTGAATTATTGCTAACTACGCCAAACTTTCGACCTTTTCTTGGCGCGTTACCAATTGCTTCATCGAACTGATAACCCTTTTGCTCCTTGTAAGAAGTGTTCTATCGGTTCCTTCCAGGCGCCAGGCTGCCCTGTGGTCCTGTCTTACTAAATGTTTTCTCGTAATTTGTACATTCGTAAATTAACTGTTAATTTTAATCCCGAGATGCTTACTCCTCTCACCCACCTGTTACAATAGAACTTTTTTTTGCATTGAATAGTAAATTGCGCGTTATTTGGGTTCCAGAAACTACCAATGAGTCATTTGTGTGTTTTGTCGTAAAAACGAGACAGCGGATGAACGAGGGGATCATGGAAAGTTTGGACAAAAGTGTGATTAAGATACAAGTAAATCATTACACCAGACTTAGAAAATGTCCTTAAAATCTAAAGTACCTCAAATTCATGGAACATTACCCCCTAAACTACATCAGGAGATTGATAACGTAATGTCTATCTGTACAGATATTATGTTTACGAACGCTAACAAAAAGAGGATATGAAAACAAAATCCGGATTCTGGTAAGTACTAATCGTCGTTGAGTATTTTTTGTCAACTGAGTCAAGCAAATATTTTGCTAATGTTTTTGTTTGCCAAACCTCTCAGACCTTCAACCTCTGGCACTGGGACGAAATGGCGGATATTTGTAAGGAAGCTCTTAATGGTTGAAACGCCGTAACTCCTAACAAACATCCAGCATCGAGGCACTTACAAACCGAGACCAACAATGTGGCAGAAGATTCCCGGTTAATATTTCATACAAACTTGCAAGTCAGAACAGCTGTTTGAACGTGATTCGCTAACGTGAAAATTATTCCACCCACCATTTTAAGATTGTAAATTATAATCTATGATGTTCAAGGTGCGTTCAATTTTCACTGAAGACTACCTGGTTAATAACATAATAATTTCTATTTATTTCTTCGTGATTGCCTATGGTGTCCAGTTTAAAGGTAAACGAGGTTCACCTGGGGATCCACTGAACTTTGTCAAGACGTTGGAGTTTCCGTGGGACGAGGAATGTCTGGATTTTTATTTGTGATGTTTCACCCGAAATACATTTTGTTTTCTCACCAGAGGAGGGGTATCGATATGGACGCTGGTTAGTGTCCGGAGTTGTCGTTTGGGTAGCTCATCTTTCCCCCAAAATCCAGTCAGATCTCCCTCAATGGCACATCTCCTTTAGGTGTGTAGTGGTTTCACGAATCCAAAGTACATTAGTGATATTTTCTTTTCGTATGGATATTTACTGTCTTTAGTAACCACGGGTGTTGCGTTCCCGGGGTACCTAAGCTATCTTTTTCTGCGTCCACCCCACTATATTCCCCAATTCCTCTTTTTCCGTGTCATGACATTTCCTACTTGACACTGTCTTGGTTTGGCGCCGCTTGGTCAAATATGTGTGGCCCTTGCTCCATAAAAACTAAAAAACTGACAAGTCATCCACTTGCTGTCTCACCTCTTCTCTCTTCCTTAGGATAAGGCAAGACCCCCTCTTCGCCTCGATTCTCACCAATCCAGCGAAATCCCAAAGTTCTGCTCACATGGGAGCAAGCAAGGGACTATCGAAGATCACAACCTAACACTAGTGTCTTTTTTAAGTGACGGTCCCATCGAATACTATTGCAGATATGATATCAGTACCGACTATTTGGAAGATAGATTTAACCCTCCAAGTGGTTTGGACGAGATCTTTCTACTCCATCAAGATCTGACCAATTTTACTAATGACGAGGAATCTCGTTATCAAGATATTTCAGATTATTTGATGACGACGAGATGATCTGGTCAGTTTTTCTAATAACGAGGTGTCTCGTCCATCAAGATCAGTTGTGATCTTGATGGTGGTGGTTTTGATCTGATTAGTATTGCAAATGACGAGATACCTCGTCGAGACAACCATGTGAGTTAAATAATAGTCGATTTGCAGTTTGCCATCTAATACGCATAAATTAGTTATTAAGAGCTTCTTAAGATCTGGCAGAATTATAATTTCTCCGATTGTACATCGCCGTGTTTAATACATTTGTCATTGATTGATCTGGAAAAATAAAAGTCCCGTTTCAGATATTTCAAATAATCACATCAAAAATTTTGTCAATAGATGCTAGCGAAACAAAATGAATCAACTAGGGATGCATTAACTTTTATGGAGCGAATAACATTTCGATATTTTAAAAATGTGCTACTTCTAAGTGAAAAATAATATTGGTTTGTCTCATTACGACCACTTTTTGTTACCACTTTTTGCTTTTACATAAGAACTAATTAGACAAAAAATCAAGGTGTTAGAAAAGGTTATAATTCTGTTTCTTTCAAAAATCACCACCAAAAGCAAAATTAAACACTCTAAAAGCGGGATAGTTATCACACTGAAGATCATGCTAGTAGACTTGCTTGATGTTTTGTTTCATTCCCTGAAGAGATGTTTTTCCTATTGGAAATGCACCTTAAGCTAGATGCTTTCCAAATCATATAAGATTCACAAAACTAAATTTTCTCCAATATTTATACCAAATGACGTGTTATGTTTGAAGAATATGCATAGATGGAATGCTGTTAACAACCCTATATCAGTTCTTAAGTAGAAATCGTGTTTTTTTTTAACTAATTGGTATATTTTGAACTTCATTTATTAGCTTCCATTTTTGTACTAGAACATAATCACGAAAATTCACATCAATTTGATCAAATTTCAAAAAGATGAGCATAAAGCTCGTTTTCTTAGTGATCTGTAAAGCAGTCTTACATCGGAGAGTGCATATAAATTCTGTAGGTCCGAAGGTCATTAATTTGCTTGCATATTTTCTTGATGTGTCAAATTATGTGCAAACCTTAGTTAGAATTGGGTGACCCTTTCTGATCCTAGGGCTATTAAGATCATAGTTAACAAGTCGGTTCTCGTTGATTATCAATCTATTCGATTCTCATTGAAATTAGACCTCAGAGGCACATCTTTAGGTGTGTACGGGCTTCACGAACTTGAGGTACACTGGAAATCTTTTATTTTCGTATGGGGTTACATAGTAAACACAGGTGTTGCGCACACGGGATACCCAAGTGATCTTTTTCTCCTTTCATTCCATTCTATTCCCAAGACACTCATTTTTTTTCTCTTTCGCGGCATTTTTCATTTAGTTTTGTCTTGTGTTTGGCGCAACTTGGCCAAATATGGCCCTTGGGCCATACATCTCCAAAACAACCAACCAGCCTACCCATTGAAATGAATAAATGTAACATTTTTGGTAAAACAGATTGCGTGCGTTTGAAACATTCTCAGTCAAGATTATTCGCATTTTATCTGTTACTTCATAAGAATACATATTCATACAAAATAACATTTTGGTAAATGTTACTGGTGCTTACATTTCTCTTTGGGGATAGTGGGTTAGCAATTGTACTTTATTCGTATAAAGTAGGAAAGTATAGCTTTGTTGGTTAGTTTTATGCATCGCTTAGAATTTCAAGCTCTAGAAAAACATTTATACTGATTTGCAGAATGTTTAGATCCTGGCATGTAAACTTCCAAAAGTATATTTTGCTGAAATCTTGATTACTTTAGTGTATGCTACATGCCTTTCATCTTGAAATTTTATTTTTAGGTGAGTTCACTATTCCCTATTCAACTTCTGTTTACGTTTGTATGGAAACCGTGCTGAAAGAACCAGGTTAGTACTGTTCCCAACTGCTTTTGTTTATTATGTACAATTATACTTTTTATAAGTTAATCATTTACAAGTTGCTTGATTTTGTCTTTTCAAGTGATTGCTGAAAACACGGATATTCACAATCTTTACTCCCAATATTATTTTATGTGGTTCCAATAATTTATTATTAGTTTAGCTTTATTTCAATAATATATTTGAAATAACCGTTTCCCTACTCAGAATCTTTTCATGTATGTACTATACTGTATATACCAAATTAAAATTTGTTATGCATTTAAATCATGAATTTTATACACATGATTTAATACATTATTATAACATTCAGTTTTCAACAGTGCTTATAAGTATCATATTATAGAGCAGTATTTTTTCATGGTATCACAAGTATGTCTTTCTCAAAAGAGTCTAGAGGTAAGAACCATTTTAACCCTCGAAGGATTACCCCGCCAAGTGATTTTCACGAGATATTTCGTCCATCGAGATCTGACCAATTTTTTGCTAATGACGAGATACCTTGTCCAGATAACCACCAGGAGGTTAATATGGTTTTAATGTATATTTTATTAATTTTATTAGTGCATCTATGGACATTGTTTGACCACATTAGACGCTACTAGTTCTAGTGGACAACTCCAAACTCTAAGACAGTAAGAAAGCAACGCAATTTAAAAATGCACATATAAATTTTCCAAAGATCATTTGGAAGCACAATATTATGCTTTCTATTATTTATCTCTATCAAAACTGGTATTTGCATTACTCATTATTAAAACAGTGGTATAGAAAATCTGACTGCAAAGTTTTAGCATAGGATATTGGATGACTCCTGAAAATATAAGTTTAGAAGTTAGACAAATGTATTTGCAGCTTAACTCACTTATTCATTCATTTCTAATTCAATTGACGCATCCCTATTCATTTTCATTTTTATGATGCTAATGTACAAACAAAAGATATTTAATTTTTGTTCTTGAGTGATTTATTAAAATGAGACATATTTTTTTTCAAAACAATTATCCATCTAGAATAAATGTCATAATAAAATCTAACCTTTATAACGTAATATTCAATTATGAAAGAAAAAGCCAATCACTTATTTTATCAAAATTATCCAAATGCAATGCATCTTTTTATTTGTACTGGAAAAGTATACACTTTGAGTTAAAATGCAATTGCCAGAACTAATACTCATGCTCATACTCTAACTGATCCCACAACTCAACTGGCTGTGCGAAAGTTCCTTATTCGCACCTCTATCCCCACAGCAGCTATAAATAGTGAAAGCCACTCAGCATAACCACCTGCTACAATGTGATGAATAGCCAACACCGGGATCCCCCTATTACTCGGCTTAACTGGCCTTATCGGAAATGGAGCGACATTTTTATTGTCTTCCCAGCACGTGGCTTCTTGGGTACTTCTGTCAAATCAGTCATGTACCTTCGCGACTAATCTGGGAAGTTTTTACGACTGGATATTGTCCCAGTACTGCCTTTTTATGTCGCGTTTCTTTGTAGAGCTGCAGAAATTGGTAACATTTTTCTTTCTGAATGCAAGAGATCTGTTATAGTCTCCCGCTCTTCATAGACTAAGACCGGGATAATAACTGGTGTTCCGCTGGGTCGGAATCATCCGCCATTTTGGTTCTTACTTGGACTTCGTCCCAACGTCCTAGGTCTCGGTGTAATTAGCCCTCCTGTTACAAAAGAAGGATAGAAGAGCTATAAGCCAAACCCTCTTTCCCTGTATCTCAAGATCGAATTCATTCGAGTAGTTTAGAACCGATTGAAAAGATTCGGACACAATCGTAAGAAAACACACTTCACAGCACTTAAGCGGGTGGATAAAAGAACGTTTTGTGACTACTTAGTTTATGCACCAGAAGATAAAACTTTTAAAATAAGACCTAAAACTACGATTTATGGCAATTAAAGTATTTTTATGGTTCTATTCCAGTAAAACCTCGTAGAATAATTTAATACAGTGATTCAAAATTCCTCCTCTAAACTGTAACCCTCCAACGGTTTCGACGATATATCTCGTCCATCAAGATCTGGCCAATTTTGCTATAAAGTACTGCAGATTTTTTGTGATGAGATCATAAACAAATCGACCATATCAATTTTTTGAGATAAAAAAATCATCTTTCGCCATAAAAATGTGTAATTCGCGTTGAAACTAAACTGAAAAACTATTATTAGTGTCCAGTAATATTTTTAATGAATAGAATTCGAAATATTTCACCCATGGTATTGTTAAACAAAAGTATTTTAAGAACTCGACGTCTTTTACATTCGCTTATAAGAATGGATATTTAAAAATAAAATGATTCGTGTAACATTTTTTGTCATCTGATAATTTCCAGCTGCATTTGAATATTCTTACGGAAAGTGAACTAGAATATTTTAGATAAACAGATGCAACCTTAGTCAAAATTGAAAAACCTTAAAAAAGTGACTAATCACGATTTAAAAACTTCATCAATGCAAGAAATGTTTCGTCAATGGACATTTCGGTGAACCAAGACGTCCATCATCATGACAGAAGTAAGTCATAAAAAGTTTAAATTTGTTCTAGGATAGTGTTGACCTTAATTCACTATTTTTTAAGCCTTCCCAGGCTGCGTGTAAAGGTAGGAGCACCATTGAGGAAGTATAAAAGTAGTGTGAGCAATGGTAACCTTTTTTTGTTCCCAGGATCATGTGACCAAAACTAGTAGTAACGTGACCCTTAGACTACTTCGTCTGATGAGTGGAATCTAACATTCATAATATGAATTGTCTACGGGACGGAAGACGTCCATCCATTGATTCATCATCTGATTGATCCATTGATTCATCATATGATTGATCCACTGATTCATCATCTGATTGATTCATCATCTGATTGATCCATCATCTGATAGTAGACTGGCGATTTCATCACTTTGGTCGCCACTCTATAGAAATGCACATTAACAGTCTTAAGATGTTATCGCCAAACGAGGCGATAAGATGCTAAATATCCCAACCAAGTCAATATTTCGCTGAACAGTCACGTGACTGTTAGTCGACATGTTAGTCACACTCTTTGAAGCAATAATAGCAATAGCAATGCTGTCTACGTATTACATTTATTACTTATATTTCTCACGTCTATGGGAAGCATTAGCGTCACTAAATAGTGTATTCGATAACGTAAAAAAAATGAATAACATCGAATGCACTAGTGAATGACGCTAGAGTTTCCACGCCTTTACATGCGACTTGGACAGGCTTAGAGAAAAAAGTGAATTGTGGGTAACATTCTGGAACATTTAAAATCGCGTTTCTTGTGTCTTCTGCCCTTGTGTCATCTGTCCTATAGATGTCTTGCTTCATTGAAATGTCCATTGGCGATCTTTTACATTGAAAAAGCATTTGTTGCACTGACGAAATTTTTAAATCGTGATTAGTCATTGTTTTGGACGTTTTTTTTATTTTAGCTTTTATTTTTATTTAATTTTATTATATATATTTTAGTTCGAAACTATCAATTGAAATTTAAACTAGTTATTGATACTCTTTTATTCCTTAAAGTTTTCTTCTATTTATTCCCATGTCTGAAGACCGTTCAGTGCCAGTTTGACTTTTTATTCCTCCTCTTTCAGCGTTGCACGAGCATTTCATCCAGTGGAGATACGAGAGCAAATAAGTGAATCAGAAAGAGATGCCTTCTTTCGCTTCGATAAATTTAAAAACAGTTCCCAGGAAGTCCATAAAATACTGAACCCTTTAAACTAGCGTGTTAAATGTTCAGAATAATATTGCTAGCTTCAATGTGGCGAGAGAAAATAGTTCCTCTAGTTCCCCGACTCCTTTTCTTTTCGTGTTTTAATGATATCTCAGGAGTGGAAAAACTTTAGCGTTTAAGAATGGATTGACGTCTAGTCACATTTAAAGGGAGATTTCCTATTCACTATATTTGGAATAAATTGGTGGGAAAATGGCGCTTTAAATGAGTAGTGAAATTGTAAAGGCTTCATTGGGAGATTTGTATTGCGATAAGTTTTCCGAACGAGATTATTTTCTTCAGGAACTTGTTAAAAGCGCGCCTTTGCTGTGTTATGTAAGTTCACATGTAGATTTTCTAGACTGATATTAACATTTATAGTAAGTTATGCAACGCTTTTCCTATTTTATTTTGTTTCAATTCTGTTTTGAGTGCTATTGATTAGAATAGAACTATGTAAATATACAAAATCTCTTTCAACGAGTCGCCTTTTCATTACAATAATTCAATTTATTTAAAATTAATTTGCTTTAAATAAAATTATAAGTCTTAAAAAAATATTGATTAAGCATTTCAATATATTACTTCAAGGCGTGTATGAATGTGTATCATGTTTACTAACACAGATTAAACTTGTATACTCGAGTGTTTTCATAACAATTCTTTTGTTTTTAGTATGAGTTTGAATTGTAAATCTCAAGAGATGTACGATAGTTTAGTTAATCGCTATTCTTAGCTTAATATATTTTATAAAATGTGACTATTTATGGTTTTGGAGAATTATAAAACGTTGTTCCAGTACTCTACATCTCTCATCAGCTGCTATTAAGGTAACATTTTATTGAAATATCAATGAGATAACAATAAGACCTACTCAAGAATTGAAGGAACTTGGTTTTACTAGATTCACTTTGCTTAGAAAAAAATAAATGATGTAATAAAAAGCACTATACTCGTCTTCGAAATTTCAAAATGCTACTTTTGATTACATTTATAGCCAAATGCTGTTATATTTCATACCTCAATTTTCATATCATTCATCGGGACTGCTGTAACTCGGTCGGAAAAGAAACGGATTAGCAACCGGAGGGTTGCGAGTTCGAATCCAACTAAAGACTGGCGTGTACGAAGGGGAATGGTGTACGTTAAATCTGTCCTGATCTCAAATGTCCTCATGTTAGCGTGGTGTGGAAGTTTGAAGAGTGGGGTGCCAGCTCAGGCGTAACCTCGTCATCTGACCGTGGTTCAAAATTACTTGGTGTTGTCCTCGGTTCCTTTGGGATTGATCCCGGACCGTCGCCAATAGCCGATTGTGTTACTCCATTGCGGTGTTAATTAATTACCAATTACCATCATATTCATCACAACTGGTTCCTTAACTTCATTCATCAAATTTTCAACATATCAAAATAACTAATTTAATTTAAAATGCAACTTAAACTAGATCTTCAGCCTACAGCTCATCAAAGACGGAAATAAATATCAACGAGTATGCTTTCGACAACAATACAATGTTTAAATTCCGTTGATAAATGGTCCGAAATGTTCTGCGAAACTTCGATGAAATAGTTGGGTAGAGGGCTTAGCAAGAACTCGCTGAAAGGCTCTTGGAGGAAAAATAAGAGAAAGCTTCGGTTGTCTTGTTTTCTGATTGATTCTAATTGGTGTGGTGTTCTTTCGATTAGTTAATTAAAACCGGACACCACTTGGGAGAAGTAGGAGTGCTGACTTAAGAGACTTTAGATTCCATTAGTGGTCCAAGATTACCGTTCTTCCATTTCCACCTAAGCACTATTTAAAGCGTAAATGGATGTACACAACCTGAAAGAAATAGAATAAAAAATGATAAGTTTATTCAACTGCGTCCACCTACTTCGACTTACCGGCGTAGAAAAGTTATTCGAATTCTCATCTCAAAGTACTGACTTCGGTTTATTAGGATTATTATGCGTTCACGGATTTAGGTGTCATGGATGTTGTACTCAATTCATTTTAAAATATTGCTTTGATTTTGTAAAGGAATTATATTTGTCATTCTTTGAAAAATAATTGCTTTACAACGAATGCAATTTTTTATTGTCTTGCGACGATAATTAACTTAGAATACATTGGGTTTTGACTAGAGTGTTTTCTATGTTAAATTAATAAAATGCCATGTGTTCTCAAATAAGAATTTCCGTTGTCTGTTCAAAAGTGAGTTTCGTCTAATTTTGCATGCATTTGGTTATTCTTTGTTATAAACAGACTGTTTCCTTCAAAAACAAATTACCTGATGGGCCCATCTTTAGGTGTGTATGGGCTTCATGGGCGCGAGGTACACTAGTGAACTTTGCTTGGGTGGGCTTTACCATGGGTTTTACAGCTGAGTTGTTCTGGTAACTTGACCATGGTTCAAATGACGAGACGTTGTTCTTGGATCTTTCCTTTCGAGATAGTTCCCGGACAATCGCCAATAGCCCGCTGTGTTGCTCCAGTTCGACTTTAATTAACAGCCTACCTACCTTTCATGAGATCTACTGTCTTTACTAAACACAATTCTGTCTTACTAACACACACGTTGATCACATTCCCAGGATACCCAATCTTTTTCTGCTTTCATTCCACTACTCTCTTCCCCAATCGCTCTTTTTTCCTCTTTCACGACATTGTTTACTTGACGTTGTCGTGTTTGGTGCAGCTTGGCCAAACGTGGCCCTTGCGCCCATGAAATCTAAAACCAACTAAAACAACCCTTCGAATAAAACCACTGAAGCATGATTGAGCAGTGTTTAAAAGAGATGATTCATATTGTGAGAAAATTCAGCGTTGCTCAAATTGCAGTGACCAATGACTGACTAACCCTCCAAGTGGTTTCGACGAGATATCTCGTCCATCAGGATCTGGCCAATTTTGCATATACTTGACGAGATGTCATCAAGATATTGCCTATTTTTCTACTGTGACGAATCAAAATGTAATAAATTTTCTTGATGGACGAGCTATGGTCAATTTTGTTAAAAAATGTTAAGACAATCTCTAAAAGGTTAAATAGAAAATCAGGAAGGGTGCATGGCCAAAAATGGCGGTAGAATGCCACTCAGTATTTCCATTTGGGACTTGTAGCTCGCCTATATACCACAAGGAAAACAAGCGGAACCTGCGCTTTGTGTGATTCTTTATCCCTCTACAAGAGCCTGTTGGGTCATAGCATTAGGAAATCCCAAAGCGCATATAATCACTTATTTTCCTTTACGAGGCTGCCGGTCTAATGAATATTTCCGGTGGATACTTGCCGAAGGTGGAAAAGTTCCCCCGAGAAGACATTGTGCCATCTTCCATAAAATACAGCCGTCTTAATGTCCTCTCGCCAGCGTGTTTTTCTGTCCCTCGCAACTGCCGGGAAAAAAGGATACACGACTTCCTTTCCCCTTTTTGGAATATAAAAGTAACAGGATACATTGAACATAAAACGAAGCCCGAGATTGTATGAATATTAAAAGGCTATATGAATATTTAACTGCGAATGAGTTTTTATGAAGATACTAAATTGTGTTTCTCGTAATGTTTCCTTTCAGATAATATTGCTTGTCCTAAGGCCAGGCGCATATATGGAAGATAATTTACGATGACTTTTATTTTCACGAAATGAGAAGGTAATTCGTAAAGATGTTAATAATATAAATGTCTTACGGAAAACGCATTGCTTGTTAAATTATGCTTGACATACGTGGTTGAAGATAAAAATTATCAAACGTTTGTATTTAAATCTATTCATATTTATGCTTAAGTAGTCTTAAATAGGATACAATATTATAAAATTAACAGGATATAGTAAGCATCTATTGCGGAAGTGATATACAAATGCAAAATGAAGATATTTACAAATTATGAAGACTTTTATGTTAAAATGTTTATGAAAAACAACCTAACGTTAGGTTGAAAGTTTTAGCATCATTTACTGGTTGGACATAAAATGCGAGTTGAATTTGATATTGATTTAAGAAGAGAACTGGAAATTATATCCACGTAGAATAATGTGTTGATGTGTGTTCTGATGTCTAAATTAAGTTAAAATTAAAAGTAGACAATTACAAAAATCCACACAACTTATTCTAAAATGTAAAGCTTCTACTTATGATAAAATATAAAACAATTCCCTCTTTCTCTTTTATATTCGGTATTAGATTGAAAAGAACAGGTAAAAAACAAATAATCCACCAATTTTATTCCTACAAAGTTATTTCAGTCCGGTATTGTATATTAATAAATTACTCAATATCATAAAATATCAAAATATTTTTCAAATTACTCCTGCAAAAAGTAAGTAAAAATAGGATTTCCAGTTTTTAAAGTGATAACGGGTTGTTTTTCTAATGAACTAGTGATGAATTATTTGTTTTTCTCTAGACATAAACAGGGCTTAATACAGAAAAAGTAAATTTTCCCTTAAACCTCCTCCTCCCGTGTGAAAGACTAACTCTTAATCCTCCAAGTACTATCGACGAGAAATCTCGTCTATCAAAATCTGGTCAGTTTTGCTAATGACGAGATACCTCGTAGAGACAACCACTAGGAGGGTTAAAGACATGTGAATCCAAAGTAAAATGTTTCTAATCAATCGTATCCGTTTGATTTTAACCCTTATGGTGATTATCTCAACGAGGTAACTCGCCATTAGCAAAACTGACCAGATCTAAGTTAACGACATATCTCGTCATTATTAGAAAACTGACAGTCTTAATCTCGTCATCGAAAAGTCGTCAGCATCTTAACGATATATCCCTTCATAAGGAAAATTGGTCAGATCTGGATAGACGAGATATCTCGTCGAAATCACTTCGATGGTTAAAAGCACTTTGAATTAGTGAATACACGATTTATAAAGACTAAAGCCAATAAAATCACTCAACTTTTCTAACTACTGTGGATTTGAATAAAAGCGACATTTCTTAGATTTTTAAATTTAATTAGAAAAAGTATTTTTATCAATCACGTGCAGCCCTAAAAACATAGATTATTCTTAAGCCGACTCCAAATAATTCATTTATTTCTCGTACCTCAATTTTTTCCCATATCTTATCTCCCCTAAAAATGTAAATAAATTAACCAGAGAACGACTTAGTACCATATTTCTAATCATGACGAAGGAAGGTACCTATGAATTTAAAGACCTTTTTCAATTTTGTTCTATGATCTCTTTTTAAACCGTTGAATGCAAATAAATTCAAAATGAGAATAGCTTTTCCTATCCTTTCATCGTTGACTAACTGTTGAAAAATGCTTTCTTAACCCTCCTGGTGGTTGTATAGAAGAGGTATCTCTTCATTAGAAAAACAGACGAGATATTGATGGAGGAGATATCTCGTCATTTAGAAAAAAAAAGATACCGTACCTTGATCAAATCATCATAAAAAAAACCCGGAAATATCTTGATGAGATATCTCATTAGAGAAATTGGTCAGGTCTTGATGAATGAGATATATCGTCAAAACCACTTGGAGGGTTAATAAAAGAATTTAACCTTCTGAGAATCACAAGATTACAGAGTAATGTAGTATTGCTTTTACCCACAACGACTAAATAATCGAATCCTTTCGTTGAAGGAATATTAGGAAACATTATTCCTAGTATTCCTTCAGGTAGATTTCGGGTTGCAGATTTAACTCCTCAGAGGATTCATCAGTCACATCTGTAGCTAAGGCAAATGATAGTTGCTCTTTCGGTCGAGCTAAATGTATTTTAGTACATATAAAGGGTAAATAAGTTTACGTAGTGGCATTAAGAATTGGGTACGCGTAGGTGGTTACGTAGTGGTAATTGTTTTTGAATAAAAATGTTTTTATTTACTGTAAACAAATTCACGTGATATATAGGCTTAAGAAAATGTGTTTACGCTGTCTTAATCCAAACTGTTTATGTATTTTTTGCCATGTATAGTATAGGCTTCTATTATTTAAATGAACTTTATTGAATTTTACATGCGGCTTTATTATTGACATGAGACCTCAGTAAGTGGAAGTTTGTTTAAAACTGGTACACTGTCTTACAACACTAGGCACGGATACGTGCTGGTGTTAAATAAAAGTTTGGTAAAGTGCGTGAACCAAACTAATTGATCTCATAGGAACTCAGACAGTCTAGAATATGAAATCAGTTTGACTATAATGAAGTTATTGCGAACATTAGTGGGGATATCCAGGTCCTTTTAAATTAATTTTCCAAAGAACTCTGTCCTCAGAGGAGCATCTCTTTTAGGAGGGTTTACTGTCTTTAGTAAACACTGGGGGATCGCGCTCTTGGGATACACAAGTGATTTTTTTGCTTTCATGCCACTACTCTGTTCCTCCATTCCTCTTTTTTCCCTTATTTTTCACCTGCGCCTAAACTCTAGAACAACCAACCAACCTTTAGGTGTGTACGGAAAATTCACGTACCCTATGTATTCTAGAGATCTTTCCTTTCCCTGTGGGGTGTACTACCTTTAGTAAACACGAGTCTTCAAGCGATCTTTTTCTACTTCATCCTATTATTCTATTCCCCAATCTCCCCTTTTCTCTTTCATGACATCTTTTTACTTGGAGTTGTCTGTCTTGTGTTTGGCGCAGCTTAGCCAAATATGATCCTTGTGCCATAAAACCGTAAAACAAAAAAAACCAAAGAACTTTTTCTAATGACCTCAAAACCATTAATGGATTATGAATTTTGTATTGCATAAAAAATCATGCTCCACTGCTCATTAGACAGACAAGCAGCCATGGTGCTATAGTGGTCATATCGTTTGCTGCCTCCCACTAGGTCCCGGGTTCGAAATTTGATTCCCCTCGGGGTCACATGTTTGGGCTTCACGATCCCAAGGTATCCTAGGGATCTATTTTTTCCCCATGGGGTTTATGCCTCTGAGTATAGCAACCCCAGGATGCCCAAACGAACTTTCTCTACTTTCTTTCCTCCATCCTTTATTTTCACAATTACTTGACATTATTTATTTTGTGTTTGGCGCAGTTTGGCCAAGTCCCTTACACCATAAAACCCAAAATAAATCAACCAATCGTAAGAGCATGGATGTTAGTGATTGTCCCTCTTCGGAGTAACAGTGGCTTGTGCACCCTCGTAAATGACAACTAGTTCGCTCCTTATAGTTCTATGGCCAAATATGGCCCTTGCGCCATTAAATCCCAATAAACCCACCGACCAACCTTATAGTTCTAAAGATATCTGGTCGGGTATTAGAAAAGTATTAGACAACAAACGTGTAAATCAAATCCGAAATCATTACACAAACGTGTAAAAGTCGTCACGGTTTGGCGAGCAACAAGTGTTTGCATTAGGCGATTCCCTCCCCACCACCTAAATGATGCGTTTGTCTCTCTAATAACATGTACAGACACGTTCTGGTAACACTGAACTCGGCGAGTTTTCGCTGCATCTCCAGATATTAAAAGGAACAAACGTGATGTATCGCGGGATACGTAGGAAATGGAAAACGAAAAAGAAATTTGTTTCCTTTTAATCTCCTAACGACCACCTCTGTCGACTCACGCTTTTTGATATGCAAAACACCATTTGTCATTTCGCGTATGGCTAGGTATTACTGGGTCAGAATCGCTACTTTGATGCACGTTGGCCGTGTATAATTTACATCATCGCACGCGAACGATGTGCTACAAACTTTTCATTATTCGAAGAGAAGTTCGGATGGTCAAAGCACCAAAGGCGTAACTGCATAAAACACCCCTTTTATGTATTTGTTATCTAAATCGTTACAAGGCTCTCCCTGTGTATAATGCTTTCAACCTGAAAGTTTTTTTTCACGTAAAGAAAATACGTAAGTCGTGCTGGAAATAAAAATGTAACCGTTTACAGTATCCTTTGTAATGGATCGTTTATCTTAACTACTCTTTTTTTATGCCGTGGAAAACTGCGGAAAAATGCAGTTTTGGGGATCTTTTTTTCTTGACAATTGCGTTTACATGATTGAAAAAGTGTGATGGGAGGGGAGTCTTAACAAAGGTGATGAATGTTTATCTTCGTAATCTCATTTTGCATCAGTCGAGACTAGTTGAAGTGAAAACATGACGGACATTACGACTAGGAAGTTCGTTTATAATCTCAAAGAATAAAAAAAACATAAGAAATGGGATGACTATTCTTCAAAAATAAATATAAAAAAAGCATTTTTCTCTTACGACTACTCAAATACCGAGATCTTGAACGATCTCAATGGAAACTGGATAATCGTGTTTAATGGTTCGGTAATGCTTATGGAACACGGAAACTAAGATTTTTCAATTTTATTAGGTTATTTTGTTCAGAAATATAATTTTACGTTCTACAAAAACAGTTCCACTACATTTGGATTTACAGAAAAACCTCGTACTGCATTCGAAATTATTACCCCCATGTTTCGAGAGGATAATAAAACATATATGATGGTTAGTACGGCTTCGGTGGGAAGGCAGACGACCTTGGAAAAGTCCATTTCTTCAGAGGTAGTAGGTTCTCCAGGCGAAATGGTTGTCATGCCCAAATTCATGTATGGGTCCACCACAAATGATAATTTGATTCTCCACCACTCCAAACGATAAACTCGCAGTTAATAACAACACTAATAACGCCAACTATGTAAACCCATTGTCCACGCTAGACCTCCTCCTTAACTTAAAGAATAGACTCGTCCAAAACCACGTGACTCAAATGCCGGAGCTGAACGCAGAAGTTTCCACTTTTCACCATCAAACGATCGAACGACGAGGATTTTACTTCCAGTTATCCAATGCTCTCACTCAGTAGATAACGGAGTTACTTTTAAAATGTAACCATGTGATGTCACTTCTGGAAAACGTATATGAAACACGTTATCATACAAAAACAGTAGCGCCACTACATTTCGATTTATAGAAAAAGCCTCGTACTGCATACGAAGTTATTGCCCCCAAGTTTCAAAAGGATAATAAAATTGAGAGTAAGGCCTACATCTCAACCTTTATGGTGAAATTATTTCACGCAATTTCATAAGTAATTTTACTTGAAGTATTTTAGACTGATCACACACAAAAGTATATGCAGACGAACAACTCAATAGAAAAATATATATCTCTGCATTTAAAATGTAAACTATCTTCCCTGTTGTTTTCTCTCTTCTGGTCAGTAAAACTTTCATAGTTTGTGTTTGTCCATTACTTGACATTTGTTGGCACAGGTTGGCCAAATATGGCACTAGATCCAAAGAACTCGATGCAACCAATCATTAGCACACACAGTTAGCGGATTGTTGGTCTACTAGTAGCAGCTTGGCTCGTGTATAGTAAATATTAAATCCTAAATTACAACATCAACCAATTTAACCCGGCTATCTTCACTTTGACTCAAGTGAACCACAAAATAAGGACTCCTTCGGGATCATTGATTACGGATCTAAGCAGAATGCCCTCAGGGGCCCATCTTTAGGTGTGTACGGGCTTCATGGACCCGAGATTCCCTAATGATCATTTCTTTACCCATGTGTTTACTTTAGTAAACACGGGAGTCGCGCTCCGGGGATATCCAAGCGTTCTTTTTCTGCTTTCATCCTATAATTCTATTTCTCAATCCCTCTTTTTTCCTTTCGTGATATTTTTTTGCTTGAAGTTGTCTGTCCTGTATTTGGCCAAATATGGCCCTTGCCCCATAAAACCACCAAGCAAACAACCTAAACAGAATGATATGGTAAAGTTTAGTTTATGTCATTAGCAGACAATAAAGTTTTCCGTTCTGAATGTTATTTAAAACAACACCGAATAGTGATTAATCGGCTGTTATGAGTGAAATCACTGTAAACAGGAAATGGAATTGATTAAAACATGTCATTCCAACCAAATAAAGGTCTGCCTTACACCTATCACTAATTTTACAAGAAGAATGAAAACGCTCGATAATATTTCTGATGCCAATGTTGTGGATAATGGCCACGTGGACCCCTATTCCATTCACAGTTTTGTAAACTTTGCTAAGCTTGAACTCGCACGGTGAATGTTTCATATTTCACCCACCTTTCATGCTCGTGAAATATAGCTTAATGTATTTTAAAACCAAACCACAACAAAGTTCAGCTATTCCATATCCTTAACTAAACAAATACGAATTCGGTAGTAGCGGGTTTCCACATTGATCGGTGTTCCACATCCAAACTCTATCATGATTTAGATGCTGACCATAACACCATCTAGTGGTTTAATCGTGAATGAATTGTAGGAAACGATAACTAATACTACATAGACCATTAATCCTTTAAAATAGAAATATTTGCACAAAGACCAATAGTCGTTCGAACGCTTCAGTTTCCTATTCATTCTTTTTCCTTGCCAAAGATTTACATCAAGATCATAGCATTTTCTCAAATGATTCATGTATTATGCTTTGAAAAGGACTTTACATTTGTTTCTAAAATAATATAAGTGTAATAATTTCAGTTGCTTTTTAAGAGGTCAACTGTTATGTGTTCATACGTTATAGGCAATCATTAAAATGAGAAAACGTGCTTTGTACTTATTCAGAATAATTTTGTTGTATTTATCAAGGAAGTTTTGACGACTAGAACAACCACGTATAAAACTCAATGCTTGTGTATGTGAATTGTTTTTATCTGCTTTGTCTATGGACCCCTACGTAGTCTCTAATTCCATATTTTCCTGCTTCATCCAAAGAATTTACTTTAAGTAGTCAGAACGGAATTACTTTAGATATTTTAGCCGCCCTCTCAAACACACACATCTTTAAGTTTCAAGATTCCAGATCAAAATATTTTCTTGTATAGTATATTTCATATAAAAACAATAGAAAACTATTTTTTTCATAAACGGAAGATACATATTTTGTGGGCTTGTTTAAATGAATGCGACTTTAAATAACTTCCGTAACTCATTTTCCAACTTCTCTTTACTTCTAACAAACAGAGCTGCCGGAAGGATTTTTTTCAAAAATAGAAAGAAAGAAAAGACTGACGGCAATACCCAAAAGAAGATTCCGAAAATTTAAAAAAAAATCCAGGAAAACTTGTTTAGCTTCCACGGTTAGTAACTTGCTTCGTATTCCGAAATATTTATTTATCCTCTTTTTGTCGGACCTTTCCCTTTGGGATTGATCCCGGACCGTCACCAATAGCCCGTTGTCTTGCTCCAGTGTGACGTTAATTAAATACCTACCTACCTACAAGTTTTTGAAATACTTATTTGTTCAGACCAAACGACTTGCGATGATAATTGGGTTAAAATTTTTTGGAATCGCATGCATAAATTTATATCTAAAAGTTTTCATAAACGATAATTTCTACATGCTCTGATCAAGAGTTTGAAAAGCTCTTTTTCGATATTTTAGTTTTGCATTAAACTAAATGCTTTCCATATATTAATCTAATTTATTCACTTTCCTAGTTTCATATAGGTTTGACTCTTCCTAGTTTATATTTCGATGTCAGTAAAGCTTTCCTTGTGCTTGTATGTTTATTTACTTGATATTTGGCGCATCTTGGTAAAAATAGGGTCTTTGCGTCGCAAAACCAACCTAGTTTCATTGATCCAATGAAATTCGTTAAGAATAGAAATCTGTGAACATCAAATTGTGTAATAAATATTACCAGGCACATCGTTTAGATTATAAAGTGAAAATGAACCTCTTTATTACCTGCATAAACCATAATGAATTTCAGAATAAAGAACAGAATACATTATAAATAGTTTGCAAATATATTTAGGTCTTTTTATTTTGGGAACCGGTAGTGTCGCCATCTGTGAAAAGGTTTTCAAGGAACAGAGAATCAGCTTTCGTAAATACCACTCACAGTACTTAAACTCTCGGGGCTGCGATAGCCCGGTTGGAGAAGTGGATTAGCAACAGGAGGGTTGCGAGTTCGAAACTCGATCCAGCCAAAGACCATCGTGTACGTGGGGACTGGTGCATGTTAAATATGTCATGACTTCAAATATCCTCACTTTGGCGTGGTGTGGAAGTTTGTAGAGTGGGATGCCAGCTCGGATGTTGATTTCGTAATCTGACCGTGGTTCAGTGACAAGGTGTTGTCTACAGTCATTTCCCTTCGAAATGGAATGGAGTCGCTAATAGTCAGTTGTGTTTCTGCAGTTCGACGTTCATTCAACTACCTGCCTACCTACCTAAGCTCTTGAGCCCAATTCACCATTTTTTAAAATTTTATTTTATGTATTGGATGCTACTTTATTCGTAGGTATACTCTGTTTTGGCTCCGAGTTTATCGTTTGATGCCAGAAGCCATAATTGTGATTATTAGTTGGCTAAACAAATAATCCACTATGGCGTTTGCTGCTGGATTCTGAGTTTGGCAGCACTTCCTTTACGTTTTTAACCATTTTCGTGCAAATGGACTTCCCATGGTCATTTGCCATCTCACGAGTCTCACTCTATATACGATCACCATCTTTAAGCCTCAAATAAACACAAGAGTGAAACTCATGTTATCTTTCAGCTAATGCTACTGATATCACTTTTCAACTAATAACTTCAAAGCCACGTATAAAGGACTACTATCATTAACTATTGTGTTGGAAAATGTAAAAATTGATATGGAATTCCTTAATATTTGATTTAAGAAAAGATTTAAGACATTTTAATTTATAGTGTACTAGCAGAATTACCCGGGTACAAAAAAATATTTTTTTAACATCGTTTTAACTTTTTCATAGCTTCTACAATTTACTTCGGACGCAAAAATGTATACATAATATATCCATCCATATAATCCATTTCATATTCATCACACTCTTGCTGTAAGACAAACTACAAAAGCTTTTTCTGAGATGACTTCTTCAGAAGTCGATTTTGAGCTTTGGAGTGATTTCGAATACCAATTAAGTTCATTTTCAGTAAAAATTAGGAACTTTCAGCGTATAGTCTTGCACTCAGTTTTCCAATCAATATTTATTAATTGTGGTACCCTTGCACCATGGATTCGATGTTTTCGAATTACATTATCATTGTGAGAGGATGGCAAATTAAACTGTTACGACATTCGTGGTTAATTTATTTTTCTTGAAAATTCTATTCAGCCGCACGTGGAATAACGGAGCTCGTTTTTAAAACAAATGTCATCAGTACAGACAAAGCAAACTCAATTGATTACACTTTTTACAAAATCAGAGTTTTCAATGAATGTTTCACAAGTACCTAAGTTGTATGCGAACAATTTCAACTTCAAGTAAGCAACTACCTCTGCCACTTAAGACAAAAAAATTCTATTTTTTAACAGTCCTAGTTTACACTTAACTAATAATTCCTTACTATGATATTATTTCAAGACCAGTTTCCACGTACCTATTTAGAATGATAGATGCAATTACTTGACTATGGAGTACATCTTTTAATAATACCCATGAAACATGAAAAATAAATGTAAATTAAATTGATTTTAATCGTATTGTAACGAAAATATCTCAAAATTTAGAAATATCTTTGAACTACAACGTATGGCTAACCGTTTTGATTTAATGTAACTTCTTATTTAGAACTTTATTTCAACTTTACTAGTCATTTTAAAATAAGAAGTTATACACATTACTTGGAGGTTTCCATTTATTTTTATGAAACAGAATTCTACAAACTATAACGTATTTAACCAAAGACAAGGAAAGTTCGTCGAAATATACATATACTACTCAGAAATTACACATGTCTAGTGGTATTTAGCAGAAAATAAAAATAATTCATTACAATTTAAATCCTAAATAATATATCTGTAATATGGGAAGTAATGGACCACATAAATGCAAACAGAAAATAAATTCTGGTCATTGAAAAATGTAGAATTCTGAAAAACGAAAGATCTGAGCAAGCGTGTGGAATTTCGACGGCATGAGAATATTCAAATATCTAATATGACCGCAACATTTCTGTCCTAACTCAAATACAAAAACACGGAATTCTAAATGTAATTTATAAAATAAAACATTAATTCTGGCATTGCCAGATACCGAATCCCAAAATTACGCTTTTATGATCAATGAGCTTTTTTGTTTTAGCTTTTCGTGTTCCATTACCAAATGCAAGTTGTATAAAATTAAGTATTTTAACTATCCATTTTTCATTATTCAAATATTCCTAAATTATTTACATTGAATAATAATAAAATCAGTTCAAACATAATTAGAATTTTAAATTGTTTGAATATAACGTTTCGGAAGAATTATTTTTCGAGCAATACTGGGAAAACAATTTTATTAGAAAATTTGGTTTCCGATCAATACTGGTAAAACAAACTGAGTTGCGTACCGCAATCGTTTTATGTTCAATGTTTATCCTATGGCAATTTCGAATTGATTTAGCCCCCTCTGCACACCTAGTTTAGTGAAAGGGGTTGATATGTAGCTTGCGTTACTCGCAGGGTTCCAAAGTATAAGTGTACCAAATTTGGTGTGGATTGGTCAAACTGTAGATTTGTATAGAGAACATACAGACAGACGCGAACTCTGCTTTATATGTATAGATAGATGTAACATATTTTCTCAAACTCTTGGCTCAGCGACCATTTTTCTAATATAATTTTTCTGTGCCCTATTTGGACAACTTTATCTGAACTAATACTAAATTACAAGTTTAGATGTGTTTATATTTTTTTAATTTCACGAATTAGGTATCCCCTCAAGGGCAAATCTCCTTTAGGTGCGTACGGGCTTCACGAATCCGAGCTACTCTAGTGATATTTTCTTTTCACATTTTGTTTACTGTCTTTAACAAACACGGTAATCAATCAAGCGATCTTTTTCTGTTATCATCCCACTACCCTGTTTTCATGCCTCTTTTTTCATTTTCCCGGCATCTTTTACTTTCCATTGTCTAGTGTTTTGCGCCGTTTTGCCAAATATGGTCCTTGCGCCATAAAACGCCAAAACAGCCATTTATGTAACTAATTTTTATAAATTCAAAAAACTAGTTTGGAATGCAAACAACTTAAATTATTTATTAAAATGGAAAAACAAAAAATAAATTGCAGACACTTGATTGTTCACTTATTAGTAATTATCAATCAAATCAGTAAAATTAAAAATAGTCACTAAGGATAAACTTCATTTGTCTGTATAGAGCATTCGCAGGTGACGTCACGATCAGTTATTTTTCTTAACTGTTAACTGCTGTAGGACAAACAAATTGTTATGCAAGTTTGAAAGGAAGTTTATGGGAAGTTTTGAAAACTAAATGTCCAATACACCATAAATTGATCTTTGGAAAATCTTCAGGATTCGAAGAGGCGTTTGGATTGTCCAAATCATACGGATCCATTCCGTTAATGATAGATATTTTTTGATCGTAGCGATTTCGCACTGAAACATCCATGCTTACTAATGGAACAGAAGCCATTGCTTGTCCTACAGCAACGGTTGCTAGGGACGTCATTCCGGCGTTGCTATGGTCAGACCACGTGGTTGCGAGTGCTGTATAAGACTATTTTTCAGCAGCATTAAATTTTTCATTGTCAACTAATTGCTGCTTTTCCTCTTCTTAATAGGCGCGCAGGTTCGATTCGTCCGTCGGTGTATTTCTTCTGGGTCTAAAACTGTGTATGTCCGTTACTTGATATTGTTTGTCTTGTGGCCCAGCATTGCAAAATATTGTCCTTGTACCATAAAATCCCCAAACAGCCACCTTTTAGTTATATAACTTAATGTCCCTCTAAATCCACGTTCAACTAAACAGAATAAAGGAAATGCAATCAAAAAGTTTCGTCGGAAGTGCTGGCAAATACAACACTCGCTTGTTACGACCTGTCTTATTTTTAAACTGATCAATTGTACTCTCCTCTCAATGATTTCATCAGAACACACATGGGTGAGGTGATATCCCCTACTTTGGGAAACAATTGTTTACAAAGTAAAAAAATTATGAGAATATTCTGAACACAGGAGCATTGGAAGATTTCTCAGTTCCTTTATTTTAAACGTTTTATGAGTGATTCAAATTGTTGGATTTTATTGCGAAAAGGGGTTTATTTGACCAATCTCTTCCAAACAGAAAAAATTAAGTAATAGAAATCATCACGATAACATTAAAATAAAATAAAACGCTAAGGCCGAAACATGCTGCGCCGAGTAAAGGGAAAGTAAAGGGAAGTTTTACTGACGCAGAAGAGAGAGAAATACAACCTGGGTAAGTTCTTGCAAATGGAATTTTAAATTCGTTATTGGTTTGACTTACACAACCGGCACTATGAGAGCATGATTTGTGATTTTAGTCTCTCTTTTGGAGGATTGAATTGGATCCTGTTACATTGATCCTGAACCGGATTTTGTTACACGGCAAAAGAACAACTCGAAAATCGAAATGTCTGAAAACTTTTTGTGTGTCGTAACTCAAGTGTGAAATTAGTGCAGTAATATAAGATTTGATGTCATTCTTGGCTGCACTTTGGTTAAAAAATCTGGGCGGCGGTGATGAATGAATTGAAATTCTGTTCCGCAATGGAGGAATTGAACCCTGCGTTAAACAGAAATCAAACTCTTCATTTATATTTTTAGAGCGCATTTTGATGGCTTAATCCTCCAAATGGTTTCGACGAGATATCTCGTCCATCAAGATCTGATCAATTTTGCTAATGACAAGATATCTGGCTATCAAAATATTGTCGATTTTTTTGATGATGACGAGATAGGAATCTTGTCAACTTCCTTCTAATAACGAGATATCTCGTCCATCAAAATCTGGTCAGTTCGGCTAATGAGGAGATACCTCTTCGAGACTACCACCAGGAGGACTATGAAGCATGAGTATGAAACTAGGCTAATTGCATACGTAATTATAAACATATATGTAAGTATAAAATTCTGCTAATTGCCAAAGTAATTACCAGCTTTTATATTCATACATTTTCCTTTTTTATACTTTAACACTAGTGAGCGATACCATTGCGCTCTTTGCATGTTTTTTGGAAGGGCTTACTTGATGTTTGGTTTGTTTTTATGGTGCTGAGAACAGATATGGCCAAAGAATTATTTTTTCGGCTCGTAAATGGACATACACACAAGAAACGTTTTACTGACACAGAAGAGAGGAATGTACCTCGAGTAGTTGCACAACTTGCACCAGCGCTGCCTACAGTTCGCAGGCTATTAGCTCAGTGGGGCAAATCCACTGGGCTGCGGTAACCCCAGGGATTACTTGAAAAAGTCGTGTTGAAAAATATTATTTGAAAAAGTTACTTGAGTCGGAAACACTGAATAGATGATATCTAATTTGAACTTAAGTTTTCAACTCGTGTTTGGTACTGATGACGGGTCCCTCCGAAAGAGTCATTAACGATTGCTTGGATTTTAACACCTCTCTTTTTATTTAATTAAATAAAAACTTTAAAGAACTACTTACTTTCGTTTCGGCTAAAAACTTTAACTATAATCCCTTGATGCCCTTGATTATAGAAATGATGAAAGTGAAATAAGTAGCAAATTAAAATAAATTCAGTCACTTGTGTTTTTCCTGTGTGGTTTATAGCTATCTGTTTAGTTGCAAACTGAAATAAGCATAGATGTGTATAACATGTGGTTTTATAGGATACGATTTCAATTTTATGGCACAATAGCAAGTAGAAAACATAGGGTATAATAACAAATAAGATGAGTGAGTAAAATATTTTGAATTTGCCCAATTGAGTGTGGTTAGAATATGTATCGGGTTGTCCGGAAAGTTCGTGCCGATTTTGAAGAAAAATTGAAACGCAGAAGATTTAAATTTTAGTATACATTTATTAAATTATATAGGTGCCATTCTGTTCTACAACCTTTCTCCATCTTTCAGGCAACTTGAAAATTCCGTCCTTCCAGAATCTCAGGTTTTTCAGCGAAAAACTTTTCTACGTGATTTTTTATCTCGACCAAAGAGTTGAAGTTTTTTCCATTAAGGGAATTTTGTAATGATCGAGATAGGTGGAAATCAGAGGGCGCGAGGTCTGGTGAATATGGTGGATGGGGTAGAACATCCCAACCGAGCTCCAACAACTTTTGTCGAGTTATCAAAGACACATGAGGCCGCGCATTGTACTGATGAAACACGACGCCCTTCCGATTCGCTATTTTTGGACGTTTTTGTTCAATTGCTGTCTTTAATTCGTCTAATTGGGAACAATACTTCTCTGAATTTATCGTCTCGTTGTTTGGCAAAAGCTCATAATACAGGATCCCTTTCCAATCCCACCAGACACAGAGCATGACCTTCTTTGGATCAAGACCGGCTTTTGGGGTGGCTAAAGGAGGTTCATTCCGCTTTCCCCAAGATCTTTTTCGCTCGACATTATTATAAATGATCCATTTTTTATCCCCCGTCACTACTTGCTTCAAAAATGGTGTCCCCTCGTTGCGTTTATAGAGCGAGTCGCAAATGGAAATGCGATCCATCAGATTTTTCTCCGTCAAAACGGTTTATGTAGCCAAGCTTCACAAAATGCTCGTGGATGGTGGATTTTGATATATTTAACATTTCTGCTAATTTACGTGTCGTATAGCGTGGGTTATTCTCGATCAGTGTTTTAATCTGATCCTTATCTGTGGTGGAGGGCCTACCCGGGCGTTCTTGATCTTTAAGGTTGAAATCAAGCAAACCAACCTAGCAAACCAATTCCGCACAGTTCTTTCAGCTACAGCACCTTCGTCATAAACAGCGCATATCTTGTTTGTCGCTTGTGTGGCATTTTTGCCTTTCCGGTAAAAGAAAAGCATTAAATGCCTAAAATGCACTTTGTTTTCTTCCGTATTCAAAGGCGTATAAAACTGACAAAAATTAACGTATCGTAACCACATATTTTTCCAAATATGACAAGTACCGTCTTTTATGATATGTACGCATGTCATTTGTTTTCAATCGTTCTGATATATTCAGACCTGTCCTTAAGCCACCTACCAAAAATCGGCACGAACTTTCCGGACAACCCGATATTATTTAACCCGTATTACTTCAGCCTGCAGAAATGCTTCCAAGCGCAAGCCAGTGTGCATACTATAATATTCTTGAAGTGATAAGGATTAGATTAATGAGATACAATGATAATATGAGTGATATGACACTATAATATCGTGATTATCCACTGTCAAAGGTGATTAAAATATGTAAATACGCATTCGTAAATGTTGCAGATGTCTTTTAATGCTAGCATTCACAATTTTGTAACAATTTATATTAATGAGAAATGAAATGCTTAATGCTTTCTAAGTGTCATGAGATTTCTGAATGTTTGTGTAGTTTTTCCCACAACGTATGTGACTAAATGACGACGTTTATAGATTGAAAGAATCCTAGTAAAGATTCTATTGTGCAAGAAGGTAAGAACTGGTTAGAAATTATTCAGGGAAGTCTACAGGTTGAAGGGAACGGGTATATGCATGTGAACCCTTCAGAGGGTTAAGTCTAGGATAATTTCCTTGATAAATGTTGATGTCGTTGTAACATCGCTTTTTCTTGCACTTTCTTTGTTATTTATCTTTAAAATGTCAATAACGCACTTAATGATCGATATTCTTTTCCGTGAAATGTATTTTGACCTCGCTTGATGCATTCGGAGTGTGATATATATACTCGTTACTGAACATATGATGAATCGCATGTTCTGAGAATCTAGATCATAGTTGAGATTTATTCATTTTGTAACTTTCCCGTCTGATACAAACAAGTTAAATTTTGTCTCGATGGTAAGGAAAACTAAAAAAGTAGTATGTTTTTTTATACATTTTTACTAACGTTAAGTGTTTTTCCATGTTGACAACCCCGATGCATGGTTTGTGTTTAGTGATTCTTCCATTCAACCCGTATTTTCTGAGATATTTCTGATCGTTCCTAGGATAGTTTTTCACCCATAAGAACTTTAAGTCTTCCTCCCCAAGGTTTGGAACACTAAACATTATTTTCTCGCATTCTAACAAACCAACGTTGATCCATTTTATTAAAAGCTTTCATTTCCTTTCCTTCGTCTTTCTATGAATTCTGTTTTAAAGCGTGCAATGTCTTCGAATGCAGTAGATCGACTTCTTTAACAACTTTTGTTGCCAATAGCCCGTTGTGCTGATCTAGTGTGACTTTAATTAAACAAACTACCAGCAACTTTGTTCGGATTTGGAGCATTTTTCAGGCTTAGAGTGAAATGTAATTAACTTGCGGGTATCAGTTCTGATATGGCTATTACCGTATTGATGAAGAACAAAATACTAGTTAATAATAAATGAACAATCCAGTAAAAATCAAGTTATTACTCTATGATTATAATACCAAACCTAATCAACCTAAATCTTAGATGTCATAATGACAGATCCTAAAGCCGCAGTCATGACAGGATTGGTTTAGGCAATAGGTTGAAAAATTCATTTGGGGCTGGTGTAGTGTCATGTTCGCAAGTTAAGTGCGGCAGAAAGTTAATTAAGTACTTCAACAAAATTGGGGCAAGTTACAACTTCATAATGCGTTGAGGTGCTTGGTGTTGGGTGTTTTGGAAGGCTCTGAGCGTCTTATTCTAATTCTCTTCTCGCGAAAGAATGAATAGTTAAAATTGAACCCGCTAGGGGGATAAGGTTAAAGAGAGATATCTGATGAGGGGATCTATCAAGAAAGTTCACTGCCAGAAAGTCGATGTCTACGAAGTAGCAAGTGGATCTTCTACCCGCGATCTGAAAGGAAGAGCTCTTCAGGAGCATATTTAGCTGTATATGGATTTCACGAACCCGAGGTACCCTAGTGATCTATTCTTTCCCCATCGGGTTTAGTGTCTGGTAAACATGGGGTCGCTACCACAGGATGCCAAGTGATCTTCCTCTTCTTTCTCCTCTCCCTTCCTTTTCACAATTACTTGACATTTTATGTCTTGTAATTGATGCAGCTTGGTAAGGTATGACCATTGCGCAGTAAACC
Organism: Meta bourneti; assembly: GCA_933210815.1. NCBI lineage: Eukaryota > Metazoa > Arthropoda > Arachnida > Araneae > Tetragnathidae > Meta > Meta bourneti. The sequence continues at coordinate 6,721,190 of OW119926.1, forward strand.
CCAAACAAAAGCAATCAACTGAAGTGAAGAGAAAAACAATTGGAGTGAGTGGGTCCGTTTGATGTCACGGTTAGCGAAGTGTGCGAAGATCAAAGGTGAAAATGAGTAATAAGCTGTATTAACCACATACACAGCGGCGAGTAGAAGACTAGCATGGGAAGAGATAGAATAAAGGGGGAGTTTGGAATGTTAAGAGACTTATCTGTGGTGTCTATTTTAGAGGGTTAGTTTTAGGTATCGTTTCATATATATCTCACTAACGTACTTGGCAGAGAAATCTACGTTATTTGTTTACTGCCAAGGCGACAACGGATATAAATAATATAAAATCGACCGTTGGCGGGATTCATTCGCCAATTTTGCCCCTTAGTTTAAATATGCATGATTTGAACTACATAGTATTGCTAAAATTACACGGGAGAAGCCACTCTAAATGAAATTATTCAGCAGTCTGACGACAGAAAGCGATGAGAAATTTGAAAGATGGAAATCAGGGAATGAAAGAATATAGGATTGAACGTAAATTTAGCGTCAACATATGCAAAATAGCATTTGAACAAGGAAATGAGATGGAATTGAAATAGACGTTCAGAATCTTATTGTGATAATATGACTAAGGGGTTACTTTTTGCCATGAATTTAAGTCATTTAGAGGTATGAAATTCATTTACGAATATAGATACTATATTTATATATGTAAAGCGGAGTGGGCATCTATCTGTTCTCTATAAATAAAAAAATCTAACCGTAAATCTACTTATTCTTTGCAACACCGTAATCTACACCGTAAATCTACTTATTCTTTGGAACACCGTAATCTACACCGTAAATCTACTTATTCTTTGGAACACCGTAATCTACACCGTAAATCTACTTATTCTTTGAAACCCTGCGGATAATGTAGGTTACATATTGACCCCGTTCTATTTGTCTTGGGTGTGCAGAGAGGTGTAACGTCCCGTCATCCTGGACAAAGCTAGGGGGCGCTCTCTCCCGCTCTGGCTGTGCAGATGACGTCAGAGTTAACATCTACAGGAGTACAACATTAGAGTATGGCGCAATCGTGTAGTTGCGCTGAAAATCGCTCAGTGTCATATCGTTTATGCATTCCGTCTGTAAATTCTTAAACTGTAATTTACTTGTTAAAGTAAAGAAAGTGGTAATTTTTCATAGTTAGGAGATGTTTAAATGAAGAGTTATACATTATTTTTTCAATAACTTTTACACATTTGAACTTGACAATTCATCATCCGATCGGGGTTCAAAATTTTAAGAGATTATCCTCAGAACTTTCCCTTAGGGACTGATCCCAGACAGTGACCAATAACGCGTTGTGTTTGTCCAGTGCGACGTTAAACCTCCTGGTGGTTTTCTCGACGAGGTGTCTTGTCATTAGAAAAATTATCAAATCTTGATGGACGAGATATCTTTTCATTAGAAGAAAACTGACCACGTCTTGATCTCGCCATTAAAAAAATCGACAATATCTTGATGACGAGATATATCGTCAAAAGCACAATTGGTCAGATCGTGATGGACGAGATATCTCATCGAAACCATTTGGAGGGTTAATTGAACTACTTACTTTGAACATGCCTGTTGCATTTTATAATTGGCAAATGTTTGTCTTGTAAATACGGCAATTCTGATATTCTCAGTATCGAAGAGAATCACTTAAAATATTTTACTATTTGTAAGGAATTCTGTGCACTTGGTTTAAACGTTCATTGAGCTATCCTTTATAGTTATTATCAAGTCACATACTCTCTTAGACGAGCATCAGTTACGTCACCTTGTTTTCGTTTTGCACATATTGTATATACCTTTCTTATGCACATTGTTAAAGAACTTGTCCAGAAAGGAATTACAGATTACTTTCGTACTCACGAACCCAGTAAATGGTCATTCAATAACTAGTTCTCTCAAAATTTTTATTTCTTGCACTCAAAGTCTTCGAGGTGCACCGTCTTTTTTTATGCATTCAAAAGTGAAGAGGCACATCGAAGAACTTTGAAATTAATTACCTGCTGCCATCTTACATGCAAGGTTTCAATCATGCATGACCCACTTCATGTGCTTGTTTAGAAAAAATGGTTTTTAGTTTATTTTAGTTGACCCAAGATGACAAGATGGATAATGTAGCACATTAAAGTTTCTCCCCATTCTAAGTGTACGAAGCAAAGTATCTGGTACAGCTGAATTTTGAAGTTGTGATTGATTATATCAAATTTTGGCGTGCAGTTTTAATTTCGGTGGCGTTTACTTTCGTGTGGTTGGTCGGTAGAGATCAGCCTTGAAGGCTTTTCGTAAGAAGCGGATTTAACAGTCTTTCCTAAAGGAACTGGGTTATTAATGACAAAGAGCCACTATTTCAATTAAGGAGTTAAATTACTTTGAAAGTTTAGTTTAAGTAAAATAGCAACGCAGATAATGATTATAAAGATTTATGTTTTGAGCGTGGCATAAGAGTGAGAAAATAAAAGTTACTACAGAAATATTTTACCATTTAGTTACTACTTTAAATATGACATTACGTATATTTAGTTACTAGATAAGTAATTTAACTTGTGTAGTAACGAGACTGGATGGGAATAAGAGTAAAGCTTTATTTTAAATTGTTAAATTCAATACGCTTTTTTGTAAAACATACTACCCCTCCTACTTTCTTTTTAGAACAATCGAATTTCTACACATCAACAGAAATTAAAAACATGAACTTGAGTACCCTTACAATGCAATTGCATGATATAGCTTGCGATTTCTTGAAAAGTTTAATTACATTTTGGATACTTTTTTTTGACCAATGCAGTTTGTTTTATATCGATAGAAATATTTGCTTTTGTAAAAAAATGCTAGTTTACCACTTATAAGATCTTAGAGACATGCAGAGTTTATTTTCTCATTTTTACAGTTGCTGCATTGCCCTGTATTTCTGTGTGTATGTTTTACATTTTATGCATTACTAATCTCTCATCAAATGCGTTTAAAAACGATTTAACCATCTAGTGCCAGACAAGATGCTTAGTAACCACTGAGACATGGGTGTCACAGTGCGCCTGCACAAAGAAGAGACATGGGCTACGGATAGAAACAGAAAGTCTATCTAGGGTTAAAACTAGGAAAATACTGCCAACTTTTCCTTTGTCAAACCTATAGTAACTGGAATGCTATTTCCTACTTTTTTTACTACAACTTCGAATGCGGCTTTTATAAACATCATATCCGGAGTGAATGCACTATCTTTCAAGCAGAATTGCTTTGTATTAATCTCGCAGTTAAGTGGTTTAAAGAAAATGGAAATTTCTGTTCAAAGTACCCTATTTGTAGCGATTCCCTTTCCTCTTTACATTTACTGAAGAATGTTGCAAGCACAGAAAAATTGGTTGTTGAAACGCTTTTAACAATTAGTTCTCTTAAAAATAGAGGAACTGAGATTTTTTTTGCCTATGTGCGTCGACACTGGAATTTACGGGAATGAAAGAGCTGATTTTTTAGCCAAAGACGCTTTGAATTTAGCAATTGATGTAAATTGTAACATCCCTAAGTGTTGCTTGAAAGGCTGATATTATGAAAAGCTTGTTGCTAAGTGGAACGAAGAATATGTCTCGTCTGAGAAAGCTGGCCACACCAAAAAATTTTTTCCTACTATTAAGCATAGATTGAACTCAGAATTATTTTTCTTCACAAACTTCCAAATTACACAATTTTTATCTGGCCATGGAAATTTTGCTAAATATCTATATAGGTTTCATCTTCGGATGAAATTATTTGTGCTAACTAATGATTTGTGCGAGTGTTTTAAAAAGCAGCCACAAGATGTTGAGCATTTGCTTTTTAGTTGTCCTGCATTTAAAACTTCAAGAATGTGCCTAAAAAATGATTTGAGAAAATTAGGTGAAACATGGCCAGTGAAACTCAATGTTTTTGTAAAATCTAATCTGCTTTTCTACTCATTTGTCAAGTTCATAAAATCTTGTAATTTCAGTTAAATTGTTTTCCACTGTGTCTTTGTTAAATCAACTTACTTCTGTAAGCCCCGTGTTGTACTACTGTGGTGCACGGGGAGTTTGCTTTTGTTCAATTAAAAAAAATCTTATTACAAGTTGCCTGTGTACCTTTTACTGATAATCCAAACTCAACTTGTCGATAAGATGATCTCTAAAAGACTTAGCTATAAAAATGAAAAAACTTGATCTAAAGAGGGACAATCGAGATCAAGCAGCCAGCAGCCTTTTGACGAGAAAATGTCTCAAAAGAACTCAATTAACGTGGACACGTCAAGATTTAGGTAGTAATTCTAAACCAAATAAGAGGCTAATCTAACGTAGCTAATTCTAAACCAAATTTTTTTGGCCAAAAATGAGTGCTAAAAATAAATGTAGCAACCTATCACACTACAGTTCAGTTGACACTTGCCTATTTCTTATAAACGAATCCTCCTGTACCGCGACCTTCGAATGAAATAGACAGCATGTGGGTGGAGTCGCTGTGGTAGGGTCTCAGAAGAGCAAGTCACATGGGCTTACGAATCGACATGGGCCGATTGGCTATCCATGTGCAGATTGTGTATTCAATCACTAGATAACCACTTCAACCAATCAATAATTTGTCCCACATTAGGATTCGTGCTTTTTCCCACAACCACGTGACAGATCTTCAAACCAAGAGATCTGCAGAAATAAAATGAAGCTGCTTGCACGTGCTCAGTCTATTTTGGTACCACATGACGTAATGAGAGCCCAGCCTCATGTTGGGTATACTGTACCGTTAAAATACCAGTATTTTATGTTTTTAGCCAAACTTTCAATTGACCAGTCACATGAAGATTATGACCAATCGGTTGTGCAGGGGGATTGGCATTCCACATCTGCCCCCATTTATGTCGTGATATAGCGTGGTAATCTTGAGTCGACTCCTAATTCACCTGGAGATGAAGATTCTATTAATTTTTCGAGTGATCGGATTATCAGAAAAATTGCATATAACTGTATAATATCATTGTTCGTGCGTGCTCAATAAATAAAATATCAAGTCACAACAGCGTTTACAAGTAAGCTAGTAGCAGTTACACTCGTTTACCAAAAATTTAAATTCAGGGAGTGCTTGCATGAGCTCAGAAAGGCTTAACTTACATTTATAATTACTAAACATATTTATAAATTCAAGCAATGAAAATGCCTTTTATCTAGAAATATCAAAATTTATTATGTAGAATTATTACAACCACACATGGGATTAGAGGTAAATAATTTTGCACATTTCCCAGATTCTCTTTAGTAATGGTTATTCATAATTCATTCCGCTTCAATTGTATTAATCATTATATTAATTAATCTAATTATCTTGATCGCTTTAAGTAACTAGTCTGCATTGTATTAGTTAATATAGTAACTATTTTTTAATATTAATGATTTCTATTCTGTTAGCATGCATTTTTCTAGTTCCAAAAATTATTTTCTGTGGCACGCATTTTCTTAATGGGAATCACGAATGGTAAAAATCAGAATAAGTCAATTATTTTTATGTTATCACTCCTACAGTTCATTTTTAAACTCTTAATCATTAGACAGTCACTTTTGTTCTGTTATAGGAATATTTGGAATGTTGCCTTTTCAGTTACTTTTTCTCTAAAAATCCTTGAATAACTTAATAATTACGCACGTAAAAATTGTTATTACTCAGGTCGTTTAAAAAAAATCAATAGAATTTAATTTATATTAATTATCGGAGTGTCAGGAGATTCCCGATATCTTCTACCCCCATAACACAAAATGACTAGGTAATTACATCTATTGATTGAGATAATTCTATTAAAGAGTATTGATCAAAAATGTCAAAATAGCCTAGAAGTCATGAAAGAAAGACTCAGTTGCAGAACGTTATACACAGTGCATCAAATAAGTTTTAAGACTCGTCCCAGAGCGCTGGTTGCAATGGCGCTGTGAGTGTAAATGCGCATGCGTCATAACGTCCATAGTCTGCTGGCACACTGCCAACAAGTTGTGCGCATTTCGTTAAGTAGCTGCGAGAAGGCGAGCGTTCATTGCAGAAGTGAATTTTTTTCATGTTGATTTTTTAAGATGGAGCAAAGAGCTGTAAATAAATTTAACGCAAAACTTGGTAAAAGTGCTTCGGAAACATACCAACTCATGAAACAAGTTTACGGTGACCGTTGTTTAAGTAGATCAAATGTTTTTGTGTGGCACAAACGTTTTTTGGACGGAAGAGATACGGTAGAAAATGATCAGCGTAGTGGAAGACCAATTTCATCTAGGACACCTGAAGTTATTGAAAAAGTACGAAATTTCGTAACAAACGATCGCTGTGCGTCACTGAGAATGATGGAAGACTCTTTAAACATCAACAAAGAAACAATTCGTACCATCCTGAGTGAAGGTTTGGGCAAAACAAAATTTGTTCCACACACTTTAACCCCTGAACAAAAAGCAATGAGAAGTGCACATTGCAGAGACATCATTTCAGCCGCTGAAAACGATCCAAACTTTTTGAAGTCCATTGTTACAGGTGATGAAACCTGGTGTTTCCAATATGATCCTGAAACAAAGCGACAAAGTGCGGAATGGAAGTCACCAAATTCACCGCAAGCCAAAAAACAAGAAAAGTTCCATCCAAAATCAAAACAATGCTCATTACATTCTTCGATAGTAAAGTTATTATCCACAAAGAATTTGTTCCAACTGGACAAACAATTACAGGTCAATACTACTTAGCTGTTTTAAAGCGTTTTATGTCCAGAATTCGTCGCATTCGTCCAGACTATAGGACTGAAAACAGTTGGTGTTTGTTACACGACAATGCACCCAGTCACACCTCCCTTACTGTTCGTCGATTTTTGGCAAAAAAATAATGTCTGTGTGTTGAACCATCCACCGTATTCACCTGATTTAGCACCCTGTGACTACTCCTTATTCCCAAAACTTAAAATGAAGTTAAAAGGGTGTTATTTTGAGGATATTTCGACCATACAAGAAGCTTCGACGCGTGCTTTGCAGGCCATTCCACAAAGTGATTTACAACAGGCGTTCGATTCATTAATAAATCGCTGTAAAAAGTGCATTGAAGCCGGAGTTTCCTATTTTGAATAAAAAACCAAAACAGGTATTAATTTCTTGTTTCCATTTCTTTTTACAGACCCAGTCTTAAAACTTATTTGACGCACTGTGTATATGCGTGTGAACCGCCTCTAAGGGGTGAAACATGTTAATTCTATAATCATAAACTTAGACCAACAAAAACTAACTTAACAAACCGAATCTAAATAAATTTTTAAATCAATGAATGGGATTTATACAGCCAAGTAGCAATTGTGAATGCTCAGTTGTAAAATATATTTTGAAAATGAGTGCTACCTATAGAGAATTTTTACAACCAAAGGTAATTTATTTTCTCGTATTAACCTTCCTGGTGTTTGTTTCGACGAGGTCTTTTCACTATCAAAACTGGCCATATCTTGATGGACCCAATATCTCGTCATTAGAAAAACTGACCAGATAGATCTTGATAACATCATAAGAAAATTCCCGGCAATATCTTGATGAGATATCTCGTCATTATCAAAATTGATCAGATCCTCATGGACGCGATAAACCATTTGGAGTGTTGACAAGCAATCGTGATTATAATAAGATACCCTCTAATGTAATGTTCTATTAAATACAATACCATAATCCATATTTTGAGGATACATTAAAGCAACACAAGTCTGCATTTGGAGCCTCATGAACTCAGTATCTAAAATACAATAGTTTGTGCTTTGAAGTTATTGAATTTCGATACTGATCCTCACTCAATTCTCATATCGATTCCTTCAATGCCTTTCGACATCTATATCTATTATGAATCCTCAATTTATTCCAAATGTTCAAATGAGGTTAAGGAGGTGAACTGCTCAATCGCTTGAAACAGTTTCAATAGTATACAAAGCATATTCTGATGTTAAATGATCCCAAGGGACTTGATATGGCTTAAACCATGTGTAGATAGTGGTAATCTTGCCAGATCACCTAAACTGCTGATTAGACGATGGGTATAATCAAAATCATTCATGTTCCGTGATATAGTTTGCAACACTGATTTCAGCGGTATTGCAATTCGCTTGCACTGTTTCATACAGCAGCTTGTGAAACTCTAGATTGATTGGCAAGGCGAAATGTTTGGAAACTTAATCTAGCTATTAGATTTAGTAGAACTGAACTCGTCTTTTGTTGACAATTGTAATAGTCATGAGATTTGATTTCAGATGGACATTAATACATTACTTGTTTAGAATAAAGAAAAAAAGGACCTTATCAATGTCTGTTGGTATGGGAGAATGACTTATGACAACAAGTCAAGCGGAGCATGTCTTGAAAAGTTTAATTAATTCACAAATATTGTGGTCAATTTTTGTAAATAAATTTATTTGCCTTTTTACAAGAGCACACATAAAATAGAATTCCAAAGAAGAATTACTCTTGCTGACACTAAATTCTAAAAAATCGCCAATGTAGCTGCTTAGCAACGGGAAAGCGTTTTGTTATAATAGTTCTGCTACTAGTACGCGTGCTCACAGCTCGTTGTGAGCATTTCCTAAAATATAAAATTTATCTCCCACAACAACGTATATTTTGAGATACGTAAAAGAGTTTCTACGGATTTACGTTTGCAAGCCCCGAAGTTACCAACTATTTCTAAATTACCCTTGTATCCATTATCTTCAAATTTCAATACTTTTTAGATTTGATAATCAAGAAGAATTTATGATGAATTACTCAGACTGATCATTATTAATTCAACTGTTTTCTCTAATGAAGAAATACTGGGATGTTAGCAATAACAGAGTTGCGATACGTTCATGTAAAATGTTTTTTTGCTTAAACCAACCGCAGAGCCACGTTAGCCCGGTTGGAAGAGAGTAGTGGATTAGCAACCGTAGTGCTGAGAGTTCGAAATTCGATTGTACCAAAGACCGCGTACGTGGTACTGGTGCACGTTAAATCTGTCATGGCCTCAAATGTCCTCGCGTTGGCCTGGCACGGAAATTTGAAGAGTGGGTTGCCAAGTCAGGTTTTCAGGTCGACCGTTGTCCATAAAGGCGAGTTGTCAGCGGATCTTTCCCATCGGGATTGATCCCAGACTGTCGCCAATAGTCCGTTGTGTTGCTTCAGTGCGACGTTAATTCAGCTGCATACCCACCCAACAGCAGAATTTGTGCACTACAGAATATTCGCTGGACTTTATCACCTTCAAAAAATACTCCGGGACATCAATTTCATTAATGCCGATCTAAAGAGGTATACGAGAAATAAAAATATTAGAAACAATGAAATGATACAAATTTTGTGGTAGACTCGAGTCCGTTCATCTTGATCCAGAGTACACAGCCTTACCCCAACAAGAAAAATAACAGAAAAAATTAAAATTTGACACATGTCAAATAGTTATATATATATATATCCGAAAATCCCCAAAATGCCTCGCTTTGGCTAACCCCCATAATGTTATAGAATGCAATAAGAGTAACAAGATAGTAGGGTCTGAACATTTAAAGAATAAAATGACGTGTTTCTTCGGGAAAAGTGTCTTCTCTCAAGTTGGGTCAATTTTCATGTGGTATCTTTTGTGATCTAGAACCGTAATCCTTTTTAGTAAAACGTTTTCATTACGCACATTTCGTCTTCTACATTATTTACCAATTCTTCTGGGATATGTCAGCTATCGCGTTACCATATTGCAGTCCTCTCAGCTATATTTTGATACCATTAACCCTCGAAGTGGTTTCGACGATATATCTCGCCATCATCCTATTGCCGATTCTGTGATGATGAAGAGATCAAGATCCGGTCAGTTTTTATCACATGATGATATATCTCGTCCATCAAGATCTGATCAGTTTTGTTAATGACGATGTACCCCGTCGAGACAACCATCAGGAGGGTTAAGTAAACAAATCATTAAACAGTAAGAATGGCGCTGCGTAACATAGGTGTTTTTAAGGGAATATTTTAATTGCCTTTCAGATAGTTTATAATTAATAGATTACTGATATTACAATCCCATCAATTTATGCTTTATATTGTCATCTAATATCCATTTTTAAAAACTAATTTTCAATAATTTATGAACCTTTTCATGTTTTAAATTTTTCTTGTGGGGGTGTCAAAGGATGCATCCTCGTTTCATCCAAACGATTAGGAGCGCTTCGCCATTTTCTCATCTAATCCCCAACTGCACACCCTTGCACGTGCGATCACGAATCAATGGACTTTTGCCAAGATATTAATATCAGAACTCTACCACAGAAATCAACTGACTTATAAAGCCACCAGAGGTTCTGATGAGATTCTACCACAACAATCGTTGCGCCAAAAAATGAAGTTGCTCTTTTCGTGGGTCTGGTTATTTGGTTGCCAGTCGTTTAGCTTCTTCATTTCCTTAATTATCTCTGAACAGGATCAAGACTGCTTTTCTTATTACAATGCCAAAAGAAAAATGACAATGGGCCTTTCCTAACGAGGCGTTTTTGTACAGGAATTGGATAGTTAGTTTCAGTAAGTGAAAAATGCTGGGAAACCTCTAATTCTCACCCTCTGAAAGAAAGACATGTTTAAGTGAATGAATACCAAAAGAAAAGTTGAAAGAAAGAAGATATTCTAAGTAATTTTTCTCTCACCATTTTGTTCTCTAAATCCCAATAATTGGAGGCCACATTAATGCATAAGGCACAAAGAAGTTTTTACATTTATGGTAGCACAATTAATACAGTAAAAGGAGGCGTAAAAAATAATGGATTCGTTTTTCAAAACTTGGAAACCTTAAACGAGAAATAAAGGTGATGCGTGAGGGTGGATGAATCAGGTTTTGTAAGATTGGTTTTACGTTTCGGTACTTTTTATTGGGATGAGAATATTTTTCAGTTTTGTTTCTAGATTGAAAAAAGTTGAGTTCTGTCAAATCTTAGCATAATATCGACGAGATAGAAACATTGATAGAACATAATACATAAAAATATTACAGGGGTATGTCATGTGTGGTCACATTGAGATGTCACATATGTGACGGTTAGGTATCATCCTTTTTGTATGGAAAAAATGTGCTACGTACAGTCGTATGCCCCTACATCATTATAACTTTCATCTGATATTTAGTGCCTATGTTAAAAATTTCAAATGTATCGTATATTTTTAACCCTCCAAGGGATCTCGATGACATATCTCGTCCATCAAGATTTGACCGATTTTGCTAATGACGAGATATTTCGTCATCAAGATATTGCCGATTTTTTATGGCTATAACCCTATCTGGTCAGTTCTAATGACGAGATATCTCGTTCATTAAGATCTGGTCAGTTCTTCTAATGACGAGATATCTCGTCCATCAGGATCTAACCATTTTACTAATAGGTAATATCTCGTTAGCAAGATATTGCTGATTTTTTTAATGATGACAAGATTAAGATCTGGTCAGTTCTAATGACGAGATATCTCGTACATCAAGATCTGATCAATTTTGTAATGACGAAATACCTCGTCGAGACAAGCACCAGGAGGGTTAAGACGCGATCGAACTTTTAACGAATATTTTGTGTCATTCTTTCCTATCATTGTTTGTAAAATTGTTTTTCTCATCGTGAAGTTATCAAAATATGTTAATTCAGTTGCAACTTTTGATTATTCGTATTTGTGTATAATATATAGTTCACAAGCTCGATCAAGCTTCACATCCCATAATGGGCAAAGGACTTCGTTATGTCCAGGCCTAATTAGCCCATGCATGGCATTTGACGTAGTCTGGATTCAAGGCCTAATCTATAAAATAATCCAATACATTTTCCCCGTCCATATTCACCTTATTCCGTCCTATTTTACCAACAGAAATTATGTAGAAAAATTAATAATCACATGTCCTCTAAAAGAAAAATAGATGCTGGATTCAAGGATTCAAGCTAGGTCTTTTTAATTTTAACTTAAACATTAATGATATTCTCCAAACCGACAACACCAAAATTAGTATGTTCGCATATGATACTGTAATTTTCACACAGCATAGAGATTCCAAATTTGTTCACGTAGACCTTAAATTACTTATTCTACTTTGAATCCTGTCATGTCAGATGGAGAATTAAACTAAATGTTGATAAAACTGTCCATGTCTGCAGAGATCGTACTAGATTACCACAACTTAAAAGTTACGAACAACCCATCCCTTGGTCCTTACAGACCAAGTATTTAGGAGTAATCCTAGACACAACTTAATTGGAAGCCACATATAAAACAAATTTCGGAAAACTTGCGCAGTCATGTATCCACTTCTCGGAGCTCAACATTATCACTAGATAACAAGAAACTAATTTACTTTAAATTCTAATTAATATTTTCTGTCGATAAGAACATGCTTGCCTAATTTGGGGGAGGGGGCATCTCGTGAAACTAAAATTTAAAAAAGTCGAACATATTCGAAGTCTTTTTCATCGCCAAATTACAAACTATGATAGTACCAGTTGGTTCTATCGAAATAGCGATATCAGAATAGCCCTCGAAATACCCTCAATTATAAGCTTAATTAACGAAATCTCCCGCACATTTTTCTCTGAAATTAAAAGAAATACCAACCTTCTAGTAAATGAAATTAAAATTTATGACTGAACGTCCCCTCTAAAAATATGTATATAACGAGACCTAACTAAACTAGAATGAAATCCCCCAATTCGACATCCTACCTTTTGTCGTACCACCAATGTATTTCATTTAGCTCAGCCAATGAGAAGTTTTTATCTATTTCAACGCTCTTGATCAGCACTTGGGAACTCTCCCAAGTGCTCATCCATATCTCCATTTTTTCAAGATTTCAGTCAAACAAATTTACTTTGGTTTGGATTTATCCTCGTGGCAGTCTTTTCAATATAAAAATAAAACTTAAAAACATGCCAATATATATATGTATTTACATATATTTAATTCTTTGTCCAAATCATTATGATCCCCAAATATCAAGGCAGGCCCAATAATGAAGTGCTATACTGCCAATATCGTAGATTTAGGCGTTCTTCATGACCTCATCAACACCATTAAATATGAGTATTCAGCTTTTGGTTTAATGTGAAACTTGCCTAAAAATGTAGGCAAAGAAAATTTGAATAATGGATTCACTATGCTATAATATGCTGTACAAAATATATAACACTTTATGAAAATATATTGAATTAATTTGATGGAATACTAGCACAAACATAAAAACAAAATTAGACAAAACGGGAAGGCACAGACACGCTGTTACGTTCAGTCACTGAAATACTGTAAGTACTCAAAGCATACAGAATTTCAACAAAACGGTATCCGGTCTTTCGGAAGAAGTTCGGGCACACACATTCAGGCAGGCAGGCAAAATACGTGGAAACCACTGATTTTGCATTAAAATGGCCCAAAACGGAAAAATAATTTGAAATGGGACGACAATATTCAATGTAAAACCACTATTATATATATAGCTTTATGTAGATAAAATGTCTTTCAATGAATCGAAGAGAAAGAAATCTTGATCTTAAACTTTTGTTTATAAATGCATATTTCCAAAGAACTATAATTTTTTTTTACTTATTGAAACACGTATAAGTAAATTGTCTTTACAAGCATTCAATCGAATTCTTTTTGGAAATCGCCTTCAAAATGGCCAATCTCTGAGCGAGTTAACTTTTTCGAACAATTGCCTTCGTTCAGAAATCTGTTTTCATTATATTACAACAATAAAAAAATCTTTAAAAAGCTTTAATACAGAATTTAAAATCATTGTTCTACTACCCCACTGGTTGTTCAATTTTTCCGATACTTATTTCCAGAAATAAATCTAATGAACGTCATCTCTTAAAAGTTTCCTTTAACATTTTATTTTCAAATTGAGTGTCCTAAAAATACTCTCATTAAGTTGCTTATCATAGCATTTTCTGCAATTTAACAACCAACTACGGAAAAATATGAAGTTTTAAGTTATCAAGCATTTTTCTCGCATTTCAACGACTTTCTTTATATTTAGATTATGATTAAGGTATAAAATGTAATTTATTTCTTGAGTTAAAATGTATTTTAATGAGAAAAGAAGAAAAAAGATGGTTAACTGACATTTGCTATCGAAGCATGAAGAAAACTCCAGCATCAACTTTTAACTGTTTTTCCTGGGTGTATTCCTTGCGTTTGGCGCAGCTTTTCCTTTTTGGAACTTGCGCCATAAAACCCAACAATCAATCAACCTGGATGTACTCTTTTCTCTATCAATAAAACTTTGAGTGTTCATTTGGCTTGACGTTGTTAGGCGCATTCGGGCAAAATATCGCCTTTGAGCAATAAAACCCCAAAATTAACTTTTAGTTGATCAGTAATTTTCGTAACAGTTCAAAAGATGCAGTAGGAGAGACAATTGAAAATTATTTAACCGTGTCCATTGTGCGGGAGTGGAGAAATTATTGAGTTTGTTGACAAGAGAGTGTCTTTCTGAAAAGAAAGACACTCTCTAAATATCGAGAAAATTACTGTTAATGTAATGCTAAATATCGAGAAATTACTGTTTTGGTTGTTGCACATAGTTCTTATTCCTTGCGTGACACACCGTGGGATTAGTTGAATTGACGTCGCACTGGACAACGGGCTATTGGTGACGGTCCGGGATCAATCCCGAGGGGAAATATCCGAGGAGAATACCTCGTACCTTTTGAGCCACGGTCAGATGACGAGGTCAACACCTGAGGTGACACCCCACTTTCCAAACTTCCACACCACGACAACAAGAGGACATTTGAGGCCGCGACAGATTTAACGTGCAACCACCCCTGTACACGACGGTCTTTGTCTGCATCGAGTTCGAACTCGCAACACTACGGTTGCAAATATGCTACTCTACGCACCGGGCTACTGCGGCGTTGGCGTAACTTGACATGTTACTCAAATGCAATTTCAGCGTGTAACTTCTGACATTCATTTTTAGTGTAATTGAATAAACCAGACGGTCTCCGGATATTTTACTTCAACTGCCCTAATTCTCTCATGATATACATATCGGAAAGTGCTGAAAACGTATTCGAAAAACAAGCCGACTGACGTCACGTTCAGAATGCGTACAGAGAACACGTATCTCTGCAGAAACTCTACCGAAATCTACATTTATCTAGACAGAAATACCTCTCTTATACTAAAGCATAAGAATTAACGACAAATATCACCAAAATGTTAGTAAATCAAATTCATTCTTAATAGTTTCGTTCATTTGGCCCGGTTGGAAAAGTAACTGATTAGCAACCGGAGGGTTACGAGTCCCAATGCAACCAAAGACCGTCGAGTACAAAGGAGACTGGTGCACCTTAAATCTGTCGTGGCCTCATGTCATCACGTTGGCGTGGAGTGGAAGTTAGGAGATGGGTGCCACAGCTCAGGTCTAACATCATCTAACCATGGTTCAAAATTACGGGGTGTTCTCCATCTTTCCCTTGGTTTCATCCCAGATCGTCACCAATGGCTTGCTGTGTTGCTCCAGTGGGACGTTAATTAATTACCATTACCTTTCCTGATTTGTTTATGTTTAAACTAGGGCAGGGCCCTCATCGGTAGGTGTTTATAGTGTTTACTCAGAGTGGACGGAAAGAAATCGAATTTTTTTTGATAAAACAGCAAATGTGGAAAACTTGTACACGGAACACCTAAAATATACCTAAATGTAATATACCTAAAGGTAATACTAAAAATGTTTGCAAATCAGGGACCACTTTATCCCAGTTGGTAGAGTCGCGGATATGGAAGATTGCGAGTTCGAAACTGGATTCAACCAAAGACCGTCGTGTAGGTGGTGGTACGTTATATCATCGTGGCCTCAAATGTCCTCAGGTTGGCGTTAAGTGGAGAATTGGGTGCCAGCTTAGGCATTGACCTCGTCACCCAAACCGTCACCAATAGCCCCATTGTTTTCCAGTGATATTAATTCAACTCCTATCTATCGATCCACTAGAGAAGCTACTTTTTCTTGTAAAACCAATATGGCGTCAAGAGCCTTCATTTTTAGCGACTTTCTATATTCCAATATTACAACTGTTTCCTCCTGAGTGGTAGTTGTGAATTAGTTTGTCTAGCCAAACAATACATTAAAATATCCATCAATATTCCTGCACCTCAAAGTGAACTCGATTTAAAAAACTATTTCCCTAATAATACGTCCGCTGCCTTCGAGCACAATGCGTTTGCATGCAAAATATTTTCATAAAAAAGAACGGTCGAAATTACTCGATGGAACATGGAAAAGGACTGTCGTGTCATCAATCTTGTCATATTTGTTTATACTTGTGTTCATGTTCCATGAGAATTGGAAGCTACAAAATAACCAAATGATGGCTTTCTTTGCATAGACATTTTATCCTTTGATACGCGTATTTGCTTTTTATTCTTTTGTCTAGATGAGTTCTTTGGGATTGGTGAAAAGTATCAAGCCTCTAAAATTTTCTTACGAGACCGGTTTGGTATTCAAAAATGTCATTTCTATACAGAATATGTGAGTGTATATACGAGGGGTGTTCAAATGAAAAGGTGCGAAACGACACTGGGTATAATTGAATTCTTTATTCAAAATTAATCACCAGTGGCCTGAGCACAACTATCCCTCTGTTTCACGAGCCGAAGGATTCCCTGCTCCCAGAATTCCTGTGGCTGTGACAAGAGCCAGTCCTCCACTGTGTCCTTCAGTTCGTCGTCCGAGTTGAAGCGCTTCCCTTTGAGATGTTTTTTAGAGAACAAAACAGATGGAAGTCGCAGGGCGATATGTCCGGGCTGCAGGGCGGATGCTCAAGCTGCTCCCTCTTGAACTTGGCCAGTACACTTTGTGTGAACCTGGAGACGTGTGGACGCGCGTTATCGTGGAGCAGAATCACTCCCTCCGTGAGCAGCCCAGGCCGTTTGCTCTTGATGGACTTGCGTAAGCTACGGAGTGTCTCACCTACCGGTTTGACACCTTCCGCAATCAGAAATCTGATAACATCTCGCTGCTCCTCAATCGTCGAACTTTGCAATGTGAACGCCATGATGTCCTCACACGCACTGCCGCGTCAATTGGACGGAACATACAACTGCCTGCTTCTCACCTGCGTCATGTGCGGGCGCCCGCGCATGCGCACAACCACGCCAGTACTCGTACATTCGCGTCCCTAGATGTCTCACTACGTTATCCCAAAGCGGCATATTCAAATTTCAACCGGTTTGGTTGTTACGACGTTTCGTACCTTTTCATTTGAACACCCCTCGTACAAATACCTAACCAGGTGTTAGGATAGCAACTATGTTTTTAGACAGCACAGATTTTTCATATTCTACTTTACTATATCTTAAACCATTTTTAGATGGACTCTTCGAGGGTCATTCCTACGTATATTATCCCAATGTGCAGTCTACAGGTTTCCCTGTATTACTTCTAACCAATTTTAGACATCTTGACCAATTGAATCTTTCCTAGGCTTACTTCAACCAATAGATTTGGTTGTTTATTCATCATCTTTCTGGAGTAAAAGGAATAGTACACTACTCGGTACTCTCACGATGCTCAGAGGGAATGTCTTGGGTAAAATGTTTGTTTTTCAACTAGGGAGCTCTACCCTCTACTCATCCAATAATATTGCTAAGCAATCTCGATTGGTTCGCTGCTCGCTCGTATCAAAGTATTTGTAAACTGGCATCGAAGCACTTGACAAATATTTTGTTGAATAAGAATAACCAACTTAAGGGGCACAGTACCTTTAAGCATACAAATCAGCAGGTAAAATAGACTAATTTCGATAAACTGTATCACCAAAAGTTTTATGTGTATCAACGAAATTTTTTGTAGGGTTTATTTATACTTTATACTACACAATGCAGAAAAATTGGTTTGTTTTTTAAAAATTAAATAATATTTTACTAGAATTTACATAAGGTCATTTTTTAACATACTTTTTTACAAGCATAATTTGTGAGCAACATTATGAGCCATCCTGTGCATTTTCTATAAAACTAATGGCTGATATGAGTAACACAATGCTTTTATTTGAAATTAGAAGCAAAAAATAGTAGTTAAGTAACACATAAATATAACATAATCAATTAATATTTCACTTCATTAATTTTTTCCAAATTTTCGCTCATACTATATCAAAATTTTTTAGTATATTTTTAGCTTTTGAGTAAAATTTTGGTTTCATTTTGAAGCCCTTTTGATAATCTATTTTCATTCAAAATTTCAGGAATCTACGTTCATTAGTTGCAGAGTTATTGTGCGCGCAAGCTTGAAAATTACCATTCTGAGATAAATGCAATTAAATTTGAAATACTTATTTTTAACATTCACGTGCGTTCAAGTAAACAAATAGATTTGTAAAATGAAAGAGTTAAGTAGTACATATTCTGCTTATATTTGTTACAGTAAAAATATTATTATTAAATCTTTCGAAAAAAATAAATAGCATAATTCCAAAAATTAATAGCATAATTCCAAACTAAAACGAAGAAACGTAAACAAACGAACAGCTGAAAATAAAAATAGGTGTGTTCGAAAAATCCTCATTACGAACGAACTAATGCGAATTTTTTCATGCGGTTTTTCTTACCAGAATCAGAACATTTCAAACTATCTAAATAGATCAAAATTGGAAAATAGATTTTTTTTAAGGTTTTAAAAGTACTGTGCCTCCTTAAGAAACGCAATTTAATGTGTCGTTCAAGAAGTTTGTGTCAATTACTTATTTACAATTTCAATACAGTGATTTATGGTCACATCGTTTTCAAGTCATCAGACCATGTTTGGCCTTAGTGATCAGACCATATTGTTTTCGAGACAATGACCATATGGTAGGTGACTTGAAAACAATATGGTCTGATCCTAGGAGTAACTGGAGTTCGTGTTTGCCCGCTGCGCTAGCAACCTGTGAGTTGTAGGCGGTACAGGTTCGATTATTCCCTGGGTGTATTTCTCTCTCTTCTATGTAAGTGAAGCTGTCTTTGTGTGTGCATGTTCATTTACCTGACGTTGTTTGGTGTAGCTTGGCCAAGTATGGCTTTAATGTTTTTCTTTTTTATGTTTTCGTATTTATTTTAAGAGGGTGGTTATATATATATATATAGCTTGAAACATTAGTTAAATGTTTCCTTCTTGTAACCCTGTTACCCACACGCTTATATCTGATTTGAAATATTCCCTGCATGATTAATCAGTTTTGACCTCTTTGATCAATAGAATCTTTCCTAGGATTCTTTCAACCAATGAATGAATGGTTATTTAGTCACTATGTGATGTGGGGGTAAAAGCTTCTACACAACTCGGAAATCTCGTGACGCTTAAATGCAACGTTCTTGTTAACAATTACAAAATAAATGGCCATTTTCAGTTCAAAGCATAGCACGTGATGTTGTAATGCCCCAAACGAATAATTAATATCAACTCAAAATTTGCCCAAGATGTCTATTCTCTTCTCCAATAACTCGTGCTTGGAGAAAAGCCGCACTCTTCAGTAGATTCCTCCACATCTGGACATTGAAGAAAATGAAGCTGCAGATCAATTGGAGAAGGAAGCTAGAGAATTGAATGCTGAAACAAAACCCCAACTATTAGGGATGCTAATGATTTGGTAAAATTCAAACTCATTACAAAAAATTAAAATAAGACAAATTCGTGAAATTAATACCGATATAAAAACCACCACAATATCCAGACTATTCAGACTGAGAACAGAACACATTAAAGACATGAAAACTAACAGTGATTGAACAAGAACGTATAGACATTGCAAGAACTATCTGAGCCGTTGAACTCACCTAATCATTATATTCACCTGCCCTGCAATAGTAGCTGCTCTTCAAACCATCGATTATCATCCTGAAGAACAACAGCTTTACAGCGAGAAAATAATCACCAAAGCTGTGCACAATGCACATGGCGACATCTGACTCAGAAATGGACACAACATACGAATAAATTAAAATGCAGTTAAAATCTATTTAGTGTGTTTCATTTTAAAAATTCTAGTAAAGTGCAACTGTTACGCTTGTTACTTTAAGCTGTATATATTGGTCGAATTAGACCTCGTGTAGCAAAAAGTGACCGGAAAGCGTCAAACAAGATTTGTATATGACTGACAGGATAGGAGTAATCAATGTTCTATTCTTATATTTTGTTTCTCTGAATCATTTGGATTAATATTTAACCATTTTTAAATGCATTACACTTAAAAATAGTGTAATGCACAATCATATAAAATGTTGACTTTATGTATTTTGTGTTGTAAAAGATCCTATGGAATGGTGAATACAATTTTTTTATTTTGCAAACTTAGTAATTTTGATAAAAAATATGCACTAAAAAGAGCTATTTTGAGCCATAAATAAGTTATAACAATAATTTAATCTACAATATTTTAATCTTGACAGTTCATCCTTGTTCAATTACTAGTCAATTGTTGCTGGATGCAGTTCTTGATTTGTCCTTTTTAGACACCTGCTTTTTTGCTTTCAAAAGCTTTTATAGTTTTGTTCGTTTGGGATTGCTATAAAACCCAAAATCCCATCCCTAATGTTATAATTCCGCAAATATGCTTATATTTTTTAAAACCGTTACTTTATTATAACTCCTTACAAATGGAATTCTTATATACAATACTAGAGTGATATACGATCTGCTTCAAATACAGGTGCATTAGTCTAAAACAGTACCATTGAAGGATTTTCAATTTCAGTTTGAATAGGTATATCGAATTCTTACTACTGGTATAAAAGAGTATCCATTATTCCTTTAGATGCCGATAGAGTCATGGGGGAAAAATATTTATATATTATATTTCCCATTATTTTTGATACATTGAGTCCATATCATTCCTTACAATGTGCATAGGATCGTATATTTCTTCTTTTCAAGCTAGACTCAAAGTTCTGACTACTTTCAAATACAGAATAATAACAATCCATTTCGTACAGGCCATACCCGAAATAGAATTCTTTAAAATATGTGTCTTTCAAAACAAGAAATGGAATAATATATTTTGGTCCGGAGTAGCGTGGAATCTTAAACGATTCTCGATGTTTCCTTTCTCAACTAATCCCGAAGATAAAGTGTTCTGTGGAACTTTCGAGCTGTTTCTTAACAAAAAGGAATGTACGTAATGGTAACACTAAAACTTGTGAGTTGAAAATGTTCTCTGGATATATTGTGTAAATCGTGGTACGCACTCGGGGAAATGCATTAGAATGAACGCAGACATCACACAAAGCACATTCACCAAGGAACAGGCCTAAAAAATTTAATTTTCCAATAGGACTGCGAATTAACTGCGAGAGAATCTGATATACATTGGTCTCGATCACATCTGCTATAGGTGTGTAGGCACAGCTTGTCCGTTATTTGACCTTGCGTCATAAAACCCAACCAACCTTTAGGTGTGTATGGGATTCACGTTCCCAAGGTACTATTGTGGTCTTTTCTTTTCCCATAGGGTTTAGTGTCTTTAGTAAACATCGGTGTCGCGCTTAGGAGATACTCAAGTGATCTTAACCTGCTTTCGTCCTGGACCGCGGTAGCCCGGTTGGAAGATTAGCAGATTAGCAATCGGAGGGTTGCTAGTTCGAATCCAACCAAAAACCGTCGTGTAAAAAGGGGGCTGATGCACGTTAAGGGGGCACAGTACCTTTAAAACCTTTAAAAAATCGATTTTCCAATTTTGATCCATTTAGATAGTTTGAAATATTCTGATTCTGGTAAAAAAACCGCATGAAAAAATTCGCATTCGTTCGTTCGTAATGATGATTTTTCGAACACACCTATTTTTATTTTCATCTGTTCGTTTGTTTACGTTTCTTAGTTTTGGTTTGGAATTATGCTATTTATTTTTTCGAAAGTTTTAATAATAATATTTTTACTGTAACAAATATAAGTAGAATATGTACTACTCAACTCTTTCATTTTGCAAATCTATTTGTTTACTTGAACGCACGTGAATGCTAAAAATAACTATTTCAACTTTAATTGCATTTATCTCAGAATGGTAATTTTCAAGCTTGCGCGCACTATAACTCTGCAACTAATGAACGTAGACTCCTGAAATTTTGAATGAAAATAGATTATCAAAAGGACTTCAAAATGAAACCAAAATTTTATTCAAAAGCTAAAAATATATTAAAAAATTTTGATATAGTATGAGTGAAAATTTGGAAAAATTAATGAAGTGAAATATTAATTGATTGTTATATTTATGTGTTACTTAACTACTATTTTTTTGTTCCAATTTCAAATAAAAGCATTGTGTTACTCATATCAGCCATTGGTTTTATAGAAAATGCACAAGATGGCTCAGGATGTTGCTCACAAATTATGCTTGTAAAAAAGTGTTAAAAAATGACCTTATATGTAAATTCTAGTAAAATATTATTCAATTTTTAAAAATCAAACCAATTTTTCTGCATTGTGTAGTATAAAGTATAAACAAACCCTGCAAAATATTTCATTATGATACACAAAAGTTTTGGTGATACAGTTTATCGAAATTAGTCTATTTTGCCTGCTGATTTGTATGCTTAAAGGTACTGTACCCCCTTAAATATAGTGGCCCAAAATATTCTCACGTTGGCGTGGTGTGTAAGTTTGGAAAGTGCGGTGCCATCGCATGTGTGACCTCGTCATCTGACCGTGGTTCAAAATTGCGTGGTGTTGCTCCAGTGCGATGTTAATTAAAAAAAGTACCTGCTTTCGCTCCACTGTTGTTTGGCGGAGCTTGGCCAAATGTGGCCCTTGCTCCATAAAACCACAAAACAACCAACCAAGCGATATACATAGTGTGTTTGTTTCAGAAGTAACACGAATTGCTATATCGTCGGCTTAGAACAGAAAGTGATTAAGTGACAAATATAGTTTTACTATACAGCTGTTTAAAGAACAACTCTTGATTTTCAGAGCAAAAAGTAAAAAACTAAGCATTTTGATTGTATTGTATGTATTTTTAAACAGATTTCAATATGGCAATGTATTTCTCATCACCATGAAAATAAGTATTCAGTGTCAGTTAATGAGTTCCTGCTCGAAGTCGACGATATGTTTATTTTAAAATTTATATCACTTGATATCGAAAAAGAAACTCTAGACTTAAGGTTATCGTGATACATGACATCTATGTTTATACAGATATTAGCACATATTCTAATTAAATGCATTTTTAAAGTTAGGTATCATACCCATATTTATTGTTTTCTTTAAATTGAAGTTTAATATAAATAAATTTATTCATTCTGAATCGTAGGACTTTAACAATTAGTACAAATGTGACGAGTCACTGAAGCAACAGGTGTGATACGAAATGATTGATTCGGCTCAATTGAATTAACAAAATTAATGTTGCTCTACACCTTGGAAAATTGTAGTGTAGGCACAAGCTTTTCTCCATCTGTACGCTCGTTTTACACGCTCTGCTGCATCCGCAGGATACGGTGTTGTTTCTCCCGAAATAAACTCACATGATCCGCGGTCAATTAGCAAAACTCTCATATTAATCTTCCAGCTGCTATAATTAAATGCATTTAACTTGGGAAAACCGATTGAAAAGTGAGTTTCCAATTCAGCCATTTTCTTTTTCAGTCGTTATTTTCACTTGAAAAATAAAGTTCGGAACTTTAACACAAAGTCCATAAACGGCCCCAGACGAATAGTCTTTCAATAAATTCATGATTTTCCAATTTTATTGAGACTTAAAAAGAGGTCTGCTTTAGGCAAAGTGGCCCATAACCAATTGTACGCAGTAAGTGGTTTTTAAAAAATAAAAGCAGACATCACCTCGGTTAAAAGAAAAGAAGAGTTTATTTCGTCGTTTCGACGCAATAATTGAATTGAAAGAAACAATCATAACTCCTGCCGAATTAAACATCAGAATCTCCGTAGCACCGCCAACATCAGAATAAAAATACATACAGGCGTTGAAAAATCACGACTTTATTCCTAGAAATTAAAACACCGTTCTCCCGAACGGCCGGGGAATTTTTAAGTCACAGCCGAAATGTGCACAAAAAAGTTTACAGATTCCCGTCAGGTACCTCCCTGGATGTATTTCTCCCTGTCGGTAGAAACTTCAATTTCTTATTACCATGTCATACACTTCATTGTATGTGTGTCTATTACTTGATTTTGTCTGTCGTATCTGGCGTAGCATGGCCAAATATGTCCCTTGCGCCATAAAACCCCAAAACCAACCAACCTTGTTTCTGATTGATGTCTTTTACTTACAAATTCTGAATCGAAAAAAGGCTTTACGAGCGTTATTTGCTGTCTAATTAATTTCAATCATAGCATATTTGTAAAATACTTAAAATATTTAGTATCATTCCATGGCTTTTGCTATACTTTCGTTTTTCAATTTTACAAGAGCAGTTTAGCACTTACAAGCGGATAATAATGCTTTTATGCAGTTAATACTTTAATACGTTCTAAGGTGGTGTCAGTGAAGTCTATATTTTGAAGAAAATATATTTAAAATTCTCACATGGGTTTTCAATGTTATATATACCACGCGGAAAAATATTTTAATGAGAAGCTCTTTCTGTAAAGTTAAGGGCGCTAATGTTATTGTGGGAGAACATGCTTCCTTTACGTATTCCGGGATCATCTTGACTCATTAGCTAGCAACATGTGTGTTGTAGGCGGCGCAGGTTTGCTTGCTCCCTGGGTATGTTTCTCTACTGTGCCATTAAAACTTTCCTTATGTATGTCCATTTACCTAACCCTCCTGGTTGGCTTATCTTCGCGTCAAAAACTGCCCTGTAGTGACAAAAAAACATATTCCCAACTCATCATTAATAAGCCGTTGTGTTGCTCCAGTGTGACGTTAATTGAAAATACCAATACCAACCCAACTCATCATTACTGGGCAAGGGACAATTTGTTTTTACTAATTGGAGTAATAGAACAGTTTTGTATCGACGAGAAATATCCTCTAGCAAAATTGATTAGATCACGATGGACGAGATAATTTGGAACCACTTCGAGGGTTAACGTTGTTTGGCGAAGCTTGGCCCTTGCGTCATGAATAAAGCCTAACTAAACAGCTTCAACATTGTATAGCTCAGATTAAAATTCATAAGCATATGCCAAACATAAATTACAAATTTTCAGCATAAAAAAAATCGAAAGCTAAATTTCGAAAGTGCGTTGACCCATGTACCTAGTTAAACAATAGATTTGTTTTCTTGACTCTTGTTTCCTCTCCAATCCATCTGAAAGATCGAAATGGATATATGACAATTAAAATCGATAAGAACTGCCTTCTAATACTTCACCTTGAAGGCATCCATAACCACACCTGCCTCACTCGCAATCGACACAAGAAACTTTCTCACGTCACAAAATACCTCGATCCGATCCACACCACCCTTCAGAATCAAACCGAAAAGGAAATCCCCTGCAACATGCAACAAAGTAAAACAAAACCTATCTCCCTCCTTTGAAAAACAGGTGCGCATTCGCTGGCCAAGATCAGAAACAAAAGAAACTCACCTTCCTCCCATTATGCAAAAACAAGCGATATCAAACTGCTCAATCTCGCCGTGGTTCTTTTATGCTAAGGATCGCCATCAAAGCTTTGGCGCTCGGCTGGCGACCGGTTATTTACCTGGCGGAACCCAGACACGCCGATAAGCAAATCAAACAAAAATAAAACGCGAAAGTTAAATCGAGTCTCCTTTTTTTTCTCTCCTTAACTACCTCGCGAGGTGTAGTTAGAAGTAGTAACATTGTATACCTTCTGTCGCGGCTCCCTCGCAACGGCGGACTGGACTTAACGCTGTTTGTTAGTTGGAGCGTGGACGAGCTTTCGTTGTGGAGCACAGGAGTAGTGTGAGACTTGATTGCGTTTACGTCTTACGCCTCACTCTCGTTGCGTGAGTCTCCGTGATTTAGTGGAAAAGATTTTCAACTTCATTTTGTTTTTCGATTAGCCGATTCTTTGTGTAGAGAGAGTTTGATTGATTGCTGCACTGTGGGATCCGCTTGTATAAATTTGAGATTGGATTAGCATCCACTTGTAGGATCTTCTCATCGTGAATGAACAGTCCTGTGGATCACTTGGCGATATTTGCTATTCAACACTCAAAAGATTATGGATACTTGTTTGAAAAAATTTTCAAGTTTATTTGTTCCTTTTGTTCTGCGATTGGCTGACAGTTAGTTTGTGCCGAGAGAGGTGGATGGATTGTACTGTGTGATTTGTTTGTATGGATTTGGAATTGGATTAGCATCCAATTGTGCGATTTTCTTGTCGTTCGTGAACATTCCTGTGGATTATTTGGCGACATTTATTTTTTAATATTTAGAAGATTATGGATACTGTTTCGAAGAATAAATTGATGACTAAAGGTCTCCAACACTAAAAGGTATGTCAACAAATTTTTGAAATGCTCTTTAATATCCTCATATTTACACTCATTTTGCACTCTGGAGGCTGTTTTGGAGGGAAATCGTTAGTTTTTCTCTTCAACTAGTCGACTTTGTTAGTTTGCGCTGAGAAAAGTGGATGGTTTGTACACTGGTATTCGCTTGTGTGGATTTGGGATTAGAGTAGTATCCAATTGTGGGATTTCTTCACCGTGCGTGAACTTGGCGATTTTTATTCGATGCTCAGAAGATTGTGGATAATATTTTGAACAAGTGGCGAGACTCAATGTCTCCAAAAGTGAAAGATATGTCGTGCAATTTTTGACACATTCTTTAATATTGTTGTGAAGTTTGATTCCGGGACTGTCGAAATGGTATTAAACGTTATCATAATTATGTATTGATTAATTATGCATTAATTATGTATTAATTATGTATTAATTATGTATGTATTAATTATGTATGCATTAATTATGTATTAATTATGTATGCATTAATTATGTATGGACATTAATTCGTATAGTTCTTCCAAAGTTCCTACTGGAACTTTGGAAGAACTATACGAATCAATGTCAAATCAGAACAGTGTTCAATGGTCGGCGTTCATATAAATTAAGTTTCCTCTTGGTCGTAAACTCGAATGTTCATGTGTGATCTGTATCCCTCATGTTAAGGGGGTAGGTTCACGACCCTTATTTTGATTCTCGGTAATGTTAAAAATGCTCATTTTTAAGGAACATTTAAAAAATGTCTACTAAATATTAGTCACGAATTTTTTTACTGTATATTGTCTGAACTATAATACATACTTTAGCCAGAACTTTTACGATTTTAATGCCTAGTTATATTTATGAAAATCTAAAACTGCAATCATGTGTTTTTTTCAAAAATACTGAATTTTTTTAAGTTTTATGTTATAAATTTACTCTAAATTAATTTTCCCCAAAATCCCTTGGTTAAATTATGTAATATAGTGTGAACATTAGGTATGCACAATTTCAAACTGTTAAGATTAGTAGTTTTTGAATAAATGTTCCTTTTATGGTGGAAAACACTGTTCTGAGAAAATCCAAATTTAGTGAAACACTTACTTGTACTTAGTGCATACCAGCACCATAGCTTGGATTAATTGTTTTCTCTGTTAGATTATCTTCTAATCTACATTTTTTTGTTTTTATTCCTTGCTTCTTTAGTTTTTTGTAAAATGTCATATTCAGCTTTCCGTAATCTATCCTGATCAACTGCTTTCATTGCTCGAGATGTGTAGAAACTTGGAGATATTCCTAATTTTGAAAGAACTTTTCATTTTGTAATGTTCCCTTGATTGTAGGATGCAATAGCTTCCAATACTCCAGTTTTTAATGTTTCTAATTGCACAAAAACATTCTTTGGTATCCGCGACCAGATAATGCTGTTCACACTCGCATTGCAATTTTGTGTCTTCCCGTGTAAACATTTAGCAAGCAAATCAGGA
Source organism: Meta bourneti (assembly GCA_933210815.1). Classification (NCBI taxonomy): domain Eukaryota; kingdom Metazoa; phylum Arthropoda; class Arachnida; order Araneae; family Tetragnathidae; genus Meta; species Meta bourneti. The sequence continues at coordinate 6,749,058 of OW119926.1, forward strand.
TTTGCTAAGTCCCTGCAAATGTCTTTAACACAATTCAATACTTCTGATGGTAATGTGTTCTTGTGTTTGTAGATTTCACCTGAAGCAATTGCTCGGTTGTAACCACACCAAGTGTCTTCATTTGTTGGGCAAAGACCATGTTGTGGGTTTGCGTCCGATGATGCCTTGTGGAAATAAGTGGCCCAAACAGCTTGCTTCATCGACTTTATATCATGGGTATTGTTTCTGATGGCTAGGCCATAATACCGCTGCAATTTGTCAATTTCTACATCGGTCAATCTTCCACGTCCACTCAATGATTTTTTGTCGCATAGTTTTTTCCTTTTCATTTTGATTTTCAAAGCTCTGAGTCGAGTCCCCTTTCGTTTCTCAACATGTCCAACGCATTCCAATTTTTCGATACGTGTATCTCCATATGGCTTCAGTTCCTTTACAGCTTTATCACCGTCACCTAAAAATTTGGTATATCGCAGACCATGCAAAATTTCAGAGCGCTGAAAAATTTTTATGGCACCAGAAACTTCCATGCCACCACTATTTCCAAAATTGTTAGCACCACAATTTTCATGTTTTTTGTCGGGGCATTTACAGAATCTTGATAAAACTTCTGCATCGAGCACTTTGCATGTGTCAACACTCGTTGCTATCACAGCACCATTCAGTGATGTATGACCACGTCGCTGCCAAGTACCATCAATAGCAACAGGTATGTCAGAATGTCCATTAATATTTTTGGCTTCTTCAACAGCCACTTGAATACTAAGGGTAGCAACAGTCTCTATTGCTGAGTTCAACCCAGAAACGGGCCGCGGTGGCCCGGTTGGAAGAGTAACGGACTAGCAACCGAAGGGTTGCGAGTTCGAATCCAGCCAAACATCGTCGTGTACAAAGGGGGCTGGTGCACGTTAAATCTGTCGTGGCCTCAAACGTCCTCACGTTGGTGTGGTGTGGAAGTTTGGAGAGTGGGGTGCCAGCTCAGGTGTTGCCTCGTCATCTGACCGTGGTTCAAAATTACGTGGTGTTGTCCTCGGATCTTTCCCTTTGGGATTGATCCCGGACCGTCACCAATAGCCCATTGTGTTGCTCCAGTGTGACGTTAATTGAAAAAATACCAAAAAAAAAAAAAAAATATCAACCCAGAAACCTTTTCATTATACCTTTGCGGTAGAGTAGGAAAACTCATGACACCACATGAAACGCTTGCAGAAGCTTTACTTTTCCCAATGCATCTCATTGCATATATTAGCCTGGTATTGACTTCGTACACTTTGGTATCCTTGCCATTGCAAGAAGTCAAAGAATAATTAGTGTTTAGAAACGATTGGTTAAACTCACAAGAAATAGAGAGTTCTGTAGCCAAACCTTGAACTTTTCTTTCAAACTTGATGCTAATGCTATCACTTTTGCACTCTTTGTAAAGAAAGGACTTTTTAATACTTTCAGATAACAATGTCACATGTATAATTTCATTGTAAGCACTGTTTTCGCCAAGGTAATCACAATATTCCATAATATGGGGTTTCAATTTCTTGTCAGAAGCAGAAACATTCAAATTTTCACTGGATCCAATCTTGTTTCTTGAATCGCTATGTATTCCGCTACACTTCTGTTTCTTAAAAACACGATTGCTGAATCTTGGCATTGTATATTTATTTGAAATAAAGTGTATCAAACAAATAATAACAGCGAAATAAGCAAAACTAGCTGGAAATTCAATCAAAACAACAGCACAAACGAAAGCAAAGTCAGAAGTAGACTTTTGAAACCAGCATGATAACAACGTGTTCCAAATTGTAAATAAATATTCTACAGAAGTTAATTCACTTCATTTCTTCTACTAGACGTTGTCACTCGCAGAATTAAAAAATAAGTGTTTAAAAAAAGAAAGAAATCGTGAGGCTTAGAAAGTAGCAAGAAGTTTGTTTTGGTAGGGGTGGGCGTGACAGATGGTAAGCAATGTTTAAAAAATAATTAAAAATACTTCTATTTCAGCAAGAGGAATAATTTTGACATCATTAAAAGCACAAAAGTTTGTTTTTTAAAAATGCAAAAAAACGAAAAATGTATTTTTTGGTCGAAATTCGTGACCCTACCCTTAAATTAAAGAATAAGTTTCTTTGCAAATGAGTTTGTCAATTCACGAAAACAACAAATATCCTCATTCTTGACACTCATTCTTCACTCTGGAGGCTGCTTAGTGGAAAAAAATGTTTCAACTTCATAAGTTGATTTTGCTCAGCGACAAGTCATCTGTTATTGTCCATGAGAGTTGCAGTGAAAGTGAATTTATTGTTGTATTGTGTGGGATTTGTTTGCAATCTTATGGGGTTAAATAAATATCTGATTGGAGGCTAGCAACCTAAGAGTAATTCCTGTCAGGTTCGATTCCTCGATGGGGGTAATTCTGTCTTCTATATCAGTAAAACTTTCCTAGTGTGTATTTAGTGTTTGGCGAAGTGTCGATAAATATGGTCTTTTCTCCATAAAACCCAATGAGCCAGTATCTGATTGTGAATTCTCTCATTGTTCGTGACAATTCTGTGGGCTACTTGATTTTTGTTTTTCAGTACAAGGGATTCGATACACTTTTTAATCTGAAAGCAGTTATTAAATACGTTCATAAAATGTATGTGGTTCTTGACTCTTTTTTTTAATACTCAGATTAATATGTATCTGCCGGACGGGTAGACGAGTGGTTAACACTCTGGCTCTCGGTTGAACAAGCTCTGGGTTCGGATCCTGGTTTTGGTTTGGATGCTCGTAGTGGTTCAGAATCTACTTTTAATAGTAGATCCTCTCGTAGTCGTTGATATTGGCACTCTTGTAGCAAATCCGACCGTCCAGCGATAAACCAGGTTTGAGACCTGATGAAATATCAAATAAATGTGAAAAATATCGAATTGTACCTCTTATCCGACTACTCTTTACTCATTGGAAAACACTAGTATGTTAATGCAATATAGATAATTTCCAGTTACATGTTCTGTACTTTTTCGCTCATGTAACTGGGGTAATCTGTCTGACAGCAGAATAAATAAATGAAACGATCTGCAACTTTTTAATCTTCATTCGTGCATTGTACAATTTAAAGATAATTCATATATTGATCTGGAATACATACTTAATGCAACTTTCTTTTTCTCTTTGTTGCGATGTTTAGTGGTGAAAATGTTTCGATTCGATCAGTTTGTTTCGCTCAATGACTAGCCGGCCATGTACAGTGGGAGACAATGGTCTGCAATAGCGTGAGATTCGTTTTTATGGGTATGGAATTAAATTGCATCGACTGATGGGATATTTCCATCGTGCGTGAACATAACCGTGGACTACTTGATGACCTTTGTAATCCAATGATAATTAGATCGCGAATACTATATTTGAAATAAAAGTGATTATTGAGTCTCCAATACTAAAAGGCAGGCGTTCGAATGTGAGGTTGTTAGTAGATATATTAATGTAAGACTTATGAGAGGTGTAATTAAATATACTTTTTACACTTGACTTATTTGATAAATGATGTAAAAATATTGTATTACCTCTTATACGGCTACTTTACATTTTATTGGCTTTAGCTGAGCAGATGATCTGGAAGACAATTCGATTAATGAAATATGCATCATAATGGAAATTGTGGTGGGTTTTTATATTTGCTTCTACGTGCTCAATTTAAAAAGCTCAAGTATATGTAAATCAGGTCTATACTATAGACTTAATGCTCCCATGAGATTATTCTGAAATAGACGTGTTGATACAGCGGCGAATTCACTTGAATGGATATGGGAATCAATTACACCTGACTGGAATTTTAATCATACCAGAGTTGTTTTATGCATTACTTGATGATTTTTATTCAATACTCGGGAGGTTATGGATACTATTTCCACCCTCTGAGGGATTCACGCGCACATATCCAACCTGCCGTATTCCCTCTATGACTTTTAACCAGATTTTAACTTATTTGCAAAATAGAATTTTATCTGGGATACTTCAAACAGTAAACGCGGTTATTTTGTCGTATTGTGGAATAAGGGAATACTATAAGAGTTGGAAATCTCGCGAATCTCAGGGAGTAAGAGACGAAATTGATGGCTAAACGTCTTCAACACTAAAAGGAGCCAAGGCAATTTTTATGTTTAGTAACCAAGTTATTTAAAGGCTTGGAAATGGGATACTCTTCAAACAGTAAATGCGGTTATTTTGCCGTATTGTAGAATAAGGGAATACTATAAGAGTTGGAAATCTCGCGAATCTCAAGGAGTAAGAGACGAAATTGATGGCTAAACGTCTTCAACACTAAAAGGAGCCAATGCAATTTTTATGTTTAGTAACCAAGTTATTTAAAGGCTTGGAAATGGGATACTCTTCAAACAGTAAATGCGGTTATTTTGTCGTATTGTAGAATAAGGGAATACTATAAGAGTTGGAAATCTCGCGAATCTCAAGGAGTAAGAGACGAAATTGATGGCTAAACGTCTTCAACACTAAAAGGAGCCAAGGCAATTTTTATGTTTAATAACCAAGTTATTTAAAGGCTTGGAAATACCAAAGAGGTCATGCGTAGAAGATCCTAAAACACATCTTTTGTGTGATTGGTTGGACTCTTGGGCTTGAACCCTCCTGGTGGTTGTCACGACGAATACCTCGTCATTCGAAAAACTGACCAGATCTTGATCTCGTCATCAAAAAACAACAATAACCTAGTCATTCGGAATTCAAAGGGCATTTTCAAAAGCATTCACAAGACGATTTTTTTATGTGATGTCAAGATGAAGATCCAGTCATTTTTTTCTAATGACGAGATACCTTGTCCATCAAGATTGTGTCAGTTCTGCTAATTGATGAGACAACCAACAGGTTGGTTGAGGATTGCAAATACATCAATTTTTGGTTCTCAAGGCATACTCTGCATGTTGTAAAAACCTCTTCAATCGCTAGATAACAATGAAATTGGTAATTTGTTCTATATGTGGTTATAATTGTACACCAAGAAAGAATTATTCACTTCAATTTTAAATATAGATTCTACATTGTGGCAAATTAAACATATTTCCAGCCGTGATTGATTTTAGATTGGGTGTTCTAGTATTTAGTTATGATGCAGTCAATTTAACGAGACTCATGGTATAAATCATGTAAATAATCATGCATTTCTGCTTATCGACTTGATTTTTAGAATGCATTGAAAGACCGGTGCATATATCCCTTTTTAACCCGCTTAGTGGCTGTGCCGAACTGGTATCTCGTTATTAGCAGATCTTGATGGACGATATATCTCGTCATGAGAAAAACCTGACCAGATCTTGATCTCGTCATCATCAACATATCGGCAATATTTTGGTGACGAGATATCTCTTCATTAGAAAAATTGATCAGATCGTGATAGGTGAGATAACTCGTCAACACCACTTGGAGAGTGCAACCCTTTGAAGCATCACCAGATTTCCCGAGTAGCTAAGTATTGCTTTTTTCCCACAACACCCCCACAATGACTACTTCTATTGACTGCGGATGTATTGCATGTGGCACAGCAAATACGACCAATTTACGTAAATTAGACACTGTCCATCACTGCCCTGAGGATATGCTCTGGTGAATTTCACGTCTTCAGTTAACAGCCTCTACTTGGAATGTCACCAGCTACCACTTAACCTGCGTAGGAAGAAGTTGTCCATCAATTATTATTACAAGATCAATTCATTTTCATCCCATCCCTTGAAGCATATGACACTTGCCCCAAGTTTGAATCGTATTTACGATGCCCGTTCCTCTTGCATTAAACCTTTTCTTGCGGAGGACCTATTCCATTATAAACGATTTTTACCTTAATGATATTGCGTCCCAACAGAATGAAATTTTTCGTTTCCCACCTTGGGACTTTCCATCTCTAAATTTTATCAACCCCTTCACTTCGTACGCAAAGTCTGACACTGTCCAGCAATATTCCAACAACTATATAACTTACACCGCTGTCAATTTTCACGGATGAGTTTGAAGGAGATTATGTAATCTGCGGGATTGTGTTTCCTAACACTATTTATAATTACGGAATTCACACTTGATGCTCCGTCTACATTGCCGAAGCGGTGGCAATTTATTGCACCCTTCAGCAGATATCCTCTAGTACCCATCATAAGTACTGTATTTACACTGACAGTATGAGTGTATTACAACAGCTGGAGCAATATACCATCACTTGCCATCCTGCGTGCCAAATATTTTTCTATATGTCAGCAAGCCGTTCCATTTAGTGACATCAAGATGTCCACAAAGGAGTTCGTCGACTCCTTGTGGCAAAAGTCGTGGAACCTGCAAGTCACCAACAAATTACATTGTATAAAATCCATCATTCATCAGTGGCCAGTGTCTCAAAGTGTGGAGGACGGATGTCAAACTGACCCGCCTTCGCATTGGACACGTTTCATCCATCGTCATCTTTTATTGGGAGAGAGCGTACCCTTTTGAAAATGCTGCTCTACTCCATTTTCTTTTTCCACATTTTAATTCTGTCCTGTTTTTGATCATCAATGCATCAGATATTTAATGCTACAATTTTAAATCTGCGAGATTTGATTGGGGAAAATCCCCATTCAAACAATTTACTATTTTTACGTGCAGTTGGCTTTTTAAACCTCATCTAAATTTTTTCCATCTTTTAATTTTCAGTCAAAATTGTATACATGTATAAATTAAGTTCTCCAATTTCATTGATTATGCTGCATACGATGGTTTTGTTTTTATCATGGGACTATTTGAATACTTTATTCTCATCTATACATTTTACATCTTTTAAATCTACGTTTTATCTTTGTCTTGGACTTGATTTTTAAATGTTTTATGCTTTTATTTTGTCATATTCTACCTTGTGTTTGGCGCAGCTTGTCCGCTTTTGGACCTTGCGCCATAAAACCCCATTATCCAATCCAATCAGCTAAGAAACCTTATTGGTTGAAAGAATTCTAGAAATGATTCCATTTGTCAAGAAGGTCGAAACTGGTTGGAAGCCATGCAGGGAGGACTGCAGAACGGATAGATGCGTATGAACTCCTCTGAGGGTTGATGCGATACAAGATTTTAGTTTTTAAAATTTAGACAGTTTTTAATAACTTAACAGTTGTACAAATTCATGCAGAACAATATCACCACAAGTTAAGCACGTTATAGAAAGTAGGCCTACCCAAAATGTATTTTCAAAACATTTTGATAACACATTTTGGGTAGCATTTATAAATTGAAGTATTTTATTTATATCAAATAGAACGGTATGGAAATTTTAAGCATTAATTATTGATGTTACTGTAGTTTGAGTTTTTGCTCCCTTTGCGAACAAATGAATATTTGCTAATATACCACATCGACATTACCTAATGAATTTCCAGTTTTGTTTCTTTAAATGTATTTTTCTATTTCCTGTTGAATTGCGTTGTTAACGAATATCGGCATAAAATTTATATTTGGTTGCTACAACGTGTCATGCATAACCTTAATTCCTGGTAAACTAGTTTCAACTGATAAATTGTTTTATAAAATGCTAATTATAAAATGCTCAATTTTGGAAACTAAATAAAACATGTATCTAGTCTGAATAGTTTTCTAGACTCAAATAATTAAGGAGACATTTCTACCTTCGGTAATTTGTCCTGTGCGAAAATCTTTTGGTACAACACTGCTTGCCTATAAATCTGCATCCTTTGGAAATAATAAAAAGACGAAAATGTTTGTAACTTCGAAAATATATAGAAAATTCGTTAAGTTAAAACATGAATGTTTTCGTATTCTAAAATTTTAGAGGCGTACGTATTTCCATTTCTCAGATACGTGGGAAGAATTTCATAAAAGGAAATATTCGTTTACAATTCAATTTTACTTGAGTATTGCATATTCAAAATGAATATGTTCTTGCGAGTTAAATAAAATATATTCTTGGTGAATTAATGAGATATATAAGAAAAAACTAAAAATTGGGAATATGTAGTTTTGCTTTTTTCGCACAACACCCAAAATGACTGAATAACCTCATCACTTAATTGAAAGAATTCTAGGAAAGATTCTATTGGTGAATATGATCAAAACTCTTTAGAAGTCGTGCAGGGAATACTGCAGGTTGCGGATATATAGGTGCCAACCCCTCCGAGGGTTAAATAGGTTCTCTCATTCAAGAATGTGCAATTTAGAAAGGAAGTTAGGTGCAATGATTGAAGAAACTGTTTTCATGAAGCTGCTGTTTTCTATGAACTGCATCTCAAATTAACCTACAGTAAAATATTCACATATATTCTTTTAAAGAAACGAAGCAATATTTTATGGTTTAACGAATAAGGAAGTGCAATTTCAAGCATAAAATAAATTCCAGTGATCAACCCCCCGTAGATTTAGAAGATAAGTCAAATTGTTCTAATAAGTGCAGGCTATTTTAGAAGTATTGTTTCCAAAATTTCTAGTACCCTGGCGACCTCCGAAAGTTTTATTATTTATCTATTTTCTGGTTACGAGAGGTCAAATACCAACCCTATTATTTATCGTCAGCTATTCATTTCTCATCGCCATAATTTTAGAGATCACACAGCCATATACACTGATGGATCCAAGACTTTAAATTATGCTGGTTGCGCATTTCGTACGCGGTTCTGACACTTAGCTTTACACTTCCATCTTATGTTTCTATTTTTACAGCTGAGTTTTTAGCCTTATTTAAAGAATTAAATATATTTTAAGGCTTAGGGTTGGTAATTTTATCATATATACGAAGTTGTCTTGGAGTCATTAACTTCACATGTACATAGATGTCTTTATCATATGGTATTTTAAAACTTAATAAGCTCACCCGACGTGGTTTCGGTATCAAATTTTGCTGGATACCGGGACAAGTCGGAATTGTTGGTAATGAATTGGCCGATGCCGCTGCAAAAAATGCCGTGACCTCTCACAATATACGCGTTCCATACGATGATCTCCGTCATTCTGTACGAGACATTGTGTGCAACGAATGGCGCGAAGACGAGTGAAGAGACACATAATAAACTATTTAAAATATTTCCATCCATTCAACTCCTGCCGTCATTGCCATCTAGACGGCTAGATGTTTTAATTACTCGTCTTCGCATCGGCCATTCGAGAGGCACGCATAGACATTTATTAATGGGAGAAACCGCGCCATCGTGCCATCTTTGCCAACAGTTTTTACCATACGCCATATTTTAACCTCTCCTAATCTCAAACCATTTTACCGTCGATTTTTAACACATCATCAATTTTATCAGACCTGTTGGGTCAATTTCCCATCAGTTGCTTTTTAGCTTCCTTCATAATTCAGGATTTTTACCAAACTTATGATTGAGATTTTTCATTGAATTTCATGAATTTTATCTAAGATGGGGATACCCCATTTTAGTTATCATTTAAAAGATAAATTTTGTTATTACATTTTTCATTTGATTAAAAATTTTACCTTTATTTTGAATTTTTGTATAACTCATTTGGTTTTTATCCATTGCATTTCTCTTTTAATGTTGGTCTGGTTATTATTTGAATCTAAAATCTATTTTATTATCTTGTGTTTGGCGCAACTTACCCTCTTTTGGATCTTGCGCCATAAAACCCAAATCAACCAACCAACCAAAACTTTTAATGAGCGAATTGAATTTATGTAATATTAAACAAATGTAGACATTTAACGAGAAAACATAATGTTTTGCTTGTTTTTCATTCAGTAATGATACTACTGTGTTTAATCAGATAGAAACAGACTGAATAAATAATGATACAAAACATGCAACTGAAATAAATTGTTTTCCCCAGCTGTAGTAAAAACAAATGACCGCCGAATTAGACGTATGTCCCACTAAAGTTCCAAACGGCTTGAGTTAATCTCGCAGAATGTTATTTATGACATTTTATCTTAACTGTTTTATATGTACCATGGTACTATGTATTCAAATAAGCCCATTAGAATAGGAACGACTCACTGGGCAACTTAATCACATCCTTTTAGTCCACTGGGAATGTCAACTTGTCTAATATGTAAACTTTTCACATGCAAGAAATAACATATCCGCTATACCGTTATTCATCTTGTGATACTTTGCGCAACATGTTTATCTTATAAAATGTTTACACGATTGGGTAATAGACAACACTTAAAATGTTGTTTATTTTATGTTTAACAATATGATACTAAAAACTTAGAGTTGTCACGCGTCATGTTATTATCTATTTTATTATCTTGTGTTTGGCGCAGCTTACCCTCTTTTGGATCTTGTGTTTGGCGCAGCTTACCCTCTTCTAGATCTTGCGCCACAAAACCCAAATCAACCAACCAACCAACCAACCAAAACTTTTAATGAGCGAATACTTACTCACAAATGGTTATTGTTCGTGTAGCAATTTGCTATTGAGATTTGGAAGTGGAAAATCAAACATGCTTTTATCAATCTTATCTTCTGAGCGTCAAGAGATTTCAAGTGTTCCAAGGACACGATTGAATGTGGCAAAATGGATAAATGCGTGTGAATCTACACTGAATAAAATCTGAGTTGATTAAATGTCTTAAGCTTAGCACAATTTGCACTATTGATTGGAGAGGCGCCATCTCAGTTGTTGACCTCTTCATCTGACTGGTTCAAAATGACGAGGTGTTGTCCTCGGACCTTTCCCGCCGGGATGGATTCCGGACCCGTCGCCAATAGCCCGTTGTGTTGCTCCAGTTCGACGTTAATTCAGCTACCTATCTAAAACTATAGAGTTGTGCCCAACAAACCGATCATCTTGTAAAGTTATTACACCGTGCAACTCAACTAGATTTCCCATGTCAGTTTAGAATGCTTAAGAGAAATCGCACAGAGTTTGACGTAATCCTTCCGAAAATCTGTGTATAGCATTTCGCTTTATTATTTAAAATGTTGCTATAAGTGTCTACGATTTAAAATTTTACAAATGCCTACAGCTATACTTTAAATTTAATTAATTTGTAGCTAAACGGAAATGCTTTTGATAAATTCATTTTTACTGATATACAAATTAAGTATTTTATCAAATAGCATATAAGCATTAAATAACGGTAGAACACTCCTTACAAAATCGTCGTTAGCATTTCGAACAAGGATAAGAAATGTAATTTTTTATTTGTGTTTTTTGTACTGTACCTAATTATAGTGCAATAATTATAGAACGTAATGATACACTATAATTTGTATCTAAATTTCAGAAAAATCTCCATAAATCTACATCTTCAAATATTGAGCTAAATAATGTTAACAATGCTCACGTTAATTAAGGTAATGGTTAAAATATTGTCTCCATTTTTTATCCTGATTAATATTATTTTTACTTCTTTACTTCCGAAACTTAATTGTTCTGTGTGATTTGTATCTTTTATATGAATGTTTCTGACTACTGTGTGATTTTTGTTAAAAAAAGTCTGAAAACGCGTAGTTCAATGTTTTGCATTGTATTTTAAAATTCAGGATCAGTTACAGAGTATCTATTGTTTGCGGCATTTATTTTTAAATTCTCACGTTACTTTAAAATAGGACAGGTAAAACATGACTTGTATTTCTCTAAACATTATTAGTTAAAACAAAAATAAAATACGATTCGATTTCTAACCCCCTAAATCAGCATTTCTTTGAATTATGAATCAAGTCTCTCTGATCCTCACCACGTATCCATGTAGTATAGTAGTGTTTTCCCCAACAAACGTACACACGTAATAATGATCAAATAACAACATCTATTGATTGGAAGAATCTTGAATATATTGTTCAAGAATTGATTATATAAAAGTCATCGCAGAGAAGACTGCTGGTTGCAGAACGGATATATGCGTGCAAAACCCTCAGAGGATTAAAACTATTCAAATCAAGATAAGCATTGGAATGTGATTGATGTATATATTATGTTAAGGTATCTGACTGAGTTGAAATAAGTCGATTTTTACTAAAATTTCATTTTCCATTTTATTCAATATATTAGTATTTAGACTACAAAACTGTTTGTATTTTGTCTGTACGGTGAATTGAAGCGTAGGCAAAACAATTTCAATAGATCTTGACAGCTGGTTTTTAATTTGTTTTCAAAGTTTTAAATGCATTTTTTCTCCGATTGTGATTTTGAGCAGAATTTCTGCACGAGAAACGCGGTAACTAAAAATGCTATAGATTTTTTGAATGAAAACTAATTTTTATATTTATTTTGGAAGGCCTGAATAATAGATGTATCGAAAAACCTTTTTTTGAATAGTTATTGTAAATAGTTATTGAAAAATAAACCACTTTGAAATACCCATTTTTTCATTATTTAATTTCTTAATTTAGGTACTAGGCAACAAAGCATAATAATTTTAATATGAAGGTTAATAATTTATATTCATATTAAAAGCTGAACCTGTGTTAATCATAGCAATTTTTTGTCGCGAAAGTTTATTTTAAACAAATAAAGTAGATTTTTAATAATTAAAGGAAATACATAATTTTTAATGAGTAGTTATCGATTAAATGCTGGAGACCTAAATGTTACACTACGACATTAAAATTTTTTTTACCTTTAAATCATAGATAACAGCCAAGGTTTTTAACTTGAAAATAAAAATTCGAATTATTTTCATTGGAAAAAAAGTATTTAAAAAATCACGTTTTTGAAAGAAAAATTGAAATTTTAGGCCTCATGCGGGAGACCGAAATATATTTCAATGAGATTGAAATTTTTCTGGTAAATATGGGGCCTGAGGGACAACTTTTTATCAACTTTAAATTTTGAATTAAAATAAACTTTTTTTCGATACACCCTGCTGAATAAGGATATAAGTTATCTTAAAAGGAAACTTTTTACAGATTTCTGTATTGTGGCATAAGGAAAAATGTCAAAAATTCATGTTTTCTTCTACATTATTCCCAATATCTCATGAATGAAAAGGAAAATTGATATCTTAGTTTATGCCCTAGATTATATATTTAGGAGACCGAAAAATTTTAGGCAAATGTACTCATACGTTTTTCAGTTGTAATGTTTATCATTAAAGTCATTTTTTGCCTAAATTTAGCAATTTTTTAATAAATTGCAATATATTTAGTGATTTTTTTTTGTTTCAAACTGCGGTTTTACGTTATTTTACCTTAAAAATAGTATAGTTTGAACATTTGGAAAAAAGGACTGAAAGTAGACAGATACCGTTTATGCAGGTCCGTATACTAACATGACTTGAAGCAAAACAGCCTTTATATACAAATCCATTCATTGTCTTTATTAAAAAATGAAAAGAATCAATTAAAATAATCACCGTAAAAAGTAATGTTGAGTCGTAGAACATTTCATAAAGTACCAGAAGGGATCAGTGTTAATGGACAAATTAAAAGAAAAAGTGTCTGCTTCCGTGTCGCAGATGGTTGTTGAAACGCAGCTTTAATGGGATCTTGATGTGTCAGTAAAAAAGCGGTAGCAGTGGTTTTTTATAATACACTGCTGGCCACCGTAAATGCAACACCCTGAAGGAAGCATGCAAATAATATGAAATTTACAATATGCATTAGCGGAGGTGAGATATGCAAATGATTAGAATTTCAGCGCCGACGCACATCACGCGCGCCTGTGGCGCCACTTCAAAGCGCTATTTAAGGCTTGGAGATTTCGACGATTTCAAGTACGGCAATTGTGTTTTTCTTGTGGTTTTTTCAAAAAAAACGATCAATTATGCCTCGTAGAAAACAGCGATCATCTTTTGATCAAGTATCCGAGTTCGACAGAGGAAGGATAGTGGCCTACCGAGATTGTGGATTATCTTTCAGGGAAATCGGTAGTCGTGTTGGACGAAACCAAACAACTGTAATGCGGATATGTGATCGTTGGATGCAGGAGGGTACGACGGACCGACGTGTTCGATCGCATCCACCTCAGTGCACCACTTCACGTGATGACAGGCATATTGTGCGTATGGCAGTGACGGATCGCTCAGCCACATCACGAACCATAGCACAGCACATTCAGTCTGTACCGCATCATCCAGTGTCTGCGCGTACCATTCGACGCCGTTTACAGCAGAGTGGTCTGTCCGCAAGACGTCCATTGCTTCGTCTACCCTTGACGCAGAACCACAGACGTTTCCGCCGCCAATGGTGCGATGAAAGAAGGATGTGGACGGCAGAATGGAATGAAATTGTCTTTGCTGACGAGTCACGCTTCTGTCTGCAACACCACGATGGTCGGATTCGAGTCTGGAGACACCGTGGAGAGAGGATGCTGAACAGCTGCGTTATGTACCGCCACACTGGTCCTGCACCGGGTATTATGGTATGGGGCGGTATTGGATATCACTCTCGCACTCCTCTAGTACGCATTGCCGGTACTTTAAACAGCCAGCGCTATATCTCCGAGGTGTTGGAGCCAGTTGTCCTTCCTTACCTTCAGGGCTTGCCCACAGCCATATTTCAACAGGATAATTTGCGACCACACGTGGCACGCATTGTCCAAGGGTTCTTCGTCAATCGCCAGATTGAATTGCTTCCCTGGCCAGCTCGCTCTCCGGATCTTTCGCCGATAGAAAACATGTGGTCCATGGTTGCTCAACGATTGACCCAGAATACATCCCCAGCTGCCACACCAGATCAACTTTGGCAACGTGTGGAAGCTGCTTGGTCTGCTGTACCCCAAGAACACATCCAAAGTCTCTTTGAATCAATGCCGAGGCGTGTGGCAGCGGTGCTCTACAACAATGGCGGCTACTCTGGCTACTGATTTTGGCAGGAACCACACTTCACAGAAGTCTATAAATTTAATCATTTGATACTTGGTCAACATGTTATCTACAAAATAAATTTTGTTGTGATATCTCTTGTCTTTCTTGGTGTTGCAATTTGGGTGGCCAGCAGTGTACATCTCAGCATTGATATTACTAACGAATCTTTCGCGTGCTAAGTATGTCTTGTAACATGTATCGTATGGTGATGTTCTTTAGAGAATCGTTTAGTTTTTGCTTGACAGATTGAGTGTGTTATGGCTTGTTGGAAATAGAAAAGCAAGTCCTTTAATTTCATTTTTTCACCACCAACTTAATAAAATTATCCAAAAAAGGAATCTTACGTAATCAGTAAAAAAGATCTTCAACCGTTTATGACAAAATAATGATTTCTTTTTTATCAAAATGAAGAAAATGTATCTCTTAAGCATTACAACCTGGTTTATCAACAAAGTCGCCATTTGGTGTTACAAATTTTTCAAGCGTGATGTCCACTTTTTCATTCGGTTCACGAAAAAGTTTGTGACATGCTTTCACGGTAACTCCGACTTCGGCATGGGGGCCACGGTAGCCCGGTTGGAAGAGTAACGAACCAGGAACCGGAGGGTTGCGAGCTTGAATCCAACCAAAGACCGTAGTGTACGAAGTGTGCTGGTGTACTTTAAATCTGCTGTGGCCTCAAATGTCCTCACGTTGGCTTGTTGTGGAAGTCTACAGAATGAGTATCCAGCTCAGGTGTTGACCTCATCATCTGACCGAGATTCAAAATGACGAGGTACGGTCTTTGAATCTTTGCCTTCGGAACGAATCCTGGATCGTCACCAATGGCCAATTGTGTTTTTCCACTTGACGTAAATTCAGTTACGTATCTTTCAATTTCAGTAACAGTCCAATGTCGGATGGTGCGAAATCTGGACTGTACGGAGGATGTGGAACATTTGCGAATATCCAGGCTTGTAAGATTGTAGTGTTCAGGCTGAAAACTGTTTGAGATTCCTTTCGTGTCGTCATGTATTCACTTGTGGGTTATAATTATAGAAAATGCATTGAAATTATTATTGGTTGAAAATATGAAATGTTTTTATATCCGTCTTTTCATGGGATCTCTGACTCAGTGGGTTTTCCCACCCTAGCAACTTACTAGTTGTAGCCCACAGGCGCACATCTCTTTTAGGCGCATTCGGGCTTCATGGACCCAAGATACTCTGGTGATCTTTTGCCCCCATTGGGCTTACTACTATCTAGTAAACACGGGGGTCAAGCTCCAGGCTATACCCAAGCGATATTGTTCTACCCCCACTATATTTCACAATCCATCTTTTTTCATGACATTTTTACTTACTTTACCTTGCATTTGGCGCATCTTGGCCAAATACGACATTTGCGCCATAAAACGCTAAGCCAACCTGGGTGTTGTACGCTGCAGTTTTGATTCATGAAATTTACCGTAGGTGTATTTCTTTGGATGAAAAACTTTACTTGTGTGTGCTTGTCCTTTTACTTGACGTTTTCTGTTTGTTGCAGTTTGGCCGAATATAGCCCTTGTGCATTTTAAACAGAACCAATCATGTTTAGAGATATGGGAAAATACGTCTAATGAATTAACTCTTAAAAATGAAATTATTCAGTACTTGTTGGAAATTCATTTTATCACGACCTTTGCTTTTCATCAGAATCAACCTTGATTTTTTTTCTCTAAGAAATGCTTTCAGACATTTCCAAATGTAGCCCCTTTTAAGCTAAAAATAAACATTTATTGAAACTGGTGAATCAGAAATACATTCAGTGATTCGAAAGAGGAAGCACATATTTTGAAACTAATTGAGGCGTTGACGTCGAAAAGGAGGTAAACACCGAAAACAAAATTTTACAGGACAAGCAAAAAACTATATAGGAACATAGGAAAAGAAAGTAGCACCCATTTTCAACTCATACATTTTTATTAACAATTAATAAAAATTTATGAGTTGAAAACGGGTGTTACAACATCAATAAAACTACTTTGAAAAAAAAGATATTTAATTTAGAAATCAGGGCTTTTCCTTGATTAGATTAAATAATAGTGAAGGAACTACAATCTCAAGTAATATATATTACATTTTTATAAAAGATAGTTGTGTGCACTTTATTTTTCTAATTCCTTCGGACGTTTCTAGTCACATCAAATGTAACAAAAAAGAATTTAAAATGTTGTTTTCATTTAAATTAAACTAATTTCTTCCATTAATGAATCTGATAAAAAATGATTTCATTCGATAGAAAAAATTAAGTACACTTTTTTCCTGTTGGAAAATATTATTTCTTTTAATTCATTACATAAAAAAGAACACAGTTCAGATGAATTGAAATTAATAATTAAAAACTTTGTAACTGCCACCAGCGTTGTGCATGATTAAAATAAAATTAAAATTTGTGTATCTATAGAATATAGCAATTAATATGTGGTTTATGTGCCACGTTTATGAAATATTAAACACTTCAACAGTAGCTACGTCTTGCTTAAAAATGTTTATGTATACCAACCCTTTCATATTGTGATAAAACCTGATAAATGTCAGTCTTCAGAAGTACATATAGAATTCCAAAAGTGATTTGTACAAATTGATAAAAGAAACTATAATTAAGAAATTAATTTTAATTCTAACAATATATTCCTAAATCATAAATTCTTACTGTAATGTGAGTGAATTGAAAAGTCACATTTCGAAAGAAAATTAAAGTAACGATAAAACACAAAAGAATGAAATACAAATTTTTTCTGATACTATTCTTTGATAAAATTTTTATAACATATTTAACAAAAAAAGTTTGTTCCATACAAAAAATGCCCTTGTCTACAGTAACATTTTTCTTTCCATTGCAACTAAACTAATTATAAGAGAACATTTTTGTCGCAACTGTCTTAAGTCGTCCTTAATCCTTATCTTCCCTTTTTTGGTTTGTATAATCTGGTCTCTGCACATTGATTCGGCATTCTCTTTGACATACATTCATTCCTTCACATTTTTAACTTTTTTATAACAGATACCTACAACGAATTCTGTGTAAAAATGATTTCATCTGTAAGTTCAAGAAATAATTTTTACATCATTATTTTTGGGGGGATATTTTATGTATTAAAAGAAACAAGACGATGCAATTTGTATTAAAACGTATACATCCTTTTTACTTTGTTAAAATACACTGCTGGCCACCCAAATTGCAACACCAAGAAAGACAAGAGATATCACAACAAAATTTATTCTGTAGATAAAATGTTGACCAAGTATCAAATGATTAAATTTATAGACTTCTGTGAAGTGTGGTTCCTGCCAAAATCAGTAGCCAGAGTAGCCGCCATTGTTGGAGATCACCGCTGCCACACGCCTCGGCATTGATTCAAAGAGACTTTGGATGTGTTCTTGGGGTACAGCAGACCAAGCAGCTTCCACACGTCGCCAAAGTTGATCTGGTGTGGCAGCTGGGGATGTATTCTGGGTCAATCGTTGAGCAACCATGGACCACATGTTTTCTATCGGCGAAAGATCCGGAGAGCG
The DNA here is from genome assembly GCA_933210815.1 of Meta bourneti. Lineage (NCBI taxonomy): Eukaryota > Metazoa > Arthropoda > Arachnida > Araneae > Tetragnathidae > Meta > Meta bourneti. The sequence goes on from OW119926.1 coordinate 6,767,316, forward strand.
AGCTGGCCAGGGAAGCAATTCAATCTGCCGATTGACGAAGAACCCTTGGACAATGCGTGCCACGTGTGGTCGCGCATTATCCTGTTGAAATATGGCTGTGGGCAAGCCCTGAAAGTAAGGAAGGACAACTGGCTCCAACACCTCGGAGATGTAGCGCTGGCTGTTTAAAGTACCGGCAATGCGTACTAGAGGAGTGCGAGAGTGATATCCAATACCGCCCCATACCATAATACCCGGTGCAGGACCAGTGTGGCGGTGCATAACGCAGCTGTTCAGCATCCTCTCTCCACGGTGTCTCCAGACTCGAATCCGACCATCGTGGTGTTGCAGACAGAAGCGTGACTCGTCAGTAAAGACAATTTCATTCCATTCTGCCGTTCACATCCTTCTTTCATCGCACCATTGGCGGCGGAAACGTCTGTGGTTCTGCGTCAAGGGTAGACGAAGCAATGGACGTCTTGCGGACAGACCACTCTGCTGTAAACGGCGTCGAATGGTACGCGCAGACACTGGATGATGCGGTACAGACTGAATGTGCTGTGCTATGGTTCGTGATGTGGCTGAGCGATCCGTCACTGCCATACGCACAATATGCCTGTCATCACGTGAAGTGGTGCACTGAGGTGGATGCGATCGAACACGTCGGTCCGTCGTACCCTCCTGCATCCAACGATCACATATCCGCATTACAGTTGTTTGGTTTCGTCCAACACGACTACCGATTTCCCTGAAAGATAATCCACAATCTCGGTAGGCCACTATCCTTCCTCTGTCGAACTCGGATACTTGATCAAAAGATGATCGCTGTTTTCTACGAGGCATAATTGATCGTTTTTTTGAAAAAACCACAAGAAAAACACAATTGCCATACTTGAAATCGTCGAAATCTCCAAGCCTTAAATAGCGTTTTGAAGTGGCGCCACAGGCGCGCGTGATGTGCGTCTGCGCTGAAATTCTAATCATTTGCATATCTCACCTCCGCTAATGCATGTTGTAAATTTCATATTATTTGCATGCTTCCTTCAGGGTGTTGCATTTACGGTGGCCAGCAGTGTATGTCATGGAATTTTTTTACATAAAATGTTTCTTTAATTAAATGTGCTTTAATATAAGTTTTGATTGTAAGTACCAGTATAAAGTATAAAAAACAGTTTTTGAATGAATAATGTATTGTAAATTATTAAGAAAATTGTCTTAAATCTAGATAGAATATTACAAAAATTTAGATAACGGCGAATTAACTATAAATTTGGGTATAGAACAAATTTTGGGTTATTTATGTTAATATCCATATGGATTAATGCTGAAATTATTCACTATACTTTCTAATCAGAACTTAAGTTATATTGATAACCAAATTTTGTGTTCGTTAAAAAAATAATCCAGTGGTTAACATGGATTCTTTTGTTGTTTAATACTTGATATAACTCTATATCAAGAGTTGTGACTTCAATTTAATTTCTTCTGTGCATTTTTCCTGAATACCATTGAATGTTTTCCTACCAGTTTCCTGGATAGTTGCACCAATTGGAATATTTTAAAGTTTGTGAATAAACTACTTAGTTGGAATTGGTTTTTCGTGTTATTTCTTCATAAAGCTGATTGAAAACGATGTAACAGTCTACGAAAAAAGAATCGATGAGCGATTACTGTTTTTCCTGAAAAGCACACATGTGTAGCTTAGATTGTTCAGAACTGCTTAGATTCTTCAGAAACTGAAAAATCTTATTCCACGAAGTTTTTACTCGAAACTTCATTCTTCGATTCACTTTTTGGGTTCTCAAAACATGTCTTGTGTATCTTTAAAAACATGTACCGCATTAAACGATCACATCGTTTAAAATAGTAAAACATTTCTAAAGGGACATTCCGAATTAACGCTGAACATTCTAAGAACTGATAAAAAACGATTCTTTAAAAAATGGATGACTCTTTTTGACTTTTGAAAAGTTCTCGATGTAAATTAGATTTATTTTTGTTACTCCGTAACTTATCTCCGTTATTAGTAGTTGCAACTAGTAATTACCGTCAGGTCAAATAGATTTTTAATCTCGTAGAATAGACAAGAACTGAGACACTTATGCAAGCGTCAACAAATTCAGCACGTACTTTAAGAACATCCACATTAAACTGTCCTCGAGTAAATTTTAATTGCAGTCATTCTCTATAAGTGTACTTGATTACCATTATTACGTTACATTTTATGCAGATCCAATGATTGATGGTAAAGTAATTGTTCTCTGAAAATGTCGTTCAAGAGTTCGGTCTTATATTGAGAAAAACTGTACACACTATTGGATCTAGCTTTGTACTCGTGAATGAAAACGCACGTCGCTTGTCTAATTAACCCTCCTGGTATCTGTCATGACGAGGTATCTCGTCATTAGCAAAACTGATCATATTTTGATGCATGATATATCTCGTCATTGGAAAAGAACTGACCAGATCTTGATCTCATCATCTTACAAAAATCGGCAATATTTTGATGACGAATATTTCGTCAAGTATAGGCAAAATTGACCAGATCTTGATGGACGAATATCTCGTAACCACTTGGAGGGTTAACATACAGACAAGAAGGAAATTTTTAGATGTAGACACGAATACCAATTTTAATTAATTAAAAATAAAAAATACAATTTTAAAATGAACTAAAAATTTAAAATTCCTGCTTGAAACTAAGAATGGACTATTATTTATACTTAAAATCTCTAAACTCTGTTAGAACCCTACTTAAAGTTTAATCTTCATCACTCGGGGCAAGAAAATGACCTTAAAGCGACACATCAAAATAATTAATCATCATATCTTGACGCTAGAAATATAATGTTGTGTAAAGTAATTTTCAAGTATATTCTTATATTCCTGTAAACAGAACAGTACATGCATTTGTGAGACAGTGCTTACGATTTTTAAAATGTTCTTTTAAATTTTTTAAAATTTGTATTCAGACCTACTGTGGCAAATGATTAATAAGGTTATTTTTCTACTCCGAAGATGCAGTTATAAATCATGTTGATTAACAAGATTAAAATCCCATTAATGTATTATTTCATATTTTTGTGTATCATTTGTTAATTTATCATGCTGCAAGTAAGCATGTCTTAGCATCAATTTTTCTATTTTAGTGTTGGTCTGCATATCTTATTTATTACTGTTTATTAGCTCTTTATTTTTCTAAATTCTTGCTTTTCACTACTGCTGTTTTATTTTGCATTGCTTTTAATATTGCATTTTGCGTTTGTACTTTTTATCCTTGCGCTATTAAACCCAACAAACTAACCAACTAATCTGACGATACAGTGTGATGTTTCTATATGTAAGTTGGTTTGTTGTGTTTACTCGGGGCTATTTCTGGTGTACAGTTTTTTAGTGTTTTTTCCGGAAAACGAAAAGAACAGTGTGTTTAAGTTTGACGCATTAATTATGGATGTATAACCACATACACTACCACTAACATCCTTGTAAATCTTATTTGAAATACAAACAATTGTGTTTCGAAGTTGTGTAATGTTTTGTAATTTTTAGCTCCGAACTAAAACTCTGAAATATCCATGGCACTTGTTCTGAAAGTTATAGTGACCTCAACACTAGCTAGTATAATCGTCTGAATAAATTGAGTTTTTGTTTCAACAATCGTGCAATCCACGGTATCTGCTTTTGCGTTAAGCATCCAAGCAACTTAAGTTTACTGAATGGTAATGCTAATTACTCTTCAAATTAATGAGTTTTTATTTGCATTCAAAATTAATAGCAAAGTATTGATCCATAAAGCTGCAATTCATAGGTTGTTTTTGTGCTTTAGAAATGTCGAATTTCTATAATTCGCGAAAAACATCAAATTCTTATATTTTCAAACATGTTTTGATTTTAGCATTAAGTGTGACTATTTCAGTTGTTTCGGTAAATTTAACCACAATTGTGATTTAAGCCGTGCTTTAAGCCTGATGAAATTTAAGTTTTATTAGATATGTGAGTAACGAAATATCATTGGTATTTTTCTAATAAAGGGATACAACTCAAATTGAAATTTTTTACTCCAAAAGCAAAATATTCAAAATTTTCAACCCTCTGATCTTCACGAGATTTTCGAGTAGTGTTGTGTAGGTTTTCCCACAACACGAGATCCGTGACCAAATAAGCACCATCGATTGGCTGAAAGAATCCTAGGAAAGATCCTATTGGTCGAAAAAGTCGAAACCAGTTAAAAGACATGCAGGTTGCCGAACGAATATATGCGTGTGATTCCCTCAGGATTAAGCACTTTTCAATTCCCAATAGAAACTGAGAAATAAAATATGCTTTTTGTAGCACAATATATGTATTTTGATTTATGACTTCTCAAAACGATGCAACGTATTTTAGCCATGACTTACCAACTTATTTAGCGAATATGAAGGCGTTTTAACCACTTTGCTTGATCCTCCAGATAGGAAACTGTTAGAAATCGTTAAATTCTCTCATTTCTGTGAACGTGGTTCTCGAAGCTTTCAACTAGGTGATAAGAAACCTTCAATTTTCTCACGTAATGGGGAAAAAATTATAGTGCCGTAAGCTTTGGGATGAAGTATTCACGAACCTGC